>CM064507.1:28274887-29609887 GCA_032716605.1 Paralithodes platypus | reverse complement strand
TCTCTCATAATTCTTGGTGTCCCTTTTTCTTCTGCTCTCACTTGGAAGGACCATATTACCAGTCTTGCTAAGGCAGCCTCCCAGAAGCTGGGTGTGCTCAACCGCCTCAAGAGGTTATTTACTCCTGCACAGTTTTTTGCTCTGTATTGTGGCACAGTGCATCCTTGTATTGAGTATTGTTCACATGTGTGGGGAGGATCCGCTCACACCGCACTCCTAGACAAAGTAGAAAGGAAGGCCTTTCGTATCATTAATTCCCGTCCACTCACCAACTCTCTGCAATCTCTCTCTCTTCACCGCAAAGTTGCATCGCTCTCGCAATTCTATCGCTAGTACAATAATCAGTGCTCCTCAGAGCTCTCCCAGTGTATACTATCTCCTCTACTCTTTCAACTATGGGGGAGGCATTCGCTGTAGTTCTGTCTTTTGCCTCCCTCACTCACATAGGAAAACAACACAATTATATATATTATTGTATATACCGGTATATGTAGTTTTGTATAACAAGTGTATATTTACATGTTTTCTATATATCTATCTATCTATCTATCTATATGCTCAGGCCCAATCCCCATTTTGGGGGTAGCCGACTGAAGACAGAGCAAGAACAGGGAAAACACAAAACAACATAAAACAACGAATAAACACAGATAAAAAGCACAAACTCACACACATCCAGGTCACCCAGGAGAAGACCCAGAGACCAGGGTCACATTGTTTCTAGTAATTGGTATGTTATTCACTAAAATGTAGCTTTTCTATATTTTGTTTATTTTTGTTTTCGTTTTTGTTGTCTTTCTCTGTCCATATGTTATTCATTTATTATTCTCTTAATTTAAATGTCAGTATTTTATCCCTGTTTTCTACCTTCCTTCATCCAGAGTCTTGTGTACTTTATAGTAATTTAACCTACTTTTACAAATTGTATATTTGATTGCAAACTTTTAATTTAGGTTCTTTTTTCCTTTTAGGCTTGAAAATGACACATGTTGGTGTCGAAACGTCGCACATACTCTAGAAAAATAAAGATGTTCCTTTACGCTTTGGTATTGCTCTTCCTTGTACGCCTACGATTCCCTGCCGGAGAGTCAATTGCTTCTATATTATATATACAGTATATATATATATATATATATATATATATATATATATATTGAGAATATATCACAAATACACGTGAGCCACTAAATGTGTCTAGTCTCTCAGTGGGGATCGAACCGTCGACCATCAGGACGATAGCCGACGCTTTAATCAATTACACTGAATCTGTACTCACTGGAACGTAGAAGAGAACGTTACCTAATAATATACACGTGGAAAATCGCAGAGGGTTTAGTACCAAACCTACATATATAGTATGAAATTCAGTGATAGGAGAGGCTGGGAATGCAAAATCCCCCGGATGAATAACAGGGGTGCTATGGGCTCTCTGCGAGAGGGCTGGTTATCACACAGAGGCCCATGTCTCTTCAACAAACTCCCACGGCAAGTAAGAGACATGAGGGACGTCTCGTTAGACAGCTTCAAGAGAGCCCTGGATGTCGAACTGCAAAAGGTGCCAGACGAGCCCATCCTCGCAAGGGAGCGAGCTGTCGCATCAAACAGTCTACTGCACCAAATCACCACCCAAAACGAGGGGCGTCGTGCTCCTTGGTGCCGCTAGAAGAGTGGCGAACACATCAAAAGGTATCAAAAGGTATAGGGTGCGAGAAAATTTACCCATTTGTCTCGCCCTACCCAGGAATCGAACCCAGAACCTTTTGAGTGTAAGTTGAACTCGCTACCATCGCATCACCGGTCACGTCACTGACAGGGTTCAAATTAAGCATATGATCACATATATGCTTTCATTAATTTCATTGGAGGTCTTTGGTGGTGTGGTGAAATTAATAACAAATAAATAAGAGGAAACAATATGGACACATTCAAGGGATGATTGACCCACAGGGGCTAGATTTCTAATACACCCACATATATGCCTTATATACTGTATATATATATATATATATATATATATATATATGTGTGTTTCTAGTCTCTCAGTGGGGATCGAACCGTCGACCATCAGGACGATAGCCGACGCTTTAATCAATTACACCACGGCAGACTGCCGTGCTCTTAAACGCTCCCAATAGTGTAGCTGTTTTATCGAACTTATATGCGAAGTGAAATTTCTTTGTACACTCTCTACATCATTTATTTCACCTGCTTTGTATGAGGATGTTAATACGCTACAATATTCAAGCCGCGGTAGCACTAGAGATTTGAAGAGCGTTATCATAGGTACTTCACCGCGTGTTTTAAAAGTACGCAGAATCCAACCCGTTAGACGTTTCGCAGCCGCCACTTTGACCTGGTTATGTACTTTGAAACCCATATTTTCAGACATTAATACCCCAAGGTCTTTCACACTGTCTTTCCGTTCTATTATGTGGTTAGATTCTGTTAAGTAATTTGTAATTTCTTTAACACCATTATTATCTCCGTACCGTATTAATTGGAATTTTTCCTCATTGAATTGCATGTTGTTTTCCCTGGTCCACTGGAACACTACATTCATGTCTTCCTGCAGTCGGCCCGTGTCTTCTTGTGTGTTTACTATCTTGCTTAATTTTGTGTCATCAGCAAAAGACGACACCGTACTGTGTCTGGTGTTGGTATCTATGTCGCAAATTAGTATGAGGAACAGAAGGGGCGCTAGCACTGTTCCTTGGGGCACTGAGCTTTTGACATCCGAAGGCTCAGATGTGACTTGGTTTACTGCTACTGATTGTTTTCGGTTTACGAGGAAATTGTATATCCACCGTCCGATTTTCCCAGTTATACCTTTTGCTTTCAGTTTGTAGGCTATTATACCATGGTCACATTTATCAAATACCTTAGCAAAATCGGTGTAAATGACATCCACGTTTTTCTTTTCTTCTAGCGCTTTAAGAATTTTGTCATAGTGTTCCAAAAGTTGTGAGAGACATGATCTTCTCGCTCTGAACCCATGTTGACCGGTGTTGTGTAGTTCATTTGTCCCCATGAATGTTGACATTTTTCTTCGCAGGACTCGTTCGAAAACTTTAATGATGTGAGAGGTTAGAGCTACCGGGCGGTAGTTTTTTGGTAGTGCTTTACTCCCTCCTTTATGCAGTGGGGCAATTATTGCGTTTTTCAAGCTATCTGGTATGTCACCAGTGTCTAGACTCCTTCTCCACATTATAGCCAGGGGTTTTGAGAGGTTTTCCTTACATTTCTTCATTAGGATCGAATTCCATGAGTCCGGGCCGGGTGCCGAGTGGGATGGCATGTTGGAAATGGCCTCTTCTATGTCTTTTGGACCAAAATCAATATCCAGCATCTGAGGGGTTGCCATGGGGGAGGTTTCCATGAAAAATATATTTTGGTCTCTGATGACTTTTGTTTCATCAGGCTCACTGAATGCCATTTCATACTGCCTGCTTAAGAGTTCGCTCATTTCCTTTTTGTCCCTGTGAAAGAGCCATCCCCTTTGCTCAGTGGGCCGATGTTTGATGTTGTTTTAGCCTTTTGTTTGGTGTATGAAAAGAAGTATTTGGAATTTTCCTTTATACCTGCAATAGCTTTCCTCTCCTCTTCCATATGTTGTAGTTCATATGATATTCTTAGCCTTTGTTCAATTTCCACAATTTCTCTATCTATTTCGGCCTTTTGCCTATCCTGTAGATTTTGATGTGTGCGTCTTTGTGTGAGTAATTTTCTTCTTCTGTACAGCCTCCTCCTTTCCCGATCTTGTTTGCTTCTTCGTTTTGTTTGTCTTGCAGGTATATGGTGGCTACAGATTTGGGTCATGGTTTCTGTTATTAAGACTAGACATTCTGCTGGTGTCAGGTTATTCATTAAATCTTCCCAGTCTATTTCCTCCATTTCTTGATTTACCTCTTCCCACCTAATGTTTTTGTTATTGAAGTTAAATTTACTGAAGGGGCCGGTTTTTGTTCTCGATTCTGAGGTTGTCTGTACACTTTCTAAGGTTGTTTTGATCTCAATTAATTTATGATCTGAGTATGTTGTGTCCGATATGTTAATGCTGTGTACTAGAGAGTCGTTGTTAGTGAAGACCAGGTCTAAGATATTGTTTTCCCGTGTGGGTTCAGCAATATGTTGGGTAAGACTAAAAAAATCACAAAGTTCAAAAAGCTCTCTCGTATTTGCTTCTCTGATGTTGTTTGCCACTAACTGGTTTTCTAGTTGTCTCCATTTAATGTTTGCCTCTGTTCACTTGTCAGTAGCAACCTGGAGTTAGTGAACTTTGTGACGTCCCATTCGAGGAAGTAAACTGTGGTAACCAACAACAATGCAGTATCCCTACATTGGGTTAATCACCGCAGGGTCCAAATGACAAAGAATCGAAGATGAGCATATGGCCCTGCACTTAACTTAGTTATTCATGATGTGATGTCTATCTATCTATCTATTGCCAGACGCCTTACTCCCCTTAATGAGGGTGGCCATACACAGAAGGCCCCCAAGCGGACCTATTCCCTGTAAGAGGGACAACCCGAGCCAGTTTACTGAAGGACTTATACAGGAATGACCACTCAATTTAGGACACGTCCGACTCCGAGGCCCTCTATGTATCTTGTTAGCACTATTTTTCTACAGTGGTGTTCGGCTAGTCCACCCACTAACCTGCCTTACCTTTAGGTAAGCAGTACGGATTTGTATCAGGTTTATTCGACCAAATGTGACGAGTCCTATCCACCCAGATTTTTATAAGGTAGTCTCCCCTAGCCGACCAAGGATAACGATTCCCATCCACTCAAAAATGTGATGTACTCTTCGCATTATTAAATGAATTAATTGCTATTTGTTTGATATAGGTCTTTCTTATGGCCATACTCTGATTAATATGAATGGTAACAATGCTACTTAACCTACTTGAAAGTAGCATTACGTAACCAATCCGTAACATTAAATTGAACGCTTTCGTAGCCTTATTTGAACGTTCTAGATTCGCCCAGGAAGAATAATACCGATTTACTCTTTAGTTCAATATAGGTAAGTATTGTAGTATCAATTAGTTACACTACTGTGTTCTCTTTTAGTACAAAGAGTATATCATGGGATAATGGGGGTATATTTCATAAGCACCCTAGGAGCATGAATTTGTTTCCGGTCGCTCTCTCTCTGACCAACCTCCGTCCTGTCAAGAAGTCCTATCTTTACTCTCAACTATCAAATTGATAGGTATATTAGCTTCACTATTCATCCATCTATCATGACAAAAACCACATCCCATACGCATTAACTATTAGGGCAGTAAAAATAACTAAAATTAACATAATCTAGCCTTGTACAATCGTACACCCTTTACTACCCACTAACTTCTATTCAGCCCGGTTTCCTTAATCTATTTTACCTTTCACCAATTAAATCATCGGCGATAACAAGACAATCAGGTAAGAAAGTTTCTCTCTGTGTGGTTTCTTGCCTTCACTCCACTATTTACATCAGAATAACCACATCTTAAGCTGTATGAAATCGTCTATTGCTTGCAAGAATAAATTTGAAAAAGAACATGTTACTGAAAGGGGTAATTGAGTATTGGAATCATATGGTCATGTAATCAGGGTATTGCATTATGAAAAGTCCACTGGAGCGAGATGCACACACAATATTGATGTATTCACAGGAATTGGAAGGGTACGAAAACTACTAAAACGAAAGCCTGCAAAAGAGAGCGTGTAAGAGGTAAAGACGCTGTAAGTGACGTGCAAGTAGTTCTAAATCTTTTGTTTTTCTTCTCAAGGATTTTGGCCAGACAAGAGTGGTTCTTAGTGCGGGGGCAGGGAGGGTGAAGGGTGGGTGAGGCGAAGACTGAGTGGTCTTGTGGGTGAAGGGTTGGGAGCAATGTGGGGGTGGGGAAATGGGTGAAGGGTGGGGGAGGTGCAGACTGAGTGAATGGTCTTGTGATTGAAGGGTTTGGAGCAATGTAGGGGTGGGGGAATAGGTGAAATGTAGGGTAGGTATAGAGTGAATGAGTGGTTCTTTGTACGGTGAACAGTAGGGAACAATTATGTGAGGTGGAAAGTGAATGAAGTGAAAACTGAATGCGTTGTCTTGTGGGTAACTGGGAGGGAACAGTATAAGTATTGGATAAAGAAGGAGGTATAGGGGTGGGGAGGGAATGGTAAATGGGGAAGATTGGGGTTGATTTGTGATCGTGAAAGGATATAGAGGCTCAATGAAGACGCAACCTTTAATGAACATAGTATGAACTAGGTATGTAAAAGGTGGACATGTGGGCAAATACTGTATATATTATGTTCATCCTCGGTGAAAAAATTTCTGTTCTCCTTTGGCCTCCTGTCGCTCTGTGAACTTTTACTAATCTCAAATTAGGTTTCATGTATTTTTCCATACATTTTGTTTTAATGGTGGAAAATAGCCAGTAGTAGAACATATTTACAACTGCATACCATACACAATAGATTTTTTTTTTTCTTCTGTCCGTTGAGTATTGGCCTGCTGGACTGAGTCGGTCAAAGGAATTATAAATCTTTCAATTTCGAGAACATTTGAAGTTAATAAAGAAGTTTTGTGGTCGTGCGAAACATTGATCTTTCTCGTTGCAAAATATTAAACAGGGACAGGGAAGTTAAGATCGTTAAATTATAATCAAAACAGTACTGTTGCACCATGTAGTGCATGAACAAATAATTAAATTTTATCGACTGTTAGCTACCTTGAGGCAAAACTGACGGGAACATTGAATTAAAATATGAACAACCGTACGCACCCTAACTGAGGAAAGCTCACACAAATGATCTAATATTTTTGGTTATCAAGTAAGCTAATGGGATTGCCTATCGATATAACATTATATAGCATATCATGCGTATGAAAGCATTACAACAATACAAATTGAGTAAGAATAAATTTTAATATTTAAGATAACAAAATATGCAGGATTAAATACATACAAATTATCAGTTTGACAGGATCATAATAACTCTGTCGAGCACATTTCCCCTCAACTTGTATCAGCAACTCTGATCTACCAGCTTATCAATGTTGTCACCTAAATTAATCTATCACCAATTTAATATCCAATACCAATGGAAAAGATCACATAAATGTTGCCTGAACAGAGAATAACACAAACCAAAGCGGCTATCGAAAGTGAAGGATAACAGCTGTCGTGAGGTACACCCTTAAAAATGAAGCAAATGAGCGAGCTGAAAACAACCATTACCAGGAATTAAAGACAGCCAATTAGGTGAGCTACCATGAGCCACTTACAGAAGACCCACAACACATCACCAATTACTGAGAGAGAGAGAGAGAGAGAGAGAGAGAGAGAGAGATGGCATATTATACAGTACTGTATATCTACTGTATATTGATATATTGCAAAGCTGAATTAGTTTTATTTTTATTTTACTACTGCGTCCACTATACTGTATATTAACCCTCCTGGCCCGGGCAGGCTCTCAAAATGACAGTGAGGGCTACCCGGGCGATCTGGCCGAAAAACGTCTAGGCCTTTACTGTATTTTGTTTAGTTTAACTGCTAGAAATTTCCCACGCATCTATAAATGTAGTGTGGTTTCCAATCTGTAGACTGGCGTTGAGTAGAGCTCTCTATGTCAACTGGTTCAGTTGTGATGACGATTTCAGTGGAGAGCACTTGCAGGCGATGTTAGCAATATGACGATCTTTTCACTACTGAAACAACGACATACAGACATACAATAACAAACGAGTCTTCTCTTTCTTGTTTTCGGAGGTGCGGTGACGTAATGATCGGCTTTGTTTACATGCGTCGGACGCATGGCGTTCAGACCAAGCTGAATAGGCTTTCAAGCTTACAGATTTTAAAATGACACCCGGGCTCCTGCCCTTAATTCGTGGTGTCATTTTAAAATGACAACCAGGCCAGGAGGGTTAAGGGGTCACCGTTTTTTTTATCTTTCTCTTCTTTTCTCTCTTTCCCTGGCTTGTATCTATTCGGCCCCATTCAGGTGTCTATTTCTTTCTGACGAGCGATAGCGAGCCAGCATTGTATGGAGAAATCCGGCTTCACCGGAGACATTTTTCTATCGAAAAATGTACACATTTAGCTTGCTGTCAAAACAAAAATATATTTATGCTGGCTCGCTACCGCTCGCCAGGAAAATATTGACACCTGGATTGGGGTAAACGTCTTAAAACAATAGGCTGAAAGGGGCCGAATGGATAAAAGCCAAAGAGAAAGGGAGAGAAAGAGAAAAAAAGCGAGGTGGGCCCCCTTAAGACAAATGAACGTTACAGCAAGACTGCCACTGACTATGATATGATTGCATGTATTTTTCGAGTACAGGGAATTATTGTATATATTTGTTCTATGTGTATGAAGGAGATAAAAAGGCAAATCTGCCTGTAACAAGTTCCCCCCCTCCCCCCAAGTTGACAGTTAAAGAGAGGCAAATTCAAGATATGTTAGAGTACAAATTTCTGAACACACGGAGCTTGAAGCAGTTTAATTAAGCCTTAGGGTGAAGGACAGACAGAGGTGTTTATAATGTCAAAAATAACAAATACCGTTTCTTTGGTTGTTTGGTGATAATGGTGTCGTAAAAGTATGTGATTTAATAGCAATGTTTCAGCAATACGCATCAATGAGTAATTAACAGGCCGCTTTGAGTTAATGGGAGTCATATGTTATAAGCACGAGATATATATATTAAGATTATTATTATTATTATTATATTATTATTAATAATAATAATATTATTATTAGTAGTAGTATATATATATGTATTCTTTTCTTACCGTAGACATTTAAAATTGACTCTTAGATATTTTGGAGACTATGCGAGGAAAATACAACAAATTACGTTCACTGCTGAACGAATATACTGTAGGTGACTAAAATGTGCTGACACTTGGATAACAATATACATCGATGACGAGCTGTGAGATCAACACACCCAGTTGGCAATGGGAAATGTAATGGAAATCTGCCAGTATGCCTAGTTTTGTTGGTGTTATTAGTACTATATGTGTGGAAAGCAGCAAGGTAGTCAAGTTCAAGTTACTAGGCACCCACAAGCTGTACTATACGCTTGGGTAGGATGATTTGTGTTCTATGCGTATGAAGGAGACAAAAGGCAGGCTGACTGTAACGAGTGTCTCCCCCAAAGCCAAAAGAGAGACAGAGCCAAATTCAAGGACCATTGGAGTCACAATGCCTGGACATACACAGTTTAAAGCAGTGTAGTTCATAGGATGAAGGCAAAATTGATTGAGGGAGAGTTCCAGAGTTCACTTGTGGAGTAGAAGAAAGACTGAGAAAATTTGCCAATTCTTGGGTTGGAGAGCTGGACAGAATAGGAGTGGGATTGTGTTGAAAGGAGGGTGCCTCACACTCGCCGCAAGGGAAGGGGTATGCACTGAGAGAGTTCTGAAGAACTCTGATTGTTGTAATAGCGGTAGAAGAGTGTAAGAGATGCAACATTGCGTCATGTAGCAAAAGATTGTAGGGAACTATTAACCCCTTCTTTACTGGCAACGTCATTTGTATTTAATTCTAGCTATATTTAGACGATTTTATGAAGCTTAGGAAGGATATATGGTAGCTAAAAGGATTCATTGAGTAGTTTGTAGCCTATTAATGAGTAGACAGGGTTCCTAAGCTGTTCAAAATCATTTAATAGTCGCCAGAATATAATGAAAATTGCATCACCGGTGCAGAAGGGGTTGAGAGGAGGTAAGTTGATGAGGCGAAATGCTTTTGATTCTACTCGTTTGAGAAGTGCGGTATGGGTGGAGCTTCTACACACATGCGAACAATGCTCAATACAGGGGCGCATTGTGCCCCGATACAAAGCAAGAAGATGTGCGGAGATGAAGAACCAACAGAGACGGTTGAGCACACCTAAATCTTGGAAAGCAGTTTTACCAAGACTGGATATATGAAATTTCCAAGAAAGGTCGGATGAAAAATGAAATGACGGGGTTGGAGAGAGCCGAATTAAAACCCCTACCATATCGGCCTCCAAATGATAAAAAAATACATCCAACAACATCCAGACTAGCCGCCATACGAACGAGAAAAAGGAACAAGAAAAAGGCGATAATGAAGGTGTTGTGCCGGGTTCTGATAAGTTAGCTCCCTTGATACAGTCCGTAAAACAATCCACTCTGGGTTGATGGACTTAAATATACTTGACAGGAACGTACCGAGTAGGTTCTATATACAGTAAAAATGGTATTCAAAGGTTCAATATAATACTCAATAACAACACAAGGAAGAACATATATGAAGGTTTTATTTAATAAGCATGAGATTGGGATAATAATAAGGATCATAAAGGGAGATCCAACAATAGTAAACATATATATATTGTTCTTGCTTCAGAACAATGTTACTGATACTAGAATAACTCAATAGTGAGAGTCTAGTATTAAATCATGTAAAATAAGAAAGTACACATAAGGGTATTATACACGCACATAAATAGTAACCTTCAATGCAATAATAAATGAGAGTCTTAATATCTTCCGCAATCCCAAGAGACTTCAATGCGCTAGGCGGCTAGGTAATGATCCTAGCACTACACTGAGAGAGTTGAGGTGCTAAATATTGCCCCAAGGTTTGGGGGTGTCACACATGCGGCTCAGGTGGAGTCTTAACGGTGACCGCGTGAACTTGCCTTTTGGTCAGGTCACTGGGAAGGTCACTAGTTGGACTGTTCTATAGTCCAACCGATCTAAACAGGCAGTTTTACCAGCAGTTACTAATTTTACATTGGTGCCACATGTATAATCCCTAACAACGAAAATATATTGTTTTCGGTATTAAGTACCTTAAGTCGGTTTGAAATGCTCAGGCTATTTCTACATGTACAAAAAAGCTTTATTGTTTTTATAATTAATTCGCTTATTATTAAATTCAATGCACATTGTATAGAGCTTGGCAACATGGCTACCGCAACATTGTCAGACGTCGGCCAAAAAAACTCATCACAAATTTCACGTGATGGCGCGCTGCCAGGCGCACAAAATGTATACTCTCACTTCATTTCATTCCTGACTTTGACACCATCCACAATGGAAGCCTCTCCAAATCGCCCCACCCACTTGCATAGTCAGACAAAACAGATGGTATATAACGTTCACCAATACTTCACCAATACGTACATACATATACATTTTTTTTTTTTTTTTAAAGACAATGAACGGAGGAAGGAAAAACACAGATAACACAAAAAGGTCCATGTGCCTAAAGGCATCCTCCATTCATAAAATGTTTGTCCTCCATATAATAATGTCGTAAGGATTTAAACATTTGTAGATTGTAAGTTTGTGGAAAGCAATTCGAGGGAAGTGAATTCCAAAGAGTAGTAGTTCTAGGGATAAATGAATTTTGATAAGCAGAAGTTCTGCATTGTGGAGGAGAAAGTGTAAATTCATGGGCGCTCTCAGCTGCCCTAGTTCTACGGGGAAAGATGTGGAGAGGCGGCACAATTGAAGCAAGTTCCTCGGAACAATTGCTGTGAAAATATCTGTAGAATAATGCAAGGGATGCAACATTTCTTCGTATGGATAATGTAGGAAGGTCCTGTGTGATTGCAGGGTTATTGATTAATCTAATAGCTTTATTTTGAATTTTGTCCAACTGCCTCAATGCAACCACTCCACTTCCACTCCACAGAGGTGAACAGTAATCCATCTGAGAACGCACATGACTTTTATATATTACGGCCAACTGCTCGTCAGTGAAGAATTCTCGAACTCTGTACAGGAGTCCCAGTTTGTTAGAGGCATTCTTAGCAATGCTTCTAACATAATGTGTCCAGCTCAAGTTAGTAGTTTATGTTACACCGAGAATGTCAATACTAGGGGAAGTGGGAATATTTACATCATTCAAAAATATATGGGAGTCAGTGAGATTCTGTCGGTTATAAAAATTGAATGTACTTGGTTTTCTGTGCATTAAAGGAAACTAGATTCTTTTGTCCCCATTCTTCAATTCTAGAAAGGTCCTGGTTCAGAGAAATTGCAGTGCTTATTTTTGAATTTATAAGATCGGGTTGGGTGAAAGAATTGGTAAATGTGAAGGAACTGTGGAGTGTTGAGTCATCTGCGTAGGAATGTATTGGATTATGAGTGGTAGATATGAGATCATTGATATGAATGAGGAACAGACATATGTTACGATCGGGTCTCGTATAAATCAGTGGCTCTTATACATTGGACTAGACTGGCATAAATGCAACAACGGAAACGCTAGATCCAACCCCTGATATATAATCCCGTCGAACAAAGAACACATATACCCTCCAGAGTTATATCTGCGATAGCGGGGTATCTTAACTCTCAGTATCTATGTGCTTCTACTATAGGCTGATGTTCTCTGAAACAGCCTATTACCTATAACATATGGTTGCTTAGTTATGGTACACAAGGAAAAGATAGTTAACTTAATTAAATCACAAGAGTGATCTAATGCAAACAAGAAGAAGGTTTACTTAACGTTACTTTAATCAATAATATCTGTCACTCCTTTATGAAAGAAAGTGTTGTAAAGCCCTCAAGCACCGAACAAGGAATCTTCTGAATTATGTCGGATGCTACTAAGAAGAACGTATCGGAAATGGAACCACAAAATAGCAGGAGGCAGGACAATGCACGTGTAGGCTAAATACACAAAAAGGCTGGACCTATAATGTTATTGGACACAAGAATATTAGAAGCGGTGCAACAGTAATAATGCTCGCCACGAAAAAGTAGTACTCCTATTAACAAAACCGGTATATGCTGGTTGTGTCTCTCTACAGCAACCTAGACCGCAAAATGCTTGTGTAGAAATAATGCGTATGCATAAAAGAGTATATGATCTAATCCAGCTAATGTCTACCCGGGTTAATAAAGTCTAGCTGGGATGCGCAAAGGTACAGAATTCTGGTGGAGCAAGGCAGCTCCTAGCCTAGTGTGGACCTTGGGTCTGTGCGGCCTGATTACGTTAATATGAAGGGGTGCTCTCTTTAGGATTCTCGATCACAAGTATCGAGTATCCTCCTGGCGACCCTCAAAAGTAAAAGCAAATGGAGTTAGAACAGTGTTGGGTGGATTAGGCAAGCAGCCCTCACGCACTACACAGTCTAAACTCCAAGGTACACAGACAAAAGATCCACCCAGGTAACCCACAGAATCCGTAGTGTCGTGCAGCTCAAAAGTAGCCTACACACAGTGAAAACACCAACAGCAAGGTACCTGATCCCTAGTCTAGCATTATTTAACCCTGTAGAAACATTAGTGATTGATGGAGACAGTCCGAGCAATACAATCTCCCAAAAAGACATTGACTATCTTCAACCTTAGCCTAGTACATAAGAAATGTGAGATCCAGCATAGAATACAGTCTGGCCACCAATTCAAGGTGTGGATGCAGAGAACCAGAAGGGGATTGATATTAATAAAAGGTGAGGAAGTAGTGGAAATGATAGAGGCAGTAGAAGAGAAAGATTCTAAGACAAGAGTGTGGAACAGTTCATGGGAGATGCTTAGAGTATGCTGTCTGGGACGGATCTGACCAGGATATTTCCAGGGACCGCATGGCTGGAGTCCCAGTTCGCAGGAGTGGCACGAGGGCGCGCGACAGTCGCCCAGTAAGCAGCCGCCTAGTAGGCCGTGTTAGGCAGGAGGCAACGAATCCCGCGAGGCCTATGTAAGGGGGCCAGCCACGCGCCACACTCACCACCAAATCACACCACCTGGTCTCTCTCTCTCTCTCTCTCCCGCTTGCCTTCCCATCATTCAACTACTTAACACAATACTTTCAATTGACTAAATAAAATAGAAAGGATTGTGACAGACGAAAACAAAGAACAGTTCTGAACTGTCTGCAACACAAGCTTTCTCGAGAAGGAAAGTACACAATAATAGGTAGACTGTAGTTACATTCTCTGCCCTGGCGAGTCCTAGCGAGTAAGCCATGCGGTTCTGGGGGAAGCGGTGAGCGTCACACATATATATATATATATACAGTAGCCTATATATATATATATACCGGTATATATATGAGAGAGAGAGAGAGCGAGAGCGCCACAAAACTGGGGGGGGGGGGGGGAATAAAGTGGATGCAAGTGTGGTGGTGTATGGGGGGGGGGGGGGGGGGGGGGGTAGAGTGGTGTGGGGTGGGGGGGGGGGTGAGGTTTGTAGGGTGAGTGAGAGATAAATAGTAATATAATTAATTATAGCAATAATAATCTATGCATTCATGTGGGCTACACAGTCTTACACATACAGTATATAGAGAGAGAGCCGATCTCCCTACATTGACCTTGAACAGGGGGAGGTAGCGAGAGTAATTTGGAAAGGTTGTCGTACGGAAAGGGTCAAGTGGACAGGTGGCACCAGTGTACGCAGAGCCGACGCCGCCCATAACTGCCAGTTTAGATCGGTTGGACTATAGTGATAAATACTTTTTCTAGTTAGTGCAACGATATCCTTAGGCAGAATGCGATGTTAATTCAAATTATAGGAAAGGACTGAGATTATTATTTATAATTAATGAGAATTATCAAAAATAGCTCAAAAGGGAATCTATATCTTATCACAGATTTATATTACTTGAACACATGCTACGATAACGAACCAAGCTTAGGAATTCGGGTTTCTATATTTTTTCTTAGGCAAAGCAAAGTAATAACGTGAATTTAGTAAGAGTGAAAATGGATTTTAATATGTCTACTGGATGGTATTGATTATGTCAAGATGTAATCTTCAATATTCGCGACTAAGACAACACACGAAGATAAACAAAATAACTACTGAGTTCCAATCGACTCAGACTGGAAAGGATGTTATAAATTAATCTTAATAAGTTAGATCTGAACTAGTTAACAGATATCGATCGAAAGATCGTACGAAGTAATTAAATGGTCGCTAACGACGAAGTTTAGCTCATTGATATTTAAAGCAATATCAGACTCGTCCTGAACGGGTTAGCAGGCGAGGTGCATAAAATGTACAGGCACAATTAGTACATGGACGTAGGCGACGAAGTCCTACTCATTGATACTCAAAATAAATAGTACCAGACTCGGGTCTGAACGGGTTAACAGCTGCGAGGTGAATAAAATACACAGGTACAATTAGTGTATGGTGGATGAAAGTGAGACGAAACACAGAGGAAAGAATTCCTAAACATGGTATTCGAAATATCACAACATCAAGATTTACAAGCACATAAAAGCACGTCAATAAGGTATATTTCATATGCGATTAAATAGCAAGAGAATAAAGGAATTACACTATGCAATCGTTGGAAAATTGGGCTTAGGTTCTAGGTAAAGAGTGATTATATAAATGGATTGATTACGGAATATACTGGGGCTTCAACTCACAAATAATAAATCAACATACACGTAGTCAGTAAATCTGCGAGCGTGGGGGCCTGAATATATATATTTATAACACGGAAAGGTAACGTATGCGTCAGTTAAGAATTAATAAATTAGTCTTGAACAAGGGTCAAGGTATTAAGGCAAGATTAACACAAAATCATACAGGTTCAGAAGGATGAAGCTTATTACGCAAGTATGTGATCTAGGGCACAGATCACGATTAACTCAGGACACGACATGGTTCACATATTTACACAATCAATACCTCACAACAATAACCAACAAAGAAAGACACAGAAACACTTAAGTATTTGGGAGGGCATGGGGACGACAGTGCTGGTCTGGCCGGCGTAGATGATAGTAGCCAATCTTGCAGCTGGTCACCTCCTCGAGCAGGGGTCCTGGGTTTAGGCCTGGTTACGTAATTCGAACAGGGGTCCTAGATCCAGGCCTGTTTACGTAATTCGAGCAGGGGTCCTAGGTCCAGGCTTATGTACGTAGCTCGAGCAGAGGTCCTCGGTTCAGGGCGCTGGGCAGCAGACGGGTAGCCCTTCAGTAATCCGGAAGGTGCTACGTCAAGAGGCACTCTCGAGGGGCAGGGGGTGGAGGTGGGGCAGACCGTAGATATCACTGTCCCAGCTAGCCCGTTCCTGAAGGGGTTTTAGCCTAGTCGGTAGGTGATGGTTTGCATACTTTCCTCAGGTTTTTCTGAGGTCTTATGCCAATTTCTTCTTGCTTCAGGTGTCAATGAACTCGGGGAAAAAGGGGTATTGAGAAGAGAGGAAAAGTGGTTGTTGTGAGGTACATAATTATACATTCTAGCCTTGGAACTCAGGTATTATCATATGGGCCTGGTTCCAAGGTAATATTACAATATTCAATGGGGAAACTGGAAGGTCCAGGGTTGCTGTGAAAAATAGAAAACACTTAAGGCTTATAATGCAACAACTGTCTTGCAGGTCTTTTAATTATCTTAGTACATATATATAGAGGATTGTGTTTGTATCCTCTGGAGCATGGAGTTGTCAGGCACTGTCAGGTCCATTTGCTCCTATAGTCTTCAGGTCGTTGGTGTTTATTTGCTTAACTTCTGTTCATTCGTGTCCTCCATATCCAGGAGCTGAGTACACGTAGCCCATGCAGGTATTGGGCTGCACGGGGCGTGACCCGAGCAGGTGGCTAATGAGTTTGGGGGACCTCCCATACCTTTGTCTGGTCATAGAAAACGGTGGAAGCAGGGGTCGCTTGGGTATTTGTCCAGGGCTAGAGCATGGGAGAAATGGGGTGTCTCTGCTATTTCCTTGTCTTGATTATGGGGGTCTTGGAGTTGCAGACTGTAGCTTTCAGACCAGGCATCTCACCACCTTCGTCGTACAAAAAAATTGCGACCCCGCGATATAATCTGTAGGCTGTGGTGTTCGGAGATGTTGCCAGTGGGGTGAGGGCTGCAAGAGTAGACCCCATTAGGTGGTGGTGCAGGTGTAGGAGGACCTGTAGGGCTTTGGGTCGGCAGGAGTGTATCGCTGCTTTACTATCGTAACTAGGGTCCTGCAGCTCATCTAGCTGAATTACGTTCTTTGGAAAGTCACGAAGTCTACGACCTTTAACAAGCATGGATGGAGTAATAGGACAAGGGTCCTCCAGATCACCCGAGACATATGTTAAAGGGTGATCATTCACGTTAGCCTCCAGCTCCAATAGGACAGTAGTTAGTTCCTCAAAAGAGACTAGAACACGACTTAGTACCTTTTTAAGCCCAGTTTTCACAATACCTATGGCTCTCTCCCAAATAGCTCCGAACCAAGGCGCACGTGCTGGTAAAAAACGCCATTCATATAGGATTTCGGTAAGATGAGCCTGAAGACTGGGATCACTTTGGATGTCTTCCAAGTGTCTGGAAGCTCCTACAAATGTAGCAGCATTGTCGCTTAACATTATCTGTGGAAATCCCTGCCTACTACAAAATCTCCGGAATGCATGGATAAAGCTGTCACAGGTTATATTGCTAACTACTTCAATGTGATTAGCTTTGGTAGGAGTGCACGTAAATAATAGCATATAAGCCTTGTTGTTGTGTGAGTCCTAGATAGGAATTTCTCCTGTATAATCAACCCCCGTGACCTCGAAGGGATCTCTAGGAGTAGTCCTGATGTCTGGCAGAGGAGGTACTCTAGCTTTCGCGTAGGTATAACCCTGTATTTTACGACAGGTTATACACTTACTGGTCACTTGTTTTACAGCTTGTCTTATCTTAGGAATCCACCACCTTTGCCGTATATATGCGACCACATGATTGACTCCATAGTGACAACAGACACGATGGCACATATTGATGAGCACGGTAGTGAAAGGATGTTTGGAAGGCAGTAGTATCGGATATTTCCCTGAATCCGGAAGAGCCGCTAGCTTCAATCTACCTTCACATACAATTAAACCTTCTTTCATGATAAGTCCTAATTGGTTTACCAAATTATTGTGAGTACCCTTGTCACCAGACAGCATCTCGTACTCCTTTGGGAAGCATTCCTGCTGGCATCTTTGAGCTACAGTCTTTTCTGCTACTTTTAGTTCCTTAATGCTGAGGGGAGCACAGTCTGTGGGAGACGTCCCATTAATTTTTGCCTTCAAATTATTCTTGTATCAAATAGTCCATGCAACTACCCGAATTAATTTCTCATAACTGCCATATTTTTCCCAGTTCCATAACTGTGTGTCCTGTTCATCATTGGTCCCAATGACTTGTCTAGTTACTTTTGGCATTGGGTCATCTGGTAATATGTCTTCTGGCCACTCGTCTTTGTTTCGGAACCACATGGGCCCCTCCCACCAAAACGCAGAAGATTTCAGATGTTTTGCCGAAACACCTCTAGACAGTAAGTCACTAGGGTTTTCTTTAGAGGACACGTACCAGAATTCTACAGTCGGAAGAAGGGATTTTATTTTGTCAACTCGGTTTGCGACATACAATGGAAGCTTCTTCATACTACGTAACCAATGCAATGTAACCTGGCTGTCGCACCATAAAACGATTTTGTTGAGTTTTACAATATTATGGTAGGCTTCCTCCAAAAATTTGATTAATCTGGCGGCTAGCAAAGCAGCAGTTAGTTCTAGTCTTGGTATAGTTATGGACCTTATGGGAGCGACCTTCACTTTAGCGATGACCAGACTACTACATTCCGGGCTCACAAAATATATTGCAGTGCCATAGCCGACACCACTTGCATCACTAAAGTCATGAAGTTCCACTGAGTCAGCATATACCGTCCTCCGAGGATGAGTAAAGTCACAGCAGAGGTTCAGGTCCTGGGAAATTGTAGACCATTCGGTAGCGCAGTCTTCAGGTAGCGGATCGTCCCAATCTAGTTTTAGTCTCCATAATTGCTGTAAGAAAATTATGGAACTTATTGTAACAAGCAGTAGTACACCAAGTGGATCGAACAGTTGTGCCGTCACTCTTAAGCACTCTCTTTTTGTAGCCTTATTGGTCTCTGGGAGACTAGCAATGAACGTCAACAGATCAGAGTCAGGTAACCATAAGAGTCCTAATGTCTTCACTTGCTCTTGATTCTTGGCAGCAACACTATCCAATTGCAGGAGTTCACGTAGTTGAGGACTATTGGTAGCCTACTCTCTGATATATAAATGTGCTTGAGACATTATTCTTTGGGCATCCCAGTAACGCTTAATGACAGTCTCTTCATCACTGCCTGTTCCCTGGAGGTTGTCAATGTACAAACCTTCCTTAATAGCCTCCACAACCTCGGGATCCTCTTTGAAAATGGAAAGATGCTTCAAGACCGTGGCATTAAGAAGAAACTGATAGCAAGTCGCTCCGAACAACACTACCTTAAATCGGTAGCAAATATTATGTTTTATCCAACAACCAACTCTACTGCTAAAATCGATTAATGAAATATTACAAACACATGTGGCAGTCCGTGGATTCGAACCCAGGACGCTCACACCGAATATCAACACCTTATGCATTACACCACGAAGGCAGTTAAAGCATGGTGGACACTGCCTACGATTTATTATGCAACTTCGAATCCTGCATATCAATCTAAGCATGTACACACATCCCAACTGCAACTCACGTAGGCTATGCATATGTGAATGGAAAGAGCAATTAATGGGGCCTTAACCACTAGGGAAGGCCTCTCGATAAATTACTCCTGAACCAATATCAATTATTATGTTCTATCCAACCACCAACTCTACTCCTAAAATCGATTAATGAAATATTACAAACACATGTGGAAGTCCGTGGATTCGAACCCAGGACGCTCACACCGAATATCAACACCTTATGCATTACACCACGAAGGCAGTTAAAGAATGGTGGACACTGCCTACGATTTATTAAGTAAGGGTGAAGATAAGTCCAAGGGATCCTTTGGCCACAGAAATCGGGTGTAGTCATGATCTTCTTCATGAAGTCTCAACATGAGAAAGGCTTTCTCGATGTCACTTATTCAGGCAAATTTGTGTACCCTGAATCGCAGCAATATTTTTGCTAGATCTGGTACTAGTGATGGCCCTGTGTAAAGGCAGTCATTAAGACTTGTCCTGCCTTTGCCAATACTAGCGGAACAGTCGTACACAATACAAACGGGCGTCGTTGTGCTATTCTTGGTGACCCCGTGATGTGCCAAATAATGACTGTTTTCAGTAACACCGAAAGGAATCTCTTCAATAAAACCACGATGAAGTTGATCTTTGATAACGTTTGTCTAGTGACCACAATAAACAGGTTCTTGTTTAAATCGCTTCTGCAGACCCCTTAGGCAACCCGCTGCTAAACCATAATTAGAGGGCAACTTCTCTTTTTGTTGGTTCCATGGCAGTCTGACCTCATACTGCTGATTCTGTGCAGAGTATGTTACTGTCTCCTTGTAGATGTCCAACGCGGTCTTGTTTTCCTTTGAATCTTCGTTCGGAGAAATTCCTAGATGATCCAGTTCCCACAAACATTTTAATTAATTATGACATGGATTATATGATTCCGTGGATATGTATTGATCCATTGGGGTGACCGCAACTTTCAATATTGTAACTTCCTCTACTTGGGCGCTAGACTTGTCGTTATGGCAGGAGCCACTTAGTGCATAGCCAAATTTAGTGGGCAATAGAATTATGTCACCGTCTTTTTTTGTACCCTGGCTGCACTAAGTCATAATAATAATCGGCACCAACCAACAAGTCCAGTCGAGATGTCTGTGCCATTAGAGGATCAGCTAATTTGTAGCCCTTGCTTCGCAACACTTCCATGTCTACTTCAAGGCATTCTGATCCTTTGTGATTCGGGGAGAGTTTTTACCACAACTGCTTGTAGAGGATAGTTTCTGCCCCGGAACTTGTACTTGAAGGACACTACTGGATACTTTTTGCTCTCACATGCTCCGGTAAACCCTCGCAATTCTAGCTCTTCAACACCCAATTTTTCATAATGGATAGAGTCTAGAGCGGAATTAAGAATCCAGCAGCGTACGCATCTTGACTGTTCCTCTTGATTCCTTTACTGTTGGCAGCGTAACAGTTGGGAGGATAATATTAGTCTTCTTTGAAGATACAGACATCGTGGTTGTTTGCGTTTTGGTCTTTGTTACCTGTTGAGGTTTTTGCTCCTTCTTTGCACCGTCCCATTGAGATCTGGACTGACAGAGGATATGGTAGTGTCTGTTACGACAGAACTTGCAGTTACGGATGTCAGGGTTCACACAACCATTGCTCCAGTGGTCTGAGGACAAGCACCTGGTGCAAAGGTTGAGTTGCTTTGTGCGCTTAATTTTCAGAGCACTGGTTTTGTATTTCAGACACTTAAACCACACGTGTGCCCCTTCGCACAACTTGCAACTCTTCCTTCGCACCGAGGCCTCCTGCACCGCAAAGGATGCCGAAGCAACTGGTATGTGTGGTGTAGTCCGATCTGCCACACTTTCCATATTAAAAACCTCTGTCTGGTAAGCCTGGACAAGCCTTTCTAGGGCCAGACCATCTTCACCTAAGGTTCTCTTTAAAGTTTCCTTTAGTGGGGATGGCAATTTATTCATGAGAATTACAACACTAGCTTCATGAAGGGTAGAGTTTAGGGTCTCTATTGACCTCAGTGTACTTTCAAAACTAGCATAGAATCCTTTTAGTTCCTCGACATTGTAAGAGGGAGGATTCAAAGCGGTTTATGAAATTTCGGCACCAGAAACTTGGGCACCGAATTTTCGGCACCGCATTTTCGGCACCGTGATATTTGGGCACCTAGAATTTTGGGCACCATGACATTTGGGCACCTAGAATTTTGGGCACCGTGATATTTGGGCACCTAGAATTTTGGGCACCATGACATTTGGGCACCTAGAATTTTGGGCACCATGACATTTGGGCACCTAGAATTTTGGGCACCGTGATATTTGGGCACCTATAATTTTGGGCACCATGACATTTGGGCACCTGGAATAGTGGGCACCAGGAATTTTGGGCACCATTAATTATTTGGGCACCAGGCATATTGTGGTGATGGAGGCGAAGATTCTAATAATAGTGATGATAGTATTGGCAGTAGTAATGATAGTCATGACAACAGTGATGATGGTAATAACAATAGTAATGATAGTGATGGTAATAACTGAGATGCCCGGTCTGAAAGCTACAGTTTGCAACTCCAAGACCCCCATAATCCAGACAAGGAAATAGCAGAGACACCCCAATTCTCCCATGCTCTAAACCTGAACAAATACACAAGCGACCCCTGCTTCCACCGTTTTCTATGACCAGACAAAGGTATGGGAGGTCAATCAAACTCATTAGCCACCTGCTCGGGTCACGCCCCCGCGCAGCCCAATACCTGCACGGGCTACGGGTATTCAGCTCCTGGATATGGAAGACAAGAATAAACTGGAGTTATGCAAATAAACACCCATGACCTGAAGACCATAGGAACAAATGGACCTGAACAGTGCCTGACCAATTCATGCTCCCGAAGATACAACTACAATCCTCTATGTGTATGTCTGAGGATAATTAAAAGACCTGCAAGACAGTTGCTCCATTTTTAGCTTTAAGTGTTCTTTATTTTTCACAGCAGCCCTGGATCTTCCAGCCGCCCCATTAAGTATTATAATATTACCTTGGAACCAGGCCCATATGATAATACCTGATTTCCCAGGCTAGAATGTATATGTACCTCACAATAACCATGTTTCCTCTTTCTTCTACACCCTTTTTTCCCCGAGTTCATTGACCTCTGAAGTAAGAAAATATTTGAATAGGACCTCAAGAAAACCTGAGGAAAGTATGCAAACCACCCTCATCTACCGACTAGGCGGACTCCATTCAGGATACGGCTCTTTGGGACGGTGTTGCTACGGTGACCCCCCACCCTCACCTACCGACTAGGCGGACTCCATTCAGGACACGGCTCTTTGGGACGGTGTTGCTACGGTGCCCCCCCCCCCCCCCTCACCCCCTGGACGTTGGCCCCCTTCCGGATTGCTGAAGGGCCACCTGTCTGTTGCCTGGCGCTCTGAACCTAGGACCCCTGCTCGAATTACGTAAGCAGGCCTGGACCTAGGACCCCTGTTCGAATTACGTAACCAGGCCTGAACCTAGGACCCCTGCTCGAGGAGGTAACCAGCTGTGCAAGATTGGCTACTACCCTCTACGCCAGCCAGACCAACACTCTCGTCCCTCTACCCTCCCAAATACTTAAGTGTTTCTGTGTCTTTCTCTGTTGCTTATTGTTGTGAGGTATTGATTATGTAAATATGTGAACCGTGTTGTGTCCTGATTTATTTGTGATCTGTGCCCAAGATCCTTTGCTTGCGTAATAAGTTCATCCTTCTGAACCTGTGTTATTCTGTGTTAATCTTGCCTTCATTTGTTGACTCTTGTTCAAGACTTTATTTAATTCATAACTTACGCATACGTTACATATCAGTGTCATTAACATATATTCAGGCCCCCACGCTCGCAGATTTACTGACTACGTGTATGTTGATTTATTATTTGTGAGTTGAAGTCCCAATATATTCCGTGATCCATTTATATAATCGCTTTTTACCTAGAACCTACGCCCAATTTTCCAACGAGTGCTCAGTGGAATTCCTAACTTCTCTATTCAGTAAACGCATATGAAATATATCTTATAGACGTGCTTTTATGTTCTTGTAAATCTTGATGTTGTGATATTTCGAATACCGTGTTTAGGAATTGTTTCCTCCGTGTTTCGTGTCATTTTCATCCACCATACACTAATTGTATCTGTGTATTTTATTCACCTCGCCCTGTTAACCCGTTCAGGCCTGAGTCTGGTGCTGCCTGTTTTAAGTATTATTGAGTAGGATTTCGTTGCCTACGCCCATGTACTAATTGTGCCTGTACATTTTATTTACTTCGCCCTGTTAACTCATTCAGAAGGGGATCTGATATTGCGTTAAATATCAATGAGCTAAACTTCGTCATTAGCGCCAATTTAATTACTAAGTATGATCTACTGATCGATAACTGTTAATCAGTCAGTTCTCCCGTTCTGAGATTAAAACTAGTGTTCATTCAAGTCTGAGTCTTTTGGAACTCAGTTAGTTATTTTGCTTATCTTCGTGTGTTGTCTTAATTTCGAATATTGAAGATTACATCTTGATCTAATTAATACAAATCAGCAGACCAAATAAACTACCTTTTGCTCTTATTAAATTCACGTTATTACTCTGCTTTACCTAAGAACAATATAGTAACACGAATTCCTAAGTTCGGTTCGTTATCATAGCATATGTTCAAGTAATATAATTCCATAATAAGATATAACTTCCTTGAGAGCGATTTTGATACTTCTCATTTATTATAAATAATAATCTCAGCCCTTTCCTATAAAGTAAAGTAACATCGCACTGTAGCAAAGTTCATAATTGCATTAACTAGAAAAAGTATTATTTACCATCTCAGTTCACTTGGTGACCTTCCCAGTGACCTGACCTGAGGGCAAGCTCACGCGGTCAGTTTATAAGGGTCGGGTGAGCCCCACGCGTGACTCACCTTGCCTCCTGTGACAGTATCTTTATAACCTCAACTCTTCTCATTGTCACCCGAGGATCATTATCTAGGGCATTGAAGTCACTTTGAAAACGGAAGATATTCTACTCTCATTTATTATTGCATTGAAGGTTAAAATTGATTCTTGTACATTATGCCTTTATGTATGTTTTTCCACATGATTTGATCTTATACTAGATTCTCACTATTGAGTTCTTATGGTATCAGTAACCTTGTTCTGACATAAGGACAATATATATATTTACTCTTATTGTGGGATTTGCCTTACCAATCATTCTTCTCCACCCACCTTCCTGTTTATTAAATAAAATATTTGTATGTGTTCTTCCTTGTGTTGTTATTGAGTATTATATTGAACCTTTGAATACCATTTTTACTGCTTATAGAACTTACTCGGGACGTCCCTGTCAAGTATATTTAAGTCCATCAAACCAGAACTGGATTGTTTTAAGGACTGTATCAAGGGAATTAAACGATCACAACCCGGCACAACACTGGTAGACAGCGGTGTCTTGATACGGCGTACCAGTACGGATATTCTAGCAATTTAAATTTTTGTTTTTCCGGTATTCAATTGACAATATCCTACTCCCATCATGGAAGCAGCACTCAAGTATGCAGCACTCAAGTATGCAGCACTTAGGTCTGCAATCCCGGTCTTTGGAACCGAGGAGTATATGTATACTTACCTGGAAATAGTCAAACCGATCCTAGACCTGATGTTTAGAAACGATGACACTTCCAAGATATACACGATTATGATGAAACTTGGAAAGTATGCAGAAAAAGTATCAGGGTACGTGTATGATAGTAAGCCAGGGTTAACATGGACTCAATTTGAAGTCTATACTATATGGGAATACGTGAGTGACCAGATGCCTGAGTTAACCTGGGCACAGTACGCGTAATTTGTCAAGTCAGCTCTCAGTCCCGTATCAGGACAAACTTGCCCTTGCCAACCGTCACACTTGATACAGGAAGAAAATGCGAAGATGGACGAAGAAGACCCAGAAGAAAAACTTACCCCTCAGCCTGAAGAAGTCCTGCCGGAGCCGCAGGATTTTTACAAAGCCCCCCCAAGCAAATAGACGTGCCCATGGAGGGGGCTGAAGACGATGTATCGGATGACAAATTCCCGATGTATAGTAAACTCATGCTAAATGGGGTAAAAGTTAAGTTCCTCATTGTTTCGGGAACTTCCCGTTCGTGTCTTTTCCTTCCTTTTCTCCGGAAGCATGACAAAGTTTTCGGAGACGAGATACAGTATTCGGTTAACAGGATAGCCTTTGGAGATGACCAGGTTATTCCTGACACTCCCAGTATATGTTCAAACCCCCCACCCTAATCACGGAGTTCAGCACTCTTTCGTGATACAAAATTCTGGTCCATCCAACTGTGATGAATACCTGGGGTTAGATTTATTAACCTCTCTCCATGCCAACGTTGATTGTCACAACAGGACGTTGTCTTATGACCTCCCGTCCAAAACCAACCAAACACAAAAAACCCTACCCAAACCTGAAAATCCTTCCTGTCCTACCCATGTCAATCCTCCTGCCATAATCCTCAAATCCATTCTCATTCCCAATACCCATGAGAAAGGGATTCACCTTGCTCCAACCTTGCAAGGTAATATCCTTGTGACCCCAGCTTTCCCTAACGTAACGCACCTGAAAGCTGCTCCCCCTTCCTTAAACCCTCAGAGTGATGACCAAACCTCACAAACTGAACCTCTCCAACCTCTCTATCCCCATGATGTCACTGTCTCTGCAATCATAACTAATTCCACAGAAATTATCCCTCCTCCTGCATCCTTCCAGTCATCAGAACAAATTCCCCTACCTAGAATTTGCCCAAATAACCTTTCCCAACACCTCCCCAAACCTGAAAGTCCTTCCTGTCCTCCCCATGTCAATCCTCCTGCCATAATCCACAAATCCATCCCCATTCCCACTAACCATGAAGAAGGGATTCACCTTGCTCCAACATTGCAAGAACATTTCATTATGACCCCTCACCTCCGAAGCTCTTTCAGTGGGGCCTGCCTAGCCGCTCATAACTTGCTACCTCATCTCCTTAACCCTCGTCTTTCCTTACCATTCCCCCAAGTCTATCCTCAAGATGATTACCCCCATCTTCTTTTTCAAGGCCACCATCACGACTCATGGAAGCACAGCCTGCCAGAGTTGAGACGAAAATCTCAACTCCAATGTCATCCCGATTGGATGATCATTGATCATTTTGGTAAGTCATGTATGTATCGCAACAAAAAGGTACTTAAATATGAACCTATCAATGACAATGATGTGATGCTCACTAATACCCATCAACATGACATGTTACCTGACAGCCATAATTCCAACTTGAAATCCACAGAGTCCACCCTTCCTGAGCTACTTTTACCTGCCTCTTTGTCATGCCAACCAAAACCTCCTGTTGACCTACACCACCTGTGTCAACCTCACTCACCTGACCAACCATCTCCCTCTGTGACCATACCTTCCTATTATCAATCTTCAGGTACTCAACCTACAACTCCTGCAACATCTTTGCCTTCTACTTCCCAGCCTCATACTAGTCCTTCCTCTCCTCTCCCAGCACCTCCTCAAATTATTCTACACTTAAAATCTCCTGCACCCTCTGCAACTTTCAGATCTATGCCAACCTTGCAACACTCTTCTCCTCAGCTTACCACTCCAGTTAGACCTTCTGCAACTTCTACAACTTCCGGATCTTTGCCTATCTCGCAAACATCTCCTCCTCAGCCTATCACTAGTAATCCATCTTCTCCTTTCATCAGACCGACTCCACATAAATTAAATCGGCCTCCTCCTTCTCACAGCTCAGCTTCCTTCCCCTCCCCTCAGTCTCCTGTCAATAAACCTATTCTAATATCAGCTAAATCCTCAGTATGTACAAGATCTGGCCGACATGTGACACCACCTCAACGATGGGCCCCAACCTTCAAGGCCCCTACCCCCTGGCCTGCCAAACACGCTCCTCCTGTCCCTCCAGCCACTCCTGGGTCTCCTGTACCTTCACCACCGCGACAGGTGAATCCACCACAGCAATGGACACCCCAGTCACAACCACCAGGGACCCCAGCCACACGAGAGCAGCCGTTCTCCACCACCAGCACCAGACCTCATGCCGCCCCAAAGCCCTACAAGTCCTCCTGCACCTTCACCACCACCTCATGGGTTCTACTCTCCAACCCTCACCACACTGGCAACATCTCCGACCACCAGCCTACATGTTTATATCGCGGGGTCGCGATTTTTTGTACGACGAAGGTGGTGAGATGCCCGGTCTGAAAGCTACAGTTTGCAACTCCAAGACCCCCATAATCCAGACAAGGAAATAGCAGAGACACCCCAATTCTCCCATGCTCTAAACCTGAACAAATACACAAGCGACCCCTGCTTCCACCGTTTTCTATGACCAGACAAAGGTATGGGAGGTCCCTCAAACTCACTAGCCACCTGCTCGGGTCACGCCCCCGCGCAGCCCAATACCTGCACGGGTTACGGGTATTCAGCTCCTGGATATGGAAGACAAGAATAAACTGGAGTTATGCAAATAAACACCCATGACCTGAAGACCATAGGAACAAATGGACCTGAACAGTGCCTGACCAATTCATGCTCCCGAAGATAGAACTACAATCCTCTATGTGTATGTCTGAGGATAATTAGAAGACCTGCAAGACAGTTGCTCCATTTTTAGCTTTAAGTGTTCTTTATTTTTCACAGCAGCCCTGGACCTTCCAGCCGCCCCATTAAGTATTATAATATTACCTTGGAACCAGGCCCATACGATAATACCTGAGTTCCCAGGCTAGAATGTATATATACCTCACAATAACCATTTTTCCTCTTTCCTCTACACCCTTCCCCCCCCCCCCCCGAGTTCATTGACCCCTGAAGTAAGAAAATATTTGAATAGGACCTCAGGAAAACCTGAGGAAAGTATGCAAACCACCCTCACCTACCGACTAGGCGGACTCTATTCAGGATACGGCTCTTTGGGATGGTGTTGCTACGGTGCCCTCTCCCCCCACCCTCACCTACCGACTAGGCGGACTCCATTCAGGATACGGCTCTTTGGGACGGTGTTGCTACGGTGCCCCCCCCCCCCCCCCCCCCCCCCCCCCCCCGGGCCCTCGAGAGTGCCCCCTGGACGTTGGCCCCCTTCTGGATTGCTGAAAGGCCACCTGTCTGTTGCCTGGCACCCTGAACCGAGGACCCCTGCTCGAGCTACGGACGTAGGCCTGGACCTAGGACCCCTGTTCGAATTACGTAACCAGGCCTGAACCTAGGAAGCCTGCTCGAGGAGGTAACCAGCTGTGCAAGATTGGCTACTACCCTCTACGCCGGCCAGACCAACACTCTCGTCCCTCTACCCTCCCAAATACTTAAGTGTTTCTGTGTCTTTCTCTGTTGGTTATTGAGGTTGTGAGGTATTGATTATGTAAATATGTGAACCAACGAGTGCTCAGTGTAATTCCTAACTTCTCTATTCAGTAATCACATATGAAATATATCTTATAGACGTGCTTTTATGTTCTTGTAAATCTTGATGTTGTGATATTTCGAATACCGTGTTTAGGAATTCTTTCCTCTGTGTTTCGTGTCATTTTCATCCACCATACACTAATTGTATTTGTGTATTTTATTCACCTCACCCTGTTAACCCGTTCAGGCCCGAGTCTGGTGCTGCCTGTTTTAAGTATCAATGAGTAGGACTTCGTCGCCTACGCCCATGTACAAATTGTGCCTGTACTTTTGATTTACTTCGCCCTGTTAACTCGTTCAGAATCGGACCTGATATTGCGTTAAATATCAATGAGCTAAACTTCGTCATTAGCGCCAATTTAATTACTAAGTACGATCTACCGATCGATAACTGTTAATCAGTAAGTTCTCCCATTCTGAGATTAAAACTAGTGTTCATTCAAGCCTGAGTCTTTTGGAACTCAGTTAGTTATTTTGCTTATCTTCGTGTGTTGTCTTAATTTCGAATATTGAAGATTACATCTTGACCTAATTAACTCCCTCAGACATATATGACGCGATCGCGTCATATGGACTTATCTCTATACCTCTCCAATAAGTTTATGACGCGATTTTGCGTCATATGAGCTCAGTAAGTCCGATAAGTTACCATACGATAAAACCGTTGGTGGCAACCTCAGCCTCCGGCGATAATTCTAATGGCCGCAGTGTTGTTGTGAGTGTAGTGCGAGGCAGTGGCAATGATCCTGGGGCTCCCGCCTCCTCGGACTTACTGGAACATAATATGTCTGAGGGAGTTAATACAAATCAGCAGACCAAATAAACTACCTTTTGCCCTTATTAAATTCACGTTATTACTCTGCTTTACCTAAGAAAAATATAGTAACACGAATTCCTAAGTTCAGTTCGTTATTGTAGGATATGTTCAAGTAATATAATTCCATAATAAGATATAACTTCCTTGAGAGCGATTTTGATACTTCTCATTTATTATAAATAATAATCTCAGCCCTTTCCTATAAAGTAAAGTAACATCGCACTGTAGCTAAGTTCATAGTTGCATTAACTAGAAAAAGTATTATTTACCATCTCAGTTCACTTGGTGACCTTCCCAGTGACCTGACTTGAGGGCAAGCTCACGCGGTCAGTTTATAAGGGTCAGCTGAGCCCCATGCGTGACTCACCTTGCCTCCTGTGACAGTATCTTTATAACCTCAACTCTTCTCATTGTCACCCTAGGATCATTATCTAGGGCATTGAAGTCACTTTGAAAACAGAAGATATTCTACTCTCATTTATTAATGCATTGAAGGTTAAAATTGATGCTTGTACATTATGCCTTTATGTATGTTTTTCCACATGATTTGATGTTATACTAGATTTTCACTATTGAGTTCTTCTGGTATCAGTTACCTTGTTCTGACATAAGGACAATATATATATTTACTCTTATTGTGGGATTTGCCTTACCAATCATTCTTCTCCACCCACCTTCCTGTTTATTAAATAAAATATTTGTATGTGTTCTTCCTTGTGTTGTTATTGAGTATTATATTGAACCTTTGAATACCATTTTTACTGCTTATAGAACTTACTCGGGACATCCCTGTCAAGTATATTTAAGTCCATCAAACCAGAACTGGATTGTTTTAAGGACTGTATCAAGGGACTTAAACGATCACAACCCGGCACAACAATAACATTAATAATTATGATGGTAATGACAGTAGTATTGATGGTGATATCAATAATGATGGTGATTATCAACTCTGCGTAAGCAGAGTTTGATATCCCCCCCCCCCCCCCCCCCGCCCCCGTATAGTGGGTACCACAACAACAAAAAAATCTGTCGTCGTTGTTGTCCGTCTGTCTCCAAACTCCTCCTAGACCTTTGGACGGATTTTCACCAAATTTCACACAAACATTTGTTGGGTGAATGCGAACATCAGTCAAGAAAGATTTGTTGAATTTATGCAATAGTTATGATTTTAGGTCCAAAATATGGTTTTACCCCCCACCTTCCGGACCCCCCCCCCCCCCCCACTACCATCACCCAGCAATGTTGGCGTTCTGGGTGCGAAAACATCTCGCTACGTATTTGCTAGGTTAAGTTAGTTTAGTTGGCACTAGAAGTGATGGTAGTAATATTTGGATTGATGGTGATAGTAGTGATGATTTTTTTTTTTTTTTTTTTTTTTCTCTATATTCCAACTTACTTCCTCTCGGGCATAGGCTGAGAGCCTTAACATTCACCGCTTTACAATGAACAGTGAAGCCCGTGAGGTCTTGTTTCAGTCTAGGGAGTGAGACATGTGAAGCACGTAGAGTACAACGAGCACCTGCCATCTTGCCTTCACATGAGGCACGGTGCTCACTCATGGCCCGAAACGACCCCATCTCTGAAGCCACCTCGTTCCCGTGCTTCACTGTCTCACCCTCTACACTCGGACTCTCACACTTACACACACACAACGCCACCTGTTGAGCAGATAACTCACCAGGCATTGCACCCCTATAGCATATTTTGAATATGGGAATATTCATACAGTGCTATTTAACCCTTGTCTAGCGGGTCCTCTGTGGCCGTTTTGGGCCTTTTCAGGCCATTCTGACTGCTATATCAACCATCAGCATGAAAGGAGCTGTATTGCGCCGAAAACTAGGCGGAAATCGCTACACAATGACACCACATACAGCTACGTAGCACTCGTGGAGCACTGACAGTGTTACCTCAAAGATGGAAGTTTAGCTGATTTTGCTACATTGCTCACTTTTAGCGAACTATTGGTCACATTGTCATCCTCCCGCGCGGTGGGGGAACTGGTGTTAGTGTGGGCCGGGAGGCCACAGATGTCGGACGTATGGATCATTACTGTCCCACCCATTTTCACTCGATTTTCACCCTTTTTTCACCCGTTTTTTGCCAGTTTTTTTAACTCGACATAAGTCGCGCGTCGCTAGTTAAGGGTTAATCAGGGAACAATGAGGGTATTTTATTGACGTTTCGGTGGGCTTGTGGTAATGCACTGATACTAGATACAGCACAAATTCCATCCCAATAATATCTTCCCATTGATACATCGGGATTTGAACCCGGGACCTTTGGATTACCAGGCCAGTGGCAAGACCACTCCACCACACCTCCCCTGTATGGTGGTAATAGTAGTGATGATGGTGATAATAGTAGTGATGATGGTCGTAGTTGTATTGATGATGATGACAGTAGTGATGATGATGACAGTAGTAGATATGATGGTGACAGTAGCAGATATGATGGTGACAGTACTAGTAGTAGTAATGATGGTCATAATAGTAGTGGTGATGGTGACAAGTAATGATGAGAGTTATAGTGATAATAATGACTAGTGACGATGGTGTGAGTATTAGTGATGATGGTGAGCAGTAGTGAGGATGGTGAAAGTTGTAGTGATGATGACAATAGTTGTGGTGATGATCATAGTAATGGTGATGATGGCAGTAGTAGTGTTGATGGTGACAGTAGGATAAATGATGGTAATATTTGTGACAGTAGTAATGATGATGGTTATAGTAGTAGTAGTGATGATGTTAACAGTAGTAATGATGATTGTAAGATGGTGGTGATATTAGTAATGATGGTTGATAGTTGTAGTATCAATGATGATAGTAGTGATTAAGAAGGTAGTGACAATGGTGACAGTAGTAGTGATGATGGTGAGAGTAGTAGGATGATTGTAATTGTAGTAGTGATGATGATCATAGTAATGGTGATGATGAAAGTAGTCGTGATGATTGTGGCAGTTGTAGTGATAATGGCAGTAGTAGTGATGATGGTGATTGTGATTGATGATGATATTAGTAGATATAATCTAACTATACCCAAAATATATGTAATCAACTCTGCGTAAGCAGAGTTTGGTATCCCCCCCGTATAGTGGGTACCACCGGAAAAAAAAATCTGTCGTCGTCGTCGTCGTCGTTGTTGTCCGTCTGTCTCGAAACTCCTCCTAGACCGTTGGACGGATTTTCACCAAATTTCACACGAACATTTGTTGCGTGAATGCGAACGTCGGTCAAAACAGATTTTTTGAATGTATGCAATAGTTATGATTTTAGGTCCAACATATGGTTTTACCCCCCCCAGCAATGATGGCGTTCTGGGAGCGAAAACATCTCGCTATGCATTTGCTAGGTTAAGTTTGTTTAGTTGGCATTAGAAGTGATGGTAGTAATATTTGGATTTATGGTGATAGTAGTGATGATGGTGATAATAGTACTGATGATGGTTGTAGTTGTATTGATGATGATGACAGTAGTAGATATGATGATGACAGTAGTAGATATGATGGTGACAGTACTAGTAGTAGTAACGATACGATGGTCATAATAATAGTGATGATGGTGACAAGTAATGATGATAGTTGTAGTGATAATAATGACAGTAGTGATGATGGTGTGAGTATTAGTGCTAATGGTGAGTAGTAGTGAGGATGGTGAAAGTTGTAGTGATTATGACAATAGTTGTGGTGATGAAGATCATAGTAATGGTGATGATGGCAGTAGTAGTGATGATGGTGACAGTAGGATAAATGATGGTAATATTTGTGACAGTAGTAATGATGATGGTTATAGTAGTAGTGATGATGTTAACAGTAGTAATGATGATTGTAAGATGGTGGTGATGATATTAGTAATGATGGTTGATAGTTGTATTTTTATCAATGATGATAGTAGTGATTAAGATGGTAGTGACAATGATGACAGTAGTAGTGATGATGGTGAGAGTAGTAGCGATGATTGTAATTGTAGTAGTGATGATGATCATAGTAATGGTGATGATGAAAGTAGTCGTGATGATTGTGGCAGTTGTAGTGATAATGGCAGTAGTAGTGATGATGGTGATTGTGATTGATGATGATATTAGTAGATATAATCTAACTATACCCAAAATATATGTAATCAACTCTGCGTAAGCAGAGTTTGGTATCGCCCCCCCCCCCCCTCCCCGTATAGTGGGTACCACCGGAAAAATAATTCTTGATAGATCCAGATCACAAGTATCTGGTTCTATCCTGGCAACCCTCAAAAGACAAGCAAAGAGGCAGCAAAGTGTGGAACTGGAACAGGCCAAAGCCCTCAGTCAACACAATGCTGCACTCGCAAAAGACGCAGCCGAAAAGACAACCTAGGCTACCACAGGACCGGTAGAAGTCGTGTAGGTATAAACATACCATACACACATCGGAGACAACAACTACAGTAACCTTATCCCAGTCTAGCATTAAATAAAAGAGCCGAACACTAAATCAATAATGGAGACACACACAAAGTTCTTAACCTCTACTAACTAAGAACCCTCAATCCTATTCTAAGTACGTGTAAATATCTCAGAGGACGGCGCATGCAATACAATGGGCTGGCTATGGAAACCGTATGCAGAACCCAAGGGGATAAGTAATTGAATAAAGGTGAGGAGCAATGGAAAAGAAGGTCAGAGAGAGAGACAGTGGTAAAGGGGGTGATCGGGAGAGAGTATACAAAGGGATGTTAGAAGCATGCACGCCAAGCCTGTCCTGAGGAGGGCAGCTCCTCGGGACTCATGCAGGAGGTTAGTTACACAGGAGCCCGCAAGGGCGCGATGGTCGGCCAATCACGGGCCGAGACGTCACAAGGCAGCAGGCCCCTAGGACGCGCCCGGAGCCACCAGCCAATCAAAGGCGAGGGAAAGCCCGCACGAGCGGGAAAACTCCTCCGGGCGAGGGAGGCAGCACACACCTACGCACGCACATATTACCACGACGCTGCCTACATCGTTCTCTCTCCTTAACTTTACACAATGCATCTTATATTCTACTAATGATATAAAATATTTCCCGTTGTCACAGTCGAAAACAAAGCCCACCACTGGACTGTCTGTAACAATGCAAGTACTATGAAAGAAAGAACAACATTCTCTGATAACTGTAGCCCATTTCACTGCCCTGGCGAGCGCTAGTGGCTAACGAGAGGCGATTCTGCCAACGCTGGTAGACGTCACATGATGGTCATAATAGTAGTGATGGTGACAAGTAATGATGATAGTTGTAGTTATAATAATGACAGTAGTGATGATGGTAGTGATGATGGTGTGAGTATTAGTGATGATGGTGAGTAGTAGTGAGGATGGTGAAAGTTGTAGTGATGTCAATAGTTGTGATGATGAAGATCATAGTAATGGTGATGATGGCAGTTGTAGTGATGATGGTAACAGTAGGATACATGATGGTAATACTTGTGACAGTAGTAATGATAATGGTTATAGTAGTAGTGATAAGGTTAACAGTAGTAATGATTATCAACTCTGCGTAAGCAGAGTTTGGTATCGCCCCCCTGTATAGTGGGTACCACCGGAAAACAAAATCTGTCGTCGTCGTTGCTGTTCGTCTGTCTCCAAACTTCTCCTAGACCTTTGGACGGATTTTCACAAAATTTCACACGAACATTTCTTGCGTGAATGCGAACGTCAGTAAAAAAATATTTGTTGAATTTATGCAATAGTTATGATTTTAGGTCCAAAATATGATTTTACCCCCAACCCTCCCGGATGCCCCCCTCGAAACTCCTCCTAGACCGTTGGACGGATTTTAACCAAATTTCACATGGACATTTGTTGCGTGAATGCGAACGTCAGTCAAAATTTTTTTTTTTGAATTTATGCAATAGTTATGATTTTAGGTCCAAAATATGGTTCCCCCCCCCCACCTCTGAACCCTACCGGACCCCCCCCCCCCCCACACTCAGCAATGATGGCGTGCTTAGTGTGTGAGCCCCGATGGGGCTCGCACACTAAGAAAGCATTCGTTCTGGGAGCGAAAACATCTTGCTATGCATTTGCTAGGTTAAGTTAGTTTAGTTGGCATTAGAAGTGATGGTAGTAATATTTGGATTGATGGTGATAGTAGTGATGATGTTGATAATAGTAGTAAAAAGTACAAAGGAGTAAAAAGGAAATCAAGCAACAACAGATCTAGTGACCCTTCTAGGCTGCTTGTCCTCCAAAACACTGAGGATCAAGTGTCCAAACAGTGGTTTAGAGTGGGTAAGGGAACATTGGAAAGGGAATTACTGTCCTGGAACTAATGTCCGTGGCAGGATTAGGAAGTTAGTAGGGGACAGATGGGTTAGTAACTGAGGGGGGGATAAAATAAAGTTATTCATTTACAAATGCAGTCAGTCGCGGGTTTGATGCGATATATTTGTTTAGGCGGAGTTTAAATGAATCAACAGTGATGCAGTCTATAACATCTCGGGGACGCCCATTCCACAAGTTGACAACTCGATTGAAGAAGAAATTCTTAGATTCGTGTGAGTTAAAAGATTTACCAATAATTTTGCAACCGTTTCCCCGCGTGTAATTAGATTGGTCGATAGTGAAGTACTTACTACAGTTCATACTGTCGATGCCTTTGATGATTTTGAACACTTGAATTAAGTCACCTCTTAATCTGTGCTGGGTTAAAGGAAATAGATTTAATTCTCTAAGACACTCTTCATATGGTTTGTTCTTTAAGCTAGGTATCATTTTGGTAACTCTACGTTGAACTCGTTCTAGCTTGTTTATATCTTTTTGGTAATAAGGGCACCAGGATTGAACGCAGTATTCCAGAAGAGGGCGGACTAAGGAATTGTAAAGGGTTAGAATAACTTCTTTGGATTTATGCTCAAATGACCTGCTTATAAAGCCAATTATTTTGTTTGCCTTCTTAACAACTTCTGAACATTGTTGACTCGGTTTTAGGTTACTCGATATTGTTACTCCCAGATCGGTTTCTCTGTTTACATTCTTAAGCTGAGTGCCATTCATCGAATAGTTTGCTTTCTCATTTAGGTATCCGATATGTAGTACTTTACATTTATCCGCATTGAAACTCATTTGCCAAATTTGGGCCCAACATGACAATTTATCTAGATTGTGTTGCATATCGTCAACTTGTTCTTTTGAGAGTATGCTATTTGCAATTTTTGTATCGTCAGGAAATTTTGAGATTGTACAGGTGAGACCCTCATCTATGTCGTTGATGTAAATTAGAAAGAGAATTGGTCCCAGTACGGATCCCTGGGGTACCCCGCTTCTTACATTGGTCCATTTAGATGCCTTACCGTTTATGACTACTCTTTGCTTTCTGTCGCTGAGCCAATTTTCTATCCATTTCAACACACCGTCGTGTATTCCATGCGCTTTTAGTTTTAGCAGTAAACGTTTGTGGGGAACTTTGTCAAAGGCCTTTTGAAAATCAAGGTATATAATATTTACAGCTTTACTCTAATCGTAGAGGTTGAGGATATCGTGGAAAGAGTCTTAAGAGGTTTGTTAAACAGGAACGTTTTTTACGAAAGCCGTGTTGAGTATCTTTAAGTATGTTATTTTCCTCTAAGTGATTTACGAGTCTGTCTCTTATGACCGTTTCTAGCATTTCACATACAACTGAGGTTAAGCTAATTGGACGATAGTTACTAGGTAGGGATTTGCTGCCTTTTTTTAATATCGGTGTTACGTTGGCTAGCTTCCACTGATCAGGCATAGTTCCAGACTGCAAGGATTTATTGAATAGTAATGTCAGTGGTTTGGAGAGCTCATCCTTAGCTTCCTTTAGAACTCTAGGCGAGATTGTATCAGGTCCAGCCGTTTTATTTACCTTGAGTTTATCTAAACAATTCAATACTTCTCTCTCTGTAACGGTAATATTGCTTAGAACATCTGAATTATCAATCTGAATCGGCGATGGTGTAGGGATATCACTGAGGTCTTCTGTTGTAAAAACTGATGCAAAGAAGGTATTGAGGGCATTACTCATTTGTACTTCGTCTTTGGTGTATTCTCCATTTTCATCGACTAACGGTCCAACAGTTGAAGTAACTACTTTTTCTTTCCGATATAACTATAGAATTCTTTCGGGTTTGTTTTACTTTGATTCGCAATATGTAACTCTAAGGTCTTTTTACTTTGCTTAATTAACTTTTTGGCTTTGCGTCGTAGCTCTACAAATCTCAGCCGTTCTTCGTCATATTGTGAGGATTTTAATCTATCATTAGCAAATTTTTTAGCAAGCAGGCAGTTTGAAATATCTTTATTCCACCATTTGGGCTTATTATTATGGCCTGGACGCCGTATTTTCGATGGTATGCAGTCTTGCACTGCTTTTAGGTAAGTGGTTTCGAATAACTTCCTAGATGTATTTATGTCGTTATTGTTAATTAAATTGCTCCAGTCAGTTTCTTTAAACATAGCTCTAAGTTTATGGAAGTTTGCTTTCTTGAAATTAGGGACTTTTTCGATGCTACTATTTGGTTCGTTACTAGTAAACTTTAAAGTGAAAGTTATCGTACGATGGTCGCTGTTACTGAATTCATCACCAACATTCAAATTCTCTATTAATTCTTCTTTTGTTGCAATTACAATGTCAAGAACATTATTACCACGGGTCGGCGTTCGAACAAATTGATAAAGCGAACTCTCTTGCAAGTTCGTATACAAGTCATGTCCGTAGTGTGAAGTAAGAGTATCGCCCCACTTGGTCACAGGTAAATTAAAGTCGCCAACAATTACGGTATCTTGTGAGTTACTTACATCTGCAATTTGTTCGTAAATTTCTCGGTCAGTTTGCACTGATTGAGCTGGAGGTCTGTATATTAACGCAAGTATTATTTTTGTACCTTTATTATTCTTTATTAGCACAAAAGATGTGTCGACGTTCACAATTTGAGGTTTTGACAAGAGGGTAGGGTTAAGAGTTTCTTTGATATAAAGTAAAACGCCACCTCCATTTCTATTTATTCGGCTTTTCTCAAACATTACATAACCGGGAAGTGAATACTCTGCTAAAAAGTCTCTATCTTCGGTATTGAGCCAAGATTCTGTTATGCCAATCACATCATAATTTTCTGTAAAGACTAGCTCCTCTAGTGATGATGGTTGTAGTTGTATTGATGATGATGACAGTAGTGATGATGATGACAGTAGTAGATATGATGGTGACAGTAGTAGATATGATGGTGACAGTACTAGTAGTAGTGTTGATGGTCATAATAGTAGTGATTATGGTGACAAGTAATGATGATAGTTGTAGTGATAATAATGACAGTAGTTATGATGGTAGTGACGATGGTGTGAGTATTAGTGATGATGGTGAGTAGTAGTGAGGATGGTGAAAGTTGTAGTGATGACAGTTGTGATGATGAAGATCATAGTAATGGTGATGATGGCAGTAGTAGTGATGATGGTGACAGTAGGATACATGATGGTAATACTTGTGACAGTAGTAATGATGATGGTTATAGTAGCAGTGATGATGTTAACAGTAGTAATGATTGTAAGATGGTGGTGATGATAGTAGTAATGATGGTTGATATTTTTAGTATCAATGATGATAGTAGTGATTAAGATGGTAGTGACAATGGTGAAAGTAGTAGTGATGATGGTGAGAGTAGTAGCGTTGATTGTAATTGTAGTAGTGATGATCATAGTAATGGTGATGATGACAGTAGTCGTGATGATTGTGGCAGTTGTAGTGATGATGGCAGTAGTAGTGATGATGTTGATTGTGATTGATGACAGTAGTCATGATAATGATAGTGATATCAATAATGATGGTTTCATAGAGTGTTTCCATTTCGCGGCGACATGAATTGAAATAATCGAATTGTCTTAATACTGACGCCAATTTAGCCTCTATCACTTCATTGTCTGCATTAACTAAAAATGTAGCTATATCTTTGATGATCCATGTCAAACCACTCTTGATGGCATCGTTTGTACTGGGATAGAGTCAACGACATGATGGCAATATACAGGAAATAGAATATTAAAGGATATAACAAGTTAATTTACCTACAGTATATGGACGTGAAACGCACTCCGAAAGTTAGCCGACGTCAATAAAGGCAAATCATAGGGAACCCCGACTTTATAACGTAATAATTAAATAAACATGTGATATCGGTGTAATGCAAGAAGAGGGAAATTAGAAGCGGAGCGCAATAATTTGAGTAAACGAACAACACCTAAATTACCTCTATTCTTAAATTTAAGTAGTTAACCCTATATTAAATGCGACAAAATATGTAAAAGTACACTAAGGAAGGGATGCCAAAATGTTGTAAGACAAGCCAATTTAATTTATAAACATATAATCAACTAGGCTAGCCCAACATCTAATGGTACCAAAAATGTTTGTGGTAATTACCCCTTTAAATTTAGCTGAGAAGACCCTACAACATTAATTTTACCCCTTTAATTGACCACTTGCGAGTCTCAAGCCATAAGGAATTTGTATTAGACATTGATAATATGCAAAATCATTGGCTAAAATACAGTTGCAGTGTATTTATATATGCATAAAACACAATTCATCATACTGTTATTCACCAGAAGCCTAAATCATTATAGCATTTCTGCTTAATAGCGATGTTCAAAGCACAACCCCCCCATAGAACGAAACTAGCAAGTCGGCAATTGTATTTCACTTTAATTTAATTAAGTGTTGAATTTAATACCTAATCTACCCAATGTAGCCTAGAAAACAAATTAAAATTAGGAACCCAATTAATTGGATAACCCAATTTAAATCAAATTAAATTTAGCCTAGAAAACATTAAAATTAAGAACGCAAATTGATGGTTAGCTTAATTTAATACCGCCTCCCGACCCTCGTCCTCTGCTGTTACATTGTTTCAAAGCTTCAAAGGCTGGTAATGAACGAGGCTCTTCCAGGCCCCAGTGGTCAACAATCGTAATTAAGTACATCGACATCGTCATAGGAAGGACAAAAACGAAGTCCTGAGACGAAAATAGCGGCCACCAGGCACGTAAGAATACCAGGGAAGCGGGAGCAGGCGCAAGAAGGAAGGAAAAGCAAGGAAAATAAAGTATAACAAATAAAAGGAATAGCAAGAAACTAAACAAATGAAACACTAGCATATGGCAGAGGTTTCGAGGTTCGAAGGACCAATTTATAAGAATTCAAGAGTAAACAAAGTGTAATTTACCTATAAACTTATAAGAGTTAACTTTTTTTAATCGTTGATAATGATGGATAGCTCAAGGATAGAATTAGGAATAGATAGAAGGTAGGCCACTAGGAGTTAAGAATTCGAGTGACTTAGCATGAACAGGTGGTTTGTAGTGAGAATGGCGAGGTAAAGAGGGGGGGGGGGCCAATGTAACAGATTGGGGTTACCATTGGTTTTGCGTGTTAATTTTTGGCAACCATTATGATCGTGTTCTTAGCATTGCTAGGAAGTGGGAAAATGATGTCGCCATTTTTTCTGATGAAATTTAGTAACCCAAACAAGAAATGTTGGAGGAGCAGCAAAACATGCTAGCTACCCTTAATTCCCAAAGGGTACTGAAAATGATGGCTGCGTTTGATAAGAAGAACGAAGCATAGAGTCCACTCTTCAAGTTTGTGCGGAGCTACATGAGGATGGTATTACTCGTATACACATTCATCCGTGCTACCCGTGATGGTCTTTGGGAGCTGCATCTGTCATCCCTTGATGCTCTGTGCAAGTACTTCTTTGCTCATGACAAGCAGAAGTATGCCAGGCTGGTTCCACTCTACCTTGCAGAGATGAAAGCCCTTCAGGTCACAGATCCAGACATACATCAAGAGTTCATGGATGGAAACTTTGTAGTCAACAAAAACAAGAACCCATTCTGTGCCATTGGGGTGGAGCACATCTTGAGCACATTAAGCGCATCATGAAAGTCACTGGAGGAATTGTGGGCATTACACAGAATGCCAGTGCTCGGGAGCGATTCTTCCTTACAGCTCCAGAACTGAGTAGGCTCGCTGAAGAAGCATATGTGATGGCTGGCTCACCAACAGCTACACGTAAGGAACACCATGATCTGTCACTGGGTGTCTAGACAAGGCAGGAAGAGAACATTGCTCGACTGAAGCGTGTGCTCAGATCCTCCATAAATCCTATGAAATATGAGGGTGAAGACCTGACCAACATCATCACAAAGGGTGTGATGCCAGCCGAGGTGCAAAAAGATGTGTGCAACTAAGATGACATTGGGCATCAGAAGTATGTCAAGTTTGTTGAGGAGCGCATCAACACAAATGAGGTCAGTGTCTGGGCCAGAATGAAGAAGGTTCAACTAAAGATGTGGAAAAGTGCAAGGAAGTCAGTGACACACAAACTGGCTGATCAGGTAGTAGAGCTCAAGGATGACAGGGCACTATTTGCCCGCATGTTGATTGTTGCTCGGTCACACCCTGAGATCAACCTCAAGGTGAGCATTGGCCAGCATGAGTTCACGTCCCTCCCACGAGCTTTGTTCACAGTGAGTGGCGAACTTCTACCATGCACAGACAAGGGCAAGCTGATGGCTATACTTGAGGAGCTGCCAAACAAAACTGGTGGTGATCTGCAGCCAGAGGATGTCACCAATGACACTGCTCCATTGCCACCAAGGAAGGTGACTGTCATTGATGGTATGGCAGTTGTCCAGGCAATGGGTAAGCCACCTTGGGTCAAGACATGTGCCCAATGGGCTGACCACTTCACAGCCACATTGGACAGCAAGTGCAGTGACTATGATGAGGTCCATCTAGTCTTTGACCGCTATGATCTTCCCACTTCACTGAAGGAGACCACGAGAGAGAGACGCCAGGGTGGCAAGCCGGCTACTGCTTATCATGTTACAGACAACACACCAGTCAGTAAGATGTTAGCAAAGCAGTTCTTGTCCAGTACCACAACCAAAGATGAACTGACAGTTTATCTTGCAAAGAAAGCTCTCCACCACTTTGAGGGTAGGCCCAAGGTCTTCATCGTGACTTCACGGCAAGAGACCCTTTCGAACTCTATAGATGTTCAACATCTCTGCAGCTTCCAAGAAGAAGCTGACACAAGGCTTATCCTACACAGTCTGGATGCTGCTCGAAGAGGAGCAACAGAACTCTACATTCAGTCACCTGACACTGATGTGTTTGTCCTTGCAATCCACCGTTACCATCAGCTCTGCAGGAACACCTACTTCGTCACTGGTGTGGGGAACAAGAAGCGGGTAATCCCACTGGGACCAGTAGTGAATGCACTTGGCGCTGCAAAGGCTGAAGCCTTACCAGGATTTCATGCCTTCTCTGGAGCCGACATAACAGGCCAATTTGCTGGCAAGGGGAAGCTGACCTGTTGGCAAGCACTAAACAGATGCTCCATGGAGGTGGTATCTGCATTTGCTGCCCTGGGAACCTGCGAGGAGCTGGGTGTTGACACTGAACGTGCCATTGAAACATTTGTTTGCCAGGTCTATGAGCCTGGTACCACTGTGGTGGATGTTGGTGATCTCAGGTGGAAGCTTTTCACCAAGAAACAACTAGAAGCTCAAAAGCTACCTCCGACACGAGGAGCCTTACATGAAGCCATTGCCCAAGCACATTACCAGGCCATGGTGTGGTACCAGGATGACATTCCCCACCCTCAGCTACCACCAGCAACACGCCATGGGTGGAAGGAAGAGGGGGATAGACTAGTGCCAGTCCCAACAAGGGATCCTCCAGCTCCAGCCACAGTTACTCACCTCATCTAATGTGGGTGCAAGAAGACCAGTTGCGGGTCCAACTGTTCCTGTAGGTCCCAGCGCCTCAACTGCTCCGAGATGTGTAGGTGTGGAGCCGATGAGGAGGTGTGCAGTAACGTCAGCCAGGCACTCTTGGGAATTGATGAGGATGGAGAAGAAGGAGATCCTTCCATCTAACTATGAACACAAACACTAGCTGCACATTAATGTTCTATCCTCTTTTAAAGCTGACCAGAACCAGCCAGAATGGTGGATGGAGAGAATGAAGAAAAACATGTTTGCGCAATGACATTATCAGTGTTTGTACACTATAGAAGCAAACATTTTTTAGTTTGTTGAAAGGAGTGTTATTGTTTTATCAAAATGTAAACTTTCAGCAATAATATTGGGTGTTTGACTTGGATACAGTAGTTTTTATGTTGTTTTTTGGGGTAACGTAATCAAATTATTTAGCACGATTTGGGCCATAATTTAAATTTGATAGAAACGTATAAGGAAATGGCCCAAACAAATGGCGACATAATTTTTTTGCAAGTTAAATCCTTCCAGAAGACAGTCCAACTAGTGGCCAAAAATTTACATTTGAAACCAACGGGAAAACATTGCCCCCCCACTGCGCAAATCAATTTTAAAATATTGACCAAATTGTTATGGTATTCAATTATCTTGATATACAAATATTTATATAAATGAAGATAAATCACACATATTGTATTATTTGCTGGGAAAACAATAACAACATAATTGCTATATAATTACGATACACACTGATTTGTAATGTGATTATCAGGAACCCTCTAAGAAGGCAGATTAAGGCACCTGAACAATAATAATGTATATTTAACTTCAAAAGACATTTCTGATTACTAGAAACTTTTATACAAATATTTTTGCAAACATGGTGAAATTGTATGGAATCTTGTTAAGTCTCGCAATTTAATATACCATTTCAGTTACCTTATGTATTTATCTGTCTAATGCAACATAACAGGGTTGCTGCTTCACACATTATTACAAGATAACAACATTTAGTTGGTGATCACCTCACTCCTGCTTGAATCTATCTATCAATCTATATGCTCAGGCCCAATCCCCATTTGGGGGTAGCCGACTCAAGACAGAGCAAGAACAGGGAAAACACAAAAACAACATAAAACAACAAATAAACACAGATAAAAAGCACAAACTCACACACATCCAGGTCACCCAGGAGAAGACCCAGAGACCAGGGTCACCAAGGTCGCTCCAGCACTCCCCCGGCCCCCGACCACCTGGAGAGGTTCTGATCTCGGCAGGCAGACATGCAACGGAGCCAAAGCCACAAGCCCTCCCACCACACTTCCAGGCACACCCTTCATATTAACCCGTTGAGCCCCGGCTAGTTATAATATTTTGTTCACCCCAGTCCCAAGCCATTTTCACTTATTTTTTTTGTTTGCTAAAATGGAAGACAAGGATGAGAAATGAAAAAAAAAACAAAAAAAAATCACCTCTGACATTTTTTTTTTGGGGGGGGGGGGGGGCCCGGTGGGGGGTTTGGGGGGGGGAGCTTCAAAAAAATTTGTTGAGCCAAAATGGAAGAGAATGGTGAGAAATGAACACACAAATAAAAAAAAACTCATTTCGGTCATTTGGGGGGCGGGGGGGGAGGTTTCAATAGTTCGTCTCCCCCGCATGACCACCCGCCCGGGAGCACTAGGGTAAAAACTGAGTATGGCATTGTACGGCATACATCCTAAGGAGTATCTCACATAAATCTCAAGCCTCTAGCTCCCATACGACCGGAGTAATGAAGGTTCAAAGTGGCGGTAAACTAGGGGTGTAAACTATCCCCACTAAGCCCACCACCACCAGCCGCGCGGCTGTCTCGGCCCGCTCACACCTACTGGCCCGGCTCCCCCACACACTACGGTACCGCCCCCTCCTATTCTCCCGCCATTTCCTACCTTATGAGCCACATAAGTGTTTTTTATATGTCGGACGCACGTGATGCGTCGCTGGGAGTTGGTGATCAAAGACTGCCGACGCAACACGTGTGACGCTGGGTCTCAACGGGTTAATCGTCTCCCCGGGCCAGGCGCCTGATGGACTATTATCTAGTCCAACTTGCGCCCGACCCCTTACTCCAAATGACCACGTGTTCACTCAACTATTCACAAGCATTCTCCATTCACTCCTGTCCACCACCACTACCCCTGCCTGATCTATAGTCATTCCTCTATCATCCAAAGCCTTTCTTACACAGTCTCCGGCTTGAATAAGGGAATTTAAATCAACCGCTCAGCTGTCAGACTTCCGTTTTCTGTGTTCCTCAAATGTAAACACTGCAATGTATTCACCCTGCATCTAATCTCTCATGAACGGTAAATATAATCAAGACATTCTTTGTTGTTGTAATTGTTGATATCCAGGTGATAAATGAATGCAATGTGACTACATAAAATATGTGAACAAATATTAGTGAAATATATTACGATATATTACGAATATATTACGATATTCATAGGTCGGTAAACTAAGGAAATATATTTTAATTATTTAAAATAGTTATCCAAACAAATTACAGGTAAAAACAAAGAACATTTATTGCATGTCATAGAAAACCTATTATTTGTGTGCGTAACCGATTTTTGAAAGTCTAACTTATGGTCATATATTTTTTGTCTTTATAGATATGGCTGCAATCAGGAGAGAGGACATAGTAACAGAATATTTAAACAATATAACAAATACCACTCTCAGACAAGTTATCAATCAATTAGTACAGAACCATCAACAGACATACAGTCATGCAAAGGTTATATCAGATAATCAAACACATAACTAATATATCAGTTCAATGAGAGATGGAGGAAAAGTTATCGTGTGAGAAAAACCTTTCTAAATAAAAATAATAGATGGCTTAGAGCAGAAATTAAACTTGAAATATCAAATATTGAAAACAGTGATTCAGACAGTAGGCCTACCAATGACAATGAGAGCTCCAATAACTGTGGTAGGGGAAGACCTCCAACTGCATTTGCTAATGCTAGTGAAAGTACAAAACGAAGGAAAACCAGACATCTCCGAGAGCATTTTCAACTGAGGAGTTGGCTTATGCTACACAAATGAAATTGCGACAAGAAGGAAAGGTTGATGCCGCAAATATATGTGCACAGGCTACTTCAACTTCAGCAAAGGCAGCCGAGATAGTGAATAAAGTCAGCCATACAAAAGAGTCTCCATTTTCAGAAATTGAAGCTCTAAACATTCTACTTACAACCGATATGAGTAAAGACAGTTATTTTTTTTTAGGGGAGGCTCATAGACAGAAACAGTGCTATATGTATCCATCATATTGTTATGTATTGCCTTAATTAAACTAATTGCTGGTGGGATAGAGTTAACTAATTAATAGTGGGTATATGTGACTATTTATTTGTACATTGGAAGGCCTTTTAGAAGTAAGCTAACTTCGGGTATCATATTTTGTGTTCAGAGTGTACTGTAGCCTACTAGCCAGACATCTTTTGCCCCAGGCCATAAACGCCGGCAAACTTTGGCGGCTAAGCGCGCTCTTCCCCCTCTCACCTGCTTGTTTAAGCTTCTCTCTGGCAGACGTATGGTTAGTCTATATAATTCGTGATTTAATGTTCTTACTCTTCATTTATATATTTTAATGAAGTATTCTATATTATTATTAGTTGAGTTAATTTGTTTGATTGTAGAAAGAATGTAGAGAGAATAGTCCAGTACGATAACTTCAATGACGAAGGGCTCGATAGAGAATAAGATTTGAGAAACGGCAGTTCTCCTCACGCCTCTGCTTCGCCAAGACCTCACCATGGGTCACCCTGAGTTTGTGTCCTGCCTTGTATACCTATCTCTCTATAGATAAGTATTATGTTGTATTGTATGATTATGTTGTATTGTGTGAAAGTAAGGATAGATGTATAAAGTATAATTTATATGTAAATAATATCCATACTTTTAAATTATCTTTTCATCCATACCTACCTTATTTATTTTCATTTACTATCTTTCTAATACCGGTAACTTAAAGATTTAAAATACTTTAAATAGTTTGTGGGTTTGTGGGTAAGTAAACGGTAATTAATTATTTTTGCACAGTACACTAAAGTGGATACTTGAATACCTTACATATAAATCTTAAAGGATTTATGAAAGCATAAGTTATTCTACTGACATTTAAAGTAAACTTAATAATATAAATTATATGATTCTGATTGACTTGTTGTATAGTTTTATAGTGTAGGGTTTCGCTGGAGGATAATATTAACCTTGCAGTCTAGTTTTGGGTGGTTAACTTCCATTCTTATAATACCACGGTGATAAGTTGTGTTGCCTTTTCATTGGAGTTAATCATTTATTCATGGTGTTGTGGGTTTGAACCCTAGTCGTAACATTATATAGGGGCCTGTCCGGGATTACTTTTTTGGGGTTAACTGCACCACTACTACTACTCGATTACGGGATTCCTGTCTTCGGTAATTATTTGTTGTTGATCTTACCTTGCTCAAGGGACCCTACAGATGCGCGGATAAGGGATACTTTTCTTATTTTTTCAATTTCATTGTCACCCCCCTATACAATTTTCAGAGTTAAGTCCTAGTTTTGTCCAGCCAGTCCAGTCCAGTTCACAACACTTTGTTTACATGCTAGGCTCCTCCCAGAAGTTCCCGGATGTTCATTAGCCAATGAGAGTCGAGCTTCACCTAGTGATTTATTTTCCCAACAAATTATTATCTTTTACAATTGTCTCTTCCAGTGGTTTACATACTGTCTGAATTTATTACTTTCTAATTTTTCTACATTTAGTTTTTGGGATATCGATATGTAACTATACATTTTAACTTGTACCCACAATGCACTTCGCCTGTGAAGTGTGACGTCAGTTTCAAACACAACCTCCTGGAAGGCCTCATGCCAGGTTAGTTTTCCTCACATAAGAACATAAGAACATAAGAAAATGGGAGTCTGCAGAAAGCCGATTGGCCTAAGCAAGGCAGATCCCTGTCCCACACAACCCCAATTACAAAGCCCAATTATAGGCTCAACACTCTAATACCCTGAGGATCATCTTACCAAAACGGTTAGAGATTGACGCAGGATTACGGGGGTCTGCAGAGCGCTGATTGGCCCAACCCTGCTGATCCCCCTTCACACCCAACCCTTCTCGTCCATATGCTTATCCAATATATCTTAAAGCTCCCTATCGTTTTTAATCCCACTATAGCACTTGGTAGTCCATTCCACCCATCTACAACTGTTACCAAACTAATATTTGCCTATATCTTTTCTGAAACAAAATTTATCTAATTTGAAACCATTGGTACGAGTTCTTTCGTTATCACTGAGCTTTAGTACATTTGTCATGTCCCCTTTGTTAATCCCACTAACCCACTTGAACACCTATCATATCCCCTCTAACTCTGCATCTCTAACGAATGTAAGCCTAATTTCTTCAACCTTTCTTTATACGGAAGATTTCTAATATTATGGATAATTTTTGTCATTCTACGTTGTACTCTCTCCAATGAATCTGTCCATTCTGTAATAAGGACACCAAAATTGAACAGCATAATCCATATGGGGTCTCACTAATGACAAGTAAAGTTTTAAGATAGCATCAGCAGTTCTGTTACTCACACTCCTTGAGATGAACCCGAGAATCCTGTTTGCCTTGTTTCGAACGCTTATACACTGTTGTCTAGGCTTCAAATCATTGCTAACAAACACACCTAGATCTTTCTCACAATTCGAGTTTTCTAATTCCACATTAGCTAGTTTATATTTAACATTTGTATGCATCTTCCCTATCTGTAATACCTTGCATTTGTCCATGTTAAACTTCATCTGCCAATTTACTGACCATTCGTGTAAGGTATCTAGATCCCTTTGGAGGCACTCTATATCTCTATCTGAATCAATTGTTCTCCCCATTTTGGTATCGTCTGCAAATTTACTTATCCTACTAGTTATACCTGAATCAAGGTCATTTATGTATATAACAAAACAACAGAGGACCTAATACAGATCCCTGGGGGACACCACTTTTGACTGCTCCCCATTCTGACTTCGTACCATTTATGCTGACTCTCTGCTTCCTACCAATTAGCCATGACCTAATCCATCCCAACAACGCCCCACCTATTCCATGAGCCTCAACCTATCTCATCAATCTCTCATGGGGGACTCTGTCGAAAGCTTTACTGAAATCTAAATATATTATATCATATGACTTGTCATTATCTACTGCTTCATATACCTCTGAGAAAAACTAAGCAAATTAGTAAGGCAAGAACGTCCCTGAGTGAATCCATGCTGAGAAGAATTTATTAAATTAAATGTATCTAAGTGGTTTCTAATTTTACTAGCAATAATTGACTCTAGTAGCTTTCATATGATTGATGTAAGACTAATGGGACGGTAATTGGATGCTATTGATTTGTCACCTTTTTTGAAGATCGGAACTACGTTTGCAAGCTTCCAAGCTTCTGGAACTATACCTGTCTCCAATGACTTGTTAAATAAAAATGTTAATGGGTAACTTAACTCATCCCTATATTCTTTTAATACTCTAGCATATACCTCATCAGGACCAGGCGATTTATGAGGTTTCAGTCTGTCAATTTCCTTAAGCACATCATTTCTACTTATAGTAACCGTACTTAACCTATTTTCTATACTATCGCTATATACCTTACGGACTTCTGGAAACTGCCAAATTTGCATTAGTGAAAACGGAAAGAAATTGACTATTTAATGTACTGCACATTTCTAAATCATTTTCTTTCATTTCTCCTATCGAAGTTTTAAGGGGACCAATCACATCTCTAACCTTGGATTTATATAGTTGGTAAAAAGCTTTAGGATTATTTTTTGAGTCATTGGCAACCTTAATTTCATATTTGTTTTTTCTTTCCTAATATCCTTTTTTACCTGTCTTGATAGATTCTGATAGTAAGCAAGTAGGTGAATTTCGCCTTTTCTAATTTTTCTATATATTCCTCTCTTTTGTCCTAGAAGATCTAATAGTCTATTATTCATCCATTTGGGTTGGTTCTGTGTTGATCTAAATTTTCTTTTGGGGATGTATTTATTTTGTGCATTGAATACTGCCTTGATAAAATTATCGTATGTATCTACCAAGGTTGACTTCTCTTCCTGACTTAAGATGACAGGTGCCTGAGAAGGGGTACACTCATTTGGACACCTGGATCGACTTAATTTTTTGACCATAGGGTCCGCTAATAGGGCTCTTCTTAACCAACCATAATTGGCTTTTCTAAAGTCAGGTATTAATGTTGTATTCTCTCTGGTATTACCTTTCCATTGTATATTAAAATACACAGAATTGTGGTCACTATTTCCTAGGTGGTCCCCTATCTCTACATTATTTACCATATGTTCATTGTTACTGAAAACTAAATCGAGAATATTATTACCTAGTCGGCGTATCTATGAATTGAAATAAAAAACTATCTTGTACTACCTCTATAAACTCTTCAGAATCAGAGTCTCCTATTTGATGCTGCCAATCTATATTCGGAAAATTTAAATCCCCCATAAGGCACACATTGCTAAACCTTGATGCCATTTTAATTTCCTCCCATAATGACGTTCCGTCATTTCTACTCATATTTGGCGGTCTATACATAACTCCAATAACTATGGTCTCACTACCTTCGTTAACCTCTACCCTAACACTTTCATTATCGTTATTTAGTCTAATACCTGATTTAATACAGCTTTTTAATGTACTCCTGACAAACACTGCTATACCGCCACCCCTCTTACTTGTTCGGTCATATTTAAACAAACTATATCCTGGTATATCAAATTCTGCTAAAAAATGCCTAGTTTCTGTATTAATCCACGTTTCAGTTAGCGCTATTATGTCTATATTTTCTTTGGTAACAAGGGCTCTAAGTTCGTTCATATTGTTACATAGACTCCTACAGTTTGTGTAATATACTCTCAATTTACTTCTTTTCTTTATACCTAATTTACCTTTTGGTTTTAGCGACATTTCCATCTTCCGTTGCACCATCACTACTATCATTTGCATTATAGTCATCATTTTTAGCATGAGACTGAATATCCTTATCGCTTTCGCCTGACGTTAAAATTGTTCCATTTAACCTCTCATTTACACTCTCAATATTTCTGTTCAAAACCCCACAACCACCCTATCTAAAGAACTAGCTAATGTAGAAACCCCTAACCGTGAAAGATGAACCCCATCCCTTGCGTACATCCCATCTCTCCCATAGAAACTATCCCAGTTATCAATGAATGGTATTGCCTTTTCTATGCAATATTTCTCCAAACAGCAATTGACACCAATCGCCCTGGATGTCCATTCCTTGGGAACTCCTCTTCTGGGTAGGATACAATGTATCTACAGGGATCTCTCCCTTCATCCTAACTTTATCTAACACATCCCGATACTGCTGCAGCAGTTCCTCACTTCTACCCTTACCAACATCGTTACTCCCGGCACTGAGACAGATAATGGGGTTATCTCTACTATCTTCCAAGATGTGGTCCATCTTCTCTAAAACTCTCCCAACTCCATGGCCAGGCAGACACACAACCTTCCTAAGTTTAGTGCGGGTAGCCCTAACTAAATGTCTTGCCATGGAGTCGCCCACAATCGACACAGACTTACCTTCTCGGGACACAGACTTACCTTTCCCTCGGGAGGATCCAGCAGCTGCAGTTGGAGAACTCCCGGTGGTGGCAGAAGCTCCCTTGGTAGTGGTGGTGGTGGGGGTAGTGGTGGTGGTAGGTAGCACAGCGTCAGAGGTTGGAGCTGAGTCGGCGGCAGGCACTTCGGTTATCCCTCCCTTATCCTGACTATCTTTTCCCTCACATTCGTCTCGCAAAGGAGAGAATGTATTTGTCACACTCCTACCTATTCTACTATCCTGCTTCTTGAGTGTGGCTTTCCCACCCGTATTTTTAACAACCTGCCATGAATACAATTGTTCATCAACTTCCTCCCTTTTCCCCTTACTTGACTTTATTTCCTCTTGGCTAAGCTTGAAAGCTAGATTTTCGTCTTTAATCAAATTCACTTCCCTCTGAAGTTTAACATTAACCTCCCTTAGAGCCAAGACCTCTTCCTTCACCACAACCATCTCCTCTCTTACCTGGAGAATAAGATGATGCAGATCAGTTAGAGACTCACACTCCATACCTGCCATGATCCCAATAAGCTTAGCGAGGAGCAAGAAACTAAGTACAGAAAAACAAAAACCAGTAAACTAACCGCTAAAAACTGAGCTATAACACTTTTATATAACACGAGTACACTGCCCCCAAACACAGGTAGGTGTAATGGTCACTAAAGGTCACTGGTAAGTGGTCTGGGCAGGAGCTCAGATTAACACAACCTTCTCCTGTCACTGACTGAACTAGACTGTTAGGGATATTTTTGGCGGTATTTCTCGAGTATGGCTATTTTTCTTCAGTATATAACCGTAAGTAGGCCCTTAGGGCTTGCATTACAGGGTCTTTTCCAGGTCCAAAAGGCCAATTTCGCCCATTATATAGAGACATATCCTCAGGCCCCCTCCTCCCCACCCACACTCACGTATGTTAAGGCTTTGTAAGTGTGTATTTTCTATTTAGAAAGTGAGGAAAGTCCTATTTATTAGCATTTGTATTATTAATTGTAATTCCGATACCTCAACAATCTAGGGGAGAGTTTGGGAATGCAGGGTTTCGGGTGGGGTATAAATAGGGGTATTGTGGACAGTGGGAATAGCCTAACTCTAAAAATGTAATAAATACAATTGAAAAAACTCCAAAATGTTGAAATACGAGCCAAGTTTTGGCCAATTTTTAGAGTCCAAAAAGGGCAAAACCCATAATACTATGTTAGGTTAGGTTAGGCTAATGTTAAGCCCATAATACTAGGTTAGGTTAGGTTATTTGGTTAGGTTAATGACAAAACTTGGCTCGGATTTCATGGATTTAGTGGGGGGGTGGGGGCGGCAGCCCCCACCCATAATACTAGGTTAGGTTAAGTTAGGTTAGGCTAATGTTAACCCCATAATACTAGGTTTGGTTAGGTTAATGACAAAACTTGGCTCGGATTTCATGGATTTAGCGGGGGTGTGGGGGCGGCAGCCCCCACCCATAATACTAGGTTTGGTTAGGCTAGGCTAGGCTAATGTTAACCCCATAATACTAGGTTAGGTTAATGACAAAACTTGGCTCGGATTTCATGGATTTAGCGGGGGGTGGGGCGGCAGCCCCCACCCATAATACTAGGTTAGGTTAGGCTAATGTTAACCACATCCTTACTGAGTTTTTCAACAGTGAAAAACAAGAAAACCCCAGCCAACTTTCAAAATGAGGTTACTGTGATTTTGGACTCTGAAAATTCGACAAACACCAGCCAAGTTTGGTCAACACTTTGGGGTTTTCTTCAGCTGAAAAAGGGTGAAATCCGAGCCAATTTTGTTTTCCAATTTTGCCCTTTTTGGACTCTGAAAATTGGCCAAATCCGAGCCTACTTTTGCCAAAACTTGGCTCGGATTTCAACATTTTGGTGTTTTTTCAATTGTATTTATTACATTTTAGAGTTATTCCCATAATACCCCTATTCCCACTGTCCACAATACCCCTATTTTTACCCAACCCAAAACCCCGCATACCCAAACTCTCCCCTAGATTGTTGAGGTATCGGAATTACAATTAATAATACAAATGCTAATAAATTGGGCTTTCCTCACTTTCTAAATAGAAAATACACACTTACAAAGCATTAACATACACAAATAAAATAAATTAAACATAAAATAGCAGGAGTAGTAGTTATGCAGAATTACCGACACGATCCCCGATAGTGATTTGAAAAGACATTAGCCTAACCTAACAACCTTACCTAACCTAACCTAGTATTATGGGTGGGGGCTGCCGCCCCCACCCCCCCCCCGCTGGTTGAGTACTAATCCCTTAATAAAAAATAAAAAAAATTGGCTGTCGATTATACGAAGGTGAAAGAAAAGTCGGTTAATATACAGGAGACGCAACAATGTGTTTTTCAGGTATTTTTTTTTGGTATTTTGATTTTGTTTTTGGTGTTTTAGTCGTATCTAGTGATGACATTGAATGGGAATTAAGCATTTACCCATTATCCATCAATCTAAAGACACGCCCCCCGATAGTGGGGAGGGCTATGAAGATCAGGGAAATTGAGGGGTAAAAAGCGTATAGAACACGATAATACACATTTGTAACCCAAATTTGGCTCGGGTTTGTTCAATTTCCAGACCCATAAAACCCGATTTTTTGAAAACCCGAGCCAAGTTTTGACGAAACTTGGCTCGGATTTAACAAATGTAAAAATGAAAAAAATACAGTAACCTTGGTAAGTTATTGGCTCGGGTTTTGTCAATTTCCAGACCCATAAAACCCGACTTTTTGAAAACCCGAGCCAAGTTTTGACGAAACTTGGCTCGGATTTAACTAATTTAAAAATGAAAATAACACAGTAACCTTATTAACATGTTGGCTCGGGTTTTGTAAATTTCCATACCCATATAACCCGACATTTAGAAAACACGAGCCAAGTTTTGACGAAACTTGGCTCGGATTTTACTAATGTTCATGTTAAAATTACACAGTAACCCTAATAAAATCTTTGTTTGGGTTTTCATAAGGTTAACATTAGCCTAACCTAACGAAGTAAAAATGGGGTTAACATTAGCCTAACCTAACAACCTTACCTAACCTAACCTAGTAAGAATGGGGTTAACATTAGCCTAACCTAACAACCTTACCTAACCTAACCTAGTAAGAATGGGGTTAACATTAGCCTAACCTAACAACCTAACCTAACCTAGTAAGAATGGGGTTAACATTAGCCTAACCTAACAACCTAACCTAACCTAGTAAGAATGGGGTTAACATTAGCCTAACCTAACAACCTAACCTAACCTAGTAAGAATGGGGTTAACATTAGCCTAACCTAACAACCTTACCTAACCTAACCTAGTAAGAATGGGGTTAACATTAGCCTAACCTAACAACCTTACCTAACCTAACCTAGTAAGAATGGGGTTAACATTAGCCTAACCTAACAACCTTACCTAACCTAACCTAGTAAGAATGGGGTTAACATTAGCCTAACCTAACAACCTAACCTAACCTAGTAAGAATGGGGTTAACATTAGCCTAACCTAACAACCTTACCTAACCTAACCTAGTAAGAATGGGGTTAACATTAGCCTAACCTAACAACCTTACCTAACCTAACCTAGTAAGAATGGGGTTAACATTAGCCTAACCTTACAACCTTACCTAACCTAACCTAGTATTATTGGTGGAGGCTGCCGCCCCCACACCTCCGCTGGTTGGGTACTGGCTGAAAAACTTATTGTTTTACAGTAGGCCTATGTATTTTATTTTATTTTTGTTCTCCCTTATAATACATTTCAGCTCTTAATGACATGTATAGCAATGATGTATAGCCTATGCTCTACCGGACCTATTAGGCCTAAAAAGATCGATGGGCTAACTGTCGGTCCAAAACATCAGTATGGTAACCAACTAGCCCTTGCATGCCAGTTTAATCCTATGCGAAAAAATCTTTTACTTTGTTACTTTGCGATGACCCATTAAGATTCCCTAGCTAGCTGTGGTCCGGCTCCTTTATGTTGTCCCAACCAACCTACCAACTAACCTTAATGAACAGAGGAGGTACTGGGCTGCCTGGCTGGCCGCTGGAGGCTCGATCACCACTCATCTTGGTCAACAGCTGGTGGATTTTTGTTTCGAATTTTTCCATGTAAAACAAGTGTATGTGCATTTCAAAACCAGCTGTCCTCGCCAGCTGTATTTGGAACACTGGTTATTGCACTTTGGACAGTTTACACTTATTGGAAGGCGAAAAGGTCTTAAGCAGCCTCAGTGTTTTTAAAGACGGTGGAAAAAGCTTTGATCGGCTCACACCCTCTACACAAGCTGGCCAGAGTCAAACTGACAGCTTATATCCTGGGCCACCTGTTTTCCAAATCATGGCATCACCTGATTGGTCGATAGACATCACGTGTCAGTGAACTCGAGTACTCTTGGCATGAATTAGGTAGGGTGATTACTTTGGCTATGACGCCACCAGTATAGTTCATTGCATTCGCCACCAGATGTCTCAGTTGTTGACTGACAGTCACGAAAAAGAAGTCTCCCACATGAAGACGAAAAAGAAGAAGTGTAAACAAACCCTTAAAACGTAAATATCCATATAATATGTATTATGTTAGTTTCCCGGGAATGACACCTACATCAACAATTTGGAGAAAAATCGCTTAATCACATGCTATTGAGCTTAATTTTTTACCAATATTGTAGCGCCTCCTGTATATTGACCGAAAAGTCTATTAAGTCTGTGGTGTTTACTCTGCAATCTTCAGCTTGATTGTACATTGATAACGGGAAAGTACCATATTGACAACCTTGTTATGAAAATTAAATTTTAGTACCATACTTTTATATTAGGTTTTTCCGAGGGTTTAACACATTTTCATATGATCTTTAGAGCTATTGATGACTGAAAGTATCGTATTGACAACCTTGTTACGAAAAAGACATTTTAGTACCATACTTTTTTATTAGGTTTTGCCGAGGGTTAAAACAAATTTTCTTATGATCTTTAGAGCATATAGATTCATTATTTATCTTCAAATATATCAACAAAATTCGTGGTATTAAAATAACATTAAACCAAAAAAAAATCTGACCTAGGAAATCAGTTAAAATTTATGCCAAAATTTGATTAAACTGATGTTGAGAATTTCTTCAATCTCTTTGAGCGTGTAGCAAGCCAGCTTAAATGGCCAAAAGACCAGTGGAGTTTCTTTTCCCAAACCGCTTTCATAGGTAAAGCAAAGTTGATTTACGCTAATCCCCCTATTGATAGCATACCTTATGAAGATCTAAAAATGACTATCTTGGAGGCTTATGACCAGGTTCCTGAAACTTCTAGACAGAATTTCCGTGATCTAAAGAAGGAAGAGAAACAAACTTATCTGGAGTTTGTCAAAGAAAATGAAAGGCTCTTTAATGCTTGGTTGAGGGCCAGTAAAGTAACTACATTTGAACAACTCTGTCAGCTGGTTGTGCTAGAAGAAATTCTCCACAAAGTTCCATATTCCTTGAAATTGTATCTACAAGAGAGAGAAGTTACTAATGTAAACAAGGCAGCCACTTTGGCTGAAAATTACAGGTTGACTCATGGTGACTCTTTTTTTCAGGCAGAAGCAGAAGGGGACTGACTCGTCTAGGAGTACTAGTGTCTCTAGCGGCAGTTTCCGAGGTGGTGGTGGAACTCGTGTAACAGGTGATGGGAATGGTTCTGGTGGCTCCCAGTCATCTACTAGGGTTATTTCTGGGAGCACTGTATCTGGTAAGACTGAACCAGGTAAAACCCCAAACTCATCCAAACTTACTTTCTATCTATCTATCTATTGCCTGACGCCGTGATCCCCGAAGGGGTGGCCACGAACGAACCGCCCCCATGCACCTCTGTCCCCAGTCAGTCGACGCCCCTCCCCCCAACCAGCACCGCCTTCGTTCATGTAGTTCCTCACTCCATCCTTCCACCTCATATTCGGTCTACCTCTCCCCCTCTGTCCCTCCACCTCGCTCTCGTACACCCTCTTAGTCATTCTCTCGCTTTCCATACGTTCCATATTTACTTTGATTTGTGCTTATTGTAAACAAACCGGTCATCACATTAGGGACTGTCCTAAGTTTAAAGGCAGGGAAAGATGCCCAGAACAAATTCTGGCTACTTCTAGCATTCCTTCTAACTTGCCTACCAGTGAACCAGCTACTTCTAGTTCTAACCAAACTTCTAAACTGACTGTTTTGAGTGCCTGTCCTAATAACCCTACAGAGACTCAAGACAGTGTTCTAGCTGGTAGTGACCTTTCTGGCTGTTCTGTTGGTCAGTTTCAACCCATTCGTTCTATAGGAACAGTTTCTTTTTCTGACACTTCCACTAAATATCCCATTCTAGTACTTAGGGACACAGAAGCCTCTCATAGCCTCAGGTTAACAAGTGTGGTGCCTGTATGGAGGACTGTTATTTGGCCCAGAGTGTTCTGATCAATGGAGTTGGTGGGTGTATTACTGTTCCTCTGGCTAAGGTTTATTTGAATACTGAGTTAGCTAGTGGTTACTTCACTGTAGGAGTTCAAGAGTCACTACCTGTGAAAGGAGTGAACTTTCTGTTAGGGAATGATATTGCAGGTGGAAAAGTTGTACCTGACCCCATTGTAGTTTCGTCTCCCTCATTATGTAATAACACAGAACAGCTGGAAAAGGACTATCCTTATTTGTTCCCATCTTGTGTGATGACTAGGAGCATGGCAGCTCAACAGATTGACAGTAATGATAGCACTAATTCTGTGGATGTTGATCTCTCACACCTATTTTCTGATAATGACCCTTCTCAGGTGTTCGCTTCTCCAGAGGAACTAAGTAACGTACCAATTGATTCTAACCCTCTTAAAGAAGCCCAAGTAAAAGACTCTGAGTTAGCACCATTCTTTGACAAGGCTGTCGAGGATTCTGAGTTAGTGAACTTTCCCAAATGCTTTTATGTGAGGAACGGTATCCTAATGAGAAAATAGACCTCCTAAAGTACCAGCTAATGAAACTTGGCAAGAATACCACCAAGTGGTTATATCTACTATGTTCAGATCTCTTATCATATCAGTGGGTCATGACCTCAGTGGTGGACATTTAGGTGTTAACAAAACTTATACAAAGACTTCTGGCCTAAAATGAAGAAATCTGTTGCCTACTACTGTAAAACATGTCATGGGTGCCAAATGGCTGGAAAATCAGCCAATAAACCCTGCACCATTAAATCCTATTCCAGTAACAGAGGAACCTTTCAGTAAAGTTATCATAAATTGGGTTGGTCCCTTGCCTAAAACACGCAGTGGAAATCAGTATTTGCTGACGGTTATGTGTTCTACCACTAGGTATCCAGAGGTTTTTCCATTGAGGCGAATAACTTCCAAGAATATCACGAAAGCCCTTAGTAAATTCTTCACTCAGTATGGAATTCCTCGTATTGTCCAATCTGACATAGTAAATGACACATAAAATATGTGTGTGATAACCCGGGTTCGAATCCCGGTGGATCATATATACTTTAATTAATTTCATTGGGGGTGTGGTGGTGAGATTAATAAAAATAATATTATTAGTAGGTTTAAGGATATTTCTTCGAGAGGCCGGTCTATATGATCTGTGCCCCATGAATATTCTTTCCTCTCACTTAACCCTCTCCGACATATGACGCAATTTTGAGCCTATTAGGGATACTTTAAAGCCTTTATTACCATCAGGGTTTTTTACAAACCTTTATTTTAGTTACTTCAACCTCTGCAGTTGTCTTTGAGTTAGATGTGGGCAGAAAACTAATTTTGGAGAGGTAATTATAAGAGTGAGAGAACTCTATTTCTTATTGCTAATCTGGCAACCTCTGCGTCATATATGTCTGAAGGGGTTAAACAGTAGGCTACCATAGTGCGGTTGGGAATATGAACATGATTAGACTAATATCCAGTATTCGAGAATGGATAATAAGTCGTAGGCGTGTGCATAAACCTTTAACCGTCCTGGTGGTGTAATGGTTAAGGTGGCAAAAATATGTGTGTGATAACCCGGGTTCGAATCCCGGTGGATCATATATACTTTAATTAATTTCATTGGGGGTGTGGTGGTGAGATTAATAAAAATAATATTATTAGTAGGTTTAAGGATATTTCTTCGAGAGGCCGGTCTATATGATCTGTGCCCCATGAATATTCTTTCCTCTCACTTAAACAGTAGGCTACCATAGTGCGGTTGGGAATATGAACATGATTAGACTAATATCCAGTATTCGAGAATGGATAATAAGTCGTAGGCGTGTGCATAAACCTTTAACCGTCCTGGTGGTGTAATGGTTAAGGTGGCAAAAATATGTGTGTGATAACCCGGGTTCGAATCCCGGTGGATCATATATACTTTAATTAATTTCATTGGGGGTGTGGTGGTGAGATTAATAAAAATAATATAGGTAGCAATTTCACTTCCAAACTTTTCAAACAAACTATGGATGAGTTGGGAGTGCGCCAGTACCATTCCACAGACTGTAGACCAGAGTCCCAAGGTGCATTAGAACGCCTACATCAAACTCTCAAGTCAATGTTGACAAAGTATTGCGAGGAAAATTATGCAGATTGGGATGAAGGTATTCATTTTGTGTTGTATGTTGTAAGGAGTAGTGTACAAGATTCCCTTGGTTTTTCACCATTTGAGTTAGTGTATGGTCATGAGGTTAAAGGTCCTCTTAAAGTTCTAAAAGAATCTTGGTTAGATACACCTTCCAGTAAACTTCTTCTTACCTATGTTCATCGGTTTAGACAAAGATTAAAAACTGCTATAGAACATGCAATGAAAAACCTGAAGGATTCTCAAGTAACAATGAAAGACAATTTTGACAAGAAAGCTGTTGCCAGAGAGTTTAAGCCAGGTGATCTTGTGTTAGCCTTTCTGCCAATCCCTAAGGAACCTTTACAAAGTAAGTTTCATGGTCCATATGTGATAAAACGAAAGACCAGTAATGTAAAGTATGTCCTGAAAACTCCTGACAGACGAAAGGCAGAGAGACTGATACATGTGAACCTGAAAAAGCCATACTTTGTAAGAGATCCTAGCAATGATGCCCCTGTATTGAACGTGGATGTAGCAAACTGTTATTGCAGATGAAGAAGATATTTCTTTGCCCTCGGACACGAAATTGCAAAACTCTGATTTCTTGTCTAATCCTCCTCTAAAATTCCAGCACTTGCCGCCTAACCAGAGTGGTGACTTGGAATCCCTGCTTAAGGAGTTTCCACAGCTGTTTGGCGATGTTCCCCGGCAGTGCCCTCTGGTTGAGCATGATGTGGTGTTGGTCGACGGTGCTCGTCCCATTAAGCAGCATCCCTACCGCGCCAGTCCATGGAAGCGGGAGGCCCTAAGGAAGGAGGTGCAGTTCCTGATGGATCATGTTCCTGATGGATCATGGCCTGGTGGAGAAGAGTGACAGCGAGTGGGCTTCACCATGCCTGTTTGTGGACAAGCTGGATGGATCGCTCCGGATGTGCACTGACTACCGCCAGGTTAACCAACTAACCTGTCAGGACTGCTACCCTCTTCCTCGGATTGATGCCCTTATCGACCAACTGGGGGACGCCAACTAAATTACCAAGATCGACTTATTGCGTGGGTACTACCAGGTCCGGCTGACTGAGCGTGCCAAGCGAATCTCTGCATTTGTCACCCCTGATGGCTTATACCACTACACCGTCATGGCCTTTGGGATGGTCAACGCACCAGCAACCTTCCAACGGCTGATTCATCGGGTGACAGAGGGACTCGTCGGGGTGCAATCTTACTTGGACGATCTGGTAGTATACAGCAAATCATGGGAAGATCACCAACTTCAACTGCGCGCCCTATTCTACAACCTGGCTGAAGCACATTTAACAGTAAACTTGGCCAAGAGTGAGTTTGGACATGCCAACGTAAGATTCCTGGGTCATGTGGTTGGGCAAGGTGAGGTTAGCCCAGTACCTGCCAAAGTGGATGCCATTGCGTCACTGCCTGTTCCTCATGATCGTAAGGCACTAATGCGCTTCATGGGCACGAGTGGGTATTATCGGCATTTTGTGCCCAATTTTTCTGACCTCTCTGCACCCTTAACAGACTTAGTCAGTCCAAAGAAGAAGTTTGTGTGGACTCAGGACGCTTTCGTGAAAATCTGTGCCCTTCTCACAAATGCGCCCATACTGAAATCTCCACAATTCACCAAGCCGTTCATCTTGCAAATAGATGCCAGTGATGTGGGAGCAGGGGCTGTATTGTTACAGTATAGCGAGAACGAAGTATTACATCCTGTTTGTTACGCATCCACAAAGTTCAAACCATACCAGAAACATTATAATATCATTGAGAAGGAGTGCTTTGCATTATTGTTTGCCATTGATAAGTTTAATGTGTACTTGAATGGTTCTTGCTTTCCTATAGATGTGTTTACTGATCATAATCCCCTCAAATTTCTGCATCAGATGAAAAACTCTAACCAGCGTCTCATGAGGTGAGCTTTGGCATTGCAGCCTTACAAGCTGCACATTTTCCATATCAAGGGGAAAAACAATATAATTGCAGACATGTTATCTAGGACTTAGAATATTTTGATTTACAATGTTTCCCTTATAAATCTCTTAATGGGGGACGTGTTATGTATTGGCTTAATTAAACTAATTGCTGGTGGGATAGAGTTAACTAATTAATAGTGGGTATATGTGACTATTTATTTGTACATAGGAAGGCCTTTTAGAAGTAAGCTACCTTCGGGTAACATATTTTGTGTTCAGAGTGTACTGTAGCCTACTAGCCAGACATCTTTTGCCCCAGGCCATAAACGCTGGCAAACTTTGGCGGCTAAGCGTGCTCTTCCCCCTCTCACCTGCTTGTTTAAGCTTCTCTCTGGCAGACGTATGGTTAGTCTATATAATTCGTGATTTAATGTTCTTACTCTTCATTTATATATTTTAATGAAGTATTCTATATTATTATTAGTTGAGTTAATTTGTTTGATTGTAGAAAGAATGTAGAGAGAATAGTCTAGTACGATAACTTCAATGACGAAGGGCTCGATAGGGGGGGGGGGGGGGACCACAAATGCCCCCACACCCGACCGGACCATCCCCTGACGACCCCACAAAATTACCTGGACCTCGGCCTGTTACTCTTTCTATTAATTTCTGCAACATTAAGTTGCAAGACGGGTACCACATGCCCTACGTAAAGGAGGTGGTATACACTGGGAAAGCTCTGAGGAACACTGATTATTATAGTAGCGATAGAATAGCGAGAGAGATGCAACATTGCGGCGGAGAGAGAAAGATTGCAGAGAGTTGGTGAGTGGACGGGAGTTAATGATACTAAAGGCCTTCCTTTCAACTTTGTCTAGGAGAGCGGTGTGAGAGGAACCTCCCAACACATGTGAACAATACTCAATACAAGGATGTACTATGCCCCTGTACAGAGCAAGAAGCTGTGGAGGGGAAAAGAACCCCCTAAGGCGGTTGAGCACACCCAGCTTCTGGGAGGCTGCCTTAGCAAGACTGGTAATATGGTCCTTCCAACTGAGAGCAGAAGAAAAAGAGACCCCAAGAATAATGAGAGAAGATGAAGGATTGATTTTTGTATTGTTGAAGAATAAGGGATAGTCCGCTGGGAGTTCCTTACGGGTAGATAGATGGAGAAATTGGGTTTTAAAGCATTAAAGGTAACAAGGTTTTCTCTGCCCCAATTGGAGATAGTATTTAGATCAGAATTTAAGAGTTCTATGGCTTCATTACATTTGTCGTTGAGGGATTGCTGGCTGGGGCGTTCTGAAAAAACTAATAGAGTAGTGTAAGGTTGAGTCGTCTGCGTATGAATGGATGGGAATTGAGGTACAGTCGAGGAGATCATTTATAAAAATTAGAAAGTGAATAGGAGATAGGACAGAGCCCTGAGGAACACCGGAGTTTATAGGGTGAGGAAGTGAACGATGGCCGTCCACAACCGCGGCTATGGAACGGCCGGAAAGGAAATTAGAGACAAAGGCACAGATGGAGGGATAAAAACTGAAGGAGGGTAGTTTAGAAATTAAAGATTTGTGCCAGACTCTATCGAAGGCTTTCGATATGTCTAGTGCAATAGAAAAAGTCTCACCGAAGTCCCGAAAGGAGGATGACCAAGAGTTAGTAAGATATGAAAGAAGATCACCAGTAGAGCGACCCTTAAGGAAGCCATACTGGCGATCTGAGAGCAGATTATGAGAAGAGAAATGCTTAAGAAATTTGGAAGCAAGAATAGTTTCAAAAACTTTAGAAAGACAAGAGATGAGAGCAATTGGACGATAGTTGGAGGGTTGAGAGCGGTCACCCTTCTTTGGGACAGGTTGAATGTGAGCAAACTTCCAGCATGAAGGGAAGACGTTAGAGGATAGACAGAAACGAAAGAGTTTGCCTAGGCAGGGTGTCAGCACGGAAGCATAGTTTTTGAGAACAACAGGAGGAACACCGTCCGGACCGTACGCCTTATTAGTAGTAAGCCCAGTGAGGGTAGAAAGTACATCTTTAGAAGAGATTAGGATATTAGGCATAAGTAAGAGAGAGGAGGGTGGAGAGGGAGGAATAGCACCGGAATCATTCAAGGTGGAGTTTCTAGCAAAAGTTTAAGCGAAGAGTTTAGCTTTGTGATTTTAGTGAGTTTAGCTTTGTTTAGAAGTGATGGTTGTGCCATCAGAGTGGGAATGACAAGGAAGAGAAATTGTTGGAGAAGTTTTTGGCTAGATGCCAGAAAGCTTGGGAAGAGCTAGAGTTGGATAGTTCAGTGCATTTATTATTGATGAAAGAGTGTTTGGCAAGTCGAAAAACAAATTTGGCTTGATTCCGGGCAGACACATAGGAAGAATGAGAGTCTTGAGTTTTAAGGCGTCGGTACCGTTTGAATGCTTCCTCCTTATTGCGGACAGCAGTAGAACAGGCGTGAGTAAACCAAGATTTTTTTAGCATTAGTCTGAGAGAAAGAGAATGGAATGTATGCTTCCATGCCCGATAGGATTACCTCGGTAATGCGTTCAGCACTCTCAGAGGGTCCCCGGCCACGGAAGCAGAAATCATTCCATGGGAAATAAAAGAAGTACTGCCGGAGAGCCTGTATGTTTTCATTAATTTCAATGATGGTGTTTGGTGTTGTGGTGAAATTAATAAAAATATAGATTCATGCTGCAGATGAATTAGTCATGTAATGTGGGAAGTTGTGTTGCTCACCTATAGGCATAGGTAATCAGGTTTTTTAAACCGCTACTAAAACCACATTCTCAGATGTTATTTTGTTTACCATCAATTGAGTTGGATATCTAATCTATAGTAAATAAATCAAGATAGTAGTGGGACATAATGTCTCGTTATGTTTTACCATATCTTTCTTTACCCGTATCATATATTTTATGTTATTTTGAGTGCTGCACTTGCCCAATACTTAAATACGCTTATCACTGTTCGAAAACAGATTCTCCGCACCTTGGCTTCAGAAAACGAAACTATGCTAAACGATTCCTTTAAGCATTTTTGGAATTCTATAACTAAATAATATGACTTCAACGCCAAGACGTCGGCCTGGTTTCTCCACAACCCCGACACAGACAGAGGGCTGGTACTACAAAACCAAACAGATAACCTCATCATCCTTAACGACATCCATCAACATACCCATATTCCTCACCAAGCCCTCTATAACCCATCATCTCCAGACATCACCTTTTGCTCCCCAGAACTCGCCCCCACAACATCCTGGAGGGTTGTCAGAACCTTAGGCTCTGACCACCTCCCGATCATTATCACCACCAAAACCAGACTCACCCCAGCTAGCCACAAACACACATACACCAATTATAAAAAAGCTAACTGGGAAGCATTTACAAATGAGACAGAACAACACTTCACAACTCTAAACAGTACACCCATCACTAACATCAACAATGCTGTACACATACTCAATAAAACTATCCAAAATGCTGACAAGAAACACATTCCAAGAGGTAACAGAAAAAGACACAACCCCAACTTCACACCAGAAATTCAAAACCTCATCAGACAACGCGACACACTGAAACACTCCCCAGCACCCCACACACAAGACATCACAACAAATTCAAGCACTCAACACCCAAACTAACAACAAAATACAAGAACAACAAAAACTAAATTGGAATAACTTCCTACAAACACTTGATCACAAAACAAACTCCAAAAAACTCTACAAAACACTAAACAGCATCACACTTTCCAACAGCAACACAACACAATCACATGCTGCAATCACAACAACAGACTCTACTCCTTCATGTAAACAACAAGCAAACACTCTCATCAATCACTTTTCACATGTCCGCCACCTAAAACCTCACAAAGACGACCGACGTGTCATCCGACGTAAGAGACAATTCCCCACAGACCCTGACTATACACCCTTCACCAATCACCAGACAAAGCATATCATCAACAATCTCAAGCACTCACCCGCCTGTGGCCTAGACAACATAAGCAACATACACCTCAGACACCTGGGACCACAAGGCATACAAACACTCACTAACATATCAAACTACAGCTATTCACACAACACAATACCAGACATTTGGAAGCATGGTATCATCATCACATTCCCCAAACCAACAAAGACCCCACGCTACCCTCCTCGCACCGCCCCATCACACTCCTTTGCTCCCCCTCCAAAGTCATGGAACGCCTAGTATTACAACTAATTACACCCGACCTACCCCTAGCTCCAACACAACATGGCTTTAGGCCACTGCACTCCACAAACACTCTTCTCACAGACCTTACACAAAGAGCTTTTGACGGCATCAACTCAGCTAGACCACCACACAGATCACTATTAGCCACACTCGACATTAGTAAAGTCTTCGATGCCATCCCCCGCCACAACCTAACAAAACAAAATCTACAACACAAACATGCACAACAACACAAAAAGGTGGCTGGCCAACTTCCTAGCAGGCAGATGTGCACACGTATCTTTTGCCGGTCAGTCATCTAAAATCAGAAACTTTCCAAACGGAGTCCCACAAGGATCCGTCCTATCGCCCGTACTCTTCAATCTGTACATGCACGATATAACTACACCCAATACTCCCCAAATAAACTTAGCCTCCTATGCAGATGACATAACACTCACATGCACACACCATGACCCAAGAAGAGCAACAGATCTCCTTCAACCCTATCTCAACACACTACATGGCTGGTGCACTACAAACAGACTTAATCTAGCCCCAGCCAAATCCACCGCAACCCTGGTCACAAGCTGGACAGGTGAACACGAATACATCCCTCAACTCGCCATAAACAACACACCCCTAACACATACACACACACCCAAAATCCTAGGAGTAACATATGATACTCATATGACATTCAAACCGCACACCACAAACATTAAAAAGAAACTGACACCCAGACTTAACGCCCTCAGGTCACTTGCTCACACAAAATTTGGACACAACAAAGAAACTACCATCACACTATATAAACAATACATAAGATCAGTAATGGAATACTCAAGCCCAGCCTGGGCTTCTAACCTAGCTGAAACACATCATAAGACGTTAGACTATTCAAAACAAAGCCCTGAAGATCATTACAGGCTGCACAGCTACTGCACCCACAGATCATCTACATCAAGAAACCAAAATCCTCAAAGTCAAAGACCATCTGGACATGAGAGGCACTCAATTCCTGGCAGCAGCCTCCACGAACCAAGACCACCCACTAAACTACATGGCAACACACCCACAGACACCAAGAAATATCAAAACAACACCCAGCACAAGGTATCACACACAATTATTGTCCTCTCTCCCTCCCTGCCCACCCCGAACCAACTTCCAGAAGCACATCCATACTCATATCTCTCGCCAATCCATCCACTCACTCACAGACAACCCGCAGCTGCATGCACGATCTCCCGAAATCCATCCTTCCGAATCCTCCCTCCCTCGCGAGGACAGAGTCCACCTGGCCAGGCTGAGATGCGGACACCATCCAGCTCTCCTAAGCTATCAGAAGAGACTGGATGACTCCGTTGTCGACGCCTGCCCGGGATGTAACACAGCACCCCATACCATTAAACACATCATAGAAGACTGCATTTCACACAACCACTTACGCCAACAACACAACCTACACTCAATGAGAGCTCTGTGGAAAAGCCCGATTGTGGCCATGGCCTTCCTCAGGGACTCGGGGCTGTTCGGCCAGGCAGCTTAGGGAACAACAACAACAACAACAAGTTTCTAAGCGCCCTTTTTGTATTCAAACTATATATATATTTCCACTGAATATTATCGGCAATATCTCATTATTAGAACAAATTCTAACCACAACCTACGTAATAATAACTCAGTGCAGGGTATTATTTCTGAGAAGTAAACTACCACTGTTTAATTTTATAACAGTGAGTCAAGGTGTAGAAGACTAGTGTCTTCCACCAAATATCCCATCCCATCAAACTATTTACTCTTCTATAGAGGCTCTGAAAGAATACCTCTTTTCTAAATATGATTGATTATTAACAGCTAAACATAATTACTGGCACGAGTGAAAAATGTATTGTCATCAATATGACGGAAGTTGACCTATCTCTGTTACTATATGGTCTCAAATCAGCATTAATACTGTTATCACTTGACTCTCTTTAGCTCGTTTTATCTCATAGCTGTTTACATATTTGCCTCTATCATACAAGCATATCACTAGGTTTCCACTTATATATTAATGAATAAGATTCACTTTCCTATTCTAGGTTCCATCTTGATTCCGAAATATAACTATTATTCTGCTATATTAAGCAAGCAACATTATGTTTACAGCCTTATTGCATTATGCATCCTATGAATACCTAGTCCGCGTTTTGGTGGCAACCAGGTTTTCAACCTTAATGCTAAGCTTCTTGACCTCGTCGTCAATGGCAACTTCAGCACCCTGACATTGACCATTTCGAAATATACGCCAAAGTAGCCTATACCTCAGTGACTAACTGCCAGCATTTGTACTCTGATCGGGAAGTAGTGTTACTGCCAAGCTTGCAAGTGGTGGGGGCACAAAGGAGTACAACGGAAAACAAGCAACAACATATATATAATGACCCTTACGAGGCTGCTTGTGCATAACCTACCTAGGCAATGTGGAAAAAAATACATGTTGGGAGGCGATTCATTTGTAAAAGCAGTTTATTGGGGGTTAAGAACGAGATAATTATCAATTAGTTTTTTGAGCAATTGGACAGTACAACATGCAGTAACACTTTTAGATATCAATTCCATAAGTTTACCACTCGATTGAAAAAGAAGTGCTTTGCCTCATGTGAGTGAAGAAAACATATCCTTGTGTGTAATTTGATCGGTCAATTGTGAAGTACCTGTTGACATCCATATTGTCAAGACTTTAATTATTATTTCAAATACCCGAATCAAGTCTTCTCTCAGTCTGGCTTTGTCAAACAAAATATATTTAACTCTTTTAAATGTGCTTTGTATGACTTATTTATAATTCTAGGGAAAATTTTAGTTACTCTCCTCTATATTTTCTCCAGTTTATCGATATCCTTTTGATAATCAGATCAGATCAGATGAAGGTATTGAGGGATAAGCCTTTACAACGGCACCTCGTAGCTACTTTCTACTTTTCCTATTTTTTCTGAAGAGTGTAGAGAGGGGAGAAGGGGTGTTGGAGAGAGAGGAAGCTATTGGCGTGGCTTTGTTATGTGTGACTAGTCTGTTTACGTCGTCAGGGTGTCCCCTGACTGGGTGCGAGCATGTGAAACATGCTAGGACGAACTACGACGGCCACTAAATGTCCGCCGTGGCAGGGATTCAATCCCGGGACACGTGAGCGCGCTCACCTTATGGACACCAAAATTGTACAATGTATTGTACGAGGTATAAACAAGGAAATAAGAGGAAAAATATGTGATAACTGAAGAAGGGGGGGAAGGAGGGGATTTCGACACATGTGGAGGAGTGATAGGAGGCATGGAGGGGAATTATCTCACTTAACCCCTCCAGTCCCAGTGACGACTATAGGAGTCAATAGATAAGTCACTCCACAGTCCCAGCGACGGTTCTAGCCGTCCGTGATGTACTGTTCTTGTAACTGCCTGTGCAAGGCTTTAAAAAAAAAAAAAAAATGAGAGATCCAGTCTTGCCTCATCTCTTGAGGTGAAAAGTTAGTCTCTCCTGCCATTTTGGCCACAGTGCTTGGGACTGCTGGGGACTTTTATTACTGTATCCTACGGTACTCAACGGGTTAAACACCATTTGTTTTGTTTTATGTGCTACTTGGGCCTTTTAAAAAGCTTTCTTCAGGCCTTACCTCTTAAGAGGATCGTCGCCTTTGCCCATCAAAACCTCTAAGAGTGTTCTCGCTGTTCCCGGGTTAACGTACCTAATTTGCGCATCACTTTGGATAATGAGCCGATACCTTCCAAAATTCTGTTAAGTTCTTGGGTCTGCACTTAGATCGCAGGCTCAATTGGAAGTCTCAAGTCAGTTATTTGATTAATTCTTGCAGTAAAAAGTTAAATGTCCTTAAATACCGTTCTGGCTGTTACTGGGGAGCTGACAGAACATCGTTATTGATGGTGTATACTGCAAGTCCCTTTTTCGTTCAAAGATAGACTATGACTCGCAGGTGTATGGGTCAGCGTCCGCTTGTACCTGGAGGAGGTTGGATGTGATTCAGAATGTCTGTTTGCGTTTGTGTCTGGGAGCCCTTCGGTGTACTCGAGTGGAGCGTATGGAAGTAGAAGCTAACGTGCCGTCCCTCCGTATCCGTTGTGACCACATGCTACTTGCATTCGGCATCTCATTGTACCGTAAATGCTCACTCGGCCTCTCTGCTTGTGGAACCCTCCTCCAGTACAAGCATGTGCTGCATGGGACCCTCAAGTTGGTGGCTGTGAGGCTCCTCTTCCTAACGCAAAAGCTAGGCTATGAATTTTCCAATTTGACCATCTAGTTCTTTCAAAGATAGCACCTTGGGAGCTTCCCCGTTTTACCATTGATGCCCAGTGGCTCTCTTCCCTCAAACGTAAGGCACCGGAGGTGGAAATTCGTCAACTTTTTCGGTCGGTCCTCATTAGACACCTAGCTTCTTTCCACCTCTACACCGATGGCTCTAAGTCGGATGAATGTTTGGGTGCAAGTGTACGATCGACCGAATATCGCCTCAGGTACCGGTTGCCAATCCATACGTCTGTATATACTTCTGAACTTTTTACGATTGACCGGGCCATAGATTTTGCTGAGGCTTCTCCTCATGACAGCTTTGTAATTTGTTCAGATTCAAAGTCAGCACTTCAGGCAATAGATTCATGTAGAACGGATTCTACTGAAATCCAGGGCTGCATTATCAATAAGTTGCACTCAAGTTGTAAGTCCTTCTCTCTGATTTGGGTGCCTGGTCATTGTCATATTTTCGGCAATGAGCAGGCTGACGCACTTGCAAAATCGGCAGTAAAACTTGAGGGGCCGTGGGATGTTCCTCGGGATCTACAGTCAAGTCTCTCTTTCGGTAAGAAATCAATTAATCTTCTGTGGCAAAGTCAGTGGACCGACCTGACTATTCATACAGTCAAATCAACCATTGGGGTTTGGCCCTCAGCTAACCGTGGCTCCCGGAGGGAAGAAGTTATCTTAGCTCGATTGAGGATGAATTGCACATTCATAACGCACATGAAACCTTATATCGACCGTGTATTCCCACTGCAATGTACCACCTGTGGCCAGATTCTATAGAACAACCACATCCTTTTGTCCTGCGGTAGATTTGTGGAGAAGCGCAGCCATCTCATGATGTACTGTAGGGCGAATAACATCCCCATCAATTTGGACTCGATCTTGGCTGATAGGGACGTCGGTGTGGTTGACAAATTGATGGCCTACCTGAAAAAAAAAACAATTTATTCAGAGCTGGAGCAGTCAAGGGACTGGAGTTCTCGCAGAAAGGCTCCAGTCCTGACGTTCTTCTTGACTTACAGTGTGCTGGCTTAATAATCCAATAGGGTTGTTAGTCTCTGAAGTCATATTTTAACTAACTGGAGCAGTGGCAACCCTGGCTTGTGTGGGTGACAAAGCTGGTTTCGATCAGCGAAGTTCAGCTGCGTAGGGTCTGGCAATATATGGATGGATGACCGTCCAGCACACCAGATTTGCCCCTTATACAAGGGGTGGGTGAAATCTCCTTGGCATGCCACCAAGGTCCAAGTATCCCAGGAGTGTTGAAAAGCTCCAATCCCTGTGGAATTCTGTCTCACTCAGACGAAAATGAGTACCTGGTTTCATTGTGGCTCAGTTAATCCAGTGAACCAGTTGGTAGCGCAACTGCTGCAAACAAACACAAGAAAATGAGAACTTGGTTAGCCACCAGGATCGCTTATGAGTCGCAGGGCTGACTCTCTCGTGTTAGCCTTGTCCCACCCAGACCTAAAAGTGGGTACCTGGAATTTAAAATTGACTATGGCATGGTCGTGTCCTGGTGTAAATTGCTTGTCTCACCTTTCCTGTATCCAGTGTATGCTAAGTGTGAGTCCGTCTTGTCCGTCCCCCTCTGAATAGATTCCTCGAACATATTACAGGTCACGCATGTTGGGCGAAGCCCCGACTCCTTCATCTCCCACTACAGCTTATTTCCTCACCCCCTAGTACTTTCTCTCTCCCCATCCTTGCTTCGAGGCATTAAGTGATCAAGATGAATGCTTGTCTCACCTTTCCTGTATTCAATGTATGTATATGATAGAGCAACACTCGACTACCAGAGCCAGAATAACAACTCTCGAAAAGAACATGTTGACCCTTCCCCAGATCTTATAATTCTGATGAAGTAAACCGAGAAGTCAACCTCAGGGGTGCAGTACAGAAAGCAGCTACAACCCAAACCTACAACCTTACCCCAGTAAACCAAGAAGTCAACCTCAGGGGTGCAGGACGGAAACCAGCTACAACCAAAACCTGCAGCTTTACCTCAGTAAATCGAGAAGTCAACCTCAGTAGTACAGCACGTAAAGCAAGTGCAACCAAAACCTGCAGTCTTACCCAAGTAAACCGATAAGTCAGCCTCAGGGGTACAGAACGGAAAACAGCTACAAACAAATCTTGCAGCTTTACCCCTGTAAACCGAGAAGCCATTCTCAGGGATGTAATATGGAAAGCAGTGACTCTCCTTTAATTATTTTGGGTGAGGGCTGGACCTATCCAGAGTGAGGTTTGGCATCCTCTACCCAACCTTAGCTGTTTCTGTCAGTCTCTTTTACTGTCCTACTTTTCCTTCTGGGGGCAGGACGCTAGGAATCCTCCTCCACTTGTAAAATATGTCTACTCAACGAGACAGAGGAAGGGGCGAGGGGACGCAAAAGTGGTCCCGTACCCTAAGAATTGGAACTTTAAAGATTTCTGTTCGGGCTCTGTCTCAAGTCTGCCACACTCAGCAATGGGGTATGTGCCTGAGTATATATATACATACATACATACATACATACATACATACATACATACATAAATCTTTGTATTTTACCGAGTGACTATCTTTTAACCCTTTCCCTGCGGGTGACGTTCTGGAACGCATAGGCAATTTACAGCAATTTCCAGGCTTTAAAAGCTTGTAAAAGCCGTAGAAATCGAGTGTCAGTGGGCGGGAGTGTGAAGGACCTCCGTCCAACCCTCAGAGCAGCCAGCCGCTCTCTGAGGGAGACTGTGTATCGCGTGGCTGTCTCGACAGTGTTGCCGAGCGAGCGAGAGCTAATAATTAGCGAGGTTTCCCGAATGTCTATGGCAACGCTGCGGGTGAACCCTGCCACCTACGAAGCTTGTTCTTGTGTCATTTTGAAGCGATTTTTGCCTAGTTTTCGGCAGAATACAGTTCATTTAATGCAGATACTTGATTAATCATTCAGGAGTGCCTGAATATGCCCTAAATAGCGCAAATAAGCCCGCAGAGAGAGGGTTAATTATATCGAGGTTAGCTTAACCTCACTTTTTAAGAAATATATAAACAGAACAATTCATACGGTATCACGTCTAACTGATGAAAAGGATATGATGTGTTGATGAGTTTTATTAGTAGTAGGAAACCTCTGCAACCTTGTGCATATTTGTATATTATAATCCAGCTGACTCAAGCCTATAAGTTGAAAATTTAAGAGTCATTTCGTAATCAGTTTCAGAAGGCTAAATATGTTGCTCAGAGCTCAGTAGACAGTATTATTAGGCAAGTGGGTAGATGTTTATAGTGTGACTCGAAGCATGTATTATTGTTTAAGTGTACTTGGAACTGCATGTGCGTAAATTAAATGTACAGGTAAATTGATTGTGACAAATTTAAAGCAAATGCATAGTAGTATTTGATATTTAGCTAGTATTTCCATAGTTGTCCTTGGACTTTTTAGCCCCTAGTTTATATTAATGACATCGATAATGGAATTCCATGCAAGAATTCGAAATTCACTAACGATAAAAACATTGAAAGTTAAGTAAAAATTCGACACATGCCAGTTAAACTGCTGTTATATAGATTAGTGTGACATTATCGTAAAGAGGGATGATAGGAGGTAGAGTGCAATGTTAGAAATACATGAGATGAACAGAAAACAAAGCAATAAGAAAACGGGGTTGGGTAAGGTCAGGTGAGGAGGAGGATAGAATCCATTCATGTGTCGGTGGTATAGAGAGAGAGAGAGCGCAGATGAATTGACAATAATGATACATTACAATCTAGAGTTTATGAATAAGTAACTGTAAAAAAATTAACTATATATAGGGCGTTGATAAGCGTAGTATTAAAGTTTTGTGTTAATATGTTTTCAAATGAATATTGCATATCATAAAATACTAGAATATAACAAAATCATATCCGTGTTGGTATCCAGCCTAGCTAAATAGCTGGGAAGGGTGGCATGGGTAAGCTCCACCTTTTAAGCTAACGAACTAGGATCAAATTAGGGGTTCGATTAGCTCCAGCAGGTGTTCGATGTTGCTCTAACATAGCAAATACCCGCTTCCTAATTAGTTAGTTAAAAACAGACCGGCTGGGAATATAAACCTTGAGGTTGTCCTGCTCGAGAACCCCAGACGTCTTCCTTAATCGCGACCAGGACTGGAGCCTTTGTACGAGAACCCCAGACCCTGCCCACTTCCTACATACATGTTCCATCTTTTATGACCGAGACTGTACACTCTGAGACATAAATCGTAGCCTTAATTTTTGCGCAATCCTGAACTGAACCGAATTTCATTATTTCTTGCTCTAATATTTACATTTCAGAGGTTCGTTTTGTTGTTCGAGGGTTCATATTGGGCCATGGTTTATGTTTTAGACTGAAAATGTAAAAATTTAAGATGTAATGCAGCCTGGTTATTCTGGCAGAAAATGCGTCCCTAATTGGGGGAGGAGTGGGGGCACCAAGTTCCTTGAAGATTGGTAAGTAAAATTTTACTTTGACCCTTACAGAGTATTGAGGGATATCGAATACTAAAACCTAGTTCAGTATAGGCCTAAACAGATCTATATATACCTTTTATCGAAATTGATATATATTGTCTTAACTCTCATAGACCAGGCTGTCTTGTTTACATCACTTAGCGCCAGGTGGGTATATTTACAGAAAATTAGATTCATTCCATGCTCTTTTTCATGCATAAGCAAGAGCCAGAGCGTAATACAATTATTTATCCGTGAAATGGCGAATATGGAGCATTCTATTGACACCTAAATCATCCTTGTACGACCTCGGGTTATCTTGCAACGATCGTGCAACTGAAGGGGAAAATCGCCAAACGTTAGGTATTTTTTAAGGTTTTATCCTTCCTGGTTTGAGAAAGGTAGGAGGCGAGGGAGCTATACCGTAGACCCTAGTGCCGGCCACGCAGCTGTGGCGAGTGGTCCAAGGCAGCCTATCTTCTCTCCCATGCTCGGTCTCTCTCTCATTGCTCATAATGGCCTCAAAATCACACCCGTCATATGACGGGCGCCGCAGGAGTGGCCAATATTCTCTGTCCCGTCATATGACGGTCGTTGCTAGTTGAGGGTTAAAGTATATACATTTAATATGAGACAATTTTGGCATTGATGGGATGAGGGTCTGGGTGAAGGCCATGTATGCTTTAGCTATTTAGCTTTAGCTTGGAAACTCGCAGAGGGCTGCACATGGGCAACATGATATGTGGGCAGTCATGGGACTAATGGGAAGAATGAAGATAGGGATAGGAGAAAAATTTATGACGATTCTAGATTTAACACTATCAAGAGTGGGACTGTTAACCCCTTGAGTACCAGCGACGCACATTATGCGTCGCCTATGTATGTAACGCTAAACCCCAGCGACGCAATGGTTGCGTCCGCCTTAATTACTCTTGTCCAATGTTACCTAGAGAATTCGTATGGGAACTACTTTATGATCCCACGGAACAATACCGATGGTTGGCAATCCTCCAAGTCCAGCCGTGTGCATGTGGGCATGCGCGGGAGTGATTTTCCAGTATATTGCCTACCCATCACCCCATGTTAATTGTGACTTTCCACCGGCCCTCAGGACCCCTAAATGACCTAGGTGAGCGTTTTTTTTTTTTTTTTTTTCCATCCCATGTGTTTTCAAGTGGCTGGTCCTGTAGTTTACATTTATATTAAATAGCTTGGGGTCCACCGGGTTAACAATATGAGATGGAAGGTGATTCCACTCTTGGATGCTGCGGGGAAAAAATGTGTACCCAAATATGTTGGTGCTTGCCTGGTGCGTGTGGTATTTTTGGTTGTGGCTGCCTATGGATCGTATATTTCTAGGGCGTAAGTATGAGTCTTTGCCTATGTCTATTAGATTGTTTGTGAGTTTGTATAGCATTTGTTGTCTCTGTGTTTGTCTGCTTGTTGCAAGTGTGTCTAATTTAATGTTTTGTTTAAGCAAAGTGACCAATGTAGTGTGTCTGTAATCACGTCTGATCCATCTTGCCGCTTTATTTTGTATGGCTTCTAAAATATTAATGTTGTGTGGATTCCAGATGGTGTTGCAGTATTCAATATGTGGTCAAACTAGTGTTTTAAAAGCTAAAATTTTGATGTCTGCGTTGCACCTCCTTAGGTTCCTGAGCAGGAACCCCAGGTCTTTGTTGGCTTTTGCCCTGATACTACTCACATGTGTGCTCCACCTCATGTCTCATGTGAATGGACGGTTAAGGTTGGTATTATTGAGTTTATAGGCAAAGGGGACAGGTTTATTGGAGCGGGTAAACAATATGTGGTTGCATTTGTCTGGTCTGGAGGTCAAGTGCCACTTGGCCTCCCAGTCTTCAAGGGCAGTCTAGTCGTCTTGAAGTCGAAGGCAATCGTCCCTATCAACTATTGGTCTGTATACTAAACTATTATCTGCAAAAGTCTAGTTGTAGAATTTAAAGATGATGGAGGGTCATTGCTGTATGAGAGAAAGAGAAGGAAACCAAGGATGGTGCCTTAAGGTATCCCCGAAGTTACAGGAACAGAAGATGAGTGAGAGCCATTGAGAATAACACGCTGTTCTCGATTGCTTAGGAAAGTCTTAATCCAGTGAATAAGTGGTCCTCGGACTCCATAATAATCCAATTTAGCTAACAACCTACGGTGGGGGACTTTGTTGAAGGCTTTGGCGAAGTCAAGAATTATGGTGTCAACTTGTTTAACTTTAGGGTCATTTAGGGACTGGGATATGTCATGAGTCGTTACAAGTAATTGCGTCTCGCCCGAGTTTTTTGGGCCGAAAGCTGTGCTGTGAGTCAGTCAGTATATTCTGGTTGTTAACCCTTATTTAGCGGCGAGCAACATAAGTCGAGTTAAATAAAGCTGGACTATGTGGCGGCGCTCGACATAACTCGAGTGGCAATTTCAGCACGTAATGTGGCTGAGAGAGAGAGACAAGTGGTGGCAGGAGACTAGCGAGCGTATGACTGCTCCAGACCACCGCGGCGAACCTACTGACACAAATCTCAGCTCCCTCCTCCCTCTCTCACTCGCTACATACTCAATTATGTACTGAAAGTACCGAATTACCTGCTTTTTGCACTCGCGTTGCACGGTTATTGCAAGAAAACTATCCATCATACAAGGATCGTTATGGTGTCATTCGAAAGCTCTGTTTATGCCCTTTCAGGGATAGGTACTTGTTTTACGTTCTGGGTCTTATTTAGGCATGAAAATGATCACGTAAACAGCCCTATTTTGGCTAAAAACACCCCGCTGTGCGGTACACATAAATAAACCGCATAGGCCGCTCGTAAGGTGTTAAAATGGTCCATTTTTTTCTGTGGAGGATGTGTTCTAAAATATTGCAAGGAACAGGTTAAATAAGCAGGCCTATAGTTAACTGGTAGTGTTTAATTTCCGGATTTAAAAATTGGGATCATGTTCGCCAAAAGCCAGTTGTGGGGAAGTTCTCCGGTACCAAGAGTGTGAAAATATAACCTGCAGGATAGGGGCAAGAATGGCAGCATTTGCCCTAAGAATACTGCAGGGTCCAGTCGCTTTGTCAACGTCTACCTCAGATAAGAGTTTTTCGATTCGATGGGTGTGTATAGCCAGTGGGGGTATAGTTGGGTGTGGTGATGGTGACAGTTCTGGCAGGTTTGCTTGTTCTTGTGTAATACTGACTGGAATTGCGAATTAAGGTCATGTACTTTATCCTGTGGGTGTGGGACCAGATAATCGTTATGTAATAATGTTGTTATACCAGTCAAGTTGTGTTTGCGTGCTTTGAAGAAGCTGTGAAACTTTTTGTGGTTTTGTTTGTTGTCTGTGAGAAAAGTTGCAGTGTCATTAGTTTCCGCTTGTTTAATTTCTCTTTGTAATGTTTTCTGTGTATTCGTGTAGTATTTCCAGTGTTCTGTGTCGTAAAGTTTGGCTGCCTTGTATGCTTTTACCTTGTGTCTGTGTAGTCTGTGCAAATATCTATTTAACCATTTGGGTGACAGGTAACATTCAACAGTTTTCTTGGGGATGTGGTTGTCCATTGTGTCTTGAATACAGTCGCGGAGTCTGGTCCTATTCGTTTCAACAGAAATGGCCATTGAGTCGTTGTCAAGGAAGGTGTCTCTGTATTCAGCTAAGTCCCAGGAGATGGCACCCATGTCCGCTCTGTTGTATAGATAAATGTTTCTGGGTATTTATTTCTGTATGGTAGGTTTTATGTTTGCATCAACTAGTACCATGTCATGATCGCTCAAGCCAGGTACTACCCGTGTCCGTGTTATCAAAGAGGTGTTGTTTGTAAAAAATAGGTATAAAGTATTGGATGTGACCCCATGTTTCATGTTTGAGTTATTTCTCATTACGCTAGATTGTGTGTGTGTTGGTTCGAGTACTGTTTGTGAGAGTGAGTGAGTATTGATTATATCAATGAAGTTTTCGTGTAGGGATCTTCTGTCAGTATTTTGTAGTATTATATCGCTTTCATAGGTGGGGTTGTCTAGTGTCGAGTTGCTAGTCCAATATGGGAGGTTAAAGTCTCCAGCCAACCATTTTTTTTTTAGGGATCTATTCTAGATAAGGAATCGTCAAGGCGCTGCAGGTATTCTACGTTAGAGCTAGGGGGCCGATATAAAGATCCTATATAAAGTAACCTGCAGCCCTGTATCTGCATCTTTACCCATAAAATGATGGTGTCCGCGTTTAGTTAATTGGCTGGGGTTACAGCTAGTCCTGGCTTCGTCACTATCATGACTCTGCCATGGTCTCCAGTATCTCTGTCTTTTCTGTGTAATGAAGCCCTATTTCATGATCATTATTTGCTTGTCACCTCGCAGCTATGAAACTGTCAAAACAAGTCACTCCACAAGCCTTGTAGTCCCGACCAAGTTTTAATATATCTTTCTCGACCAAGTTTATATATATCTATCTAAACGTCATCAGCGTGCCGCCTTGTACCTCAGAGGTAATGATTACATCCCCCATCTGTTGGTAATGTTTTTGTATTTTTTATATTATATAAAATATTATTAAGTTATGCTAGATTAGTTTAATAGCAATGATAAAATGCAATCATAGAAGAAAAATCCAAGTCATTGGACATGCTCAGATCAATAGAAGTGCAGTGAAATTTGGCTGCATACATGGCCTGCCGTTTCTGGGGGTGTTGATTGAGTAGGAGTGAGGACCTAGAATCTTGAAAATGTAGAATCTTATGCTTCAACATAGGACTATTGTATATTATGAATGTCAACAATCCTCAGTTTCTGTGATATCCTTTTCAAAGGGTGATTTGAAGATATCGGCTCCTAGCAGGGGGAGGGCGACCAAAAATTCTTGAAAAACGGTTGGAGTCGAATTAATCTTAGATGCACATCATAATTTTTACTTTAAAAACCGCCTGGAGATACAGCAAGTATAAGACACAAAACATGGACCCAAGTGGGGAGAGGGGTAGACATAGCCCCTTGAACATTGATAGGGGCCAAGTTTACCATTTACATTGTTGTTACGATGAGTGGCCCAACTTTTGTGATATACCTTGCAAAATATGTTTTGAGGGTGTAGACGCTTAGTGGGGGGATGGGGGAATCCATATCCTTGAAAATTGATAAGAATCATAGGCTCAACGCACATCTAAAATTTTAGTTTGAAAAACATCCCGGTTAGGCCTATTGAGATACATCAAGTATTTGTAATGCAGAACATGGCCCCTACCAGGCGGAGGAGTTATCTAGCCCCTTGGAAAACGATAGGGATTGAGTCAAATTTGTTTGTGATGAACGGCCCAGGTTACGAGATAATTATGGCATTTAAGGGCGGCTGATGCACAGTCTTCACTGCATACAAATGGCTAACAACAGTAGCTTGCCCGAACTAGCTATGGACAAAATATGGGGCATGTGGCTATACGGAGATGGGTTGGAAAAATATGCGATGTTTGTCAAGAAAAGGTAAGTCTTGGAGTGTGTGATCTATACGAACAAAATCAATAACAAAGACAAATATAGAACGCCGAACGGATTTTCTTCCAAATGCTGACAAAAACGGTGTATCATATATTACAGGGAGTACGATCATAATAATAATCACGTGAAAAAACATGTAAATTACTAGCTTTCTTTTGTCCTTTTTTACTGAATAATGCAACAGTTGTCACCCACATTCTTAGGAATAGCTACCTCATCTATGTGCTGGTTTCTTCTCCAAAAGTACACTGTAATTTAATCGAGTACTTCTTAGTTATTGTTTATTTTTCGACTAAACAACTCAATTACTGTTCATAGAACAACTGACCCTGTATATTATGCTTGTGCCTCCCCTGACCAAACTCATCTCGGTATGTTTATCCACTGATTTCCTGTCCGTTCTTTCCACGACAGATTGCATTTCGGATCGGGCTCCCCTTAACTTAATTAATAACAAATACACGGTGACAGGTCAGTTGAACCAGTGCCACTTCAACCAGAGCCACTTTAACCAGTGCTAACTCAACCAGTGGCCACTTCAACCAGTGACCATTTCAACCAGTGACCATTTTAACCAGTAGGTTAGGTTAGGTTACTGGTTAAAATGGTCACTGGATGAAATGGTCACTGGTTGAAGTGGCCACTGGTTGAGTTAGCACTGGTTAAAGTGGCACTGGTTGAAGTGGCACTGGTTCAACTGACATGGAACCCAAATACACATATTATAATCTAGCAACACGACACAAGCTAGACATTGAAGAGGATGTTGATGTTAAATGTAAATATACAAAATAAATCTATGGTGCATATTATATATATATATATATATACCGGTATATATATATATATATATATATATATATATATATATATATATATATATATACATATATATATATATATATATGTATATATATATATTTTTTTTTTTTTCTTTTCTATATTCCAACTACTTTCTCTCAGGCATAGGCTGAGATCCAGTACAATAAAACATTATGAAAGGTGAAGCCCGTGAGGTCTCGTTCCAGTCTAGGAGGTGAGATATGTGAAACACTTTTTAGCTGCAACCAGTCCCTTCCATCTTGCCTTCGCCGGATGCATGGGTCTTAGTTGCTCACTCACCACTCGAAGCAGCCCTATCTCTGAAGCTGCCTCGCTCCAGTGCTTCACTGTCTCACTTCCTAGCCTCGGACCCTCACTCTGAGAACGCCACCTATTGAGCAATGAACTCACTAGGCATTGTCCCCCTGTAGCATACTTTGCATATGGGAATATTCATTCAGTACTATTTAATCAGGGAACAATGAGAGTATTTATTTGCCGTTTCGGTGGGCTTTGTGGTAATGCACTGATACTACAGCATACATTACATCCCAATAATGTCTTCCTATTGACATATCTGGATTTGAACCCGGGTCCATTGGATTACCAGTCCAGTGGCAAGACCACTCCACCACACCTCCCCTATATATATAATAATAATAATAATAATAATAATAATAATGGAATATGAGAGAGAGCAAGCCGAAATGATAGTATCTGCATGGTAAAACCAAGGTAAAAATAAAAAGTGTACTAAAATCTGTGATATTCTCCGTAAGAGCGACACTCGACGGTAACGAAGAGGACGTCTGGCTAACATACTTGGCACCACACTAACATATTGGACGCTCACCCATAGCCAAGGTATTCTATGCAACCTACTTCTCCAGAATCATATACCCTCTCACTATAATTATGATGACGCCTTCCTTCCTTAGACGATGGGATACTGAATATAAATAGATCCACCATTGCACGTCTCCTTCTGATTGAGTCTCACAGAAGCATACAGTATACTATTGCTGACATTTTTATATCAACTCTGCAAGAATTGAGTGGTATTGCGCACACAGATCCCGCCCGTATACTGTTCACCACCAGTCGGCTTGCCGTCGTCTATTTATCCGGAAACTCTTCATAGACCGTTCAATGGATTGTCATCAAATTGCACAGGCCCATCCTGTTGGTCAGTGCAATGTTCAGTCAACATTTTTTTTTTTTAATAATATTTTTTTTTCTTACGCAAATGTCGAGGTCCAAGGTATAAATGTTTATTATGGTCAATATTTCATATTACTGTACGTAGTTTTTACCCAAATATATTTAGTTTCACTATATTAGTTGTTGGTAACTTTGATAATATATCGACAACATTTTATAACGATATTCTAAAGGGTAAAGTCATAGATCAAGGTCAAAGTACAAAGTTTTATTAGTATTTCCTATATTTACACTTGCATTTTCATAAAACTTCATAGGTATACCTTGTTGGTCAATGCAAACATCAATCAAGATAACCACAATTATTTATTCGAAGGTCAAAGTAAAAACAAATCGTCAATATTTCATAATTGTATTTATTCCCAAATAATAATTACTGGTGACATTGATATTATGCTCACCAAATATTATGTAATATTCCAAAGGTCAAAATTAAAATAATATGGTGCATATACTGTATAAATGTGTGTGTCTGTGTTTTTGTTTTTGTTTAATAAAGTTTTACCAAATTCATTACCCTAATTGTTTATACTTGTATTATATTGATAATATTTTAGATCAATATTATATAGGAAAAGATCAAAGGTCGACATACAATGTTGAGTAGTCTATCTATCTATCTATTTACCCCACTTTTCCTATTTTTGTATTCTTTTCTTTTTCCCTCTTTTTTTTTTTGGGGGGGGGGGAGGAGAGGGGGTGGCTGACTCAAGACAGAGCAAGAACAGGGAAAACACAAAACACAACATAAAACAACGAACACACATAGACAAAACACAAATTCACACACATCTAGGTCACCCAGGAGAATACCCAGAGACCAGGGTCACCAAGGTCCCTCCACCACTCCCCCGGCCCCCGACCACTCGGAGAGGTTCCGATCTGGGCAGGCAGACATGCAGCGGAGCCGAAGCCACAAGCCCGCTCACCACACTTCCAGGCGCACCCTTCATATTAATCGTCTCCCCGGGCCAGGCGCCTGATGGACTATTATCTAGTCCAACTTGCGCCCGACCCCTTCCCCCAAATGACCACGTGTTCACTCATCTATTCACAAGCATTCTCCATTCATTCCTGTTTATTACCACTTCCTTTGCCTGAGTAGCATTTCCTAAAATAACATGTATTTTCATCAAATTTCACAGGTCTATCTGATTGGTCAATGGAAATATCCGTCAAAACGAGCTATTTTGCTCGAAGGTCAAAGTCAAAGGTCAATGAATGTTGACAATATTTCATAATTTTACGCTTGTTTCCAAATTCCACCATATACAAAATACAAGTAGTTGTTGACATTGGTATTATGCTCGATGTTTTGTATATAAATATCCCAAAGGTCAATAGTCAAGTCCAAAGAATAATGAACAATATATCATATTGCATGTTATACTCATATACTACGCTAGATGCTGCTAACCATATTTGTGGATCAATATTTTACACTACATATTTTTATATATATTTTCAAAAGGCATAATGTCAAAATCAAACAAAATGGACAATGTATCATATTTTACAATTTTTACTTAAACTTCATCATATACACTTCACTATTTGCTGCTTATATTTTCATAATGCTGACCAAATTGTTGATCAATTATGGAAAGGGTAAGGTTAAAGGACAAGGTCATAAATCAAAATGCAATTTTCAGGAGTATTTTCTATACTAAAATACAGGTTTTCATCCAATTTCATAGGTATATATGGTTGGTCAAAGCGAACGTCAGATGACTGTATTTTGTTCCTGCTCAAAGGTCAAGGCCAAAGGTTAAGTTTAATGGATGTGGTCACTATTTCATAACTATAATTTTGTTCCGAAATTTAACAATATTATTATTCTCAATATATGTTATATACTGTATATTCTGAATGTCAATATATTATGTTGGTTAATATATATATATATATATTATTATTTTTTTTGTATAATTCAAACTTTATTATATTCACCACAATAGCTGCTGCTTATATCTGTTTTATGCTGATTGATATGTAGATCACTATTCTAAAAGGTGAGGTCAAAGGTAAAATTATATTATAGTGCCAGTATACTAACATGCATTTTCATCAAATTTCACAAGTATATGGTTGGTCAATGCAAATGCTGTTAGAGAGGACAAATATTTTGCTCAAAGATGAAGGTCAAGATTAAGGGAGATTGTAAACACACACAGAGCAGGGCAATACCCTGGGGATGATTCACAGGTATGTGACAGGAGTTGCTGGAACTGCTGTTTCATTTGTCTAGCTTCCCTCACTTTGTTCTGTGTGTGTCTCACCTACACAGAGAGTAGTCCAGCCAGTTCTCGCAAACACATCCTCCTCCTCTTATTAATTTCACTGCATGAAACAAGTACACCACACTTCTTTCCTAAAAAAAAAATAATAATAATACAAATAATAATAATAATATAGCGACTATCAGTCTTTCAACAGTGGGGAGGTGCTTGTTGCAAGTAATTGTGTTTTTTTGTCTCCTTCATGTATAGGAAAATATAAAGTCAACTCTATCCTATTCCAAGTAAATAGGCCAACACTCTTGAACATTAAATTCTATAACTCACAACGACTAGAATAATCGAGCTAATATTTCTATAATTTGGGAAGGGTCAGCCAGGGAATAGCTGTGGAAATTGACAGCCCATTTGCTCTAGCCCATTTCTTAGTTATAGTGGTTAGGCTTCACGACGTCTGGACTATCTATTTGGAAGAGGGCATAGTAACTATAGTTATATAGTTTCACCTGAAGATAAATTAAAATTGTTTTATCTTGATTATTCAAATATTACGGAAATGTGTTGTTAATTATGAAAAATAGGTATTTACAAGAAATATAGCCATATTACTTTCATAGTTATCCATTAATGATCGAACAATCAGCTACAAAGGAATTCAGATACTATCAGCTCGAAAATAATAGAGTATACTAGAGGGCCCAACTCAAGGGAAAGTGGTATAGTTGTGTTTTTATTTTAAGGGAGCCCACTTCGCTTGTTTTCTCTTTCTCTCACTCTCTCTTTGGCTTGTATCCATTCGGCCCCATTCAGCCTACTGTTTTAAGACGTTTACCTCCATCCAGGTGTCAATATTTTCCCAGCATATACTGTATATATTTTTGTTTTTGACAGCAAGCAAAATTTGTAAATTTTTCGATAGAACAATTTCTCTGGCAAAGCCGGATTTCTCCATACCATTCTGGCTCGCTATCGCTCGCCAGGAAGAAATCGACACCTGAATGGGGATATACGTCTTAAAACAGTTGGCTGAATGGGGCCGAATGGATACAAGCCACGGAACGAGAGAAAAGGAGAGAAACAAAAAAAAAGTGACCCCCCCTTAACTCGATGGTTATTAATCAATATGTTCGTGCATTTTATATTAACTCGCTAAAGAGGTTGCAATGTCGCAGAGTTGGGTATGCAGTATTTTAAAGTTAAAATTTGCACTCCTACTTTATTATTATTTATAATGATTAGTTACAAGGATTGAAATGGATTAGGATCAGTTAGGACAGGTTGACCAAAGCCGGCATTATACACGAACGCTTATTCCATCGGTGATATCCTCAACACTGGTCCGGTAACACATCAAGTATATTATTCCATCGGTGTTATCCTCAACACTGTTCCGGTAACACATCAAGTATATTATTCCATCGGTGTTATCCTCAACACTGTTCCGGTAACACATCAAGACTTTAGTATATTATTCCATCGGTGTTATCCTCAACACTGTTCCGGTAACACATCAAGTATATTATTCCATCGGTGTTATCCTCAACACTGTTCCGGTAACACATCAAGTATATTATTCCATCGGTGTTATCCTCAACACTGTTCCGGTAACACATCAAGTATATTATTCCATCGGTGTTATCCTCAACACTGTTCCGGTAACACATCAAGACTTTAGTATATTATTCCATCGGTGTTATCCTCAACACTGGTCCGGTAACACATCAAGTATATTTTGATATATATTCAGTCACCTAAGTCCATCTATCCTCAGTCTAGTTTCCGAAACCAATGTAACGGCATCCTGAGATGTTGCCAAAATATTGATGACCATCGAATATTGACGGTATAAGTTCTGGTATGATACTCCTTAAGGGGAGGAAGACCGTTTTTCTGGACCCCTTCTCCATAATGTTTAGCCCCACTAGTTTTGATATTATAAGACGGTCGGCCCATTAGTTTGGCGATTTTAACACCTTTCGCCCCATTTCGTTGTCAATTTTAAGACCTTTCGTGCCATTTAGGTGTCGATTTTTTCCAGGCGAGCGATAGCGAGCCTACAATTGTAAGAGGAACCGGCCTTCGGCCGGGATATTTTTCTATCGAAAAATTTACAAATTTATCTTGAAGGGGGGTCTAGGGGGTGTTTTTCTAAACTTGATGAAGGTCTAGGGAGGAAACTAAAAAAATATATGAATACATGAATTAATAGACCAAACAAACGGTCAGTCTCCCCTTAATCATGAGTGTACTTATTACTTGTACGGTTGTCATAATATGAACCTGGTATCATTGTTGTTGAAGGTTGGCTGTATTTAATCACCGTAGCAGGTTAAGGGGGAGGTAGTCGCTTTTTCCGAACCCCCTTTTCCTTCATGTTTAGCATAATAATTTTGAGATTTTAAGACGTTCGTGCCGTTAGTTTGGCGATTTTGAAACCTTTCGCCTCATTTCGTTGTCAATATTAAGAACTTTCGTGCCATTTAGGTGTCGATTTCTTCCTGGCAAGCAATAGCGAGCCTGTAATTTTAGAAGAAACCGGCCATCGGTCGGGAATTTTGCTACTGAAAAATGTACACTTTTATCTTGAAAGGGGGTCTAGGGGGTATTTGTTTAAGCTTTGATGTAGGTCTAGCAAGACAAACTCATAAATAAATTAATACATAATATACAGTATAATTATGTAGACCCAAAAGCAAGCACTACCCCTTAATGCATATAATTAATTATAATTAAATTAATTAAGATGTCGATTTTTTTATGGGCAAGCGATAGCGAGATTGTAAATGAGGACCTTAGTAATACAATGTCCTAAACGCCAACTCAGCCTTGCCATTTTTGTTACCGAAAACATTTACAGATTCATCTCGAAGGGGGGGGGGGGTCTTGTTGTTATAGCTTAATGAAGGAATAGAGATATTATACTTTAATCAAGCTGTAATCAATACCCCTAAGACCCTCCTTTAGTTAAAGTTGTAAATTTGTCGGTATATTAATGTTACGGCCGAGGTGGCGTTTAGGACATTTCATTACAAAGGTCCTCAAATTAGAGGAAACCGGTCTTTTTCCAGGGCATTGAATCCTGTAGAAAAATATAATGAAAAGTTTAACTTGGAAAGGACTTGAGAGCCGTTCTATTAGCTTGAAGGGGGTCTGGGTGAGTGTGTGTGTTTTGTTTCTGTTTTGCTTTGTTCACATAGAAGGCCCACTAAAAGTAAATTGCTCGAAAATGGCAAAACAATCAAATATGTATACTAATAACACAACATGCGACAATAAACGGTCAAGCCTCGGCTGAGCTAGTGTTAAACCCAGACCTTCATCCACGGCAGTTCTCCCAGGTGGCAGTGTTGGCAGGTGTAGGACGGGTGGGAAGTGGGTTGCACATTATAAACACCCTACCCGGTGTTCCTTACGCTCGGGAACATGAATACTCCAACCATTTTTCATCTCATTTTCTCCTCTTTTATTATTAGGAAGACATTTTTCTTCGTGCATAACGGATATAATATTTATTAAATGTGTAACGTATAATATATATTGAAAACGTCTTATGAGAATATTAAAATGCTTTACGAGGCAGATTTGTTTGTTTATATAACTATATAGGAATTTATGTACGAGATATAACACAAATGTCATGTAACTTACATGACCAATAAAGTATTAATTATTATTATTATTATTATTATTATTATTATTATTATTATTATGTATTATGTAATTACGATAATACCCACAACTCCCCTGCGCCCGCACAGACCACAATCCCCAACACAAACTCTCATATCATACCAATCTATTAGCATTTACGTGCTTCAGATTTGGTTCAACACAAAATAAAAGTTCAACCGATATTCCCAGCACATCATAACATCCAGGCTAGATATATTTTGATCTTTGATTGATGACAATCTAACGATCTTTTATTTACCAAAAAAATATCAAAATCTGATTATGATCGTGTCTGACCATTGATAGCTATAATTTTTATATAGGACAACAAGACCAGCAAGATTGGTGAACAAAACAACTAATATATATGTTGATCCTTACGATGCTGCTTGTAGCTAAACTACCTATCCTATAATTATGAAAGATAGAACAAGGTTAGCATAGTATAAAGTGGTGCTGTTCGAGTATAAACGCAGTTAAGGGAGCCCACTTCGCTCGCCAGGAAGAAATCGACACCTGGATGGGGATAAACGTCTTAAAACAGTTGGCTGAATGGGGCCGAATGGATACAAGCCAGGGAAAGAGAGAAAAGGAGAGAAAGATAAAACAAGCCGGTGACCACCTTTAATTGGGGGTTGAGCGAAATAATGTTATATACGATTTTTGAAAGTTTGAACAGTACTACACTTTAATGACATTACTAGGTAGTCCATATCATAGGTTTACCACTCGAATATCCCTCTTACTCTCACTAAAACCTATGCGTAAGTATGTATCCCTACTGTTCACGCTCAAGGCATATGATAAGGAGTTGCTGGAACTCCTGTTTCAGCCTGGCTCACCCCACTGTTTCTCTTTGTGCCTCACCTACACAGAGTAATCCAGCTAACTCTCACAAACACCTCCTTTTCCATTTCACTATAGCCTACTTAACAAGCACACCACGCTTTTTTCCAACACACCTAAATTACCTCTAACATGCCTTGATTATGGCTTTCTGTCGATCTTTTAACCTTGTGGGGGCAAAGTTGTTACAGGCAGCTTTGCCTTTTGTCTCATTCATGCACAGAACAAAAGCCATTTGCACTACTGCGAGAAGGTATACGTATGATATCGCTCTACTTTAACCCAAAATAATCTCCCTACATGCAATGTATTATGCATCCAACGATAGAGCAAGACCCATACTATAATAAAGCCAGAAAAAAAGCCCATAAGATCAAAGTATCACATTGAGAATCGATATATAGGAAATATTTAATCGTTATTTCGAGACAACACCGTCCTAATTTTCTTATAAGCTGAGCAATAAGTTTGTTTGTATATAAATAGGAAATTAGAAGCATATTTCACGCTCATTCCAAATGTGTAAGTATCTAAAGTATCCAATACATGAATCGCGTATCCGTGCATTTAGGGAATGCACTATGGAAGGTGTAGAGCTGAACATTTTTGAGGTGTATTTCATTGGCCTGAGGAAGCTATATGTGAAATGTCAATAAAGTGCTCCTCCTCACATGGTGTTTATATTCATTCTGTCTATTTTTAAATTTTACTTTTTTCAATGTGTCCAAAACAAAGAGGATGGCATGGAGCCCTTACCAGTGTTATACGCCAGAACGATGATACAGTCTCCGCAACCGACGGAATTTCCTTCATAAGTCTTCAAGCAATGGTGGCGCACAATTCCACCCCACGACATCTTCTACCATTTGATCACCCCTTTCCCCCGTCCCTCAAATCATACCTTGACAAATCCAGAACACTCCCGACACAACAAACTACTGAAACGTTCGAACATGCCCAAAAAATGGGCTTCCAACTACGAGGCCAGCATTCTCCAGCTGAAGATAGTGATATCAGAACAAGAATTTCGTTTTGCAACAAGAAACAAAAACGCTGCCACGACCGATAACTGGAGGAACTCTGTACCAATTGTAAGTGGAGTCAGGTAGGAAACAGCAATATACTAGTTAATCTCTCTAGTTACGATATTTATGCTTTTGAAACATATGCCCTCAGTTTAGTCTTAACATTTTCCAGTGGTGTAAACAGATATTGACTTCATAACGAAGAACTACAGATTACATGACTTAGGCTTCATGTAAGGCGTTTATCCAAGGGTTACCAAGCGTTGCCCTCAAAGAACATTCCAACCAAACTGTGCCTAGATGATACATTCTGACCCTCCAAAATCTTGGCAAGGACACTCACGTTAAAATCAATAAAGCTGATAAAGGTGGAGGGGTAGTCATTATGGATTCTACTAGTTACACTCAGACATTAAACGACCTTTAAAATGATCAAGTCACTTATGAAAATGTATCAAACATTGAAGTGGAATGTGAAACGAAGAAATTATCTCAAAAAGCACGGAAAACCCTTCGTAGATCAGAGGTTGGGTGCAAGTTGCAATATTTGATCCCTAGCAATCCTAGACCTGCTTCTATGTATGGGTTACCGAAAACCCATAAGTCCATGTAGACCAGTCAAAGTAGGGCTGGACTTAGAACAAATTGCAATAGAAGGTTTTTTGGCTTTAACTTGTTTATTAGGTCCCTCTGATGAACATATAAAAAGTCTCCAACTTTTGGACACCGGGAAAGTGGTTAATTTGCATAAATTCAAGATGGCCGCCGTCCAAAGCTTCAATTTACAGATAACTTTTTTCTGGTTGCTCCTAGACCCTATAAATGTATTACAAACAACGTTTTTTGGCTTTAACTTGTTTATTAGGTCCCTCTGATGAACATATAAAAAGTCTCCAACTTTTGGACACCTGGAAAGTGGTTAATTTACAGCCAAAAAACCTTACAGCCAAAAAACCTTCTATTGCAATTTGTTCTAGGTCAAGCCCTACCTTTACTGCACATTATTGTCTATTACATTTTGCCTAGGCCTATACTAATCCCATCATCTTGTTTCTTGTTTCAACAGATTGGTGCGACATCTACCGAAGCCATGGAAGAAGAGGTGGTGCATAATCCCTGCGGCATTTGCTCAAACACGTTAGACGAAGGAGAAACAGTCAAGCTGAGGGCGAAGGGAGCAGATACTATCAACAAGGCCAGTACTGAACGTGGAACGCCATCAATTACCGTGTCCGAGGGCCAAACGGTGCACATTGATTGCCGAAAGAAGCATGTCAATACGAAGCCAAATAGAATTCCTGGGAAGCAGAAGAAACGTCCTGAAAAACCTGCTCTTCGTTCTCAGACACCAGACTTTTGTTTTACAGAGAACTGCTTTTTTTGTGGTACAAAAATCTATTTGGACACAAAGCATGATTCAGAAGAAGTGTATCCAGTACGCACCTTCAACTTTCAAAGGACAATACTTTCTGCATGTGATGCCAGGGCTGATGAGTGGGCTGACACTGTTAGAGGCCGAATTAACTTTGCACGCGATCTTCCAGCAGCTGACGCAATATATCACAAGCAGTGCAGCTCAAATTTCCAGACACATAGGCAGATCCCCTCCAAATATCGTGATTCAGCAGACAGTGAACCTCCTCGCAAGGGTCGCAAAGTAGATGCCTCACGAGAGGAAGCATTTCTACTCGCAATCGAGGACCTAGTCAGTGGCAATGATGATGAACAGACTACAGTGGTTGATCTCGTTGATAGAATGTCCCAGTTGTGCCCTGATGTTGAAGCGTATAGTGTAAAATACATGAAACAGAAACTTATTTCATATTTTGGGGATGAACTGGTTATTAGTAACGTGCATGGACGCAGCGATGTTGTAACTGTCAAAGAAAGTGCTGCAAAGATTTTGCAACAATTCAAAGACTCACCACAGACTGATGATGAGGAAGCAGAACAAAGAAAGATAGTCAGGGCTGCGGCACGGTTGATCAAAGCAGATATAAAGAACATTGATACTTGTAGAGATTTCTATCCAGATCCTTCTGAACTCCGGTCGCTGGAAAAGAATGTGGCGTACGTTCCGCAGTCCCTTCGTATATTGCTGCAAGAGACGTTCAGTGGCAAGTCATGTGATCTTGAAGTTGCATCAATTGGACAAAGTATCGTGCAACTTACCAGACCAAGGGCCATTGTAGCACCCATTCAGTATGGATTGGCGGTTCAAATGCACCAGCACTTTGGTTCCCGCTTTCTTGTGGACAGTTTACACAGCCACGGCTTCTGTCTGCCTTACGCAGAAGTTTTGAGGTTTTCGAAGTGTGCTGCCAATTTCAGGGGCACCAACATATCCACTGCAGGCAGGTTTGGACAGTTCGTTGCAGACAATGTTGATCACAACTTGCGTACGCTTGATGGGCGAGGAACATACCATGGTATGGGTATAATTGTTGCTGTCACCCCTGAAGTAAGAGACACAACATCAATACCAAGATTGCAGTCACCTGAAAACAACTTCACGGCAGCTCAAATTGAAATCAAATACTACTGCAGTGTTCGCAAGAAGGGTGGGCCTCTCGAATTTAGAAAGCTTGACCCCATTTCAGCATCTGACAAGCTTGAAAATCTGGACATACTGTGGAAAACGTCATGGTTGCTTCGACCAAAACGACCAGGCTGGTCCGGCTTAATGCAGAGTGTGTGCCATGGACCACACCCAGGGAAATCATCCGTCCATTTCTTGCCCATGATTGACATGGACCCTACGGACATGAGTTGTATTTACTCAACACTTCACTTCGTTGCTGCGGAAAGCCATCGCCAGGGAACGACGCCAATGCTGACATTCGACCAACCGCTTTATTGGAAAGCGAAGACGATCATTGTTCATGAGAAGGAAGGAAGCGAACTGAAACCCATTGTTTTGAACCTTGGTGGCTTTCACTCTGTGATGAGCTTTTTGGGATGCATGGGCCATGTTATGGAAGCATCTGGGCTTAAGGAGGTTTTGGAACTTATATACGCTGAAAATGCTGTGACCCAAATGCTGAGTGGGAAAGCCTATGCACGAGCAATCAGAGGCCACTTCTTGGTTGACACAGCCTTGAGTTCGATTGTGTTAGGCAGGGCATACGGTGTCAACCTCTCAATGGTAGATGAGGAAAGTGACGCATGCAAGGACTTCCAGGAGGCTGCAGATCTTTTGGATAAGCTGTTGCGTGAAGACGTTTCACCGGATGAAGTCTGCAGTAAAGACGTTTTCAACAGAATTTCTGAAAAACTTAAAGCTGAGAAGAGCTCCTTAGCAGAGCATAAGATGGGAAAGCTATGGATTCAATACATGGACATGATTGACCTGCTGCGTCGCTTCCTGAGGGCACTGAGAATGGGCGATTTCCTACTGTACCTCGGAACACTCCAGGAGATGTTGCCGTACTTTGCAGCGTGTGGTCATAACAATTATGCCAAGTCAGCCCATGTGTACATTCAAGACATGATTGAACTTGAGCAGCTCAACCCAGACATGTTCTGTCAATTGAACTCCGGTCTATTTGTGATCCGCCGAAGTGATCGGCTGTGGGCAGGACTGCCAAGCGACTTGGTTATAGAGCAGGTTTTGATGCGCTCTTTGAAAACGAATGGTGGATTGACACGTGGTAGGGGCATGGAGGAAACGCAACGCCTGCGCTGGTTACTTGCTATGCCAGCCTGCGCTGAGGTGAGTGAAGTTATGCAAGAACTGACAGGGAAGCATTTCCACACCTCTGAGCAGCACAAAGAAATGACTGAAGCAAGGCGTGAACGAGATAGGAAGGACACAGAGAAGGTTCTCGCATTCTTCAAGGATTATGATCCATTTCAAGAATCAAATGAACTCAGGAATATTGCCAACGGTGTGACAGGACCAGCCTCGGCCAATCCTCATTTACTGTATGAGGTTGGTATGAACATTGTGCAGAAGATGGAAGGTAGCAATGCTTTTGACTTTTCATTTAGGAAGAAAGATCAAGTTGAGTCGTTGGGTGCAAAGGTTACAATCAGTGCTGAAAAAGTACCAATCGACCCACAGCTCCTTTTCCAGAGGCTCCTCATCTTTGCTAATAACAGGGACTTAGGTGTTGAAGAGGTCTTTGCGTATGAGTTGTCTAGCTACCCTACTGCTCTGTTCGATAAGTGGGGGAGGCTCAGGGAAGCCAATAAACCACAGCTAGGAGATGAGATAGCTGCTGTTGTTCCCAAGTCGTCATTGGAATCATTTGAGGAAGAAAGGACTGTGACCCATGTTCTGGATGGTGGTTCCTTATTGCAAAGGATTCCATGGAAGAAGGGTGACACATTTGAGGATATTGCAAGCATGTACATGAAGCATGTTTCCAAAAACTTTCTCAACCCGGTGGTTGTATTCGACGGTTATAAATCAGGACCTACTACCAAGGACATGACACACAATCGACGATCAAAAGGAGTCTTTGGTCAAAAGGTGATGTTCACTCCAACCATGCCCCTTCGGTCAAAAAAGGAAAACTTCTTGTCAAACTCGGACAATAAGCAAAACTTCATTGACTTATTGTGTGAAACATTCAAGGCAAATGGAATTGACTGTGTCAATGCGCCAGCAGATGCAGATGTCATGATTGCGAAGAAGGGAATTGAGCTTGCAAGGGAAACCGTGACATATGTGATAGGTGAGGACACAGACTTGTTGGTGCTGTTGTGTCATTATGCGGAACGAGGGATGAATGATTTGTACTTCAAGTCGAGCAAGGAAGGTGGGAAATGTTGGCATATTAACTCAGTAGCAGAAGCTCTCGGTGAAAGCATCTGTCGTGTCCTGCCAGTTGTCCATGCACTCTGTGGATGTGACACAACCTCACGACTGTATGGTATTGGTAAAGGGGCTGCCTTGAGGAAAGTGAGGGAAGACAACGGTTTCTTGAAATGTATAGAAGCATTCTGTTGCCAAAGTGGAAGTAAAGACGCGATATCATCAGCTGGTGAAAAGGCCTTGGTTTATTTGTACGGGGGAAAAGGAAATGACACCCTTGACGGACTGCGAAAGACAAAGTTTTGCAACAAGGTGGCAAAAAGTTCAACTACCGTTGAAGTTCACAGCCTTCCCCCAACAACCGATGCAGCCAAATACCACTCGTTCCGAGTTTATTGTCAGGTCCAGGAATGGATGGGGAACTGTGTGGACCCCGAGAAATGGGGCTGGTGTCTGCGGAAGGGACAGCTTGAACCGAAGACGATGGATTCGCCAGTGGCTCCTGATTCACTACTGAAATTGGTCAGATGTCAGTGTAAGGGCAACTGTGACACTCAACGCTGTAGTTGCAAACGGAATGAGCTTGAATGTTCCAGTGCATGTGGTCAATGTAAAGGACTCTGTCAAAATAGCAACTTTGATGCAAGCACCGATGATCCAAGTGAATACGAACTCCTATCATGAATTACATAATTGGTTCTGAATGACGTCATACTACGTCATGTTTTTTTTTTTTTTTTTTTTATAAAAAAGAGGGACAACAGGTCAAAAAACCCATACAAGCACAAAGTGCCTGTGTCACCCCTTGTGAAAGAGACAGTTCAGCCTGTCTGTAAGGTTTTTCGGCTGTAAATTAACCACTTTCCAGGTGTCCAAATGTTGGAGACTTTTTATATGTTCATCAGAGGGACCTAATAAACAAGTTAAAGCCAAAAAACGTTGTTTGTAATACATTTATAGGGTCTAGGAGCAACCAGAAAAAAGTTATCTGTAAATTGAAGCTTTGGACGGCGGCCATCTTGAATTTATGCAAATTAACCACTTTCCCAGTGTCCAAAAGTTGGAGACTTTTTATATGTTCATCAGAGGGACCTAATAAACAAGTTAAAGCCAAAAAACCTTCTATTGCAATTTGTTCTACGTCCAGTTAAATGATTGCTAGATTTACTGGACTAATGGGCCGATTTGCTTGATCACCTACGGTATTGGCAGTGTTCCTCATAAACTTGCCAGTGTTCTAACCAAGAATATAATTATCCATACTGCTAAGTAAAATAAGTGATTTCTAGCTGAAAAACTTTGGAGATCTACTGGTACGAATTACAGATATTTAATTCAGAAATAAAAAGTTGGCCAGTCTAGACGTAACCTTCCTATTTACTAAAGTTTCCACTGATAAGGCCATCAGCCATCTAAGAGAACAAATCACCCCAGAAAACATAGATCTCCCAATATCTAACTGCGACTTTATTGACTTAGTGGAACTATGTGTGCAGTTTAACTATTTCACCTTCAGTGACCAGGCTTACATGAAAAACTTGGTATGGCCTTGGGTGGATTGCCCAAGGCAAGTGAAGTTCTCGCGAAGTTGTTCATGGAATCTCTCGAAAGGGGTGAAATCACAGAGTGTGAGGTGAAGCTGAACGGTCAGGCTATGGAGATCGTCAGCTCTTTTAAGTATCTGGGCAGTGTGTTGAGTAAAGATGGGACTATGGATGAAGAAGTGCGGGAGAGGGTATAACAGGGGAAGAGGGTTGTAAGAACGCTGAAAGCAGTAACAAGAAATAGCGTGGTCAGCATGGAAGTGAAGAAGTCCTTGCATGACAGTGTGGTAATTCCAACAGTGACTTACGGAAGTGAAGCATGGACGTTGGTTGAGAGATTCAGACCAAGAGTGAGAGCAGTGGAAATTAATTACTTAAGAAGTGCGTGCAGAGTTAAATGGAGGGATAGACAGACTAATGAAGAAGTAAGAAGGAGGTGTGGTGTGGAGGTAGATGTGCTGGAAAGTGTGAAAAGGAACAACTTGAGATGGTTCGGCCATATGGAACGTATGGAAAGCGAGAGAATGACTAAGAGGGTGTACGAGAGCGAGGTGGAGGGACAGAGAGGGAGAGGTAGACCGAAGGAGAGGTGGAAGGATGGAGTGAGGAAGTATATGAACGAAGGCGGTGCTGGTTGAGGGGAGGGTCGTCGACTGATTGGGGACAGAGGTGCATGGAGGCGGTTCGTTCATGGCCACCCCTTCGGGGATCACGGCGTCGGGCAATAGATAGATAGATAGACCTCATATCACTCCTCCACATCCCCTCCTTCGCCCCCCCCCCCCCCACCTTCAATTATCACCTATTCTCCTTGTTATTCCCTTTTCCATTGGTATATTTTCGTGTAAACATCTCCAAACCGATCCTAGGCTGTGGTCATGTGTGTATTACGTAAGGTGGAGACTGGGGAGTGTGAGGGAGTAGCTCAGCACTACTTCAACCCTCGAGAGAAGAGGGTGGGAGGCCAGCTGGCTCGCTAACAATTCGCGATTTTGACCAGAAAAATTATATTCCCACTTGTTTTATTGTTGTTACAGGTTACTATCTTCATATTAAAGCTAAAATAGGCGCATATGATTAATTACTAACGATATTTATCGTAAAATTACGATTATAGGCAGGAATGAAGCCTAATATTGCCGCCCAGAACTGTGGTGTTCATTACACCCTGTACTCGCTTAATGGGTTAAACCCCAGTTAAGCTGCATTTGGCTCGATTCAAGATGGCGACTGGTGGCAAGCCCATTGTTGTGGAGGAGTAGGATGCGAAGGAAGACTCAAATGTATATCTCAACCCGCTAACAAGTGAAATACAAAGCAAGTTAGACACATTATTTGAGCGGAATACGGCTGCAAAGCAAGAAGGGAGAGGGACCGAAAACCAGGAGAATTACTAACGACAACGGAAGTGGCCATGGCGGTGAGACGAATGTTGCTGTTATTGTTGCAGAGGTACTGAAAGCGATACAACCGGTTATAATACAGTCTATTACGGTCGCAATTAACCACGCCTTCATTACTATAACCAACGAAATAAAGGAAGGATTAAAAAAAACAGACTTCTACCCTGGACAACAATATAGTTTCGGACCTCACGGACCTCACGAAGCAGATGAAACAGCAAACGTATCAATTGGATCGCATGAAACAGCATGGCAAGAGAGAAAATGTAATTGTTAAAGGAATAACATATCAAGCAAACGAAGATACCACTCTAATAGTCATTAATTTGGCGAAAGGGGTGAGCTTCAATTTAACCAATGATGACATAACTATGAGCTACCGGCTGGGCTACAGCACCGAGGACAAGCCAGCACCAATTCTCGCAAAATTTGCTAAACGGAACAAAAGAATCGAAGTGATAAAAACACAAAATGAAACCGAAGGAGGGAATCTTCTTCGAAGAGAACCTAACAAGATTGCGGAGTAATATGTTGTATGCAATAAGGAGCTATGCATAATCCAGTAAATCGTGGACAATAGATGGAAAGTTGTAAGCATTGGTAAAGGAGAGTGGAAACGAGGTAAAAAAAAGGTTTGGGAAACCCTTGACGATTTATATAACCCGGAACTGGGTTTCAGAATGTGTAGTTTAAATGTGTGCGGACTAAGCAGCAAAATCATAATGGTGTATTTTATGATTACATAAGGGAATTTGATATTTTATGCCTCTCGGAGTGCAAGTGTTAAAATTAGCAACCCTCGTGATTAGATTAATATCCAAAATTCGAAAAAGGATGTTAATCGTGAACGAGTACTCAACCTTTAACTGTGTTGGTGGTGTAATGGTTTAGATGCTTATGTTCTGGTTGTGGTGTCCCGAGTTCGAAACCCGGGAGGACCATATGTTTTCATTAGTTTATTCAAGTACATCGGGGTTTGTAATGGATGATTAATGTTAAGAACGGGGTGTTCCTTAATATTATTAACAATAGTACACATAAACAGGGAGAAAGGTGTAATATTCCCTTGGACTCCTTCGTTAACCATTTTAAGAATATCGGTAATGATGTAGAGAGTGTCGGTGATGTGGTAAATAATTCGAATAATTTTGAAAACGAAGCTTTAAATTTACCCTTTACAGTCGAGGAAATAATAACACAAATAAATAACAAATCTCCAGGAATCGACAATATTTGATATGAATGTATTAAGCATTGTCACATTGATGTTTTGTTGATTGTTGTTCAGCTGTTCATACAGTGTTTGTTAATGCCATTTTCCCTACTAGTTGGACAATGGGTATAATTTAACCACTGTATAAGAATAAAGGAGACATCAATTATGTTGATAATTACAGAGGTATTATGCTACTGAGATGTCTGGGAAAGTTATTTACCTCACTAATTTATTCAAGACTTTACAATCTTAAATTGTGTTGTCAGAGTGAGGGTTGGTGTCCTCTACTTCCCATAGCCCCTTCTGTCTTTTTCTCCCTCTGCATCTCTAATTTGTTCAAATGGCGTAGGGATGCGGCGACTCCAACGCCCGTCACTTTCTGGTGCTGGTAGCCTCCTCTGTGGTGGAGGGGTGAGAAATTTCCACCACAGCTTTTCTCCGGCGAGAAGTAGAAGTTGGCTAAAGGGGATCGGGGGCGGGGGGCCTGGTATCCTTATCCCCTTAAATAAATCTACCAAAGAAACGAGACAGAGATAGGAGCGAGGGTACGCGTTCGTGGTCCCGGACCCTAAGAATAGGATATTTAAATGTGCAAGGATGTAGTACGAATGAGAAGCGAGAGGGCATTGGAAGGTTATTTGAAAGAAGGAAGTATGACAAGCTTGCACTGAATGAAACAAAGATGAAAGGAGAGGGAGAAGTGGATATTGGAAACGTGATAGGTAGAAAGTCTGGAGCAGATGAGGGAGTTCGTGGGAAAGAGGGAGTGGGAGAGGTGAGGCGGAGGGTATGTCGGATCATTACCTGGTGGAGGGAAAGCTAAGAGTTAGGAGTTACAGGAGAATGAGAGACAAGCGTGAAGTAAGAGAGGTAATAAAAGTTAGTGAGTCAGAGAAGAGTGCAAAAGAGAGGGAGTACAAGGAAAGACCAAATGAAAAGTGGATGGAAGTGAGAGAGATGGAAGAGAGAGAAGTAGAGGTTGAATGGCAACAGTTTATAGAAGGAGTGAAAGCAAGTGCAGAGGTAGTATGCGGCAAAAGGAAAGTAGGAGGCAGAGGTATCAGGAAGGGAAGCGAGTGGTGGAATGATACGGTGAGAAAGGCAGTTGAGGAGAAAAGACAGAGTTTTGAGAGGGTTTTACAGGATGGTACTTTTGAGGTATGGGAGAGGTACAAGGAGAAAAGGAGAGAGGCAAAATGGAAAATTAGAGAAGCGAAAAAAGATGCAAACGAAAGGTGGGGTCAAAGGTTGAGTGAGAATTTTGAAGAACGAAAGAAGATGTTCTGGAAGGAGGTAAATAGAGTAAGGAAAGGAGGACAAAAGAGGGAAGAATCAGTGAGAGATGCAAATGGAGAATTACTAGTGGAACCAGTTGAAGTGAGGAAAAGATATGCCGAATATTTTGAATTTTTGCTAAATGCAAGAGATGGAAGAGAAGCAGTGGTTGATGGAGATAGGTTACCCAGGCCACCCAGGTGGCAGGGAATGAATGAAAGGATTAAGGAAAATTAGGTGAAAGAAACAGTGAAACAATTGAAAGCGGGAAAAGCAGAAGGTTTGGATAGTATTGCTGTGGAGTGTATAAAGAAGTGTGGAGATGTAATACTAGATTGGTTGGTGAGACTTTTCAATGTGTGCTTTGTGATGTCAAGGGTACCAATAGACTGGAAGAGTGCATGTATTGTGCCTTTGTACAAGGGGAAGGGAGATCGGCAGGAGTGTTCAAGTTATAGAGGTATTAGTTTATTATCGTTGGTAGGAAAGCTGTATGGCAGGGCGTTGATAGAGAAGATAATAAAATGTACGGAAGTTGCAATAGGAGAAGACCAGTGCGGTTTTAGGAGGGGAAGAGGGTGCGTGGATCAGATGTTTGCAGTAAGACAGTTATGCGAGAAGTATTTAGAGAAGCATAAGGAGATATTTTGGGCTTTTATGGATTTGGAAAAAGCGTATGATCGTGAAGCAATGTGGAAGGTGTTAAGGATTTGTGAAATTGGAGGAAATTTGTTGGAAGCAGTTAAGAGTTTTTATGAAGGGAGCAGAGCATGTGTTAGAGTAGGAAATGGCGAGTTGAGTGAATGGTTTGAGGTAAAGGTAGGTTTGCGACAGGGTTGTGTATTGTCACCATGGCTGTTTGATATGTTTATGGATGGTGTGGTGAGGGAGGTGAAAATGAGAACTATGGGAAGAGGATTGGGTTTAGTAGGAAAGAATGGTAGAGATTGGGAGTTGAATCAGTTGCTGTTCGCTGATGACACACCGTTGGTAGCGGATTCTGAGGAGAAATTGCAGAGGGTAGTCAAAGAGTTTGGAGTGGTTTGTGGGAGGAGGAAACTGAAGGTGAATGTCAATAAAAGTAAAGTAATGGTGTGTAATAGGGGTGATCATAGGGTGAATCTAGATGTGAAGCTGGATGGGGAGATACTGGAACAAGTAGAGTGTTTTAAATATCTAGAAGGATCGATAAGCAGGAGTGGAGGTATGGAAATGGAGGTAAAACAGAGAGTGTGTGAAGGAAGGAAGGTTTTCGGAGCAATGGGTAGTATATGTGGAAGACGAGAAATCTTGGAATGAAAGTTAAAAGTGCAATGCATCAAGGAATTGTTGTGCCAACAGTGTTGTATGGGGCTGAGACATGGGCTCTGAAGAAACAGGAGAAAAGAGGGCTGGATGTGATGGAGATGAGCTGCTTGAGGAGTATGTGTGGAGTTACTCGTAGAGACAGATTGAGGAATGAAGAGATACGTAGGAGAGTGGGGCAGCAGGAACATTTGTCAGCCAGAGTGGACAGAAGGGTGCTGAGCTGGTATGGTCATGTTGAACGAATGGGAGATGAAAGGCTTACAAAGAGAATATATGAGTCAGATACAAGGGGAGATAGAAGGGCAGGAAGACCCCCATTGAGATGGAGAGACTGTGTAAGACAAGCTTTGGATGATAGAGGAAAGACTATACTGTAGATCAGGCAAAGGAAGTGATAATAAACAGGAATGAATGGAGAATGCTTGTGAATAGTTGAGTGAACATGTGGTCATTTGGGGGAAGGGGTCGGGCGCAAGTTGGACTAGATAATAGTCCATCAGGCGCCTGGCCCGGGGAGACATTAATATGAAGGGTGCGCCTGGAAGTGTGGTGGGCGGGCTTGTGGCTTTGGCTCTGCTTCACGTCTGCCTGCCGAGATCGGAGCCTCTCCGGGTGGTCAGGGGCCGGGGGAATGCTGGAGCGACCTTGGTGACCCTGGTTTCTGGGTATTCTCCTGGGTGACCTAGATGTGTGTGAATTTTGTGTTTTGTCTGTGTTTGTTCGCTGTTTTGTCTTGTGTTTTGTGTTTTCCTGTTCTTGCTCTGTCTTGAGTCAGCCACCCCCAAGAAAATACAAACAAAACAAAAATAATAAAATGGAGGAAAATAAAAATATAAAATAGGAAAAGTGGTGATTGGGCCTGAGCATATAGATAGATAGATAGGCAATCTTATGAAGAGTATGGGTCTATTAGTAAATGAACAAGCAGGCTTTAGACAAGGATATAGCACGTTGGACCATATATTCACCCTTCATGTGTTAATTAATTTGTATATTACTCACAAAAGGAATGGTAAGGTGGGTGATAGGAAAGTTGAGGGAGTGTACAAAGGAGTACAAAGGAAATCAAGCAACAACAGATCTAGTGACCCTTCTAGGTTGCTTGTACTCCAAAACACTGAGGATCAAGTGTCCAAACAGTGGTTTAGAGTGGGTAAGGGAACATTGGAAAGGGAATTACTGCCCTGGAACTAATGTCCGTGGCAGGATTAGGAAGTTAGTAGGGGACAGATGGGTTAGTAACTGAGGGGGGGATAAAATAAAGTTATTCATTTACAAACGCAGTCAGTCGCGGGTTTGATGCGAGATATTTGTCTAGGCGGAGTTTAAATGAATCAACGGTGATGCAGTCTATAACGTCTCGGGGAAGCCCATTCCACAAGTTGACAACTCGATTGAAGAAGAAATTCTTAGATTCGTGTGAGTTAAAAGATTTACCAATAATTTTGCAACAGTTTCCCCGCGTGTAATTAGATTGGTCGATAGTGAAGTACAGTCCATATTATCGATGCCTTTGATGATTTTGAACACTTGAATTAAGTCACCTCTTAATCTGCGCTGGGTTAAAGGAAATAGATTTAATTCTCTAAGACGCTCTTCGCTCTTCGTATGGTTTGTTCTTTAGGCTAGGTATCATTTTGGTAACTCTATGTTGAACTCGTTCTAGCTTGTTTATATCTTTTTGGTAATAAGGGCACCAGGATTGAACGCAGTATTCCAGATGAGGGCGGACTAAGGAATTGTAAAGGGTTAGGATAACTTCTTTGGATTTATGCTCAAATGACCTGCCTATAAAGCCAATTATTTTGTTTGCCTTCTTAACAACTTCTGAACATTGTTGACTCGGTTTTAGGTTACTCGATATTGTTACTCCCAGATCGGTTTCTCTGTTTACATTCTTAAGCTAAGTGCCATTCATCGAATAGTTTGCTTTCTCATTTAGGTATCCGATATGTAGTACTTTACATTTATCCGCATTGAAACTCATTTGCCAAATTTGGGCCCAACATGACAATTTATCTAGATTGTGTTGCATATCGTCAACTTGTTCTTTTGAGAGTACACTATTTGCAATTTTTGTATCGTCAGAAAATTTTGAGATTGTACAGGTGAGACCCTCATCTATGTTGTTGATGTAAATTAGTGGGAGGGTGGGGGGTACCATCAGAGGTAAATGGGAATGGTAGTGCACTTGAGGACGTATGTGTGGGGAGGAGGCTGTGGATAGCCAACACCTTCTTCCGACACAGAATGATCCACAGGTACACGTGGAAACGGATGTTGACGATGAAGGATAAGACAGTGGTGGAACGAAAGTCATTGATTGATTATGTATGTGTGGATGAACGAATGAAGAAATCTGTGATGGATGCTAGGGTGTATAGGGGTATTGGAGGGGGTCTGTCTGATCATTATGTAGTGGTAGCTATGGTTAGGATACAAAAGAAGTGGGTGAGGAGAGCTGGAGGGAGGCGAGAGGAGGGTGGAATGGTGAGGAGGGTGGAGAGGTTCCAGGAGGAGGAAGTCACGGAGGAGTACAGGAGAGCAGTGGAAAGATGACTAGGTGGGTTCGACCTGGAAGTTATGGAGGAAGTGGAGGAGATAAGCAAGGTGTTTAAGGATGAGATATGTGCAGCATGTGGGGAGGTGTGTGGAGTGAGGAGAAGAGGGAGGGGAGTGAAAGGTACAGCATGGTGGACAGAAGAGGTAAGAATAGCTGTGGAAGAAAAGAAGAAAGCATATAGAGAGTGGTTGGGTAGTAGAGGGAATGAAGATTTCGAGAGACAGAAACGAGCCAGATATGTGGAGAGTAAGAGGGTGGTGAAGAGAGTAGTGAAGGAAAGTAAGAGAAGAGTAGATGAGGAATTTGGAAGGAATCTGAGTGTAAAATGGAGGGAGAGTAAGAAACTGTTCTGGAAAGAAGTCAAGAAAGTTAGGGAAGGTAGCAAGGGAAACAGTAAGGGTGTGAAAGATAAGAATGGGAGAATGCTAGCCGAGAAGCAAGAGAGAGTCGAAAAATGGAGGGAGTACTTCAGTGAGTTGCTAAATGTAAGGAATGAAGAGCCACCAAACATAGCTGGATATGGTATGGGAGGGAGAAGAAGAGAAGTAGTGGAGGAGGAGGTGGGGATCAGGGGGTCAGAAGTGTGGGAAGCCATGAAAAGAGTGAAGTTGGGGAAAGCACCAGGAACAGATGGAGTGTGTGGGGAAATGTTGAGGTATGGTGGTGAGATCGTGATAGAATGGGTATGGAAAATGTGCAAACTAGCATGGGAGAAGGGGAGTGCACCCGATGACTGGAAGACTGGCATAATAGTCCCCCTATATAAGGGCAAAGGGGAAAGAGGAGTGTGTGGTAACCACCGAGGAATATATCTTCTAAGCATTGTAGAGAAGGTATACAGTAGGGTAGTGTTTGAGAGAGTGAGAGTGAGAACGGAGAAATGGATAGGCGACGAGCAGGGAGGTTTTAGGAAGGGAAGAGGATGTGTAGATCCGATTTTTACCCTGAATTGTGTTGTGGAGAACTATCTGGAGAAGAAACAAAAGGTGTATGTTGCCTTTATGGACTTGGAGAAGGCCTATGACAGAGTGGATAGAGAAAGTTTATGGAAAGTACTTAGAATATACGGAGTAGAGGGCAAGTTGCTGAAAGCAGTGAAGAGCATGTATGAGGGTGCAAAGGCGGCAGTAGGTGTGGAGAGTGAGCAAAGCGAGTTCTTTGACCTGAATGTTGGTTTGAAACAGGGGTGTATGATGTCCCCGTGGTTGTTTACTGTATATTTGGATGGAGTCATGAAAGAAATACTATCAAGAGCAGTGGATGATGGTGTATCGCTGAAAAGGGAGGGAATTGAGTGGAAGCTACCTATACTGCTGTTTGCGGATGATACAGTTCTGATGAGTGATAATGAAAGGGAGTTGCGGGGTCTGGTAAATGAGTTTGGAACAGTGTGCGAAAAACGGAATTTGAAGGTAAATGCGGGGAAGAGCAAGGTTATGGTCTTCGAAAGGGGTGAAGTCACAGAGTGTGAGGTGAAGCTGAACGGTCAGGCCATGGAGATCGTCAACTCTTTTAAGTATCTGGGCAGTGTGTTGAGTAAAGATGGGACTATGGATGAAGAAGTGCGGGAGAGGGTACAACAGGGGAAGAGGGTTGTAAGAACGCTAAAAGCAGTAACAAGAAATAGGGTGGTAAGTATGGAAGTGAAGAAGTCCTTGCATGACAGTGTGGTAATCCCGACACTGACTTACGGAAGCGAAGCATGGACGTTGGTTGAGAGACTCAGACCAAGTGAGAGCAGTGGAAATGAATTACTTAAGGAGTGCGTGCGGAGTTACATGGAGGGATAGACAGACTAATGAGGAAGTAAGAAGGAGGTGTGGTGTGGAGGTAGATGTGCTGGAAAGTGTGAAAAGGAACAACTTGAGATGGTTCGGCCATATGGAACGTATGGAAAGCGAGAGAATGACTAAGAGGGTGTACGAGAGTGAGGTGGAGGGACAGAGAGGGAGAGGTGGAAGGATGGAGTGAGGAAGTACATGAACGAAGGCGGTGCTGGTTGGGGGGAGGGGCGTCGACTGACTGGGGACAGAGGTGCATGGGGGCGGTTGGTTCGTGGCCACACCTTCGGGAATCACGGCGTCAGGCAATAGATAGATAGATAGATAGGAAGCTATTTTGCGCGTTTATAGATTACCTTAAAGCATTTGACTTCATTAACAGATTATCTTTATGGTTAAAAATGCTTGAGTATAACATTAATGGGAAAATTGTAAAGATATACAGTCTTTACGAAAGTGCTAAATCATGATTGTGTAAGAGTTAACAACCAAATATCTTTATTTTCACTGCAAAATTGGTGTTCGGCAAGGTGAACATTTGTCACCGCTTTTATTTGCAATATATTTAAACGATTTTAAGTACTACATCAAGAATAAGTTTTCATGTCTTTCTTTTATGAGTAACTTTGAATGCATTGACTCGTGCGGATGGCGAGGCATTTTAAAGCTTGTTTTGTTTGGTCTACGCAGACGACACCATTGTTTTGGCAGAGAGCGAGTCACAATTGCAAAATGCTTTAGATGCTGTTTATGAATACTGCGTTCGCTGGTCACTACAGGTCAATGTTAACAAGACTAATGGTGTTGTTTTCTCAATGGGTAAAGTGAGGAAGTATAAGGATTTTAGGTTTGGAGATGAAAACATTGCTGTTGTTTATGACTAGGGCTCTCTTGGCACAACGGTTAATTTTTTAAGGTAAATTCCTTAAGGCCAAGGGACAAGCAAAAACGCCTCCGTATGCATTGCTAAAGATGATAGTTAAATTGAGTCTCCCAGTAGATGTATCTCTCGACCTATATGAAAAAGTTATAGCTCTCCCTATATTACTCTACGATAGTGAAATTTTGGGATACGGAAACATAACAATTAACAATTACTAGAAATATTTGTGTATAAAAGATTATTGAAATTGAATCATTCTACCCCCACTTATATGTTGCAAAGTGAATTATGTTAAGACTTTATCGGATATATTGAACACATGATGATTAACTTTTGGTGCAAAGTAGCACTTGGCGAAACTGGAAAAATGTCATGTGTATTATATAATTGTATATAATATAATTATGTATGACTTAGGTATATATATATTTCTATGGCTAGATTATATTAAGAAATTACTGGACAGAAATGGAATGTCTAACTTGTACAATGAAGCAACAAATATTACTGTCAATTTGTTCAAGGAATCATTCAAGCTGAGATCAAGTGATATATATATAAACAGAACTGGTTGGAGGAGATTAATAGCAATACACTATGCCTACATTTTAGAGTAATGACAACAAACATAAAACTACAAGACTATTTCCTAAAGGCTTCCAAAGCAATACTCCATTATTTTATGCAAGCAAGTTCAAATGTTGTAATCACAGGTTACCAATGGCAACAGGTAGGTAAAGTAATGTACATTAATATAGATAAGAGAGCTAGTGTGTGTATTATGTAATATGAACAGCATTGGTGACGAGTATCATTATGTGTTCGAGTGCACTTATTTCTATGAACATAGACACAAATATATTAAAAGGTATTTTTACAATAATCCAAACACTGATACGATGTCAACACTATTTAACGGTAATACATATTAAGTTACAGTGAACTTGGCCAAATATCTAAATATATGTATTCAATCTTTTTAAAAGGAGGTGATTGTTAGATATCAAAATCTAGTGGTGTAAAGGGTCAATAGTATTGTCATAAGCACTGAAGTGGGATATATATACATTTTTGTTATTGCAATGTTCTTTCTTTTGGTGTTTCGTGTTCGCTAACTTTCAGTTGATTGTTCTAAAACATATGCTACCAATCATAGTTGTAAATAATGTTTAGCTATTATATTTTGTATTGTTTTAACCGCATGCTATTTAAATACTCCTATACCCACTTGGGGTCGCCTGAGTAAATAAAAACCTTTCAAACCGTTCAAGATGCCGCCCTTTCTCGCTTCCTCAGGTCCAGTGGGTTGGAGGTTGTAGCTACCACCAGCCAGACCGATAAGGCCCTCTCTAAACACAAGCAACAATGACATTGCATTACGTGACTTACAAGCCTGGCTAACAGAACACAAAACAGCCAGTTGAACCCTCAAAACAAGCATTGCATGTTTTATACATAGGGATTTACACACTCACCCTATGAACTAAGATAATTCTATAGTAATACACGAAGGGAATGCTTACAGAAGGAAATGTTTTTAGTCGGCACTTATCCAATCACTTGACACCATAGACAAAAACAGAAGAATGTTTAACCATGCGTTTTCCTTTAACAAAACACATTTTACAAAAATACAATCATAGGCTATTTATAAAAAAAAAATCCAACGCAACCACCCTAGTGCCTTTATTCATTACTGCCCTCTATAGCTTTAAGACTCACCCTCCTTTATGTATAATTTCATATGTATTTATATATATCTGTGTATTTATGTATTATATTTATGTATACATGTGTATATATGTATAGGCCTATGTATGAATGTACATATAGGTATATGTATATAATCTGTATGTATTTCTACGTGTATGTAGGTGTGTACGTACATATGTATGAGTGTATTCATATGTATATAGGTGTAGGAATGTAGCGACCCCACCGCCCGTCACTTTGTGGCGCAGATAGCCCCTGGAGGTTGCAACCGGGAATCTCACCTCCAGAATTGTTAGGAGGAGGCTGTAGACACCAGCCGAACGGGTGGTACTCCCGGGGAGTACTGGGTGACTGATAAGAACCGCTGGGACTCCTGTTTCACCACCTGACCTCCATAGCTGATCCTTTCAGTGTCTCATCAATATTGAGGGCAACCAGCCTGCCCTCCTAAACACCTTCTCCTCCTATCAATACATTATACTACAAACACCTTACATACTACACTAACTTAAAAGAAAAAAAAAAACGAAACCTCGACCGGCCTCGGAGTCCCCAAAGAGGAGGGGGGGGGGGGGGGGCGAAATGCCTCCATCAGTCTGTCCCCTGGTAACGACTCGCAAAAATGCCTCTGGACCACCATTTTCTACTCTTTCTATTCATTTATGTAACATTTGTGGCCTTTCCTCTAACTTCCACTCTGTGGAACACCACCTCTCCTCTGCCAATCCTGATCTTATCTTTCTCACCGAGACACAGTTGTCTGGGATTACTGACAGCAAACCCTTCTCTGTATCGTCCTACTATCTCTATCCTCAGTTTCGAGCCAAAGGTGGATGTTGCGTCTATGTACGCAACAATCTTGCTTTCTCTCGTGTTCCAAACTTAGATTCTTCTGAATTCTCAACTCTCTGGCTAAAGCTTTCTTGTCACTCTCAAACTAAATATTTCTGTGCTGTTATCTCTCCCCTAATTCTACTGACTATCCAAAATTCTTTGACTATCTAACTTCTAAAGTGGAACACATTCTATCCATCTCTCCTTTCGCAGAAATCTCCATCTTAGGAGATTTCAATGTTCACCACCACCAATGGCTCTCCTCTGTTTCCACTGACCAACCTGGTGAACAAGCCTACATTTGTTCTATCTCTCTATGATTCCAGTGCTATTCCTCCCTCTCAACCCCCTTATCTCCTACTGCTGCCTAATATCCTAATCGCTTCTAAAGATGTATTTTCTACCCTCTCTGGGCTTAATACTAAGAAGGCGTACGGTCCGGACAGTGTTCCTCCTATTGTACTAAAAAACTGTGCTTCCGTGCTGACTCCCTGCCTAGGCAAACTCTTTCGTCTCTGTCTCTCCTCTAGCGTCTTCCCTTCTTGCTGGAAGTTTGCTCTCATTCAACCTGTCCCAAAGAATGGTGACCGTTCTCAACCCTTTAACTATCGTCCAATTGTTCTCATCTATTGTATCTCTCAAGTTTTTGAAACTATTCTTGCTTCCAAATTTGTTAAGCTTCCTTAAAGGTCGCTCTACTGGTGATCTTCTTTCATATTCTACTAACTCTTGGTCATTCTCCTTTCGGGACTTCGGTGAGACCTTTTCTATTGCACTAGACATTTCGAAGGACTTTGATAGAGTCTGGCACAAATCTTTAATTTCTAAACTACCCACCTTCGGTTTCTATCCCTCCATCTGTGCCTTTGTCTCTAATTTCCTTTCCGGCCGTTCCATAGCTGCGTAGTTCCATATCTAACTACTATTTGCAGTTGGGGCAGAGAAAACTTTATTACCTTTAATGTTTCTAAAACCCAATTTCTTCATCTTACTACCCGTTCAGAACTCCCAGAGGACTATATCCCTTACACTTCATCAATACAAAAATAAATCCTTCTTCTTCTCTCAATATTCTTGGTGTCTCTTTTTCTTCTGCTCTTACTTGAAAGGACCATATTACCAGTCTTGCTAAGGCATCCTCCCAGAAGCTGGGTGTGCTTAACCACCTCAATGTTTTTGTTTTTTTAACTTTTGCACAACTTCTTGCTCTGTACAGGGACACAGTGCATCCTTGTATTGAGTATTGTTCACATGTGTGGGGGGGATCCTCTCACAACGCACTCCTAAACAAAGTAGAAAGGAAAGCCTTTCGTATCATTAACTCCCACCCACTCACCAACTCTCTACAATGCAATCTCTCTCTCTTCGCCGCAATGTTGCATCTCTCTCGCTATTGTATCGCTATTATAATAATCAATGTTCCTCAGAGCTTTCCCAGTGTATACCACCTCCTCTACGTAGGGTATGTTGTACCCGTCTTGCAACACAATCCCACCCGTACTCTGTGCAACTCTCCAACCCAAGAGTGAAACGTTATTCTCAGACATTCTTCTATTCAACTGCTGAGCTCTGGAACTCTCTCCCAGAATCAGTCTTACCCTCTTCCTATGACTTAAATTGCTTCAAACTCCGTGTGTCCAGGCATTTTGGCTCGAATGTCCCTTGAGTATGGCCCTGTCACTCTTTCAACTCTGGGGGAGGCACGTGGGTTAGTTTGGCATCTTTATGAGAGAAAGATAGTTCAACGAATAAACCGTCAGTACACCAGTATGAATGTTTCAGGTTTCAGTTGTAAATGTATCGGTATGAATCACTCGAATCATATGTAAGGTTTTCGGCGAATATTCCCTCCCTCCCTCTCTCATCTCCCTCCCCCTCTACCTCCTCTCTCTCTCTCTCTCTCTCTCTCTCAAATTTAGTAAAGCTCATACTTAATTAACTCTGACTATGATACATTGCATTACTTCATTAGTTGTTTAGAATACATGTAATTGGTGAGGTGCCAGAAGTAGCTTCTAGCTGGGTGAGAGCGAGAGTAGGGAGGGTGGGTGTAGTTCTGGGGTTAGAGAAAAAAGGGGAGGGTTTAGTAGGGGGTATGGGACAACAAGGAAAGGAGGTGTACTAAGTCCTAAGTCTAGGGAAAATTAAACAAATTAATCCTGACGACTGTACATACAGTTGTATGTGTATATGTATATTTATGTATGTGTACATAAATGTATTATGCACACTAAAAAGACAGTGCAATCAACAACAACAGCACAAACCAAAACAGCCGCCATCAGGATATCAGAACAACAAGGGCACAATAGTTTATATACCCATACTGTGACGCACCCTAGTTATCCGAAAGTCCACACAACACTACGTAACCACCACAAAGATGGCTACTGCCAGCTCCAAATACAGACCTCAAGCACTAGAAGACGTTTTAGACCTCAAAGCCGACAACCCAGGTGTAACATATAAAAGACATACTCCTCGAGCAAGCTCTGACCCCATCATCAATTGTACTAAGGGCAATCTTAAGTTTGGTCGAGGTAGGATTACCACTACCAGAGGTGAACACCAAAGCCAGGTTCGAAGCTGTTACAGGTAGACTGATGCTACAAGAGGTAGGCTGAACGACACCAAAGACAGGCTAAAAGCTGTTACAGGTAGGTTTAACGTTACCACTGTTATAGGTAGGCTTGACGCTACTAGAGGTGGGCTAAGCATCACCAAAGACAAGTTTGAAGCTGTCACAGGTAGGCTTAATGCTACCAGAGGTTGGCTTAATGCTGCCCAATCAAAGTCTGTTAGGAGGAGGCTGTAGACGCCAGCCGAAGAGGGTGGTACTCCCAGGGAGTGCTAGGTGACTGATAAGGACCACTGGAACTCCTGTTTCACCATTTGGCCTCCCTAGCTGATCCTTTCAGTGATCATCAATATTGAGGGAAACCCCAAGCTGCCCTCCAAAACTACAAACCCCTTACTACAAACACCTTATGTACTACACTAACTTTTCCAAAGAAAAACAAAATGACGAAACCTCGACCCGCCTCAGAGTCCCCAGGGGGGGATGGACCAGAAATGCCCCCATCCGTCTGTTCCCTGGTAACGACTCGCCAAAATGCTCTGGACCACCACCTTCTACTCTTACTATTAATTTCTGTAACATTCGTGGCCTTTCCTCTAACTTCCACTCTGTGGAGCACCACCTCTCCTCTGCCAACCCTGATCTTCTCTTTCTCACCGAGACATAGTTGTCTGAGACTACTGACAGCAGACCCTTCTTTGTATCCTCCTACTATCTCTATCCTCAGTTTCGAGCCAAAGGTGGATGTTGCGTCTATGTATGCAACAATCTTGCTTTCTCTCGTGTTCCCAACTTAAATTCTTCTGAATTCTCAACTCCCTGACTAAAGCATTGTCACTCTCAAACTAAATATTTCTGCGATGTCTATCTCTCCCCTAATTCTACTGACTATCCAAAATTCTTTGACCATCTAACTTCTAAAGTGGAACACATTCTATCCATCTTTCCTTTCGCAGAAATCTCCATCTTAGGAGATTTCAATGTTCACCACCACCAATGGCTTTCCTCTGTTTCCACTTACCAACCTGGTGAACAAGCCTACATCTTTTCTATCTAAAACGACCTAGAGCAGTTAGTCCAGCAACCCACCCGTATCCCGGATCGCTACGGAGAACGGCCCAACATTCTTGACTTATTTCTAACCTTTAACCCTTTTGCTTATACTGTAAATATTTTCTCTCCTTTGGGCTCCTCCGATCATAAACTAATATCTGAAACCTGTCCTATCTCTCCAGAACGGCCACCCGATCCTCCCAACCGGCGGCGCTGCCGACTGGGAGGCTCTTTGGCAGTACTTCTTTGATTTCCCATGGAATTACTTCTGCTTCCGAGGCCGGGGACCCTCGGAGAGTGCTGAACGCAATACCGAGGTAATCCTCTCTGGCATGGAAGCATACATTCCATTTTCTTTCTCTCAGTCTAATGCAAAAAAAATCTTGGTTTACTCACGCTTGTTCTACTGCTGTCCGCAAAAAGGAGGAAGCATTCAAACGGTACTGATGCCTTAGGACTCAAGAATCTCATTCTTCCTATGTTTCTGCCCGGAATCAAGCCAAATCTATTCTTCGATTTGCCAAACACTTTTTCATAAATAATAAATTCACTGAACTGTCAAACTCAAGCTCTTCCCAAGTTTTCTGGCATCTAGCCAAAAACCTTTCCAACAATTTTTCTTCCATGTCTTTCCCTCCCCTTTTCCACTCTGATGGCACAACCATCACTTCTTCCTCTGACAAAGCTGAACGTTTCGCCCAAACTTTCGCTAGAAACTTTACCTTGGCTGATTCCGGTGCTATTCCTCCCTCTCCACCCCCTCTCACTTACTCATGCCTAATATCCTAATATCTTCTAAAGATGTACTTTCTACCCTCTCTGGGCTTAATACTAAGAAGGTGTACAGTCTAGACGGTGTTCCTCCTATTGTACTCAAATCTGGGCTTCCGGGCTGACTCCCTGCCTAGGCAAACTCTTTCGTTTCTGTATTTCTTCCCCTCTTGCTGGAAGTTTGCTCTCATTCAACCTGTCCCAAAGTAACGTGACCGCTCTCAACCCTCCAACTATCGTCCAGTTGCTCTAATTTCTTGCATCTCCAAAGTTTTTGAAACTATTCTTACTTCAATTTTTTTTAAACATTTATCTTCTCATAATCTACTCTCAGCTCGCCAGTATGGATTCCTTAACCCGGCAAGTGCGGCAAGACTTATATAAGTTTCACTGGTGCGCTGCGGGAAGCCTTATATAATCAAAGTCCTAAAAAAAAAACATTTAAATCAGCCTTGTATCATTTTTTTATTATTTTTTTTATTTTTAATTGCCCCTTGGCCGTGCCAAATATCACTCCTCCACATCCCCTCCTTCCACCCTTCCCCCTCCCCCCTCCCCTTCGATTATAACCTATTCTCCCTGTTATTCCCATATTCTTAGGTATATATTTGTGCTAACATTAGCGAGTTGCTAGCAGGGCGTGGTCAGCTGTGTTACCAAGCGTGGGAAAGAGCGAGAGCGAGACTACCACGCAACAGTGTCTCTCCAGCTGTCTTCACGGCTGGCTGGCTGGCAGGCTGCCTGAGCCATACGTTATGTAACTCCCGGCCTCTATCGCCGATTTTGACCATCCAAACGCTGTTTCCACTTGTTTTATTGCTGTAACAGGTTATTACCTTTATAATCAATGTAAAATAGGCGCATATGGATAAGTATTAATGATATTTATGGTACGATGACGATTTGAGTTTAGGAAACAGTCTAAATACCTCCGCACAGGGAGGGGTGGCCAATACCCCACCTACGCAGCGGAGAGGTTAAGGGTCGTTCTACTGGGGATCTCCTTTCATATCTTACTAACTCTTGGTCATCCTCCTTCCATGACTTCGGTGAGACTTTTTCTATTGCGCTAGACATATCGAAGGCCTTTGATAGAGTCTGGCACAAATCTCTAATTTCTAAACTACCCTCCTTCGGTTTCTATCCCTCTATCTGTGCCCTTATCTCGAATTTCCTTTCTGGCCGTTCCATAGCTGCGGTTATGGACAGCCATCGTTCACCTCCTCAACCTATCTACTCCGGTGTTCCTCATGGTTCTGTCCTATCTCCCATTCTCTTTCTAATATTCATTAATGATCTTCTTAACTGTACCTCCAGTCCTATCCAATCATATGCTGATGACTCTATCTTACACTATTCAACTAGTTTTCCAGAAGACCCCAACAAGCAAGCACTCAAAAAATCATGCCACAAAACACTTAAATTCTGACCTACAGTATCAACCATTTCCTTCTGGGGCAGAGAAAATCTTGGTACTTGTAATGCTTCCAAAACCCAATTTCTCCATTTATCTACCCGTAAAAAATTCCCACGGGACTATCCCTCATATTTCAACAATACACAAATCAATCCTACATTTTCTCTCAGTATTCTAGGAATCTCTTTCTCTTCTGGTCTCACTTGGAAAGACCAAATTACCACCATTGCTAAAACAGCTTCCCAGAAGCTGGGAGTGCTCAACCGCCTCCGGGGGTTCTTTATCCCTGCACAGCTTCTTGCTCTGTACAGGGGCACAGTGCGTCCATGTATTGAGTATTGTTTGCATGTGTGGGGAGGATCCTCTCACACAGCACTTATTGACAAAGTAGAATAGAAAGCCTTTCGTCTCCTTAACTCATGTCCACTCACTGACTCTTTGCCGCAGTATTGCATCTCTCTCGCTATTCTACCGCTATTACAATAATTATGTTCCTCAGAGCTTTCCCAGTGCATACCACCTCCTCGATGTAGGGTACGTAGTACCCGTCTTGCAACACAATCCCATCCCTACTCTGTGCAACTCTCCAATCCAAGAGTGAAACGATATTCTCAAGCCTTCTTCTATTCAACAGCTGAGCTCTGGAACTCTCTCCCTGAATTCATCTTCCCCTCATCCTATAACTTAAATTGCTTCAAACTCTGTGTGTCCAGGCATTTTGGCTTGAACGTTCCTTGATTTTGGCCTTGTCACTCTTTCAACTGGGGGAGGCACTTGTTACAGGCAGTTCTGACTTTTGTCTCCCTCATTCACATAGAAAAAACACAAAAATACATACCCTTTAGGTTTCCCATATAAAACCGAGTCCAGCTATTATTACCACAGATTCTTGTTATTCTTGTATATAAACAAATGTTTGTTCTGTTTGGAATGTATTATTTGTCATGTTCATACGCTGTGTATGTTGTTTGGTGAACTTAAACTACCTACTTTAGCCCAGCAATACCAAAGTAAGCCAGAACAAAGTAGGAGAAACAGTTATAGGTATCTTTGGAATAGGTAACCGAAATGATAGAGGTCACTCTTCACTCTTGTAGATTTTGCAGACCTCACTCCTCAGATTGTAGATGTAACCTCATTCTTGTAGATTTTGCAGAACGAAACCGGCTTAAGATAATTGAAATAATGGAAAAACAGCTTCCCCGACGTGCTTCATCACCAAGCATTTCTTCTCTGCCCACCACACCTTCAAGCCACAAGGGAACAACACACAGTCCCATAAGATATGCCAGAGTCACTGCCATCGTCGTAACACCTTCTACAACACAAAGGGAAAACTTATCCAACCACATGGACAATCCTGAATGGCCAAGGAGTAATAAAAGTAGAAGAGAGAGACGACACAAGAAAAGGCACCATAACCAAAAAAAGTCCAAGCGCCCATCTACCTCTCAACCACTCCACCGCCATGATGAGGAAGCCCAGAAGGACTACTACCAGCCCCACCGGAAGTCCTCACACCGATGTCCTTATTAACCTGACTAACACCAGCAAAGACAACTCAGCCAAAGTTATGACCACTACAGGGAATTTTAAGATCATCACTCAGTTGGATGGTTAATTTTTCTATCACTGGACAATAAGTTAAAATTAAGATTGTTCTTTTTGGGAGTACATGATTAGGTACACTGGTACTTAATTGGCTATCCCAATTAGTGCGTTTGTTGTTGTTGGTATCAACAAGAAAGCTTTATTAGACACTTCACTGGTTTTAACTAATATCCTTTCCTACCTCAACTGCGGCGCTATTGTGGATAAAGAATGCTGCCATGGTAAGTGCTATATCCGGGATAGACCAAACCAGGGATCTCTGAGACACCGTCTACCCATAACGGCACTCATCAGGGAGTTCTTCCGAGATAGCAATATCTCGGAGAACGCCACAATATATCCATCACCCCAGCTCTGAAAGACTCTTATAAAGGTCAGAACACTTAAGATACGTTGTGTTAAAAACAACTATATCTTACGTTAGTTCGATAACGAGTTGCTGATGCACTGGCATATTTGCACACAATATTTAAGACCCAACACCAAGACACTGGAAGTTCTGCATCAAAACTCTTATAAAGACCAGAGTAGTCAGTGAGCTCTCCCCTGCGTTAACTCGATTTTACTCTACCTATGTACTGGCATATAGTAGGTATTATTCAAGGTCCAAATTCAAGACTTCGAGCACAACTGTTGTCAACTAGCCACGTCAGGATCACCACCACGGCCCAACTTATCTACCGAAGACTATAAGTATATACTATACAATAAATAAAGAGAATATTATACTGTTATAAATACACAGGAGAAAAAGCTGTGACAAGTGATTTATACTAAGTGTATTTTGAGAGAGTATTTATATACGATCAACAGTGAATTTTTTTTTTTTTTTTTTTTTTTTTTCTTTTGTTTATGATTCTCTCGAATATTTTCCCTGGTAGTGATATTGGTCTTTGGTTTTCTTTATGATTTTGTTTGGGGATGAGTTTTATTGTTGCTTCTTTCCATTTGTCGGGGGAATATCCTATGGAAAGTGCTGCATTTAGGCTACTTTTTAATGTGTTTAGGTCTGTGTCAGGTAGGGTTTTAAGGATTGTTTTTATTACGCGTTTAGGTCACCTATTAGGTATACTGGTATAGTGTTGTGAAGAATACTAGTGATGCACCTATATATAAAGAAGCACTCTAGTGAAATCATACTCTCTGATTCTTATGCAAATTAAAATATAAAGAAAGTACTAGTGATGCCCAAATAAATTAGGGAAGTACTAATATTAAATCTGATCATATTAATACCAAATGAATACTAAATATTTTACTCCTAACTATTTAGAGAAGGAAATTAGAGAAAAAAAACTCATTAGTCGCTATCTCTAAAATAACTATGCATATTACTCCAACAAGTTCGCGTGCAGTATTTTCCTATACAAACGTTATTAGCACAAGTGTAATACCTCAGTTGAAGGAAGTGCTATTCTTATAGATAGATTGATCTTAACACCTAACTGGCGGTACCCGTCATATGACGGGCTAGAGATAAATGGACAATGAATCGGTACCTGTCATATGACAGGCGGCATTCTGAGCACATTAGGGGCTCTGAGAGAGAGTATGTGCATTGGGAGAATGATAGACGGGCTCTGTCCATTCGGCACAACCACGTTGCCTTTACTGAGACCGCCGCTGCAACATCCCACACAATCGGCTCGCGAGACCAGGAAAAAAAATGGGGAAAAAACTCATTTTATGGTTTTTCACTTTCGGTTGCTCAATCGCTACAGGATAACCCGTGGTCGTACAAGGATGATTCAGGTGTCATTGGAAAGCTCTATTATTGCCCTTTCACGGATACATAATTGTATTACGGTCTGGCTCTTCTTTATGCATGAAAAAGAGCATGGAATGAAGCTCGTTTAGGGTAATTATGCCCGCTTGGCAGGTAGTAGATGTTACAAACGGCCCCGCTCTTTGAGAGTTAAACACAGGACAAGTGTAAAGCCGGTATCACACGAGAGCATTTATGGTCAACATTCGATGATCAATATTTGTTCTGGCAACATTTCTGGAATATTTTGCACTGGTATCGGAAACTTGACTGATAATAGATGAATTTAGGTAACACAAACATATTAAATGTCTACCGTATGAGCTGCCAGACCAGTGTTGAGGATAAATGTTGAGTGAAAAAGCGCTCGTGTGATACCGGCTTAATCCTTCAATTAGAAGACAGTCCTTAATAATTACCTATCCTATCGAGTGCAAGTGTAAATACCTCGATTGAAGGGAGCACTAATCTTTATTGTAGAAGTAACAGTCTTACGAGTAAAAACGAGCCTCGCTCGTGCGCCTCATATATATTTTGTTCTTTACCATTATTCTAGTATTAAGTATGTAATATTCTTGTGCCAATGAACATAATATGAATTTACGTGTTGTTATAAATATCTTCTATTACTTTCTCTGCATGTGTTGAAATGAATTTGTCTCCTCCAGTCAAGCAGAACCTACCTATTTAACACCTTACGAGCGGCCTAGGCGGTAATTTATATGTACCGCCCAGCGGGGTGTTTTTTCCCTAAATAGGGTTGTTTACGTGATCATTTTCATGCCTAAATAAGACCCAGAGCGTAAAACAAGTATCTATCCCTGAAAGGGCATAAACAGAGCTTTCCAATGACACCCCAACCATTCATGTACGACCACTGGTTTTCTTGCAACGATCACGCAACACGAGTGCAAAAACCATGTAATTAGGTGCTTTCCCTACATAATTCCCTGTGTAGCGAGTGTGAGGGGGGATGGAAGGGTGGTTTTCACTTCAGTTGGCCCACCGCGGTGGTGGGCGGTGGTCATAGCCTTACTACGCTCCTCACACCGCTCAGCTCTCTCTCTCTCTGCAACATTACGTGCTGAAAATGGCACACGACATAAGTTGTGAACCGCCACTTAGTCCAAATTTATTTCACACGACATAAGTTGCAAGCCGCCAAAGAAGGGTTAAACCAATCAACCCCAGTAAAAAAACAGGTATGACGATCCAAAATAAATGTTTTCCAAAAGAAAGCTAGCAGGAAAGGAACATGAAAAGGCCCTAATGGAGTAACCAAGAATGAAATTGACTTTATCCTTACTAACAAACCAGACATTGCGGAAGACGTAGCACTACTGAACAAAAAGGAATGTCGGAAGCTACCATAGAATCGTGAGATGTCAAGTAAGGTTAAATCTCCAGAAATATATAAATAAGGTAGTTAGAACAAACCAAACTTATGCACACTGAGAGAAAGGACTGAAGAGTTCAGCATAGATATTCAGAACAAATATTCGCAGATGGTAGACTTAGAGCAGACAGTAGAAGAAATGAATGAAAACTGTACCAACATCATAACAGAAGCATCTTTATGTGTAGCAGGAAAAGCAAGCAAGAGCACTTGTAGTAAACTTTCAGAAGAACCGAAGGATCTTCTGAAGAGGAGAAGGAATATGACAATCATAACGGCCACAGGCAATATTGAAGCAGCAAAACTAACTAATATCATCAACAAGAATAAAACTGATAATATCCAGACATTCATAGGAGGATGCTGTAGGCACCAGCCGAACAGGGCGGTATACTCCCTGGGAGTGCTATAGGTGGGTGTTAAGGAAAACTTGTACTCCTATTTCACGACCTGGCCTCCCTAGCTGATCATTTCTGTGCCTCACCGAAACAGAGGGCAAACCCAGTTTGCCCTCGTAAACACCTCTCTCTTTCAATACACTACATTACAAACACCTTACATGCTACACTTGATCTTCAAAATTCTTAATATTAATGATACAAATGCAACCCGCCTTGGCGTCCTCAAGGGGGGTGGGAGGTTACCAGAAATTCCCCCATGGGTTTGTCCTCGAACTTCCACTCTCTTGAACACCACCTCTCCTCTGCCAACCCTGATCTTCTCTTTCTCACTGAAACCCAGTTGTCTTGGACTACTATTCGCAAACCCATCTCTCTATCCTACTATCTCTATCCTCAATTCAAAGCCAAAGGTGGAAGTTGTGTGTACACACGCATTAATCTGTCTTGCTCTTGTGTTCCCAACTTTGACTCTTCTGAATTCTCAACTCTCTGGCTCAAGCTATCTTGTCACTCTCTCACTAGATATGTAGCTGATATTTATCTCTGCCCTAATTCTACTGGCTATCTATAATTCTTTGACTATCTTACTTCTAAAGTGGAACACATTCTATCCAAATCTCCCTTCTCTGAAATCTCAATCTTAGGAGATTTCAATATTCACCACCACCAATGGCTCTCCTCTCATTTCACTGACCAACCTAGTGAACAAGCCTACATTTTTTATCTTTTCTATCCTAAATGACCTAGAACAGCTAGTTCAGCATCTCAACCGTATCCCGGACCGCCCTGTCACTGGAGATCAGTGACTGGAGATCAGCACAAGATTCTTGACCTATTTCTATCCTCCAATCCTTCCGTTTACACTGTAAATCGTATCTCTATGATGGGCTCCTTTGATCACAGCCGTATCTCTGCCCCATGTCCTATCTCTTCATCACAGCCCTCTGACCCCGTCAGCCGGTGGCGCTTGTGGCATAATGGCACTCCGGACTAGGAGACTCTTCGACAGTATTTCTTTGATTTCCCATGGAATGATTCTTGCTTCCGTGGCTGGGGATCTCAGAGTGTGCTGAGCACATTACCGAGGTAATCCTTTTGGGCATGGAGACAAACATTACATTTTTTTCTCTCAGTCTAATGTCAATTTGTTTTTGGTTTACTCACGCTTGTTCTACTCTTGTCCTCAAAAAGGAGGAAGCATTCAAATGGTACCATCTCCTTCAAACTCAAGAATATATATATATATTTTCTTTTTTATATATTTCTGCCCGAAATCAAGCCAAATATTTTCTTCGACTAGGCAAAGACTCTTACATCAATAACACATGTTCTGAATTTTCCAACTCTAGCTCTTCCCAAGCTTTCTGGAATCTAGCCCAAAACCTCTCCAACACTTTTACTTCCTTGTCTTTCACTCTTTTCCACTCGGACGCCACCACTGACACGTCTTACTCTGACAAAGCTAAACTCTTTGCTCAAACATTCGCCCAAAACTCCACCTTGGATCATTCCGGTGCTATTCCTCCCTCTCCACCCACCTCTCACTTACTTACAGTATGCCTAAGATCATAATCTCTTCTACTTTCTACCCTCTCTGGGCTTAATACAAAAAAGGCGTATGGACCAGATGGTATTCCTCCTATTGTAATCAAAAGCTGTTCTTCCTAGGCGACTCCCTGCCTAGGACAGCTCTTTCATCTTTGTCTTACCACTAACGTCTTTCCTTCTTGCTGAAAGTTCGCTCTCAATCAACTTGTCTCAAAGAAGGGTGACAGGTCTCTAACCTCCAACTATCGTCCAATTGTTCTCATATCTTGCATCTCTAAAGTTTTTGAAACTATCCTTAATTCAAAATTTCTCATGGATTAATCTTCCCATAATCTACTTTCAGATCGCCAGTTTGGTTTCTTTAAGGGTTGCTCTACTGGTGATCTGCTTGCTATCTTACTAACTCTTGGTCATCCTCTTGTTGGGTCTTCGGTGATACTTTTTTCTATTGTGCTAGTCATATCGAAAACCTTCGATAGTGTGGTGATGGGCTGGTCTATCAGGGTGAGAACTGAGCAATCTCTGCCATACCCATAGCTTACTCTGACTGTTCCTTTTACATATATATTTTCTAGATCTCAAGTGACGGCGTCTCTTCTGTGGATTGACCTCCCAATCTACCAAGATTGGAAGCCAAAGCGTCACATTTTTCCTTTGCCCCTCAACTTTCTCTTCATAATTGCTGAGGGGCACAGGGCCCTGGGTGGGGCTTTGGTTTCCCGGGCGTTTCCGCACCCTCCTCAGCTCCCCGCCATGGAGTGGCTTCGGTCACCCAGGTTTTATTGTGGTCGGCAGGGAGGGTTCTGTTGAGGCGTTCGGTTATGGCCTTGGCCTTGCTCGGGGCCTTGGGGCTGTTCGGCCAGGCAGCTTGGGGAACAACAACAACAACAACAACCTTCGATAGAGTCTGGCATAAATCTCTAATTTCCAAACTACCTTCCTTCGGTTTCTACCCCTCTATCTGTGCCTTTGTCTCTAATTTCCTTTCCGACCGTTCCATAATTGCAGATGTGGACGTCCATCGCTCACTTCTGCAACCTATCAACTCCGGTGTTCCTCAGGGTTCTGTCCTGTCTCTAGATCTCTTTGTAATAGTCATTCATGATCTCCTTAACTGGACCTCTATTCCTATCCACTCATATGCTGATGACTCTACCTTACATTATTCAACTAGCTTTTCACAATAACATAGCAGGCAATCACTTCAAATGTCATGTGACAAGGCCATAGCACACCTATCTTCTGATCTATCAATTACTTCTGATTGGGGTAGACAAAATCTTATCACTTTCAATGCCTCCAAGAACCAATTTCTTGTTCTATCTACCCATCACAATCTTCCACAATACTATCAATTACTCCTCAACAATACGCAAATCAACCATTCATCTTCTATCAATATTCTTGGTGTATCTCTTTCACCCAAACTTTCATGGAAAGATCATATTACCACTCTTACTATAACAGCTTCTCAGATGTTAGGTGTGCTCAACCATCTCTGTGGGTTCTTTACCCCCGCACCGCTTCTTGCTCTGTATCGGGGCATGGTGCGGTGGGAGTATGAACATGATTAGATTAATATCCAGTATTCGAGAATGGATAATAAGTCGTAGGCGTGTGCATAAACCTTTAACTGTCTTGGTGGTGTAATGGTTAAGGTGTCTAAAAATCTGTGTGTGATAACCCGGGTTCGAATCCTGGTGGATCACCAATATGCTTTCATTAATTTCATTGGAGGTGTTTGGTGTTGTGGTGAAATAAATAAACAATAGATTATCAGTAGGTTCATGGATATTTCGTAGCGAGGCCGTTCTAGATGATCTGTGCCCCATGAATATTCTTTCCTCTCACTTAAATATTAGGCTACCATAGTTCGGTGGGAGTATGAACATGATTAGATTAATATTCAGTATTCGAGAATGGAGAATAAGTCGTAGGCGTGTGCATAAACCTTTAACCGTCTTGGCGGTGTAATATTTAAGGTGTCTAAAAATCTGTGTGTGATAACCCGGGTTCGAATCCTGTTGGATCACATATTATATGCTTTCATTAATTTCATTGGAGGTGTTTGGTGTTGTGGTGAAATTAATAAAAAATTGATTGTTCTTATGTGTGGGGAGGTTCTATCCATAACGCAGTCAAAAGCATTTTGCCTCATCAACTCACCTCCTCCTACTATTTCCCTACTATCTCGTTATACATGCCGCAGTGTTGCATCTTTTTCATTCTTCTATCGCTATTACAACAATCAGTGTTCTTCAGAGCTCTCTCATAGCATACCCCCTCCTTTTCAGCAAGTGCGAGGTACACCCCTAGCAACACAGTCCCACTCCCATTCTGTCCAGCTCTCCAGTCCAAGAATTGGAAAATGTTCTCAGTCTTTCTTCTACTCAACAAGTGAACACTGGAACTCTCTCCTTCAATCAATATTTCCTTCATCCTATGACTTAGACTTTTAAACTTCGTGTGTCTAGGCATTTTGGCACCAACGTCCCTAGAATTTGGCCCTCGGTCACTCTTTTGGGTTTGATTAGACTCTAAGAAATGGTGGAAGTAAGAAAGCAAGTAGCCTAAGAGGAGGCTTGGTACAGGGAAAAGTCAAATGGTCAGCCCAAGAAAGCCAAATGGTGAGGTAATTAGCAACAGAGATGAAATAATCAAGGTAGCTGAAGAATTTTATACTAAGCTATACAGCAGTGAGGACAGACTCGAAGAAGAATTCTAGACCATGCAAACATTGATGTACCAGTACCCGCGTTAAAAATAGAAGAAGTTAGGACAGCTTTAAGAGACGCAAAGTTAGGTAAAGCAAGCGGTGACGGCAATCTTACTATTGACCAAATCAAAGATGCAGGCGATATTGCACATAACAAACCAGCCAAACTATACACACAATATTTGCAATGTAAAAGGTTCCTAAAGCCTGGCAATATGCCATCATTAGTCTTATTCACAAAATAGGAGATGGTACGTAAAGACCTGAAAAACTATCAACCAATTAGTTTGCTTTCTGTTTTGTATAAATGTTCACACAACAGACATAATATGTAAGTTGTTAACCAAGTAAGCGAGAAAGCAGATGAATTCCAAAAGCCCTTGTGTATGGCATCTATAGGCTACTAAAAGGAATTTGACTTGGTCGAAATTTCTACGGTAAAGAGAGCGATTCCAAAACAACGAGTAAAAGAGAATTATGTACAGGTTTTAGAAGACATACTGTATATACCGATGGAATAGCAACAATAACGCTCCATAAGGAAAGGGAGACATTACCAATTAAGAAGGGGGTAAGATAAGGCGATACCATCTCACCAAAACTGTTCACAGCGTGTTTGAACAATAAGGGAATAAATGTTAACGGAGGATACCTAAGCAACCTCAGATTCACTGATGACAGAGTTCTTTTCAGCGAATCGGGGGAAGAGTTACAACAAATGATGGAAGATTTAAACAGAGAAAGTCTTAAGGTATGACTGACACTTAACCCCTTTAGTACCGAGTTGTTCTTGTCATTATAATCTGGATATTATTAGACGATGTTATCCAGCTTAGGGAAGACATGTACTAATTAAAAGGCTTCAAACTATCTTGATTATAAAAAAAAAATCTACCACGGTTTCTTCCTAAGCTGCATAAAATCGTCCAAACATAGTTGGAATAACACAAAATACATCCTCGGTAAGGAAAGGGTTAATAGAGAGAAACCAAGACTATGTTTAATAATCTTGTTCAACTACAACAAATAAAGATAGAAGATGAAGTGATAGAAGCAGTCGAAGAATACATACAGTACACCTAGGCCAGGTTATAAAGGAAAACCTAGATCACTCTAGATAAATCAAACGAAGGATAGGCATGGGATGGAGTGCATTTGGTAAACAGAGCTCCATTATGAAAAGTAAGTTACCCCTTTCATTTCATTTGTAAATTTCATTAATCGATTTTAGGAGTATAGTTGGTTGTTGGAAGGAACATAATAATTAAAAAAGGAAAGTATGCAACCAATGTGTCTACCCTGTACTAATGTATGGATCAGAAACCTGGAGTATAACAGTGTCTAGAACGTAACCTTAGGCGTGCCCAAAGAGGAATGGAGAGGATAATGTTAGGCATAACTTGGAGATATAAGAAGAGCGCCTCTTGGATAAGAGAACAAACAAAATTAGAAACAATTCTCAGTAATATAAAAAAGAGGAAATGGTCCTTGGCAGATAATAGATGGACAACTAGAGCAACAAAACAGAAACCTAAAGATGGATTTAGAGAAAGGGGTAGACAGAGAACCAGATGGAGGGATAAGATCCAAATGTTTGCTGGGGTGGGATGGAATAGGCTAACATCTGACCGGTTAGAGTGAAAATGTTTGAGAAAGGCCTTTGTCCTGTAGTGGATATATATATATATTGTCACATTCCCCTGAACTTATAAAACCTCAGTTCAGTTGTATGTGTGTTATAATAATCCACCTAGCCCTGTGAGAGGCTAGCTTGCTTTCTTTCTTTCTTATTCCCACGTGAGCCTCCTTGTCAGGTTGGCGCTTTTTCTGTGCAACACATAGCCTTTGTTGCCTCGAGTGTAATTACCTCTTTTGTTTAGCCTTTGGGCAATTGATTTCGTTTCTCATAAGTTTACACAATGTTGTCTTATGTTTTACTTGATTACTTTGTATTGTTAATGAGAGCCCAGGCTGCCTAGTTAATTGTATGTTCTGGCGGTGCCTGGCGCTCCCCTTTGTCCCTCCCTTGCTTGGCTGTGCGAACTCGTGGCCGCGACTCCGCGAGAGCTCACTTCAGTTCAGACCCTCGCTATGACAACATCACTGTCTGGTATTGTTAACACCTTACGAGCGGCCTATGCGGTTTATTTATGTGTACCGCACAGCGGGGTGTTTTTAGCCAAAATAGGGCTGTTTACGTGATCATTTTCATGCCTAAATAAGACCCAGAACGTAAAACAAGTACCTATTCCTGAAAGGGCATAAACAGAGCTTTCGAATGACACCATAACGATCCTTGTATGATGGATAGTTTTCTTGCAATACCCGTGCAACGCGAGTGCAAAAAGCAGGTAATTCGGTACTTTCAGTACATAATTGAGTATGTAGCGAGTGAGAGAGGGAGGAGGGAGCTGAGATTTGTGTCAGTAGGTTCGCCGCGGTGGTCTGGAGCAGTCATACGCTCGCTAGTCTCCTGCCACCACTTGTCTCTCTCTCTCAGCCACATTACGTGCTGAAATTGCCACTCGACCTATGTCGAGCGCCGCCACATAGTCCAGCTTTATTTAACTCGACTTATGTTGCTCGCCGCTAAATAAGGGTTAAGCTTGCTTCCTTTTGTTTCCCTTAACCTGACAAGCGCGATATAGACCTAGGGGCTAGGGTAGTTATTTGTGCATTTCTAGCCTTGGATTCCGACAGAATTCGTTATATTTACAATATAGAGCATTATTTGTTTTCGGTATGCTTTTATTTTACATATATGATGTATATATGAACCTTCAAGAGTGCTAAAATAAGTGGGAAAAGCATATGGGTGGTGAAAAACGAAGATATTGGCCACCCGGTCATAATCTCAGGCGAGAGAGAGCCACAGGCAACCCTCCTCTCTCGCTGTCTGTGAGGTAACTGAGACGAGCGGGGCGGTGTGGGCCGGTGTCTGGGTGTTACATAACGATCTTTTCTGCAACCCACTTGTGCTACATTATCGCGGGAGAGAAAAATAACCGATAAATGATGATAATAAGAGGAAAAATAGGTGATAATTGAGGAGGGGAGGGAGGGGGGAATAAGGTGGGGAAGGAGGGGAGGGGGGTGGGTGAGATTTACATGGATGAGTACTGGAGGGGAATTATCTCACCTAGAGACAAATTCCTTTGTTTTGATAGGCCCTTTTTTTTTTTTGGAAGGCTTTTTTTATGGTCTTGCTTCCGTGAGGCCTATCGCGTTCCCTATAGGAAGCCTTCCGTGAGGCCTATCGCGCTTGCCGGGTTAAATACCGCATTTATCTATTTTGTTTCTTATTAGATCGAAGCAGAGCAGGGCTGGAGTCATATTAACCCTTTCACGTTTCTATGACGCAGAGGTTGCCAAATTAGCAATAATAAATAGAGTTCTCTCACTCTTATAATTACCTCTCCAAAATTAGTTTTCTGCCCACAGCTAACTCAAAGACAACTGCAGAGGTTGAAGTAACTAAACTAAAGGTTTATAAATACCCCTGATGGTAACAAAGGCTTTAAAGTATCCCTAATAGGCTCAAAATTGCGTCAAAAACTAGAGAGGGTTAAGCATATTGTTTTTGTTTTAATCTTAGTAGTTTAATTACTAGAGTTTATTTTATTTACACTGCATTCCTTCCTCTGGCAAATATAGATTATAAGCTTCACACTGTTCTTCCATGTTCTTTTCCATTATTCTGCTGCATTGTTTTACCATTATTAGATGTGCATATTATTCATGGTTGATATCACTGGGGGATTGGGTGGCTGGACTGTTTATCTCTGTTTTTGTCAGGCCATTGAGTACTGAGGTTGCTGGGTGTGTGATATGGTAGGCTAAGCCTTTTTCCACCACATAGCATCCTTTGACTAGGTTCTTATCCAACCCTTTATTGGGTGGCAGTCAGCCTCCAACTTCCCCAGGATATCAACCCTTGTACTTTGTTTAGTTTTTAGCAGCAATACATTCGGTGCAGTCAGGGACTAGGGGTGGAGCCTGTTACTAGGTGAGGTTGTCCCCATTGCACTCGTTTGTATTGAGCTAACCCCAGATGATGATGTAAGGGTTAAGTCATTAAAGTTGTTTACCCCTTACAACACCACCGCCGTGCTGTGCTGAAGAGAGCCACTCAGTGTATTATTAGGACATAGGCTAGGGATAATATAGGCTTGGCACAGAGGTTTATTGCACTGGACTTTCCATGGGTTTTTGCTCTGTATTGTTCTCAATTCCTAAGTGATTGGGCATGCTATAGATTGTTCTGGGAGCCTAGTAGTGGTATGGTTAGGTAATATTTGGGCAGTTTAGAATATCCTTAGAAGTTCTTTTGCATACTACACACACTGTGGACTAGACTCGGGGACAATAGATATTTTTGTGCCTCCTTGTTACTGCTTTAACCCTTATTTAGCCGGGCCCGACTCTAGTCCGTATAGAGAACACCAGCCCAAAGAGCGGGACCCGACCTGAGTCCGTGTGCAATTTTGGCACAATATTGGCTCTGAGAGAGAGACGAGCGACGGGAGGAGCATAGGTTGCCTCATGACCGCTCGCCACGGCTGCCTTGGGCCTACTGACATTTATTCCACACACATCCACCCTCCCTCCCTCGCTACACACGTCATTATGTAACGAAATGACCGTATTTTAGCAATTTTGCCCTTCGGTTGCACGATCGTTGCAAGACAACCAGTGATCGTAGAAGGATGGTTCAGGTGTCATTGGAAAGCTCAATTAACGCCTTTTCAGGGATACATAATTGTATTACGCTCTGGCTCTTGTGTATGCATGAAAAAGAGCACGGAAACAAGGCCATTTATGGTAAAAAAAAAACGCTGGGCGGCACAGTGAAATATATTCCATCACCTGCTCTTATTGTGTTAATAGAGCAAAGAGGAATATAACAATTTTTCCTAGAGAACCTGCGTGTCTTGGTGTTTGAGTCAGATATTAAGAGCGTGTCTGTTGGAGGGTAGTACGGTGCTGTTGGCTAGGCTATTAGAGCATCTGGTTGCCCCGGCTCTCCTCGTAACAGTGGCGACCTCAGGCCAGCATAGTGTGATAGTATAGAGTTCTTGTGGTGTGAAGCAATTATATTTAGATTGTCAGTATTTTTCCATCAGTTGAAAGTCTAAGGACATAGTACCTTTATTTCATTAACCCGTGTCCACAGCTATTTTTTTTTTTTTTTTTTTTTAAAGAGACAATGAACGGAGGAAGGAAAAACACAGATAAAACAAAAAGGTCCATGTGCCTAAAGGCATCCTCCATTCATAAAATGTTTGTAACAACTCAATTTAAACATTTGTAGATTGTAAGTTTGTGGAAAGCAATTCGAGGGAAGTGAATTCCAAAGAGTAGTAGCTCTGGGGATAAATGAATTCTGATAAGCAGAAGTTCTGCATTGTGGAGGAGAAAGTGTAAATTCATGGACGCTCTCAGCTGCCCTAGTTCTACGGGGAAAGATGTGGAGAGGCGGCACAATTGAAGCAAGTTCCTCGGAACAATTGCTGTGAAAATATCTGTAGAATAATGCAAGGGATGCAACGTTTCTTCGTATGGATAATGTAGGAAGGTCCTGTGTGATTGCAGGGTTATTGATTAATCTAATAGCTTTATTTTGAATTTTGTCCAACTGCCTCAATGCAACCACTCCACTTCCACCCCACAGAGGTGAACAGTAATCCATCTGAGAACGCACATGACTTTTTATATTACGGCCAACTGCTCGTCAGTGAAGAATTCTCGAACTCTGTACAGGAGTCCCAGTTTTTTAGAGGCATTCTTAGCAATGCTTCTAACATAATGTGTCCAGCTCAAGTTAGTAGTTAATGTTACACCGAGAATGTCAATACTAGGGGAAGTGGGAATATTTACATCATTAAAAAATATATGGGAGTCAGTGAGATTCTGTCGGTTAGAAAATTGAATGTACTTGGTTTTCTGTGCATTAAAGGAAACTAGATTCTTTTGTCCCCATCCATTAATTCTAGAAAGGTCCTGGTTCAGAGAAATTGCAGTGTTTATTTTTGAATTACAAGATCGGGTTGGGTGAAAGAATTGGTAAATGTGAAGGAACTGTGGAGTGTTGAGTCATCTGTGTAGGAATGTATTGGATTATGAGTGGTAGATATGAGATCATTGATATGAATGAGGAACAGAATTGGGGCCAAAACTGATCCCTGGGGAACACCAGCATTTATTGAGTGAAATTGAGAATAAAGGCCATCTACCATTACACATATTTTTCTGTTATGAAGATAAGAAGAAATTAGTGGAACTAATGATGCAAGGCCGTAGTGTGACATCTTCGACAATAAGGATTGATGCCAGACTCTATCAAATGCCTTTGATATATCCAGTGCTATTGTATGTGTTTCACCATGTTGGTCTGTAGCTTGGTTGATTTGATGAGTAAGAAGGCAAAGAATGTCTGCAGTTGATCGACATCGTCTAAAACCATATTGCCTATCACTGATTAATTTATTATTCTCAAGATGCTTAATTATGTGATTATTTAATATAATTTCAAAGACTTTACCAAGAGTGGAAGTTATAGCTATTGGTCTGTAGTTTGATGGATCTGAAGAGGCACCTTTTTTAGGAACTGGATGAATGTTTGCTTCTTTCCAGGGTACTGGGAAGCATGAGGTATGAGTACACAGACGGAAAATTTTTGCCAATACAGGAGCGAGCACCAAGGAGCAATTCTTAAGTACTATTGGAGGAATTTCATCTGGACCAGGAGCCTTATCTACTGAGAGATTCTGCAAAATAGTTTTGACATGTCTGGTGTGGATCTTAAGTGAGGGAATTTCAGGCGAATTAAAATTAAGTACAGGGACATCTTGATTTATTTCATCTAAGGTTGAGTTGGTGGAGAAAATATCCGCAAGAAGGTTAGCTTTACCTCGTGGGTCACTTACAAGATTGCCAGTCGGAGATTTTAATGGTGGAATGGATGAAGCAGTAGTGAAGTTGGATTTGAATGAGTTAAGAGTAGACCAAAATATTTTGTTATCATTTGGATTATTTAGAAGTTTATTTGCCTGCTTGTGGAGAAAGTTTGATTTAGTTAGGTTTAATACAGTTTTGGCATGATTTCTGATGTTTCTAAAGTAATTAAAGGCTTCATGTGTTTTTGATCTTGTGTATGCATTGTAGGCTATTGCTTTTTGTTCAGTTACTCTAGCACAATTATGGTCAAACCATTTAGGTGAATTAGATATTTTACTGTACTTTTGATGAGGAATAAAAGTTTCCATTCCAATTTTTACAAAATCTTGTATGTGGCTCAAGGTGGAGTGTGCATCATTAGAAAAGAAAGAGGTCCAGGGAATATCAATAAAGAAACCTTGAAGACCCTCCCAGTCAGCCCTATCGTAATGCCATTTAGTCACCAAAACAGGTTCAGAGTGGGAAGGTGTGGTAGGTGATAGACAGGTGGCCTGTATCAGACAGTGATCAGAAGATCCAAGCGGGGACCTCACTGTAACATCATAATTTTCTGAATTGGTTGTTAAAAATAAGTCCAGTAGGTGGGAATTATGATTAGGATTATCTGGTACACGGGTGGGTTGGTTGACTAGTTGAGTGAGATTAAATGAGTCTGCAAATAGCTCACATTCAAGACCAGCATCATCAGTCCTGGCTGAATGAGTGAGCCATTCAACATTATGGACATTAAAATCACCCAACACAGTGATTTCAGAAGAAGCATTTTAGTTGAGGACACTGAGTTGTGAGGACAGAGAATCAAAAAGACTTTGCTCTGGAGGAGTATTTGGGGAACGGTAGATGCAACATATGTATTTAAATTTACCAGCAGAAATTAATTTGTATATAGAATAATCAAAATAGGGACAATTGAAACTAGTAACCTCCTCCAGGGCAATTTCAGAGTTTGCGAAGGAACATACACCTCCTTTAGGTCTGAAATTTTGGAGCAGTTGATAACCTGGAAAATTGCTAAGATGTCGCATGTTGATTACATTCCTGTTCACATTGTGGGGAGGGAGGACGTTTGGCAGTTTATTAGAACCCAATCTAGTCAAGAAGAGGTTGCTAGCAGGAGTAGTGATGAATTAAGATGTGTGTTGGAGATGTATGGGTGGAGGTGCAGTGGTATGTCTAAGGCAGAGTTAGTTCAAGAGGTGTGCAAGTTGGCTGAGCAGCCTAGTGGTCCTTATTTTGAAGCTACTACTCGTGTTTTGGATGATGGCACCATCCAGCATGTGCCACAGCGTCCTATCAGTCAGGCTAGCTACCATTCTAATGGGGACCGAAGTGGAGCAACAACTCCAGAGCAAGGTGATACTGTATTTAGGCAGTCTCCTACTACTAACCACAGCACCTGCCACCACGCCTCCACCGTCAGCATTTAACCCTATCAGTACGGCCCCTTCATGTTGACAGGGCTATTTTCATGCCCCTATGGCCAGTATATTTGTTTCAAGTTATGCTAGCAATCCTCAGTATCCTCCTTTTTCCCCCAATGTGTCGTGGGCCACAAACCAGCATTTCACTGCCACTCATATGGTGGCTGCTCAGCACAATGTTCCCCCTTTCGCCCAGTTTCCTCCTATAACCCCGATAGGGTCGAGACGGAGTCCAGAGGTAGAGCTTCAGCTTAAGAGGATGGAGTTAGAGGAGAAGAGAATACAGGTAGAGAGAGAGGAGAGACAGAGAGAGAGATAGGGAGAGAGAAGAGAGACAGAAAGATAGGGAGCTTGAGTTGAGGAAGATGGAGATGGAGGAGAGACAGAGAGATAGGGAGGTAGATTTGGAGAAGAAGAAGTTGGAAACTAGTGGGCAAAGATGACTAGGGAATAGTGCTGGTCATACATCTAAGGAGGAGGCAGAAGAGGTGCTGTTGTCTCGACGGCTGAAACTTGTGCCGGCCTTCGATGAACTCATGGTCACGGAGTAGTTCTTGCGTTTTGAGAAGAAGGCCCACGAGTATCAGTGGCCGAGGCAACGCTGGGCAGTGTTGGTGTCTAATGTTTTGAAAGGCATGGCTCTTGATGCATACGATTGCCTAGAAGTGCAGGAGCTAGAGTATGATGTACTTAAAGAGGCTGTGTTAAAAGCCTACGAGCTGCGTCCCAAGACTTACAGGTTGGCCTTCAGGGGGGCTCGGAAGCGGCAGGGGGACTCGCACGTGGAATGTGCTAGGTATCTACGCGATACTCTAGCCAAGTGGCTGCATTCAGAGTCAGCCGGTACTTTTGAGTGAGGCGGAGTGTGAGGTTTGGCTGATGGAGCAGTTTACCAGCATAGTTGAAAAGGACGTTGGGGCAAAATTAAAAGAAAAGCGGTTTAAATCAATAAGGGAAGTAGCAGTTTGGGCTGATGACTTTGCACTATCCCAGCATGGCACGTGCATGGGGAGCATTGGTGACAGGAGAGACCGACCTGTGCACCAAGCAGCCACAGTATCAGCTCGCCCATCATCACCCAAAGGTACCACCAATAAGACACAACATTATACCAGGGCTGACAACCAGCAAACTTCTACGGAAGTGAGATGTTATTTTTGCAAGCAAGAGGGTCATATTAAACCTTATTTAATATAATTTCAAAGACTTTACCAAGAGTGGAAGTTATAGCTATTGGTCTGTAGTTTGATGGATCTGAAGAGGCACCTTTTTTAGGAAGTGGATGAATGTTTGCTTCTTCCCAGGGTACTGGGAAGCATGAGGTATGAGTACACAGACGGAAATTTTTTGCCAATACAGGAGCGAGCACCAAGGAGCAATTCTTAAGTATTATTGGAGGAATTTCATCTGAACCAGGAGCCTTATCTACTGAGAGATTCTGCAAAATAGTTTTGACATGTCTGGTGTGGATATTAAGTGAGGGAATTCCAGGCGAATTAAAATTAAGTACAGGGACATCTTGATTTATTTCATCTAAGGTTGAGTTGGTGGAGAAAATATCCTATATAGGCTACATTCTCATTTTTGGTGGCCTAATATGCATGTATCGGTGGCTTCTTTTTTTATGTGTCATATTGGTATGGTAGTTGGAGAACCCCACCCAGGAATACCCGTGGCACCTTTGATCCCTACATGTGCAGTTGAACTGCCATTGACTTGTGTCATAGTTGACATGGTTGGTCCCTTATTACCCACCAGTTCGGGAGATAAATACTTGCACACTTTAATTGATACTACCACTAGATACCCGGAGGCTATCCCGGTTAGCAGCAACACGAAGATGAGAGACCATTGTAACAAACAGGCTAAATCTGGGGTGTTCAAGGGGGGGCAACGAGGCTTTGGCATGGTTGTCAGCTCAGGGTCGACCCATGGCTGCTAAGTTTTGTGGTCAGAATCAGGTCATTAAGCAGATTGGTGAGGTTGACTAAGTAATAGTTACGCCCGACCGCCGCATACCCTCCCAATGCTGCCCTATTAAAATGCAACAGCCCTACCATAGACCGACTGCATCTGGCCGTGGCGCTGATGGAGGTGATGTTGTGCATGCAGGTGTAGCCGCAAGGAATGCGGGGTTGCGCATGTATGGTATCGGCGGGGAAGACTTGGCACTTATGAACTGTGGGAGTGACTGCACAGGTAGTACAGATTGTTCCTCTCATGACCTGGCTGTATTAGGGACGAAGGAGGAGAAGCAGGGAGACTATAGTTTATAGGCTGCGGTCCCGGCTGGGCTGTGGGAGGGCAATGAGTATGTTGTTCTTTGAGATAAGTTGCAACCTCTTGTTCCTAAGCGCCAAGAGGAGTTGTTTACTAGGCTGTGGCAGTACTTCCGCATGTTTGGTGATTCTCCAAGCCTGATGTCCGGGGTGGCACCCGACATAAAGGTTGGAGACAGTGCAAAGCTCCAGTTGGCTCCCTACCGTTTAAATCCTGCTCGACAGCCTGTCTTAAAAGCAGAGCTGGACTACATGTTGGAGAAGTGTCTGAGGGATAAGGGATATCGTGAGTGGTCTTTGCCAGTGACTTTGCAACCTGAGCAGAGTGGCAAGATCCGTTTTCGTGTTGATTGTAGTAGTGTTAGTGCATTATCCCTGACAGACGCCTATCCATTACCCAGAGTTGACGATCCCATAGACCGCATCGGGGCTGCCTCGTTTATCACTAAAGTGGAAATAGTGAAAGGTTATTGGCAGGTCCCGTTGCCGGAGAGAGCGAAGAGAAGTGCCAGTCTTGTGGAGGACTGGGCCGTTTATCAGTGTCGGGTGTTGTTTTGCTGCCGGAACACAGTTTGGATGTGTGGCATGTTAAGGGCACTGATAATGTTCTGGCTGTTTGTTTGTCACGGGAGGGTATGTTTTAAGGAGAACCCTCGCCGTTCAGTCAGTATTGGTGTAGCCTCCTACTTTGGTTTGATTAGCATGTTTACGTCTGGTGCTTGTTGGTTGTCGTATGTAGCCCAGCATAGGATCGTAAAGTAGGAGTTGCTGTGTTTCTGTATAGAAGAAATTTTGTAAATACTAAAATATAAAAAATACTAAAAAAGACTGTAGTTGTGTATGTCTTGTAGTGTTACTGAAGTATAAGCAGTCTGTTGTTTCAAGATGCACCAACAGACTCCCCCTGGGTGTGATGGTGTCACATTCCCTGAACTTATAAAACCTCAGTTCAGTTGTATGTGTGTTATAATAATTCACCTAGCCCTGTGAGAGGCTAGTTTGCTTTCTTTCTTTCTTATTCCCACGTGAGCCTCCTTGTCAGGTTGGCGCTTTTCTGTGCAACACATTGCCTTTGTTGCCTCGAGTGTAATTACCTCTTTTGTTTAGCCTTTGGGCAATTGATTTTGTTTATCATAATTTTACACAATGTTGTCTTATGTTTTACTTGATTACTTTGTATTGTTAATGACAGCCCAGGCTGCCTAGTGTTAGGGATTTCTATTTCATTCAAGTGTCACTGGTTGTAATTGAGGTACTGTGCTTGTTAAGGTGGGTACGATCTTTAATTATTTATGATTGAACATCGTATGCAATGTTATGAGCCCGGTTTAATTAATTCGATCTGTAGACAGCTTAGTTTCATATATAGGAAGATATTTTTGTTCAAGAGTGTACGATTCAGAGTGTAGTGGTATTGTGAGGCTTCTTGCAGCCTACCCCCCTTTTCTCCACATTCCATTCTCCCCCCTATCCCCCTACACCCGTACCCCTACTCAATCTTCCCCCCTTTCCTCCAACTCCCTTTCTCTTCTTCGTTGCCTGACGTACGAATGATATTGATTATAACTAGGCAATAATGTATTTGGCTTTTCTAATCATAAGTAATGTTTACAAGATATATCATAGAGTTCTTGGTAAAAGTAATACTTTAATTCAGCAAGTATATAATGAGTTGAGATTAATGCAGTTCGAGAGGTTGGTATCAGAGCCAGGTGAGCGAAGGGTATATAAGCCGCTCGTAACGTAGCGGCAGGTAGTGTATTCTCCACCACCATTTTAAGCTGACCTGCCCTGAGTTTGTTTGTAAAAGAATCACCATGAGTTGAATAAGTATCGCCTAGGATTTTTTCTATGTTTATTGATTGCTTTCACTTACTCTCTTGGAGGGTATTTATATAACTATGTATTATTTTTCTTAAGAGTGTCTTTATTATTTCACTTCAATGTTTCTCACTTTGATATTTTCACTAGAAGTAACTTTTGTGTATAATTAATCATGTAAATAAATTATAATTTTATTTTACATAATCTTTACATTTTACGTTTATGCTAATATATTATTCTTTTGATTGTTGGGATAAATCTTAGTCAAAGTAACTAAAGATAACTAATTCTGACCCAATGATGAGAAAGGAATAACTTTGGGGTTTTTAGGCTAAAACAGCCATTTGATATCAACTGATATTTTATAAACTTGCCACATCTTTTCACCTACCAAGGTTTTAGTGACTACAAAGAGAGTTGCTAGTTTTTGTGGAAGTTTAACATGCCACTTCTTGACTGAAACTGATAGTCATATTTTACGCATTTTGTGAGGCTAAATAATAAGTCCTCGTTTTGTGGTTTTTAGTGGAATGTTTCTTTATGTTATGGGTTCGAACCCCGCTCGTAACGTAACATGGTGCCATGTGACCAGGATTCCTTTCTTTCCCTCGTTTGGTAGTAATTGAGAACATTAGTGAAACATTAAGTCCCTCGCTAGGACATCGCATACTCATCTCATCCATCTCGTTTTGTTCTGTTTATGAGTTGAGAGAGCTGTGTCAGCCTCTACGTTCTTTAATGCCAATTATCCACGTTTCTCACTCATCCTAATTTGTCATACATATTCTCGTTCATCCATTGTTCATAGCATTCAATCATGGAATTTAAAATGAGTGAATTTGTCGCTGACCCCTCCTTGAGCACCTTGTCTGTGTCGAAGCTCAGAAAAGTAGACTGGATTGCCTTAGCCACAGAGTATGATGTACCTTACAAAACTAGTAATACCAAAGGTGAGATTAGAAGGAGTGTGATTGAGAAATTGGTAAATACTGAAGTTTTGTCAGAGGCAGCCTATCAGTTGTGTGCAGAGGAAGGAGGTAGTGATGCATGGATGAAAGTGAAACTATTAGAGCTGGAGAATGCAAAATCTGACAGAGAACAGAGACAGCGTGAAATTGAACATGAGCGTGAACAAAAACAGCGTGAGATTGAACATAAGCGTGAACAAAGACGGCATGAGCTTGAACGAAAACAGCTTGAGCTTGAGGAGAAGCAACGTGAGAGAGAGCATGATGAGCACATGTTAAAGTTAAAAGCTGAAGAAAACCGGAATCAAAGGGATTCGGTTGCAAGTAGACCATTTTCTGATAAGGGTCATAGTTTGAAATTTGTCCCTAGTTTTGATGAGACTGACCCGGAGAATTTCTTCATCCTTTTTGAGAAGGCAGCTAACCAACTCAAGTGGCCAAATGATCAGTGGGCATTTCTAGCCCAGACTGCTTTCATAGGTAAAGCCAAGCAGGTTTATACCAATCTCCCCATTGATTCCTTGACATATGATACTCTTAAAACCTCAGTCTTAGCAGTGTATGATCAGGTTCCTGAAACTCATCGTCAGTGTTTCAGAGATATGAAGAAAGGTGAAAAACAAACCTATCTATATACAGTATATGATATGCTCAACTGGATTATTTAACAAGGAATGCATGCTCTCTGGGTTATATTTATACACAAGAGGATCAATCAATTGGTTACTATGAACTAAAACATTGATAAATAAATGTAATGTATATAGGATAATAGCAGCCGTAAAGCACATGCATATACAAGACTGGCAACTAGGAATTCATTGTGAGAAGGAGTTTGGTTATCATGGTATTCGCTAGTCACAGCTATTAAATGTTCATTAGCCCTGGCTGAGATAACAGCCCAAGGGCAAACTATGAGGATCCTTTTCTACTGGACCAGGGAAAGGGGAGGGGGGGGGGGGGGCAGCATGAAAAGGCAGCAAGGGGGGGGGGAGATAGTACAGGTGTTGGTATTTCAAAACACTAGCTGCAGTAAAGGGGAGAATGCCATCGAGGTGGGGGAGGAGCGGTGTAGTAAAGATATAGCGAGTGGGTTGGGGGGGTTAGCGCGAGCAGGAGACTTGCTTTTGAGTTTTAAATTATTTGAACGGGTAAATCTATTCTTAGCAATCTATGGGATGCGCTTGGATTACGCTAGCCTTCTTCCCGACTCATACTTAAGGGTACTTCACACAGTCACGAATGCGAGCTAGAATCACTACGAGTAGCTGAAAATTCGGATTCCTGGGCCTATTCGCGGTGAAAATCGATGACTCCTAGTGACTCTAGCGATATCCTAGTGATTCCAGTTAGACTCCCAGTGACTCCAAACCAGTTCCGGGCGATTGGCCCTGTCCGACAAAATTTTCACCGTGTTTAACCCCTAAATGTCGGTGCGCAACATAAGTCGAGTATAATAAATCTGGACTATCTGGCGGCGCGCGACATAGGTCGTGTGGCAATTTCAGCACGTAATGTTGCTGAGAGAGAGAGAGACAAGTGGTGGCAGGAGAGTAGCGAGCGTATGACTGCTACAGACCACCGCGGCGAATCTACTGACACGAATCCCACCTCCTCCCTCCCTCTCTCACTCGCTACATACTGAATTGTATGGGGAAAGTACCGAATTACATGCTTTTTGCACTCGTGTTGCGAGGTTGTTGCAAGAAAACTAGCTGTCATAAAAGGATCGTTATGGTGTCATTGGAAAGCTCTGTTTATGCCCTTTCAGAGATAGATACTTGTTTTACGCTCTGGGTCTTATTTAGGCATGAAAATGATCACGTAAACAGCCCTATTTTGGCTAAAAACACCCCGCTGTTGGCTACATATTTTATACCGCCTAGGCCGCTCATAAGGTGTTAAGGTTCTCGCCGCGAATCGAACCACTCCCAGTGATTCCTGGTGACTCCCAGTGATTCCCCAGTGACTCCCAGTGAGTCCTGGTGATTCTGGTGAGAACTGAAACTGAAACCGAAACCTGTCCGCGAATCAGATACGAATCACCGAGAATCACCAGGACTCACTGGGAGTCACTGGGGAATCACTGGGAATTACTGGGAGTGGTCCGATTCGTGGCGAGAACTTTAAACACAGTGAAAATTTTGTCGGACAGGGCCAATCGTCCGCGAGTGGTTTGGAGTCACTGGGAGTCTAACAGGAATCACTAGGATATCGCTAGAGTCACTAGGAGTCATCGATTTTCACCGCGAATAGGCCCAGGAATCCGATTTTTCAGCTACTCCTAGTGATTCTAGCTCGCATTCCTAACTGTGTGAAGTACCCTTTAATAAATATATTATTCATATAAACCTGTAATACTTCTCATGTGAAAGTATAATATACAGTATATAGGTAGTTAACTTTTCTTGATCAAACATTATAAATAGGCCTAGTATTAACCTGTGTATGTACAATTTCCCACAAGACATTGTATTCACCCAGTGATTGTGTGTAGAGAACGAAATTACGGTAGTTAAGGTAATTAATAATGTGAACAATGAATAGTCAATGTTACAATACCCTACTTGTAGTCTACAAGTTCTGCAACTCCCCTTACCTAACATAACGAGAATGGTGGATACGTGTTTGTATGTGTTTTGAAATGTCAAGTTCGCTTGGTGGTGGAGAGTGGACTTTTGGATTACTACTTCGAGGGGCGTTGTAGTCGCCGGGGTAGACTTTGAGCCAGCGTAATCATGGCTTGGTTGTTTACGGGCCGTTGTAGTCGCCGGTTAATAATCTAGAAGTTCTGCAACTCCCCTGACCAAACCTAAGCAAACTAACACAACCTATAAGTGTTACCTATTTTAGGCAATCGTATGAAATATTACCTAACTCGGTAACGAATGAAAACAACAAGGTGGGAAGGATTAACTATCCACTATTTAGACAATAGTTTATACATATTTCTTTCGTAAAGTATAGTAAGCATTGATATCATGACCTTACGGTACATAACAATACAGACTTATCGTATTATATGTCTGTAATGATGTATCAATATAGTCATAATACTTAATGATGATATTAGAGGACTGTAGTTATAGCCTACAAGAGACATACTTGAGGAAAAATTAATTTCAATTATAGGGTCAAACACATGCCTGGAGCCTCACAGTGGATGTACGTGTGTGGGAGCCCCTGCGCAAGCGGCATGTTCAGTGTCATGTGGCTTGGCACAGCTTGAGGGCCCCATATATAGGGGCTGTGCACAATGGGGGCCATGCCTGGCATACTCCCATCTCATTCCTAACAACTCCCAGTGATGCTCGGTGACTCCCAGTGATTCCCAGTGACTCCTATCTAACTCCCAGTGACTCCTGTATTACTCCTATCGATTCGTATATTACACTAATCCGAAAGCGACCGTTAATTTTCAACTTTTCAATAACTCACACTTCATTCCCGGTTTTATCCCGGTGATTCCTGGTGACTCCCAGTGAATCCCAGTGATTCGCAGGTACACTCCCACTGGTTCTTACGGTCTTGTGAGTGCACAGGGAATGTCAGACACTCGCGGTCGTATTCCCAGGAATCAACAGGAGTCATTACTCCTAGTGATTCTAGCTCGCATTCCTGACTGTGTGAAGTACCCTTTAAGGAGAATATAATTTCTGGTTTCTATTTAGACTAGGGACACCTAAGAGAGGTCTACATTTCACCTTAGAACGCACTCAATTAGAAGCGCTACACACAAGCTTCTTGTGATGACCACCGTCGGAAAATTGTCGCATTGTCGCAGGACCCTAGGACAAGTGGTAATTTAGTTGGCAGCTCAACAATATTATCAGCTTCGTTTAACCCAGGAGCTGCGGGAAGACTCTTAAGAGTTTCTCCGGGCGACTGCGGGAAGACTCTTAAGATCCTGGCCCTAAAAAATCCATTTAAAACACCCCCAAAAAATATGAATTTTTTTTTATTTTATTTTTTTGCCCCTGGGCCTTGCCAAATATCACTCCTCCACATCCCCTCCTTCCCCACTTCCCCCCCCCTCCTTCAATTATCACCTATTTTCCCTGTTATTCCCTTATTCTGTGGTCTATTTTCGTGCTAACATTAGCGAGTTGTCATCACTGTTACCAAGCGTGGGAATTAGGCGAGAAGTCAGGAAGATAATTGAGAGGTACCTCCAGTGTCTCTCAAAGCTTCGTGAGTGGAAGGTTGGCTTTTTTTTTGTAGTAACATATCTATTTGTGCACACACAATTAATATATGTGTCAACTATAACCCTATAATCATACACATGGCGAAATTTTTTTATTTATGAGAATCCACAAATTGCTTGCAAAGTATAAATGTTAACTTGCTAAGCACCAAATCCTTATAGTAATAGTATATATAATAAACACATGTCATAGTATATTTATTTACAGTGGAATAAGCTATTGTCAGTAAGTTTAACTATTGTTAAAACTCACTGAAAATATAGACGCACAAAATGATGAGAATATGGCAGGACCTCACAACTCATCACTGCCAGACGTAAGATAGCCTTTCCTTACCCTTCTCCCTACATACAAACTCACATCGGCAAGCAACCCACTGTAATTTTCGTTTCCAAAAACTATATCGACAGCTTGCTAAATTTTCCAGAACTTCTGTTGATTTCTTGTAAAAACTGATCTTATTATGATAATACATAGCATCAATTAATAGAGCATACTTATATGAAAATATAATCATGCTTCTCGTGACACAGTAATACAGAGTAAAGGAATGGCGAAATCCCTTGAACGGCGAGAAGACCTGTTTACGTATAGAGGTTTTCGTACCGTAGCGGCAGTAAAATAGATAATCCCGAGACCATGCCCAACACCTATCTTATTGTTGAGTGGTACTTGAAAAGTAGACAGAATGGATAAAAAACACCATCTGAGGAAGAGCACTTTATTGACAACGTTTCGCAGATAGCTTCATCAGGTCACTGATGAAGCTATCTGCGAAACGTTGTCAATAAAGTGCTCTTCCTCAGATGGTGTTTTTTATCCAACCTATCTTATTATATGGACTATTATTATATTATATTTTACGTGAGGTTTAAACGCTATACTGTATAATTATGTCAAACACTTCTAAGAAACTTACATTGGATGAATTATTTACTTCGTAAACCTCTGAATAAAAGAACTGAAATGATAATAGATTTTGTACAAAGATTTGAGACATTCAGAGAAAGCTAGATTTATATTTACAACGGGCGAATATGCTACGAATTAAAAAAAACGAAAACTGCTTCAGGAATCATACTAATGGCTGCTAATAGTATATAACGCATAATCTTGGTATATTTCATTTTTACCAAAAAAATATTGTGGTTAGTCCCCAAAGCGACCATTCTCCATCTGGTGGTCACCCCAAGAAGCTTGTGCGTGGATCTATCTATCTATTGCCTGATGCCGTGATCCCCAAAGGGGTGCGTGGAGCGTCGTCTAATTAGAATAGAGGGAATATTTCTGCTCTTTTCAGTGTGTGTGGATATGCGAGTGAACTGTTTGTAATATTGCACTGAATATACACCTATTAATGCACATGTACTGTTACAATTATACAACATATATCATCGAAATCAATGAACTCGTGTATATCGAGAGAATGGTTCTACACTTTTGAACGACTTCTATATATGCACGTGGAGTGCTTCTCTTATTACACTGAATACACACTTTATAAGTACACATGTGGTGCTATTACACTGTACAACTTATACTACTGGTATTGAAATAAATACACTCGGAATATATCGAGGGAAAGGCTCTACCCCTTTGAATGATTTCTATAAATTGGCGTAGAACGCTTCTCTTATTACACTGTATACACAAATTATGAAGACACACGTGGTACGTTATCCCCTACTTCCTGAGTGTATGCAAGCAATTTGAATCTACTAACCATTCTATGAACACAACAGGACTTAATTACTTTTTTGGTCTATGTGAGTGAAGGAGACAAATGTCAAAGCTGTCTGTAACAAGTGTCTCCCTCTAAGTTGAAAGAATGACAGAGAGATAGATTCAAGGTACATTAGAATAAAAATGCTTGGACACAAGAGTTTAAAGCAGTCTAAGTCATAGGATGAAGAAAAGATTGACTGAGGGAGATGGTTCCAGAATTCACTTGTTGAATAGAAGAAAAACAGAACATTTGTTAATTCTTGGGTTGGAGAGCTACGTAGAATATAAGTGGGATTGTGTTGAAAGGCGGGTACCTCCCACTAGCCGTTAGAGAGGGTGTATACACTGAGAGACCTCTGAAGAATGCTAATTTTTGTAATAGTGACAGAAGACTGAAAGAGATACAACATTGTGGCGTGTAGAAAAGGATTGTAGGGAACTAGTAAGAGGAAGTCAGTTGATGAGGTGAAATGCTTTTGACTCTACCCTTTCCAGAAGTGCGGTATTGGTGGAACCTTCCCACATATGCTAATAATATGCGATATGTGGGCTCACAGTACCCCTGTACAGAGAAAGAAGCTATGCGAGGGTAGGAACCCAGAGAGATGGTTGAGCATGCCTAACTTCTGGGAAGCTGTTTTAGCAAGTGTGTTTGTATGGTCTTTCCAAGAAAGGTCTGAAGAAAAAGAGATACCAAGACTATTTGGAGAAGACAAATGGTTGATTTGTGTGATGTTTATTGTAGTGGTAAGGAGAAGGGGTGTTTGTGAGAGCTAGCTGGATTACTCTCTGTGTATGTGAGACAGAAACAAAATCAGTAAGAGAAGTCAGGCAAATGAAGCAGGATTTCCAGGAACTCCTTAGCAGTAGCCACGTGATAAACACTGACTGTTAAGTTGTTCACAGTTGTTCACAAGGGTGAATACTGTTCACCCTTGTGGAAAGGTTGTGAAGTGGTTGCATTGAGGCACTTGAACAAAATTAAAAATTAAACTATTAGATTAATCCCTACTGTACCAGAGGGTATTACAATAAATGTACCCTCCAGTACCAGGCATTGTGGCCAAAATGGCTTCAAAGTCAAGAGAGAACACCCTTTCACCCCGAAAGTTGGAGGAGTACTGACCCAGCTAGCCTGTGGGAGCTAAGGTCCAAGCTGATAAGTATAATAAAGATGAATGGAGATATAACACCAGTACTCTTCAATCCTTTATTGGCTAGGGTTGAGTACAGGAGCGCCGAGACGCTGGTTGGTTATGTAAGAGTCTGGTGTGAACTGAAGGACTTGCTGCCTCCACAGGCCTGGGTGCCAGAGGCGCCCGCAAGTCTAAAGTGTCTGTGGTGCCATATGGTGTTGGACAATAGTGGTGTATACATTATTATTATATCTCCCCCCCCCCTATTGGCGTCCGACGAGGCGATGGTGGAGTCGGGCGGTGTAGGTTGAGTGGAGGGCGGTAGACGAAGCTGTCGTAGGAAGCGGCGGTTGCGGAGTGTGGCTCGCCCCGACCCATCCACCCGGATGGTATACTGGCGGTGTGGATGCACCTCCACTACAGTGCCAGTCTTGTTCCACCGTGTCGGGTTGTTGCCCCCCTGGTTCTGGACGGAGACCCGGTCACCGACGTGGAGTGGTGATAAAGGCCGGGCTGAAGCATTATAGTATGTGGCTAGGGCAGCGTTACGGTGAAAAAGGGCTGCCTCACGAGCTTCGGCCGAGAGAAGCCAGTGGGGGTGGAGGTGGAGAAGTGCAGGATTGCAGGGGACGTGGTCCCGTAGGGTCCTGCCGAAGAGAAGTTGAGCTGGTGACTTGTCAATGGTCGAGAGGGGTGTGTTCCTGTATTGGAGGAGGGCGCGGGCTGCGGCGTTGTTGTCTAGAGAGCCAGTGGGGGATGTACAGTCCGCGATGATGCGGCGGGCTGCTTTAACAGCCAGCTCGGCGCGGCCATTAGACTGAGGGTAGAACGCAGAGCTGACCCGCTGTGACACACCCCAATGTGCCAGGAATTCTTGGAAGTCCCCGGCTGTGAACTGGGGCCCACCATCGCTCGCCAGTACCCGGGGTGCTCCGTAGTGGGTGAAGAGGGTACGGCCTGCCGAGATGAGGTGGTGAGCATCACATTTACCTGGTGGCAGGTAGAAGATGTGGACATTGCTGGAGAAGCGATCAACGTAGACCAGGTAGTGTTTGCCCTGGTGCTGAAAAAAATCGGCGGCTACCTGGTCGTATGGCCATTGGGGTGGGTCAGATGACATGAGTGGCTCTTTCGGCTGGGACGGGGCGTGGGCGCGGCAGTAGTGGCAGGTATCTAGGCAGTTGCGTAGGGCCTTGTCAATACCTGGCCAGTAAACACTCGCACGTGCATGGGCCTTCATGCTAGTCATACCCTGATGAGCTGAGTGAAGGGCCTCGAGAACTCTGGACCGAAGATGATGGGGGATGACTGGTCGTTGATCCATGAGGGCTACCCCGTCGACGGAAGTGAGGCGGTCTCTAACACCCCAGAACTGTCGGAGTTGTGGGGCGGTCGCCTCTCTGGAGTCCGGGAAGCCCTCGGGGATGGTCTGAAGAAGGGAGGTATACTCGCTGTCTTGTTGGCCGGCAGATTTTAGGTCAGATCATGATACAACTGGGTCAGGTATGGCGGCGAGCATGGTGAGGGAGGCCAAGGCAACTGAGTGGATATCGAGCTCGCTGGCGGCCGCACTATGCACATCATGGGCGTCCGCGGAGGGCCTGGTCGGGTAGCGGGAGACAGCGTCAGGGCCGCGGTGCCATTTGCCAGGCGTATGTTGAATGATGAACTGGTATCGTAGGGTACGTTCCTTAATCTTGAACAGGCGAGGGTTTGGTATGTTGTCAAGGGACCGGTCGTTAAGGATGTGCAGTAGAGGTCTGTGGTCCACGACGACGACGAGGTCAGGGCAGCCCAGGACAAACATTCTTCATCTGTCAAGGGCGTCAGCCACTGCTAAAGCCTCGCCTTCGACGGGTGCGTAGTGGGACTCCACAGGTGTGGTAATATTGTTTTTATTAATCTCACCACCACACCCCCAATGAAATTAATTAAAGTATATATGATCCACCGGGATTCGAACCCGGGTTATCACACACATATTTTTGCCACCTTAACCATTACACCACCAGGACGGTTAAAGGTTTATGCACAAAACGGGAGCCGGCGAAGATAAGTTTCCAACCGACCTTGCAACAGGTGGGGGCAGATGCGGTGGGGCAGGAACAATGTTGTTGGAGTAGGAGGAAGCCAAGGCCGGTTTTGCTCCAGTCTGTGGCGAGGCACGTGGGTCTGCCGATCTCGAAGGAGCAGACCCCTTCCTCAACCAGGTGTGTGATGTGGTCCTTAGATGTGGCAAAGGTACGGTCGAGTGCCTCATCCCAGTGGAAGGGGGTTTTGGACTGCACAAGTTCCCGGAAGGGCGCCATTTCCGGTTTGATGCTGAAGGCCCAGGCGACCTGTTCAACGAGACCCAACCACGACCGGGCTCCCGTGATGTCTGTGGGCGTGGGAAAGTCACGGATGGCCTTAATCATGGACGTGCATGGCTTAATTCCAGTGTCTGTGATGGTGAGTCCGGCGAAGTCAACTGAAGGGGCGGCGAAGGTAAACTTGTCAGGGTTGAAAGTGACACCGTTGGTTGCACAGAGGGCCAGGTAATCAAAAGTGTGCCAAAATGCCTCCTCGACTGAAGAGTCCCACAAAAGGGAGTCGTCGACACACTTCACCTTACGAGGGACAGCCTGTATGATTGCGTCGAAGCGTCGGGTATAGGCGTCGCCAGCTGCCAAGTAACCTTGAGGGGCCCTGATATACCTGTAACGGCCAAATTCCGTGATAAAAGTCGTAGCCTCCCTGCTGGATTCGTCGAGTAGAACAGCATGGTATCCATTCCAGGCGTCTAGGACCGTCTTACGAGTGCCTGCAGGGATGGATTGGGCCAAGTTGAATGGGCTCGGGGTGTGATGTGTCTCCCGAAGGCAGGCGTGGTTGAGTGCCTGCAGGTCAACTGTACGGAGGGGTTGTCCAGTTTTCTTGGCGACCACCACCATCCTAGAACACCAGGTAGTAGGGGTACCGATGGGGACAGGCTCAATAATGCCCAGTGCGACATCCCTGTCGAGATCTGCTTTGACCTGGGCCTTCCAATGATGTGGTATAGGGGCAGGGGTGTGCACGCACGTGGAGATGCGCCAGGCTTGATGTGGATGTGCATGGGAGGGCCAGACATCGTGGGGAGTGGGCCGCTGGTGGTGTTAAATGCTGAAGATGCAAACTGTGACAAGAAACAGTCACGAAGGTCAGACAGGTGCAGGTCGTTAGGTGGGAAGGGGAGGGAAGTGGGCTGGTGTGGTGGAGGGGTCCTGGTCAAGGTGGGTGGTGGTTGGGCTGTGTGGGCGGCCATGCAGGGGGTAGGTGTGGGGAAGTCGGGAGGGATGATATGCAGTGCCCTACAAGCTGAAATGCTAATAAATAACGGTGACTGTGCCTGAATAATAAAAATATCATCATCAGTAGTGTAGGGGGTGCCGGCAACGTCGGTGGCGGTAATGGTAGTCGGCATATAACCCAGGACCTGGAGAGTGTGACCCCCCACGGCCGTGATCCGTTGGTGAGTAGGCTGTAGGTGGTGGCGTTGGAGGCCCAGTGCCCGTAGTAATTGCAAACCAGCCACAGATACTTGGGCGCCCGTGTCAGGGTGGGCCGTGACGCTGGTGGGGTGGGAGTGGGGCGACATGGCAGTAGAAATGGTAATGGGCAAGGAGGGGAGCCGTGCGGGTGGTGGTTTGTTAACAGCCTGTTTGATAGTACCAATGATAACAGCCGCGGATGAAGGTGAGGGCGTGGAGTGACAAACTGTGGAGTAATGGTTGAGTTTGTTGCACGACGGGCAGGTCTTGCCCCAAGCAGGGCATTTGGATGGGCGTTCGGCTCGAGAGTGTGTGGATAGGCTGCACCCACTGCACTGGGAAGAGGTGGATTTACAAACCTTGGCAAAGTGGTTAGGTTTATTACACGCCGTGCAGGTCTTGCCCCATGCAGGACACTTCGAAGATCGTTGGGCTTGTGAATGTGAAGATAGGCCACACCCGGAGCAACGTGTGGGAGATGAAGTGGGGCCGACGTGGGAAGGTGGTGGGGCGGGCGACGGGGGCTGAGTGGGTTGGGCGGGGGGCTGGATAGGGGCGGGGCGTGGGTAAGTACTCTTGAGACGCTGGTATGGTGATTTCACAGCATGTACCCCCGGTTGCATTGCCGTCTGATCGAGTGCCGCAGATTCGAACCCCACACAGTAGTTGATAACATCTTGTAAGGTAGGTAGGGTGCGGTCTTTAGTTAAAACATCTTGCTGAAGGGACGAATCACTAATCCCGATAGTCACTTGGTCCCGTATGTGTTCGTCAGAGACATCAGTGTGGCAACAGGGGCAGGTAAAGCCACAGTCCAAAGTGGCCTCCGTAATACGTGTGACGTAGTCCCGGATCTGTTCAGTAGGTTGTTGGAGAAGAGACCGGAAGTGGTGGCGAGCGGCTGCGCGGTTCCGTTGTCGGTGGACGAGTTGTGTGATGAGAGTTGCTAGGTCGATTTCTGGCAATGAGGAGAACGCCTGATTGTGAGCAAACATGGCACTCTGAAGGGCAGGGTCGCACGTCTGGTAGAGCTCGATGGTAGCCTCGTGAGGTGGTAGAAGGACGAGCCGCTTGTAGACCTCCCAATCAGCCCAGAATTTGCGTAGGGCGTGTCCCGGCATATGTAAAGCGGCCTGGGGCCGCGTAGGGGCAGCCCGGCAGGGCGGGGCGGGGTGTGGCTGGGCAGGGTAGGAAGGGACTTGAGGTGGTGGTGGTATGATGATGTCATGCGCAGAAGGGGCTGCGCCGTGAGGGTTGGTGCCAGCCGTACGATAGCCAGGGGGGGCATAATGGCCGCCGTGGACTTGAGGTGGTGGTGGTATGATGACGTCATGCGCAGAAGGGGCTGCGCCGTGAGGGTTGGTGCCAACCGTACGATAGCCAGGGGGGGCATAATGGCCGCCGTAATACCGACCGTCGCTACCGACACCAGTGTGGGCCTGGCCGTCAGTTGGGGAGGGTGTGGGATGTTCGCTCTTGAGAGGGTGGGTAAGGGGATTAGTCATGTTCATATGTAATAAAGACATGTGGGGAATAACTGGCATATGGTGGGGCACTGAGACATGGGTAACTGGCATATGGTGGGGCACTGAGACATGGGTAGCTGGCATATGGTGGGGCACTGAGACATGGGTAACTGGCATATGGTGGGGCACTGGGACATGGGGAGATGTATGAGGTGTGGGTGTCTGTGTAGAGGGATGAATAAGTGTATCACTGGTGGAGTGTGAGGCAAAGGATGGGTCAGCCTGGTGGGTAACATTACTGGCCTGGGGCTGATGTTGTAGAGGCTGGTGGGGCTGGAGATCCTGGCGGGGCGGTGGTGGAGCTGTCGTGGGGCGATGTTGTAGATCCTGGCGGGGCGGTGGTGGAGCTGTCGCGGGGCGATGTTGTAGTTGTAGATGCTGCTGGTCCTGGAGAAGCTGTAGAAAGGTGGCGATACTCGATTGGAGGGCGTCGATCCTTTCATTCAAGTAAATGATGGATGGGTATGGAAACAGGGCATCGGGCAATGAAGGCTCGACCGGTTGGGAGGTAGATGTAGCCGGGTAGGGACCGCATGGCGGCAAGCCGGCTTCCACAGCAGCTGCAGCCTCAGCTAGGTAGTGCAGGTTCTCCATGTAGGTTCAGATACTGATATACACTGCGCCATATAATAAAGATGAATGGAGATATAACACCAGTACTCTTCAATCCTTTATTGGCTAGGGTTGAGTACAGGAGCGCCGAGAAGCTGGTTGGTTATGTAAGAGTCTGGTGTGAACTGAAGGACTTGCTGCCTCCACAGGCCTGGGTGCCAGAGGCGCCCGCAAGTCTAAAGTGTCTGTGGTGCCATATGGTGTTGGACAATAGTGGTGCATACATTATTATTATAATAAGTGTTGCCAATGTTTCAGAGCAGTACGTACAAGTTATGGTACCAGGTACCACATGATATGGGCAGTTACAAGGACAGCATATTACTGATAGACGTCCTCTGTCGCTGGTACTGACGAGTTACTTTTTTACTGATGGCAAGCAACCGTCGCTGGTACAGTAAGGATTAATCAATAAACATGCAGTCACATAGGACCTTCCTCCATTATTCATAGAAAGAGATGTTGAATACCTTATATAATGCTACAGATATTGTCACACCAAATGCTCTGAGGAATTTGCTACAATTGTGCCACTTCTACGCATCTTTCCCCCATGTACTCAGGCAGCTGGAAATGCTCATGAATTCACACTGTCTCCTCCACAATGTAGAAATTCCGCTTATCAAAATTAATTTATCCTCAGAAGTACTACTGGAATTCACTTTCTTGGAGTTGCTTTTCACAAACATTCATCCTACAACAGTTTAAATCCAATTGATACAAACATTTTATCAATGCAGGATGTTTTTAGGCATATGGACCTTTTTAATTTTGTCTTTGTTTTTCCTTCCTCCATTCACTGTCTATAAACAAAAAAGTATGCAACATGATATTTAAATAAACCAAAGCATTGGAGAAGGCCTATGACAGAGTGGATAGAGAAGGTTTGTGGAAAGTACTTAGAATATACGGAGTAGAGGGCAAGTTGCTGAAAGCAGTGAAGAGCATGTATGAGGGTGCAAAGGCGGCAGTAGGTGTGGAGAGTGAGCAGAGCGAGTTCTTTGACCTGAATGTTGGTTTGAAACAGGGGTGTGTGATGTCCCCGTGGTTGTTTACTGTATATATGGATAGAGTCATGAAAGAAATACTATCAAGAGCAGTGGATGTTGGTGTACCGCTGAAAAGGGAGGGAATTGAGTGGAAGCTACCTATACTGCTGTTTGCGGATGATACAGTTCTGATGAGTGATAATGAATGGGAGTTGCAGGGTCTGGTAAATGAGTTTGGAACAGTGTGCGAAAAACGGAATTTGAAGGTAAATGCGGGGAAGAGCAAGGTTATGGTCTTCGAAAGGGGTGAAGTCACAGAGTGTGAGGTGAAGCTGAACGGTCAGGCAATGGAGATCGTCAACTCTTTTAAGTATCTGGGCAGTGTGTTGAGTAAAGATGGGACTATGGATGAAGAAGTGCGGGAGAGGGTACAACAGGGGAAGAGGGTTGTAGGAACGCTAAAAGCAGTAACAAGAAATAGGGTGGTCAGTATGGAAGTGAAGAAGTCCTTGCATGACAGTGTGGTAATCCCGACACTGACTTACGGAAGCGAAGCGTGGACGTTGGTTGAGAGACTCCGACCAAGAGTGAGAGCAGTGGAAATGAATTACTTAACACTAGATTAGCGGGCTAGCGGTTTATTTATATGTACCGCCCAGCGGGGTGTTTTTAGCCAAAATAGGGCTGTTTACGTGATCATTTTCATGCCTAAATAAGACCCAGAGCGTAAAACAAGTATCTATCCCTGAAAGGGCATAAACAGAGCTTTCCAATGACACCATAACGATCCTTTTATGATGGCTGGTTTTCTTGCAACAACCGTGCAACGCGAGTTCAAAAAGCATGTAATTCGGCACTTTCCCCATACAATTCCGTATATAGCGAGTGAGAGAGGGAGGGAGGAGGTGGGATTCGTGTCAGTAGGTTCGCCGCGGTGGTCTAGAGCAGTCATACGCTCGCTACTCTCCTGCCACCACTTGTCTCTCTCTCTCAGCAACATTACGTGCTGAAATTGCCACACGACCTATGTTGAGCGCCGCCAGATAGTCCAGATTTATTATACTCGACTTATGTTGCGCCCCGACAGTTAGGGGTTAAGGAGTGCATGCGGAGTTACATGGAGGGATAGACAGACTAATGAGGAAGTAAGAAGGAGGTGTGGTGTGGAGATAGATTAGCTGGAAAGTGTGAAAAGGAACAACTTGAGATGGTTCGGCCATATGGAACGTATGGAAAGCGAGAGAATGACTAAGAGGGTGTACGAGAGTGAGGTGGAGGGACAGAGAGGGAGAAGTAGACCGAATGAGAGGTGGAAGGATGGAGTGAGGAAGTACATGAACGAAGGCGGTGCTTGTTGGGGGGAGGGGCGTCGACTGACTGGGGACAGAGGTGCATGGGGGCGGTTCGTTCGTGGCCACCCCTTCGGGGATCACGGCGTCAGGCAATAGATAGATAGATAGATTGAAATTCTCCCTATGAACGTATGTGGATCCTTCGTCTTGAGTGTGTCGCCTAATATTCATAACAGACATTTAGCCTCCTCATCCTGTTAGCCTGGCGCCATTCCATGTTGTAGTTTTTCTCGTCTGGCAACATTAACACCGATCAGGTAATTTCCTGTGCAACTGTAACACCTTCACTACCACTGCCAGGATTCTTTTTGTTAGCAGAAGAAAACGGCTGACGGATTGGAACTCATTTCTAAGGTATACAGTATACAGTATATACAGTATATATAATATGCAGGGTGTATTAAACAAAACAAGTTCACTTTATTCTATAATTAAATGCATAATAATTTATCATAAATGATTTAAAGGACATACAGTAAAATATTCAGTGTCGTCCAAACATGTGCTATAATCCAAACACTGGCATTGGTCTCCCCCTTCATCCCCCCCCCCCCCCCCCCCACCCATTTCCTAGCTTATACCCAGGAATGTTGAAATATAAACATTATTAGTTTTCCTTTTACAACTCAAATTATTTTCTGTTAACCCACTGAGCCCCAGCTAGTTTATAATAAATGTACCACCCAGGACCGGCAGGTTTTGAAAAACAAAATGTCCAGAAAACACCAGGAATAGGTTAGGAATGAAGGAAAACCCACAAAAAACCGATCCCCTAGGTCATTAAGGGGTCGTACGGTGCGCCCGAATGTCGGATTTACAAGAGGGGAAATGGGTGGGCAAAACACCCAAAAACAGGTTTTTGCGCGCTCACGTGCAAGCGGTTGGACTTTGAGAGTTTTCAACCATCTGCATTGTTGTATGGGATACTTACACAGTCCCCATACAAATCTGAGCCCTCTAGGTGCCATAGGACCGGAGTAATTAACAGAGACGCATACGTATGAGTCGCTGGGGTTTAGCATTACAAACATTGCCGACGCACTGTTTGCGTCGCTTAGGTTCTGTGGGTTAATACCAAACATTTTTGTAATTTTCTTTCAACATAGGAAGGACTGAAGGCATCTTGGATGAAGCAAATTTCGATCCTAAATTGGTCTGCAGCCATTACCGTCATATGTTAGTAAATAAAAGCAATGTTGATTGACAAATAAAACCAAACAATTTCGGCATTATAAATGTATTGTCTAATGCTATTGAATTTTGTGTACAGACGTGAACATTAATTCAGATACAAACTTATTTGAAGTGGTCTTGGGTTGAATTGAATCTCCTTATCAGTTTTGTACTGGGTATTTGCATTTCAGAGATTCGTTTAATCAGTTCGATACTTCAAAATCGATCTGAATTAATTACCACTACTGTGCATGATCATTACAGTGTAATAAGAGGAGATTCATTAAAATAATGTTAATTCCCTCCAACTGATGTAATACAGTTTTGAGAAATCAATTATACCCAATATTTTTAATCTTTTACATTTTTATACCGAGACTTAACACATTTCCGTGAATTTCATTAACAGGAACGATCAGCCCCAATGAATCTATGAATAAAAAAATATTCTTCATAAACGATTGAATTACCTTCTGCTGCATTCGGATACCCAACCCAGACTTGGGAATCACCACGATTCAGCAGTTCAGTTGCAGTTCGGGAAGTATAGCGCCTTACTAACGGCACTTTTCACTTACTTTTATTATTTTATATATATCAATTTGTAGTTCTTTTCTTTTCTTGATAGTGTCTCAGTTCATATCCTTCTTTTTCTTTTCTCGTATTTTCCACAAGCTGTAGACTCGTCAGTGTAGACGATCTCCTTGGCTCTCTCTCCTTGTTTTCTTCTTTAACTCTTACTGTACCATAGGGTACAGTAATAAAAGTCACCCCCAGTCCCAAGCAATGTGGTCAAAATGGCAAGATATAGCAACTTTCCACCTCAAAAGATGGAGGAATACTAGCTCTCCCAGCCTGCAGAGGATTGGATATAAGCTGAGAAGTGTTGCCAACTCTAGAGCAGTGCTCAAATGGTCGTGGTACCAGGCACTGCCTGATACTGGCAGTTACAAGGAATGTGAATTACTGACGGCAGAGCCGTCGCTGGGACTGGGGAGTGATATATCTACTGACGGTAGGGAGCCGTCACTGGTACTGAACGGGTTAAACAATACATTTCCGATGACTTTATTTTTTCTTCTATGTATGGCTGATGTAGAACTGGTTCCTTCACTCTTTATTGCATGTATTCAGGACACCATAAAATATTGTTTTTAATATCCTCTACTTCTGCACCACATAAATCACATTTAGTATCCCCTCCCCCAGTATGCCTATTTATATCTTTGTTTGTCCTACTTCTATAATATATAACTGATGCCTGTCTGTGTATTATCAATACCTCCTCTTCTCCCTTTATATCCGTTTTCAATTATATATATAAGCTACTGTTAAGTCCTAACTCTTCTTTCCACTGTTTTGTATCCCATTCCACAACTCTCCTCCTTATCTCCTCATTATTAATAGTTTTATGGTTTATTCCTCAAAGATTTAACATCTGCATATATTTTCTTATATCTACTGTCTAGGGATCTTTTTTTATTTTTAATATTGCTTCTGTAATTCTTCTCAGTAGATCATTACCCTCTTCTCTTAATACATATTTTAGATATGTAATCTTCCCCTCCAATAACCTTTGCTCCCATTGTTGATGACCCTAGCTTTCCCCTCAGATTTACTTTCTGTGTATATCTAGGTGCCCAGATATATGTCTGTAAACTTTATTTACCGCTACTTGTAATTTATGAATTTCTGTTTTTGTTAATTATATAATATTTGAACCATACAGGACCGACGGGATCACCACACTCTTCCAAAATGTTTGTCCTATAAGTATCTTATTACAGAATTATACCCCATGAACAGAGTTACAAATGTTACATATATTTCTATGCTATTTAGTTTCGAATATTTAATATTTTTCTGTTAACCACATAATATCATTGCCATATTCCAATATACTTTGATTTCGTAATTACTAATGTGTGAATAGGTAAACCTATATTTTCCCATTAGTTATAAGTAGATAGTAAACATGTTTATCATGTATCAATTATTTAGTGATTTACTCGTTACCCTGTTTTGCTACATTCATAAATAAGCATTAATAACATATTTCTGGGAAAACGTGATACAATAATATACAGTATGTTCATTTTCCATTTAACCCGTACAGCCCCAGCGACGCGTCTGACGCGTCGGCGATGTATGTAACGCACAGCCCCAGAGACGCGCCTGACGCGTCACCCTAATTGCGCCGACCGTAACCTCAGGTGTAGCCACTCAAGAGGGCTCAGATTTGTATGGGAACTGTGTACGTATCCCACGCAACCGTGCCGATGGTTGAAAACTCTCAAAGTCCACGTGCGTGCGCGCGAGCGCGCAATAACCTGTTTTTTTGGGGATAATTGCCTTCAATTTTTTACTCTTGTAAAATCCGTTTTCGGGGGCTCTGTAGGACCATTTTTAAAGCTTTTTGAGCGGTTTTTCGTGGTTTTTCCTTCATTCCTAACCCATTCGCTATTGTTTCTGGAATAAAAATTTTTTTTGAAAACCGGCCGGGTTCTGGTGCGCAAACATTACAAAACTAGCCGGGGCTCCACGGGTTAACAATGTATTTGTCATAGTCTGTAACAGTTTTGTTAATACACCCTATATATATATATATATATATATATATATATATATATATATAAGACCATAGATCTGGGATCCGTGAAATAACTTTTTAGAGGTGTAATAAAACATGTATTTACTGAGGGACTTGAGGCACTTGAACTAAGGAGTACACGGTCACAGTATATAACATTTTGTATTTATAATTACAAGGTGTAAGTCCAGTCAAACTGGACTAGGCCTAGGCCTATAGCCTAAATTTGAAATATACAAGTTCAACTGTCTACACGTATCCTATTACCTGTGGCCAGATGACGCAATGTTATAGCTAGTCTTTCTTCTGGTGTAACAGCCTTCCTAAAGTTAGTGTCTTTCTTCTTTATAATGGGTCCAATCAGTTTAAGGACTTCGAAAAATTGCGCTTTTCTCAGCCTCATCCAGTTCCTGTAGGATTTTAAATCTTCCAGAGCTAACTCTTGCACAAGTTTATTGAATACACTCTTTTCTTGTCTTCTTGCTAACCATTTCCGCTGCCACAACCGTTTTCTTCTCAGTTTCATCCTGTCCTGGTCCATATAGGCAACCACAAGTGCAAATGCGGCCTTCTTTTGCGAGAATAGGCCAGCCGTTTTAAATAGTTCCGCCATTTTTGCTGTCATGGGCAAAAGATGAAGATCGTGGTCCGTGTGTTGCAAGTGTGATAAGAAGACGACGATCCATGCCCAAGGTCGAAGGATGAAGGTCGAAGGATGAAGGTCGAAGGACGACGGAAAATATGTCCACTGTAATACTCCTTAGCTGTTTCTGTCTGTCTCTTTTCTTGTACTACTTCTCCTACTTCGGGTGTGGGAGGCTACGATTCCTCCGCCCCTTTTCAAATTAACGTACTTGACGTGACAGAGAAAGGGGCGAGGGAACGCGAAAGTGGTCCAGGACCTTAAGAATTGGAACTTTAAATGTATTTCTGTTCGGGCTCTGTCTCGAGTCGCCCACCCACCGCTAATGTGGTATTGTGCCTGAGTACATACATACATACATACATACTAGGCTTTTCTTTATTTTATTTTTTTAGGATATCCTTGATCAATCAGGATCATTTTTAACCCTTTCATTACCGGGAACGGTTTTTTTCACTTGATATCAGCTAGATTTAGACGATGTTATGAAGCTTAGGAAGGATATATGGTAGCTAAAACGATTAATTAAGATAGTCCGTTTTTAAAGGGTAGACGTCCGTCCCATGCTGGATAAAGTCGTATAATAATTTTCCAGAATATAACGAAAAAAACGTCATCGGTACTGAAGGGGTTAAGAGCCCGAAAGGTGAGCTCTGACTGTTTAAGAGGCCAGGGAGGTAGTTTTTTTAAGGGATCCAGGTTGACAAGGATTATTTGATGTACTGTTATTGAGAGGGTAGAGGAGATCTATAGTTTTTTTTTTTTTTTTTTTTTTTTTTTAAAGACCTCCGTCTACGTATTGTGAAAAACCTGTTATCCTCCGGCAAATTGTGGGATTGAGTGAGTGAAGGGGGGGGGGGGGGGACAGTGAATGAAGGAGGATGCATGTTTTTCATAATACGTGTTGCTAGCCCCAAACGCGCAAGCAACTGTGGCTTTCAACCATCCGACACATCCCCTTTTATTAATGTGCATCACACATGTTACATACAAATAAGGTTTATGTTTTGTTTTACCCTACTATACCACTATACCCCAGTTGTCTGGGCTAGCTTATATCTTCCGAGCTCACTGGCAGGACCCTGTGGCGTGTTTTCATTTTAGGACAACGTCTCGTATTATTAGTTAGCTAATAGAGTTTCACTGTGGCACAGATGGCTTGATGTGGGAGGAAAAAGGTGCCCAGCTAGGACGGTATGCATGTGGGGCACTGCCGGTCAGCCTAGTATTCCGGCCTGCAGGTGCTGCTAATCAATTATTCTAATTTTGATGCGTGTCTCCGAAGCAATAATCAATATTGATGTGAAGCGTAACAATAAATATATATATATATATATATATATATATATATATATATATATATATATATATATATATATATATATATATATACTGTATATATACAGTATATATATATATTTACAGTACTGCCCTGACGTGAAAAACAGCGACATGACTATTCTACATTGCTCAGGCTTGTAGTGTGAAATTAAATGTTCAACTCGCATTTTTGTACACGGGCTATTTGGAAGGTTGACCTCATAACTTTTAATTATTACGATGATTATTAAAATATTTACTTCGTATTTTGGGAACATATGCAAAACTGCAGCTAGATGCATCCTTTGCTGTTTAATACATGGCGAATATTTAAAGCGTATACAAATTGTTCATCTTTATCAAATTTACCTTAATCAAGTATAACATGTATATGTATTAAATAAAGCAGAATTTAATCCAGTCACAAATGTTGTTTATATACCATTCCATTCCATTATTGTTATATTTATGTAAATAGTACGTTCTGGATTTATCACTCTTTGCTATCATGTGACAACTGGACGCGAGTAATTATTCTTATGTCAAGAACACTGTCTAAACTTCATTTTGGTCTGCATGGGGATAAGGTAAAATATAGACTTGAAAGTAGTTGAGAGGATAATTTCATGTTCAATAACAGATCAAACATGGACCTTCGGAGAATACATCACTGTACTTGTCAGTGAAGTGATTCCATTATCTTTTATCTTGCAATAGGTTAGAATTATCGTAAATTACGATAGTTTTTGTTCATATACTCATTTATACTGGTAGTTGGTACCTCTGTTATGGGAACTACTTACAATCCTGGTTTGCACATGATAAACTAGGTATATTGCTGGCCCCTAGTTTAGTGCTCCTGTTTGCATTAGTCTATTAATTCTATATAATTGTAGGGAATTTAGATAGATAGGTTAATTTTCTAACTTACTGGTACATGAAATTATCCCAACAAATAGTTATTTAATAATTACCAAATGAAGAATTCGATGGTGGAATTCGGTCCTCTACACACGGCTAATTCATTTGCATGACATGTAGGATGTTCACATAATACAATATCGATACAATGAACTTAGCTTAGAGGACTGGTGATGTAGGACTGTTGATATGGATTAATAATGGTAGCACATGGTGAACTATGGGTTGAGTCAGGGCTGGGGGGAGCTGTTGACTGTATGGTGGTTTTTGAGAGACTGAGGGCCAGCATTCTGTCGCTTCGCGAAGTTACATAATGACTGCCGGCTCATAATAATTATAACCTATGATTTGGTTTCATGATACATCTAGAGCTGATGTAAATATTTATACATTACAGTTAATATTTAACCTACACTTAATATTAAACTACAGTACATAAAGAACTAGCCAAAATCGTACTTGCTATACAATACCGCCAAATTCAAATACCCAATTGGACTCAAAACTGTCGGGATCATCACACTATTCCCGACATACTGCCCGCCACCAAAAACAATATACAGTAGCTATATACAAAAAAGGATATCAAAGATTCAAAGATCATCTTAGATCTCCAAAGATCCACGGAACTCATAGCCGCCCTCCTTTTGGGGCGAGCGCCACTGGAAGCCAGAGAAGGATCATCCTTCTCATTGTCAACTGCTCCACCCTGAGGAGCACTGTCACCAGCATTCCCCTGTGGAGATATATCAGTAGAGTTACCGGTATCATCAGGCAGTTCTACATCCTGCTCCAAGGGGTATAACCTTACGACTGGGCGAGTAGTAATCCCAGTCGAAGTCTGTAATCTATCAACCCTAATATGACCATCAATGCCCTGGAACAAATTGACAATCCTACCAAGCTTCCAATATAACCTGGGATGCTCATCATGAATCAATACGATATCCCCGATATGAGGCCACCGTTGATTCGTCCCTTTGATTACATTCGAGTGACGTTCGCGAAGAGACAGCAAATATTCTTGTGTCCACCTTTTCCATAAGTCGTCTGACACCTTGATCATATGGTGGAAGCGACGACGTGTGGCGTCAGCATCCCCGAACGTAGGGTCTCGCATATCCTCGTGCGTTACTGACGACCTAGGAAAGGGATTAAGATTTCGTCCACGTGTTAGCATGGAAGGCGTAATGGGTAAAGGATCATCAAGATCTGCCGAGGTATAGGTCAAGGGCCTGTTGTTGACTGACATCTCAATATCTGTCAAGACTGTTTGCAACTCCCTTTTGTTGACCAGGGCCCTCCCTAATACCTTCTTCATGGCAGACTTGACAATTCCTATTGTCCTCTCCCAAATCGCCCCGAACCATGGTGCACGTTCTGGTATAAGTTTCCATTGACAACTCTTTCCAGTGAGGGTAGACACAACCTGCGGATCATCCATTATATCCTTGAGAAATTTGGATGCCCCGACAAAACAATTCGCATTATCGCTCAGAGTCATTTGAGGGAAACCGTTGCGACCTGCAAAGCGCCTTAGAGTATGTAAAAAACCCTCACTGGATAAGTCGTCAATCAATTCAATGTGAATCGCTCTGGTTACCGCACATGTGAAGAGTACGGCATATACCTTAGCGATATTACCGGGCGATTCCCTAATTTGAATCGCTCCCGTATAGTCTACCCCAGTTACCTGAAATGGATCAGTCCTTTGTACCCTGAACTCAGGTAAAGGAGGTAGATCAACTGGGGAGTAAGGCTTACCCTGTAATCTTTTACAGATAGTACAGCTATTGTGGATCCCCTTAATCGCTTGTCACATCTTAGGGATCCACCAACGTTGTTGCATATAAGCCAGAACATAATTTACGCCAAAATGTACGCAGATCCCATGGCATTTGCGAATCAACAGTTTGGTAATCAAATGAGAGGAGCTAAGGAGAACAGGATATTTCGCAGAATCAATAATGTCCGCCTTCTGGATCCTGCCTCAACACTTAATTATGCTTCCTTCCATATACAATCCTAGCTGCCTCATTAAGTTTGTGGGTTTGGCCTTTGACTCCTTGTTCAGTATTTCATGTTCAGTAGGATAAGATTCCCTCTGTACTAAACATATTATTTTCGCTTCTGCTGATCTCAATTCATGGAGTCTGATATGCTTCGAATCTTCACTAAGGAAAGACCCGTTAGCCCGACTTCTCATATTGTTAATGAAACGGTATATCCATGCAAATACCCGTATTACTTGATCGTAGCTGCCGTAACGTTCCCACTCTACCAACTTGTTATCCTGATGTGTAGTACTCACAGTCTAACTACTTAACACATCATCTTGGGGCCGACTTGTAGGATCAGATATGCATTCCCTGAAATCCTGAGGCCATTCAGTTGGAGATATAAGCCATGTAAGTCCTTGCCACCAAATAGAGGATGACATAAACTGTTGCGCCGAGATCCCCGGGAAATTATGTCACTGGGTATCCTTGGTGCTCACATAGCGAAATTTAGCTGTAAGAACTAATTTATGTATCTCATCAGTGCGATTGGAAACATAAACAGGTAACACCTTCTGGCTGTGTACCTGAGAAAGTGCTATTTGACTGTCGCTCCAGACATAGACATCATTAATCTGTAGTAAGTCTGTATAAGCATCCAGTGTAAACTTTATTAGACGAGCAGACAGAAGCAATGCAGTAAGTTCTAATTTAGGAACTGTAATTTTATTAATAGGGGCTACTTTTGGCCTTTGCGATAGCCAGTTTTGCTTCACTACCATTGCATAAGTATATGGCAGTACCATACACACTATTACTGGCATCAGCAAAGGCATGTAGATCCACCCGTTGACCACTAATAACCTGACGATCAAGTTGGACCTTGCAACATGTGGAAAGGTCCGACCGAATTAACCGCCAAGTATCTCGTAACTCAGTCGAGAGAGGCGTGTCCCAATCTAGTTTTAGCCGCCACAGTTGCTGTAAAAACATACGAGCACGAATAGTTACAGGCAGCAAATAGCCTAGGGGATCAAACATCCTCGCAGACAAGCTTAAGCAGTGCGCTTGGTCATAATCTCACTGTCGCATGGTGTGTGACAGAAGGAAATACAATCTGTGGTAGTGCCCATTTGTGGCCTAAATACTTCACCGCACTATTCTCAGTAGCAACACCGTCAGAAACAAATTGACCTTTCAAAAGATCACTATTAGTGGCCCATTCTCTCAAGTATAAATGAGCCTTGGCAAATATATCGCGGATCTCCCAGCATCTCTTGAGCAATAAATCCTCATCGTCTCCAGTGCCTTGAAGATTGTCCACATAGATCCCCCGCTTGATCTCATTCTTGAAGTCAGGATCTAGTCCAGCCTCCTCAACATGTCGCAAGATAGTAGCGTTGAGAAGGAACTGGGAACAGGTCGCTCCGAATAAGACGACTCTGAATCTGTAGACCAGATACTCTGAATCTAGATCCATTGGGACCGGTCCCTTGGCCATAAAAATCTTGTCGAGTCCCTGTCTTCACGATGGAGTTGAAGCATCAGGAAGGCCTTCTCAATATCGGCGACCCATGCAAATTTATGACATCTGAAGCGTAACATAATTTGCGCAAGATCAGAGACCAGGGATGGACCCGTGTACAGACAATCATTCAGGCTATAGGAGCGATCACTGGATTTAGCTGAGGAGTCATAATTATGCAATACGAACATGAGTGGTGCAACTGTCCTTTTTTATCCCATGGTGAGCAAGGTAATGAATGTTATCCCCATACTCACTGGGATCTACTCTTTCAACAAATCCACGTTGTACCTGCTCGTTTAGTACTGCCGCATAATCTTGCAATAATTTGGATCCTTGACAAACTGCTTCTGAAGGCCACGTAATCTACCAAGTGCTAGATGGAAATTTGTAGGTAATTTACTCTTATTGTCATTCCGAGAGAGCCTTACCACATACTGACTCCTGCCAGAGTCATACGTTACAGTTTCTTCGTACGAGCTCAACGCTAGCTTGGACTCCCGATCAAGTTCATGTGGGTCAATTCCAATATTGTCTAAGTTCCATAGCTTGTCTATATCAGTGCATGGATTATCAGGTACAGTAGACCTAACATATTTGTCTATGGGGCTTACTGCTACCTTAAGGAACGTAACTACCTCCACCTTTGTGTCTTGAGATGAAGTTGCATAGGATCCAGAAACGGCATACCCTTGTATCGTGGGGAGCAATATCAGCTTATCTATCCGCCGATATCCAGGGTGAACCAGGTCGTAGTAATAATCAGCTCCGACCAGTAGCATAATACCATTGTTAGCAGAGAGTTGATCATCAGCCAGTTTAAAACCCTTGCTTCTGAGATATTTCAATTGTAGTTGAATCTCTGATGCCACATAGAAACTAGGAAGTTTATCGACCACAACAGCCTTGATGGGACATACCTTCCTTCTGTAGACATATGAAATCTCCACTATATCGTAGTCACTGGAATCTACTTCACCAGTGAAACCATGGAGACGCAAATTCTCTTGACCCTTGCTGGTACACTTGAGCTGTGGCAATGATGACCGCAGAACGAATGACCTCTGTGAGCACTGGTCGAGTAAGGTACACGTTATTACATGCTTATTATTACTCCCCACCACTTGCAGCATTATAGTAGGAAGCATTTGACACTCTCTAGAAGCAATGGACATAGCAGATACTTTGTTACTCTCGCTTTTATTTTTATCATGTGACTCTTTTGTGGTTCTCTCTTTTTCTTTGCCGTCGTGCCGATCAGACTGGGTACAAAGGGAAAACCAATGTTTCCCCTTGCAATACTTACAGGGTTTGATGAAGGAATTGGTGCAAGTACTGTTGAAGTGGTCTCTTGCCAGACAACTGGTACATAAATGAAGTGATTTAGCCTTGCCAATTTTCTGTGTAGCCTTAGGATATTTAGGACATTGGTACCATGGATGACCGCATACACTACACAACCTGCAAACTGATGTCATCGTCCTCTTCTGTTTAGGAGATGTCTGTACCGGGAAAGCCGCAGTGGATAGCGACATCTCCACTTGTCGGTAGTGTCCAGTACTCTCCATATTGAAGACTTCGGTCAGGAATTTCTGCACCAACGCTTTTAAGTCCAGTGGAGTGTCGCTTAATTGCCGTCTAATTATTTCCTTAAGGGGATAGGGTACCTTGCTCAAGATGTTTACACTGTAGATTTCCTCCTTCGTGATGGCCATCGTCTCCATTGACCGGAGGAGGCTCTCAAAAGAGGCATAGTACTCCTTTAACTCGGTCACATCATACGATAGACGATCTAGAGCGAAGATTTTTTTTATTAATGCTCTCTTTATTACTTCCTCTCTCCCATAAGTTCTTTTCAATAGCTCCACTGCAGACTCATAGCTTGTAGCTTCTAGCTTGTACCCCTCTATCAGCTTCAATGCCGCCCCTTTCAACTGTCCACGGAGATAAGTAAACCTTTGGATGGATGTAAGGGTCTTATTCCGATGAACGGAACACTCAAATATATCCCAAAATCCAGTCCAGGTAGTTGGATCCCCGGAAAAGGTAGGCAAAGTAAGCTTTGGAAGGCTAAAACCAGTTGCTTTTGGATTACCGGTATCCTTAACAGGGTGTGATTCTTGAGTTGAAGCTAATCTGGCTAAGGCTGTATTAACATTTGCAATATACTCCAGATCTGCTGACATTTCTTCTTCCACATCTTCAGGACTTGACAACAAACCATATACCTGCTGAGCATAACTATCATAGGTGGCTAGCGATTTAGTTACAGTAGCATTCTTGCCCTTTATCTGATCAGCCGAGGCACTTTCTAGAAAATCATCAAGATCTCTTAAACATTTATTCAAACTTCCCTTCATCCCTCCCTTTAAAATCTTAAGTTTCTTTAAATCCGTCATCGTTAAGGTCTTAATCTAGGCTATCAACTCTCTAAACTACAAAGCAAACTAGTTACACAAATTAATTTAAATTATGTGGCAATAGCATTGCCACTCCCAATTTGGAAACTGTCATTACTATAGTTACAGTAGGATGAATTAATTGAGCCTTGATAGACAAATAGCAGAAACAAACTAGGTCTAGAGAAAGAAGGGCAAATGACAAGACCTGACTAGTCACTAGTAGAATATATTAGGCCTAGCCCAGCTGCCCATGCTACAATCATGAGGTCTGACTGGCTGTCAATCGCTTAGGAATCAACAGAGACCGAACCTCATGACCGTTATTAGGCAACTAAGCTATACAATTTAATTAAATGAGTCACATGAGAACCCTCCCCTCCGGCAAAATTAATAAAAGAGTCTAATAAGGTCTAAAGGCTAAACACAAAGACACCAAGTAACTACCAACAGTGTCATCAAAACAACCACAGACACTCAGTAGGCCTAACCAAAAAAATGCGAGAAATGGTAGAAAACTGAGATACCCTCACACACATACCTAGCCTAGCAAACCCCCAAACAAGGGAAGCAGCACCACGCCGAAAAAAGTGGGAAACTAGCTCCCCCAAAATAACAGTGATGGGGCACCACCGAAAAAACTCACGAGGGTAAAAGCATAGAGTACATAATTATGACCTAGAGGCAAAAGCGTGACGTACGGTTATTTTGCCGCGCGTCCTTGGGATTTGGTGGCAGCACTGTTGTACTGTACAACAACTAAAGCACCTCAGTGGCTTGTCCTTATTATAGATATTCTGTGCGCCGCGCACGCCTGCCAGCTAGCTTGCTGCAGTGTTACCAAAGTTAAGGGAATATCCACAAAACGAGGGAGCAATAGATTAAAGAGGGAACGTATTTCACCCTTATTTAGCGGGCTAAGTGGTCTATTTGACCGTAGCGCCCAGCTGGGTGTTTTTACCCTAAATAGGGTTGTTTACATAATCATTTTCATGCCTAAATAAGACCCAGAGCGTAAAACAAGTATCTATCCCTGAAAGGGCATTAACAGAGCTTTCCAATGACACCCCAACCATCCTTGTACGACCGCTGGTTCTCTTGCAACGATCGCGCAACACGAGTGCAAAAACCATATAATTAGGTAGTTTCCCTACATAATTCCCTGTGTAGCGAATGCGTGAGGGTGGAGGAGGGTGGGATTCATGTCAGTAGGTCCACCGCGGTGGTCTGAAGCAGTCATACGTTTGCTACGCTCCTCCCACCACTCATCTCTCTCTCTTAGCAACATTACGTGGTGAAAATGGCACACGACATAAGTTGTGAACCACCACTTAGTCCATATTTATTTCACACGACATAAGTTGCGCGCCGCCAAAGAAGGGTTAAGAGTTAATTAATGTTGGTATAAACACTTGTAAATTATTTAGTATAAATTAGATATACTGTATATAAGCAAGATGAAAACATTAAGTATACATATATACTATAAAACATAGGCTACTCATATATGATGCGAGCTGTATACCTTCAAGCAACACAACAAGAATTAAAATGTAATTTTGAATATATATTATTATGTTACATGTTATGTACATGTTAATTTGTCAAGTAGCACTAAAACTGGACATTTATACTTATGACATCTAGGGATATTTTGTCCCACTATTGACGTTGGCAACTCCCGAAACTCACATCAACAATGGCGGGTGTTGGAGGACTGGTCTGCTTGTGCACCTCCTCATAATGACGACAATTACACGATGACTGGCCTTTACAGTAGCCTCTACTTATGTCTATTTAACTATGTCATGTCTGCAGAGTCTCTGGATCACGTTCAATTGATTATTAATAGCGTTATCAGTACAAGGTAGGGATTATTACGAATTAATGGGGACCAATTACAAGGATAGTCAATATAATGTCTTTGTGGGGACCCTCCCTTCCCATTGTCCTTTGCGATCGTGCTGCCATCTCTCGAACGCGCGGATCCCTATTTACAGATTTGTGGCGTCTTCTTTCCTCTCTAGGTCATATGTACTCTATGGGTAAAAGCTAGGCTACTAAAAGTATGCAAGGGCACTCTGCCCAACTCCTAGCGCGGCAGCCATTTGTAACACCAAGTGAAGTGGAAGTAAACAAAACACTATTACGGTAAATTTAAAGTACTACAGCACGAAGGACCATATATTTGTAGGGAATTTAGATAGATAGGTTAATTGTCTAACTCACTGGTACATGAAATTATCCAAACAAATAGTTATTTAATAATTACCAAATGAAGAATTCGATGAGTGGAATTCGGTCCTCTACACACGGCTAATTCATTTGCATGACATGTAGGATGTTCACATATTACAATATCGATACAATGAACTTAGCTTAGAGGACTGGTGATGTAGGACTGTTGATATGGATTAATAATGGTAGCACATGGTGAACTATGGGTTGAGTCAGGGCCGGGGGGAGCTGTTGGCTGTATGGTGGTTTTTGAGAGACTGAGCGCGAAGTTACATTATGACTGCCGGCTCATAATAATTATAACCTATGATTTGGTTTCATGATACATCTAGAGCTGATGTAAATATTTATACATTACAGTTAATATTTAACCTACACCTAATATTAAACTACAGTACATAAAGAACTAGCCGAAATCGTACTTGCAATCGTATACAATCCCGCCAAATTCAAATACCCAATTGGACTCAAAACTGTCGGGATCATCACACTATTCCCGACAATAATACTTTAAGTTTAATAGTATAACTATATAAGGATACCATTATACTTGTACATACAATGTTTTATTGTATTATAACATAATATATTTGTTATCAATTCTTTACAATGTAACGCTTTATATACAATGGGTACCATACTTTATTCCACCACCTGTGTGGCTGAATATCCTTTGACCTAATTCTAATAACTTAAACAAGTTAAATTAAACACATAATAAATGGTTTGTTGATTACTTACATTAGAGGAGAGGGTCATACTTTCCTAGGTTAGCAGGCAAGGTAGGTTTTTCAGGTTCCTCGTCACATTCATTCTCCTCAGTCTGTCTGCAACAGTGCTTAACAGAATTAGGCTCATCGAAACCCTGAACAATTCCTACATGAGCCCTACAGTGATGTCTTCTTCCTACACTCAGTGGCAGGGAAAGTGTCCTTCTAAGACACGAGAAGTTTATTTTTAGTATCAAGTAGTAGGTCAAGTGCTTATATGCAGGTTTAAGCTCATGATTTTTAGATTTCGAAAATAGGATATTTACTCCGTACAAGATATATTGTATTTTCATTTTGAACATATATTTTCGCACATTCTTCTAGGTTATCCTTTAGCTAAATAACACACTGATAAAAAGTGTATTTATAATGAAAACATACCATAAGTTTCCCAAAACTTAATTCTAGCTGACTTAAATTAATGTTTGTTTTTTCTATGTGGATGAGGGAGACAAGAGCCAAAACTGCCTGTGACGAGTGCCTCCCCCATAATTGATAGAGTGACAGGGCCAAAACCAAGGAATGTTGAGCCAAAGTACCTGGACACACGGAGTTTGAAGCAATTTTAAGTCATAGGATGAGAGAATGGTGGATTCAGGGAGAGAGTTCCAGAGCTCAATATTGGGTTCGAGAGTTTTACAAAGTAGCGGTGGGATTTTGTTGCAAGATCGGTGTTACATACTCTACATAGAGGAGGTGGTATACACTGAGAGAGCTCTGACGACCACTGACTATTGTAATAGCGGTAGAATAGTGAGAGAGATGCAGCATTGCGGCGAAGAGAGAGAGAGATTGCAGAGAGACAGAGTGGACACGAGTTTATGAGACAAAAGGCAATTTTTTCTACTTTGTCAAGAAGTGCTGTGTGAGAGGATCCTCCCCAAACATGCGAACAATATTCAATACATGGATGTACTGTGCCCCTGTAAAGAGCAAGAGGCTGTGCAGGGTTTAAGAACCTCCGGAGATGGTTGAGCACATCCAGTCTCTGGGAAGCTCTTTTTAGCAAGAGTGGTAATATGGTCTTTCCAAGAGAGATCAGAAGAAAAGGAGACACAAAGAATAGTATGAGAAGATGAAAGGTTGATTTTTGTATAGTTGAAGCAAAATACCAGCCCTTGTTATAGATGTGGAGGAGTTAGAGCTGAGTAAACTATACTGTATGTATGGGTGTCTTAAACTCTTAAAGGGAGAGATGTTGGAGTGAGTAGTCGAATCAGGTTTTCACACATTTATTATATTTACTGTGAATGGAGATATAGGGCATAAGAGTCCCAACATGACATGACAATAATATCAGGCAGTTTATTTACCGGGGGTTCACCTTAAGGAGGTTACCCATAGCAAGGTCAAACGGTAGCAATTAGGTATCAAATATATTATATATACCTGTACAAATCAGAACTAAGACAATAATAGATAAATGAAAGATACAAAATGCAAGTTACGTTAAGAGAGGGCCTGATAGACAGACCACACATAATCTCAGCAGTGATGCTGACCGAGATAATTAAGTACTGTTACGTCCAACAACAAATGGCTTCGGCAGTGAGACTGACCGAGGGACCAGGAGATATTGAATACTCCTTGTTTCTACTACACTGAGACTTTGGGCTTTGGAGCACCTAGGGAGGTCATGGACACTCAGCTTAGGAGGAAGGTGAGATACCTTTCCTAACCTGATCTTAGTACATGTTCACTCCTTAGGTCTTTCTAGGCCTGTGTTGGCTACATGGAAAAAGGGCGCCCTTGATCTTCCTTAGCATTGACATAGGTCCTTGTCGTTCCGGTGATGGGGGGAGGGGGGATAACAACGGTAGGGCCCTCAGTATATGTTTTCGTATCCCCTCCCATGTCCACTGTACAGATGATGCTCCTTCCTGATTGGCGGGGTTGACCTGGCCGTCGGCCAACATTGGGTCGGCTGGTGGTGGTGACGTTACTCCTGGAGATATGGGGCCGTGTGACCGCCCTCTGGTACTCCAAGAAGTAGTTCCTAATCGGTGTTGGTGGTGGGTTGGTACACCTGTCTTCGGGGGGGACCTTTCTATCTGTAACCCGTTCTGCTTGAGAGAGAACGGTTGAAGGACGGGCTTCGTTATTGTGTGGCCCCAATTTTCGACGATGCCTCTGGTGATTCTGGTGCCTTACGGGGTTGGTTTTGGGTTGAGCCTGTCATCGGTTACCCTGGCTGTAGGAGTGTGTCAGGTTCTGGTGGGGGCGCCCTGGTATTTCCCGAGGTCTTCGGGTGGCTGGTTACCATGGGCGGCTTGATTTTCCCTCTGTATAACATGAAGTATAATGAATAGCTCTGTGGGAGTTCTTGATGGGTAGATCAAAGGAGAAATTGGGTTTTGAAAGCATTGAAAGCAACAAGATTTTCTTTGTCCCAATTGGAAATTGTTCAGAAAATGTGTGTTCTAAAGCTTCATTGAGTTTTCGAGTAATTGCTGGCTGGGGCGTTCCGAAAAAACTAGTTGAATAGTGTAATAGACTAATAGTGAAAGGTAGATTCACCAGCATATGAATGAATAGGACTGGAGGTACAGTTGAGCAGATCATTAATGAATATTAGAAAGAGAAATGGAGATAAGACAGAACCCTGAGGAACACCTGAGTTGATAGGTTGAGGAAGTGAACGATTGCCATCCACAACATCAGCTATGGAAGGGCCAGACAGGAAACTAGAGACAAAGGCGCAGATGGAGGGATAGAAACCGAAGGAGGGCAGATTAGAAATTTGAGATTTATGCTAGACTCTATTGAAAGCCTTTCATATGTCTTAGCTCAATTGAAAAGCTCGCACCGATATCCCGAATGGAGGATGACCAAGAGTTAGTAAGATATGAAAGAATTTCAGCAGTAAAGCGATCTTTAACCCGGGAACGGCGAGAACACTCTTAACCCATACTGTACCGTAGGATACAGTAATAAAAGTCCCCAGCAGTCCCAAGCAATGTGGCAAAAATGGCAGGAGAGACCACCTATCCACCTCAAAAGATGAGGCAAGACTGGCTCTTGTCACCCTTCAGCGGGTCTCATATAAGCTGAGAAGTGTTGCCAACATGGGAGCAGTGCTCAAAAGGTCGTGGTAACTGGTACAGGGTTGTACAGGCAGTTACAAGGAAAGTACATTACTGACGGATATATACGTCGCTGGGACTGGGGAGTTACTTATCTACTGACGAATATATACGGTGCTGGGATTGGAGGGGTTAAGGGGAGATTTCCACTTGAGGGATTTTTTTCTTTACCCCTTTCTCCCTCATGTTTAGCCCCATTGCTTTTGAGATTTTAAGATGTTCGCCCCATTAGTTTGACGATTTTAAGAACTTTCACCCCATTTATGTCACTTTTAAGACCTTTTGTCCCATTTAGGTGTCGATTTTTTCCTGGCGAGCGATAGCGAGCCTGTATTTTAAGAGGAACCGGCCTTCGGCCGGGACATTTTCTACCGAAAAATGTACAAATTTATCTTGAAAGGGGGTCATGGGGTGTAATTTCAAGCTTGATGGAAGTCTAGGAAACACACTAAAAACCTCCCCTTAAGTATCCCAGAAAGGGCGCAAATTGTGTCCTGTGCGTGAAAGGGATAATATGGGAAGCATTAAGCCCTTCTGTATCGGCGACCTTTTTTCTATTTTATTCTATCTATATCTAGAAGATTTGGTGCAGCTTAAGGGGAGGTATTTAGGTTGTTCCCTAGACCTCCATCAAGCTTAAAATTACACCCCCTTGAGTCCCTTTCAAGATAAATTTGTAAATTTTTCGGTAGAAAAATTTCCCGGCCGAAGGCCGGTTCCTCTTAAATTACAGGCTCGCTATCGCTCGCCAGGATAAAATCGACACCTGAATGGCATGAAAGGTCTTAATATGGGGTGAAAGTTCTTAAAATTGCTAAACTAATGGGGCAAACGTTTTATAGTATCAAAAGCAATGGGGCTAAACATGAGGGAGAAAGGGATCAAGAAAAAAATCCCTCAAGTGGAGATCTCCCTTAAGGGGACCGACCGGTTAATTACAAACTTCCAGGTCTTACTTTCAATTTAAATGAAATTTGGCACAGGTGTATGTAACCATAAAACTAGATCAAAAATATTTTTATTTTATTTTATTTTTTTGCCTTTTTCTTGCAATTTAGGTAAAAACACGTTGAAAATCATAGCACTGCAGAAAATGATAAACTCCTACAGAAATCCCCATAGCACATGTTTTATGTGATCAAACAACTCACAAAAGGTGTATCTGTAGTTTCTATACAACACATTTTATATATTTTGTATATTTGTTCGATTTAGGTGATTACGGATTCAGGCGAATATATTTATAGAAAATTACAACTTTGACGACATATTGTGAAAAAAATTAAATTACTAGAGTAAATTGGCTTTATAGGCCTTTTAGTGTTTTTAATTACCTTTCCAATGGTATATACACCATTCCTATAGGTCCAATAATAACTGTAGAATAACATCCGATAGTGCGGCAATATAGGTTCTGAGAAAAACAGGCGAAAGTCTAAGGTAATTAGGTGAACATTTTTACTTTTGTTTTTTAGATTTACAATATTTTACGCAGGAACATGGCAAAGTAGAAGATAAAGCGTATGGGAGGTTGTAGAGTAGCTTACGCTCTTTCGATTTATATAGGTATGCTCCTCGTACGACCAGTAGTTAGTGAGCATGTTAATTTCAAAGTTCGCTATATAACGTTTTTAGAATTACAGGAAAAGTTTGGAAAACATAAAAAAAACACGATTTCCAATGGGTTTTCACTAATAACATTTCACTGGCTTATGAAGGGATGTTGACTCTTGTTGAGTAAACACCTATTGGTATTTTCAGGATTTCAAGTTTTTTAAGCCTAAATTAACCGGTCGGTCCCCTTAAGAGGTTTTGGTGGGCAAAGGCGACGATCCTCTTAAGAGGTAAGGCCTAAATTTTTGTTTTAAAAGGCCCCAGTAGCACTTAAAACAAAACGAATGGTGTTTAAGTGAGATAATTCCCCTCCATACCTCCTATCACTCCTCCACTTGTGTCAAAATCCCCTCCTTTCCCCCTTTCCCCCTCTTACCCCCTTCAAATATCACCTACTTTTCCTATTCCTTGTTTATCGGTGTACTTACCATGCCAATATCTCCAAACAGGTCCTAGGGTGTGGTCTTGCATGTGTCTATGCGTGGAAAAGAGAGAAAGAGAAAGAGACAGGACTCAGTCTCCCTCCAGGCATCGAGAGAGCAGGGTGTAGGCCTGTAGGGCCTGCATGCCTCGCACGTCTCTCACCTCATGAATGAACGGTCGGAAATAATTCGCGATTTGCACCATCCAAACACTATTCCCACTTGTTTTATTGCAACTGTTACATGTTACTATCTTCATATTAAACGTAAAATAGGCGCATATGAATAAGTAATGACGATATTTATCGTAAAATGACGATTATAGGCGGGAATGGAGCCTAATATGGCCGCCTAGGTGTATGGTGTTCACTACATATACCTCGCCTTTTTCGGGTTAAGGAAGCCATACTGGCGATCTGAGAGTAGATTATGAGAAGAGAGATGCTTAAGAAATTTTGAAGTAAGTATAGTTTAACAAAACTTTGGAGATGCAAGAAATAAGAGCAATAGGACAATAGTTGGAGGGTTGAGAGTGGTCACCCTTTTTGAGACAGGTTGAATGAGAGCAAACTTCCAGCAAGAAGGGAAGACATTAGAGGAGAGACAGAGACAGAAGAGTTTGCCTAGGGAAGGAGTTAGCATGGCAGCACAGTTTTTTAGTACAACAGGGATAGCACCAAAATCATCCAAGGTGGAGGTTTTAGCGAAAGATTGAGCGAAGAGTTCAGCTTTGTCATAGGAAGAAGATACGGTAGTGCCATCTGAGCGGAAAAGGGGAGGGAAAGACGAGGAAGAGAAATTGTTGGAGAGGTCTTTGGCTAGGTGCCAAAAATATTGGAAAGTGCTAGAGTTGGGTAGCTCAAACTCAAGAATCTCATTCATCCTATCTTTCTGCCCGGAATGAACCTGGAAACAGCCTTCAGAACGTTGTATGACTAGTAAACTGTACATTAGGAAGGATCGAAAATGGAGGGTTTACACTTATTTTAGAAAATCGACATGTAAAAGTGTGGGAAATATGGGGTAGGCATACAGTAGATACAAAAGATGGACTTTGATAAATTGAGAACCACATTGCTAAATAAAGTCTCATTATGTATAACACAATGCTAAGGAGATTCTTTGAGGGATTCTCAGTCGAAATGTATAGACAAAGTAATCGGTTAGTTGTAGTTACCCAACGGGATTGGGCCATCTTTCCTGGGTTGCAATAAGCCAGATCCGGAGGACAAAACCCCTTTATGATTGCTTGGTGAATATCAAGTCAGTATTTTTGGTTTGTTCTGAGATACTTACAATCCACAACTGGTAATTTGGCATCAATGTTTTCAAATGCTTCAAAGGGTTGGCTCTCACAGATAAGCTACTTTCCCACCTACAAGAATAACGCAGCGACTTGCCACGAACCTCAAAGCATGATGAATTGTGAGATTTTTTACCCTGATTTCGCTGTCACACGGAAGCGCTACACTGTAGTTTTGGAATGACACGATTCACCACGAATAAACCTTTGGAGCGTTGCGAAATTTGGCGGTTCACAGCCACGGCAAACAGCGTTAACCTACGGATTAATGCAGAAGAGCTTGGAAGTGGCATAAACCATCCCAAGGCATCTCACACAATCCCACGGTTTACCTAGAAAACTCAGGAATTTTGCTTCTGATCACTATAAAGAGAAAGCCAAGTTAACCGACCTACACAGTTCTAGCTTTGATAGCTACCAGACAACATCTCCCTGTGCTCGTCTATAGTAAATGTGATTACCGTAGCCTAAGACAGAAATGCGGCAAGCTGTCCATACGATATCAACAAACATAAGTAACATGCGAGAGAGAGAGAGAATGATACAAGAGCGAGGATGATAATGAGATGATGAAGTACGAGAGTTGGAGATGCTGACGCTAGCTGACCAAAGTTGTGCCGGAGTCAGCCACCAGGACAGGTGATCATTCAACAGATCACCTGGGCTTCAACATATTAACCCATTCAGGACCGGAGGCATCCTTTTCATTATGTTCTGGCAACCATTAAACGACTTTATTTAGTTTAGGAAGGACATCTACCAATTATAAGGCTACAGACTCAATGAATCCTCTTAGCTACCGTACCCTATGTCATTTCTAAGCTTTTTAAAATCGTCTAAATGTAGCTGGAATCAAATATAAAATACGTCACCGGTACTGAAAGGGTTAAACTCCCCAGGCAGCAGGCATTGTGTTAATTCCTTGCATCGCTTTGGTGCACAGAGTCTCGCAGAGGGCTTTTCTTGGGTTGCATAATTTATATAGAATCAGGATAATAAATAATTAATAGATCTGCTATGCAATTTGTTTTCTTCTGTTTTATAGCTAATACTAAACGACTTAATCAGATTAGGAAGGGTATATTGAAGTCAGAGGGTTAAGATAGTCTTTACTCTCATAAGTCCCACAGATCCTTCCTAATCTCTATACAATTGTCTAATGATAGCCAGAATAAAGTGTCAAAATGTGTCATAATCTGATAAGGATTAAGAGTTCGTACGATATGGTCTTGTTTAATCGCTAATCGCTAACCGTAGTTACTGTGCAGTCTTTTTCCATACTGTGGGCGGTCCCAATGACTGTTTGGAGCCATAAAGGCACATGACTTGCCCCAAAACAATATAAAAGAGCCACGGTATGCAACAAAGTGTTCCACGATAAGGCTACGGATTGCCCAAAATTCGGCACACATCACAAATATTTCAACATTTCTAAAAAATCCCTGACGTTTGGCGACTCACCATGGTACATTATGATGCTCTGAGACACACGATTTAATATCACGAACTTGTCAAAATATATATGCTATATTGCCACGAACCCCGTTTCTTGGTAATTCGGCGTGTGATTCTGGTAGGTGGAGCCGTTTGTCAATGCGACTAGTGAACCTATAAGGGTCAGATGTTTTTCCATCAAGTTTTGTCTACTAATGGAATAAAGAGGAATGGAAAATATGACTGTATAAGAGATCATTTTGACGAATAGGACAGCAGAAAAATATTTAATAAAGCAGCTGTGGTTAATTAGAGATGGAGTTTGTGAGTATATTATGTTGTTGTGTGGCCTTACTGTTAACTGCCCGTTACCTTTATTCTAATCTACTGTATGTGGAATTTTCATTGGTGCTACATTGCTCAAGTTTTAGGTTAATAGCTTGATCCCTAGACCTCTGTCAAGTTTTAAAAAATACCCCCAAGACCCCGTTTCGAGATAAATATGTACATGTTTTCGGTAGAAACATTTCCAGGCCAATGGCATGATCATCCTGTATTACTGGTTTGCAATCACTCGCCAGGAAATAATCGACACCTAATACCTTAAATGGCTAGAAAGGCCTTACAATTAACAGAAATGGGGTGAAATGTCTTACAATCGCCAAATTAATGTGGCAAACGACTTAATGTCTCAAGTAATGGGGCTATACATGCAGAAAAAGGAGGTCCAGATAAAAAACCTGTCAGTACAAATATTACCATAAATTATTGGAGGGATAGTGAGGTCGAGCGTATCGTACCTATGCAAACTTGAAATAAGAACAAAATAATAGCTGGCAATTGGGAATCTTGCTATAGTTGTTTTATGTTTATTTGTTATTATTATTTTATTTTTTAAGGGAGGGTATTTGTTCTTGTATGGACCCCCTTCCCTTATCCCTCATGTTTAGCCCCATTAGTTATGATATCTTAAGACATTCGCCCTAATAGTTTGGTGATTTTAAGACCTTTCGCCCGATTTCTTTGTCAATATTAAACACTTTTATATCATCTAGATGTCGATTTTTTCCTGGTGAGCGATAGCGAGGCTGTAATTAAGTAGGAACCAACCGTTGGCTGGTTATATATGAAGAATTATTTACAGTGGTTGTTTAATGTATTACATGGATGGTGTGGTTTAGAGATCCTATTTGGCTCGAACGTCCCTTGATTTTGGCCCTGTCACTCTTTCAACTATGGAGGAGGCACTCGCTATAGGCAGTTATGCCTTTTGCCTCCCTCAATCACATAGAAAAAACAAAACCAAAACACGAATTTTTCTAACAATAGGATCTCTAGTGTGGTGAGGGAGGTAAAAATTAGATCTATGAGTAGAAGATTGGGTCTAGTAGGCAAGAATGGTGGTGGTTGGAAGTTGAATTATTTGCTGTTTGCTGATGACACGTCACTGGTGGCGGATTCTGAGCAGAAGTGCAGGAGTAGTAAATCAATTTAGTGGGAGGAGTCAGCTGAGGGTGAATGTCAATAAAAGCAAAGTAATGGTGTGTAATAGAGATGCTTGTAGGGTTGTAAATACCTTGGATGAGTGATAACCAAGGACGCAGATAGGGTAATGGAAGTAAAACAGAGAGTGTGTGGAGGAAGGAAAGTTTTTGGAGAAATGGGAAGTATGTGGAAGGTGAGAAATCTCGGAATGAAAGCTAATACTGCAATGTACCAAGGAATACTTGTACCAAGAGTGATGTTTGGGGCTGAGTCATGGGGTCTGCATATACAAGAACAAATAAAATTGAATGTGATGGAGATGAGCTGCTTGAGGAGTATATGTGGAGTAATACTAACTAACTAACTAACTTACTAACTCTTGGTCATCCAACTTTCGGGACTTCGGTGAGACTTTTTCTGTTGCACTAGACATATCGAAGGCCTTCGATAGAGTCTGGCACAAATCTTTAATTTCCAAACTGCCCTCCTTCGGTTTCTGTCCCTCCATCTGTGCCTTTGTCTCTAATTTCCTTTCCGGCCGTTCCATAGCTGCGGTTGTGGACGGCCATCGCTCAATTCCTCATCCTATCAACTCCGGTGTTCCTCAGGGTTCTGTCCTATCTCCTATTCTCTTTCTAATGTTCATAAATGATCTTCTCAACTGTACATGTAGTCCCATCCATTCATATGCAGACAAATCTACTTTACACCACTCAATTAGTTTTCCAGAACGCCCCAGCCAGCAGTTCCTCAAAAGTAAACTTAATGAAGCCATAAAATGCTTATCTTCTGATCTAGCTACTATTTCCAATTGGGGTAGAGAAAACCTTGTTACATTTAATGCTTCCAAAACTCAATTTATCCATCTTACTACCCATCAGGAACCTCCAGAGGACTATCCCTTATTCTTCAACAATACAAAAATCAACCCTTCATCTTCCCTCAATGTTCTCGGTGTCTCTTTTTCTTCTGCTCTCACTTGGAAAGACCATATTAACAGTCTCGCTAAGGCAGCCTCCCAGAAGCTGGGTGTGCTCAACCGCATCAAGGGGTTCTTTACCCCTGTGCAGCTACTTGCTCTGTACAGGGGCACAGTGCATCCTTGTATTGAGTATTGTTCACATATGTGGGGAGGATCCTCTCACACCGCACTCCTAGATAAAGTAGAAAGGAAAGCCTTTCGTATCATTAACTCTCGTCCACTCACCAATTCTCTGCAATCTCTCTCTCTTCGCCGCAATGTTGCATCTCTCTCACTATTCTATCGCTACTACAATAATCAGTGTTCCTCGGAGTTTTCCCAGTGTATACCACCTCCTCTACATAGGGTACATAGTACCTGCCTTGCAACACAATCCCACCCCTACTCTGTGCAACTCTCCAACCCAAGAGTGAAATGCTATTCTTAGACTTTCTTCTATTCAACTGCTGAGCTCTGGAACTCTCTCCCAGAATCAGTCTTTCCCTCTTCCTATGACTTAAATTGCTTCAAACTCTGTGTGTCCAGGCATTTTAGCTCGAACGTCCCTTGATTTCGGCCCTGTCACTCTTTGAAATCTGGGGGAGGCACTCGCTGCAGGCAGTTATGCCGTTTGTCTCCCTCATTCACATAGAAGAAAAAAAATGCGTGGAGACAGATTGATAAATTAAGAGGTGCGTACGTAGGAGAGTGGGACAACAGGAACCCCTACCGGCCAGAGTGGAAAGAAGGGTGCTATGCTAGTATGACATGTTGAACGAATGTGAGATGAAAGGCTCACAAAGAGAATATATGAGTCAGAAACAAGGGGAAATAGATTAAGTGGAACACCTCGGAAGAGATGGAGAGATGGTGTGAAAAAAGCGTTGGATGACAGATAAATCACTGAAGAGAAGTGGTGATGAATAGGAATGAAAGGAGAATGATTGTGATTTAATGAGTGATAATACGGTGGTAGAGAGTGGGGGTCGCGCGCCAGCCCGGGGAGCCAGTGAAGGGCCACCCTTGGAAGTGATGTGGGCCGGCATTGGGATGTGCTCCGCTGCGTGTCTGCCTGTTGAGACTGGAACCTCTCCCGGAGGTCTGGGACCCGGGAGTCTTCTGCTGGGGACCCCAAATGGGCCTTGGTCTCTTGGTCTTCTCCTGGAAGACCTAGATGTGTGTGAAATTATATTTATATTTTATTTTGTTGCTTCTGTTTGAGCTTTGTCTCGAGTTGGCCATCCCCAGCTATAGGGCATGTACCTGAGCATACGCATACATACATACAGTACATACATATACGATGACAACGAAAAGAGAAATTTGTATATACAGTATATATATATATGTTAGTAAAGCCAGGTAATAAATTTTCTTTGATACATACGAGGTTGAAAGAAATGGCAATTTCTGCGTTGGAAATTTTATTATTCAAAGTTTCCAGGTCTCTGATGAGTTTTCGCTGGGTGGCAGGAAGTAGATGAATGAGATGAGCAAAATTCATGGTGGTACAGGGTTACATTAATGTACATGATGATACAGGATATACGACGCGTTTCACTGGACAACCAGCATTATCAAGTAAGGATAGAATGATATAAAAGGTAAACAGGAAGGGTATATATAGCGGGTGGAGGATCAGAGGAGGCGAAAATCAGGGGGCAAAACTCTGCTATTGGTGGAGGGGTATTCTAGGAGAGAGAAAGATAGAACCGCTTCACGCATGCGCACTGGATGCGGGATGGTCGGTTGGCGGGGTCGAAGCTGATTGGCTGCGTGTCGAGGGGCATGGCCTAAGTTGCGTAGTACGTGTGGCGCTGGCAGAAGACGAAGCTGAAGGAGATAGCGCGGGGAGCTGCGTCAAGGGCACCGGGGGGCGAGGGGGTGCGTTAGGTCCTGTAGGAAAGTGCCTTTTGGCAGAAGGAAGGATCTGAAGGTCCAGAGTTTGGTTGTTGATGTTGGGATGTAAGGCTTGGATATATAATGCTTCGAGTATAGGTAATTTCCTTGGGTCACTTTCTTTATCGAGAATGGTGGTGTGTTTCTCTAACTCGTTGCGTGTGAGGTGGGGGTGGTTAGGGGTGAGATAGTGGTCTTTGATGGCTCCAGCCTGAAGGTGAAGAGTTAACCGACGTGAAAGACGAGTCTGCGTCATACCAATATAGGAATAAGGTCCACAGTCCTCATAATTACAGGTATGTTGGTAAATGACGTGATCATCGGTCATCGGGCTCTTTATCTTGGTGGAAGCTGGTTTGTTGTGGAGAACGAGGTTGGAGGTCTTGGGGGATTTGTAATAAATTATTAATTTGATTTTGTTTTCCAGGTTGGTTGGGTGGACATGCTTGGCGATTATTTCTTTTAAGACGGCCTCGTCATTTTTGTGTTCAGAGGACATAAAATTGCAGTAGAAGATCTTAATTTCATTGGGGGGGTCAATGTTGGGAGGGCTTTGGGTGTACCATTTTTCAAGATGGTGGTTGATGGTGCTGGAGATGTCGGAGTTGGAGTATCCGTTATTTACTAAAACTTGGGATAGTCTTTCTAGTTCCTGGTGGGTGTCGGCCCAGGTAGAGCAGTGCGTGAGGGCTCTCCTAACATAGGCGGAGATGGAGGATAGAAGATAACGGCGGGGGCATTCACTATCGCCGTTGAGGCATTGTCCTGTGTTAGTTGGTTTAATGTAGACGGTGGTTTTGAACCCATGGTCGTTCAGAGCTACGAGGATGTCGAGGAAGGGGAGTTGTCCATCGTTTGATTTTTCAAAGGTGAAGTTAAGTCCGGAGGAGGTCATGAAGCGACGCTGGAGTTCCTGTAGTTCGTGGAGGTCCTTGATTTGCACGAAGATGTCATCCACGTATCTACAGTAGACGGCGGGTCGTTGGGCAGCTAGGAGCTCTTCCTCGATGGTACCCATAGGGGGCTGCCCATCGCCACACCGTCTATCTGCTTGTACATGTTGCCCCGGGGGCATAGGAAGGGGGCCTCCTTGGTACATAGCTCCAGTAGTGTTTTCAGGGCCTTCTCCGGGATGTCCAGAGTTGGTGTATCAGGGCAATGGTAAATTCGTTCTCCGCAACAAACCAGCTTCCACCAAGATAAAGAGCCTGATGACCGACGATCACGTCATTTACCAACATACCTGTAATTATGAGGACTGTGGACCTCATTCCTATATTGGTATGACGCAGACTCGTCTTTCACGTCGGTTAACTCTTCACCTTCAGGCTGGAGCCATCAAAGACCACTATCTCACCCCTAACCACCCCCACCTCACACGCAACGAGTTAGAGAAACACACCACCATACTCGATAAAGAAAGTGACCCAAGGAGATTACCTATACTCGAAGCATAATATATCCAAGCCTTACATCCCAACATCAACAACCAAACTCTGGACCTTCAGATCCTTCCTTCTGCCAAAAGGCACTTTCCTACAGGACCTAACGCCCCCCCTCGCCCCCCGGTGCCCTTGACGCAGCCCCCCGCGCTACCTCCTTCAGCTTCGTCTTCTGCCGGCGCCACCACACGTACTACGCAACTTAGGCCACGCCCCTCGACACGCAGCCAATCAGCTTCGACCCTGCCAACCGACCATCCCGCATCCAGTGCACATGCGTGAAGCGGTTCTATCTTTCTCTCTCCTAGAATACCCCTCCACCAATAGCAGACTTTTGCCCCCTGATTTTCGCCTCCTCTGATCCTCCACCCGCTATATATACCCTTCCTGTTTACCTTTTATATCATTCTATCCTTACTTGATAATGCTGGTTGTCCAGTGAAACGCGTCGTATATCCTGTATCATCATGTTCATTAATGTAACCCTGTACCACCATGAATTTTGCTCATCTCATTCATCTACTTCCTGCCACCCAGCGAAAACTCATCAGAGACCTGAAAACTTTGAATAATAAAATTTCCAACGCAGAAATTGCCATTTCTTTCAACCTCGTATGTATCTAAGAAAATGTATTACCTGGCTTTACTAGCATAAGACTTCACGAGAATGCCAGACTTTGCACCAGCACCCTCCAGTTTCGTGAAGAACTGGTGAAGGACGAAATAATTGAAAAACGAGAGCTCGCCAACAACTTTCGTAAAGAACGAGATGCTCTTCTACGGATTTGGGAAGACGAAACCCCTCCAGACCACCTCAAAGCCGAAATCAACACAGCCCTCGAACAACTCCTTGAACAACACAGAAGACAAGCCGAAAACACAACCATAAAAATGCGTGCCCATCTTTTTGGCGGAATCATAAAACTTCCCAAACCAACAAAAGGATACATAAACCTGACTAACACCCTTCTGACCCTGGACCAAGAAGACCTCCTCAACAAAGGCCTCAACTGCCACTACAGCTCCAAACCTGGCCCCCACCGGAAACGCCTAGAAACGGAAATCCTCCTGGACGACATCCTACGACTCAAGAAGGATGGCAAGGTCACCACTACTCCCGCCCTACAACCTACTCTCCTCGCTGAAGCCGCCAAAACCAGAGGAACTCACCATAGCAAAATCCTCAACAAACAACACTTCCAAGCTGCCAAACAATTAAGAGACAACCCCAACATCATCATCCGTCGTGTGGATAAAGCTTCCTGCCTCGTGATTCATGACAAGGAGGAATATCTTAGAAAAATGGAGGTCATCTTAAGTGACACCACCAAATTTAAAAAGATCACCCGCAACCCAACCGACGAAATCAAACGTACTGCCAACACCACCATCACCGCCATCAACGCCAAACAAGGACGGGTCCACCTTAAAAAACTCGTCGGAGAATACACCCCTTGTTATGCGTACGGAACCATCAAAACACACAAACCTGGGAACCCCCTCCGCCCCATCATCTCCCAGATCCCCACTGCCACCTACCAGATCGCTAAGGCCCTGAACAACCTCCTCACCCCCTACGTGCCCAGCCAATACAACCTTAACTCAGCCCACGATTTCTTGGAAATTTTACGAGACGCCCCCCGGAACAACAACCACACATTCGCCTCTCTTGACGTAGAAAGCCTGTTCACCAACGTGCCAGTGGATAGGACCATTGACATGATTCTACGTCGAATTTACCATTGCCCTGATACACCAACTCTGGACATCCCGGAGAATGCCCTGAAAACACTACTGGAGCTATGTACCAAGGAGGCCCCCTTCCTTTGCCCCCAGGGCAACATGTACAAGCAGATAGACGGTGTGGCGATGGGCAGCCCCCTAGGAGTTCTTTTTGCGAACTTTTTTATGGGTACCATCGAGGAAGAGCTCCTAGCTGCCCAACGACCCGCCGTGTACTGTAGATACGTGGATGACATCTTCGTGCAAATCAAGGACCTCCACGAACTACAGGAACTCCAGCGTCGCTTCATGACCTCCTCCGGACTTAACTTCACCTTTGAAAAATCAAACAATGGACAACTCCCTTTCCTCGACATCCTCGTAGCTCTGAACGACCATGGGTTCAAAACCACCGTCTACATTAAACCAACTAACACAGGACAATGCCTCAACGGCGATAGTGAATGTCCCCGCCGTTATTTTCTATCCTCCATCTCCGCCTATGTTAGCAGAGCCCTCACGCACTGCTCTACCTGGGCCGACACCCACCAGGAACTAGAAAGACTATCCCAAGTTTTAGTAAATAACGGATACTCCAACTCCGACATCTCCAGCACCATCAACCACCATCTTGAAAAATGGTACACCCAAAGCCCTCCCAACATTGACCCCCCCAATGAAATTAAGATCTTCTACTGCAATTTTAAGTCTTCTGAACACAAAAATGACGAGGCCGTCTTAAAAGAAATAATCTCCAAGCATGTCCACCCAACCAACCCGGAAAACAAAATCAAATTAATAATTTATTACAAATCCCCCAAGACCTCCAACCTCGTTCTCCGCAACAAACCAGCTTCCACCAAGATAAAGAGCCCGATGACTGACGATCACGTCATTTACCAACATACCTGTAATTATGAGGACTGTGGACCTCATTCCTATATTGGTATGACGCAGACTCGTCTTTCACGTCGGTTAACTCTTCACCTTCAGGCTGGAGCCATCAAAGACCACTATCTCACCCCTAACCACCCCCACCTCACACGCAACGAGTTAGAGAAACACACCACCATACTCGATAAAGAAAGTGACCCAAGGAAATTACCTATACTCGAAGCATTATATATCCAAGCCTTACATCCCAACATTAACAACCAAACTCTGGACCTTCAGATCCTTCCTTCTGCCAAAAGGCACTTTCCTACAGGACCTAACGCCCCCCCTCACCCCCCGGTACCCTTGACGCAGCCCCCCGCGCTACCTCCTTCAGCTTCGTCTTCTGCCGGCGCCACACGTACTACGCAACTTAGGCCACGCCCCTCGACACGCAGCCAATCAGCTTCGACCCCGCCAACCGACCATCCCGCATCCAGTGCGCATGCGTGAAGCGGTTCTATCTTTCTCTCTCCTAGAATACCCCTCCACCAATAGCAGAGTTTTGCCCCCTGATTTTCGCTTCCTCTGATCCTCCATCCGCTATATATTATACCCTTCCTGATTACCTTTTATATCATTCTATCCTAACTTGATAATGCTGGTTGTCCAGTGAAACGCGTCGTATATCCTGTATCATCATGTATATTAATGTAACCCTGTACCACCATGAATTTTGCTCATCTCATTCATCTACTTCCTGCCACCCAGCGAAAACTCATCAGAGACCTGGAAACTTTGAATAATAAAATTTCCAACGCAGAAATTGCCATTTCTTTCAACCTTGTATGTATCAAAGAAAATATATATATATATATATATATAATGAAGAAAAACACCAGGGCGTGATATAAGAGGCGATCATTTTGTCTTTATTTATTGCAACGTTTCGGAGACACTTGCTCCAGCATCAGGCAAATATAAAAATAACGGATACACACACTTGTAAGTAAACACTAGTATCATAGTGAATTACAATCATTTCATAAAACCTAACAAAAATGAAAATATGAAGAAAGACTATGGTAGACCTAAATACGTATCATAAATTGATGGCATAGAAACACAAAGATACGTAGATGACATAATAAATACCACAAACATTATAAATTAATCACAACACTTCTAAACATTATGCATACGAAAACACGAAAATTACTTACATTAAGATGTTAAAAACAGAAGAGGTCGGTTGATTTTCCATTGCTACCTAATGAAGGCTTTAGTTTCACTGATATTAGGGACTCCATTATTGTGAGTTCTTCTCTGTACTGACACGACTGGAGGACTGAGAAATCATCCAGGAGGAGAGGGTGATTTAAGTCTCGGGCATGTTGACGCATGGCATTATATGAGGGATTAGAATATGGCTTGTTTGTTCTAACTGACTTTCCCTTGTGTTAATAAATACGTACATTGAGTTGTCGTTTTGTACAACCTATATTTATATTGTATTACAGCAATGAAATTGATATTTGTAGACTACAGAGGACTGTAGTTCTTTAGGAATTATATCTCTGAACATGAAGAAAGCAATGCTTAAGAAATTTGAGTTTAGAATAGTTTCAAAAACTTTAGAGATGCTAGAAATGAGAGTAATAATGAATGATAGTTGGAAGGTTGAGAGCAGTCACCCTTCTTTGTGACAGGTTGAATAAGAGCAAACACTTCCAGCAAGAAGGAAAGACGTTAGAGGAGAGACAGAAATGGAAGAGTTTGCCTAGACAGGGAGTCAGCACGGAAGAACAGGTATTGAGTGCAACAGGAGGAACACCATCTGGTTTGTAAGCCTTCTTAGTTTTAACCCAGAGAGGGCAGAGAGTACATCCTTAGAAGAGATTATGATGTTTGGCATAAGTAAGTGAGAGGGGAGTGAAGAGGGAGGAGTAGCGCCGGAATCATCCAAGATTGAGTTTCTAGCGAAAGTTCAGCTTTGTCAGAGGAACAGGTGACGATGTTACCGTCAGAGTAGAAAAGACGAGAGAAAGACGAAGAAGTAAAATTGTTGGAGAGGTTTTTAGCTAGATGCTAAAAAGCTTGGGGAAAGAGTTTTTGACAAGTCGAAGGACAGATTTGGTTTGGTTCTGTGCAGAAACATATATAGCACAGGATTCTTCAGTATGAAGGAACGGTACTGTTTGAATGCTTCCTCTTTATTGCAGACAGCAGTAGAACAAGAGTGAGTAAACTAAGATTTTTGCGAGTTAGTTTAAGAGAAAGAGAATGGGATGTATGCTTCCATGGCCGAAAGGATTACCTCAGTAATGCGCTCGGCATTCTCCGAAGGTCCCCGGCCACGGAAACAAATATATCCATGTGAAATCAAAGAAGTACTGCAATAGAGCCGCCAAGTAGGCAACGCCAAAATACCACAAGCGCCGCCGTCTTGGGGGTCAGAAGGCAGTACTGGAGAGACAGGACAGGTAACTGAGATAAGGTTATGATCGGAGGAGCCCAACAGAAGGAGAAGATTTACAGTGTAAGCAGATGAATTAGAAGTTAGAAATAAGTCAAGGATGTTGGGCCGATCTCCAGGGCTGTCTGGGATACGAGTGTGGTGATTTACTAACTACTCTAGGTCATTTAGGATAGAACACAGAAGATAAATGGACTTGTCCCCTTCTTTCAATGTTTTTTGCCGCAGAATATGTAAATTGTGAAAATTTGCATTATTATGTAACAGGAGACAAAGCAGTTTCCTGTTGTCCTACTTCATGGGGAATACTTTTGACACAATTCGACATAGATAATTCCCAATTAAACTCAACAGTATCCTAATTATGGTTTTATTAAAAGAAAAGAAAGATATCCGGCTTATTTATAGGTATAAACTACACAAATTACATATCACATTCAGTAAAATAATTATCCTTAGTATCACGATATTCGGTGTAATTCTCAGATCAAACCCAAGTTGGACGGATAATACATCGAATCTGTTACTATAAATGCCTCATTGAAATTTTAAATGATTAAAAAGTTCGTGAATTCTTTTGTGACACACAGTTAGTCATCAATTAACAAAAGTCATGTGCGCCCACAGAGGGAATTTTTGCTCGCCTTTGGGGTGTAGAAGTGGCGAGGTGGCACTGAGTTAGTTGGATAATATTAAAGATAGAGCTTTAAGAATGATCAATAATTTATCGATTATATATGGATTTCCCTCTTTAACTCTTTGAAGGAATTTGACATCCCTTGCAATATTGACAGATATATTGTTCAGATGAATTTGTATCTATTTTGCTTAATGGCACTAGAGCATTTCTCAGCGCCTATGACTGGGCAATCACAAATTCAAAAAATAGTCAAAACCTTATTTCTCTGGATTTCACCTCCTATTCTTGGAGAAGCTTTCCACCGCTATTTAATCAATAACAGTGTAATACAATTGTTACAAGTTTTTCGTCAGTAGATGAAGCCATTGGATAGATGGACCTTGTCTTTATTAGCTTGGTTTATTTCCTTCCTCTTTTTCTATTATATTAAAAAATAGTAGTAATGATCGAGAAAGCAGATGCTAGTGAAGTTTGCTTTCCATGAGGTAAAGTAAAATAATTATAAGTACAAATTTGATAACACACAAATACAATGCCCCCTCCTCCCCCCCCCCCCCTCCCCACACACACAACCCCTATATGTAATAAAAAAATAGTCTTTGTTTTCCCCTTGTATGCATTCTTTGTAACATTGTAATTTGACGCCATCTCCAGATACAATACCTCCCTCGCCGCCCCTTTCTCTCCGTGTGACCAGACAAAGCCAGAAACAAGAAAGGACATAATGAAAAGCTTTAATTTACAACATATCCCAAGTTTTCACATTATAAACATTCCAGGGAAATAAAGCCAAGGAAGCGGAGAGAGAGAGAGAGCGTAATATTATATATTTAGTTACTATGTCAATCACGGAGTGGTAAATATTTCAGAGGCATTGCAGTACATTCCAGTAATATACTTTTTAAAACAGATAAACTAAGTAATGTAAAGTAACTTTGATAAATGTGCTTGGTCAATATGTATTGTCTATATACAATAGCGTTGGATTCTATAAACAAGTAATCTGAAAACAAAACAAAACTTTATTTTAATATATATATATATATATTTTTTTAAAGTATGTTTGTTTGTCTCTGTGTCCCTCTATCCCCTAAACCCTTTGGCCTTTGGAAATGAAACTTGCCATGGGTATTTAAGGGATCCCAGAATAAGTTTTTAGTTAAAAAAAGGTTTTGAAAACTAATAAAATTAACACATTGAGCACCAGCACCAGCGTTACATACATAGGCAACGCATAAAGTGCGTCGCTGGTACTCAAGGGATTAAAATGTATTATTTTACAATCACTATGGTTATCTTTTAGACAGCTTTACCACTCAGGCGGGGACTTTCCCGCGATTATTGCTCATTAAATGTCGCCGTAGCGCAATGTCCATATTCAAACGAGTTCCAATGGAAAGAGTAGATGAATATTATTTTTTCCCTAAAAAAGACAACTTCATTCATTCATGGCCCTCATGGCCAATTTACAGCGAGTTGTGAGGCCCCGTAGTGATTGTATTGTCACTTTCTCTGTCTCCCTGTTTTGTAATTTAACACCCGTGATAACTATGAAATAAACCATCACATTATCAAGTTTTGTGTTTAAAAGACAATATGAATTATGGCCTGTAACATGAAATAAACCTCACAATCATATCTGGTATATATGGATGTAACAACATGTAGAAGTGGATTTGTTTTCCGTATATTTCAGCTTCGAAAACACCTCTTGCTTGTAAACAGACCTCTTCACAACTGATACTTGTAACAGACTGATATTAGTATGGGAGGGAAGCTTACAAGCTTATGGAAGTGTCTGGCAAAAAGCAGAGCGGCTCGTTGCTACCATCTCGGCTGGTATTACCAAAACATATGGGTTCGTCGCCCCCAGTAAACATATTTTTTACATAGGATACACCAGTATGTCGCCCTCAGTGAAAGGGTTTAATAATGCATTACATCGGCGCTACAGGGGTATGTGATTCCTGTAGTTTATTATCATAGTGCAGCCCTCTCGAAGTCTCGGAAATAATCTTTAACTCGCACAGGGTGCGAGCACCTTGATTTTACCTAGATTTTACAGAGTCACACAATCGTTTTTTGGCCATATTTCTTCAGAAATGATGGATTGGCAGCTTTTTCTTTATATTCTTACAAAACATAATGTTTTATTAGAGTTATAGTATACCAGAAAGTAAGAGCTTCAAAATGTTGCCAATGGAGAGATTGTAGGCACCATTCAGGCAGGACAATACCCAAAGGAGGTCTCACAGTCATGTGATAAGGAGTTGCTACAACTCCTGTTTCATTTGCTTGGCTTCCCTTACTGATTTTGTTTCTGCCTCACCTGCACAGAGTAATCTAGCTAGGTCTCACAAGCACCTTCTCCTCCTATTCACTTCACTACACAAAACAAGCACACTACATATACAGTATATCTGACACAATGATTTGTTATTTAAATTATGTCAAATAGCAAAGCCTCAGAGTTGCCAGGGTGTAGAACCAAAAAATACCCCTTACTTACCTGTCCTTCCCCAAACGATCTCTCAAAATGCTCTTGACCATGGCCTGGCACTCTTACTATCAACTTACAACCCTGATTTTCTTATCCCCTCCGAGACTCAGGTATCTGAAGCAAACGCCAGCAGCCCCTTCTCTGTCTCTTCTTACTTTGTCTATCCTAGTTCCAAGCCAAAGATGGATGTTGTGTATATGTACACAACAAACTTACTACCTCTTGTGTTCTCAACATGGACTCTGAGTTCTCAACTCTATGGCGCAAACTTTCCTGTCACTCTCAGACTAAATACCTTTGTGCTGTTTATCTATCCTTTAACTGTACCTTTTGAACAAGCCTACATGTTTCCTATCCTAAATGACCAAGAGCAGCTAGTCCAGCACCCTATTCATATCCCTGACCGCCTTGGAGGTCGAGCCAACATCCTTGATATATTTCTAGCCTTCTAATCCTTTTCCTTATGCTATAAAACCTTCTCTATCCGTTGGGCTTCTCCTATCATAACTGTATCTTTGATTTGTTTGTTTTCGATGTAAGTGAAGGAGATAAAAAGCAAAGATACCAGAAATAATTGCCTCTCCCAAAGTTGAAAGTGACAGAGAGCCAAATTCAAAGTATGTTAGAGTCAAAATGTCTGGACACGTGGAACTTGAAAAACATAAGTCATAGGATGAGGGAAAGACAGATTGAAGAAGAGAGTTTCAAAGCTTACTTGTTGGATAGAAGGAAGACTGTCCTATTTCACCAGTGCGGTCATTCTGGTCCTTCCAACCGGCGGTGCTTGTGGCACTTTTTCGCTGCCGACTGGGAGGCTCTTCGGCAGTACTTCTTTAATTTCCCATGGAATTATTTTGGCTTCCATGGCCGGGAACCTTCGGAGTGCGCTGAACGCATTACCGAGGAAATAATCTCAGGCATGGAGGCATACATTCCATTTTCTTTCTCTCGGTCGTCTGCAAAAAAGTCTTGGTTTACTCATGCTTGTTCTGTTGCTGTCATCAATAAGGAGGAAGGATTCGAATGTTACCATTGTCTTTTCAAGAATCTCTTACTTTCTATGTTTCTCACTGGAATCAAGCCAAATCTTTTCTTCGTCTCGCCAAAAACTCTTTTATCAATAACACATGCTCTGAACTTTCCAACTCTAGTTTTTCCCAAGCTTTCCGGCATCTAGCCAAAAACCTCGCCAACATTTTCACTGCCTCGTTTCCCCCCCTCGCTTCCACTCTGATGGCACCACTGTCACTTCTTCCTCTGACAATGCTGAACTCTTCGCTATAAACTCCACCTTAAATAATTCCGGTGCTATTCCTACCCTTCCATCCCCATCTCTCTTATTTATGCCTATTATCATATTCTCTTCAAAGGATGTACTGTCTTGCTCTCTCTAAGCAAACAGTACTAAATAGACAAACTAAAAAGGCATACGGATCGGATGGTGTTACTCCTGTTATACTCAAAAACTGTGTTTCCATGCTGACTCCTTTCCTAGGCAAACTCTTTTTCTGTGTTTTTGCTTTAACGTCTTCCCTTCTTGCTGACAGTTTGCTCTCATTCAACCTGACCCAAAGAAGGGTGACCGCTCTCAACCTTCCAACTATCATCCAATTGCTGCCATTTCTTGCATCTATAAAGTTTCGGAATCTATTCTTAATTAAAAGTAACAATAGACAAACTAAAAAGGCATACGGATCGGATGGTGTTACTCCTGTTATACTCAAAATCTGTTTTTCCATGCTGACTCCTTTCCTAGGCAAACTCTTTTTCTGTGTTTTTGCTTTAACGTCTTCCCTTCTTGCTGACAGTTTGCTGTCATTCAACCTGACCCAAAGAAGGGTGACCGCTCTCAACCTTCCAACTATCATCCAATTGCTGCCATTTCTTGCATCTATAAAGTTTCGGAATCTATTCTTAATTAAAAATTTCTTATACATTTGACTTCCCATAATCTACTTTCAGATTGCCAGAATGGTTTCCATAAGGGCTGCTCTACTGATGATCTTCTTTCTTATATTAATAATTTTTGGTCATTCTCCTTTCGAGACTTTAGTGAGACCTTTTCTGTTGCACAAGACATATTGAAAGCCTTCAATAGAGTCGGACACAAATGTATAATTTCTAAACTACCCTCCTTTGGTTTCTATCCCTCCATCTGTGCCTTTGTATCCAATTTCCTTTCTGGTTATGGAAGGACATCGCTCACTTCCTCATCCTATGAACTTTGGTGTTCCCCAGGGTTCTGTCCTGTCTCCAGTTCTCGTGATGAGGCCATAGCACACCTGGAGCGCGTTCAGTTTACCCAAACACGCAAACGGGATAGCTCTACTGAACGTGATCTCCTCTGATTCGACGAATCACGTTTGTGATTGTTTGCAATCAGACGGCGATCACGCTAACACTCCCTGGAGGTGACTAGCGAAGCTATCATAACAGTAGGCCTAAATCTCATCTCGACATTATATTATCATAATTAAGCTTATTTAGCCTTCCTCCATGTTATTTATGTATCGCAATCTCAATTATAAGGTGGCACACCTATAAAAATCATAGTTATCATGACCATTTTGCTATATGTAACATAAAACAAGCAGCTTGGAGCGCAAGTCTCACAGCTACTTTGTCAGGCCTTCAGTGCGGTAAGCGTAGCCTAGTTGGTAGCGACTTCGCTTTTAAATCCGTAAGCCTACTCGCAAGGGTTCGAGGCTCGATGAGCTAATGTTTTATTTTTTTGCAGTTTTTATTTAATTTGTATCGTTATATATTGGTAATGTTACTATGCCAATGATGCATTGTAATGGGTTATAACTTGCTGTACAGGTTTTTGAGCGTTTGTCTATATTATTGATTGATTATTTTTGTTTTATGCTGTTGTATTTCATTTTTATAGTTATATATCGGTAATGTTACAGTTGTTACTATGCCAATTGAATGATAGCCTATATTTTAACGGGTTATAGCCTAACTTGTACAGGTTTTTCGGCGCTTGTCTATTATTGATCGATTACTCTATTTGCATTTCTTAAAAACAATTTCTGAGGCATAATTGCATCGAAGTATGATAGGTCAGTTCAGCTATGTTTAGCAAGGTAGCCTACCCATGCTATAGTTAAATTTTCAAAGGTAATCTAATGGTTAAAATATAATATTAATGAACCTTCCATTAATATAGGGGCTAGGCTTATACATAGCCTATAGCCTACACATAGATCGTCAGGAAAAGAAAATATGCCTATACATAGCCTACACTGCCAGGATGAGATAATATATAATTATATATATATATATATATATATATATATATATATAGGCTACTATTTAATTTAGCCTCCACATAGGCTACATCATCAGGGAAAGAACAATAGCCTATATATAAACTATATAATTCAGCCTATTCATACATCGCCAGGAAAATAATATATACTTTTTAATTCCCCAGGAGAATTGTTTGAGAATTACACGGGGAATAAAGAGCTACCTTTGCCAGATAACGACCGTAATAACTTTGTCAACATTTCCTGGTAAGATTATAAGATATAATAGCCTGATGGTAGCCTACCGACTGTCTTGAGCTTGAACAAGGATGTTGATGTAGCTGACAGTGTGACTACCTTAGCCAATAGCCTATATTGATAGATAGTATTTATTTAAAATGTATTGATTGAAATTAACCCGGCAAGTGCGGGAAGACTCTTAAGATCCTGGGCCTAAAAAAAATCCATTTAACACCTTACGAGCGGCCTATGCGGTTTATTTATGTGTACCGCACAGCGGGGTGTTTTTAGCCAAAATAGGGCTGTTTACGTGATCATTTTCATGCCTAAATAAGACCCAGAACGTAAAACAAGTACCTATCCCTGAAAGGGCATAAACAGAGCTTTCGAATGACACCATAACGATCCTTGTATGATGGATAGTTTTCTTGCAATAACCGTGCAACGCGAGTGCAAAAAGCAGGTAATTCGGTACTTTCAGTACATAATTGAGTATGTAGCGAGTGAGAGAGGGAGGAGGGAGCTGAGATTTGTGTCAGTAGGTTCGCCGCGGTGGTCTGGAGCAGTCATACGCTCGCTAGTCTCCTGCCACCACTTGTCTCTCTCTCTCAGCCACATTACGTGCTGAAATTGCCACTCGAGTTATGTCGAGCGCCGCCACATAGTCCAGCTTTATTTAACTCGACTTATGTTGCTCGCCGCTAAATAAGGGTTAAAACACCCCCCAATTTTTTTTTTTTTGCCCCTGGGCCATGCCAAATATCACTCCTCCACATCCCCTCCTTCCCTACTTCCCTCCCCTCCTTCAGTTATCACTTATTTTCCCTGTTATTCGCTTATTCTGTGGTCTATTTTCGTGCTAACATTAGCGAGTTGGTAGCAGAGCGTTGTCATCACTGTTACCAAGCGTGGGAAAGAGCGAGAGAGAGACTATTGCGTAACAGTGTCTCTCCAGACAAGGGGAGGGGAGGAGGGGAGGGAGGTTGCTTCAGCCATACATTATGTAACTCCCGGCCTGTATCGCCGATTTTGACCATCCAAACGCTGTTTCCACTTGTTTTATTGCTGTAACAGGTTAATACCTTTATAATCAACCTAAAATAGGCGCATATGGATAAGTATTAATGCTATTAATGGTAAAATAACGATGTTAGTGATGGGAACAGCTCAAATACGTGCGCACAGGCGTGTGGTGTCTCATACCCCCCATGCGCACGTCTTAGGTTAATAGACCGAAAAAGCACATGTTACAGGGCCTAAAACCTTCGCAGACATCGCCAACAAAAATTGAATTTCGCGCTCACAGCCACTGACCAATCAGCGACAAGAAACAATGTTTGGCTATCAATGTTGTTCAGCCTCAGCAATCATAAACAGGATTGCTAGCGTCTAGTGCCGGTAGTCCGACGGTGAGGCAGCAGTCTGCCCCTGCCCCCCTGTAACTGATATATTTGGCTCGTTGGTGGCGGATTTCTGGGAGTGCATAGTGTCAGGCCGTACTCTCAAGGAAGTTTGTCTCGCATTGATACCCAGACTGTTGGCTCTGTTGGTGTCCCGCTAAGGTTGCCCAGGTTATCAGAGAAGTTTCTTTTGTGGAATGCTCGGTCGGTTCACCGTAAGACTCAGGATTTACGGTTGTTGGTGGAACGTGAAGCCCCTATAGTGGTAGGGCTATGCGAGACTTGGCTTTCTTCTATGCTACATTTCCGGATCCCTCATTTTAATGTGTATCGGGCAGATAGGGACTCTAGGGGTGGTGGTTTGGCTTTAGCAGTGTGTGATATGGTCCCAAGCATGGTGTTAGGTTTGCAAAGGTTTGATGGTGGGGACCTGGAGGTTCTGGCGGTGAGCGTGGCCTTACGGAAGGGGTGGGCTACTGTGTTCATATGTTATAACCCTTGTCGGAATATTGCTCTGCCGGAATTCCAACATTATTTTAATCAATTGCCGTCGCCCTGTCTGGTGATGGGAGACTTTAATGCGCGTCACCCGTACTGGGATCCGTTGGTTCTCAGGGCATCTAGGAACCGTACCGGCACTTCGCTTTTTAATGCGTTATTGGATAGCCCTTCCATTTACCTTTTAACCCCACCTGGTCTCCCTACCCGCGTCGATCCACATACCGCCTCCTCCTCCACCTTAGATCTTTGCTTGGGTAATGACCTGTGTTTAGGTGCTAGGGTTACCACGGGTCCATACATGGGGAGTGATCATCTGCCAGTCTTGATTGATGTCTTTGGGTTTTCCTCTCCTGCCCCTCCGCGTTCCCGCCCGAGGTAGAGGTTCGGTGCTGAGGGATGGGGACAGTTCCAACGTGGCCTCCAATGGGATCCTCCCTCTCTAGCGGAGTCGGTGGGCTCGGGCGCTGAAGCCATTTCGAGGGCGTTGACTTCTGCGGCCGGTGGGGCCTTTCGGATGATGGGCCGGCCCCCTCCGGACAGGCCTACTGCTCCTTGGTGGACCGAGGAATGTGCGGTCGCGGTATGGGATCGTCATCGGGCTTGGAATGTCTGGCGCCGTCATCCCTGTGTGGAGTTCAAGCGGGCTGCACAGAAGGTGGATGCCCGGTGCAAACGTACTCTCTTGAAGGCGAAGCGTGGGTCTTGGGCTGCCTTCTGTCCTACGTTGAGGTTTGCCAGCTCCAGCAGGAGGGTGTGGCGTTTTTTCAGGCAGATGAATGGCTAGAGGGTGGACACTTCTTTCCCTCTTACTGTTGGAGGTAGGCTTTTAGCGATGCGCAGGAGCAGGCAGATTGTTTGGCAGATCACTATCGGGTAATGTTTGAGGCCCCACCGCAACTACCGGATGTGGACCGGTTGGAGTCAGTAATATCGTGCCATCTTGAATCTCCTGATACTAACGGCCTTTCCGATCCGCTGACCGCACATGAATTACACCGCACTTTGGAATCACTCCCCAAGGGTAAGGCTGTGGGACAAGATGATGTGGCATATGAGATACTTGCCCATCTGACACAGGAGGGGTTTGATGTGTTGCTAGACTTCTATAACAGGAGTTGGTCTACTGGTACATATCCGGCTCTGTGGAAGTCGGCCCTCCTACTTCCATTCCCTAAACTGGGTAAGGATCCCTCTTTACCATCTTCACGTAGACCCATCTGCTTGTTATCGGTGGTGGGTAAGGTATTGGAGAAGATGGTTTCTCAGAGGCTCACTTGGTGGCTGGAGACTAAGGCACTCCTTCCTGATGTTCTTCATGGTTTCCGCCCGGCTAGGGGCACAGTGGATGTGCTCTTCCAGCTAGAATATCACATCCAGGATGCATATCGGAACAAGAAGGTGCTCCTCGTGGCGTTCATCGATGTTGCGAGTGCCTTTGATTCGGTTTCCCATGCCGGAGTCCTATACAAATTGGGTATGCTTGGTGTTCGTGGGAAGGTTTTGTCGTGGCTCTGCAGCTACTTGCTTGAGAGGTCCCTTTCAGTGGCGGTCGGTAAATCTACGTCGCGGCCTTTCCCTGTCCGTCGTGGGGTGATTCAGGGGTCGATCTTGGGTCCACTGTTCTTGAATGCCATGTTGTCTGATGTCCCTAGGTCCCGTAATGCTACGACGATGGTGTATGCAGACGATATTGCCATCGTCTACTCGGCGGACACGCTCTCACAGGCACAGACTGCTCTGCAGTTGGCGGTTGATGAGCTCTATGAATGGGCGAGGGAATGGGGACTACGACTCAATGCCCAAAAGAGCGCTCAGGGGTTCAGCTTAGGGCTATTGTTGGGCCACGGTGTCCAGGATGCGGATGTGTGTTGTCTGCTCTCCCGTGCCTTATGTGTCTTGCTCTTGGCGACACATGTTGCAGACTTAGTTTAAGGTCCCACTGACGGTTAGTCTTCTAGGGCCGAGCAGGTGGCATCCACCCGAAGGCCCTTTAACCTAAGAAGTGCGCATGGGGGGTATGAGACACCACACTCCTGTGCTGACGTATTTGAGCTGTTCCCATCACTAACATCATTATTTTACCATAAATAGCATTAATACTTATCCATATGTGCCTATTATAGGTTGATTATAAAGGTATTAACCTGTTACATCAATAAAACAAGTGGAAACAGCGTTTGGATGGTCAAAATCGGCGATACAGGCCGGGAGTTACATAATGTATGGCTGAGGCAACCCCCCTCCCGTCCTCTCCTCCCCTTGTCTGGAGAGACACTGTTACACAATAGTCTCTCTCTTGCTCTTTCCCACGCTTGGTAACAGTGATGACAACGCCCTGCTACCAACTCGCTGTTAGCACGAAAATAGACCACAGAATAAAGGAATAACAGGGAAATAGGTGATAACTGAAGGAGGTGAGGAAAGTGGGGAAGGAGGGGAGGTGGAGGAGTGATAGTTGGCATGGGCCAGGGGCAAATAAAAAAAAAAAAATGTTTTGGGGTGTTTTAATTGGATTTTTTTCCCCCAGACTTTAAGAGTCTTCCAGCAGTCGCCCGGGGAAACTCTTAAGAGTCTTCCAGCAGTTGCCGGGTTAATAACAACAACAACAACAACAACAGGATTGCTCTAACAGAAACATTATTGCCTGATAGGGTAGACTGAACGCACTCCTAATCTAACAACTATTTCCGATTGGAACAGAGAAACACTTGTTACTTTCAACACTTCCAAAACCCAATTTATCCAGACGACTATCCCTTATTCTTCAATAGTACACGAACCAACCCTTCCTCTTCTCTCAATATTCTTGGTGTTTCTTTTTCTCCTGACTTTCCTTGGAAATTTCATATTACCACTCTTGCTAAAACAGCTTCCCAGAAGTTAGGTGTGCTCAACCGTCTCTGTGCGTTCTTCACCAAAACAAAACCTTTTTCTCTGTACAGGGGCACAGTGCGTCCATGTATCGAGTGTTGTTCACATGTGTGGGAAGGCTCCATTCATTACCATACTTCACGAAAGGGTAAAGTCAAAAGCATATCGCTTCATCAATTCACTTTCTCTTACTAATTTCCTATAATCTCTTTCTAAACACCATAATGTTGCATCTCTCTCACTCTTTATTGCTAGTACAATATTCAGTGTTTTTTAGAGCTTCTCAGTGTATATCTCCTCGCTTACAGTTGGGGTACCCACCTTTTAACACAGACCCACCCCTTTTCTGTCCAACTCTCTAATCCAAGAATGAACCAATTTTCCCATTTTTTTCTTTTTAACAACTTAGCTTAGGAACTCTCTTCTTCTGTATGTCTATCCCTTTTCCTATGACCTAAACTGATTTAAACTTCTGTGTGTCAAGACATTTTGACTCTATCATACCTTGAATTTGGGTCTCTATCACAAGTTCAGCTTTGGAGACACTTGTTACAGGCAGCTTTGCCTTTTGTCTTCTTCATACACATAGAACAAAACAGAACAAACAAACTTGCTGGTCGAAAAATACACGAAAAAATACTTGTGCAATAGCCTTCAATATTATTGGAGTGAGAATTGGAGGCTACCCATGCGTTTATTTTCGTAGAATATTTGATAAATGTATCGTTTTACGATCCAATTTACAATGGGCACCCAATGTATTAGAATATATTATGCAGATGTCCTGGCAGCAATATTTAGTTGTCCCACGTGTCGCAACAAATGCTACAGCCCCTACAAATACTACACACAGTGTTGACACCTAACAAATTCGAAAATCGCTTTGGTGATATAAATGTTCAATGCTACGCTATATTTATTTTTTAACTAAAGTAGATATAGTAAAGGACATTTGGTTGAGTTACAACTGAGTACAAAGGAGTAAAAAGGAAATCTAGCAACAACAGGTCTAGTGACCCCTCAAGGCTGCTTGCCTACTAAGAATGTGGACACATCCGTATCATCGCATGGACTCCTATCCCCTATCGTATGTTTTATAGTTATTAGACGGTTTTAGGTTTAGAGGATAAAGGTCGTTACATGAGGGTTTCTTATTGCAAATTTTGATCAACAATTTGATCCTGCAAACTTGTCAGGGGTGCTTTGGCATTATTGTCAACAAATAGACTGAAATTGGACGAAAATAGTTAATCTAAATAGGATACAACTTGAATTCAGAAACTACCTGACCACAGTTGCCGTGAAATTATACTGACTAATTGCCTGTGTGAATCCGCCTTAAGGAGGTGGAGGAGTCCAGAAAATGCGAGGCGACTCTTGAGAAGAAATGACTGTAATGGATGAGGGACGGTAGAAAAGCTGGTATGAGAGAGGGACTACGGGATTGAGCTACGAGGGTGGAGGAGAAAGGGAGGGAGAGTAGAGGCTAATTCGTCGTGGGAGTTGTCGTAATTGCCAGTCACACGGGGGGGGGGGGGTTACATAAAGAACTTTGAATAAACAATACATTTTTCACTCTATCACTGCCGTAAATATTATTAGCATACATCACCAACATTAAGATATAACTCTAAGTTGCAAACGGAAGAATGAGTTTGTTAGCTTTGGCGGACAACCAAAACTTTAATGGCGGTAAGGGAGATAATATAATTATCCGCATATATAAGATGTGTGTCGCAAATACCGACTAATATAAAGGAACCCTCTTTGATTCCAGCTGGCGATCATGAAACAGCTGGATTGGGAAAGGCCGGTATTTTTGGTATATACAACTTCTAGAAAATAGGAGCAGAATATGGCCTAAAGGTTTTGTATAAAGTAGCACAACTCAGACTCGAGACCAATGAATTCTAATAGTAAGGCTGTAATATAAATAGAAAAGAAAAACACGACTAATATATATTTATTGGTATACAAATAGGTGGACAGCGGCTGAGAGCCAACCACAGTCAGGAACAACTTAAGCATTGGGTTCTAGTAGCTTTTTTCATGGAGTTCATTCCAGTTCAAATTTTTGGGGGTTGCCAACGCGAAGGTACAACAAATAATGGTTCAGGGATATCATACTCGACTCGTGCGTGGAAGGTTGAGGGTTCGCCTCTCTCTCGGAACATCGTGCGTTTGTTGACCTGTGGGCATATCCCTAGCTGCACAGGCGGACATTAAAGGTGCGATAGACCTATGCCACATGCACACAAGTATATATACTAGGGACTGGGGTTCTCGTACAGAGGCTCCAGTCCTGGTCACGATTAAGGAAAACTTCTGGAGCAGGACAACCTCCTGGTTTATTAACCCAGTATACCTGGGGGTATAAACTTGTGGGGTCTCGGGGACTCCGGTTTTAAGTTCTTCCTGACTTTACGGTGGGCTTAATGATCTTCATGGGTCGATAGCCTCTAAAGTACTATTTTAATTAACTAACTAAGTATATACTAGCACCTGCTCAGTATGGGCGAAATTTTTGTACTAGTTACAGACTATGTTCACTCTCACAGCCATTCCAATACTATGATAACATTCGACAGGCACTCCACACATTATACATAACAATGAATAAATGGGCACGCAACCCCCTCCCGTTATACAAGGTAGATAATCGAATGGATCACCTCGATGGAGGCGATTTATTCGTGGTCAATCCCCCTTCAGAACAAGGCAATAGATATAGTGATTAATATATATTTACAATGGTTGACAATACTAAAATTTAATTCTCCCTAAATCGGAATCATTTATTCCTTCACATGGAATTTAATCACCTTAATAATATCAGTAATCATTATCCAATTAACTATTAATCATTCATTATTAATCATATTAGACATGATTAATAAATCAATATGAATTTATAACACCTTGACCATACTAGGAAACTATGATTCAGTTAACGCGTCCTTAACAATGCTTAATACGATTACGAAATCATGAGGTTTCTATATCACCTTCACAATATCAATACACTATTACTCAATCAACGCATTCTTAAATCCCCTTAACAATTGCTAACTTAACAGGTATTTACATCACCTTGGCAATGTCAGAACACTATATACATAATATATCACCTTAACAATGTTATGAATTATTATTCAATCAAAGATATCCTTAAACTACTGAACTAGATATTTACGCGCGAGCAATCGAAAGCATGCTGTCGATGAGGTGAATATTGTCGATATAGGTTAAGTGCACACACAACATATATACAGAGTGTACACATGCCTTAATCATATTGCAACATACACACATGCACTTTCAGGGCAATACTATCATTGTTTAATATCCCATGATAATATACCGTACTCTGTAGTATCGGCAGCGTTGCACCAAATATATCCGGCACCGCTGCACATGTTTTCATCAGTAACATCCGGTCGGCACTCAGCATAGCAGTGCCATCCCAGCTCTGTATATCTTTGGCTAATAAGAACCTATAAACTTATCTCTGGACTTTTATTCTACATCCTTGTGCAAGAAAGGATTATCAAGGTTGTTGTAGCTTCACATGACAACCATACATGGCGCAGTGTGTTAATACAGCCAGGAGATACGAGCCAAGACCGGATTCTCAGCCAGCCATCTTGCAAGACCTCACCTCTCCAGCCCTGGATATATTATTGTGCAGTGCTTTATAGTGCAGTGAAGTACTTAAGAGTGTAGTGCAGTGCCTTTATTATATGTCCCATGTCATTTGTGCCCATTCCCAACTTGCTGTGAGGGTTATAGCCGCCGAAACATTGCTGGACAAGAGCGAGGAATAGCATACCCTCTCCCTCTAACATCTCCAGCAACACTGAAGCTACCACCCCTCACACCCTCCAGCTGTGCCGGTACATGCGCGCACACGGACACACGCACATCGCTGCCAAGTCAATACGGTGGTGCCAAGCCTACCGCACTCACTCACTCACTCACTCACTCACTCACTCTAGCACAGATAATTTCTCGCACTATTAAATAAACTGTTCCAGTTGTACTGCACATTTTCATCGTTCCTGCAAGACTACAGTGTGTCAGCTATCAACCAATTATGGAGGGAGATGAGCAGATTCATGGGGAGCCCAGAGACACCCCACACGACCATACTGGGGAGGGAGATAATGGTGGAGCTACTGGTGGAGATAGTGGTGGAGATAATGATGGAGATACTGTTGGAGTTGCTGGTACGGGGTACCAGTCAGTTCATTCCACTCCAACCTCTCCTCCTCTCACCACCCCTCATTTTACTCCACCTACCCAACCTCCCCCCACTTTACCTCCCCTTCGCTATAGGGGTATGCCACCCCTGTCACCACACCCTGCAAGTCTACAACCTACTACAAGTGCAGACCTCCTTCAGCTCATACAGTATATGGAGCAATGCAGACAACGGGACGACTATACCAGAAGACAGGAGGAGGACCGCAGAAGACAGGAGGAGGACCGCAGACAACAGGAGGAGGACCGCAGAAGATGGGAAGAGGAAAACCGACGACAGGAGGAGGAAACAAGACAACGCACGGAGGAGGACTACAGGAGACAGGAGGAGGAAACAAGACGACGCACGGAGGAGGACTACAGGAGACAGATGGACGATGCCAAGTTCTCCGCCCTTGTCCAGGCTCTGGCCCAAATTACCCCACCTGCCGCCGCACCTACACCTACCTCAACGGGGACAACACCCAATTCCACAACATCCTCCACCCCTACAGCTCCACCTCCACCACAGAAGGCTATCACCCAGAACCCGCCGCCCCTTTGTGCTGATGCCACCTTCCAGGTTTTCAGAGAATGGAGGCGTCGGTGGGACGATTACTCTATTATGGTAGACTTATCTAAATTACCGAGGGAGAAACAACTGATCCAGATGCGGATGTGCTTAACCCTGGAGACACAGCGGCTTTTGGAGCACACCTTAAGCATACCCCCTGACACCGACAAGACCGTTGACGCAGTCCTCGATGCTCTTCAGGAGCACATCAAGAATTCTCGCAATGAAGCTCTCCGTCGCAGGGACCTGTTCAGTTGCAAGCAAAAACAGGGCGAGTCATTCAACAACTTCTACGTCCGCCTCTGCCACATCGCCGAAGAAATTGACGTCTGCCCAGGGAACTCTTCAGCCTGCAAGGAGACCCAACTCAAGATGGTCATTCTGATGGGCATACATGACGAAGAACTTGTACAGAAGCTGCTTTCCCTCGACGCCACCCCTTCATTACAGGACATCGTCAACACTTGCCGTTCCTACGAGGCCACTCGAAGCGCTACGTCAGCCATACGTGCCCCACCGTCCCAGGTTAATGCCGTGTCAGCTTACAAGCAGAACAAGCAAGTTAAGCAACGCGACAAGTTCTCCACATCGCAACAGTCCTTGGTGTCGGCTGCTGCCTGCCAGCGTTGTGCTCGCCGGCACAACAAGAACAAGTGCCCGGCTGAAGACTACACCTGCACTAACTGCGGCCGTCGTGGTCATAAGCCTAGGACTCCTGCTTGCCCTGCAGCCACTGCCCAGTGTCGTCGCTGCAACCATATGGGCCACTACGACAAATGCTGCAGATCTTCCAAGACGCCCACCACACAGGACAACGCCGCTTCCTCCCACAACAAGTCTACAGCAAAGAAGACCACCAGTTGCCAACGTGTGGGATCACCTGTTCAGGCACCCATACTGACATCCGTGAGTCTCACCTACAGCGGCACCACTAGAAAACTCCACATGCTTCCTGACACAGGTGCAGACATCACAGTGATCGGCCGACGACACCTCGACATACTTCGGATTCCTCTCAGCAGCCTACGACCTCCGCCTCCGACAACAACGCTCAACGCGGATGGCTCTGCAATGGCTCCTGCTTTGGGGACGTTTCATGCACAACTCACCATCAGCAAACGCTCCTGTTCGGCCACAATCCAAGTCCGCGAGGGTGTTCAGACGCCGCTTCTGTCCAAACGCCACTGTCAAGAATTGGCCATCATCTCAGCGAAATTCCCCAAGCCAATTCTACAGGTCAAACACATCAACAGGTGTAAGGAGCTACCCTTCACAGCCACCACATCACCTGCACAGGCTGACCCTGGCAAAGTCGGAGCGATCAAGGACTTCCCGACACCAGCCAACATCACCGACCTTCGCTCCTTCATGGGTTTGGTGAACCAGCTGGCAGAGTTCACCCCCGACATCGCCACTGCCGCTCAGCCCCTGCGTCCCCTGATGAGCCCGAAGAGGTCGTTTATGTGGACCGCTGACCATGATGAGGCTTTCCGCCGGGTCAAGGCTGCCCTGCTCAGTCCACCCGTCCTGGCCCCATTCGACCCTTCCCTACCAGTGATTCTACAAACTGATGCGTCCCGCCTTAACGGTATTGGATACGCCCTCCTACAGGATCATGGCAACAACCGTCTCCGCTTAGTTCAGTGTGGCTCGAGGTTCCTAAGCGACCCCGAGTCCCGCTATGCCACCATTGAGCTGGAGATGCTAGCCGTGGTCTGGGCCATGTCCAAGTGCAAGTTCTACCTCATCGGACTGCAACACTTCACCCTCATGACGGACCATCGCCCCCTCATCCCCATCTTCAACAACTACACCCTTGATGCGGTTGAAAATCCCCACCTCCAACGTCTGAAGGAGAAAGTCGCACCTTACCTCTTCACAGCCGTCTGGCACGCTGGCAGGTTGCTCTGCATCCCTGATGCGTTGTCACGGGCCCCTGTCAGCCACCCGACGCCAGACGATGAGTTAGCATGTGCCGACGCCACGGTTCACCTCAGGTACCTCGTGACTGTCAACGCCGCAGCCCACCGACGTCAACTCTCCTTCACAGGATGCAGACAGGATTCTCCAGGAACTCCGAGACGCAGCCAGAGCGGATACTGTGTACATCCGCCTGCGTGAGTGCGTTACTTCGGGTTTCCCCACCAACCGCTACGACCTGCACAACTCTCTACTCCCATTCTGGAAACTCCGAGACTACCTGTCAGCAGATGGTGAACTCGTCCTGTACGGAGCGAGGGTTGTGGATCCTGAAGCCCTCCGCCGCCGCACCTTGGCTCGCCTGCATGATAGTCACAGAGGCGTGGAGGCCACTAAGCGTAGGGCGCGACAGGCTGTCTTTTGGCCTGGCATCAACTCGGACATCGCCAACACAGTTCAAGCTTGTGAGCCGTGTCAGGTCTTACAGCCTAGTCAGCAGCAGGAACCCATGATCAACGACGACAACCCAACTAGGCCTTTCGAGTCTGTTTCAGCCGACTTCTTCGCTGTGGCGGGGAAATCCTTCCTCGTCGTAACAGACCGACTCTCAGGCTGGCCCGTTTTCGTACCCTGCAAAGGAGATACTACCGCTTCAAACACCATCAGGATCTTCTGCCGCTACTTCAGGGAAGTTGGTGTACCCCTCCGCCTACGTACAGATGGAGGCCCACAGTTTACTAGCCGTGAGTTCCGAGACTTCATGGAGCGTTGGGGAGTCAATCACTTGGTCTCTTCCCCACACTACCCACAATCCAACGGTCATGCCGAGTCTGCCGTCAAGTCCGTCAAACACCTCATACTGAAGACGGCTCCCTCAGGCAACATCGACTGTGAGGACTTTGACCGTGGACTGTTGGAGCTCCGCAACACCCCGAACTTCACAGGCCGCTCCCCGGCACAAATCTTGTATGGCCACCCACTACGGTCTTGTGTCCCTGCTCATCCCCAGTCCTTTGCTGCAGAGTGGCAAGCCAAGGCCGAGGACTGTGACCGCCGTGCAGCCGCCCACACTGCGCTGGTGCAGAGAAACTATGACCAGCACGCACGCCCCCTTCCCAGGTTGAGAGTCGGCACCACAGTGCGGATCCAAGACCCGACTTCTCACCGCTGGGACAAGGTTGGGGTCGTCATGGGCTGCGGCAGGTCCAGGGATTATGAGGTTCGTCTCCCCAGTGGTAAGATATATTGGCGGAACCGTCGCTTCCTCCGCCCAGTGAATTCCCCTGGTGTTGAACCCCTCCCCCATAACCCTGAGATCCCTGTGTCTTGCACGGACCCAGAAAGAGAGTCCTTCACTTCCCCCATGGCTCCACGTAGGTCTGAAAGGCTCCTAGAAAAAGAGTCAGCTCGACAACGTCTTGCGAGCTTGAAGGGGGAGGGAGGTGTTGATATAGGTTAAGTGCACACACAACATATATACAGAGTGTACACATGCCTTAATCATATTGCAACATACACACATGTACTTTCAGGGCAATACTATCATTGTTTAATATCCCATGATAATATACCGTACTCTGTAGTATCGGCAGCGTTGCACCAAATATATCCGGCACCGCTGCACATGTTTTCATCAGTAACATCCGGTCGGCACTCAGCATAGCAGTGCTATCCCAGCTCTGTATATCTTTGGCTAATAAGAACCTATAAACTTATCTCTGGACTTTTATTCTACATCCTTGTGCAAGAAAGGATTATCAAGGTTGTTGTAGCTTCACATGACAACCATACAAATATCTAATTAATAAATGTTGTTTCCTTATAACAGAAAGAGTATTTTCATATGGTTGGGCTGAAACCCTTTTATAACTATTTCTCCAGCTAGGTCTAGCCTAGTTTGCAAATCCTAACTCCCGGAGAACTGTACAGGTATGGCTCGTTGTCTCAGTTACATAAACTCAATTAACTATCTCCCCTCTAGGCTTTATCCCAAAAAACTCCCACTTAATATTAACTGTTTTACATGAGACCCTATAGTATCCTATATTTATTGCTAGCTAACTGGCTGGATGCCTTACTAACAATAACAGCTTATCTCTAAATACATCATCTCTTTATTGTATCAATTGTCTAATAATTTTCTCTTTGATTGTCCTATAAGGACACATATATTTATTGTTGGAACACAAGGGTTCGGTCTAGCATTTTCTCTTTGGTAATTCTGTTCGGGCCTTTAAGGGTCCTTATAATAATATGAAAGGAGATCTCTTCTTTCTGCTTCACCACTTCAGAGCTGGCCAATACATCAAGTCCATCTGCTCACTACCATCCACCACCTGGTTACAATCTCGTATCGCTTGGCTTAATTATTGTGTGGAGGCAAGTGATATGTTGGCAAGCATCAGGATACTGTTGGCGTATCTGTGCCGAGGGTGGGCAGTGTACTTGATCCCGGCTCGTCTTAAAAACATAAGAAAATGGGAGTCTGCAGAAAGCCGATCGGCCCACACAAGGCAGATCCCTGTCACACCCAACCCCAATTACAAGGCCTAATTATAGACCCAACTCACTAACACCTTGAGGAATGACCTCACCAAAACGGTCAGAGATTAACACAAGATTACGGGGTCTGCAGAGCGCCGATTGGCCCACACCCGGCAGATCCCCCCCCCCCCATACCCAACCCATCTTGTCCATATGCCTATTTAATTTTATCTTAAAGCTCCCTATCGTTCTTGATCCTACCATATCACTCGGTAGCCTATTCCACATTTCTACAACACTGTTAGCAAACCATGTTTTGTCTATATCTTTTCTGAAACGAAATTTATCTAATTTGTAACCATTTGTTCGAGTTCTTTCGCTATCACTGAGCTTCAGTACATTTGTCATGTCCCCTTTATTAATCCCACTAACCCCTTGAACACTTCTATTATATCCCCTCTAACTCTGCGTCTTTCTAACGAATGTAAGCCTGATTTTGTCAACCTTTCTTCATATGGTAGATTTCTAATATTATGAATCATTTTTGTCATTCTTCGCTGTACTCTCTCCAACGAATCTATGTCCATTCATCCTACTGTTTTAAGACGTTTACCCCCATCCAGGTGTCAATACTTTCCTGGCGAGCGAAAGCGAGCCAGCATTGTATGGATAAATCCGGCTTCGCCGGAGATTTTTTTTTATCGAAAAATGTACAAATTTAGTTTGCTGTCAAAACAAAAATATATATCTGCTGGCTCGCTACCGCTCGCCAGGAAAATATTGACACCTGGATGGGGGTAAACGCCTTAAAACAGTAGGCTGAATGGGACCGAATGAATATAAAGCCAGAGAATGAGAGAACAAGAGATAAATAAAGCAGTTGACCCCCCTTAACACAGAAGTGGGCCCAATACCAGTGAGGGATTATCTGGCTGGTAACACCAACGTGCTGGCGGGTGACAGCATCTGAGGGGTCTACTTGCCCAGGGTTATCTTCAAGGTTCTTTATGGGGGGGGGGGGGGTATCTGGAACCCCTTCTCCCTCATGCTTAGCCCCATTAGTTTTGATATTTTACGATGTTCGGCCCATTAGTTTGGCGATTTGAACACCTTTCGGCCCATTTTCTTGTCAATTTTAAGACTTCTCGGGCCATTTAGGTGTCAATATTTTCCTGGCGAGCGAAAGCGAGCCTGTAATTTTAAGAGGATCCGGTTCTGTCCGGGATATTTTTCTACTGAAAAATGTACACATTTATTTTGGAGGAATGTCTAAGGGATAATTTTTCTAATCTTGATGGATGTCCAGGGTTGAAACTAAAATAATATAAAAAAGATAAATAAATAAGCAAATTAATACGCCCAACCCCCCTTAATTAATACGCCCAACCCCCCTTAATTAATATGGAGCTATTTTGGTTCTCTTGGGATTTGTTGTAAGCAGTCTTGCCAGTTCTGCTGGAGTTATGGTTTGGTTCGATGAGAGTGAGAAGGGCATACACACACAGGGGAAGCAGGCGATGTATGTGCACATGCCGACTGATGGAAGCACGCGGAAGCCAGCAATCAACAGATTAATTATTCTCTATCATGAAGGTCATGATGCAATAATTGTTCTCTAATTACATAGCAAATATTATTACTTGTATCATTATAATTATTATATTGTATCTATATATTACACTACCTTAAGACTTAAAATCAAGCTTCAAAACAACTCTCATTGTAACCCTATATGCCGATATCCATGGCTTTCGCACACACACACACACAAACACACACACTCACACACACATTTGTTAGTGATTATTTCATATTTTGCTCAATATATATCTACTTTAGTTATATACACATTCACTCTCATATTACAATATATATCTACTTTAGTTATATACACATTCACTCTCATATTACAATATATATCTACTTTAGTTATATACACATTCACTCCCATATTACAATATATATCTACTTTAGTTATATACACATTCACTCTCATATTACAATATATATCTACTTTAGTTATATACACATTCACTCTCATATTACAATATATATCTACTTTAGTTATATACACATTCACTCTCATATTACAATATATATCTACTTTAGTTATATACACATTCACTCTCATATTACAATATATATCTACTTTAGTTATATACACATTCACTCTCATATTACAATATATATCTACTTTAGTTATATACACATTCACTCTCATATTACAATATATATCTACTTTAGTTATATACACATTCACTCCCATATTACAATATATATCTACTTTAGTTATATACACATTCACTCCCATATTACAATATATATCTACTTTAGTTATATACACATTCACTCTCATATTACAATATATATCTACTTTAGTTATATACACATTCACTCTCATATTACAATATATATCTACTTTAGTTATATACACATTCACTCTCATATTACAATATATATCTACTTTAGTTATATACACATTCACTCTCATATTACAATATATATCTACTTTAGTTATATACACATTCACTCCCATATTACAATATATATATACTTTAGTTATATACACATTCACTCTCATATTACAATATATATCTACTTTAGTTATATACACATTCACTCTCATATTACAATATATATCTACTTTAGTTATATACACATTCACTCTCATATTACAATATATATCTACTTTAGTTATATACACATTCACTCCCATATTACAATATATATCTACTTTAGTTATATACACATTCACTCTCATATTACAATATATATCTACTTTAGTTATACACATTCACTCTCATATTACAATATATATCTACTTTAGTTATATACACATTCACTCTCATATTACAATATATATCTACTTTAGTTATATACACATTCACTCCCATATTACAATATATATCTACTTTAGTTATATACACATTCACTCTCATATTACAATATATATCTACTTTAGTTATATACACATTCACTCTCATATTACAATATATATCTACTTTAGTTATATACACATTCACTCTCATATTACAATATATATCTACTTTAGTTATATACACATTCACTCCCATATTACAATATATATCTACTTTAGTTATATACACATTCACTCTCATATTACAATATATATCTACTTTAGTTATATACACATTCACTCTCATATTACAATATATATCTACTTTAGTTATATACACATTCACTCCCATATTACAATATATTTTCCTGCTATAAAAATCCATTACTTCTGTTCATACTTGATCGTCGACAAATTTTACAAAATAACATGGAAACGTGGAAACAAGTGAACTAATCAAGTTAATTAAAAAGGTCCCATGATCACAAGCACTCTTACTTGCTCATTACTGACAGAGAGAGAGAGAGAGAGAGAGAGAGAGAGAGAGAGCTATTTACATATAGACACACTGATCTTACGATCCCAGCGAGGTGACTATGACTTAAGCAAGGTTCACACATTGGCGAGTCGGAGCGCAACTCCATCGCGAGTGATGACATTTTTGCACTCGCCAATCATTATCCCAAATTCGCCGACACTCGCCGACACTCGCACAGACTTGCGTTGACTCGCGCTGCACCGCGTACACTCGCGAACGCGGCCAAAAATTTCAAAAAGACATGAAATTTGGAGAGTCAAGTGGGAGTAGGACGCCAACCCGCATAGGCTCGCGTAGACTCGCGTAGACTCCTGTAGACTCGTGTGACACTCATGTAGACTCGCGTGACACTCGCGTTGTACTATTTAGAAATTAAATGATCGCGAGTCTACATGAGTCTCCGCGAGTCTACATGAGTGTCACGCGAGTCTACATGAGTGTCACACGAGTCTACATGAGTGTTACACGAGCCTGTTTATATTATCAACAAAAATCGTAGCAGCGAAACGACTGCACCTATGGCTTTCATATTTTTACCACATGTACCTTACCCTTTTGGCTACCCACAAAAAAATCCCAAATTCCTCCTCCCACCCACTCGCTGACTGTCCTTCCCGTCAGAAGGAAAAAAAAGGAAAATCTGTGGCGGCGAAACGACTGCACCAATCGGTTCCATATTTGTGTGACAAGTCCCTTACCCTTCTGCCTTCCCCCAACCATACCCCCAACCGCCTCCCACCACCCACTTCCAGCGTATCCGTACGAAGATAAGGAACAAAGAGGAAAATCCGTGGTGGCGAAACTACCTTACCAATCGGCTTCATATTTGTAACATGAGTCAATTACGCTTCTACCTACCCCACACCATCCCCCAAACCACCCTCCCACCACCCTCCTACCCATACATTCCGATACCATAAAAGTCTCTGTAGTCTATAGTGTCTTTTCAGCTACTTTCGGGACCATCGGGGACCTGATTTCTGTCGAAAATGGACAAGGGGAGCGGTTTGTTTACCATTATCCTTCCTTTCTCTCCCAACTTGATAGATTTAGCCAAAAAACAAAAAAACAAAATACCTCTGGCACTGGCAGAAGCACACCGTCAAAATTGGCTGGCACTCAGCGGGTTAATATGAATTCAAGTTGTGTTATGAATAATATTGATATTAACATCAATAATGAAGAGAGAACAAATACCATATAATATGAATGAAATAGGTTTCTGGAATAATATTGATATTAACATAAATAATGATGTGGAATATATGCAAAGGATATATGATGACAAATAATAATATACAGATTGATATCCAACATGAAATATAAATAAATACAAGATATAAATGAAATAGAATATACACTCCATACACTCCTGTTAACTTCCTGTAGACTCGCGTTCATCTCGTGTAAACACTGTAAACTCATGTAAACTCCTGTGACACTCGTGTAGACTCCTGTAGACTCGCACTATTCGTACCCTGGAATTTGACCGTTATTTTTCAAATTTTGGCGGTGCGTGTTGGGGACGTGTTACACTCGCCGACACTCGCGGATACTACTGTGAACTCGTGTAAACTCATGTAAACTCGTGTAAACTCGTGTTATATTCGTGTTATATGCGTGTTTACTCGCATCAGATGCTACTCGCGTTGGGTTCGGGCTCCATCAACGGCGATATGCGGCGAGTGTGACTCGCGTTGGCCTCGCGCTCCGACTCGCCAATGTGTGAACCTACCTTAAATCTTAGTAGAGATAGCACCCCTGAGAGTAAGGGAGAGTGGAAGGAAAGGATACTAAAGATGAAGGCTCTCTCAACGTCCTCCGCTCCGGAGCCTCTGGCAATTTGTCGTACATGAACAGTTTTTGTTTTGGTTTTTCTATGTGTATGAAGGAGACAAAACGCAGGCTGCCTGTAAAACGTGTCTCCTCTAAAGCCTAAATAGTGATAGACAGCAATATTCAAGCTGCGTTGGGGTCAAAATGCCTGGACAAACAAATTTTAACGCAGTCTAATTCATAGGATAAAAGAAACATTAATTTATGGAGAGATTTCCAGATTGCACTTGTTCAGTAAAAGAAAGACAGAAATTTGTTTAATTCTTGGGGTGGAGAGAATAAGAGTGGGATTACGTTAAAAGGCGGGTTTCTCCCACTCGCCATATGGGAGGGGATATGCGCTGAACGAGCTCTGAAGAACACTGTTGTAATAGCAATAGAAGAGTGAAAGAGATGCAACACTGCAGCATGTAGAAAGAGATTGTAGGGAATTAGTAAGAGGTAGTGAGTTGATAAAACGGAATGCTTTGGATTCGACCCTCTCGAGAAGTGTGGTATGGGAAAACCTCCCAACACATGTGAAAAATTCATGATACATGGACGCATAGTGCCCCTGTACAGAGCAGAAAGCTGTGCGGGGTAATGAACCCACAGTGACGGTTGAGCACACTCCACCTCTGGGAAGCCGTCCTAGCAAGAATGGTGAGGGTCTTCCCAGGAAAGTATAGAGGAAAAGGAGACACCAAGGATATTAAGAGAATATGAGTGGTGCATTTGTGTATTTTTGAAGAATACAGGATATAGTTTTGCATCATATAAAAGAATATATATAACCAAAAAATACAGGAAAGATAAACTTCAAATACTGTGTTGTAGTATATTTATTTTAGTTAAACAATACTTGGGTTCTACAATACATACCATAATGTTGTTGTTCCCCAAGCTGCCTTGCCGAACAGCCCCAAGGCCCCGAGCAAGGCCAAGGCCATAACCGAGCACCCCCACAGAACCCTCTCTGCCGACCACAATAAAGCCTGGGTGACCGAAGCCACTCCATGGCGGGGAGCTGAGGAGGGTGCGGAAACGCCCGGGAAACCAAAGCCCCACCCAGGGCCCTGTGCCCCTCAGCAATTATGAAGAGAAAGTTGAGGAGCAAAGGAAAAATGTGACGCTTTGGCTTCCAATCTTGGTAGATTGGGAGGTGAATCCGCGGAAGAGACGCCGTCACTTGAGATCTAGAAAATATATAAGTAAAAGGAACAGTCAGAGTAAACTATGGGTATGGCAGAGATCGCTCAGTTCTCACTCCGATAGACCAGCCGAAGATACATCAGCCAGGTAGGCAAATCCGCGCAGGTGACACGGGAAGGGTGCAGGTGGCGTGACGTCACGAGTAGTCTAGACCAGCGTGGTCCAGTATCATATACGTACTCCTAGTCAGTCTCCCAGATTATCCCAAGAGAAAGAAAATTCAGTACTTGTTTGTCCTTTGTTCAGTAAACATGTGAAACACTTGGAGTTCTGTCTGACATGTTAGTATTCCAGAGATATTTTGTGGTTGGCTAATAATCATAATGCCTACCCAGTGTGCAGTATTTGGCTGTAGCAATAAACCGCGTACAGTGGACGGGAAAAATATAAGAACATTCCGATTTCCAAGGGATGCACATTTCAGAAGCGTGTGGATAAACTTGTGTCGTCGCCAAGATGGTATTAATGCCCAACATGCAGTTGTATGCTCTGTACACTTCACCAATAACGATTATATTGATGACATGAAAAGTCGTTTACTAGGCATTGAGAGTCCAAGAAATAAACGACTTCTCAAAGACGATGCTGTACCTTCACTATTTCTACCAAAGAGTAAGCATTGTTTATTTGTGTTTGGTGTTACAATTGAAATATTACTGTGATCAGTGTTTAATTAATAAGGATGCCAATGTAGAAAGAGAGAGAGAGAGAGAGAGAGAGAGAGAGAGAGAGAGAGAGAGAGAGAGAGAGAGAGAGAGAGAGAGAGAGAGAGAGAGAGAGAGAGAGAGAGAGAGAGAGAGGAAGAGCTATATTATTGATTAGACTTATATATATATATATATATAATGTATAAACCTGTTGTTACCGCATGTGTAGTTATACGACTAATTGTAAGGTTTAGTTATAAGACAAATTTTAAGGTGTAGTTGTAAGACTAATGTTAAGGTGTAGTTATAAGAATGATTTTTAAGTGTAGATATAAGGCTATTTGTGAAGTGTACCGTACATAATAATATAAGAACATAATATAGCGGGAAACTGCATAACGCAATGCGGCCCACACAAGGCAGCTCCCATTCACACACAGCTCATATCCATATGAGAATCCAACATACGTTTATGCTTTCAACTGTTCCTGAGTTAATCACTGATCTGGGCAGTTCATTCCACATGTTAGCAACTCTATCACCAAACAGGTGTTTTCTATATCTTTCCCAAATCTAAACTTATCTATCTTGAAACCATTTGAGCGGGTTATGTCACCGTTCTTTAGCTTTATTACCTCACCAATATTGCCCTTAGTTATACCATTTATCCATTTAAATATCTCTTATCATGTCCAACTATACATTGTCTAGTTTTAATTTCGCTTCTAAATTACGATTTATATTATAGCCTACTTATATGACTAATTTTAAGGTTTAGTTATATGACTAATTTTAAGGTTTAGTTATATGACTAATTTTAAATTTTAGTTATGTGACTAAGATTAAGGTTTAGTTATAAGACTAAATTTAATATTTAGTTATATTATTAATTTTAAGGTTTAGTTATAAGACTAATTTTAAGGTTTAGTTATAAGACTAATTTTAAGGTTTAGTTATATGACTAATTTTAAGGTTTAGTTATAAGACTAATTTAAAGGTTTAGTTATAAGACTAATTTTAAGGTTTAGTTATAAGACTAATATTAAGGTTTAGTTATATGACTAATTTTAAGGTTTAGTTATAAGACTAATATTAAGGTTTAGTTATAAGACTAATTTTAAGGTTTAGTTATAAGACTAATATTAAGGTTTAGTTATAAGACTAATTTTAAGGTTTAGTTATAAGACTAATATTAAGGTTTAGTTATTAGTCTAATTTTAAGGTTTAGTTATAAGACTAATTTTAAGGTATAGCTATAAGACTAATATTAAGGTTTAGCTACTGTATAAGGCTAAGTTTAAGGTGTAGTTATTAGACTAATTTTAAGGTTTAGTTATAAGACTAATATTAAGGTTTAGTAATAAGACTAATTTTAAGGTTTAGTTATAAGACTAATATTAAGGTTTAGTTATAAGTCTAATTCTAAGGTTTAGTTATCTTAAAGACATTAGAAGCTTCCCACTACCATCAGAGACCACTTTAAAAGACAGAGCAAAGAGTTTTGATTGTGAGCCAGGCATCTTGTCATCTGTCTTACAACTAATGAAATCAAAGGCAGATACTTTAGATGCTAAAGAAAAGTTAGTTGTTATGAGCTTTGATGAAATGAGTATCAGCAAACAATGGTCTTATGACAAAGGTAAAGACACCTTATACAGGCCACACAGCAATGTACAAGTTGTTATGTTAAGATGTCTTGTAGGTCAGTGGAAGCAGCTCATTTATTATAAGTTTGATGAATCGAACATGCATAATATTATACTGGATTTAATTAGACAAGTAGAGTCAGTAGGGTACTCAGTGATAGCGATAGTACATGATTTAGGGTCATGTAATCTTCGTGTATGGAAGGCAATGGGCATAGATCCTGTTAAAGCTAAGAGTATGTCTTTCAAAAATCCATGTGCTGACAGGGATGTGTTTGTCTTTGCTGATGTCCCACACATGATTAAACTAATTAGGAATAATCTTCTGGATTCTGGATTTTTGCTGGAGAATGGTGATATACTGTAGTGTCTGATGAATGTATTCGTGAGATGTTAGCAAAGACAAAAACAGAATATGGTTTGGCCTATAAATTATCGGATATTCATCTGAATGTAACTGGTCAACAGAGGCAGCGAGTTAAGTATGCAACACAGCTGCTGTCAAAGAGCTGTGCAAGTGCAATTCAATACTTAGGTGAGAGAGAACTCTTGCAGACTCAAAATTGGGATGTCACAGAAAAATTCATATGCCTTGTTGATCAGTGGTTTGATGTAATTAATTCACATATGTATGGTGATAAGCAAGAGCGCTGTGCATTTGGAATGCATTTTGATCTCCAAGCAGACATACTACACAAAATGGTTAATTTGATGTCAACCATGAGAGTATATTCTGCAGCAAAGACTAGGCCTATGTATAATTTTCAGAAGGGCATAATTCTCTCTAGCCAGTCTCTCTTAGGGTTGTATGAAATGCTGAAAGTAAATTATGGGTTTGATTTCATAATGACTAGGAGGCTAAATCAAGACTGCATTGAACAGTTTTTCGGCTGTATCAGGCAAATGAGTGGTCCCCATGATCATCCAGATGCTCTTAGTTTTAAGTATCGGATGAGAAAATTCATATTGGGGAGAGAGTTTGTTGTGGTTAGTGAGAAGAGTAATATTAGCCACAATGAAGAAAACCGAGACTGTTTTTCTAACGAAGTACCCAGTGAACCAAGCAGTAAATCACACTCTTATGATCGTGAACTTGACTTGGAAATTTGCTTAACTAGCCTTCTCTTTAAAGACATGGATTTTGATATGGAGAAAGTGGATGGTAAGCTGTCTATGGAGTTGCAGGAATATGATGTAAATGAGGATAATGTAAATGTATCAGTTTCTGGTCTGGTATCAGTTTCACCTAGCACAGTCATAGAAGAACAGTCTCTACACTATATTGGTGGGTACATGGTGAAAAAGTTTGTGAATAAACATCCAGAACTAGGACACGTGGCAGGGAACTGTGGGTCATCTACCAACTCATGGACTGAAATGATCAGTAGAGGTCATTTATACATTCCCTCTGATAGTTTCTACTCCAAGTTACTAGTTATGAGGGAAGTGTTTAAAGCCGTGCATGGTGAGGGCTTGCGAGAAGGAGTAGGATGTGTACAGACTCTTACAGCAGAAATGAAAAGTGCTGGAGTAGATTTGCCACTTGAGATAATATCGTTCTATGCAAGAATATCCATATTTTTTAGGATGAGACATCTTAATAAAATACTCAGAATGAACAAACACAAAAATGTTGGAAACAAAGGAATGCCAAGGAAAATTATGAAACTTGTAACTTAGGCTATAAGTTCCATAATCGTCCTTGTAGAAAACTGTAATTACTACCATTATGCTACAGTTAATGGGAGGCAGACCGATTGTTTGGTCTATTAATTAATGTATTCATATATTGTGTTTAGTTTCCTCCCTAGACCTCCATCAAGCGTAGGAAAAGAAAACCCTAACCCCCTTCAAGATAGATTTGTACATTTTTCGATAGAAACATATCCAGAAAGGCCTATTCCTCCCAAATTAACAGGTTTGCTATCGCTCGTCAGGAACAAATCAACACCAAACGGGGACGAAGGGCCTTTACAATCTCCCCTTAGGACATGAAGTATTCCCTATGTTATGTTAGAATGTTATGGTATGTATTCACCTGGCTTCTAGATATAGTATTTTATGTTGAATTATCTACGGATTTATGGTAGCTTTTACTATTTTTGCTATACAGTGATCACAAGCTACATTTTGACCTGTCTTAGTGTATAATTATTGATCTATCTGTGTATTGCGATGTTTGTATCTATATTTTTTTTACTAATAGGCTACTAGCTTGTTCTGCCTTTATATATTGAGTTATGTGTTTATATATCGCTCGCTCTCTCTCTCTCTCTCTCTCTCTATATATATATATATATATATATCTGTCAATCAATACACCTTAGAACCTCATATGTTCTAAAATACCATATTCAGGTTTACTAAAGCACAAAGTAAATAGTAGCAAATCCTAGTTTGGTAAAAGTTATAGAAATGGGGAATAGGCTACCTAGCACCATAGTAGGATTACAAATGATAGAAAGCTGCAAGATAAAAATAGATGGCATATGGACGATATGGGTTGGGTGTGAGAGGGATCTGTCTGTGGCCATTCGGCTTTCTGCAGACTCCCATTGTCTTATGTTTTATGTACAGTACAGTACAATATATTTACGAGTACAACATACTTGTTCTGTTATTAAAATCAAGTTGACTTACCCTTAAAGGAAAGTACTGTATTATTACTCTACTCTTTCGTCTACCATTTTTATACTATAGTATTCTCAGTAATACATAGGCTATATTTACAATTGCGATAATTTGCTTACAAAAAATACTGTAAATGAACAACAATTGTCACACACACACTTAATACTAATAATAATGCAATGTGGGACATAAAGTGAAAAACAAAGAGGTATATGCTAACGAATAAGTGGAGGAGCGTGGTGGTCAGTCGACCTCGTACTACGTCACGTGCGTAGACGTAGCGTATTTTGGTAATTACCCAGGCCGACCTGGTGTATATGGATCTTGGACCAGCCCATCACCACTCCATAATGTTCTTATAGGTAGTCGCGGCGTATACAACTGTACACCGATGGTTGTACATGTGCGTTAAACTAATGGGCCTGTAATTGCCTGGTAGTTTTTGTTTTCGTTTTTTATATTGGCGTTATATTCTCTATCTTCCAGTCAATTGGTAAATGTCTGTGTTGGAGTGACATTTTAAACATTATGGTTAGTCTCAATAACTTCGTCTTTGTCCATTTTGAGGATCTTAGGGGCTAAGAAAACTTTCGCTGGGAGATTTATTTGTCAGTAATTCAATCGTTCTTAAGACAGATTTTATAAGTTGTGAAATACAACTTAGCATGCTTGATTAGTGACGTGTGGAATGTCTGTGTTGTTAGCAGTGGTAAAAAGAGATAAAATTATTGTTAACCCCAACTGTACCGCCGACGTCGTTTTCATTATATTCTGACAACTATTAGACCATTTCATTCAATTTAGGAAGGATCTCTAGCAATGATAAGGCTTCGAACTTTCTCAATCAATCTTTTTAATTACCACTGATCCCTGTTAAGCTGCATAAAATTATATATATTTAGCTAGAATAAAATACAACAGACGTCATTGTTGCAGAAAGGGTTAAGAGAAGAGGCTATGTTTCGGCTACCTGTTTCTAGTTCACTTTGAGTGTTGATTATGGAACCTATACCTATTGGGGTAGATTGTAGGTACCCAGGAGAGGCTGTAGCTAGACATTTGATAAAGAGTCGCTGGAACTGCTGTTTCATTTGCTTGGCCTCTCTTACTGATTCCCTTTGTGCCTCACTTACACTGAGAGTAGTCCAGCCAGCTCTAACAAACACCTCCTCCTATCTAGTTCACTACACTTAACATGCACACCACACTTCCTCCTTCAATAAAAATAAGATAACAAAAATATATGATGGTGAACACTCATCAAGCCTTGGAGTCCTTAAGAGGGGAGGGGGGCATAAATTCCCCCACACCTGACCGACCCCTCTAAATGCTCTGGACCACGGCCTGTCAATCTTACTATAAACTTTTGCAACATTTGCGGCCTTTCCTCTAATTTTCACTCAGTTGAACACCATCTCTCCTCCTCCTAACCTGATCTTCTTTTCCTCACTGGAACCCAGGTGTCTGAGGCAACTGCCAGTAACCCCTTCTATGTATCCTTCTACTTTCTCTATCCTAGTTTCAAAGCCAAAGGCAATGTTGAGCATACATGCACAACAAACTCACTTGCTCTCGTGTTCCCGATTTCTACTCCTCTGAATGCTCAACTTTATGGCTAAAACTATTCTTTCATTTTCAAACTAAATATTTCTGTGCTATCTATCTTTCCCCTAACTCTACCGACTTTCCCAAATTCTTTGACAATCTAAACTCTAAAGTGGAACACATTCTATCCATCTCTCCCTTCTCGGACATCTCCATCATTAGAGATTTCAACATTCACCACAGCCAATGGCTCTCCTCTCTTACTACTGACCAACCTGGTGAACAAGCTTTCGTCTTTTCTATCCTAAATGACCTAGAGCAGCTGGTCCAGCAACCCACCTGTATCCCGGATCGCTTCGGAGATCGGCACAACATTCTTGAATTATTTCCGGCTTCCAACCCTTCTTCTTATACTGCCAATCTTTTCTCTCCTTTGGGCTCCTCCGACAATAAACTTATCTCCGTTATGTGTCCTATCTCTCCAGTACAGCCACCCAATCCTCCCAGCCGGCGGCGCTTGTGGCACTTTGGCACTGCCAACTGGGAGGCTCTTCAGCAGTACTTCTTTGATTTCCCATGGAATGACTTCGGCTTCCACGGCCGAGATCCTCGGAGAGTGCTGAACGCATTACCCAGGTAATCCTCTCGGGCATGGAAACATACATTCCATTTTCTTTCTCTCAGTCTAATGCAAATTTGTTTTTGTTTACTCACGCTTCTTCTACTGCTGTCTACAAGGAGGAAGCATTCAAATGGTACTGACGCCTTAAAACTCAAGAATCTCATTCTTCCTATGTTTCTGGCCAGAATCAAGCCAAATCTGTTCTTCGACTTGCCAAGCACTCTTTCATCAATAATAAATGCACTGAACTATCCAACTCTAGCTCTTCCTTAGCTCTCTGGCATCTAGCCAAAAACCTCTCCGACAATTGTTCTTCCTCGTCTTTCCCTCCCCTTTTCCACTCTGATGGCACAACCATCACTTAGTCCTCTGACAAAGCTGAAATCTTCGCTCAAACTTTTGCTAGAAACCCCACCTAGGATGATTCCTCCCTATTCACCCCCCTCTCCCTTACTTATGCCTAATATCCTAAATCTCTTCTAAAGATGTACTTTCTATCCTCTCTGGGCTTAATACTAAGAAGGCGTACGGTCCGGACGGTGTTCCCCCTGTTGTACTCAAAAACTGTGCTTCCGTGCTGACTCCCTGCCTAGGCAAACTCTTTCATCTCTGTCTCTCATCTAACGTCTTCCCTTCATGCTGGAAGTTTGCTCTCATTCAACCTCTCCCAAAGAATGGCGATCACTCTCAACACTCCAACTATCGTCCAATTGCTCTCATCTCTTGTATCTCTAAAGTTATTGAAACTATTCCTGCTTCCAAATTTATTAAGCATTTTTCTTCTCATAATCTACTCTCAGTTCGCCAGTAAGGCTTCCTCAAGGGTCGCTTTATTTTGTGATCTTCTTCATATCTTACTAACTTTTGGTCATCCTCCTTTCAGACTTCGGTGAGACCTTTTCTATTGAACTAGACATATCGAAGGCCTTCAATAGAGTCTGGCACAAATCTTTAATTTCTAAACTACCCTCCTTCGGTTTCTATCCCTCTATCTGTGCCTTTGTCTCTAATTTCATTTCTGTCCGTTCCATAGCTGCGGTTGTGGACGGCCATCGCTCTCTTCCTCATCCTATCAATTCCGGTGTTCCTCAGGGCTCTGTTCTATCTCCTATTCTCTTTCTGATTTTTATAAATGATCTTCTTAACTGTACCTCCAGTCCCATCCATTCATACGCAGACGACTCTACCTTACACTACTCAATTAGTTTTCCAGAACGCCCTAGCCAGCAAACCCTCAAAGACAAACGTAATGAAGCCATACAAAACTTATCTTCTGATCTAACTACTATTTCCAATTGGGGCAGGGAAAACCTTGTTGCAATTAATTCATTCAAAACCCAATTTCTCCATATATCTGTATGTATATGATTTACCTTGTACAGTATCACTTTCATATCTAGTACAGTCACTTATGCATATGTAATATCTCTCTATGAGTAAGATTCATGTTAGCATCCAGGCAGTCATATTAGTTATGTCATATAGCCACTCTGGCAACTCAAGCCTGGGGCTCCTCTCACCAGAGGGCCAATTCATGTTTGTGTACCACGAGACAGAGCTATCACCCTGTAGGCTCTGCTTCGTGCCTGTATCCCATATCCTTCTCAATAAGAACCTATATATCTACAGCGTGTCTACTTACTCCCCAACCCAACATAGGCCTGTTGTGCATCTATGGAGTTAGCTGGGACACACATAACATGGCGCAGTGTGTATTAAGAGATGTTTATGTGGATTTCGCCAGACGCCGCCAGCCGCCATTGTCCACACACCCTGCATCCCAGCCACCGTCTCATTGCTTGGATTACAGTGATATAGTGCTCAACAGTGCGGTGCCGACGTTCCCAGTACAGTGCCAGTGATATTATATGTGCCAGTGCTATATTGTGTGCTTTATTTGATATGTATTGTGTGTGGCATAATCATAACGCCCGCACAAGTCCGAGCCACGAGAGAGCGGGGCGTGAGATCCGCCCCCTCTGACTGCCAGCAAGATACTGAGGTGAGGGAGGCCGCGCACCACCGGCACCGCTCCACCGCTCGGTACATACGCACGCACACACTGGGCACACACACAACTGGCAAACTTTTATTTCATCACCCAAGCATTCCCTTCAGTGCTAATTGTAATTGGGTTTTATACATTGGTGAGGATACAGCTGGTGTGTATTCTAAATATTCTGCTGTTTTTGCCAGTCATTTCGATACCCCACTTGTATATGTGAGAGGCTAATAACTGTGTGTTTGTTATCTCCCTGTCTGTTTGTCACCCACACAAGATGTCAGACTCTGGTGATGTACAGGACGAAGGGGCAGGAACAAACTTGCCTTATGATGGGGAGGAATACACACCTTATTATCAGCACCCTCAGTCCCCAACCACGCCTTAAGCCCCTTCTTCAGCTGATTTCCTGCAATTTTTCAAATACCTGGAGGAGTCTCGCAGGTATGATGAGCAGAGGAGACAAGAGGAGGAGGCCCGCCGAGATCGTGTCCTGGAGGAGTCTCGCAGGCATGATGAGGCTATAAGGAGACAGGAGTTCCAGAGCTTATTTCAGCTGTTGGCTCCCACCAGGACCCCTCCCGACTCCTCCACACCTGCTGGTCACCTTGGCGGACAGCAGCCACATTCTTCTCCACATCCCTCACACAATCCTCCACCACAGAAGGCTACGGCCCAGACACCACCACCATTGAAGCCTGACGCTACATTCCAGATGTTCCGGGAGTGGAGGAGACGCTGGGACGACTATGCTGTCATGGTAGACCTGTCCAACCTGCCTGCGGCCAAACAGATGATACAACTACGCATGTGCCTGACTCTCGAGACACAGCGTGTCTTAGAACACACCCTCCAGATCGCTCCCTCCACAGACAAGACTGTTGAAGAGGTGTTGGACGCCCTGCAGCTTCATATCAAGAGTCTAAGGAATGAGGCACTCCGGCGTCGTGAATTGTTGAGCTGCAGACAGCATGAAGGGGAAACTTTTGCAGAGTTCTATGTCCGCCTCAAACGTCTCGCAGAAGAAGTGGATGTGTGCCCTGGTAACTCACCCATCTGTGTGGAGACACAACTCAAGACTATCATCCTCATGGGCCTCAGGGACAAGGAGTTAGTCCAGAAACTCATCGCCCTGGACTCCAAGTCAATACTACAGGATGTCGTCACTACGTGCCGCTCGTATGAGGCTGCCAAATCTGCGACCATGGCCATTAGTGCGCCCCATGAACAAGTAAGGGCCGTCTCTTCATACAAGAAAAACAAGAAACAGGGCAGTGACAGGACCCAACCCCCCAAGCCTCCATCGAATGCAGCTGATGCCTGCCAGAGTTGCGCTCGCCGACACGGGCCTGACAAGTGTCCCGCTGCTGGCAGCACCTGTAACAACTGTGGGCGCCACGGTCACTGGGCTCGGACAGCTAAGTGCCCTGCTCACAAGCTTCAGTGCCGCATCTGTTGTCTTCTGGGGCATTATGACAAGTGTTGTCCGTCGACTAAGAAGAAGGAAAGACGCCAAGGTGGCCCCCCAGGCGATACGGGTGCCCCCTCCAACTCTGGCAAGCCCCCCGACGCTAGGAGTAATAGCTGTCGTCAGGTGGGATCGACTCCTTCTACAGCTTCGACGCCGCAACCCATCTGTGTTACCCTCTCCTTTGGCGACGCTACATCCCGCCTACGGATGTTACCGGACACGGGCGCCGACGTCACCGTGATTGGCCGGCGTCACCTTGAGGATTTGGCTATCCCCATGAGCAGCCTGCGAGCCCCTTCGCCCACGACAACGTTCACGGCGGACGGCTCCCCGATGGCACCTGCTCTGGGGGTATTTCAGGCTACCCTCACCCTGGGACAGAGAGTGTGTACTGCCCTGATCCATGTGCACGAGGGTGTCCAGACTCCTCTGCTTTCATACAGCCACTGCAGGGAGTTAGCCATCATACCTCTGGCATTCCCAACGCCCATACAAGAGGTTAAGCACGTCAACAGGTGTAAGGCTACACCACTTCCAGTCTCCACGTCGCCCGCTGAAGCCAAGAATTACTTCCTGCGGGAGTTTAGCGACGTGTTGATGTCCAAAGACGACCTAAAGACTGTGCCCCTCAAGCCTATGGTGGGTCAACCCATGAGGATCCATCTTAAAGAGGGAGCTGAGCCCTTCGCCATCCATACTCCCCGACAGATTCCCTTTGCCTTTAGGGACCAAGTCAAGCGAGAGTTGGAGTCCATGGTGGCCCAGGGCATCATCAAGCCTGCTGGAGACAACCCCTCAGAATGGTGCCACCCCCTCGTTGTTGTTGGTAAGGACAGCGGAGTAGTTCGCATCACCGTCGACCTCTCCAAACTCAACAAACATGTGTCCCGACCAGCTCACCCTTCGCCTACTCCCTCCGCAGCAGTTCGTGGTGTCGACCGAGGAGCTCGCTACTTCACCACTGCGGACGCCCTCTGTGGTTACTGGCAGATGGAGTTGGCTGAAGAGGACCAGCACCTGACCACCTTCATCACGCCGTATGGACGCTTCAAGCATTGCAGAGGACCCATGGGATTCACAGCTACGGGCGACGCCTTCTGCTACAGGGGTGATATGGCTCTACAAGGTGTGCAGAGGTGCGGTATGGTCATGGATGACATACTGCTGTACGATGAGGACTACAAGTCTCACCTCGACCGCATCCATGAAGTGCTGACTAGGTGCCGCAAGTTCGGGATTACCCTCAACAAGAGCAAGTTTGTGGTTGCCGCACCTTCAGTGGACTTCTGTGGATACACCCTCTCAGGGGATGGTATTGCGGCTGACACGAGCAAAGTGGCTGCAATCGGGGACTTTCCGGCACCAACCAACTTGACCGACCTCAGGTCATTCCTGGGTCTGGTCAACCAGCTGGCAGAGTTTACCCCTGACATCGCCGCCGCCGCTCAGCCCCTCCGCCCTTTGATGAGCCCCAAGAGGACATGTGTGTGGACTCCTGACCACGATGAGGCCTTCAGGCGAGTCAAGTTAGCCCTTGTCAGTCCTCCTGTTCTCGCACACTTCGACCCAGACCTACCCACCATTCTTCAGACTGATGCATCGCGACTCAACGGCATTGGGTATGCCCTCTTGCAGGACCACGGCAGTGGCCACCTGCGGCTCATCCAGTGTGGCTCTCGGTTCCTGGCGGACGCTGAGACCCGCTATGCTACTATCGAGTTGGAGATGTTGGCTGCTGTTTGGGCCATGTCCAAGTGTCGACTGTATTTACAGGGTCTACAGGATTTCACACTGATGACTGACCACCGCCCCCTCATCCCTATCATCAATCACTACACGTTGGACGCTGTGGAGAATCCCCGCCTCCAACGCCTGAAGGAGAAGACCTCACCCTATATCTTCAAGGCCGTGTGGCGTGCCGGCAAGTTGCTCTGCATCCCTGATGCCCTGTCTCGAGCCCCGGTCAGCCGCCCCACGCCAGAGGATGAGATCGCTTGTGCCGACGCCGCCACCTACCTCAGGACTATAGTGACAACCAAGGACGTTATCAACTCAGGACGATCTTCGGCACGATCTTCGGCACCTGACGCAGACAGGATCTCCGGGTCGCGGCAAGAGCGGACCCTGCGTATGTTCGTCTACTCGACTGTGTGACCTCAGGATTCCCTGCCAACCGATACGACCTTCACAATTCCTTGCTCCCATACTGGAAGATACGGGACGAACTCTACGCTGATGATGACCTCGTCCTGTATGGAGCTCGGATCGTGGTTCCTGCAGCCCTCCGCCGACGTACCCTACAGCATCTTCATGACGGCCACCGTGGTGTGGAGGCCACTAAACGCAGGGCGAGGCAGGCTGTCTTCTGGCCGGGGATAGATTCCGACATCACCAACACTGTTCAAGCGTGTGAGTCGTGCCAGATCCTTCAGCCTAGCCTCCAGAAGGAACCACTCATGAATGATGACAACCCTACAAGGCCCTTTGAGTCTGTGTCGGCCGACTTTTTCATGGTCGCCGGGAAGTCTTTCCTGGTAGTCGTCGACCGTCTCTCGGGGTGGCCTGTTGTTGTCCCCTGCACAGGCGACACAACCGCCTCTGCGACCATCAGGATGTTCTGTCGCTACTTCCGGGAAGTTGGTGTGCCCCTTCGTCTGAGCCACGAGTTCCAGGACTTTATGAAGCGATGGGGAGTTCGTCATGTGGTAACATCACCGCATTACCCACAGGCGAACGGCCATGCCGAGGCTGTGGTGAAGTCTCTCAAGCACCTCACCTTAAAGACTGCACCCTCTGGCAACATTGACTGTGAGGACTTCGACCGGGGTCTCTTGGAACTCCGGAATACTCCAAACTTCACAGGCCGCTCCCCAGCCCAGTTCCTGTATGGTCATCCTCTTAGGACATGTCTCCCGGCCCATCCCAAGTCCTTTGCTGCGGAATGGCAAGCCAAGGCCGAGGACTGTGATAGACGTGTAGCCGACCGTGCCGAGCAGGTTAAGACCCGGTACGATGAGCACACACAACCCCTTCCCAGGTTACGTGTCGGTCAGCAAGTGCGGATTCAAGACCCGACCACGAAACGCTGGGACAAGGTGGGGGTTGTGATGAGCCTTGGCAGGTCACGGGCCTATGAGGTACGTCTCCCTAGTGGCCGTGTGTGGTGGCGGAACTGTCGATTCCTCCGCCCCGTGCCCCAAACTGGTGACTCCCTCAACCCTGTGGCCCCTTTCAATGATGCTGAACAGTCCTTAGCTTCTGACCCCCAAGTTACCCCACGTCGATCAGAACGGCTCAGTAGGAAAGAGTCCGCTCGAGAATGAACTGCGAGCGTGAGGGGGGAGGGAGGTGTATGTATATGATTTACCTTGTACAGTATCACTTTCATATCTAGTACAGTCACTTATGCATATGTAATATCTCTCTATGAGTAAGATTCATGTTAGCATCCAGGCAGTCATATTAGTTATGTCATATAGCCACTCTGGCAACTCAAGCCTGGGGCTCCTCTCACCAGAGGGCCAATTCATGTTTGTGTACCACGAGACAGAGCTATCACCCTGTAGGCTCTGCTTCGTGCCTGTATCCCATATCCTTCTCAATAAGAACCTATATATCTACAGCGTGTCTACTTACTCCCCAACCCAAGATAGGCCTGTTGTGCATCTATGGAGTTAGCTGGGACACACATAACAATATCTACCCGTCCGGAACTCCCAGCGGACTATCCCTTATTTTTCAACAATACAAAATTCAATCCTTCATCTTCTCTCAATATTCCTGGTGTCTCTTTTTCTTCTGCTCTCACTTGGAAGGACCATATTACCAGTCTTGCTAAGGCAGCCTCTGAGAATCTGGGTGTGCTCAACCACCTCAAGGAGTTCTTTACCCCTACACAGCTTTTTGCTCTATACATGGGCACGGTGCGTCCTTGTATCGAGTATTGTTCACATATATGGGGAGAATCCTCTCACACCGCACTCCTAGACAAAGTAGAAAGGAAGGCCTTGCGTATCATTAATTCCCGCCCACTCACCAACTCTTTGCAAACTCTTTCTCTTCGACGCAATGTTACATCTCTCGCAATTCTATCGCTACTACAATAATCAATGCCCCTCAGAGGTCTCCCAATGTATACCATCGTCGCTACATAGAGTACGTGGTACCCGTCTTGCAACACAATCCCACCCCTACTCTGTGCAACTCTCTAACCCAAGAGTGAAAGTTTACTCTCAGTCTTTCTTCTATTCAACAGATGAGCTCTGGAACTCCCTCCTCCTATGACTTAAATGTCTTCAAACTCTGTGTGTCCATGCATTTTGGCTCGAACGTCCCTTGATTTTAGCCCTGTCATTCTGTCAATTATGGGGGAGGCACTCGCTACAGGCAGTTCTGACTTTTGTCTCCCTCACTAACATAGAAAACAAATTGTATTTGTTTGTTACTGTTTATATTATCTATAAACTTGCTTTGGATTGGTCTTACTATCTTTAGCTATGGAGATTTCGTGTTTCCTCTCTGCCGTTTTTAGTAGCGAATTCACTTTTCTTTTTGCAACAGGGGTTTGTTTATAGTTTTACTGTATATTGTGTGCATAGGTGCATGTTTTTGAGGGGCATTCACAAATTGCTTTGAATCTTTGCCATGTATCGTCAATGTTTGTGAGTCCTTCAAGATACAAAATTTATGTCATTTAGTTTGTTAAATTGATTTAGTATGGTATTAACCCTTATTTAGCGGCGAGCAACATAAGTCGAGTTAAATAAAGCTGGACTATGTGGCGGCGCTCGACATAACTCGAGTGGCAATTTCAGCACGTAATGTGGCTGAGAGAGAGAGACAAGTGGTGGCAGGAGACTAGCGAGCGTATGACTGCTCCAGACCACCGCGGCGAACCTACTGACACAAATCTCAGCTCCCTCCTCCCTCTCTCACTCGCTACATACTCAATTATGTACTGAAAGTACCGAATTACCTGCTTTTTGCACTCGCGTTGCACGGTTATTGCAAGAAAACTATCCATCATACAAGGATCGTTATGGTGTCATTCGAAAGCTCTGTTTATGCCCTTTCAGGGATAGGTACTTGTTTTACGTTCTGGGTTTTATTTAGGCATGAAAATGATCACGTAAACAGCCCTATTTTGGCTAAAAACACCCCGCTGTGCGGTACACATAAATAAACCGCATAGGCCGCTCGTAAGGTGTTAAGTCAGCCATATTATAATTGACAAAATAAGTTTCGATAATACTGGTGGTATGCGACATGTTAACCCCCTCAGACTGGAATAGTTAACTTACTGACGAGGAGGCGGACCGCCCGGTATTTTCCCCACAACAGTCAAAATCACACTGAGGGACCGTTAGGAGTCGGAGAAATTTGGGGTTGCCATCAATCGACAGATTATGATCTAACTTACCTAACTTACTGAGCTCAAAATTACGCACAAGCGTCATATAACTTATTAAAGAGATATTAAGATAAGCTCATATGACGCGATCGCGTTATAAGAGTAGTTAGGCGGAACCGCCATATGACGCGATCGCGTCATATGACGTGATCGCGTCATATGAGTCGGAGGGGGTTAAGCTGGAACCTGATGATGGTATGGTTATAACCAGATATTAATTCTCCAAGTTCCAGGTCAGAAATTAAGTTTCCATGCGTTCGTGATTACTAGGTCTAAAATAATATCTCCCAATGTGGTTTTCTGGACTAATTGGTGTAGAAAGTTATCGTTAATAAGTTCGATGATTTTTTCTCAAGCATGGTCAGATTACAATTGCCTATGATAATGATGTCTTTAGTTGATAGTTTGTTTTTAATATTTCTAATTTTTATTTTTATGTTTAATTATTGTATTGTGCTATATTATTTTCGCTGGTATGTGTTGGGCGCTGGTATACGGCTACAACATTAATGTCCATACCCTTGTTGTTAATTTGAACATGTCCTCATATATTAGAAGGAATTGGAGCGGCAAGTGAATATATGTAAAATATGTTTATGAAGAGTACGACACCGCCTCTTCTCTTACCAATTCTGTCTTCATGATAGAGTGTATATGAACTTTATCTGGTATTCATGCAGGAAATCATAATTATTGGTGTCTAGATACGTTTCTCTTGTCGCTACTATATCTACTTCTACATTTATTAACATAATTAAGTTCATCAACTTATTTCGTAGACTTGTGTCATTGAAATACAGTATTTGTATTGTTTTAAAAGTCTTAATGGATATTTTTATTTGTGGAAGAGTCTGACAACACTTATTTTTGTGGTAGTTGTTGAGAGCCTAAGCGTATTTTGTTTCTGGTAGTGATGGGTGTTTCGTATTAGCACAGAGTCTATAGCGGGGCGAGGGTGTTTCGGGATTATGGTGATTAGAGGCAGGTAAAGACAATTGACCACTTGCGAGTTTCAGGCTATACGGAAGTTGGATTTTTTTACATTGATATTTAGCAGAATTATCAGCTAAAATGCGTGCGCATTACATATATAAATACACACAACTAAATTCAACATACATTTCATCCATTTTATATCTACTTTGTTATTGTATTATGTTTAATACCAATGCTTACGTCACCAACTTCTTTATAGCCTGAAACTCGCAAGTCGGCAATTGGCCTGGGTCTGCTGTGCGTTTGTTGTGGACAGCGTGGTGGGGGTGGATGTTTGGATAGCATGAGTTGGCGGAAGAGCGGGTGGGGTTATGTTGTGTGAGAGGAGGCATGGGAGGGAGGGGGGTGTGTGAGAGAGAGAAGGTAGGTTGGGAAGGGGTATAGTAGCGGGGAAAGAATGGGGGAGATTGAGGGTGGTGTGAATAGGGGTCGAGACAGGCTGGGAGGAGGGCGCAGGTGAGGTGAGGTCTGGAGGCAGGTATACGTAGGTGGGGTTAAAGGATGCAAGCCTTTGTTCGTCCTTTTTGTCGTGAGACAGGCAAATAGTGATACATTTACTGCACTCTCTTAGGTTAATATTTTATTTGTTGTGTGTTTAGAAATATGGGTGAAATTTGTGCGTTTGTCCATCCATAAAATATAGTGATGATGGTGTACTGTGACATGGCTGTAGAATCCATGTCCACTGTTTCCAAAGACCTACACTGAACGAAATTATCACTAGAACTTCGTTCTGCTCGAACATTATGAAGGCGGCGGCCTCCTATCGAGTGGACAAATCGTGATGATAACTGTCTAAAAATATAAATCACCGTGATTCAATAGGTTACAATGTAAATAATTCTGGGATCCTCCATTTTCATGAAACGAAAGGTGCATATTAACATCTCTATTGAGTGTACTTATTTCATATTTTTTCACCAACCAACTTTACTTCTAAACTCAATTAATGAAATCAACAAATACAGGTGGCACTCCATATAGTTAAAAACAGGTACTCTATATGGCAGAACATCAAGATAATATACAATCACCTTTACATTAGTTTATTATAGACATGCGATATTGAGCGTTGGTTCATGTAAAAAACTAACTAGCAGTATTAAGCCTAAAGAAAAGCTTCACTTCAGTGTTTCAGAATTATTTAATATAAATTAGATCACTTATTACATCATGTGTGAGTACAACTCCACTCAGTAGCTGGAATATACCTCGCAGCGACTAAAGAATAAGGAAATATAAAGAAGATGGCTATGAATGATGATTCTTGTTGTTATGTTTATGAAGGCGACAGATGACAAAGATGCCTGTAACAAGTGTCTCCCGAAAAGTTGAAAGGAAGGATAGTCGCTATTTTAAACATTTGTTTATTTTTATTTTGTTTTATTTATATAGATTTTCGTGTGATGGAAAGAAGTGTGGTGTGATTGTTTAGTGTAGAGAAATGAATAGGATGAGGAGGTGTTTGTAAGAGATAGATTTATTAATTTCTGTGTAGATAAGACACAAAGAAACAGTGAGTTGTGCCAGACAAATTAAATTGGAGTTCCAGCAACTCCTTATCACATGCCAATAAAGGCATCCTCTGGATATTGCCCTGCTCCATTGGTTTCTACAATATCCTTATATAATGGTATGAACTGACTTATCTGGGAGGTAGTTTGTCCATAAGTTGATGAACGAAGGTGGTGAGGTATGTGGAAGCTGGACTGTAGAATAGGAGGTCTTTTCAGTGCGGCTGCGTGAACCAAGCTGCTTGTTTAGGCAGGCGTACTTTGTTACAAACTTGATGCCCAAAATATCATATGGCCAATGCAAGTAATGCAACTTCCATATATATGGGAATATCATATATATAGGGCTGGCTGTATACTATCATCATATTCATGAATACAATTAACGTATAAGACCGCAATTAGTATAAACATGTGTTAATATAACAAGGGTTGCCATATCGTGCAGTATCATAATACAGTATCGTACTGTACAGTATCGTAATTCATATTTGTTTTCACCAACTCACCATATCATATAATATGGCCCATGTATCGCAAAAACTATCGTATTCCACGATACAAGTGATTCAAAATTGGTTAAAGACTAATTTACATATTCTGCACGTAAAATTCTAAGTCAATGTATCTTTGCCAAAGTGATATAATATGTAAATGAGAACACGGTGTTCAAGTATGAAGAAGGTTGTTGAACCAAGGCTTTTATACTAACTTATATATTTATATTATTTATATATAATTGTTTTTATCTTAAACAATTTTACACATGTTTTGGAATATAAAGGATTGGTTTTAGTGTGTTAGTCTCTTAGGGCCTTGGTTATTAGAATAATATCGCCTAGTGGTACATCGAATATAATAATTAAACGGCCGACAGGATACTAGAATGGTTTACATCACAAACTCGACAGCAAAGCGAAGACACATATTCGGTAGGAAGATCAGGCTTCAATATCACTGTAGAGTCGACATCCATTAGGAGTGAAACGGGAGACGTCTTTTCTTGACGAATGGGAGTGTGGTCCGTGTGTTTGTTAGATTGTCTAGGTTTGTATATGGGGGGGGGGGGTAAATGTTTACAAAGTGAGTTTATGGACAATAATGTAATTTTAAGTTAATTATGCTCTGTGTATATATATTTAATCTCGCTGTTTGTTCGAGTATCATGAACATTATTATTATTTCCTCTTGTTTTGTAGCATTCACTCTACTGCCAATACAGATTCTTTATTTCCTTTTAGTAAACATTATATACAGTATATATATATATATATACCGGTATATATATATATATATTGTGCCTCATTTACACTGAGAGCAATCCAGCTAGCTCTCACAAACACCTTCTCTTCCTATCCACTTCACTACACTAAACATGCACACCACACTTCATTCCTCCACACCAATTTTTTTTAAATGATTAATTATAGCCCAACCTCGGAGTCCCCAGAGGGGGGGGGGGGGGGACCATAAATGCCCCCACACCCGACCGACCATCCCCTGACGACCCCACAAAATTACCTGGACCTCAGCCTGTTACTCTTTCTATTCATTTCTGCAACATTCGCGGACTTTCCTCTAACTTTCACTCTGTTGAACACCATCTCTACTCCTACAAACCTGATCTTCTCTTCCTCACCGAAACTCAGGTGTCTGTAGCAACATCCAGCAGCCCCTTCTCTGTATCCTTCTACTTTCTCTATCCTAGTTTCAAAGCCAAAGGCGGATGTTGTGCATATGTGCACAACAAACTCACTTGCTCTCGTGTTCCCGATTTTGAATTCTCTGAATTCTCAACTTTATGGCTCAAACTTTCCTGTCATTCTCTTACTAAATATTTCTGTGCTGTCTATCTTTCCCCTAACTCTACCAACTTTCTCAAATTCTTTGACTATTTAAACTCTACAGTGGAACACAGTCTATACATTTCTCCTTTCTCAGAAATCTCCATCTTAGGAGATTTCAACGTTCACCACCGCCAATGGCTCTCCTCTCACACTACTGACCCACCTGGTGAACAAGCCTACGTCTTTTCTATCCTAAATGACCTAGAGCAGTTAGTTCAGCAACCACCCCGTATCCCGGATCGCATCGGAAATCGGCCCAACTTTCTTGACTTGTTTCTAACTTCTAACCCTTCTTCTTATACTGTTGATCTTTTCTCTCCTTTGGGCTCCTCCAACCATAAACTTATCTCTGTCACCTGTCCTATCTCTCCAGTACGACCACCCGATCCTCCTAGCCGGCGGCGCTTGTGGCACTTCGGCGCTGCCGACTGGGAGGCTCTCCGGCAGTACTTTTTTTATTTCCCATGGAATTATTTCTGCTTCCATGGCCGGGGACCCTCGGAGAGTGCTGAACGCATTACCGAGGTAATCCTATCGGGCATGGAAGCATACATTCCATTCTCTTTCTCTCAGACTAATGCTAAAAAATCTTGGTTTACTCACGCCTGTTCTACTGCTGTCCGCAATAAGGAGGAAGCATTCAAACGGTACCGACGCCTTAAAACTCAAGACTCTCATTCTTCCTATGTTTCTGCCCGGAATCAAGCCAAATCTGTTCTTCGACTTGCCAAACACTCTTTCATCAATAATAAATGCACTGAACTATCCAACTCTAGCTCTTCCCAAGCTTTCTGGCATCTAGCCAAAAACCTCTCCAACAATTTCTCTTCCTCGTCTTTCCCTCCCCATTTCCACTCTGATGGCACAACCATCACTTCTTCCTCTGACAAAGCTAAACTCTTCACTCAAACTTTTGCTAGAAACTCCACCTTGGATGATTCCGGTGCTATTCCTCCCTCTCCACCCTCCTCTCTCTTACTTATGCCTAATATCCTAATCTCTTCTAAAGATGTACTTTCTACCCTCTCTGGGCTTAACACTAATAAGGCGTACGGTCCGGACGGTGTTCCTCCTGTTGTTCTCAAAAACTGTGCTTCCGTGCTGACTCCCTGCCTAGGCAAACTCTTTCGTCTCTGTCTATCCTCTAACGCCTTCCCTTCATGCTGGAAATTTGCTCGCATTCAACCTGTCCCAAAGAAGGGTGACCGCTCTCAACCCTCCAACTATCGTCCAATTGCTCTCATCTCTTGTCTTTCTAAAGTTTTTGAAACTATTCTTGCTTCCAAATTTCTTAAGCATTTCTCTTCTCATAATCTGCTCTCATATCGCCAGTATGGCTTCCTTAAGGGTCGCTCTACTGGTGATCTTCTTTCATACCTTACTAACTCTTGGTCATCCTCCTTTCATGAATTCGGTGAGACTTTTTCTATTGCACTAGACATATTGAAAGCCTTCGATATAGTCTGACACAAATCTTTAATTTCTAAACTACCCTCCTTCGGTTTCTATCCCTCCATCTGTGCCTTTGTCTTTAATTTCCTTTCCGGCCGTTCCATAGCCGCGGTTGTGGACGGCCATTGTTCACTTCCTCACCTTATAAACTCCGGTGTTCCTCAGGGCTCTGTCCTATCTCCTATTCTCTTTCTAATTTTTATAAATGATCTCAACTGTACCTCAATTCCCATCCATTCATACGCAGACGACTCAACCTTACACTACTCCATTAGTTTTTCAGAACGCCCCAGCCAGCAATCCCTCAACGACAAACGTAATGAAGCCATAGAACTCTTAAATTCTGATCTAAATACTATCTCCAATTGGGGCAGAGAAAACCTTGTTACCTTTAATGCTTCCAAAACCCAATTTCTCCATCTATCTACCCGTAAGGAACTCCCAGCGGACTATCCCTTATTCTTCAACAATACAAAAATCAATCCTTCATCTTCTCTCAATATTCTTGGTGTCTCCTTTTCTTCTGCTCTCAGTTGAAAGGACCATATTACCAGTCTTGCTAAGGCAGCCTCCCAGAAGCTGGGTGTGCTCACCCGCCTTAGGGGGTTCTTTTCCCCTGCACAGCTTCTTGCTCTGTACAGGGGCATAGTGCGTCCTTGTATTGAGTATTGTTCATATGTGTGGGGAGGTTCCTCTCACACCGCTCTCCTAGACAAAGTTGAAAGGAAGGCCTTTCGTATCATTAACTCCCGTCCACTCACCAACTCTCTGCAATCTCTCTCTCTCCGCCGCAATGTTGCATCTCTCTTGCTATTCGATCGCTACTATAATAATCAGTGTTCCTCAGAGCTTTCCCAGTGTATACCACCTCCTTTACGTAGGGCACATGGTACCCATCTTGCAACTCAATCCCACCCCTACTCTGTGCAACTCTCCAACCCAACAGTGAAACATTACTCTCAAACTTTCTTCTACTCAACAGCTGAGCTCTGGAGCTCTCTTTCAGAATCAGTCTTTCCCTCTTCCTATGACTTAAATTGCTTCAAACTCTGTGTGTCCAGGCATTTTGGCTCGAACGTCCCTTGATTTTGGCCCTGTCACTCTTTCAACTATGGGGGAGGCACTCGCTATAGGCAGTTCTGTCTTTTGCTTCCCTTAATCACATAGACAAAAACAAAATATATATATATATATATATTTATATATATATATATAAACAGACCGCTTTTGGAAAATGACACTTGGAACGTACAATGTCCGAACCCTGACCACTGAAGCAAACTTGGCTATCCTCCTTGAGGAATTGAGAAGCGTTAAAAGGGATATTGTAGGCCTAAGCGATGTTAGAAGAACAGGTGAGGCATTCATCGAAAAGCCTGACAGCCACGTGCTATGTTACAAAGTAAAAGAAGAGAAGAAAGAATATGGAGTTGGATTCTTGATAAACAAACGACTAGCTGGAAATGTTGAAGATTTTTTTAGTATCAATGAGATAGTTGCAGAAATAATTATTAACCCCTCCAATCCCAGCGATGACTATAGTCGTCAGTAGTTAAGTAACTCCCCAGTCCCAGCGACGGATATAGTCGTCAGTAATGTACTTTCCTTGTAACTGCCTGTACAAGGCTGTACCAATTACCATGACCGTTTCAGCGCTGCTCCCATTATGGCAACACTTCTCAGCTTATATGAGACCCACTGAAGGGTGGGAGGACCAGTGTTGCCTCATCTCTGGAGGTGGAAAGGTGGTCTCTCCTGCCATTTTGGCTACATTGCTTGGGACTGCTGATGACTTTTATTACTGTATCCTACGGTACAGTACGGGTTAAGCTCAATAAACGTTATATAGTAAAAGTAATTCTAGTATATGCACCAACAGCAATATATGATGATGAAGAAATTGAAAAGTTTTATGAAGATGTAGAAGACGCTATGAAAAGACATAACACTCAATTCACATTTGTGATCTGAGACTTTAATGCCAAAGTAGGCCAGAAAAAAGTAGGTGAAACAGTTAAAGGTAACTTTGGAATAGGTAACCGAAATGACAGAGGAGACACGCTTGTAGAATTTGCAAAACGAAACCGGCTTAAGATTATGAATACATTTTTCCAAAAGAAAGCTAGTAGGAAATGGGCGTGGAAAGGTCGTAATGGAATAACCAAGAAGGAAACTGACTTTAACCTTAGCGACAAAGCAGATATTGTGAAAGACGTAGCAGTGCTGAATAAAGTGAATGTCGGAAGCGACCACATACTGGTGAGATGTCGAGTAGGGTTAACCCGTTCAGTACCAACGACGGCTCCCTGCCATCAGTAGATAAATCACTTCCCAGTCGCAGCAACGGCAGGGAGCCATCAGTAATATACTTTCCTTGTAACTGCCTGTATCAGGCAGTGCCTGGTACCACGACCGTTTGAGCACTGCTCTAGAGTTGGCAACACTTTTCATCTTACATCCAAGCCTCTGCAGGCTGGGAGAGCCAGTATTCTTCCATCTTTTGAGGTGGGAGGTTGTTCTATCTTGCCATTTTGACCACATTGCTTGGGACAGGGGGGGGGGGGGCTTTTATTACTGTATCCTATGGTACAGTAGGGGTTAAATCTCAAGAAAGAAAGACAGAAATTAGTTAGAAATACCAAACCAAACCAAACCAATGCACACTGAGAAAAAGGACTGAAGAGTTTAGCATTGATATTCAGAATAGATATTCGCAGTTGGCAGACTTAGAGGAGACAGTAGAAGAAATAAATTCAAACTCTACCAGAATCATAACAGAAGCATCTCTATTTGTAGCAGGAAAAGCAGGCAAGAGCAGTTGTAGTAAACTTTCAGAAGAAAAGAAGGATCTTCTGAAGAAGAGAAGGAATTTGACAATTATAACAGCCAGAGACAAGATTGAAGCAGCAGAATTAACTAATATCATCAACAAGAAAAAGACTGAAGATATCCGAACATTTAATATGGCCTTAATAGAAGAGACTCTAAGCAATGATAGAATTATGAAAGCATCCAAGAGAAGGCTTGGTACAGGGAAGAGTCAAATGGCCAGACTAAGAAAGTCAAATGGTGAAGTAACTAACAACAGAGATGAAATAATCATGGTAGCTTAAGAATTGTATACTAAGCTATACAGCAGTGAGGACAGACTCGAAGACATTATTCCGTAGCATGTAAACATTGATGTACCAGTACCCGCGGTAACAATAGGAGAAGTTAGGACAGCTGTAAGAGACACAAAGAGAGGTATAGCAACTGGTGACGACAATTTCACTATTGACCAAATCAAAGATGCAGGCGATGTCGCACTTAAAAAACTAGCCAAACTATACACAACATTTTTGCAATGTCGAAAAGGCTTTAGGAAAAGCCTGGAAATGCCTCTATCATTCTCATTCACAAAAGAGGAGATGCTAAAGACCTGAAAATCTATCAACCAATTAGCTTGCTTTCCATTTTGTATACACTATTCACTAAAATGTTCGCCAACCGGATAGGTAGAACACTAGACTCAAATCAGCCAAGAGAACAAGCAGGCTTCCGAAGTGGATACTCAACAACAAATCATATGCAAGTTGTTAACCAAGTCAAAGGTCAAGGTTGAAAATATGATAAATATTTCATATTTTTTAGTTAGCCCTTATATCTCTAAATGTTCACTATAGTTGCAGGTAACACTGATATTAAATTCAGGCCAATGGTCATAAGGTCAAAGGTCAAGGTCAGAAGTTAAAATAAGATGTTTTCCAGTATTTTATATACTAATTGTTTGATTGTTTATCAGGGATATTTAGAATACCTAGGCCAAGGTCGTAAAACCTTTGTATAACTGTCACAGGTCAAGGTAAAAAATAAGGTCACTATACATGCAGCTTTCCAACATTTTCTGAGATAGTTACCCTTTAAATGAACATTAACATGTTTGATTTTCAGACATATATACAGTAGGTCGGGATAAATGATAAATGTCAAAGGTCAAGGTCAACTATTCCTATAAAATATCTGAAATTAGTTGATTAATTAATCATATCAGACACGCTTAGTTGATTTTCCAGGTCAACGTCAATGCAAAAAAAGATAAACAACAATTTAAAACATGTAATTCTACATAAAGGTCAAGGTCAAAGGTCAACTATTAACATTAAATGTAAAATTACTCTAATATCGGCAAACTGGGGGTGTTAGTTGTATATATACTCGAGTGGATACTCGGGTGGATGGGACTCGTCAGCCTTGGCCGCAACCCATCTAGGGGAGCCAACCTTATACAAATCGGGTGGATGGGACTCATCAGCCTTGGACGGCAACTTGTCTAGGGGAGTAAACCTTTTACAAATCTTTACTGCTCACCTAAGGGTTAAGCAGGTTAGTGGATGGACTAGCCACACATCACTGTAGAAAAATAGTGCTAAAAATATACATAGAGGGCCTCGGAGTCAGACGGACCCTAAGTTGAGTGGTCAATCCTTTAAGTCCTTCAGTAAACTGGCACGGGTTGTCCTTTTCACAGAAGTTAGGTCTGCTTGGGGGCATTTTGTGTATGGCCACCCTCATAAAGAGGAGTAAGGCGTCCGGCAATAGATAGATAGATAGAACATATTTATCAAATTTCATATAAATATTCTAATAGTTAAGGTCAAAGGTCAAAAAAAAAATCCTTAAATTTTGCAGGCAACTTTGGTTGGTCAATCTGACGATTGTCCCAATTAGTTTTAGTTATTTTTGTTACAAGGCCAAAGGTCAAGGTCATAAACTATGGTCACTATATCATATTTTCAGTTCTTTATTCCAATTACACCACATTCCTAATGTTAGTTAATCCTAACATTGATGTTATGCTGACCAAAAATCTGATCCACACACCCTCTGTACCTTCTGTACCCTATATTGCCCTCTCTATCAACATCTTGCCATACAGCCTTCCATCAACCGATAAATAAACTAATACTTCTATAAATTGAACACTCCTGCCAGTCTCTTTCCCCTTGTACAAAGGCACAATACATGCACTCCTCCAGTCTAATGGTACCATTGACACAACAAAGCAAACATTGAATAATCTCTCCAGCCAATCTAATACCATATCTCCACCCCTCTGGTTACACTCCACAGCAACACCATCCACACCTTCTGCTTTCCCTGCTCTCATTTGTCTCACTGCTTCGTTCACCTCATTCTTCTCAATCTTTTCTTTCATTGATTTCCATCAGGGTAGCCTGGGTAACCTACCTCCATCAGCCACTGATTCAATCACTGTCTCTCATGCTTCTCGTACATTTAGCAATTATTCAAAATACTCAACATATCTTTTCCTCACACACCTTGCACTGATAACTATCCATTTGCATCTGTCACCGACTCTTCCATCTTTTGTTCTCCTTTCCTTACTCTGTTACCTCCTTCCTGAACACCTTCTTACGTTCCTCAAAATGCTCACTCAATTTGTTACCCCACCTTTCATTTGCACTTTTCTTTGCTTCTCTAGTTTTCCGTTTTGCTTCCCTGCTTTTCTCCTTTTACCTCTCCCACACCTCAACATTTCCATGCTGTAAAAGCCTCTGAAACCACTGTCTCTTCTCCTCAACTGACTTTATCCCTGTATCATTCCAACACTCACTTCCTTTCCTAAGACCTCTGCCACCTACTTTCCTTTTACCACATACTTACTCTGTGCCTGCTTTCACTCCTTCCTTAAACTGTTGCCATTCATCCTCTATTTCTCTCTCTTCCATCCATTTCTCATTTAGCCTCTCCTGTTACTTCCTCTCTTTTGTACTTTTATGTAACTCATTAACTGTTGTTACCTCTTTTATATATCGCTTGTCTCGAATTATCCTGTAACCACTCATTCTCAGCTTTCCCTTCACAAGATAATGATCAGACATACTCTCAGCACATTCACATCTAGCAGTCTACACATTATTTCCTTTGTCACCAACACATAATCCATTAATGAAATATCTACAATATCTTCCGTCACAAGTCTATGCCATATATATACTTATGTACTTACTCTAGTTGTACTTACTCTAGTTGTATTGCGGGAGTGAGCATGCTCGTTATTTCCCGCCTCCTATATGTGTAGGTGTTATATGTATCGTTGGAATGGCTGTGGATGTGTGTGTAGTCTGTATTTTTTAGCCAATTGGCGACATCGGAAACGAAGGCTTAGGGTGGATCTGTATGGTACCATTCTCACTATAGACGGTACCGTCTCGCCCGAAGGCTTAGGTAGCCATCAGCTTTGGTGAACCATATGATACCCATCTCGCCTTGTACCATTTTTGCCAACCCCAGATGGGACGTCACAACGTCGTCCACTTATTCCAGGTACCTATTTACAGCTAGGTGAACTGAGGCTAACACATGAAAGGAGACAAGCCCAATTTGTCTCCGCCCGGCCGGGGGATTGAACCCCCGACCCCTCGTGTGTGAGACGAGAGCGCTACCTACTAGGCTACGGGCTGTATACGTATCTTTATGAAGAACGTATTTCCCACACTCATTCTACAGTCTCCACATATATCAATAATTCTTTCTCCACTCTAGTTTACGCCATCCACACCAAAACTACCTATCACTCCCTCAACAGGTTCATTGCCTACCCTAGCATTCAGTTCTCCTTAGGTCCAGGTGCGTATCTTTAGAGTTTCATGATAAAAAGGACACGCATGTCTTTTTCCTAAGCATATTAGGTGCACACAAATTGTTGATGTGCTAAAACAAATCAGCTTTCTGTTATTTTGTCGCCCTTACCCTCAATTTCCAACCTGACAGAAGCAACTCGACAAAGAAAAGAAGTACCGGTACCCATTTTGGTATTGGCATTGGGCATCGTACCCTATATACTGCATATATATATACTGTACAATGTACATACTGTATATGTTGTCATATCCTCAGCGGGGCTCGAACCACCGACAGTCAGGACGATTGTTCGTGCTTCAACCAACTCTGCCACAGCGTGATAAAGGAAACCAAACCTTTTCCTATTTATATTAAGAAGGGAAATCCTACTTGGAGAATGTATTTCAATTCATGGACAAGTCGTACGATCTATATTTCAGGATACCGTACAGGGATTTTTACAAGTATCCCCACGCAGCTCGTGCTAGGTTAAGTTAAAATTAAATTAAATCAATTTCGACCCGAGTTGGTATTGAAACTAATTTCCCAGGTGTTAACCCAGTTTGATAATTTATCTAAATCATTTTGGATCTGCTGAACCTGCAAAAGTGGACATCCAGATTGGTGGGGAGATCATGATTTACAACTAATAATCCAACTCGCTAATTGGTTGAAGTCGGTGGAACTCGTGGTGCTCTATATTTATTTTTATTTTTTCTCACACAATAATACTAAGAAAACGAGAAACACACTTGCTGCATCCACCGAGTAAGGCACCAGGCTTCCTTCGACTGAAGAACCATTGCACCTCCGAATGGTTTAGCATTTCTGCGCCCTATGAGCTTTCCTATAAGAGTTGCGTCCTCGAAATTCTACAGAGTTGGATCATCCGAACTCTCAACCGGTGATACGTCCTCAGAACACCGCACCAGCATTCGCTCACAGCGAGGAACCTTGGCATATTCTAATACAAGGTAAAAGTACAGTCGGGGCGCCTGCAAAGCGTCAAAACTATTCCAAGGGTGTCAGCCCTATCAATACATCAAAAACCCAATCTTTTCAAAGCATAACAAAAGATGGACCTTTTCAATTTGACAAAAGGCTGAAACTGACTGGATGATATCATATCATAAAAAAACACCAGTGGTCTTCAAAACATCAAAAATTTATATTATCCCATCAATGCATCAAAAACTTCAGATCTTTGCAAAGTGTCAAAAATCTCTTCAGATCCTAGCAAAGCATCAAAATATATTATGTATTGGTACCTAACCTAACCTAACCTAACCTAACATCCCATAACCTATAATATTGGAGTAGGTTTTTGATGCTTCGATAGTTTTTGGATTGTTTTATGCGTTAATGAGTTTTTGTCAATTATATGCTTTGATAACATATGGCATTTTTGATACATCGATGACTTCCAACTTTTGATGCATTGAAGTGATATACACTTTTTTACACATTGATATGATCTGGGGAAAAACAGTTTTTTGACAAAATGAACACATCTGGAAAATTTGATGTACTGATAGCTTTTTGCAGATTTGATGAAATGATAGGATCAGTTTTTGACGCTTTGATGCTCCCCCGTACTGTACATCCTTCGCCGAGAAGAGGGAGAAGGAGACACAAATAAAAGAAGAAGAAGCAGCATACGAAAACAAATGAGAAACCCTAGTCCAATCTTGTCCGAACCCAAGAGAAAACTATCTTCTCAAAGTTAGAAGCGAAGGATAACATGCTAGTAAGTGTTGTTTTTGTATTTTGAGGATCCCTTTTATAAATAAATTCACACAATATGCACCCTGTTCCCATTGCAATAATTGCATAAGGTATATTACTGTTCTATAGGCGATTCCGTCTATGCTACTGAATATATAAACACCTTTCCTATGTTACCATAATAGTATACACAACATCACTCGTTTACACAGCATTCTAGTTATCCCCACTACTGTACCCTCTCTCCCCTCTTCCATATCATGGTGGTTCTCTCACTCAGGTTCCATTGATCTGTATCTGTATATATATGCTTAACCCTTAACCCTTGCTGTACCGGTGCTTTTCTTTTAACTTTATTCTAGCTTCTATTAATTATTGTATTCAGCTTTAAAAGGGCTTCTATCAATTAACAGGCTTCGAAATATCTCACTGAACTATTTTTACTACCACAGATCTTTTGTAAACTGTACAAAATCGTCCAAATCAAGCTAGAATAAAGCTATAAAGCCGTCGCCAGTACAGAAAGCGTTAACTAATATAACTCGCCATATTGTCCTTAGTACTTGTATGATAGCATCACTTAAGACTAATGCTTACACTTATGGTTAGCTATGATTAAAACCATATATACTGTGAACGTGTATTCTGTTCTAGTCTCTAGTTACCCAGCTAATAATACTGTAAGATATACCGCATCCTTAGAAGGTTATATCACCTACTGTAAGTAGCTTGGAAGAACACCACGTACATAGATGACCTTATATATATATATATATATATATATATATATATATATATATATATATATATATATAAATATATATATTTATATATATTTATATATATATTAGATACTGTTTCTTTGTTTCACTCTCTGTTTGACTCACACACACACTTTACTATGGGTCCTCCCTCTTTCCTGTAACCATCCTTCACCCTGTTCTCGTCGTTCAGACTGGTGGGAAGTGTTAGTTATCGCGGCCACCTTATCTCCCACTGTTTATCACTTCTCCTTCTCCCTTCCAACCCATTGCTTCTCGTTGCTTTATATTTGGGTCCTTTTGTTTACCTTTTACGTTTCAAAAGGAACACTATTTTAAAATGTTTTCTTGTCAGGGAAAAATCTTCGGCAAACTATTTCGGCATTAGTTAAATGCAGTTATATCATGTTTGTGTGCCACACGTATAAAGGAAGTACTATATAAACTGTATTGTAATAATACATTGTCGTAAGTAATTTACATACAGTATATATGGTATATATATAACCTCTTATATCTTACCTTCATGAAGTTAATATACCATTCCTTTTATCGTTTCTCTGATTTTAGCTATTATTTTTTTCATATATAGTATTGTTTTCATCAGATATAGATCTACCGTATTTCATACTACTTTTGTTTTGTTTTTGTTTATTTTTGGACTGGTTTGCATTACTTAATTAATACAGTTTCCTAATTTTCCTTCGCCAATAGATTGGTTCCAACACTACATTTGTTTTTACCGACTGTTTGCAATATTTACATGTTTGGAAATGCAACAAGACGGCGCGTCATGTAGGCTACACTAATTAGCAAATATATATTTGTATCTCTGAATCTTTAAAGCAAAGTTGAGTCATATCTATGATATAGTAAAGAATGGTGTTGTCTGAATTGGCTTTGATACAGATTCAAAGTTGTGTGCTTAGCTTTTAGTTTCCACATCTGTACTACATTATTTCTAAATATACTCTTATTCTAGAGTATTATAAGAAAGTGTGAAGAGTTTGGGATACTGGTAGCTGAAATACCTACTGAGAAGACAAGGACGAGTGTTGCAAAAGGCAATTGGACCACTCGATTTAATCTTAACCAGTTCATACCCAGTCAGTACTTGTAAGTTAAGCAAGTTTAAGTTCGGTTTGAGCTATGATGTGGCATTGGTTTAGGTGGTTCTGGGTGAGTTGGTTTTTAAAGAAGTAGATTGGTTGAAATGGTGTACTGGTTGATTTATCCGCAAACCTGTTTTAAGACATGCATTACGTAAAAGTGTACATTTCTTGATAAAAGTGTTGAAATTGGCACACACAATAATATGCGCAGTATAATAACAAATTAGATATAGGGCCAACATAGGTTTAGCCTATGTTGACTTTGGCAGCCCCTTTGCAATTAATATTCATTAGAGTACTGAAACACAGATATTTACCCCAAACTGTATACTGTTCAGACAATGTTTATAGAAAGTTACCATTTGAGAGAGAGAGAGATGATCGAAACGGTCCCGAAATATTTCAAAAGACGGGATAAAAATTGGTATGAGAGAAGAAAGTGGTGTAAGAAAGGCTGAGCGCGCCTGTGAGGGAGGGATGGGTCTGAAAGGAAGGACCAGTTCAGCAAGCAGCAGCCTTCCTTTCACTCTCCACCATGAAAAGAAGACTAGGCCCCCTATAGCAGACAGTCAGCACCTGGTTATCAAGTGTTTACTGGCGAATTTAACGGGAGATATTTAGTGTGGTCCCTAGACTTGCATCAAGCTTTAAATAATATCCCCAAGACCCCCGTCGAGATAAATGTGTACATTTTTCGGTAGAAAAATATCCCGGCCCTAGGCCGGTTCCTCCTAAAATACAGGCTCGCTATCGCTCGCCTGGAAAAAATCGACACCTAAATGGCACGAAAGGTCTTAAAATTTAAAGAAATGAGGCGAAAGTTCTTAACATCACCAAACTAATAGGGTGAACGTCATAAACTGTCAAAAACAATGGGGATAAACATGAAGGAGAATGGGATCAAGAAAAATCCCTCAAGTGGAAATCTCCCCTTAACATATTTTCATCCTTTTCATTAACTTATCAAAATTTTTCAGCGATTATCTGTGGTCATTCCCAATGCAATTGATTATGCAGAATCGTTTGGGAAATATTAAAATAATAGCTGCTTATTCGAAAATGGAGGTGAACTCAATCGAACTCAATCGAACTTAGCTGAAGGAAAACAATTACTAGACACTAGTCCACCTTTTCACTGAAATATTACATATTCTGACAATAATAGGACATATATTGATACAAGTATTTTCATTAGTAAACCATGTCAAGGCCTTGATTATGTTATATACGCATGTTTAACCCCTTTCTGTACCGGGACACTAGTTTTAGCATATGCTGGCGAAGATTACGCGATTTTATTCAGCTGTGGAATAACCTATAGCAAATATTAGAGCATAAAGTATCGCAACTAAATTAGTTACACCTACATCACCTTCCTAATAGCAGAGCAGATAAGTGAACAAATATTTCAAATAGTGATACAAGCATAAAAGTTGGCATGAAACCTCTCTATAGGTAACTCTTCAAATCTGCCCGATTGGCCATTTGAAAATCCAAGATGGCGGCCTTTTTTCAAGATGGCCGCCACAATATCCAAGAAAATATAGATTTCTGTCTATAAAACCTAGACTATTGGCTCGATTTTGCTCAAACTTGCTCACAATATTTCTTATATGGTTATGCACAATATCTCTGGTCAAGGTCAAAAGTCGCGTATTGTGACCTAGTTTAGTTCTGAGTTGACCGATTACTGACTCCTCCGTGACTATTGACCCGATTTTGATCCAATTTGCTCACAATGTTCCCTACATGTAGGTGGTGCACAAAAATCAACTCAAGGTCAAGGTCAAAGGTTACATGTTACATTACAATTTTGAACAACATTGTCACTTTCTTGCCACAAGTAGTGTCCAGGATACAGGAGAATTAGCTATGTCTTTAACTTTCAATAGTCACTACAAGTTGACACAAATGTCTTTATCCTGTTAAGGCTTGTTACTGGCACCCACTTCCACAGAGTGCTGTGCAGGCAAGTCCTGATCTGAAGCATTTGCATCTCCTTGTGCAGTCCTTCTTGCATGAACACTTTGTCAACTCCTGGCAACTTGCTTCAATTGTTGTGAGGATTGTCAAACAAATTCTCCATGAGTCTCCATCTTTTACTCATCCATAGTCAGCAGGGCTGACTATGGATGCGAGGCTTGAAGAATGCAGTGTGATTCTTCTTGATGGGCTGATAGAATGAATTCTCATCCTGCCTCTGAAAATCTTCCCTGAACGATTTGAACTGGGCCTTGCCTCTTGTATGATGGTACTGACCATTGCTGCAGTGGCTGGGTCGGCAATATCCTCTGTGTCTAGCACCAGCAGGTCAGAGGAATCTTCTTGGAAAGGATTCCCCATTTCTCTCATCACAGAAGACAGTTTCTTCACTTTTGTCAAAGAAGGTCTTCTGGGCAATCAAGTTCTGTTCATGATGTCTCACACTACTGGCTGCTCCTTTCTTTCCTGCCACTTCCTCATAGTCAGCGAGTCACCTCGGGTCCAGCGCCTGAGTGCTGCAGGATGTTATGCAACACCCACTGCTCCTCCATCTCCCTTAACCCGTGGAGCCCCGGCTAGTTTTGTAATGTTTGCGCACCAGAACCCGGCCGGTTTTCAAAAAATGGATTTATTCCAGAAACAATAGCGAATGGGTTAGGAATGAAGGAAAAACCACGAAAAACCGCTCAAAAAGCTTAAAAAATGGTCCTACAGAGCCCCCGAAAACGGATTTTACAAGAGTAAAAAATTGAAGGCAATTATCCCAAAAAAACAGGTTATTGCGCGCTCGCGCGCACGCACGTGGACTTTGAGAGTTTTCAACCATCGGCACGGTTGCGTGGGATACGTACACAGTTCCCATACTAATCTGAGCCCTCTTGAGTGGCTACACCTGAGGTTACGGTCGGCGCAATTAGGGTGACGCGCCAGGCGCGTCTCTGGGGCTGTGCGTTACATACATCGCCGACGCGTCAGACGCGTCGCTGGGGCTGTACGGGTTAATTACAGCATTATTCTGCTCGTGGGCATGATCAGTGGCTATTGCAGAGAATGCTCTTGTGGATTTATGCACAACAAAGTTTCCTTTGTGAAACTCTCTGGCCACATCTGGATGGTCCTCTTCCAGTGACATCATATCTACCAGATGGACTGCTAGCCAGCGGGCGTAGTTTGTGTTGTTATTAGCAAAGAAGTAGGGCAGTAGCTCAGCAATTGCTTGTCTGTAAAAGTCAAATTTCCCTTCCCTGAATGATCTGATCAGGGTAAAGAGGATCATCTCAAAGTCCAGGACCATGTTCCAGTATTGGAACTGTGGGCTCTCACTTTGTAATTTCTGACACCATAAATCAAAGCTCAGAGCTGCCTTCTCGGATGTACATGTACTGCAGTAGTCATCATAGGCTTCTCTCATTAGCTGGTACAGACTGCAAGCAGTAACCTGGTAAGCCTGCCGGATCTTGGTGACACTAGATACCCCTAGAAAAGAATCAGCAGTACAAGTGGAGGCCACTCCTGCCTCAGCAAGTGCGCTGGTCGAACCACTGTCTTGAAGAAGAACACTGAGTATCTCAGGCCAGCCATTTCAATGTGGAGTCCCCCAAACATGATCACAAACTTGTCTTCTCCATATTCAGGCCACTTCCACTGTATCTATTTGGACAGGGCAAAGAGTGGCTGGTCTGCTGCCATAACTGGAGTTTGTCCAGGGTTCAGGAATCTCACTGCCTCTTGGATCTTGTCCATTGCATGTTTGATTGTTGCTACAGAATGAGCCTGATCTCTAAGCAGGGGAAGAATTGACGTAATTGTAACTTCAAACGGGGGACTCCTAGACTGCTAGGCATGATGTGCTGCCCATGTGATATTGGCAGTGTCATTCACTTCATTGGTATGAAGAACCTTCTCTAGCCAGGTGAACTCCTCCTCAAGGTGTGACTTGAAGGAATTAGGGTCTGGCAATGACTGGCCTTGTTTTACGGGAGGATTGGGCTTCTTTGAAAGAAATACTATCAAGAGAAGTGGATGTTGGTGTATCGCTGAAAAGGGAGGGAATTGAGTGGAAGCTACCTATACTGCTGTTTGCGGATGATACAGTTCTGATGAGTGATAATGAATGGGAGTTGCAGGGTCTGGTAAATGAGTTTGGAACAGTGTGCGAAAAACGGAATTTGAAGGTAAATGCGGGGAAGAGCAAGGTTATGGTCTTCGAAAGGGGTGAAGTCACAGAGTGTGAGGTGAAGCTGAACGGTCAGTCTATGGAGATCGTAAACTCTTTTAACCCTTAATTAGCGGCGAGCAACATAAGTCGAGTTAAATAAAGCTGGACTATGTGGCGGCGCTCGACATAGGTCGAGTGGCAATTTCAGCACGTAATGTTGCTGAGAGAGAGAGACAAGTGGTGGCAGGAGAGTAGCGAGCGTATGACTGCTCCAGACCACCGCGGCGAACATACTGACACGAATCCCAGCTCCCTCCTCCCTCTCTCACTCGCTATATAAGGAATTGTATCGGGAAAGTGGCTAATTACATGCTTTTTGCACTCGCGTTGCACGGTTATTGCAAGAAAACTAGCCATCATAAAAGGATCGTTATGGTGTCATTCGAAAGCTCTGTTTATGCCCTTTCAGGGATAGATACTTGTTTTACGTTCTGGGTCTTATTTAGGCATGAAAATGATCACGTAAACAGCCCTATTTTGGCTAAAAAACACCCCGCTGGGCGGTACATATAAATAAACCGCATAGGCCGCTCTTAAGGTGTTAAGTATCTGGGCAGTGTGTTGAGTAAAGATGGGACTATGGATGAAGAAGTGCGGGAGAGGGTACAACAGGGGAAGAGGGTTGTAGGAACGCTAAAAGCAGTAACAAGAAATAGGGTGGTCAGTATGGAAGTGAAGAAGTCCTTGCATGACAGTGTGGTAATCCCGACACTGACTTACGGAAGCGAAGCATGGACGTTGGTTGAGAGACTCAGACCAAGAGTGAGAGCAGTGGAAATTAATTACTTAAGGAGTGCGTGCGGAGTTACATGGAGGGATAGACAGACTAATGAGGAAGTAAGAAGGTGTGGTGTGGAGGTAGATGTGCTGGAAAGTGTGAAAAGGAACAACTTGAGATGGTTCGGCCATATGGAACGTATGGAAAGCGAGAGAATGACTAGGAGGGTGTACGAGAGCGAGGTGGAGGGACAGAGAGGGAGAGGTAGACCGAATGAGAGGTGGAAGGATGGAGTGAGGAAGTACATGAACGAAGGCGGTGCTGGTTGGGGGGAGGGGCGTCGACTGACTGTGGACAGATGTCCATGGGGGCGGTTCGTTCGTGGCCACCCTTCGGGGATCACGGCGTCAGGCAATAGATAGATAGATTGGGCTTCTTGCTGATATATGCTGATTTCACATTGGTGTATGCTTCTGGAAGCTCAGGAACTTTCTTCACCTTAGATCCTACTCGAGGCTGAGGACGTTCGCGCTTCACTCCTGGATTCTCTGCACTGGGGTTCTGGAAAAGCGAAACACCCGTGCCATGGAAGGATGTACTGGCTGTAGTGGCAGTGGGGTTGTGGTCTATATTATCGACAGCTGCAAGTTTGAATAGATACTTCATCAGGATTGCGGAGCATACGACTCCTTCTTCAACGTACTGATCTACCACAGCTTCTCCCAGTTGAGAAGTGATCTCAACAATTCTATCATAAGAGATGCACATTCCATTGTCATGTAGCAGCTCAATAAGCTGTCTCTTCCTCGTCTTCGAGTAGACAGACAGTCCAATGTGTAACGGGAAGAAATTGTACTTTCCCTTTTGGTATATGTTGTAAGGTTTGACTTAACTGTAAGACTTTTTCCCCTTCATTCACTCTTCCCTATATTTAAGGGAAATGTATCGTTTAAGAAGGGTTACATAACCCTTGTCTATGTAAAGAGGGAATTAGCCTAGATCAGGAGGAGAACTAATATTCTCAAATCTATGTAAAATACTTTCAAGCCTAATTTATCCTTTTACCCCCTTTTGTTAACCCATGTAAAAATCCTTCCTTTTCGAATTTAGATTAATGCCCCCTTGTGTAAAAAGACCGTCAATTCCTACCCAAGCGACGCCACGCTTTGTGGTCACCCTCCCCTTTTTTGGCGGGATCCCTGGCACTGGCCCTCGGCCCCTCACTGTCGTGACCCCAGGCCTACGAGAGAGACACCTACCCACCCCCCAGTCTCTGTCATCATTCCCCGCTTCTTCTCCGGACTTAGGCTTCCTTTAGCCTCCATTCAGAGGGAACCAGTTTGGGACGGAGTTGATGTGATGCTGAATTGCTGATGGCGGAGAATCGGAGATTCACCCCTCCCATTGGCTGAGTGCAGGATGCTGAACTTGTGTACTGTACGAGGGTTCAAGGACCGCAGGAAGACGTATGATTACCCCCTATACCCCAGGATACGGTAGGCCGAAGAAACCTGCAGGCAAGCCTGGCCGATACCGGTATCTAGTGGAATTTGGATGTATAATACTGAGAGGAATGGGGTGGATACAGACAGCAAGGTTCGAGTCCTACTCCTAGGTTAAGAGACTGTCCCAGTACGGTAATGGATTGGTCCCAGGTTAATGGTATAGAGATAATTAGATACGGACCCTACGGTACCAATGTTAAGAGTTGTAAACGGTAAAATGTTCCTTAAATATTAATATCAAGCTTAAGATTACTGCAATATGTTTGTATCTATCCTCCCGTACCTATTTGGATCTAAATGTGTTGTCAGGATAGTAAATCGGAGCTGTCAGTATTAAATTGGTCTAAGAATAGTACCAGTAGCCTAACCGAGAGTTAAAGTCTTGTCAGCCAACATTGAAGGTGAAGTTCTTGATTGGTCTTTGCTAGCCTCCGATTTATCCTACTGTCCTAATGTACCTGAATAATGAGCATGAGTCACGATTGCATAAAGAATAAGAAAACCATGGGGACGGCCAGTTCACCTGAAGGTGGGCGATCAAATAATTCGAATGAATTACCGTTCCCAAAAACATCCTTATGTGATATCTAGAAAGTAGAGAATATGCTAGGTCTCAGTGGGGTTTTTGTGTTTCTTTGGTGTTATCATCGTGTCGGAGTTGCAGCCTTATCCCCTTCCTCGAAGGATGTTGGATGTGGGTCAACCAAACAGGGTTGTCCTCTCGTTAATTAGAATGCAATAACGGGTTTGTCGTCATCTCTTCCTTTCTATCCTTGAGTACCTATTTTCCACCTTCGCAGCTTAATCTATCTTTTTCTGTCTTACCCTCTCTCTCTCTTGTTGGCAGCAGAAGAAGGGAAGTGAGGAAGAAAGAGAGATACACCATAGCCCCCCCCGTTACAGTGGTGGCAGCAGTGGGATTTCTTTAGGAGTCCATGGTTTGACATGCTCCTGTTCCGTTCAGGGCTCCTGAATTAATCCCGTACCCCCCGTAGAAGAGACTGTACAGTACTGGTTCTTACACTTTCGCTCGGGTGTTTAGAATCAGTGCGTTGCAGTTGTCATTTTTCACGCTACCAACCCGTGAAATAGTTACCACAAACAGTATTGGCCATGCTACCACATTGCAATATGGTTAGTGTAATATTTCAGGGAATCTTTAAGTTCAGCAGATACCAGCAAGAGTCCCAGTGACTGTGAAGGAACCGCAAAGTTGAGATAGCGGTGGTTAGTGTTTTCCGGTTATTAGTTGTCTATCAATTATCCTTCATTCCTGTCCAAAATGGAGAATCTTGATCCAGAACCAAGGCACGAGGTGCAAGACGTTTTAGTCAGGAGGAATGAGGAACGCCAAGAGGCTATTTCCGTCGCGAAAGAGGTCCTGGAACAGACCTCACTGACCATGGCCAGGAAGTTTAGAGACGTGGCTAATCGGAACCGCCGGAATGAAAAGGTCAATGTGGACGACATGGTATGGATCAGGAACGAGAATCCACTACCAGGGACTAGCCAAAAGTTGAACGCGAAGTGGGTGGGTCCCTTTAGGGTTACGGAAGTAGTCCGAGACGGGGCTGCGTATAAGCTAGTAAATCCCTATACGGGTGTACATATGAAAAGGGCCGCTGAGAAAGTGAAACCGTTAATGGGTGAGGAGTATTGACAGGTAGAGCTAGTTGAAATACCGGTTGAGGAAGACTATCAACCTGAGATTTTAGCACCCAGAGTCCGTCAGCCGGCCCGGCGTTATATAGAATCTTGTTAGAGTGTACAGTAGAGTCCCTGTTGTGGTCGTCTTGTTGTGTACTCCCCTGTGGCCCCCGCATGGTTAATTAATCTTTCCGGTCAAACCCCCGTGCAGCGAAACTTTAAGAGACGTAGGTGCCTAGGTTATGTAGAACGTCATACAGGTGATTGGTACTAGGGTGGTGGCGTTCCCATCAGGACGTGCTGTTGGCTCTGAGTACCTTTGTGGTTGACTGGGGTTATACTCCTTTCGTCCCGAGGCTCAGCCAGCGCACAGAGTGTGAAGGGATTCCCACGATACGGGCGTCCACGCTGCTCTCTAGTCTGGTCTCCTGGGGTTTTCCAAGCAATAAAGGGGTGGAGAGGCTGTCTCTACGGGGACAAGATAGTGCCTGGTTGGCACTCTCCTGAAAAGGAGGGACACTTTATAGTGGTATAGTGATTTGTTGATGAAGGAAGGGACGCCCCACAGGCAGAGTACAGTACAGTAATGATGTGTCAGATTCTAAGACGTTGGGTATAGACTGCGAGCTCTGGGCATGGTAAGATGCCAGGCGGATCAGAAATTCTGCTGTAATAAGTTAAGGCTGGATTAATTGGTAACTGTATAATGTTTATGTTGATGAAAGAGTGAATGAGGTAAAAAGTCTTCAAAGAAAAGGTAGAGCTGTGTAACGGGAAGAAATTGTACTTTCCCTTTTGGTATATGTTGTAAGGTTTGACTTAACTGTAAGACTTTTTCCCCTTCATTCACTCTTCCCTATATTTAAGGGAAATGTATCGTTTAAGAAGGGTTACGTAACCCTTGTCTATGTAAAGAGGGAATTAGCCTAGATCAGGAGGAGAACTAATATTCTCAAATCTATGTAAAATACTTTCAAGCCTAATTTATCCTTTTACCCCCTTTTGTTATCCCATGTAAAAATCCTTCCTTTTCGAATTTAGAGTAATGCCCCTTGTGTAAAAAGACCGCCAATTCCTACCCAAGCGACGCCACCCTTTGTGGTCACCCTCCCCTTTTTTGGCGGGATCCTTGGCACTGGCCCTCGGCCCCTCACTGTCGTGACCCCAGGCCTACGAGAGAGACACCTACCTACCCCCCAGTCTCTGTCATCATTCCCCGCTTCTTCTCCGGACTTAGGCTTCCTTTCCCTCCATTCAGAGGGAACCAGTTTGGGACGGAGTTGATGTGATGCTGAATTGCTGATGGCGGAGAATCGGAGATTCACCCCTCCCATTGGCTGAGTGCAGGATGCTGAACTTGTGTACTGTACGAGGGTTCAAGGACCGCAGGAAGACGTATGATTACCCCCTATATACCAGGATACGGTAGGCCGAAGAAACCTACAGGCAAGCCTGGCCGATACCGGTATCTAGTGGAATTGGGATGTATAATACTGAGAGGAATGGGGTGGATACAGACAGCAAGGTTCGAGTCCTACTCCTAGGTTAAGAGACTGTCCCAGTACGGTAATGGATTGGTCCCAGGTTAATGGTATAGAGATAATTAGATACGGACCCTACGGTACCAATGTTAAGAGTTGTAAACGGTAAAATGTTCCTTAAATATTAATATCAAGCTTAAGATTACTGCAATATGTTTGTATCTATCCTCCCGTACCTATTTGGATCTAAATGTGTTGTCAGGATAGTAAATCGGAGCTGTCAGTATTAAATTGGTCTAAGAATAGTACCAGTAGCCTAACCGAGAGTTAAAGTCTTGTCAGCCAACATTGAAGGTGAAGTTCTTGATTGGTCTTTGCTAGCCTCCGATTTATCCTACTGTCCTAATGTACCTGAATAATGAGCATGAGTCACGATTGCATAAAGAATAAGAAAACCATGGGGACGGCCAGTTCACCTGAAGGTGGGCGATCAAATAATTCGAATGAATTACCGTTCCCAAAAACATCCTTATGTGATATCTAGAAAGTAGAGAATATGCTGGTCTCAGTGGGGTTTTTGTGGTTCTTTGGTGTTATCATCGTGTCGGAGTTGCAGCCTTATCCCCTTCCTCGATGGATGTTGGATGTGGGTCAACCAAACAGGGTTGTCCTCTCGTTAATTAGAATGCAATAACGGGTTTGTCGTCATCTCTTCCTTTCTATCCTTGAGTACCTATTTTCCACCTTCGCAGCTTAATCTATCTTTTTCTGTCTTACCCTCTCTCTCTCTCTTGTTGGCAGCAGAAGAAGGGAAGTGAGGAAGAAAGAGAGATACACCATAGCCCCCCCCCCCGTTACAAATGTACACTGCCAATGGAGTCTCCCGCTTCTTAGAGTGCCTAGGGGTTGACATCCCTTCCTTGTATCTGCCAGAACAGTTGTATTGTAGGAGTTGTGCCATAGCAAGGTCAGACTTGCTGGCTCCGTTACGTAGCTGAGATTTGATGTTAGCGCCATGCTCGACCATACAGACAAACTGAAGCAGTGATGGTGGAAAAGCTTCTCCAATGACATTATCATGAAATGCATTGGCAAATGTTGTTGTTTGCTGAAGCATTTCCTTCCATATGATTTCAGCGGCTTTGGTTATGTGAATGGCCTCACTGTATTTAAATGCCAGAATGGCTCCTACATCTTTCTGAAATGCAAGAAGTACATCTCACCCTTTACGATGGGCTTCAAGTTCTGGGATGCGTAGCAGCAATTGCTCCTTTAGTCTCGTTCTGTTCATAGCAGGGGATTCCACCCTAATCTGCTCTAGTTACTGACTGTACAGAGAAACCAAGTTTGCAAGCTTGAAGATGACTGGGGCACTACCCTCCTCGCTAGCATTCCTCATTTCATTGACATATGTGACCAATTCTGAGAACACAATCGGGTATATTTTGTGCTTGTCTAATCCTTCACCATTTTGCTGTGTTTCCTGAGAGTTCAGGTGGGCTCATTCTCGATTGTACAGAGCTACTAAGCAGCCAGGATGATATTTCAGCTCTTGAGCTACATCTCCATCGCTCAGTTTGACCTAAGGCCTGCGGTCACCAATAGTCTGGGCACACTCATTGAGTCTGTAGTTCAGCTTCATTGTCATGGCTTCCCGAAGATTTGTCATTGAATCTTGTTTCTCACATAGGAAGCATTCTAGTGTTGCTGGCTGTTGTGATCTACGTGGTACTTTGCTACAGGAGCTTTCTTCTCTACCATCTGAACCTGAAGCTCTCTTCTGAGCTCCCTGCAGCTTTGTGTTGTTGAATAACAACCTACAGCTCTCATGGTACTTGGCCTGATTCTTTCTCAATGTATTCTCAATACCAACATCTTCATCAAGTCTTGTTGGGTCAAAATTGATTGGTAGGGCATTGAGTGATTAAAACAGGGGAATATTTGTGGCTAGATTGCTGTAGCCATCTTCGTCCCTTTTAGTTGGATTGTCTTGGGGTAATTTCAGGATTAAATTTTTGTCCTCCTGACACAGACAATACTTGGTCCAGTTTGTCTTCCATTTACAGGTTTGTGAATCCATGATAGTCTTGATTGGGGCCGAGGGTTTATCCTTTTACCACCCTGCACTTATGTATGCACACTTTTGTGTATGGGATATGACTAGGTTCGTGCAATATAGCCCTACCATAGAGCACCTTATAGGAGGCGACACTTAAACCGTTTAACATAGGTGACAGTCAACATCTGCGCCAGTGTTGTAAAACCCTTGGGAGTGACGTCTCCTATTAGGTGCTCTATGGCCCTACACCTGGCCCGATCGTTCATCCAGCCACCTTCAAGTCCTGTGCGATCTGTAGACCATCCGGATAACTTCTTTAAATCCCCCGTTATTCTTGGTTCGGCTGTCCCGTGCTGGCACGTTCTGTCAATTCAGGTGCATCTGCTTAAGCTTTGGGGGCCTGTTAACCTCTGAAGTGCGCATGGGGGTAATTGGAAACGTCCCCCTGTGCTGACGTATTTGAGGTGTTTCCGTCACTAAAATATTCATTGTGCCATTAATAGCATTAATACTTATCCATATGCGCCTATTATGGGTTGATTATAAAGGTATTAACCTGAAACAACAATAAAACGAGTGAAAACAGCGTTTGGATGGTCAAAATCGGAGATATAGCCCGCGAGTTGTATAATGTATGGGTGAGGCAATCTGCTTTCCCGCCAATTTCCCCCAAGGCCACTGAGACACAGTCGATCGATACTCTCTCTCTCTCTCTTGCACTCGCTTGCCATCAGTGATGACAACACCCTGCTTGCAACTCGCTAATGTTAGCACGAAAATATACCTCAGAATAAGGGAATAACAGGGAAAATAGGTGATAACTGAAGGAGAGGAGGAAAGTGGGGAAGGAGGGGAGGTAGAGGACTGCAATTTTGCATGGCCCAGGGGCCAAAAATAAAAAAAAAATAAAAAAAACAAAAATAAAAAAATATTTTTGTTTCGATGTCAAAAGTTGATTTTTTTTTTCTCTGACTCTTAAGAGTCTCCCCGCAGTGCGCCGGGGGAACTCTTAAGAGTCTCCCCGCAGCTCCCGGGTTAAACAGAATTTGGGACACTAAGATACTGAGCAAAAATGCTATTGATTATTATGCTACGCTATGATGCTCTGATGCTATGCTAAGTATCACTAGCGGAGACTTGACCCCATGCCGAGTCTCACAGCAGCGATGTCACCAGCGTGCCCTGTTAGTGTGCTGACACCCACCCTATTCTAACATAAGAAGATGAAGATAAAAATGAATCACCAACACCAATATCACATCAAACTGCATACCGGAAGCCATTAAAATAGTCAATTATGTTTTAAAACATTGCAGAATTATCCTAATTGGCATTAGTGTGTATAAAGTATGTATAAAATACCATACTATGTAAAAGGATAAACCATTTAATCTCCAACCACAGGTATTACATGCAAAAGTACATTTTTCTGGAATATTTTGGTGGCCATCTTGAAAAAATGGCCGCCATCTTGGATTTTCAAATGGCCAATCGGGTAGATTTGAAGTCACCTATATAGAATATGTGTGCCAATGTTCATGCTTGTATCATAATTTGAAATATTTTGGCAATATTTGCAATTATCTGCTCTACTATAAGCTGCATACAATCATTTAAGCATAACTACGGCATAAGAAAAGAAACGGCATCGGTAATGAAGGGGTTAATAGTTTCAATAAACGATGCCGGTCTTTTCATTTTAGTTTGGCTCAATTTAGACGAATTTCTTAAGCTTAGGAAGAACCTCGGGGTATGAAATGCAGTACAAGTTATCTCAATTGACCATTTGCAAGGTTTAAGGGGAGATGGGTTGTTTTTCTGGTCCCCTTTCTCCCTCGTATTAAATCTCATTTGTTTTGAGATTACAAGACGATCAGTCCATTAGTTTTGCGGTTTTAACACCTTTCGCCCCATTTCGTTGTCAATTATAAGACCTTTCATGCCATTTAGGTGTCGAATTTTTCCTGGCGAGCGATAACGAGCCTGACATTTTAAGAGGAATCGACCTTCGGCCGGGACAAAAAATGTACAAATTTATCTTGAAAGGGGATCTAGGGGGTGTTTTCTAAGCTTGTTGGAAGTCTAGCGAAGAAACTAAGAAATATAGGAATACATTCATTAATAGGCAAAAACAAAAACCGGCCCATCTCCTCTTAAGCTATTTGGAAATTGCTACCATAAACACCTAAACCCTAGCAAATTACAACACTAATGCGAGCTTGAGATGGATACATAGCTTAAAGAATTTGGTTTTATGAATTCACATATGGTATGCACTACTGTACAACCGTACTTTATCTGGTAATGTTACTAAATATTCATATGTACAATCGCGCTAAAAAGTGATGACTCCGTTTTTCTAATGCTCGGACAAAAGTCTCCATACCTGGCTACCGCTGGCAACTCTCCACTGCAACTCGGAGCCCGGAATCCCCCCCCCCCCCCCCCCCCCCCTATACCATTTTCGTATTATTACCACCCTAAATTATTAAAACCAATTCTCCAGTAGACTTCCTTCTGCCCATAAGCAAGCACTTTCGATTTTATACCATCCAAAATTTTGCTCTCATTATTACTTGCCCCCTTCTTGGCAAGACTGAATCTCAGTAAAGTAACTGCTCTAACGAAAACAATTCAACCCCAACCCAATTATTCAACTCACGCACGTTGGGTCAAGCCCCGACACCCTATTTCTCTCACTATTACCACTGTCTCTCCTACTTAACCAATACAAACTTCCCTTCTTTCACATTCACCCACCTTTTCTATATTCATTCATTCATTCATTCCCAATAATTGGTCTACTGACAAAATTAACCTATTTATGCCCTCTAAAATATATTTATGTTGTAGTTTGAATAAATATAAGTAAGGTTTGTTTTCAATTTTTAAATATAATAATGAAAGTAGTTATTTTCCATGCGCTATCTAGCATGTTACACTCCCAGGGACTGAAGGCCATAGAGTAAGAATACCTAAGAGGGGTGTCTTGGAAAATCAGCCGTGTTAATAGTAGTTGGCCATTATTTACAGATTTGGCTGGAACACTGCAATAGATGGCGGTAGCGCATAGCTCCTCCCTATCGCGGGAAAATACTTCTGTCGTCTGTTTATTGACAGTTCCTCTCCCTTGCTGCAATGGTGTACACGTGTCTCATGTAAAGTCTATAGAAACTCATGTAACTTGTTTGCTATCACCATATCAGCCATAGTCATTATGAATACAATGATTTAAGAGTACACTGATATGCAAAAGCACTCCAAAGTATTGCCTACACTGAAATGTGAACAATACTCCATTAACCCCTTCTGTACCTTCGTCGTATGTTATATTTTATTCTAGCAATATGTAGATGATTTTATACAGCTTAGAAAGGATCTGTGGTAGTTAAAAGGGTTGATTGAGATAGTTCGAAGCCTTATAATTGCTAAAGATCCTTCCTAAAGTGAATACAATCGATTAGGAGCCAGAATAAAATCAAAAGACGTCGTCGGTATAGAAGGGTTAATTACATAGCTTACCAAGCTGAACCAAGCCTCCGTGATGATGTAAGGAGGCTGTGGTTGAGCTTGAGAATAAGGATATGGTTTGCAATGGATCATGAAGGCTGTTGATGATTATTTGATATTGACTGTAAATTTATTAACAATGAATGTAGCCTATATGAAAACCTAATCTCAATTGAAGACAAATATTTACATTGTAATATAAGTTACTAACTTGGAAGTACACAGCCACACTCAAACTTTGGTCAAACATAAATAATATATATATATATATATATATATATATATATATATATACATAGAGATGGAGAGAGAGAGAGAGAGAGAGAGAGAGAGAAGTAGTGTACCGGTACATATAATTAAAAAAAAAAAACAGAATGGAGGGTAGGCTACATCCGTAGATTTATTCACGTTGAGTAGTTCTGGAACCCTGCAATAGATGGCGCTGAAAAAAAAATGTCGAAAAAGGGTAACTGGCAACGTTTAGAGGCACCTTTTTATTAATAGAATGCATAGGAAGACTCCTATCTCCTATACACAATCTCTGCTGAAGGCCTACGGTCCGCCTACCGCGGTGGCGGCCGCCTGCAAGACAGTCAGTCACTGCCAGGATATGAGGGAGAGTGTGTCTCTTCTGCTTTTATATCCACCTTTGTCCTTTACTACCTGCCTTTCCATCTTCCGTTCTTATATGGCAGTCCCTATGGGTTATCATATATTTTATAAGTTAAATTTAATCGTCTGTCTATACAAATTACAAGCTGTTCTCGATAATTCAAGCGTTTTCACAAAATATACTGGAGATACTTCTGTTTTCCAGGCAGAATATCGTATCGCTTAGAGAGTTAAATGTGGAAACTAAATACTGTTATATGTTTATTTACATGATTTATTGACACTCATGGTTTGAATATAACTTTTAACTGTTGATTTTAATATTATGAGATACTTTTCTCCCAGTATTGTTTGTGTAAAATGTAATACAAGCATTAAGATATTTACTCCGTATTTTAATCCTGAATCTAGTGAGCGAAATACTACGAGTTTCACATTCTTTCGTTCGGCTTAGTCTCAACGTTCGTATTATTTGTTTTCCTCTCAAATAATGAGAGAAATATATTGTAACCATACTTATATATCGTGTTTTTGGTATTTTTTCCTCAACTACAGTTCACCCAGGTGTGTAATAAATGTTTATAGTAGAGCCTCAATTGTTGCCAGATAGCACTTTCTAAACGAAAGGTACTGGGAATCGAGAAATGACTTCTTAGCGCGATTGTACACTCGACCAAAAAACAATCTTTACACTAACGCTCTAAACATTCTGGAAGTGGGTCGAAATTTTATGATAATACCTCACAGACGTATGTTTCACCCGATTCATTCCGTTCACACTAGATAATTTACAGCTCACCAGTGTAAAAAATGTTTTTTGGTCGAGTGTACAGCTCCAATTTCCTTATAGCCTGGAACTCGCAAGTCTTCAATAAACCTTCTAACGCTTACATACAGTATACCTCCTTAGCCTCAGTAAAATAGTTTAATATTAGCTAGCATAACACAGCATTATAATACCGATAGTGTTTATAAGGTGTGGACATGTTGAATGATACTTGAAACACTGAATTGCAATTATTAGAAGCCATTGTATTAACCTAACAAGTGCGCATGGGGGTAATTGGAAACGTCCCCCTGTGCTGACGTATTTGAGGTGTTTCCGTCACTAAAATATTCATTGTACCATTAATAGCATTAATACTTATCCATATGCGCCTATTATGGGTTGATTATAAAGGTATTAACCTGAAACAACAATAAAACGAGTGAAAACAGCGTTTGGATGGTCAAAATTGGAGATATAGCCCGCGAGTTGTATAATGTATGGGTGAGGCAAGCTGCTTTCCCGCCAATTTCCCCCAAGGCCACTGAGACACAGTCGATCGATACTCTCTCTCTCTCTCTTGCACTCGCTTGCCATCAGTGATGACACACCCTGCTTGCAAATCGCTAATGTTAGCACGAAAATATACCTCAGAATAAGGGAATTACCGGGAAAATAGGTGATAACTGAAGGAGAGGAGGAAAGTGGGGAAGGAGGGGAGGTAGATGACTGCAATTTTGCATGGCCCAGGGGCCAAAAAAAAAAAAAAAAAAAATCGATGTCAAAAGTTGATTTTTTTTTTCACTCACTCTTAAGAGTCTCCCCGCAGTCTGCCGGGGGAACTCTTAAGAGTCTCCCCGCAGTTCCCGGGTTAATTATAAAAAAAATAATATGTATTAAACTATACTCGTTGCATATACTATAATTATGTACCAACTGTCAACTGAACATTTTCTAGCTGTGGCCAAAGTTTAAGTTCGATTATCAAACGCAAATGGTAAAGTCATTACATTGCCATAATTACATTTCAAGATCGTTGGCTTTTACATGGAAAAAATTACAAATTAACATAAAGGTCAGGATGAAGGCCACCAAATTTCGCCAATTTGTTATAATTGTTTATCCTTGGAATGAAAATAGCATTGGGTATATGAATGTGAAGGCCAGGATGAAGGCCAAACATCTAGTTCAACTGATCTTATAATATCGCCTATACAAATCCCCTGGGGATAAGGGAATAGAATATTCCCCACGTGCCTCCTGTGTGTCTTACAGGCGACTAAAGAGGTTGGGTTGGTGGGTTTGCGACCCCCCAACCTGTGAAAAATACTTACTGCAACGATAAACGAACAAACAGTCTCGGATGTGGACGGACCTAATATTAAGGAACCCCGACCTACCATGTACAGTCTTAGAATAGCGACTTGGAATGTGAGAGGGTTGAATGATGACACAAAAGAGAGAGATGTACTGGAAGTGGTAGTGAATGCCAAGCTGGATATATGTGGAATGACTGAGACCAAATGGAGGGGTACAGATGTGAGAGAGTCGGAGTGTGGAATGGGTGTGTGTGCTGGAGTGAGTGAGGGAGCAGCGAGAGAAGGTGCGTGTTTGTTTGTAAGTAAAAAACTGGAAGGAGCGTGAAAGAGACTATGGGTCTGTGGGTCCAAGGATTGTGTGGGTGAGAATGAAAGTAGGAATACAAACGTGGATGGTTGTGTTACGTTACGAGCGGGGTTCGAACCCATAACATAAAGAAACATTCCACTAAAAACTACAAAACGAGGACTTATTATTTGGCTTCACAAAATGCGGAAAATATGACTATCAGTTTCAGTCAAGAATAAGTGGTATGTTAAACTTCCACAAAAACTAGCAACTCTCTTTGTAGTTACTAAAACCTTGGTAGGTGAAAAGATGTGGCAAGTTCATAAAATATCAGTTGATATCAAATGGCTGTTTTAGCCAAAAAAAAAAACCAAAGTTATTCCTTTCTTATCACTCGTTCAGAATTAGTTATCTTTAGTTACTTTGACTTAGATCTATCCCAACAATCAAAAGAATAATATATTAGCATATAAAGGTAAAATGTAAAGAGTATGTAAAATATAATTATAATTTATTTAAATGATTAATTATACACAAAAGTTACTTCTAGTGAAAATATCAAATTTGAGAAACATTGATGTGAAATAATAAAGAAACTCTTAAGAAAAATAATACATAGTTATATAAATACTCTCCAAGAGAGTAAGTGAAAGCAATCAATAAACATAGAAAAAATCCTAGGCAATACTTATTCAACTCATGGTGATTCTTTTACAAACGAACTCAGGGCAGGTCAGCTTAAGATGGTGGTGGAGAATACACTACTTTGCCGTTACGGTACTTTCGACTTATATACCCTTAGCGCACCTGGCTCTGATACCAACTTCTCTAACTGTATTAATCTCAACTCCTTATATACTTGTTGAATTAAAGTATTACTTTTACCAAGAACTCTATGATATATCTTGTAAACATTACTTATGATTAGAAAAGCCAAATACATTATTACCTAGTTATAATCAATATCATTCGTACGTCAGGCAACGAAGAAGAGCAAGGGTTGGAAGAAAGGGGGGGAGAATGAATAGGGTTAAGAGTATAGGACGATAGGGGGTAGAATGGAATGTGAACGAAAGGGGGGTAGTCTGCACGAAGCCTCCCAATTCCACCTCTCACTCGTTCCTGTACACTCTTGAACAAAAATATCTTCCTATATGAAACTAAGCTGTCTACAGGTCGAATTAATTATATCGGGCTCATAACATTGCATACGATGTTCAATCATAAATAATTAAAGATCGTACCCACCATAACAAGCACAATACCTCAATTACAACCAGTGACACTTGAATGAAATAGAAATCCCTAACAGTATGTAGGCTCTGACAGAGGATAAAACTGTAGGAGAGAAAGAAGAGTTCTGGGTGATTGTGGAAGCGTTCCTGGATAAGTTTGGCAAGAGCGAAAGAATATTTATGATTGGGAATATGAATGGGAAAGTGGGTGATAAGAAAGTTGATGGAGTGGTGGGAGTGTGGGGTGTACTGTCAGAGGTGAATGAGCATGGTAGTGCACTTGTGGACGTATGTGTGGGGAGGAGGCTGTGGATAGCCAACACCTTCTTCCGACACAGAATGATACACAGGTACAAATGGAAAGTGGTGTGGAGGAAGAAAGATGAGACAGTGGTGGAACGAAAGGCACTGATTGATTATATGTGTTGATGAACGAATGAAGAAATCTGTGCTGGACGCTAGTGTGTATAGGGGTATTGAAGGGGGTCTATCTGACCATTATGAAGTAGTAGCTAAAATTAGGATACAAAAGAAGTGGGTGAGGAGAGCTGGAGGGAGGCGAGAGGAAGGTGTAATAGTGAGGAGGGTGGAGAGGTTGCAAGAGGAGGAAATTAAGGAAGAGTTCAGGAGAGCAGTAGAAAGACGACTAGGTAGGTTTGACCTGGAAGGTATGGAGGAGGTGAGCAAAGTGCTTAACCCCTACTGTACCATAGGGTACAGTAATAAAAGTCCCTCCCAGCCAAGATGGCAAGATATAACAACCTCCCACCTCAAAAGATGGAGGAATATTGGCTCTCCCAGCCTGTAGAGGCTTGGATATAAGCTGAGAAGTGTTGCCAACTCTAGAGCAGTGCTCAAACGGTCGTGGTACCAGGCACTGCCTGATACTGGCAGTTACAAGGAAAGTATATTACTGACGGCTCTCTGTAGTGGCTGGGACTGGGGAGTGATTTATCTACTGACGGCAGAGAGCCGTCGCTGGTACTGAACGGGTTAAGGAAGAGATCTGTGCAGCATGTGAGTAGGTGTGCGGAGTAAGGAGAAGAGGGAAGGGAGTGAAGGGTACAACATGGTGGACAGAAGAGGTAAAAATAGCTGTGGAAGACAAGAAGAAAGCGTATAGAGAGTGGTTGGATAGTAGAGGGAATGAAGATTTGGAGAGACAGAAAAGAGTGAGGTACTTGGAGAAAAAGAGAGTGGTGAAGAGAGTAGTGAAGGAAAGTAAGAGAAGAGTAGATGAGGAATTTGGAAGACATCTGAGTGTAAAATGGATGGAGTGTAAAAAACTTTTCTAGAAAGAAGTCAAGACAGTTAGGGAAGGTAGCAAGGGAAACAGTAAGGGTGTGAAAGATAAGAATGGGCGAGTGCTAGCCGAGAAGCAAGAGCGAGTCGAAAGATGGAAGGAGTACTTTAACGAATTGCTGAATGTAAGGAATGAAGTGCCAGCAAACATAGTTGGATGGGGTATGGGAGAGAGAAGAAGAGAAGTAGTGGAGGAGGAGGTGGGGATCAGAAGGTCAGAAGTGTGCGAAGCCATGAAAAGAGATAAGTTGGGGAAAGCATAAGGAATAGATGGAGTGTGTGGGGAAATGCTGAGGTATGGTGGTGAGATAGTGATCGAATGGGTATGGATAATGTGCAAATTAGCATGGGAGAAGGGGAGTGCACCTGATGACTGGAAGGCAGGCATAATAGGGACCCTGTATAAGGGTAAAGGGGAAAGAGGAGTGTGTGGTAACCACCGAGGAATGTGTCTTCTAAGCGTAGTAGGGAAGGTGTACAGTAGGGTAGTGATTGAGAGAGTGAGAGCGAGAATGGATACATGGATATGTGACAAGCAAGGCAGTTTTAGGAAGGGAAGAGGATGTGTAGATCAGATTTTTACCCTGAAATGTGTTGTTGAAAAATATCTGGAGAACCAACAAAAGCTGTATGTTGCTTTTATGGACTTTGAGAAAGCTTATGACAGAGTGGATGGAGAAGGTATGTGGAAAGTACTTAGAATATACAGTACAGAGTAGATGGCCAGTTGCTGAAAGCAGTGAAGAGCATGCATGAGGGTGCAAAGGCGGCAGTACGTGTGGAGAATGAGCAGAGCGAGTTCTTTGATCTGAATGTTGGGTTGAAACGGGGGTGTGTGATGTCCCTGTGGTTGTTTACTGTATATATGGATGGAGTCATGAAAGAAATACAAGGAAGAGCAGTGGATGTTAGTGTATCGCTGATAAGGGAGGGAAACGAGTGGAAGCTACCTGTACTGCTCTTTGCTGATGATACAGTTCTGATGAGCGATAATGAATGGGAGTTGCAGGGTCTGGTAAATATGTTTGGAACAGCATGTGAAAAACGGAATCTGAAGGTAAGTGCGGGGAAGAGCAAGGTTATGGTCTTTGAAAGGGGTGAATCCACAGAGTGTGAGGTGAAGTTGAACGGTCAGGCTATGGAGACTGTCAGCTCATTTAAGTATCTGGGCAGCGTGCTGAGTAAAGATGAAGAAGTACAAAGGAGTACAAAGGAAATCAAGCAACAACATATCTAGTGACCCTTCTAGGCTGCTTGTCCTCCAAAACACTGAGGATCAAGTGTCCAAACAGTGGTTTAGAGTGGGAAAGGGAACATTGGAAAGGGAACTACTGCCCTGGAACTAATGTCCGTGGCAGGACTAGGAAGTTAGTAGGGGACATATGGGTGCGGGAGAGGGTGCAACAGGGGAAGAGGGTTGTAGGAACGCTGAAAGCAGTAACAAGAAATAGGGTGGTCAGCATGGAAGTGAAGAAGTCCTTGCATGACAGTGTGGTAATCCCGACACTGACTTACGGAAATGAAGCATGGACGTTGGTGGAGAAACTCAGACCAAGAGTGAGAGGAGTGGAAATGAGTTTGTTACGACCGGGGCTCGTATAAAACAAGGGCTCTTAATCATTGGACTAGGAAAGCACACAGCCACAACGGTAACACTAGATCCAACCCCTGAACTTATAATGCCGGCGCACAAAAACACCTATACCCTCCAGAGTTAAATCTGTGATAACGGGGTATCCTATAACTCAGTATAAGTGCACTACTACTACAGGCTGATGATCTCTGATACAGCCTGATCACAACAACATACAATTACGGTAATAAGGTATACTAGGAAAAGATAGAGATCTTAATTAAATCACTGCAATGATTTAATGCAAACTAGAAGAAGGTATATTTAAAGTTACTCTAAACAATAATGAACTGTCACTCCTATACTAAAGAAAGTGAACGAAAGTCCCAAAGCATCGAGCAGGAATCTTCTGAAGAAAGTCTGATGCTGGGGTAAGATGATCGTATCGGATTTTGAACTGTAGTATTAAGCAGGACCAGGATATGACAATTGTAAGGACATATAGGGTTAACTGGCACGGGAATAATTATAACTGCGCAATAGTAGGAACTCAAACAGCAAAAGAAGTACTTCCTCATCAACGAAACAGCCTACTAGGGTTGTGCAACTCAACAACAACCTAGACTAATAAATGCCGTGAATAATAATGCATACATAACAGAAAGAGTTTATAATCTTAATCTGGTGTCTGCTAGGCGAATAAAGTCTAGCTGGGATGTAGTAGGCTAGGAAACAATGGCTGAGCAAGCGGCTCGTAGCCTAGCGAAGTCCTTAAGGCTGTGCGGCCAAATTACGTTAATTGACGGCGTGCTCTCTTGAGAGATCCAGATCGCAAGTATCTGGTTCTCTCCTGGCGACCCTCTCAAAGTCAAAGCAAACGAGTTAGCACAGTGTTGGGTGGCAGAGGCAAAAGCCCTCACTCGCAACACAGCGCTAAACTCACAAGGTACACAGTCAGAAAGACCACCTAGGCTTCCCACGTCTCCATTGCGATTGTACAGGTTCAACAAAATCTAGTACACATCGGAAATCACAACACCAGTAGCCTTATCCCAGTCTAGCATTAAATCCCCCAGCAGACCACCAAGATACAGGAAGGGAGACACCGTGAGTGTGTCAAACCTCTACAGACAAAAATGGTAACCCTTCCAAAATGCCTAACTAAACATGTGTTATCTGAGAGCTTCAGCATATAATACGATCGCCGATATATGAAATCGTGCAGAACCAAAGGGAAGTTATGATATTAAACAGAGTGGAAGAATGAGAGGTAAGAAGTTGAGAGAGAGAGAAAGTGCTCTATAGGTAGAAGTCGGGAGACAGGTGCAAGGGATATGTGAAGGGTATGCTGGTCAGGCAAGCTCTGAGGAAGGAATTCCTCGGGACCCCTCCAGGATCACACACAAAGGCATGGTGGTCAGCCAATCACAGGCCGCTACGTCACCCGGCAGCAGGCCTGCAGAAGGCGCCAGGAACCACCAGCCAATCAAGGGCGTGGGAAAAGCGCGCGAGCGGGAAACTCCTCCGAGCTAGGGAGAGGCAACACACATACGCACGCACACACTACCACCCCACTGCCTATATTATTCTCACTCCTTAACTATATACAATGCATCCTATGTTCAACTCATGATATAAAATGCTTCCCGTTGTCACAGACGAAAATAAAGACCTCCACGGGACTGTCTGTAACAACACGAACACTATGAAAGAAAGAACAACATTATAGATAGACTGTAGCCAAATACCTTGCCCCGGCGAGTGCTAGCGAGTGGCCAAGCGAGCGGCTGAGCCCACGTGGCGTTCTGCTGAGCTGTAGGCGTCACACCCCACCCAAGATATTAGACGCTCAACCATGAGCTCTATATCTGACAAGCAGAACCCCGATAAGACTCGCCACCCCTAACCACTTCGCAACAAAGAAGGCAAAGCTCAGTTCTCATAAACAAAAATTATAACCCCTCCCAACACAATAGCTCAATTCATACTGCTATGCTCCTAGAGCGAGCTTCTACTAGCCCAGCCTTCTGAGAGAAGCACAGGTTCGACTCAGAACTTTAGCTATAACATACTTAAAAAAATTAACTATTAAAACCCTCCAGCCCCGGGGGCTATAGCTTGCGACTGTGCTCCGGTACCGGGTGTTTTGACGATCTTTGGCCTATGTTAACTACTCTGTAAGTCAATGAATATGGCATGTAATGTTGTGAATAAAAAAGAATAATGTTCCACAAACCTTCCTCTGTCGAATGGCGTTGAGTAGAGGTCCCTAGCCCCTCTGGTTGCATAATGGTGAGCGCGGGAAGACGAGTGCTTTTCGGCGGCAAATTCTTCCCGCGTTCGGACGCGTCGCCCCGGCCATGGCTACGACGCACCTAGCCGCTCTTCGCGCCAAAGTATTTATCTCCCTTAGACGATTTTAGTGTTTGATATTGAGAATGTGATGTTTATTTGATATTTTCTAGTTATTTTGAGGCCAATTATATAAAATATGTTTATTAGGGTATCACTGTCACTGATATTGCTAATTTTCACTCGATACCGTACATTTTATTAGTAATTGAGGTAGCTTATTGTTGTATTAGGCACTGATTATTCGTTATCACCGGTGTTTATTATACTTTGGCCATCATATATTAGGTCTTGTGTCACTTTCACTTTGACAAATATGCTTTAGAGAGTGTCACTGTCACTGATAATGCTAATTTTCACTCGATACCGTACATTTTATTAGTAATTGAGGTAGGTTATTGTTGTATTAGGCACTGATTATTCGTTATCACAGGTGTTTATTATACTTTGGCCATCAAATATTAGGTCTTGTGTGACTTTCACTTTGACAAATATGCTTTAGAGAGTGTCACTGTCACTGATAATGCTCATTTTCACTCGATACCGTACATTTTATTAGTAATTGAGGTAGGTTATTAATGTATTAGGCACTGATTATTCGTTATCACAGGTGTTTATTATACTTTGGCCATCAAATATTAGGTCTTGTGTCACTTTCACTTTGACAAATATGCTTTAGAGAGTGTCACTGTCACTGATAATGCTCATTTTCACTCGATACCGTACATTTTATTAGTAATTGAGGTAGGTTATTGTTGTATTAGGCACTGATTATTCGTTATCACAGGTATTTATTATACTTTGGCCATCAAATATTAGGTCTTGTGTCACTTTCACTTAGTTATATGATTTGTAAACGTTTTATATACAATTTATTGTGTCTTTTTTCACTGATTTATATATTTCTATAGGTTCTAATCATATGAATGTCACTTGGTATATACATATGTGTCACTTTCACATATTATTATGGTGTAATTGTATTTGTATCAATGTTCTCATAATACATGACTTTTGTATTACAATAAATTGGTTTTCTTCCACTTTTTGCCTATATATAATTATAGTGTACATATTGTCATTTTATTTGGCAATTTCAGTATGATTATTAGAACTCCAGCTTGGAGTGGTAATCAAAGAAGCACTCTAAAGCACAGAGTGCCACCTTGCACTCCACACACTCCATGGTTGACTTTTTACCTGACCTCGGCCTCACCCTGCTGTTGTAGCAGACATGGCACCGCTTCTGCTGTGATCTTCCTGATTCATTCTGAGGCAGGGAACCAAGCCTGTGCTTAATCAAGTATTGAGCACACTGCAAGCGGTCAATAACGGCGGGCCCAGGATGTGCCACTGCCCTCTGTGGCGTAGCATACTTCTCCAGGAGCTCCGTCAACACCTGCTTTTGGAACCTCCGCAGGCTATTGAACTTCATGGGTGTGTTCACATTCCGAAGCTTGTATATGTTGTAGGCATTCAGAACTGACATGTCCACCATATGCAGAAAGAACTTTTTGTACCATCTGCACGAGGTACGCAGGCAGTCAATGAAGCCTATCTGCATGTCGGACTTGTCCACCAGCCTCATGTTGATGTTGTAGTCCAGGACAGCATCGGGCTTGGTCACCCTGGCCTGGGTGCGGCGATCCACCTTGCCAGTCTCCACCATTTCCCCCTTGTGGATGGTGGTCAGGAGGTTGACCTTCCGCTGGTCGTGCCAGTGGATAGCCAGAATGGGCCCCGACTTCTTCTTGAACACATCACCTTTTTTGGTCTTTGGAGGGAAAGGTGGCATGCCCTTCCTTTTCCCTCGTACTGTGCCTACAGTCCCCGTCTTGCGCTCATGCAGGTATTGTGAGAGAGTGGGGGACGTGTAATAATTGTCCGTGTAGAGGACGTGATTCTTGTGAAAGTAGCGGTCCATCATGGCTTGCACCACTGCTCCGCCAAAGCCAATGAGGGGGTCCACAAGCAAGTCCCCTTCCTTCCCGCTGTAGACCAGGAAGTCCAGGACATAGCCAGTTTGGCAGTCGCACAGCACAAAGAATTTTATGCCAAAGCGATGTCTTTTTGAGGGGATGTACTGCCGGAAGCTGAGTTTTCCCCGGAACAGCACAAGAGACTCGTCAATGACGACCTTGCGGAAGGGCTTGAACTAGGAGGTGAAGCGTTCTCGCATCATCTCGTACAACGTCCTAATCTTCCACAGCTTGTCTGGGAGGTGGACGTCAAGGTTGGTGACAAGATGGAGCGCTGCGAGGATATCAAGGTACCGGTCGCGAGACATATATTTCCCGAAGGCAGGGGTGGATATCAGATCATTGGTGATCCAATAGTCAGGCAACCTATGCTTCTTGACATGAGGCATTAGCATGGTGAGTGCCAGGAACACCATGAACTCTTTATGAGTCACTGGGGTCCACTGCCTCATGTGGCCCTTGGTCACCTTTCCCAAAAAGTGGACCTGGAATTGGTGCTGCTTATTTGTCTCTTTGACAACATAGCCTACCACCTCCTCATCAAAGAAGGCCTCAAATAGTTCGTGTGGTGGAGCATTGGGGCCTGCAGGAAAATTGGGGGTAATGCCTGAACCCTCCAGTACCTCATCAAAAGCTGGCACATCAGGGTTGTATCCATCCTCATCAACTACGTCTTGCCACTGAAAAACGTAGAATGGGTCTTGTCTACGCTGACGAGGAGCTCCAGCTGGTGGCCCAGCACGCCCACGGCCAACTCGGGAGGCGCGCGCCCTAGGGCGGCGAGGGCGGCGGCCAGGGCGGTGGGCAGCACGACGGGCAGCACGACGCCGGGCCAAGCGGATGGGTCGAGGGTCGTCGATGTCCATATAGTCATCGTCAGAGTGGTCATCTTGCCCTGACGGTGGACCTATGTAATCATGGCCAGAGTCTTCAGAGAGGTGCCCTTCATCATCAGTGGCCCCCACATAATCTGGCGGGGAACCAGTGATGCGTGGGCAGCGTGCGGGTGGGCGAGGTGGGGAAGGAGTGGCAGGTGAGGCTGTGTCCCCCCGAGGTCCTGGGCTCCTTGGCCTGCGACGAGTGACAGAAAGCAATGTTTCACTGTCACTAGGCCCAGGTATTGGTGATGCGAGCTCAAAGACTTCTTCAGGAAGACATGTTGAAGGCGGGAGAGGTGGGGAGGACCGTGGGGAAAGTTGCGGGGACGTATGGCTGGGGCCGGCCGGGGTGGACGCCGCGGGAGCCTCGAACAAAACTCTCTTACTTTTCTTAATTTTTTTGGTATATTTCCTACCTTTCCCCTTTTCGGCAGCAGTATGTCTCCTGTCGGGGGACCTAGGAGGCAAATAGGCCGAAAGTGTGGGGTCCTCAACCCTTGGCAATGGTGGGGGTGGTGGGGAAGAATGCGGGGCATCCGGGTCATCTTGGGTGGCGTGGGTAGATAAGGGAGACAATGGCGGACGAGAAGGGTCACCACGCTGACCCCCACTCACAGCCTCATCCTCACCAAGTAGTTTTGCTTGTTCCCTAGCTGCCGCGGCCGCCTTCTCAAGTATTTTCTGCTTATACAAATGTAGCTTGAAAGGCGATTTACCTGGGGAAGGGCTTGGCGTCGTGTCACTTATGCGAAATTTGGTGAGTGACCTTGAACTCTCCCACTCACTCACTCTCTCAAGTTCACTGTCTTTAGGTAAACCAGCTTCCTCAACAACTGGTACATCACCTTCATCACTCTCATCACTGTCATGTTCTCTCGCAAATCCCAGGAATTGCTCTTCTTTGTCACTCTCATGGCCATAATCACTCGACTTATAATTACTGGAGTCGTCACTGACTTCATCATCAACATTATGCTTGGCATCAGCTCGCTCATAAAGTCTCAATGTCGTCTCAATACCTCCGGGAGATAACACATTTAGGCGATGGCGTCGGGGTAAGGCGCGACGAACTAGCAAGGGCGTCGTAGGAAGCACGGTATCGGACACAGCGGAATCACTATTTGGCGTACTGTCCATGATGGCGTCGGGGTAGATACTGTTGCTGTGGCGTAGTTTACGCATGGTGGCGCCACCTACCATCCCACGATACCGAAAATGTACGCGCGGCATTCGAAAGCACGCACGCAAGCAATGGGCGTTCAAGAGCCCTTCCGGGTTGCGCGGGCCGAGGTTGTTATGGGCGTTCAAGAGCCCTTCCGGGTTGGAGGGGTTAAAGAAAGAGTTTTTATATAATTTTCATTTTTAATGTTTTTGGCGGCTGCACTTACAGGGGCAAGCTAATTTTACTCCACTCTCAACACACACTGACTGAACGGCGAGGGTTCTCCTGCAACCAAACCCTCCCGTGACAAACAATCAGCCAAAACATTATCAGTGCCCTTAGCATGCCACACATCCAACTTGTGTTCCGGCAGCACAACAACACCTGACACTGATAAACTGCCCAGTTCATCACAAGACTGGCACTTCTCTTCGCTCTTTCCGGCAAAGGGGCCTGCCAATAACCTTTCACTAGTTCTACCTTCGTGATAGGTGATGCAGCCCCAAGGCGGTCTATGGTGTCGTCAACTCTCGATAAGGTATAGGCGTCTGTCAGGGATAATGCACACACACTCTCGCAATCAACACACTCACTGATCTTGCCACTTAACACAGGTTGCAAAGTTACAGGCAACGACCACTCACGACATTCCTTATCCCTCCGACCCTTGGGCAATGGATAGGTGTCTGTCAGGGATAATGCACACACACTCTCGCAATCAACACACTCACTGATCTTGCCACTTAACTCCGGTTGCAAACTCACTGGCAACGACCACTCACAATATCCTTTATCCCTCAGACCCTTTTTCCACATGTCATCTAGCTCTGTTTTCACAACAGGCTTTTTAGCAGGATTTATACGGTAGGGAATTAAACTGAGCCTCGCACTGTCTTCAGCCTCCATGTCGGATTCTACCCCGTACATCAGGCCTGGAGAAGCAACAAACATGCTGATGCACTGCCACAGCCTAGTAAACAACTTATCTTGCAGAACATGCCTAGTGCCCTCCCACAACCCAGCCGAGACCGCAGCTTCTAACCTGTAGTCTCCCTCCTTCACCACCTTCGTCCCTAGAACAGCCAGGTCATGAGAGGGACAATCAGTACCATCTGTGCAGTCACTCCCATAGTTCACAATTGCTAAGGCTTCCCCACCGATACCGTACATGCGCACCCCCGCATTCCTTACGACTACATCTGCCTGCACAGCATCCCCGCTTTTAGCGACATGGCCAGATACAGTCGGTCTATGGTAGGGCTGTTGCATTCGACTAGAGCAGCATTGGGAGGCTATGCGACGACCGGGCACTTCTATGCCACAGCCAACCTCACCAATCTGCTCAAAGACCTCCTTTTGACCACCACCCTTGGCAGCCATGGGTCGACCTTGACCTGACAACCATGTCCATGCCTCATCGCCCACCTTGAACCACCGAAACAACGAGGCTAACGGTCTCTCAACATTCACGTGACCTGCCCGCGGAACATCTTGCACCGCCTGAGTTGTGAGGCTCAGGGGCTCGGCACGACCAGTGGGGTATGAACCGAGCTGGTGCTGGAGCGCTGCACACTGCTGCTCAGGCAGGTGCTCTAGCGCTTCCACAGCCACCAGACTCGTGTCCCCCGCCCACTGCTCCGCCGAGACATGATAATCCCTACTCTCTTCCACCTGTGCCCTACTGCCCCCCTCTCCTTCTCCACCTTGGCCGCTGCAGACCAACGCAGGGACAGTAGGCTGCTCAGGTGGTTGCCTCACAAACTCCTCCAACACGTTCACATGACAGGTTTCCCCGTCCTCGTGTTTGATCTCGACAGCACCATTACCACACTTCTGAACTTCCGGATCCTCCAACTGCAGTTTACAAATATCTGAGGGAACCAACCTGTCTAGATGCTTCCGAAGCAACCCAAGTCCTCCCCCAATATCAAACTGAGCAACCCTTTTTTCTCTCTGTGTGTAACGTTGCTGCCTCGGAGTCTCTTCCTGCCCTACCTCCTCACTAGCTGTGACAGGTCCTGGGGCTTCTCCAGACTCCAACAATGGTGCCAATACTGAGTTGCCAAGAAGAGCCGCTGGTACCAAACTCTTTAAACTGTTACCAACATTAGCCATCTTCTTCCAACCATTCCTCCGTTGATCAGAAGACTGAGGAATAGGCTGTGACACTTTGGATACAAGAGGTCTTGTAACAACGCACGCCATAGGTTGTACTTGACATTTCTCTACCCACTCCTGTTCCTCCCTACTCACGTCGGCCGGCTTCTCGGCAACGACTAAGGGTGAAACCTCAGAAGTAGGCACCGCAAAGTCGTTGCCGAGAAGGAGGTCGACGCCCCCAACAGGCAAGTTCTCCACAACACCCACATCCAACTCTCGTGTCACACCATCCACCTCCAGTTCCATCCTGACCAACGGGTATGACTTGACAGCATTGATACCCTGCACCACAACCACCCGTGCCGCGTTTATTGGTCTACCAGTAAAGTTCTTCATTAAAGTCTGAGAGGCACCCGTGTCTCGCAACAGCTCTACTCCATGCTTCTTACCAGCCCACCTCACGCAGCCATACCCTCGATGGTCACAAAAGACATCGCGGACAGGGTTCGAGCCTTCCGGATTCTTCTCCACTGGCTGTGTCCCAGCCTCTGACGTTATACCCCGGGCAAACTCGGACGACTTCGGGGACACCCCAATGTTGCGAGCCAAAGACACGACTGCATTAGGTAGCTTGCTTGGACAGGCTCTTGCATAATGCCCCTTATCATGACAATGAAAACACTCTAACTCCCCCTTGGGTTTCCCTTGAGGTGGGGAAGGGCCCTGACCCTTCTTAAACGGGACGGTATTAGGTTTATGGTCAGACTTAGTATCGTTGCTCTTGTTGTAATGGTTAAATGGTGTATCACTGACTCGGGGGGGGGGGGGGGGGGGTGGAGTGTTGCGCCCCTTGTTACCTGCATCGTTCCGTTGTGCAGACCCGCACCCACGAATCAGTGACATCCGAAGGTCAGCCATCTCAGCTGCCTCCTGAAGAGTTCTTGGGTTTTTCTCTTTAAGATTCAACGTCAGATCGCTGCCCGTACACTTAAAAAATTGTTCTAGAAGCATCAGCTGTTTGAACTCCTCAAACGTCGATGCCTTCTCAGAACGCAGCCAGTTTCTAAATGCATCGGACAGATCCCGGGCATGCTCAAGAAAGGTGCACTCACGACCCTTTGTTACACCCCGGAAATTCAATCTGTACGTCTCTGGTTGTAACTCATATGCCCACAGGACAGCCTCCTTCAATACCTCGTAATCGATGCATGACTCCAAGGGCAACGCATCATATGCCTTGAGTCCTTTGCCAACCAATCTAGAGGAAGCAAGGGCTGCCCACTTAACCTCGGGCCATTGGTGCTCCCGGCACTTCTTCTCAAAACGCATAAAAAATTCAGTGACACCCGACTCATCAAATACAGGAACCAACTTGAGCAGGTGCGACAAAGACTCATCAAGACCTCGATTCCCAGAACCAAGACGCTGCCCTGTCGTCTCCACCCGAGACCTCTCAAGATCTTTGTCTGCACAGTACATGGCCTTTCTCTCCTCAGACTGAATCCTGGACATCTCAATCTCAGATTCATGCCTTCGTTGCTCAAGCTTATATCTGGCCCTTCTCTCCTCAGCCTGAATCTTAGCCATCTCAAACTCCCGCTGCTGCTGCTCAGATTCCCGCTTCTGCTGCTCAGAATCCCACTTCTGCTGCATCTTAGCCATCTCAAGCTGGAAGAGCATATCTGCAGTTAAACCTTGAGGAGGAGGAGATGCAACAATTGGAGACTCACCCAAGTGCAAACCACGCTGCCAGTGACTATCGGCCTGCGGGACCGTACCCGGCTCCGGAGCCCGAGGGGGCGCCATGGTAGGAGTCGAGTGGAATGGGGGCTGGGCCGAAAGTGCCCCAGCTCCCGCTCCACCCGAAGCCCCACGCACCCCGCCGAGCACACAGGCCACCAGGTCACCTCTCGACATGCTGCTTGTGCCCACATGCCCCATGACCGTGGCCAAACACTGGAGACCATACCGATCAATCCCCGACACCCGGTCAACAGTAATAGGTATCTCCAGAAACTTCCTTGCATCCTCCTCACTAGTTATTACTCTCATGTCCTCTAACAAACCCAGTCTCTGCACCTCAGAGCCTGCTTCCCGTACTGTGTCCTCACTGTACACTGATCCGTCGTCCGACATAGTGTCCACCAAAAATTCTCAACGTTTATAAAAAAATAAAAAAAATAAACTCTTATGCAGCACTATTCACTCAAAAATATAAGATGGTCGAATACTCTAAAGTGTTATACTACTTGCCAAAAAAAAATCCACGTGTCCACTATATTCCTTTAAAAAAAAAAAAAATGACCACAACACTCCTGCAATATTTCTCTAAGTTCACAAAATCCTAAGCAAGGTCGCCATTTGTTACGACCGGGGCTCGTATAAAACAAGGGCTCTTAATCATTGGACTAGGAAAGCACACAGCCACAACGGTAACACTAGATCCAACCCCTGAACTTATAATGCCGGCGCACAAAAACACCTATACCCTCCAGAGTTAAATCTGCGATAACGGGGTATCCTATAACTCAGTATAAGTGCACTACTACTACAGGCTGATGATCTCTGATACAGCCTGATCACAACAACATACAATTACGGTAATAAGGTATACTAGGAAAAGATAGAGATCTTAATTAAATCACTGCAATGATTTAATGCAAACTAGAAGAAGGTATATTTAAAGTTACTCTAAACAATAATGAACTGTCACTCCTATACTAAAGAAAGTGAACGAAAGTCCCAAAGCATCGAGCAGGAATCTTCTGAAGAAAGTCTGATGCTGGGGTAAGATGATCGTATCGGATTTTGAACTGTAGTATAAAGCAGGAACAGGATATGACAATTGTAAGGACATATAGGGTTAACTGGCACGGGAATAATAACTGCGCACTAGTAGGAACTCAAACAGCAAAAGAAGTACTTCCTCATCAACGAAACAGCCTACTAGGGTTGTGCAACTCAACAACAACCTAGACTAATAAATGCCGTGAATAATAATGCATACATAACAGAAAGAGTTTATAATCTAAATCTGGTGTCTGCTCGGCGAATAAAGTCTAGCTGGGATGTAGTAGGCTAGGAAACAATGGCTGAGCAAGCGGATCGTAGCCTAGCGAAGTCCTTAAGGCTGTGCGGCCAAATTACGTTAATTGACGGGGTGCTCTCTTGAGAGATCCAGATCGCTAGTATCTGGTTCTCTCCTGGCGACCCTCTCAAAGTCAAAGCAAACGAGTTAGCACAGTGTTGGGTGGCAGAGGCAAAAGCCCTCACTCGCAACACAGCGCTAAACTCACAAGGTACACAGTCAGAAAGACCACCTAGGCTTCCCACGTCTCCGTTGCGATTGTACAGGTTCAACAAAATCTAGTACACATCGGAAATCACAACACCAGTAGCCTTATCCCAGTCTAGCATTAAATCCCCCAGCAGACCACCAAGATACAGGAAGGGAGACTCCGTGAGTGTGTCAAACCTCTACAGACAAAAATGGTAACCCTTCCAAAATGCCTAACTAAACATGTGTTATCTGAGAGCTTCAGCATATAATACGATGGCCGATATATGAATCGTGCAGAACCAAAGTGAAGTTATGATATTAAACAGAGTGGAAGAATGAGAGGTAAGAAGTTGAGAGAGAGAGAAAGTGCTCTATAGGTAGAAGTCGGGAGACAGGTGCAATAGTAGTCATTTTCAGAGCTTCCGTGACCGTGTTTAGGATACCAAAGTTTCTCAGTGAATTTAACAAGGGCAACTGATACTAAAAAAAATAAGCCCCCATACACCTCACCAAAATGACGGGAAAGTTGTTATTTTAGACGTTTTTCAAAATGGCCGCCGCCGTCATCTTAAACAATTGATAAAGTTCTATTTCTTGAAGTGAATGGCCAAAAATTACAATTTTGGTGTCTATTCCCACTAATTTTGGTGTCAGATCAATGGCATGGCACAATTAAAAAATAATTAATAAATAATTACCAAATAATTAAGTAAATAAGAAAATAATTAAGAAAATCAATGGGATGGCATAATTCATGATTTAGAGTCCCATTAACCTCAACATCTAAGACAAATATGATGATGTTAAATCCACTGAGAAACTTTGGTATCCTAAATTAATAAAACATGTCGAGACCTACTGCATTAAGATGCACTATCACTGCAGGACAAATATGATGCACAACTGTCAGAATCACTTCCGCTGTCATCATCGCTGCTCTCCATTTATGGATGACTTGGAGTTTTTAGAAGATCCAGGAATGATGGAAGTGCAGGTTGGGTATAGCGTACTGGGAGGCATAAGCCATTTACAAGGTGCCATCCATGGCCAATTGGTGATGGATGATTCTGAAGCTGGAAATTCTTCTGCAGATATGTTAGGTAATTGGTGCGCTCTAAGTGTGGTCGTAGACTGTCAGAATCAGGTACCAGTCTGATGATCTTCTTTTTCTTGAGTACTGACCACTTTGCTGCTCTCACCTCTGCTAGGGTCTTGTGTTTGGTGTCACAATAGATGTATCGGATAACAAATTTCTGTAAGTCATTGATGATTTCCTGTGTGACTGGGATGATTGTGCCACAACTTTTAAGGAGGTTGCGAGCTTCTGATGATTTTTCTACACGGTCAACAATAGTTTTCTTGCCTATTCCATAAAAGCCGGAGTTATGGTCGCATCCGGTAGGAACATAAAGTGGGATCAAAGACTCCGCCATTGCCTCACTACACAAACACCGAGCATTTATCAGCTGAGATTTGCGTTTCAAGCACAAGAGTCCTGATATTTGCCGAGCCACATAGGCTGCCTGAACGTAGTTATCAGTATCTTCAGTGTCTATGACAACTGCTTCTGTATACCCTTCTGACCGCAGCTTACCATAAAGAGTGAACAGAGCTGTGTCTGCTTCTGCATGGGCGTATGTGAGATTCTGCAAAACTTCATCTGTGGTGAGATTCCTTGCTGGTTTGCCAACAACACAGTGTATGAGCTGAATAGTGGTTGTAGATGCCTTCTTTTGAAAGCAGCCTTGATAAATGATTGAAGTCGAACTTTATTCTCTGGCTTACCAAGAAGAGCATGAAAGTCTCTATTAGAAGGCAATTTGTCCTCTGACTTCATAAACACATTGCAAATGGACTGATTTTTTTTACGGTGTTGTCGTTCACTATCTTTGATGGAGAAGTCTTGCTCGTACGAGTCATTAACCAAGATAACACATTCTGCATTCGAATGTCTATTCAGGACAAAGTTCACAAGTTTCTCACCATAGTCTCCCCACGTTAACTTGGTTCCATCTGCTTTTTCTCTGTCTTCAATAGTAGGCGTTGTTAGACGCCAGATTAGTCCCATGTCTACTATTGATGTGTAAATATCAGGGTACGGTATGGATGTCATTGTCAGTTTTTCCTGTAGCTTACTCTTCTGCGTTTTGCGCATAGTACCATTTGCATTGAAAATTGAAAGGCACTCATCTGTTACTCGATGCTGCATTAAGTCTTCCATCTTTAAGCCGTCACTTGCCTCAACAAGTTTGATGACCGAGGTAAATGCCTTACTCTCCATTTCTTCAGTTGTCTGTTTCAGGTTTTCACTTGCTGTCTTCTCGATTTCTTGAGTTGCAAAATTGCCTCTTTTACTATGTGGTATTTGAGCATTGAGGGACTTTTTTTTGGAATAGACACTTTCATTTACAAATTCCTCCACTTTTCTTTCTCCATCGGCCTTTGCAGACTTCAGATCAGCAAAGAGAGCTGGAGAGGCTTGAATTCCAGATTGTAGGGATCTTAGTGTCAGATCTGATTGGTCAAATGGATCACAATGGAACTCGGTGAGACATGCACTGATATCCTGCACAGATTGTTCATCTATCTTAATCTTACTTGGGGCACAATCTGCATGCTTTCTTGAACCTCGTCTCTTGTGATTTGCGTGACGATGAACACAGCTTCTTATCCGGTTGACGTTGTTAACATTCCGCGTGTTTGACAGGAGTTGCTTCTCATTCTTTAGAATAGCCAACCATCCACACTTAAGCTTGGATCCTTTATTCATCGTTGACTCTATCCATATGTCAAGGGCAACACATGAGTAGGGTTTACCGGTCATTGACTGTGCAAACATGCCACTCTCCATGAATTGTGCTTGGATATGGGGAAGACTTTCTAGGACTGCTATGAAATCTGGAAGATGGCGCCCATATCTATCGTTGTCATAAATATGCATCCAAGGAAGTATCAACTTCAGTGAAGACTTGAACTCGATCCAGTTTCTTGACCTTATAGCATGTATATTTTGAGTCAGTATCTCTACCATCTCCAAGAATGAAATCCAGAATTCTGCTAGTGGAGCACCATCTAAGTTCTGGAATAGGGAGTCAACGAGCCCCTTGAGATCGGCATTGCTCTCTAACTCAGCATGTGCATCATTAAGTTCTTGTTGGTCTACTGAACTGCGTAACTTATTGAGAGATGCCTGGATCTCTTCACACAGAGTGGCACCTTCCAAACGTTTGTCTAGTGCATGTTGGAGTAAAGCCTCGTAGAATAGTCGAAGGCAACGCACACCGCGGTTGAAGTGTTTTCCACGCAGAGCTTGATCCACGGATCCATCTGCAACGACGCCTGCAGCCACCAGTACATCTGAAATGCCTGAGCCTTTGAACCTTTTGTAGATTGCATTGATGAAAGACATCTGGATATGAAAGGACCCCATGAATGTCAATATGTCAGCAAATATCTCTGGATTCTCACTTTTCAATTCTAGCAATAATGCGTAGACAGGATGATCACCGACGATAATGGCAAATGGCATCTTCTTGTCATCAATTGCCTTTGCAAGCTTGCGCAGGGCATCATACAGAATGGTCTTGCTTGGTGGATCAGGATAAGTCATATGATAAATCGCTTGACTTTTCTGGGTTTCTGGTGATAGCGTGGCCTGGAAGCCAGAAAAGGCTGGTACAGTCTGGTCTTCTGGCTTTGGTCTTGTTCCGTCTGCCTTAGCTCGGGCCATTGCATGGATGACACCTCTCATTCTTTGAGGAACTGTGTCCAGATGTTGTTCATCCGTTATCCTTGGTCTGATGGGTGGTTCACCACACTTGACTGTTTTGTATGGTTCAATTCTTTGCATCTGGCTCCCAAGTTCTTTGAGGCTATCAGAGAGGTACGAAGGCAAGGTGCTATTTGCAACTGGTCTATCATCATCTAGGGTAGGTAGATTTAGCTTAGGTAGGTCTGGCTGAACAAACATGACATTTGTACGATGTGATTGGCCACTTCCAGTCAAAGTGTCACTTTTGAAGTCATCGTTGTCGACTATACATATTGCCGGTGTTCCTTCAGAAAGTTCAAAAGGACACTCAGTTGAATGATTCAGGTCAGTAACTGCCCAGAAATCTCTAAGCAAAAGCACATCATTGTAACTGATTCCCAGGCCATCCTTATGTAATATGTCTACCATTTCTCTGCTCTTTGTCATACCATGTAGCAGTACACCGAGGTTTGTCTCAAATGCAGTACGTCTTCCAGTGATGTAGCTGGTCAAAATAGATGCAATTGATCTGACTTGGGGCTTGTCATCGACTTCAGACTTTGTGGGGTGCTTTAACCAAGTGATGAGCTTCAATAGGAGATCATTCAGGTCTTCATATTCTTCTAGCTCATGTATGTATGGAGGCCAAGGAACAGTTTTTGTTTTGATGATCTGATCTCCGAGTCGCCCAGCTACATTCTTCACCAGCTGATTGTCACTTACACCTAGAGAGGATATTGCAGCCTCAAGATATGAACCTGCAGCTCTTGCATCATATACCACTTCACTCACATTCTTCTGACCTCGTTCATGAAATGCTATGTCATCTCCAAATTCCTTGATCAGAATTTCCTTCACGAAACTGGACTTTGCTGTGGAATAGTAACCATAATTTGAAGTAATGCCTCTGTAATCCTTTACAAGACCTTGCAGTGTACGGATTTCATGATCTTCAAAGATAACTTGACGGACATGATGAAAGAAGATAGTATGGGCCTCTCGAAGATTAACATGTTGCAGATGCTCTGTTTTTTCATCAGGAAAAGACTCCTTCAGAGGGTTGCTGACATAATTGCGCCAACATTCACGATGATAACGAATTTCCAATCCAAACGCCGTTCGACTGTCTGGGATAGATGCAAGTAGGGTATTCAATCTTTCTCTTATAGGCTCATCTGACAGACAAACTGTATGCAACTTGAACCGGTTCCATGCATCTACTGTTGACAGCAGCAAAAGTTTGGACTTGCCAGGATTACTGTTTTTTTGTGGTCCTTTCATACACCACACACAGAGATTCTTATCATGAACCACTCCAGTACTAGAACGAAGCTTTTTAGGCACATTTCCTGGGAGTTGTTGACTTGAAGTTGATGCTTGAACTTCTTCCTGTTCAGATTTCCGTTTACGATTCTGTGCTTGCTGAATATAGCGATTACTACTGATCTGGGTGTAACATTTACTATGCATGTACAGGTCTTTAGGCCCCTTGTCCCACTCCACTGCTGCATAGGCATGCTGAAATTTATCAAGTTCCTTCCACCGAATACACTTGCTCCTTAGATTCTCCCACTTTGTATCAGATGTCTTGTCCGTACTATCATCAGCTATACAGGGATGTTGACATAATATGCATTTAAATCCAGGTCCTGGGTCAGGAACATCACTAACTCCTCTACGTTCCATGCTTATGATTCTTCACGCCAAATTCGATGCAACAAACCTGAAAAAGAAGGAATTGATCAGTCAACATTCTTGGTTTACATTTTAAATTATATATTATATTATTTGAGTAAGTTTCAGAGGATCCGTGACCGTGTTTAGGATACCAAAGTTTTTCAGTGGATTTAACATCATATTTGTCTTAGATGTTGAGGTTAATGGGACTCTAAATCATGAATTATGCCATCCCATTGATTTTCTTAATTATTTTCTTATTTTCTTAATTATTTAGTAATTAGTTATTAATTATTTTTTAATTATGCCATCCCATTGGTTTTCTGACACCAACATTAGTGGGAATAGACACCAAAATTGTCATTTTTGGCCATTCACTTCAAGAAATAGAACTTTATCAATTTTTTAAGATGACGGCGGCGGCCATTTTGAAAAACGTCTAAAATAACAACTTTCCCGTCATTTGGGTGAGGTGTATGGGGGCTTATTTCTTTTAGCATCAGTTGCCCTTGTTAAATTCACTGAGAAACTTTGGTATCCTAAACACGGTCACGGAAGCTCTGAAAATGACTCTACTACAAGGGATATGTGAAGGGTATGCTGGTCAGGCAAGCTCTGAGGAAGGAATTCCTCGGGACCCCTCCAGGATCACACACAAAGGCATGGTGGTCAGCCAATCACAGGCCGCTACGTCACCAGGCAGCAGGCCTGCAGAAGGCGCCAGGAACCACCAGCCAATCAAGGGCGTGGGAAAAGCGCGCGAGCGGGAAACTCCTCCGAGCTAGGGAGAGGCAACACACATACGCACGCCCACACTACCACCCCACTGCCTATATTATTCTCTCTCCTTAACTATATACAATGCATCCTATGTTCAACTCATGATATAAAATGCTTCCCATTGTCACAGACGAAAATAAAGGCCTCCACGGGACTGTCTGTAACAACACGAACACTATGAAAGAAAGAACAACATTATAGATAGACTGTAGCCAAATACCTTGCCCCGGCGAGTGCTAGCGAGTGGCCAAGCGAGCGGCTGAGCCCACGTGGCGTTCTGCTGAGCTGCAGGCGTCACAAGTTACTTGAGAAGTGTGTGAGGAATTACAAGGAGGGATAGACAGATGAATGAGGAAGTAAGAGGGATGTGTGGTGTGGTATCTAAGCAAGCCGAGAGATGTGCAATCTTTCAGTTTAACAACTGTGACTATTTCATCAGAGCGTCAATATTACCACAGAGCCAATTTTACTAGTCCGTCAATATCAACACTCCGTCAACTTCACGGCAATGTTAATTTTATTACTCCGTCAATTTCACCACTTCGTCAATTTCACCTATCCATCAATTTCACCAATCCATCAATTTCACCAATCTGTCAATTTCACCAATCCATCAATTTCACCAATCTGTCAATTTCACCAATCCATCAATTTCACCAACCCATCAATTTCAGTACTGTCAATTTCACCATAGCGTCAAGTAGACCATTGAGTCAATATCACTAATCCGGTAATTTTACCACTCCTTTAATACCAATTTCTCGCAAGTGCGATATCTAGCCAATATATTTGTACGTCTTCATTATTTCAATATAATAAAAATCAATACACACCTAATGTTTACAAATAAATACAACTGTAATGCATTTTGTTGGCAGTTTTAAGGCCACAAAACCTCTGTGTTGTATGTAGTATGCTATTTGTTGATCAATAATTGATTCTGTCGAACGGGTGTCCGTAAATAACCGGTTTCTTAGATTCAAATGATTTCAGGTAGAACTATCCAGGAAGTATCCATATTAATGAACCTAAGGGTTAAGAGACACTTAGGTTAGAAGTGAAAAGAACTATTTTTATTTCAGTATGCCAAGTCGATAGAACATATCACAGAGAGAGAGAGAGAGAGAGAGAGAGAGAGAGAGAGAGAGAGAGAGAGAGAGAGAGAGAGAGAGATAATAAAAATTAGAGGTCATAGTCACAAAGAGACATTCACATTCAAAATATATATTACATTGTTACAATGTTCTTTTGTTACATAGAAAAATAATTGAATTGTATACCATAAAATATTACAACAATCCGGTGAAAGAAAGGTTATCAAAAGGATTCTGTGTTAAAGAACCCTTCACAATATTTTTGAAATAATAGTTAAAAACATTGGAGAAAATTAGAGTGAAATCCGTGATGCAAATTATTAAAGCTAGTGTGCAGCGTTGCAAAATTATTAACATTAGCAATTATAACAAATACAATTAATGTAGTATAAGTATAAATGCAGAGCGAGGTCAGAGTTGAGAGAGAGAAAGAGAGAGATATCAGAATCAAGAGAGAGAGAGGTCAGAGTCAAGAAAGAGAGATACAGGTCAGAGTAAAGAAAGAGATCAGATACATGTCAGTCAAGAGAGAAAGAGGTCAGTCAAAAGAGAGCTACAAGGAGTTACAAAGAATAATCAGTATATCAAAGACCTTGTGGTCCATTCTGGAGTGATACACGAAGTGGAAGAATATAATCCAATGTAGAGCATTGCACTCATTGCAGAGTGTGTAAAATACTGCTTACTTTTGTCTTGAACTGCTCTATTGAAGGACTACTTACACCCTCTGAGGCAAGTTTGTTCCAAGTGGAACAGATTTTTTTATGCAAAAAGGTTTAAACATGCACTCGTGCATAACCTCTTGAACTCTAACTACCAGCCATGGTTGTCTGTTTTGTTCCTATTGAGAGTACACATTCATTTGCACATTCTACATTGCTAAGCCCATTAAGTATTTTAACACCTTACGAGCGGCCTATGTGGTTTATTTATATGTACCGCCCAGCGGGGTGTTTTTAGCCAAAATAGGGCTGTTTACGTGATCATTTTCATGCCTAAATAAGACCCAGAACGTAAAACAAGTACCTCCCTGAAAGGGCATAAACAGAGCTTTCGAATGACACCATAACGATCCTTTTATGATGGCTAGTTTTCTTGCAATAACCGTGCAACGCGAGTGCAAAAAGCAGGTAATTAGCCACTTTCCCGATACAATTCCTTATATAGCGAGTGAGAGAGGGAGGAGGGAGCTGGGATTCGTGTCAGTATGTTCGCCGCGGTGGTCTGGAGCAGTCATACGCTCGCTACTCTCCTGCCACCACTTGTCTCTCTCTCTCAGCAACATTACGTGCTGAAATTGCCACTCGAGTTATGTCGAGCGCCGCCACATAGTCCAGCTTTATTTAACTCGACTTATGTGGTGAGCCGCTAATTAAGGGTTAAAGACTTCAATTATCTCAATTTTCTATGCATCGATAGTATCTACATTTATCCTAGTATACCTGAAAGAAAGTCTAGGGAAATCTAGCTGGGGGAAATATTTTAAAATTATTGTTGAATATATTTTACTTTAAATATCTAGCACTTTGTTCTGAAAAATGTTATAGCTTATATTTTTGTTGTTCTTTGTTTTTTTCGACAGAAGGATGAATTGAATGGTATTCTATAGGTTATGAATGAAAAAAAATGGATCACAATGAATAACAAGTCATGTATAGAAATTGATGGAGAGTCCCTACATATGGATCCACAGCTACTTTTCCAATGACTGTTGACTGTTGCGACTGCACGTGACACTATGAGCTCTGTAGTATACCACCAGCACTGTTTAATCCATCAGGACTTCGAAGAGAGACAAATAAGTCAGCACTGGCTGATGCTATCTGGAATAGGACCTGACATGCCAATATCTGATCCACACTGTGAAGAAATGCATTATGTGCTTGATGGTGGATCACTACTGCATCGCGTACCTTGGCCAAGGGGGACAACTTTCGACTGTATCTGCAACATTTATGCTGAGTATATTAAAAAAAGTTCCAAAAGCCTATCGTTGTGTTTGATGGCTATGGCACAAGACCATCTACAAAGGGCATAACACACCTTCGGCGATCTGGTGGCATTGTGGGTGCCCAGGTGAACTTCAGTGGCAGCACACCTGTTGCCACTAAAAAATAAAATGTTCTGGCCCACAGTGCCAACAGAGAAAGATTCATAAATAGGCTCTCTGAGAAGCTACAAACCACTGGTTGTCATGTTCTGCAGGCAGAAAGTGACGCTGATGTTCTTATTGCCAAAACAGCAGTGGAGAACGCGGCTGAAAGACCCACAACTGTGATCGGAGAAGACACTGACCTGCTGATTCTCTCGTGCTTCCATGCTGATCCTGAATCTCTGGCACTGTACCTTCAGTCAGACAAGAAGCATGGAAAAAAGATAAGAACCTTTGACATTCACTGGCTTCAGAGAACCCTGGGGACTGAGATATGCTCTTTGTCAACTTTCACACATGCTATTGCTGGCTGTGACAACACATCTCGTTGTTTGGTATTGGCAAAGGAATCTCTCTTCGAAAGTTAAAGAGTGACCATCATTTCAGGAAGCAGGCCCATGTGTTTTCTGGAATAGTAACAAGGGAGGAGATATTTAAGGCTGGTGAGATAGCCTTCGTCTGCTTATATGGTGGTAAACCTACGGAAGGATTGGACAAACTTCGTTATCGACGGTTCTGTGAGAAGGCATCTACAAGTACCTCCCCTGTACAAGTGATAATTCTTCCGCCTACTTCAGCTGCTGCCAAATACCACAGTGCTCGAGTTTACTATCAAGTCCAGGAATGGATGGGTCAGCAAGGAAACTTAAGACCCATAGGAATGTGGAGGGGTCCAATTAGAGGGTCGACTACAACCACGAACGACTGATCTGCCGGCTGCTCCAGAGATTCTGCTCAAGATAGTCAGATGTAGCTGCAAAACTGACTGTAATTCACGAAGATACACTTGTAGTAAACTTGGATTGGAATGTTCTTTAGCATGTGGAGAGTGTAGGGGATCTAGCTGTAGCAATTCTACTCCGGCATTGGAGGAAGATAGCATAGACTAATTATATCCGATACCATAAGTGTTTGAACTAACAAGCCCTATATAGGAATATGGTTAACCCACTGAGCACCAGGCAACATAATATAAATGTACATTCCAGGCCCGGCAGGTTGTCAAAAAAAGAAATGTTTCCAGAAAACATATGGAATGGGTTGGAAATGAAGGAAAAAAAACAAAAAACGATCCCCTCGGTATATTAAGGGGTCCTACGGCACACCTGAAAGTCGGAATTAACATGGGAAATGGGTAGGCAAAAACATGCAAAAACATGTTTTTGCGCGCTCACGCGTACGCAGCTGGACTTTAAGGGTTTCAACCATCGGCATTGTTGCGTGGGATACTTACGCAGTTCCCATAGATATCTAAGCCCTCTAGGTGCCATAGGACCGAAGTAATTAACCGTGACGCATTCTATGCGGCGCTGGTACTGGAGGGGTTAAATATGTTGCACAAATATTGGAATACTAGTTAGTTATTTTTTTCCGATGTAATTACTTACTACAATATTTGCTATTGTATATAAATAATCATATAAATGTTATTATTAATTTTACTATCTATAATATCTTTGGGTTTTCTAAGGAAGAAAAATAGTATTGAGAACAATAACATGTCCAAATGATCAATTTGTGTTCACTGACTTCATAAATCATATTATCTGAAATGACAAAAAAAATGGAGATTATACAAATATATTTTTTAAATTATTCCCCCTTTCAGATTCTCCTAGACTTTTTTTCTGGAAGTATTAGACTATTAGAAGATCCCATCCATGCAAAAATATTATATGTTGCAATTTGTTCTTGGTCCAACCACAGATAGACTCGACTATATACCAAAATCTCAACTGCTCCTCATAGCTCAGTCATCACATTGATAGAATAAGCTTTGTAGACCTAGCTTGGTCTTTTTCTAATCGCTCTATACCTTTCCTGAATGCTAAAGACAAAAATTGAATAGCATATTCTAGAAGAGGCCGTGTCAGAGTATTATAGAGTGTAAGGACTATTTCATTGTTTCTATATTGAAACTGTCCCAAATTATACCTAAATTTTTCTGGCCTTTCTGCTCTACTTCAATGCACTGGTTGGAAAACTTCAGCACACTGCAAATCAAACACCCAATTGTTTTCTCTAAATCAGTCACTGCTAGAACCTTTCTTATTAATCCATGAACTGCTAGAACATGTGCAATATAAAAGACCAAGTTGAGGGAGGAAGGGGAAATGGGTTATACAGGGGGGAAGGAGTGGAGGATGTTACCAAATTTCAGACATTTCCCGGTACTGGCATGGTTTTTGAAGGGTTATTTTTACACTTGTTTAAATGGGTTAATGAATACCCTGATTTGGGATTTGGCTGATATGCATCAGCTTGCACTTCTCCAAGTTTAGTGGCATCTGCCACGTCTCAGAGCAGTCAAACAGTTTGTTAATATCTATGCTGAGTTGGTCAACTCTTTTAAGATTGCTCACATTCACTCCAAGTTTCATAATCTGCAGACCAATATCGATGTCATTGTCTTATATTATATACAACAGTGGTCCAAAGACAGATCCTTGTGAAACTCTAGAAGTGACTAGAGTTCACTTAGACAAATTTCCATTGATGACAACTCGCTGTTGTCCATCTCTTAGCCAACTTTCTATCCAGTTTATGCCTAGTACCCTTAATTTTGACATTAGCCTACAATAAGACATTTAAAAAAAAAAAAAATGCGAATCTAAGTAAAGTTTGCTATGGCTCTACTTTTGACATAGTTACTCAACATTTCATGGACAAATTTCAACAAGTTTGCGAGACATGATAGGCGTCACTTGAAGTAATGTTGTAAATCCATAATTAAGTTGTGGATTTCCAGGTAGTCAGCTATCCTATCTACTATTATCCCTTATAACATTTTTACTATGATAGATGTCAAGCTAATTGACCATTAATTCTTGGGGCACTCATGAATCCCTTTCTTAAAGATTGGGATCATGTTGATCAGATTCTAGTCTTAGGATGCTTCGCCAGTTTCAAGCAATTTATTGAAGATATCCACTATATGATTGCGACTTGATCGCGCACTTCTCGAATGACTCTGGCAAGAAAGCCATCATGGACAGATGACTTAAACTTATATATGTTGTCTATTTGCTTTGCTACATTCTCTGGGAACATTTAATTCTGTTGAGAATTTCACCCTTATTACTTAATCCTGGACTTGGTATGGCAATGGTATCTACCCTTATAAATACTAAAGCAAAATATATATTTAACTCTTTAAGTGGGGGGCATAATTGACCAACATTACCTTCATTCCATGCTCTTTTTCATGCATAAGCAAAGGCCAGAGCGTAATATAATTGTATATCCTTGAAAGTACAATAATAGAGCTTTCCAATAACACCTGAATCATCATTGTACGATATCTGGTTATCTTGCAACGATCTTGCAAAGAAAGGCTAAAATCAGTAAAAATTAAAACAATTTGCTATGTGTGACGCTGCACATGAGTGAGCGAACCCTCTCTCATAGGTCAGTGTGTTCCCGCCGCCTGTGGCCGGCGGTTGGAGCCCACTTGCGCTCCCTGCAACAGCTGGCCTCTCTCTTAGGGCTCATAATAGTCTCAAAATGGCGCCCGTCATATGATGTGCACTGTACAGAAGGGGTTAAAGATTCAAAAGATGTTTATTTGGCCTACTGCATCCTATAAGGGTCCAATGACCTAGAGCAGTTAGTTCAGCACTCCACCCGTATCCCGGACCGCCCTGGAGATCGGCCCAACATTCTTGACTTATTTCGAACCACTAATCCAACTGCTTGCACTGTAACTCTTCTCCCTCCATTGGGCTCCTCCAATCACAACCTTGATATCTCTTTGTCACCTGTCCTGTCTCTCCAGTACGACCTTCTGCCTCCCCAGACGGTGGCGCATGTGGTATTTTAGCGCTGCCGACTGGGAGGGCCTTCGGTAGTACTTCTTTTATTTCTCCTGGAATTATTTTTGCTTCTGTGGTCGAGGACCCTCGGAGAGTGCCGAGCGCATTACTGAGGTAATCCTTTCGGGCATGGAAGCAAACATCCCATTCTCTTTCTCTCAAACTTACTAACAAAAATCTTGGTAAAGCTTTTTCTACTGCTATTTGCAATGAGGAGGAAGCATTCAAACTCAAGAATCCTGTACTTTATATGTCTCGCCAATAACTCTTTCATCAATAAGAAATGCTCTGACCTTTCCAACACTCTCTCTTCAGAAGATTTTTGGCATTTAGCAAAAAACCTCTCCAACAATTTCACTTCCTCATATTTCCCTCCTCTTTTCCACTCTGACGGTACCACCATCACCTCTTCCTCTGACAAAGTTGAACTCTTCGCTCAATCTTTCGCTCAAAACTCCACCTTTGATTATTCCGGCTCTACTCCTCCCTCTCCACCCCCCTCTCACTTACTTATGCCATATATCAGAATGTCTTCTAAGGATGTACTTTCAGCCCTCTCTGGCCTAATAATAAGAAGGCGTACGGAAGGGGTTCCTCCTGTTGTACTCAAAACATGTTCTTCCGTGCTGACTCCCTGCCTAGGCAAACTCTTTCATCTCTGCCTTTCCTCTAACGTCTTTCCTTCTTGCTGGAAGTTTGCTCTTATTTAACGTGTCCCAAAGAAGGGTGACCACTCCCAGCCATCCAACTAAAAGTGATTGGTAGACAGGACTCCATAGCCTCGGCAGACAATCTCGTCTAAGGGAAGGTAAACACCCAAACAACAGTTGCTCTCATTTCTTGCATCTCTAAAGTAGATTAAACTCTTCTTAACTCAACATTTCTTAAGCATTAATCTTCCCATAACCTACTTTCAGATCACCACTATGGTTTCCTTAACGCGTTCAGTTCCAGCGACGGCAAAGAGCCGTCGGTAGATAAATAACTTCCCAGTCCCAGCAACGGCAGAGAGCCGTCAGTAATATACTTTCCTTGTAACTGCCAGTATCAGGCAGTGCCCGGTACCACGACCGTTTAAGCACTGCTCTATAGTTGGCAAGACTTCTCAGCTTATATCCAAGGCTCTGCAAGCTGGGAGACCCAGTATTCCTCCATCTTTTGAGGTGAGAGGGTTTTATACCTTGCCATTTTGGCCACATTGCTTGGGACTAGGGGGGACTTTTATTACTGTACCCTATGGTACAGTAGGGGTTAAGGAGAGAGCTATGAATGTTGCACTGATATTTGGCTATATTGGATACAATGTATATCTCTATATAACTGAGAGAGAGAGAGAGAGAGAGAGAGAGAGAGAGAGATAGTTACATAGAGTTAAATAGATAAAGGAGTACAAAGGAAATCAAGCAACAACAGATCTAGTGACCCTTCTAGGTTGCTTGTCCTCCAAAACACTGAGGATCAAGTGTCCAAACAGTGGTTTAGAGTGGGTAAGGGAACATTGGAAAGGGAATTACTGCCCTGGAACTAATGTCCGTGGCAGGATTAGGAAGTTAGTAGGGGACAGATGGGTTAGTAACTGAGGGGGGGATAAAATAAAGTTATTCATTTACAAACGCAGTCAGTCGCGGGTTTGATGCGAGATATTTATCTAGGCGGAGTTTAAATGAATCAACGGTGATGCAGTCTATAACGTTTCGGGGAAGCCCATTCCACAAGTTGACAACTCGATTGAAGAAGAAATTCTTAGATTCGTGTGAGTTAAAAGATTTACCAATAATTTTGCAACCGTTTCCCCGCGTGTAATTAGATTGGTCGATAGTGAAGTACTTACTAGAGTTCATATTGTCGATGCCTTTGATGATTTTGAACACTTGAATTAAGTCACCTCTTAATCTGCGCTGGGTTAAAGGAAATAGATTTAATTCTCTAAGACGCTCTTCGTATGGTTTGTTCTTTAGGCTAGGTATCATTTTGGTAACTCTACGTTGAACTCGTTCTAGCTTGTTTATATCTTTTTGGTAATAAGGGCACCAGGATTGAACGCAGTATTCCAGAAGAGGGCGAACTAAGGAATTGTAAAGGGTTAGGATAACTTCTTTGGATATATGCTCAAATGACCTGCCTATAAAGCCAATTATTTTGTTTGCCTTCTTAACAACTTCTGAACATTGTTGACTCGGTTTTAGGTTACTCGATATTGTTACTCCCAGATCGGTTTCTCTGTTTACATTCTTAAGCTGAGTGCCATTCATCGAATAGTTTGCTTTCTCATTTAGGTATCCGATATGTAGTACTTTACATTTATCCGCATTGAAACTCATTTGCCAAATTTGGGCCCAACATGACAATTTATCTAGATTGTGTTGCATATCGTCAACTTGTTCTTTTGAGAGTACGCTATTTGCAATTTTTGTATCGTCAGCAAATTTTGAGATTGTACAGGTGAGACCCTCCTCTATGTCGTTGATGTAAATTAGAAAGAGAATTGGTCCTAGTACCGATCCCTGGGTTACCCCGCTACTTACATTGGTCCATTTAGATGCCTTACCGTTTATGACTACTCTTTGCTTTCTGTCGCTGAGCCAATTTTCTATCCATTTCAACACACCGTCTTGTATTCCATGCGCTTTTAGTTTTAGCAGTAAACGTTTGTGGGGAACTTTGTCAAAGGCCTTTTGAAAATCAAGGTATATAATATCTACAGCTTTACTCTCATCGTAGAGGTTGAGGATATCGTGGAAGAAGTCTAAGAGGTTTGTTAAACAGGAACGTTTAAAAAGATACACAGACAACACAGACCTTGCGGTCCCCACAGGTAGTCCGGACTTAAAGGTGGGGGTTGAGGGAAACATGGACAAATAATCGCCAACCTGCACATAATTATATTGTAAAATGCAGTCACCAAAATTAATATTAACAATGGTATAAAGGATTTTGTGGATCGTCTATACCGGGCCTGTGACGTCATAGTGACGTCACAGAAGTATCCTTATCTTGGATAGGATGGTGGACTTATACTGCTATGACGTCACAGGCCCGGTATAGACGATCCACAAAATCCTTTATACCATTGTTAATAATTATTTCAGTGCCATTGCATTTTAGAAGATAATTATGTACAGCTTGGCGATTATCATTCCATGTTTATCTCAACCCAAGCACCCCCACCTTTAATGCTAACATAGAATTTGCTACAAAGTGGAATGTAAGGATAGCAAAGCAGAAGGCTCTGTACCCACCCACCTCTCCCTCCTACCGTTGGTCGGCATGAAATTGAGTTGGGGAAACAAGTACCCCAGCATAATGAGAAAAACTACTATATGGAAATTTATATTAAAGAACGAAGTTGAGAAACATTATATACTACTGATGCTTAACCTATTTATTTTTATTTTATTTTTATTGTTTTACCTATAATGTAGGCTATTATTCCCACCTACTCAAAATTAATGTCTAGACTTCTTTTGAATGTGTCAATTGTCTTATATTGTATCACTTTTTCTGTCAATTTGTTCCACTCAGAGAGAGAGAGAGAGAGAGAGAGAGCCCTAACAAGTGAGGCCACAACTATAAACGCCTGACACCCCTCCACCAGGGATTACAGAGGCTTTGAACGGCCTCTGCCTGTCACCCTTCAGTCAACACGACACAAACCTTTAACCAACTTCACCACCACGGTGTTAGTTTAATTATATTCTGGTTAACAATACTTAATTTCATTCAACTTATTACTTTTATATTGAAGGTAAATTAGTATAAATTGTATTGCTTACCTTTACGTGACTCCTACAGGCTTATTATAGTTGCGTAAAATTGTTCAATAACTACCAGAGTTAGATGAAGTGCTGCAAGGGTTACGTTTTGCGTTATTTACACACCAAATACTGTTCAACTCAGAGATGGTCGGCACTTGTGTTCTCATCTGTGAATGTTTACTATTTTCAATTGCTCGAAGCAGTCCCATCTCTGAAGCTGCTTTGCCTTCGTGCTTCACCGTCTCACCACCTAGAGTCGGACCCTGACTCTCAGAACGCCACCTATTGAGCAATTAACTCACTAGGCATTGCCCCTCTGTAGCATATTTTGAATATGGGAATATTTATGCAGTGCTATTTAATCAGGGAACAATGTGGGTATTTTTTGGCATTTCGGTGGGCTTTGTGGTAATGCTCTGATACAGCACAAATTCCATCCCAATAATATCTTACCGTTGATATATTGGGATTCGAGCCCGGGACCATTGGATTACCAGGCCAGTGGCAAGACCACTCCACCACACCTCCCTTGCCTGTCTATCCGTCCAATACCTCCTCCTATGGTATGTTATGGATGCTTATAAACATTTTATACATGCCTATGGACAGTTCGTGTGGATGTCAGTAAAAAAAAAGGAATTAATCTTACTCAAAGGTCAAACATAAAGGTCAGAGATAAAATATATTGTTCAACAATGTAACTTACTCATTCAATGTTCAGCTTATGCACAATGCTAGATGCAGTATATATGACAAACATTGACCAACTTTCAGCTGAATAATCCCAAAGTTAAGGTCATAGGACATTGTCAAATGTCAAAATCAGTTGTATTAGTATTTTGTCTAATATTAATGATAGATTTTCGTCAATAGATGCAGATATTTATAAAATACGTCTACAACGATAAGCAAATTCAAACATTTACAGTAGATGGTTTTATTTATACTGTTTTCTTAACTGATGGATAAAATGCTCATCACAATTCACAGCCATATCTGCCATTCATATTCAGAGTTCAGAGAAACATTAACTATAATATGAATCAAAGTTCAATGTCAATGTTAAGGTCTTATTTTAATTTTTATTTATTCAACTTTCAAAATATGTACCGGCCAACTTGTAGATGAAAAATTAATGTTTCAAGGCATAAGATAAATGATATTATTAACTGATAGATTTATGCACAATATATAAAGGGTATGCAGTTTTATTATTCAATGTTCAGCTAAAATATCATAACACAAATTTTGATATGCTTTTAGAATGTCTTCACTACTCAATTGTGAAGAGAAGAAATCAAAATTGGGTATGCCACTTTCTACTTCATTAGTATTAACTGTTTGGTATGCTACATAATTCACTGTAGACTGTGTATATATATATATATATATATATATATATATATATATATATATATATATATATAGTATAATTACACACAGTATATATTTTTCAACAAACCTGATTTATTTGTTATCACCGAAACTATATCCTCCTACCTTCACTCATTGAAGGTGTTTGGTGTTGTGGTGAAATGAATATAAATAAATTATCAGTAGGTTCAGGGATATTTCGTAGCGAGGTCGTTCTAAATGATCTGTGCCCCATGAGTATTCGTTCCTCTCACTTACACATTATAGGCTACCATAGTGCGGTGGGAATATGAACATGATTAGATTAATATCCAGTATTCGAGAATGGATAATAAGTCGTAGGCGTGTGCATAAACCTTTAACCGTCTTGGTGGTGTAATGGTTAAGGTGTCTAAAAATATGTGTGTGATAACCCGGGTTCGAATCCTGGAGGATCACATATATGCTTTCATTAATTTCATTGGAGGTGTTTGGTGTTGTGGTGAAATTAATAAAAATAGACTAGGCTATCCTAGTAGTACTGTAGTTTCCAAGCCAAAGTTGATTGTTTCTTTTTGTTTAATATACAATAAATATAGGAAGACAAAACAAAGACAAAACACAAAAGGTTCATGTCCATTCATAAAATGTGTGTACCAAATGTACAACCCACTTTTGTGGGTTTGTACACTCGCTCCAAGAAGTATCTGCACCCCTATGCTGATCATCTGGTGTGTACAGCTCGATAGGGTTGGCACCTCTGCCTGCAACTATATCCATGTGTCAGAGACGATCATCTCTGACACATGGATATAGCTGCAGGCAGAGGTGCCAACCCTACCGAGCTGTACACACCAGATGATCAGCATAGGTGTGCAGATACTTCTTCGAATGAGTGTACATTTGTGGAAAGCAACTCCAAGGAAGTGAATTACAGAGAACAGAAGTTCTGGGGATAAATGGATGTTGATAAACGGAACCTCTACATTGTGTAGGAGAGAGAATGACTTCACGGGCATTTCCAGCTTCCCTATTTCTGTGGGGAAAGATGCATGGAGGTGGTACAATTGAAGCAAGTTCCTCAGAACATTTAGCATGAAAATATATGTAGAATAATGCAAGGGAGGCAACATCTCTTTGCATGAATAATGTGTATGTGTGCGCAACACACTCACTAGCTCTAATTTTCCCGACCTGAACACTACTGAATTCTTAACTTTCTGGCTCTTACTTCCATATCACTCTCAATTTAAATATTTCTGTGCTGTCTATGTATCCCCTATCTCTACTAACTTTCCTTAATGCTTTAACTATCTACATTTTAAAGTGGAAAGCATCCTATTAACTTCTCCTTTCTTTGAATTCTCCATCATTGGTCAATTTTAATGTTCACCACCATCAATGGCTCTTCTCTCATTTCACTGACCAACTTGGTGAACAAGCTTAAATATTTTCTATACTGAAAGACCACCTAGAGCAGTTACTTCAGCATCCTAGTTGAATATCTGACCGCCGTGGAGATCGGTCCAACATCATTGAATTATATCTAACCTCTAATGCTCCTCCTTACACTGTAAATCTTTTCATTCCATTGAGCTCCTCCGGTCTCTGTTACATTTTTTTTTTTTTTTTAAAGAGACAATGAGCGGAGGAAGGAAAAACACAGATAAAACAAAAAGGTCCATGTGCCTAAAGGCATCCTCCATTCATAAAATGTTTGTAACAACTGGATTTAAACTTTTGTAGATTGTAAGTTTGTGGAAAGCAACTCGAGGGAAGTGAATTCCAAAGAGTAGTAGTTCTAGGGATAAATAAATTTTGATAAGCAGAAGTTCTGCATTGTGGAGGAGAAATAGTAAATTCATGGGCGCTCTCGGCTGCCCTAGTTCTACGGGGAAAGATGTGGAGAGGCGGCAACAATTGAAGCAAGTTCCTCGGAACAATTGCTGTGAAAATATCTGTAGAATTATGCAAGGGATGCAACGTTTCTTCGTATGGATAATGTAGGAAGGTCCTGTCTGATTGCAGGGTTATTGATTAATCTAATAGCTTTATTTAGAATTTTGTCCAACTGCCCTATCTCTCCATTCATCTTGCCATCTGTTCCACCTAGCCGGCGGGGCTTGTGGCATTTTGCCTCTGTCCACTGGGGGGGGGGCTCTTCGGCAGTACTTCTTTGATTTACCAGAGAATAATTTTTGTATCTGTGGCCGGGAATTCTGAGTGTGCCAAACACTTCACTGAGGTGATCATCTCTTGCATGGAGGCATACATTTAATTTTTTACTCTCAATTTAATGTAAACAATTCTTGGCTTACTCATGCTTGCTCTATTGCTGTCCATAATTAGGGAGAATCATACATATGGTACTGATGCCTTCAAACTCATGAATGTTAAACATTTTATGTTTCTATGTGTAATCATACTAAATTTGTTCTTTGATTTGCCAAAAAATAGTTCATCAACAACCAATGTAATGAACTGTCTAAGTATAGCTCTTTGGTATCTAGCAACAAACTTCACCATCAATTTTAATTCTTAGTCTTTTCCTCCTCGTTTCCACTCTGGTGGCACGACCTACACTTCTTCCTCTGACAAAGATGAAATCTTCGTTCAAGCTGTTACGACCGGCACTACGAAATAAACAAGGGCACTCAATATTGGATTAGATGATAGGCTATATCTGCAACAACGGTACGCTAATTCCAAACCCTCGAACTATTACGCCGGTGAACAAAACACTTAAAACCCTCCAGAGTTAATCTACTGGATAACGGGGTATCAATTAACTGGGTTTTAGTGCACTTCTACAAAGGCTTACCGATGACGGCAAAGCCTGCTCACAACAGGAGTACTTTACGTTAATAAAATGCTCTTAAGTAATATCAATGCTTGAATAAACTATAACAACATTTAATAAAGGAGTATATGCTTACGTTAACTTTAGTGTGAGTCTGTACTCAACACTAAACTCTACAATGCTCTATGAAAACACTGGAAGTATAGTCCTACAGCAATCAGATAAGGAATCTTCTGAAAACGTCTGATGCTCTAAGATGCTCGTTAATATAGAACGGAAATAATGCAGGGGCAGGACACCTGAGCGTGTATCTTAAATACACCAATAAGTAGGATACATATATATAACAAGGGAGTGCAACCACTCTGTGACAGCACTAATAATCGCCACTCAAAACAGTACTTCCTTAGCCAACGTATCAGCCAAACTGGGTTGTGCACTATGCATCAACCTAGGCTAAAATAAGGCGTGAATTATTCCTAAAGCATACACAATTAAAGTTAATAAACACAATGCTGTCTTTCTCACTAATAAAGTCTAGCAGTGGCATAAAAAGGTACCAAGAAGCTAGGCAGAGCGCAAGCATGCTCGTAGCCTACTGTCTCCCCTTGAACAGATTTCCCTTATGTTACGTTAAGTGACTTGGAGGCTCTCTTGGTAAGTCCAGATCTCTAGTATCTGGTCTAGCCCTGGCGCTCCACAAAGGTCAACAAAATGAGGTAGCAATCATACAGGTGAGAGTAGGCAAAAGCCCTTCACTTGTATACTGCTACACTCGCAAAGGAAAATATGCACAAGGGTTACAGGCTAGCTAGCTTCGTCGATGTTGTGCAGGCTCTGACTTGCCACATACATAACTCAGACAACGACCAAAGATACCTTCCACTGTCTAGCATTAAATAATAAGAGAGAACAGCCCAATAATTAGAAGCACCCCAACACTATGGTACCATTTGACTATGACTCTAATAATCCCTAAAACTAGTGCAAACATATATGGAGAGCTGGTGCTGGTAATACGACTGGCCGACTATGGAAGTCGTATGCAGAACCAGAAGGGATAAGTAATTGAATAAAGAGAGAAGTATGAAAAGGAAGAAGTTCAGAGAGAGAGATAGTAGTATAGAGGGTTATATGGGAGACAGGTTGCAAGGGACATGCAGGACCTAGCACACCAAGCCTAGCTCTGAGGAAGGTAGCTCCTCGGAACCCCTAGGATCACACACAAAGGCATGGTGGTCAGCCAATCACAGGCCGCTACGTCACATGGCAGCAGGGCTGCAGAAGGCGCCAGGAACCACCAGCCAATCAAAACCGAGAGAAAGGACCACGCGGGCGGGAACCTCAGGGAGGGAGAGGGAGAAGGAAGAGCAACACTCACCTCCCCCACCCTGCTCGCTCGGTCTCTCTCTCATTCCTTCACTACAATGCATCCTATATTCTAGCAATGATATATAATACTTCCAAGTGTCACAGACAAGAATAAAGATCACCACTGATCTGTCTGTGACAACATGTACTCTATGAAAGAAAGAACATCGTTCTACGATTATTGTAGCCCATATCACTGCCCTGGCGAGCACTAGCGAGTCACGAGCGCATTCTGGCAAGCTGGCCAGCGTAACACCCCGCCCAAGATGTGGGACGTTTCAGCCACAGGCAAACCCCATATCTGACCAGACAGAATGCCCATCAACCCCGCATCACCTAGCCACTCTCCCAAGTTGTGAAAACAAGGCACGATCACAAACATAAAACACTGCATTATAAAAAAATCTTCACAACACTTCCCCAAAATAATAGCTTCATAATAATTATATCACGCTCAACGAGCAAGCTTCACCAAGCCTAGCCTACTAAGACAACAACTCAGAGTGTCTTAGATGCTTGCTGTGATATACTGCACTTATATACTATCAAAAAGAAAGAGTTTTTATATGAGGTTTTTATATTTTTTATAGTGTTTTTGGCGGCGTTGCACTACAGAGGCAAGCCTAATTTTTCTCCACTTCACCAAATACTGACTGAACGGAGAGGGTTCTCCTTCACACATACCCTCCCGTGACAAACAATCAGCCAGAACATTATCAGTGCCCTTAACATGCCACACATCCAACTTGTGTTCCGGCAGCAAAACAACACCTGGCACTGATAAACTGCCCAGTTCATCACACGACTGGCATTTCTCTTCGCTCTTTCCGGCAACGGGGCCTGCCAATAACCTTTCACTAGTTCTACCTTCGTGATGAGCGAGGCAGCCCCGAAGCGGTCTATGGTGTCGTCAACTCTGGGTAATGGATAGGCGTCTGTCAGGGATAATGCTTCCACACTCTTGCAATCAACATACACACGGATCTTGCCACTTAACTCAGGTTGCAAAGTTACTGGCAACGACCACTCACGATATCCTTTATCCCTCAGACCCTTTTTCCACATGTCGTCTAGCTCTGCTTTCACAACAGGCTGTCGAGCAGGATTTATACGGTAGGGAATTAACTTCGAGCCTTGCACTGTGTCCAGCCTCCATGTCGGATTCTACCCCGTACATCAGGCCTGGAGAAGCAACAAACATGCGGACGTACTGCCACAGCCTAGTAAACAACTCCTCTTGTCGCTCAGGAACAAGAGGTTGCAACTTATCTCGCAGAACAACATGCCTAGTGCTCTTCCACAACCCAGCGGAGACCATAGTTTCTACACTATAGTCTCCCTCCTTCTCCACCCTTGTCTTTAGGACAGCCAGGCCATGAGAGGGACAATCTGTACCACCTGTGCAGTCACTCCCATAGTTCATAATTGCTAAGGCTTCCCCGCCGATACCGTACATGCGCACCCCCGCATTCCTTGCGACTACATCTGCCTGCGCAGCATCACCGCCTTCAGTGACATGGCCAGATACAGTCGGTCTATGGTAGGGCTGTTGCATTTTACTAGAGCAGCATTGGGAGGCTATGCGATAGCCGGGCACATCCACTCTACAGCCAACCTCACCAATCTGCTCAATGTCCTGATTTTGACCACCACCCTTAGCAGCCATGGGTCGACCCTGACCTGACAACCATGCCAAAGCCTCGTCGCCCACCTTGAACCACTGAAACAACGAGGCCAACGGTTTACTGACACTCAAGTGACCTGCCGGCGGAACCTCGTGCACCGCATGAGTTGCGAGGCCTGGGTGCTCGGCACAAACAGTGGGGTATGGACCGATCACGTGCTGGAGCGCTGCACACTGCTGCTCAGGCAGGTGCTCTAGCGCTTCCACAGCCACCTGACTCGTATCCCCCGCCCACTGCTCCACCGAGACATGACAATCCCGACTCTCCTCCACCTGTACCCCACTGCCCCCCTCTCCTTCTCCACCTTGGCTGCTGCAGACCAACGCAGGGACAGTAGGCTGCTCAGGTGGTTGCCTCACAAACTCCTCGAACAGGTTCACCTGACATGCTTCCCCGTCCTCGAGTTCAATAGCCCCGTTCCCACAACTCTCCTCCACCTGGGAACTACTCTGTCGCGGAGTGCCATCACGCCCTACCATGTCACTAGGGGGGACAGGTTCTGGGGCCACTTTCCGGAGCTCACCTTTGGGTCAAGTACCGAGTCACCAAGGAGTGTCGCTGGGTCCAAACTCTCAACCCGACCACCAGCCTCGACTTTCTCCTTCCGACCCTTCCTCCGCTGGTCATAAACTTGGGTACTAGGCTGTGACACCTGAACGGACTGAGATCTCTCAAGCCCCTCTTGCTCCTCCCTACTCGTGTCGGCCGCCCTCTTGGCAACGACTAAGGGTGGAACCTCGGAAGTGGGCACCGCAAAGTCATTACCAAGAAGGAGGTCGACCCCCTCAACTGGCAACTTCTCCACCACACCCACATCCAACTCCCGTGTGACACCGTCCACCTCAAGCTCCATTCTGACCAGCGGGTAAGACCGCGTAGCATTGATGCCTTGAACCACCACAACCCGAGCCACGTTAACAGGCTTGCCAGTGATATTCTAAACAAGTGTCTGGGAAGCGCCTGTATCACGCAATAACTCAAGCCTATGCTTCACACCAGCCCACCTCACAGTGCCGTGCCCCCTATGATCACAAAAAGCATCACGGACAGGTGACGAGCCCTCCTGCTGCTTCTGCACCGACTGTGACTCCGCAACCGACGTATTACCCCGGGCAAACACGTTAGACCTCAAAGACACACCGATGTTGCTCACTAGTGACACCACTGCTGTAGGCGGTGTGCTCGGACATGAGCGCGCAATATGCCCCTTCTCATGACACTTGAAACATTCCACCTCACTCTTGGACTTCCTCTGAGGTGAGGAAGGGCCCTGGCCTTTCTTAAACGGGAAGGGTTTCGAATTGGGTTCATAATTGGCAACAGTACTTTTACATGGATAATTATATGTTGTGTCATTAATTCCGGGGGGGGTGGAGTGGTACGCCCCTTGTTACCTGCCTCAGCTCTCTGTGCAGACCCGCACCCGCGAATCAATGACAACCTGATGTCAGCCAGCTCAGCCGCCTCTTGTAGAGTTTTCGGTCGCTTTTCTTTGAGGTTAAGAGTCAAGTCACTGCCAGTACATTTAAAAAATTGTTCCAGCAACACTAGTTGTTTTACTGAATCAAAAGTAGTTGCCTTCTCCGACCTTAACCAATTTTCAAATGCATCTGACAGCTCTCTAGCGTGTTCCTGGAAGTACTCTCCTTTCTTTTTGGAACCGCCCTAAACTTCAGCCGATAGGTCTCTGGCTGTAGCTCATACGCCCTCAGGACAGCCTCTTTCAATAACTCGTAATTCACACAGGAATCTAGGGGCAAAGCATCGTACGCCTTGAGTGCTTTCCCCGTCAATCGTGAAGAAACAAGGGCTGCCCACTTCTCCTCGGGCCATTGGTGCTCCTGGCACTTTTTCTCGAACCGGTGAAAACATTCTGTAACTCCCAACTCCTCAAACACTGGAACCAACTTAAGTAGATGCGACAGGGACTGGTCATGGGGTCGACCCCCCTGGGCGACCAGGTTCCTCGTCACCTCTACACAAGTTTTCTCTAGGTCAACATCGGCACAATACCTTTCAGACTCAAACTTGTGCTCAGACTCTCGCTCACGCTGTTCGAGCTCGAGCTTCCGCTGCTCAAGCTCAGACTGCTGCCTGAGCTCAGCCTCATGCTTCCGCTGCCCGAGCTCAGCCTCATGCTTCCGCTGCTCGAGCTCAGCCTCATACTTTCGTTGCTCAGCCTGCTGGTTAAGTTTGGCGAGTTCGAGCTGAAACAACATCTCGGCAGACAAACCTTGAGGAGGGGGTGCTACTATCGGGGACCCACCCCGTGAATCACCTAGAGGCATACCCAACCACCAGCGGGCATTGGCCTGCGGGAACGTACACGGCTCCGGAGCCAGAGGGGGCGCCATGGTAGGAGTCGAGTGGAATGGGGGCTGGGCCGAAGGTGCCCCAGCTCCCGCTCCACCCGAAACCACATGCACCCCACCCAGCACACAGGCAGCCAGCTCACTTCTCGACATACCTCTAGTACCGGAAAACCATAAGACCGTGGCCACACACTGCAGTCCGTACCGGTCTAGCCCCGACACCCGGTCCGCCGACATAGGCTTCCCCAAAGAAATCCGAGCATCCCCCTCACTGTTCACCACCCGAGCGCCGCTTAACAACTCCACCTTCTCCACCTCCTTGCCTGCCTCTCGCACTGTGCCCTCACTATGCTCAGACCCGTCCAGTGACATGATGGAGTCAACAACAAAATTCTCAAGTCCAGACAAAAAATAGCCAAACTCTTGCGTAGCTTTATTCACCAAAAAATATTCGAAGATGTTCTTGAGTGCAATACTAGGTCACCAATAACTCCAACAAGTTCTATGTATCCCCAAAACAATGTCTACTGCCAACAATGCGAGAAATAAATTCAGCCCCCAAATGGCAATAAGATTTCTCAAAAAAAAAAAATACAATATTCAGGTCACTATATTCTGGTCTAAGGTCGCCATTTGTTACGACCGGCACTACGAAATAAACAAGGGCACTCAATATTGGACTAGATGATAGGCTATATCTGCAACAACGGTACGCTAATTCCAAACCCTCGAACTATTACGCCGGTGAACAAAACACTTAAAACCCTCCAGAGTTAATCTACTGGATAACGGGGTATCAATTAACTGGGTTTTAGTGCACTTCTACAAAGGCTTACCGATGACGGCAAAGCCTGCTCACAACAGGAGTAGGCTACTTTACGTTAATAAAATGCTCTTAAGTAATATCAATGCTTGAATAAACTATAACAACATTTAATAAAGGAGTATATGCTTACGTTAACTTTAGTGTGAGTCTGTACTCAACACTAAACTCGACAATGCTCTATGAAATCACTGGAAGTCTAGTCCTACAGCAATCAGATATAGAATCTTCTGAAAACGTCTGATGCTCTAAGATGCTCGTTAATATAGAACGGAAATAATGCAGGGGCAGGACACCTGAGCGTGTATCTTAAATACACCAATAAGTAGGATACATATATATAACAAGGGAGTGCAACAACTCTGTGACAGCACTAATAATCGCCACTCAAAACAGTACTTCCTTAGCCAACGTATCAGCCAAACTGGGTTGTGCACTATGCATCAACCTAGGCTAAAATAAGGCGTGAATAATTCCTAAAGCATACACAATTAAAGTTAATAAACACAATGCTGTCTTTCTCACTAATAAAGTCTAGCAGTGGCATAAAAAGGTACTAAGAAGCTAGGCAGAGCGCAAGCATGCTCGTAGCCTACTGTCTCCCCTTGAACAGATTTCCCTTATGTTACGTTAAGTGACTTGGAGGCTCTCTTGGTAAGTCCAGATCTCTAGTATCTGGTCTAGCCCTGGCGCTCCACAAAGGTCAACAAAACGAGGTAGCAATCATACAGGTGAGAGTAGGCAAAAGCCCTTCACTTGTATACTGCTACACTCGCAAAGGAAAATATGTACAAGGGTTACAGGCTAGCTAGCTTCGTCGATGTTGTGCAGGCTCTGACTTGCCACATACATAACTCAGACAACGACCAAAGATACCTTCCACTGTCTAGCATTAAATAATAAGAGAGAACAGCCCAATAATTAGAAGCACCCCAACACTATGGTATCATTTGACTATGACTCTAATAATCCCTAAAACTAGTGCAAACATATATGGAGAGCTGGTGCTGGTAATACGACTGGCCGACTATGGAAGTCGTATGCAGAACCAGAAGGGATAAGTAATTGAATAAAGAGAGAAGTATGAAACCGAAGAAGTTCAGAGAGAGATATAGTAGTATAGAGGGTTATATGGGAGACAGGTTGCAAGGGACATGTAGGACCTAGCACACCAAGGTGACCAAGCCTAGCTCTGAGGAAGGTAGCTCCTCGGAACCCCTAGGATCACACAAAAAGGCATGGTGGTCAGCCAATCACAGGCCGCTACGTCACCAGGCAGCAGGGCTGCAGAAGGCGCCAGGAACCACCAGCCAATCAAAAGAGAAAGGACCAAGCGGGCGGGAACCTCAGGGAGGGAGGAGGGAGGAGGAAGAGCAACACTCACCTCAACACCCTGCTCGCTCGCTCGCTCGCTCTCTCTCTCTCTCCTTCACTACAATGCATCCTATATTCTAGCAATGATATAAAATACTTCCAAGTGTCACAGACAAGAATAAAGATCACCACTGATCTGTCTGTGACAACATGTACTCTATGAAAGAAAGAACATCGTTCTACGATTATTGTAGCCCATATCACTGCCCTGGCGAGCGCTAGCGAGTCACGAGCGCATTCTGGCAAGCTGGCCAGCATAACAAAGCTTGCGCTAAGAATTCCACCTTAGATTTTGCCTGTGCTATTCCTTCCTCTCCACCCTCTTCTCTCTTACGTATGCCTAATATCCTAATATCTTCTAAGGATGTACTTTCTACCCTCTCTAGGCTTGATAATAAGAAGGCATATGAACCAGATGGTGTTACTCTTGTTGTCCTCAAAAACTGTTCTTTCGTGCCGATTCCCTGCCTAGGCAAACCCTTCTGTCTCTGTCTTTTCTCTAACATCTTCACTTCTTGCAGGAAATTTGTTTTAATCCAACCTGCCATAAAGAAGGGTGACCGCACTCATCCTTCCAACTATCATTCAATTGCTCTATTTTTTTACATCTCTAAATGGTTTTAATATCTTCTTAATTCTAAATTTCTTAAGTAGTTTTGTCTTTCTTTAATCTACTTTCATTTATACTAATTAAATTTCCCTCCTGTATATCAGAAAATGACTAATTTTGTGTCTTATGATTGTACTATTATTAGAAATAACGTAAATCTGTTAGGATCTTATCAATGGAGTATGATATAATTTTACTTCAAGAAGTAATTCTGCTAAAGGATGACTTACATTTTTAAAAACAATTATTGAAACATTTTAGTGTGTAGAGGATAGGGCGTGTGAAGGCATTATAGAAGGTCGACCACCAATAGGCATACCTATTATGTGGAAAAAGAGTTTAAGCCCCATAATTAATCCATGGTATTGTGTAATGATAGAATTATAGTAATAGTTTTGTCTGCTGGTGATCAAAACTGTTTATTGTTAATTTGTGTTTACCGTGTGACAAGCAAAATGATGATTCGATTGATGAGTATAGACATTAACTTGCCATTGTGGATTTTTTGTTTAAGAACAAATTATTACTAATACATTAAAAGGTGGCAATTTTGAGCAGACTTTAGGAAAGATAGATTTTGGCAAGAGCTACATAATATTTCGATCGATAATGACATCTAAGTTAGCGATGCAGTGTTGCCAGAAGATTACATTTACATATTTAAGTTCAAGTAGAAAAATTGGATCACATAATTATTGGCTCGGCCTATGAAAGGATTTATTAGTAACATTATAGATTGGTACGATGTTGTTCTTTTTTATAATTTCCCTGCTGCTTTTAAGGTTAATGAGGAGAACATTTACGATGCAATACATGAGGAAAAACGTGCTGGTCAGTATGTTAATTGGTCAATATTTAAATCTAACGGTGTTGTTGAAGACTATAAAGAGAAGGTGAATAGATATATAGAACAGTTAGATATAATGAACTTTACATGCTTAGAATGTACTACTTCCAAGTGAAAAGACGTAAAGCATATTCAGGAATGAATGATATGTATAATATTCTTGTACAATTATTAATTTGTACAGCCAGTTATTTTCAGTTTAGAAATAGAAGAAAACCTCTGGTGCAGCCCGGTTGCAATGATCATGTGTCCCATTTGCACAAATTAGCAAGAGAAACATTTGACGTGACATTTTTTAGTATGCCCTAAGGAAGGTAGTGAACTTGTGGATATGAAGGAAGGTAGGAGGGCATTTAAGAAAGCTTTAATATATATATATTAAATGATGAACAGATTAATAATTAAATGTTAGCTGAATCATTGTGCAATAAAAGTGTTTTTTGGAAAGAAGTATGAAAGGTTAAAAACAATAAATGTTACTTAAATTTTAAAACTGAAGGGGAATGTGATGCAAAGCGTGTTGCAGATACATTTTCAATCAAGTTCAAAAATATATTTAATTATAAAAAATGTCAGAACTCTTTGAATTTGTTCGTGTAAAGTTGAACGAACAGGTGAGAAGGGGCCAAATGCTTAGATATATTATATATAGCAATCATGGAACTGAACTTTGTTATAGGGTTTATTGGTCTATATACTTTTAACCTGAAGTAGTGCCCTGAGAGTGTTATGAGTTCATTGGCAGTATGTTTGTCTTTTACTGTACGCAGATACCTACCTAATGAAATGACATCTGGAATATTTATGTCTCTAATTAAAGAGAAGATAAACAATCAGTCATATCGAAAGTTACTGGCCAATTATGTCATCATCAGTCTCTCTGAAAATATTTCACTGTTGTCTGAAGCTCAAAATTACTAGTTTTATTGTTTTAAATGATAGATAGCATGATTTTAGAGGAGATTACTCTCCATTGACTGCATGTTTAATCTTAAAAAAGGAACTATCTGAATATATATAATTTGCAGACTCAAAGGTATATTCATCTTTATTTGACTTTCGAAAAACATTTGAAAAGGTAAATATGTTTAAACTGTTTGATAAACTTTTGATATAGGGCATTCCTAGTAGCTATGTAGATGTTATATTATATTTATATATAAATCAAATATTAAGAATTAAGCATAATGATGCTGTTTCAGAACCATGGAAAATACTGAAGTGAGGTGGACTACTCTCAACTATTATATTTAATGTATACATTGATAATTTGATAGCGAATATAGCATAAAGTTGGTTGCAGGCTTGGTAATTAAATGAGTAATATTGTTGCTTATGCTGATGATATTATTCTGCTGGCTCTCTCGTCATCAGGGTTGCAATATTTATTGAAAGTATTACAACAGGAAGCTAATAGTATAGATCTCGGTATTAATATTACTAAGTCAGTGTGCATGTTCTTTAGAGCTGATAACTCTAAATGTGTAGGCTCCATTATGCCATTAAATTACGAGAACCTTAGCAATGTTCATTAGCATAAGTATCTTGGATTTGTTTTAGATAGTAATCTGAACAAATTATAGGGATTTGATAAGATGTATACATTTGTTTTATAACGAGATTTATTGCAATTTTGCGAACATTTTGAGGAGTCAGTTTTGACGTGTTTAGTAAACTGTTTACCAGGTACTGCGTCAACCTGTATGGAATGGAACTTTGGTATTGTGATAGTAAGTGCAATTTTCCCTTTGAGCAACTTACTTTTGGGTATCATAAGCCAATTAAGAACATGTTAGAACTGAAATACTGTGAAACTAACCCTAAAGTGGGTCAGCTTGCTGGCCTATTGACTTGTAACCATTTGATGAATTGGAATAACATAACATTTTCAAATAAAATAAATATTAAAGCAGTGAAGTCAATAACAATATACGTTTACAATCATGAACCAACAATGTGTTAATGTTTACATTTGTTTTTTATTGTATCTTTATATATGTAAACAATTACTATGTATACCTTTTAATGAAATCAATAATTGACTCTCTCCCCCCCCCTCTCTCTCTCTCTCTCTCTATATATATATATATATATATATATATATATATATATATATATATATATATAATTATATATATATAAAATATATATATATATATATATTTATGAATTATGCGTTGGTGACAAGGGAAACATTGTGTAGACTGCTAGAGTTAAGGGTCCCTCACACAGTCAGGAGTGCGCGCTAGAGTCACTAGGAGTAGGGGACAATTCGGACTCGCAGGTCTATTCGCGGTGAAAATCAATTTTCACCGAGAGCGAGTGGGAGTCTAACAGAAGTCGCTAGGAGTTGCTAGAGTCACTAGGAGTCATCGATTTTTACCGCGAATAGGCTCACGAGTCCGAATTGTCGCCTACTACTGACTCTAGCTCGCACTCCTGACTGTGTGACTGTGTGCCATTTAGGCATAGTGAATTTCAATAATTTATACCAGCATGTTGCCTTAAAGGATACATATTATGAATACTTATGAATGAACCAACACACATTTTGATATCATGTTAATCAAATTGCAAATGAGTTTGACCAAAGAGACAGGGTTTGGATCAAGTATATTTTATTTAAATTACATAGCATTGCGGTAATTAATTAATGCGCTTAAACCTGGCCGAGTAATTATAGTATTTTCATTAGCTACCTCCATACGAGTTTAAATAGATAAATAGATATGCTTGGATATTTCTATATATATTTGGCGAGTCAGCGAAAATCGATTGAACAGTGTTTATGTTAAAAAAAGGAAAAATTAAAGTGTTTTTTTCCCAATACCCTTCAGACAATATCTAAATACATTTAATAGAATTATTAAATACAAGAAAAAGTATCATAGATATGACGTTACGAAAATACAAATAATTTCATATTGCAATTGTTTTCACATGCTTTCAAGACAGAGGAAATGCAGCAAAAACGAAAATAGCTGTCTTCCTTGCGTGTTTTTCCCATCATAGAAAATATTAACATTTTAAATAACAAAAGTGCCATTAATGTTTAATAGAATGCACACAAATAACAAAATATTTCATTAACATTTACTCGATAATAAGGATAATAATTAACTCGGATACATTTTAGTTTGGACGATTGTATATGATCGATATTGATATCGGTAGGATCCCATACAGGTCCTCTTTGGTAAACTGCGCCAATTAGTTGTTCAGATGTCATGATTTACAAAAAGCAGAGGTCCGTACTTCACGCAGATCGGAGTACAACTGATGAAAATTATGCAGCGTACGCCATTTAAGGGGGGTCACGAGTGTTTTTTTTGTCTTTCTCTCCTTTTTTCTCTTTCCCTGGCTTCTATCCATTCGGCCCCATTTAGCCAACTGTTTTAAGACATTTATCCCCATCCAGGTGTCGATTTCTTCCTGGTGAGCGATAGCGAGCCAGCATTATATGGAGAAATCCGGATTCGCCGGAGAAATTTTTCTATCGAAAAATGTACAAATTTGGCTTGCTGTCAAAACAAAAAATATGTATATGCTGGCTCGCTACCGCTCGCCAGGAAAATATTGACACCTGGATGGGGGTAAATGTCTTAAAACAGTAGGCTGAATGGGGCCTGTGACGCCTACCAGCGTTGGCAGAATTGCCTCCCGTTAGCCACTAGCGCTCGCCAGGGCATTGAAATGGGTTACAGTTATCAGATAATGTTGCTCTTTCTTTCATAGTACTTGCATTGTTACAGACAGTCCAGTGGTGGTCTTTATTTTTGTCTGTGCCAACGGGAAGTATTTTATATTATGAATAGAATATAACATGCATTGTACATAGTTAAGGCGAGAGAACAATATAGACAGAGAGGTGGTAGTGTGTGCGTGCGTATACATGTGCTGCCTCCCCCGCTCGGAGGCTCGCGCGCGTGCCTTCTCACGCCTCTTGATTGGCTGGTGGTTCTTGGCGCGTCATAGAGGCCTGCTGCCTTGTGACGTATCGGACTGTGATTGGCCGACCACCATGCCTTTGTGGGATCCTGGGGGTCCCGTGGAGCTACCTTCCTCAGAGCTGGCTAGGGACGCACATTGTTACGACCGGGGCTCGTATAAAACAAGGGCTCTTAATCATTGGACTAGGAAAGCACACAGCCACAATGGTAACACTAGATCCAACCCCTGAACTTATAATGCCGGCGCACAAAAACACCTATACCCTCCAGAGTTAAATCTGCGATAACGGGGTATCCTATAACTCAGTATAAGTGCACTACTACTACAGGCTGATGATCTCTGATACAGCCTGATCACAACAACATACAATTACGGTAATAAGGTATACTAGGAAAAGATAGAGATCTTAATTAAATCACTGCAATGATTTAATGCAAACTAGAAGGTATATTTAAAGTTTCTCTAAACAATAATGAACTGTCACTTCTATACTAAAGAAAGTGAACGAAAGTCCCAAAGCATCGAGCAGGAATCTTCTGAAGAAAGTCTGATGCTGGGGTAAGATGATCGTATCGGATTTTGAACTGTAGTATAAAGCAGGAACAGGATATGACAATTGTAAGGACATATAGGGTTAACTGGCACGGGAATAATAACTGCGCAATAGTAGGAACTCAAACAGCAAAAGAAGTACTTCCTCATCAACGAAACAGCCTACTAGGGTTGTGCAACTCAACAACAACCTAGACTAATAAATGCCGTGAATAATAATGCATACATAACAGAAAGAGTTTATAATCTAAATCTGGTGTCTGCTAGGCGAATAAAGTCTAGCTGGGATGTAGTAGGCTAGGAAACAATGGCTGAGCAAGCGGCTCGTAGCCTAGCGAAGTCCTTAAGGCTGTGCGGCCACATTACGTTAATTGACGGGGTGCTCTCTTGAGAGATCCAGATCGCTAGTATCTGGTTCTCTCCTGGCGACCCTCTCAAAGTCAAAGCAAACGAGTTAGCACAGTGTTGGGTGGCAGAGGCACAAGCCCTCACTCACAACACAGCGCTAAACTCACAAGGTACACAGTCAGAAAGACCACCTAGGCTTCCCATGTCTCCGTTGCGATTGTACAGGTTCAACAAAATCTAGTACACATCGGAAATCACAACACCAGTAGCCTTATCCCAGTCTAGCATTAAATCCCCCAGCAGACCACCAAGATACAGGAAGGGAGACACCGTGAGTGTGTCAAACCTCTACAGACAAAAATGGTAACCCTTCCAAAATGCCTAACTAAACATGTGTTATCTGAGAGCTTCAGCATATAATACGATGGCCGATATATGAAATCGTGCAGAACCAAAGGGAAGTTATGATATTAAATAGAGTAGAAGAATGAGAGGTAAGAAGTTGAGAGAGAGAGAAAGTGCTCTATAGGTAGAAGTCGGGAGACAGGGGGGCAAGGGACATGTGAAGGGTATGCTTGTCAGGAAATCTCTGAGGATGGAACTCCTCGGGACCCCTCCAGGATCACACACAAAGGCATGGTGGTCAGCCAATCACAGGCTGCCACGTCACCAGGCAGCAGGGCTGCAGAAGGCGCCAGGAACCACCAGCCAATCAAGAGGCGCGAGATAGCACGCGCGCGAGCCTACAAAGCGAGGGGGGAGGCAGCACATGTATATGCACGCACACACTACCACCCCACTGCCTATATTATTCTCTCTCCTTAACTATATACAATGCATCCTATGTTCAGCTCATGATATAAAATGCTTCCCGTTGTCACAGACGAAAATAAAGACCTCCACGGGACTGTCTGTAACAACACGAACACTATGAAAGAAAGAACAACATTGTAGATAGACTGTAGCCAAATACCTGGCCCTGGCGAGTGCTAGCAAATGGCCAAGCGAGCGGCTGAGCCCACGTGGCGTTCTGCTGAGCTGCAGGCGACACACCCCACCCAAGATATTAGACGCTCAACCATGAGCTCTATATCTGACAAGCAGAACCCCGATAAGACTCGCCACCCCTAACCACTTCGCAACAAAGAAGGCAAAGCTCAGTTCTCATAAACAAAAATTACAACCCCTCCCAACACAATAGCTCAATTCATACTGCTATGCTCCTAGAGCGAGCTTCTACTAGCCCAGCCTTCTGAGAGAAGCACAGGTTCGACTCAGAACTTTAGCTATAACATACTTAAAAAATTTAACTATTAAAGAAAGAGTTTTTATAGAATTTTCATTTTTAATATGTTTTTGGCGGCTGCACTTACAGGGGCAAGCCAATTTTACTCCACTCTCAACACACACCGACTGAACGGCGAGGGTTCTCCTGTAAACAAACCCTCCCGTGACAAACAATCAGCCAAAACATTATCAGTGCCCTTAGCATGCCACACACCCAACTTGTGTCCCGGCAGCAAAACAACACCTGGCACTAATAAACTGCCCAGTTCATCACAAGACTGGCATTTCTCTTCGCTCTTTCCAGCAATGGGGCCTGCCAATAACCTTTCACTAGTTCTACCTTCGTGATAGGTGATGCAGCCCCGAGGCGGTCTATGGTGTCATCAACTCTCGATAAGGTATAGGCGTCTATCAGGGATAATGCACACACACTCTCGCAATCAACACACTCACTGATCTTGCCACTTAACACAGGTTGCAAAGTTACAGGCAACGACCACTCACGACATTCCTTATCCCTCCGACCCTTGGGCAATGGATAGGTGTCTGTCAGGGATAATGCACACACACTGATCTTGCCACTTAACTCCGGTTGCAAACTCACTGGCAACGACCACTCACAATATCCTTTATCCCTCAGACCCTTTTTCCACATGTCGTCTAGCTCTGTTTTCACAACAGTTTTTTTTTAGCAGGATTTATACAGTAGGGAATTAAACTGAGCCTCGCACTGTCTCCAGCCTCCATGTCGGATTCTACCCCGTACATCAGGCCTGGAGAATCAACAAACATGCGGATGCACTGCCACAGCCTAGTAAACAACTGATCTCGCAGAACAACAATCCTAGTGCCCTCCCACAACCCAGCCGAGACCGCAGTTTCTAACCTGTAGTCTCCCTCCTTCTCCACCTTCGTCCCTAGAACAGCCAGGTCATGAGAGGGACAATCAGTACCACCTGTGCTGTCACTCCCATAGTTCATTATTGCTAAGGCTTCCCCGCCGATACCGTACATGCACACCCCCGCATTCCTTACGACTACATCTGCCTGCGCAGCATCACCGCTTTTAGCGACATAGCCAGATACAGTCGGTCTATGGTAGGGCTGTTGCAATCGACTAGAGCAGCATTGGGAGGCTATGCGACGACTGGGCACTTCTATGCCACAGCCAACCTCACCAATCTGCTCAAAGTCCTCCTTTTGACCACCACCCTTGGCAGCCATGGGTCGACCCTGACCTGGCAACCATGCCAAAGCCTCGTCGCCCACCTTGAACCACCGAAACAACGAGGCTAACGGTCTCCCAACATTCACGTGACCTGCCCGCTGAACATCTTGCAACGCCTGAGTTGTGAGGCTCAGGGGCTCGGCACGACCAGTGGGGTATGAACCGAGCTGGTGCTGGAGCGCTGCACACTGCTGCTCAGGCAGGTGCTCTAGCGCTTCCACAGCCACCAGACTCGTGTCCCCCGCCCACTGCTCCGCCGTGACATGATAATCCCTACTCTCCTCCACCTGTGCCCTACTGCCCCCCTCTCCTTCTCCACCTTGGCCGCTGCAGACCAACGCAGGGACAGTAGGCTGCTCAGGTGGTTGCCTCACAAACTCCTCCAACAGGTTCACATGACATGTTTCCCCGTCCTCGTGTTTGATCTCGACAGCACCATTACCACACTTCTGAACTTCCGGATCCTCCAACTGCAGTTTACAAATATCTGAGGGAACCAACCTGTCTAGATGCTTCCGAAGCAACCCAAGTCCTCCCCCAATATCAAACTGAGCAACCCTTTGTTCTCTCTGCGCATAACGTTGCTGCCTCGGAGTCTCTTCCTGCGCTACCTCCTCACTAGCTCTGACAGGTCCTGGGGCCTCTCCAGACTACAACAATGGTGCCAATACTGAGTCGCCAAGAAGCGCTGCTGGTACTAAATTCTTCAAACTGTTACCAACATTAGCCATCTTCTTCCAACCGTTCCTCCGTTGATCAGAAGACTGAGGAATAGGCTGTGACACTTTGGATGCAAGAGGTCCAGTAACAACGCACGCCATAGGTTGTACTTGACACTTCTCTACCCACTCCTGTTCCTCCCTACTCACGTCGGCCGGCTTCTCGGCAACAACTAAGGGTGAAACCTCAGAAGTAGGCACCGCAAAGTCGAGCGTTCCGGATTCTTCTCCACTGGCTGTGTCCCAGCCTCTGACGTTATACCCCGAGCAAACTCAGACGACTTCGGGGAAACCCCAATGTTGCGAGCCAAAGACACGACTGCATTAGGTAGCTTGCTTGGACAGGCTCTTGCAAAATGGCCCTTCTCATGACAATGAAAACACTCTAACTACCCCTTGGGCTTCCCTTGAGGTGGGGAAGGGCCCTGACCCTTCTTAAACGGGACTGTATTAGGTTTATGGTCAGACTTAGTATCGTTGCTCTTGTTGTAATGGTTATATGGTGTATCACTGACTCGGGGGGGTGGAGTGTTGCGCCCCTTGTTACCTGCATCGTTCCGTTGTGCAGACCCGCACCCACGAATCAGTGACATCCGAAGGTCAGCCATCTCAGCTGCCTCCTGAAGAGTTCTTGGGTTTTTCTCTTTAAGATTCAACGTCAGATCGCTGCCCGTACACTTAAAAAATTGTTCTAGAAGCATCAGCTGTTTCAACTCCTCAAACGTCGATGCCTTCTCAGAACGCAGCCAGTTTCTAAATGCATCGGACAGATCCCGGGCATGCTCAAGAAAGGTGCACTCACGACCCTTCGTTACACCCCGGAACTTCAATCTGTACGTCTCTGGTTGTAACTCATATGCCCGCAGGACAGCCTCCTTCAAGACCTCATAATCAATGCACGACTCCAAAGGCAACGCATCATATGCCTTGAGTCCTTTGCCAACCAACCTAGAGGAAACAAGGGCTGCCTACTTAACCTCGGGCCATTGGTGCTCCCGGCACTTCTTCTCAAAACGCATAAAAAATTCAGTGACACCCGACTCATCAAATACAGGGACCGACTTGAGCAGGTGCGATAACGACTGATCAAGACCTCGATTCCCAGAACCGAGACGCTGCCCTGTCGACTCCACCCTAGACTTCTCAAGATCTATGTCTGCACAGTACTTCGCCTTTCTCTCCTCAGCCTCAGTCTCATATCTGGCCCTTCTCTCCTCAGCCTCACTCTCTCGCTGCCATTGCTCGAGCTCATATCTGGCCCTTCTCTCCTCAGCCTGAATCTTAGCCATCTCAAACTCCCGCTGCTGCTGCTCAGATTCCCGCTTCTGCTGCTCAGATTCCCGCTTCTGCTGCAGCTGCATCTTAGCCATCTCAAGCTGGAAGAGCATATCTGCAGTTAAACCTTGAGGAGGAGGAGATGCAACAATTGGAGACTCACCCAAGTGCAAACCACGCTGCCAGTGACTATCGGCCTGTGGGACCGTACCCGGCTCCGGAGCCCGAGGGGGCGCCATGGTAGGAGTCGAGTGGAATGGGGGCTGGGCCGAAAGTGCCCCAGCACCCGCTCCACCCGAAGCCCCACGCACCCCGCCGAGCACACAGGCCACCAGGTCACCTCTCGACATGCTGCTTGTGCCCACATGCCCCATGACCGTGGCCAAACACTGGAGACCATACCGATCAATCCCCGACACCCGGTCAACAGTAATAGGTATCTCCAGAAACTTCCTTGCATCCTCCTCACTAGCTATAACTCTAATGTCATCTAACAAAGCCCGCTGCTGCACCTCAGTTTCTGTTTCCCGTACTGTGTCCTCACTGTACACTGATCCGTCGTCCGACATAGTGTCCACCGAAAATTCTCAACGTTTATAAAAAAAAAAAAAGTACCTAAACTCTTATGCAGCAATATTCACTCAAAAATACAAGATGCTCGAAGACTCTTAAGTGTTACACTACTTGCCAAAAGAAAATTCCACGTGTCCACTATATTCCTTTAAACAAAAACAAATGACCACAACACTCCTGCAATATTTCTCTAAGTTCAAAAAATCCTAAGCAAGGTCGCCATTTGTTACGACCGGGGCTCGTATAAAACAAGGGCTCTTAATCATTGGACTAGGAAAGCACACAGCCACAACGGTAACACTAGATCCATCCCCTGAACTTATAATGCCGGCGCACAAAAACACCTATACCCTCCAGAGTTAAATCTGCGATAAGGGGTATCCTATAACTCAGTATAAGTGCACTACTACTACAGGCTGATGATCTCTGATACAGCCTGATCACAACAACATACAATTACGGTAATAAGGTATACTAGGAAAAGATAGAGATCTTAATTAAATCACTGCAATGATTTAATGCAAACTAGAAGAAGGTATATTTACAGTTTCTCTAAACAATAATGAACTGTCACTCCTATACTAAAGAAAGTGAACGAAAGTCTAAAGCATCGAGCATGAATCTTCTGAAGAAAGTCTGATGCTGGGGTAAGATGATCGTATCGGATTTTGAACTGTAGTATAAAGCAGGAACAGGATATGACAATTGTAAGGACATATAGGGTTAACTGGCACGGGAATAATAACTGCGCAATAGTAGGAACTCAAACAGCAAAAGAAGTACTTCCTCATCAACGAAACATCCTACTAGGGTTGTGCAACTCAACAACAACCTAGACTAATAAATGCTGTGAATAATAATGCATACATAACAGAAAGAGTTTATAATCTAAATCTGGTGTCTGCTAGGCGAATAAAGTCTAGCTGGGATGTAGTAGGCTAGGAAACAATGGCTGAGCAAGCGGCTCGTAGCCTAGCGAAGTCCTTAAGGTTGTGCGGCCACATTACGTTAATTGACGGGGTGCTCTCTTGAGAGATCCAGATCGCTAGTATCTGGTTCTCTCCTGGCGACCCTCTCAAAGTCAAAGCAAATGAGTTAGCACAGTGTTGGGTGGCAGAGGCAAAAGCCCTCACTCGCAACACAGCGCTAAACTCACAAGGTACACAGTCAGAAAGACCACCTAGGCTTCCCACGTCTCCGTTGCGATTGTACAGGCTCAACAAAATCTAGTACACATCGGAAATCACAACACCAGTAGCCTTATCCCAGTCTAGCATTAAATCCCCCAGCAGACCACCAAGATACAGGAAGGGAGACACCGTGAGTGTGTCAAACCTCTACAGACAAAAAGTGGTAACCCTTCCAAAATGCCTAACTAAACATGTGTTATCTGAGAGCTTCAGCATATAATACGATGGCCGATATATGAAATCGTGCAGAACCAAAGGGAAGTTATGATATTAAATAGAGTAGAAGAATGAGAGGTAAGAAGTTGAGAGAGAGAGAAAGTGCTCTATAGGTAGAAGTCGGGAGACAGGGGGGCAAGGGACATGTGAATGGTATGCTAGTCAGGAAAGCTCTGAGGATGGAACTCCTAGGGACCCCTCCAGGATCACACACAAAGGCATGGTGGTCAGCCAATCACAGGCTGCCACGTCACCAGGCAGCAGGGCTGCAGAAGGCACCAGGAACCACCAGCCAATCAAGAGGTGTGAGATGGCACGCACGCGAGCCTACAGAGCGAGGGGGGAGGCAGCACATGTATACGGACGCACACACTACCACCCCACTGCCTATATTATTCTCTCTCCTTAACTATATACAATGCATCCTATGTTCAGCTCATGATATAAAATGCTTCCCGTTGTCACAGACGAAAATAAAGACCTCCACGGGACTGTCTGTAACAACACGAACACTATGAAAGAAAGAACAACATTGTAGATAGACTGTAGCCAAATACCTTGCCCCGGCGAGTGCTAGCGAGTGGCCAAGCGAGCGGCTGAGCCCACGTGGCGTTCTGCTGAGCTGCAGGCGTAACAACATGACTAACATCCTTTGTACCACTGTCCCTCATATCTCCACCATTCTTATACTGTCTCTCTTCCTCAACTTCTTCTCTTTCATTCCTCTAATCTTTTAACGTCACAACACTCCCTTTGGGTTCTGCATACGATTTCATAATGGCCCATCGTATTATGTGCGTCGCTCTCTGAGATATTTACATGTACTTAGAATAGGATTGAGGGTTCTTAGTTAGGAGAGGTTTAAGAACTCGGTGTGTGTCTCCATTATTGATTTAGTGCTCTGCTGGGTTATTTAATGCTAGACTGGGATAAGGCTTCTGTTGTCGTTGTCACCGATGTGTGTATGGTTCGCTTATACCTACACGACTTCGACAGTTTCTGTGGTAGCCTAGGGTGTCCTTTTGGTTGTGCCTTTTGCGAGTGCAGCATCGTGTTGTAAGAGGGCATTTGCCTACTACCTTAGAACACTGTGCTGCCTCTTTGCTTGACTTTAGAGGGATCGCCAGGGTAGAACCAGATACTTGAGATCTGGATCTACCAAGAGAGCATCCCCGTCATTAACATAACTTTAATCATACCGCCTTAAGGACAACGCTAGGCTATGAGCCAGTCTTGCTCAGTCACGGTTTCCTAACCTTGATATCCCAGCTAGACTTTATTCGCCGAGCAGACACTAGTTAGAACATGAACTCTTTATGATATGTATGCATTATTATTCACGGCATTTATTAGTCTAGGTTGTTGTTGAGTTGCACAACCATAGCAGACTGTTTCGTTGATGAGGAAGCATTTCTTTTAGTGTCGAGCATTACTGCCGTTGCGCATTTATAGTATTCCTGTGTCAGTTAACATTATATGTCCTATCTTTTAGTGTATTCAGTTTACACGTATGGTGTCCTGCCTCCTGCCTTTATATAATTTAAGATACGAGCATCTTATGAGCATCAGACTTTCTTCAGAAGTTTCCAGGTCTATGCTGTAGGACTAGACTTCACTTTCTTTCAGATAGGAGTGAAGAGTTTATTGTTGTTTAGATTAACTGTATTGAAGCATCTTTTTATTGTATTAAATCTTGCAGTGATTTAAGTGATCTTTCCTTAGCTTCCCTTTTGTGCATTTTAACGTAACTTGCATCTTGTTTGTTATCAGGCTATACCAGTGTAGGTTAGCCTGAAGTAGAGTACATTTATGCCCAGTTAAGGATACCCCGTTATTGCAGATTAACTTTGGAGGGTATAGGTGTTTTTGTTAGCCGGCATATAAGTTCAAGGGTTTGGATCTAGCGTACCGTTGTTGCATAGTGCCCTATTACTAGTCCAATCATTACGTGCCCGTGTTTTATTCGTAGCCCCGGTCGTAACAGGCCGAATGGATACAAGCCAAAGAGAGAGGGAGAGAAAGAGAAAAAAAGAGAGGTGGAGAGGTGGGCCCCCTTAATACATGCAGCATCACTGGGTGTCGAGCGGGGAGGGTAAGATGAGCTACAAACCTCTTCGCTCATGGAGTGTGGCTACCTACATAAAGATAAAGTGTATTCATAGTGTCACTTTATGTCTCCCCGCTTGCCGCGTCCAGTTTTGCCATACCTTTACAGAGTGTGGGGGTCATTCGCCTTTCAACATATTCCCACCCCTATTCTGTCCAACTCTCTAACCCAAGAATTAACCGATTGTCCACATCTTTCTTTTATTCAACAATCAAGCTCTGGAACATTCTCCCTCAATCTGTCTTTCCTGTATCATACTGTATAACTTAAACTTGTTCAAGCTTCGTGTGTCCAAACATTTTGGTTCTAACTTATCTTGAATATATATACTGTATATATATACCGGTATATATACAGTAAATATATATATTTGTTTTCTTTTCTTTTCTTTTCTATGTGATTGAGGGAGGCAAAAGGCAGAACTGCCTATAGCAAGTGCCTCCCCCATAGTTGATAGAGTGACAGGGCCAAAATCAAGGGACGTTCGAGCCAAAATGCCTGGACACACGGAGTTTGAAGCAAGTTAAGTCATAGGAAGAGGGAAAGACTGATTCTGGGAGAGAGTTCCAGAGCTTAGCTGTTGAGTAGAAGAAAGTTTGAGAGTAACATTTCACTCTTGGGTTGGAGAGTTGCACAGAGTAGGGGTGGGATTGAGTTGCAAGATGGGTACCACATGCCCTACGTAAAGGAGGTGGTATACACTGGAAAGCTCTGAGGAACACTGATTATTATAGTAATGATAGAATAGCGAGAGATGCAACATTGCAGCGGAGAGAGAGAGATTGCAGAGAGTTGGTGAGTGGACGGGAGTTAATGATACGAACGAAAGGCCTTCCTTTCAACTTTTGTCTAGGAGAGCGGTGTGAGAGGAACCTCCCCACACATGTGAACAATACTCAATACAAGGACGCACTATGCCCCTGTACAGAGCAAGAAGCTGTGCAGGGGAAAAGAACCCCCTAAGGCAGTTGAGCACACTCAGCTTCTGGGAGGCTGCCTTAGCAAGACTGGTAATATGGTCCTTCCAACTGAGAGCAGAAGAAAAAGAAACACCAAGAATATTGAGAGAAGATGAAGGATTGATTTTTGTATTGTTGAAGAATAAGGGATAGTCCGCTGGGAGTTCCTTACGGGTAGATAGATGGAGAAATTGGGTTTTGGAAGCATTAAAGGTAACAAGGTTTTCTCTGCCCCAATTGGAGATAGTATTTAGATCAGAATTTAAGAGTTCTATGGCTTCATTATGTTTGTCGTTGAGGGATTGCTGGCTGGGGCGTTCTGAAAAACTAATGGAGTAGTGTAAGGTTGAGTCGTCTGCGTATGAATGGATGGGAATTGAGGTACAGTTGAGATCATTTATAAAAATTAGAAAGAGAATAGGAGATAGGACAGAGCCCTGAGGAACACCGGAGTTTAAAGGGTGAGGAAGTGAACAATGGCCGTCCACAACCGAGGCTATGGAACGGCCGGAAAGGAAATTAGAGACAAAGGCACAGATGGAGGGATAGAAACCGAAGGAGGGTAGTTTAGAAATTAAAGATTTGTGCCAGACTCTATCGAAGGCTTTCGATATGTCATATACTGTATATACTTAACATAGTGACCAACGTCTGGACCAATCAGCAAACGATCATTTGAAGCAAGCTGGAGTTGGGGGCAGTGTTGCAAAGAGAAATTATATAAATCGTGCAGCCAATCATTGCTCTGCATTTGCTGCGAGAACTGAGAGAGATAGGCCGACTCAAGCTCATATGCACACACCCTACGTATGTACTGATTGGTCGACTGTAAATCCTTTATCCTACCCAGCTTCCAACTTCATATATGCAGATAAAAATATTGTTATTGCCTACCCACATAACCCATACCATCGTAGACACCAAGAAAATAGGGATAAACAATTGCTGGGACATTATTTTGGTGAAGGGAAAGCAAAGATAAATATAAAACAAAAGATGAAAGGGACTGCGGAGAAATGAGAGTATCTAGCCGGCCAGCTCGACCAATCAGCACGCTCCCTGATGTGACACCAAGGTACATGAAGGGCGGCAAGGGAAGGAGAGTACAACCACCATCATGCTTCCAGCAAACCCCACCACTATTACCGGTCTTGTAAAGTGGTTTAACATGAACAGGGGATATGGCTTCATTTTCCAACAAGATGTAGCTGACATTTTTTACCACAGGAGGAACATCTTCCGCCCCAATCCCCTTCATGCAATGCCCTCTTTCGGTGATGTCAAGAAGGTACTAGTCACCATCAAGAAGGGGAAATGGGTGTGGAAGATCAACGTATCACCGGGCCCAATGGAGCCAGTGTTAATGGATCAAGGCATGCCTGGAAGAGGAAGGAAAAAGCAAGCTTTGGCCAGACATATTGTGAAAGGTCCACTATCATTAAGGTCGTTGTCACGACGGCCACTGCTTATACTGGCAGGGACTTAACTCCTTGAGGATCTAAGACACATTTATTTCATGCTTCTGGTTATTATTAGACAATTTTATTCAGATTAGTAAGGGTATATGGAAGTCAAGGATTGAATTGAGATAGTCTTTACCTCTTTAACTCCCGCATGTTCTTCCTAAGCTGTATAATATCATCTAATGATAGTCAGAATAAACTGTCAAAATGCGGCATGGTACTCAAGGGGTTTAAACTCCTAAGATAGTATCTCCCCGCCCTCCTGAAGGCAAAGAACCTACCCTCTATGATATTTCCAGACCTGAATTACAACAAGATTCCTCCAACAAAGGCACCCAAACAGCACCTGAGGAAACATCTGCCAAAGCCCCTCAACAGAAATACCATTATAGCAGAAGGTCCGGAAGAGGATACCGCTACTTACCAATCAGGAGCCTCCAGCATCATCTGAGTGCTCAGTGTCCACCATAGGGGAACATATAGACGTTGAGGAAGATGGCGGCCATCGGTAATCCACTATTTCACCAGCTCTTGTAGAAGTTCCTGAGCCATCATAACCATATCCTAAACCAATTTGTATTCCTGTCTCTCCTATTATTACTTAGCCTGTTAGGGTGTACATCTACTAAACCGCTTTTACAAAGAACTACAGAAGAAGCTTCAATACCACTGAAAACATAAAAAATAACAACTCCCATCATCTCCATCACCTTCGACAAGACCAGCGGCCTCCCCACCTCTGCCTATGCCCGAGAGGGAGTAAGTTGGAATATAGAAAACAAATAAAAATAAAAAAATAACCACGGCGGTCTGCTCGTTGGACACCTGAGGTAATTTTCTACAACAATAAGGAGGACGACACTCCACCTTTTATACATGCGTCCAACATACATTTTTTGTGGCCGTCATGATCTAGGTAGATAATTGGAGTTGGTGCAACGGCGAGGCAATGATCGGTATGCGTCGTTTGCCACATGTGGTGCAAGGTACGATAATTCCCAGGGGTCAGCTAGTGTGCTGAAATGTTCATGCTGCATTCAATTTTCGTGGTAGCGTCTGGATGCTAGTGTTGACGGCCCTCCGTCGGAAATACAACTCATAAACGATCTGGTGCATTGGAGTTTGTGTGTTGGAGGTGCGTCGGTGGGGTCGAGGGTTGGACGCACAGGTGTCGATACCTAATGGGATCTGCTACCTTGCTCCCCTGGCTGTATCCCTTTGTAGAGACTAGATGGCAGTCCAAGAATAAATTGCCTGGCAGACAGGAGCGGCAGCACCAAAAGTAGTTTCCCTAGACTCAAGACAGCAAGAAAGGTAGTTTACCTATCGATTGAGGGCATAAATGAGTTTCTTCTGAGGTTTATGTAGTCTAGCTATAAGGCCAATCACTTGTATTGAATATATGAATTATTTTTAAGGTCACGGCAGTGTAGCCGCATGGCCCATCAGTTGAATGAAAGACAGGATAACCTAGGACTTGCTGTTAGATTAATTTAGTTGGCGAGATGGATAGGTAAGGCAAACACTGCTGAGATTTGTTTTTATTATTTTTGTTAGAATAAAATCTACTTATTACTAAAATATAAATGACGAAGCGATTAATATACTAAGGTAACGTAAATATATTTTCTAACCAGTCACTAAGAAGAAAGTGCTGTAATTAGTCCGGTAGCAGAACCCCATTTTTAGGCCGAACCTTGCACTAAGAGATGGTAATAATTATATTGCATGTTTCGATAGTATTTGGTCTCAACTTCAAAATTCTGGGTGGGTGTGAGCTTCACACCCGCTTGCCTTTTTCAGAAACCAAGATGGCCGCCCAAAAGGGTCAATTTACAAAATCCTCCATAATTTCTGGTTTGAGCACACAATTAAGATTCGTTTATGGTCTATGAACACGTGACAAATGTTGTTCATGCATGATGGGTCTCCAGCTCAATTTACACAAGGTACAAGGGATTTCCTTAATGTTATTTACACTGATAACTGGATAGGCCGTGGTAATCCCATCACCTGGCCACCTAGATCGCCAGACCTAACTCCACTTGACTTATCTTTGGGGACACTTGAAGAGCAGGGTGTATGCTACACAAATCAACACCCATCATCAACTGTGCCAACGAGTTCAAGAGGCTTGCAAAGAAGTAAGAAAAACACCAGGGTTATCTGAAAGTGTTTGCCAATCTCTTATACGCTGAGCCCGAGACTGTATCAACGAGGTAGGGAGAACCTTCGAGCACCTATTGTAAATACTGTAAAATACTTTGATGTTCAAAAATTTATAACAAAATAAAGTAATTGAGGTGATGGTAAGATCGTTTTCATCCCCTAGACTTTCCTATTTAAACTAAAATGTTTAATATCCCGGTAAATATGAGATATTTCTAAAACCGTCACATAATAAAGTATATTTATTATTGCTAGGTCTATTTATTCTATTTATTCTATTCACCCCTCTGTGGTGGAGGGGTGAGAAATTTCCACAACCGCTTTTCTCGGGCGAGACGTAGAAGTCGGCTAAAGGGGATCGGGGGCGGGGGGCCTGGTATCCTTCTCCCCTTGAATAAATCTACCAAAAAAACGAGACAGAGATAGGGGCGAGGGAACGCATTCGTGGTCCTGGACCCTAAGAATGGGAGCTTTGAATGTGCGTGGATGTAGTACGAATGAGAAGCGAGAGGATATTGGAAGGTTATTTGAAAGAAGGATGTATGATGTCCTTGCACTGAATGAAACAAAGATGAAAGGAGAGGGAGAAGTGGATTTTGGAAATGTGATAGGTAGAAAGTCAGGGGGAAAGAAGGAGTGGCTATTATTGTGAAGGAGGAGTTCAGAGAGTTTATAAAAGAGTGGAAAAAGGTGTCATCAAGGCTAATGTGGGTGAGAATGCGGTTTAAGGATGAAAGGTGGGTTTTTGTAAGTGCGTATGGACCAGGAAGTGAAAGAGAGTAAGACGAGGTAGAGGGTTTCTGGGAGGATTTGAGAGATTGTCTACAAGGGTTTGATGAAAATGAAAATGTTATAGTTTTAGGGGACCTAAATGCTAGGGTAGGAAATGAGCCTGTTGAGGGAGTCATCGGTAGTTTTGGTGTGGATGGTGTAAACGAGAGTGGAGAAAGACTGAAAAATGTATGTGAAGAGTGTAGATTGAGTGTTGGTAATACGTTCTTCAAAAAAGGCGTATACACAAGTACACCTGGCATAGACTTGTGAGGGGAGAGATTGTAGAGAGGGCATTGATGGATTATGTGCTGGTGACAAGGGAAAGATTGTGTAGACTGCTGGATGTGAATGTGATGAGAGGTGAGGCAGAGGGTATGTCAGATCATTACCTGGTGGAGGGAAAGCTAAGAGTTAAGAGTTACAGGAGAATAAGAGACAAGCGTGAAGTAAGAGAGCTAATAAAAGTTAGTGAGTTAGAGAAGAGTGAAAAAGAAAGGGAGTACAAGGAAAGACTAAATGAAAAGTGGATGGAAGTGAGAGAGATGGAAGAGAGAGAAGTAGAGGTTGAATGGCAACAGTTTAAGGAAGGAGTGAAAGCAAGTGCAGAGGTAGTATGCGGCAAAAGGAAAGTAGGAGGCAGAGGCATCAGGAAGGGAAGCGAGTGGTGGAATGATACGGTGAGAAAGGCAGTTGAGGAGATGAGACAGTGTTTTGAGAGGGTTTTACAGGATGGTAGTGTTGAGGTATGGGAGAGGTACAAGGAGAAAAGGAGAGAGGCAAAACGGAAAATTAGAGAAGCGAAAAAAGATGCAAACGAAAGGTGGGGTCAAAGGCTGAGTGAGAATTTTGAAGAACGAAAGAAGATGTTCTGGAAGGAGGTAAATAAAGTAAGGAAAGGAGGACAAAAGAGGGAAGAGTCAGTGAAAGATGAAAATGGAGAATTACTAGTGGAACCATTTGAAGTGAGGAAAAGATATGCCGAGTATTTTGAATCTTTGTTAAATACAAGAGATGGAAGAGAAGCAGTGATTGAAGCAGAGATGGATGGAGATAGGTTACCCAGGCCACCCAGGTGGCGGGGAATGAATGAAAGGATTGAGGAAAATGAGGTGAAAGAAGCAGTGAAACAAATGAGAGCGGGAAAAGCAGAAGGTTTGGATGGTATTGCTGTGGAGTGTATAAAGAAGGGTGGAGATGTGATAATAGATTGGTTGGTGAGACTTTTCAATGTGTGCTTTGCTGTGTCAATGGTACCAATAGACTGGAAGAGTGCATGTATTGTGCCGTTGTACAAGGGGAAGGGAGATCGGCAGGAGTGTTCAAGTTATAGAGGTATTAGTTTAATGTCAGTGGTTGGAAAGCTGTATGGCAGGGTGTTGATAGAGAGGATAATAAAGTGTACGGAAGTTGCAATAGGAGAAGAACAGTGCGGTTTTAGGAGGGGAAGAGGGTGCGTGGATCAGATGTTTGCAGTAAGACAGTTATGCGAGAAGTATTAAGAGAAGCATAAGGAGATATTTTGGGCTTTTATGGACTTGGAAAAAGCATATGATCGTGTGGACCGTGAAGCAATGTGGAAGGTGTCAAGGATTTATGAAATAGGAGGAAATTTGTTAGAAGCAGTTAAGAGTTTTTATGAAGGGAGCAGAGCATGTGTGAGAGTAGGAAATGGTGAGGTGAGTGAATGGTTTGAGGTAAAGGTAGGTTTGCGACAGGGTTGTGTAATGTCACCATGGCTGTTTAATATGTTTATGGATGGTGTGGTGAGGGAGGTGAAAAGGAGAACTATGGGAAGAGGATTGGGTTTAGTAGGAAAGAATGGTAGAGATTGGGAGTTGAATCAGTTGCTGATGACACAGCATTGGTGGCGGATTCTGATGAGAAACTGCAGCGGGTAGTCAAAGAGTTTGGTGTGGTTTGTGGAAAGAGGAAACTGAAGGTGAACGTCAATAAAAGTAAAGTAATGGTGTGTAATAAGGGAGAGCATAGGGTGAATCTAGATGTGAGGCTGGATGGGGAAATATTGGAACAAGTAGAGTGTTTTAAATATCTAGGAGGAACGATAAGCAGGAGTGGAGGTAAAACAGAGAGTGTGTGAAGGAAGGAAGGTTTTCGGAGCAATGGGAAGTATGTGGAAGACGAGAAATCTCGGAGTGAAAGTAAAAAGTGCACTGTATCAAGGAATTGGTGTGCCAACAGTGATGTATGGGGCTGAGACATGGGTTCTGAAGAAAAAGGAGAAAAAAGGGCTGGATGTGATGGAGATGAGCTGCTTGAGGAGTATGTGTGGAGATACTCGTAGAGACAGATTGAGGAATGAAGAGATACGTAGGAGAGTGGGGCAGCAGGAACATTTGTCAGCCAGAGTGGACAGAAGGGTGCTGAGCTGGTATGGTCATGTTGAACGAATGGGAGATGATAGGCTTACAAAGAGAATATGTGAGTCAGGTACAAGGGGAGATAGAAGGGCAGGAAGACCCCCATTGAGATGGAGAGACTGTGTAAGAAGGGCTTTGGATGATAGAGGAATGACTATAGATCAGGCAGGGGAAGTGGTGGTGGACAGAAGTGAATGGAGAATGCTTGTGAATAGTTGAGTGAACACGTGGTCATTTGGAGTAGGGGTCGGACGCAAGTTGGACTAGATAATAGTCCATGAGGCGCCTGGCCCGGGGAGACGATTAATATGAAGGGTGCGCCTGGAAGTGTGGTGGGAGGGCTTGTGGCTTTGGCTGCGCTGCATGTCTGCCTGCCGAGATCGGAACCTCTCCGGGTGGTCGGGGGAGTGCTGGAGCGACCTTGGTGACCCTGGTCTCTGGGTCTTCTCCTGGGTGACCTGGATGTGTGTGAGTTTGTGCTTTTTATCTGTGTTTATTTGTTGTTTTATGTTGTTTTTGTGTTTTCCCTGTTCTTGCTCTGTCTTGAGTCGGCTACCCCCAAACTGGGGATTGGGTCTGAGCATATAGATAGATAGAATAGATTTATTCTGAAATTTATGAAAGGTATTTTTGAAACACTATACAGGTATATACAGTATATATATATATATATATATATATATATATATATATATACTGTATAGTCTATATATATACAGTATATATATATATATATATATATATATATATATATATATATATATATAATGATGTAAGAGTTCTATTCTTTCTTTTATTTTATCAACTCTGTGAAACAGAGTGGTATCGCACACACAGATCCCGCCCGTATACTGTGCACCACAATTCAGCCTGTCCGTCTGTCTGTCCGGTAACTCCTAGACTGTTCGATGGATTTTCACCATATTCACATGTATATTCATTTGGTCAATGCGATGGTCAATCAAAAAGAAATTTTCCTTTAAACTTAAAATTAAAGGTCAAAGGTCATGGTTAAAAATAAGGTAAATATTTCATATTTATTAGTTTTTACTAAAATTTCTTCATTTTCACAATACAAGTTACTGGTAACTTTGATATCCTTTTGACCAAATTTCAGATCAATATTGTAAATGTTAAGGTCAAAGGTTAAGGTCAAAGGTCAAAATAAGATTTTTACTAGTATTTCTTATACTAACTTTTAGATTTTCACTAGGCTTACCATGTATATTCGGAAAACCTAGGCCAAGGTCATACAACAAACTACGCAAATCCATATGAAATATCAAGGTCACAGGTCAAGGTCAAATATAAGGTCAATATGCTATTACCTTTACTTTTCATGCAAACTTCAAAAACAATGGTGAGATAGTTGCACTTTAAATGAAAAGGAATTTATCAAATTTTGACACATCATAAAGGTCAAGATGAAGGTTAGAGGTCAAGATCAACTATTCTATTAATATATATGAAACTTACTGATGGGTTTTAATGACATTTGGCATGCTTATTTGATTTTCCTGGGCAATGTCAATGAAAACAAAAATGTACTCTTACATAAAGGTCAAGGTCACAGGTCAAGGTCAAAGGTCAACTTTAACTATTTATTTATAGTTATTACTCAAATGTCTTTATTTTCACTACGCAAGTTACTGGTAACCTTGATATCGTATTGCTCAAATTTTATATAAATATTCTAAAGGGTAAGGTCAAAGATCAAAATATTGTTTTTACTAGTATTTCTTATACTAACTGTTAGATCCCACCAGGCTTACCATGTATATTCGGAATACCTAGGCCAAAGTCATACAAGAAACTATACAATTCCTTATGAAAGGTCAAGGTCACAGGTCAAGGTCAAATATAAGGTCAATATGCTATTTGCTTTACTTTTCATGCAAATTTCATAACATTTGGTGAGATGAAATAGATGCAGTTTTAATGAAAATGGAAAATAATAAATTTTGAGACATGCCATGAAGGTCAAGATAAGGGTCAAAGGTCAAGGTCAACCATTCTATTTATATATATGAAACAATCTGATGGGTTTTAATGAAACTAGGAAGGCTTATTTGATTTTCATGGGCAATGTCAATGTAAACAAAAATGTACTCTTACATATAGGTCAAGGTCAAAGGTCAACTGTTATTATTAATTTAAAAAAGATTACTCAAATTTTGGAAAATTGGCTGTGTTAGTTGCTTATTACTTAACCCTCTCCGTCTCATATGACGCGACCGCGTCATATGACGGTTCCGCCCAAAACTATCAAATGACGCTACCGCGTCATATGAACCTAGTGAAATAGCTCAATAATTAGTTATATGACGCTTCTGCGTCATTTTGAGCTCAGTAAGTTAGGTAAGTTAGACAATAATCTGTCGATTGATGGCAACCCGAAATTCCTCCGACTCCTAACGGTCCCTCAGTGAGAAAGACTGATGTGGGGGAAATACCGGGCGGTCTGCCAACCTGTAAGTAAGTTAATATATCCTGTCTGAGGGGGTTAAATAACATATATATGAAATTTTACATATATATATATTGTAAAAGTTAGGGTCAAAGGTCAAGGTCAAAACAAGAGTGTTTGTCATTTTTCCTAAACACCTAGACTGTTTAATGTATTGTCCCCAAATTGTATAGGCAAATTCAGTTGGTCAATGCGACGACCATCCAAATATAATGTATTATATTTTTAGTCGAAGGTCAAAGGTCAAAGTCACAGTATATGATCACTATTTGTAATCCATAAATTTTTATACAAATTACACCATATTCATAATACTAGTTAATATGAACAATGGTGTTAAGCTAACTAAATCCTCGATAAGAATTTCTAAGGTCAAAGGTCAAGGTCAGAGGTCAAGGTTAAAGGTCAAAATAAGATTCTTACTAGTATTTCCAATTTAATGTAAGATTCTCAGTAGGCCGAGGTCAAACAAGAATAAACATAATTCCATTTGATAGGTCAAGGTCACATGTCAATGTCAAATATAAGGTCAATATGCTCATTTCTTTACTATTCATGTAAACTTCACAAACATTTTTGAAACAGTTGTTCTTTATATGAAAATTAAAAGGTTAAATTTACAGACATGAAGGTCAAAGGTCAAGGTCAACTATTCCATTAATACCTCTGGAACTAGTTAATGATCTTTAATGAAGTTTGGCACGCTTATTTGATTTTCCAGGGTTACATTAATGCAAGCAATAAATAATATAATCCTACATAAAGGTCAAAGTCACAGGTCAAAGTCAAAAGTCAACCTTCATCATAAAACATACTCAAATTTTGATAAGCTGTATGTTAGCTGCATTTTACATAAATAGCATATATATAAATTTCCTATAAATATTCTAATACTTAAAGGTGGGGGCTCATGGGTTGAGATAAACATGGAATGATAATCGCCAAGCTGTACATAATTATCTTACAAAATGCAATGGCATTGAAATAATTATTAACAATGGTATAAAGGATTTTGTGGATCGTCTATACCAGGCCTGTGACGTCACAGGAGTGTAAGTCAACCATCCAGTCCAGGATGAGGATACTGGTGTGACGCCACTATGACGTCACATGCCTGGTATAGACGATCCACGAAATCCTTTATACCATTGTTAATAATTATTTCAGTGACATTGCATTTTACAAAATAATTATGTGTAGGTTGGTGATTATTATTCCATGCTTATCTCAACCCATGCACCCCCACCTTAAAGGCCAAAGATCAACAGAAGAGTGGTAAACTTTTCCTAGACTGTTTAACCCTTTCTGTACTGGTAACGTCTTTTTTTTATCATATTCTAGCTATAATTAGACGATTTTGTGGAGATTAGGAAGGATCTGTGGTGGAAAAAGGGTTGATTAGGATAGTTGAAAGCCTTCTAATTAAGCTGAATAGAATAATGAAAAGAACATAACTGGTACTGAACGGGTTAATGTATCGTCACCAAATTTTGCAGGCAATTTCGGTTGGTCAATGAGACTATTGTCGCCCCCCGTCGGGGGCAAGTTGTTTTCGGGGCGAGTCCTACAGTATTCTTGGTGATATTATTAGTGATTATGGTGATAGTTTTGATGACGACAGTAGCAGAGATGGTAGTAACAGCAGGGATGATGGTGATAGCAATGATGATGGTGATAATAGTAGTGATAATGGTGATACTTGTAGTGATAATGATGAAAGTAGTGATGATGATCATAATGACGATGGTGACAGTAGTAGTGATGATGATGACAATACTACTATACCTGATTTATTTCCAGCTGAGCATCGAGAATCGTAGATGTGGCAGCTGCGAAGTGATGGTGCGTGATTGGTTGGAGTGACTGTGTTTCATTTCGTAGGTTGCTTGTGATACAAATTAAAATAACTATTTCATTACAATTATTTGAATCATCATATCAACAAAGTATAATAGTGTTTTTTATTCTAAATCTCGAAAATGCCGCTTAGCATTGATATTTTGCAATACAAGCAGGCATTAACCAAAAAAGCATCTGTACCCAAGTCAACTGATGCCCAAACGAACACTTACCTTTCAGTCAACTTATTCTATTATAAAATTAAATGACATTTGACTGTTTAAGCGCCTCTAAAAGATATTATAACACTTAAGTGCATGTAATATAAGGCATCTACTTCATTTAAATTAACCTACTTCAGGGAATTTTGTAAATGTGATGGTGGGGGAGGGGCTCATGAGGCGGGAAGTTTAAATGTGTTGACCAGCCTCTCTAGCCCCTCCCCTCTAGGCTATTTTGAAATAAACTTCTACTACTATAAATGTAGTCCTTGCTTTATATTACATTACTTAAGTGCTATAATACCTTCTATATGTGCTAAAAACAGTCAAATGTCTTGTAATGTTCAAATATAATGAGCTAGAACAAGTTGACTGAAAGGTAAGTGTTCGTTTGGGCATCAGTTGACTTGGGTACAGATGCTTTTTCAGTTAATGCCTGCTTATATTGAAAAATATCAATGCTAAGCGGCATTTTCGAGATTTAGAATAAAAGACAATTATACTTTGTAGATATGATGATTCAAATAATTGTAATGAAACAGTTATTTTAATTGTTATCACAAGCAACCTAGGAAATGAAACACAGTCAATCCAACCAATCACGCACCATCACTGCGCAGTTGCCACATCTACGATTCTCGATCCTCAGCTGGAAATAAATCAGGTATAGTAGTGATGATGGTGACAGTAGTAGTGATGATGGTGATAGTACTAGTAGTAGTGATGATGGTGACAGTAGTAATGGTGATTGTAAGATGATGGTGATAATGGTAGTGATGAAGGTGATAGTTGTAGCGATAATGATGACAGTAGTGATGAACGATGGTGATAGTAATGGTGATGGTGACTGCTTTAGTGATGATAATGACAGTTGTAGTGTTGATGGTGACAGGTGTAGTGAAGATGGTGATAGTAGTAGTTTTAATGGTGGTCATAGTAGGGATGATGGTAACCCATCGCAGAGTTGGGTATGCCGTTTTGATTTTGGCTAAAGCGGCACTTCTATTTTTTTTATTTTTTTTTAAATTATTATTAATATTATTATTATTATTATTTATTTATTTTTTTATTGGGGGGGGGGATAAGACATTCAGTCAACATTATGTTTAGATACATATCGTTGGTTGTAAGAGTAGCCTTACAAGTGTTGTATTCATATTAATTTTGCTTGTATGTAAGAACCAGTTTTAATTGGCAAGAACACTTATTATATGCATATATCGGGTGTTTATCTTTGTACTTGTCCATGCAGGAAACAGGGTATAAAATAATACTTGATTGTTTCGTGGGACTGTACTGCGACCTCCTCCTATATTATTTGAAAACACTTAACATTGGTCAGGCTCTAGTTTAGTGGGAGTAAAATCCAAGGTAGAGTGCTACACTAACTACATACAATTATTCATCCCTTGCATAGCCTATTTCATTTAAGGAGAGGAATTGTCCAGTTCTAAAACCGAATGAGGCTATAAGATCTGATATTTTAAGTATAGGTCTGCGTTGAGGCTAAGGTAAGGTACCATAATTATGCTCAAATTTCTTCTAGTGGTCACGAGAGTATGGAACAATATTTCATAGCAGCTTAGCTTTTTCTTTCTTCCTTAGCTTTTTCTCAGAGGCATATAAAGCAGTAGATAATTATAAGTCATATGATATAATATATTTAAATTTCAGTAAAGCTTTCGACAGAGTCCGTCATGAGAGATCGATGAGAATAGGTGGGTTGTTGTTGGGATGGATTAAGTCATGGCTAATTGGTAGGACGCAGAGAGTCAGCATAAATGGTATTAAGTCATTATGAGGTGCAGTCAAATGTGGTGCCCCAAAGGGATCTGTATTAGGCCCTCTGTGGTTTGTTTTTACATAAATGACCTTGATTTAGGTAAACATAATAGGATAAGTAAATCCGTAGATGATAACAAAATGGGGAGACAAATAGATTCAGATAGTGACATAGAGTGCCTCCAAAGAGATCTAGATACTTTACACGAATGGTCAGTAAATTGGCAGATGAATGTTAACATTGACAAATGCAAGGTATTAAAGATGGGGCAAATGAATACACATGCAAAATATAACTAACAAATATGGAATTACAAAAACTCAGACTGTGAGATAGATCTGGATGTGTTTGTTAGCAATTATTTGAAATCGTACTTAAATGTTAACATTAGTTAGAAGACCTACAAGTCCAAACCGGGCATTTTGGGCTAGCCCGGTAGGGGTAATTACTTATGTTTAGTGTATGTACAAATATGTTTCTTGCAAATGAGGTATACTTGTGTCTTATTTAGTGTATGTGTGTGTGTTGTGGTATTGTCTTAAGCTGTGCTAAGTTAAGCTAGCTAGGTTTTTACAGGACCGTTACATGACGGTGGATGGTTTAGTTTTATCTGGGTGAGGGGTGTTCTTCCACAAGGTCTATCAGCTTGCCCAGATGGTTTTGGAAGGCTTTCCTGGTTATTATAGTGTCTTCGTCAGTTGCCACTGCTATGTCGGCAACTGTTGCTGTGGGAGTGTTGGTTAGATCTCGCAGTTCTTGGGATATGTTAGTTAGTTAGTTAAAAATAGGATTTCAGAGGCTATCAACCCTAATGGATTATTAACCCTTATTTAGCGGCGAGCAACATAAGTCGAGTTAAATAAAGCTGGACTATGTGGCGGCGCTCGACATAACTCGAGTGGCAATTTCAGCACGTAATGTGGCTGAGAGAGAGAGACAAGTGGTGGCAGGAGACTAGCGAGCGTATGACTGCTCCAGACCACCGCGGCGAACCTACTGACACAAATCTCAGCTCCCTCCTCCCTCTCTCACTCGCTACATACTCAATTATGTACTGAAAGTACCGAATTACCTGCTTTTTGCACTCGCGTTGCACGGTTATTGCAAGAAAACTATCCATCATACAAGGATCGTTATGGTGTCATTCGAAAGCTCTGTTTATGCCCTTTCAGGGATAGGTACTTGTTTTACGTTCTGGGTCTTATTTAGGCATGAAAATGATCACGTAAACAGCCCTATTTTGGCTAAAAACACCCCGCTGTGCGGTACACATAAATAAACCGCATAGGCCGCTCGTAAGGTGTTAAGCCAGCACACTGTGAAATCAAGAATTAACGTCAGGACTGGAGCCTCTCTGCGAGAACTCCATTCCCTTGTGGGATATGGGGCATTCTACAATATAATGTATCCTCTTCATAGTAGTCGCATGTCCGAGCACTTCTGCTGTATATTTCCCAACAGCAATGGTCCTTCGTCCACAGACAGGGAATACAGGACAAGGTGAAAAAAGCAATAATTTTGATCAACCAATGCCTCGAACACTAGAATTGGGACAGATGAAGTAGTAGGGGTTGAGGAAATGAGCTGTAGTAGGAGATGAAGGTGCCGGGGCTTGACCTAACATGCATGAGTTTACACTCCTTTGTAATCTGTTTGAGGGATCTGTTCAGAGAGGGACGGACAGGACGGACCAACACATAGAGACAGGGAATACAGGACAAGGTGAGACAAGTAATCCCATTTATCCCAGGATACGACCATGCCATAGCCGATTTTACACTCCAGGTACCCCCTTTTATGTCTGGTGAGACAAGGCAAACACGAGAGAGAGTCAGCCTGACGACTCATGAGCAGTCCTGGTGGCTAACCAAGTTCTCATTCTCGTGGTTTTGGTGGTAGCAGATATGCCACCAACCGAGTCTCTGGATTAATTTGTGCAACAAAGAAACCAGATACTCAATTACGTCTGAGTGAGACGGAACTACACAGGGATAGGAGCTTGTTCAACACTTCTGGGCTACTTGGAACTTGATGGCAAGCCAATGAAATTTCACCCACGCCATGTATGTTTGGCAACATCTGGTGTGCTGGGCGGTCACTCATCCAGCTACTGACCAGGCCCTACATAGCTTAACCCCGCTGATCGTAACCAGCTTGCCCACCACGCAGGCCAGGGTTGCCACAGACAGACAGGTAATACAGGACACAAGCAATCAAATTTACCCCAAGATAAGATCTTGCCATAGCCGATTTTACATTTCCGGTACCCTCTTTATGCCTGGGTGGGACAATGCTAACACGAGAAAGAGTCAGCCTGATGACTCATGAGTAATCCTGGTGGCTAACCAAGTTCTCATTCTCGTGTGTTTGGTGCTAGCAGGCAAGCCACCAACCATGTCCCTGGATTCTTTCAACCGTGTCCCTGGATTTGTTTGTGCCACAACAAAACATTTTTGTCTGAGAGAAACGGAACTATACAGGAATTGGAGCTTGTTCAACACTCCTGGGCTACTTGGACCTTGGTGGTAAGCCAAGCTTAACTCAGCATGCGTGAGATTGAATTGATAATGGATGAGCACACAACGAGCAACAGCATCTGGATGGGCAAGGAAGGCAGGAGTCGGGCTGAGTGACTTATGGTCTTTTCTTCGGTGTCGGACTGGCAGCTGTGGTGGTCTTCGGGCGGTCATCTGAAGCAGGAGTGAAGATTGGCTTCGAGAACTGTGCAAACATTTCAAAGAGTGGTGAGAGATGCAGGTCAGTCTTGTTTGTGATGGGTGGAGGATCTTGGCCGCTGGAAGATGGTTTGTAGACGCTTGGGTAAAGGGCCTCTTGGTGGTGATAAGCCGGAAAAGGGAGCTTGGATGGGCCGGTTACCGCTGTGGTGGAACGATTGAGAGGCTTCCGCAGATTCAGGTGAGGTTTGGGCATTTTTATTTATTATTTTTAAAGGTAGGGGGGGGGGGGGGGGGAAGAGAGGCACCACAGAGTGGGTGGGGGGAAGAGAAAGTAGGAAAGATGAAATACAGTGGAAGAGAAAAGTTAGTGGGCCGTCCACCTTGCTGTTTTTATTTGTTCATGTTATTTTTACAATAAGTTACTAAGTTGCTGAAATTAATTATTTTAACGTTTTAACATGCTAAAGTTACTAAAGTGCTGACAAGAATGATTTTAACTTAGGGATGTCTATGTCTGATCTTTTGAGTCTGGCTTTCAGTTTGTTTTTGCCTTCATCTGTGAGAGTCCGTTCCAAGTCGTCTTGATTTATATGAGAATATGCTTTTCTCATATTGTCTGGATCTTGTTAAAAAACGTCACAGATAAATGAAATGCTGCCCAGTGTTAATTCTGATAGCTCGATGGTGTCTTCTCCCGGTTCCTTCTCCTTGGCGATTTTTGGTGGTGTCTCCAGGTTTGTCGGGAGGGGAAGGAGTGGTCCTGGGTATCTCTTTCTGGCGCGATTTTGGCTTGGTGTTGGGGGAAGTTGGTGGTGATGCTCTGGCTTCCTCGGGTTCCATTTGTGTCTCGTCCTCTTCTTGGTGTTGTTCATGGATGTGAAGAGTTGGAGATTCCTGTAGTTCTGGAATTCGATCTTGTGTCTTGGGGGGCTTCTTCTTTGTTGACGCCCTTTTGATGTTTGCAGGGGTCGCGGAGAAGGCCTTCTGAGGTATGGTGATGGTGGATAGATTGTTGTGTGACAACAGACAGGGGATTAGCTGGCAGAGTTGGTGTTTGTCTGGGCCAGCAATGGCCATGGCTGACTGAATACAGGCAAAGATCTTGGCCCTCAGTACTGCTTCCCCATCTGCTGTAGTTGTAGGTGGTGTCGACTCTGGTGGAGCATTCCGTGGGGAGAAAGAGGAGCCCTTGACTGGAGCTCCTTCAGGGCCTGTGATGTTGGTAGCTTCACGTCCCTGTCTCCCTGTTTGGATGGTAAAAGTCACTGTTTCACCATTTCTTAGTGAGGCTTTCTTCTTGCTGTTGTTGTTGTTGTTGTTGTTGCTAATGTTGGTGTGGTGGCAGAAGACATCCTCGTTGCTCTTCGTAGTTATGAAGCCATAGCCTGCCTTATAATTGTACCATTTGACAGAACCACAGGTAATGTTATTTTTGGTGGCCATGGTAGTGTGGAGAGGCAGGTGGTGGGGCTTCAAGCTGATTGGCCGATGACGAGAGCCAATGGTGAAGAGCCACTGCTCGGCCTGAACTTTTATAGGCGACACCTACATTGGCACTGCGCGCTGATTGGTGGAAGGCTTCCAGGTGCTGCTCGGGTGATATTTTCCTTATCTTCTTTTTTTGGTTCTTTCATTTCTCTCTGTTCTTATTATTTTCCCCAAACTAATAGCTTGGCAAAGCAGCTCTGGGTGTATTATCGGGATAGGACGGACTTATGAAACTCAGGAATTGAATACTGGACGCTTAATAATGTAAGAACAGGAACAAGGATTAGCCCATTCAGTATCCAGGTAGGTGTACCTCAACAACCTTGTTATGGCAAAACACCTATGAGAAGGAATTCCCCCTTGGAAAAACAAAACAAAACAAAAAATCTCTCCCAGGATGTGGATGGGCTTGCAACTCACCACAGCAAAAATAAAAACAAATAAATACGAAGACTCATACTTGGATGGATTTGCTATGAACGTAGACAGAGCGCTGTCTTGGAGACGTGTGAAGTACAAATGGTGGGGACCAATTACCGATCAGTATTTGCCCAGGGAAATGCTGGAAAAGTGTGTCAAGAATGTCACCAAAACCTCCCCAAAAAGCGGCAGGCAATCAGCAGCCTGGCTTTGATCCTGCCAAATTTCAAATTAAACGATACGATACGGAGATCGGCTAGCTTCTAACTTGTTCTCCTTTACCTTCCGCACCATTATATCCTGGCAAAAAGTATCCTATTATCACTGTGCCAGCCCCATACTCCCGTCAGTCACTTACAAATGTGGGAAATGCATTGCTAGGGTACTATTGAAGTGAAATAAGTATATTATTAATATCATTATAATTATTGGTTTGATGGTATTCATAATATATTACTTATAAAACTCAATTAATGCAGTTATGTCCATGTTCTATATAAGAATATATAAAATAATTATATATATATATATCAAGCAACCGAGTTTGGTCATTTAGCGTAGTTGATCGTAAGCGTGAAAAAATGTAATCTTGCTATCATCGAGCGAGAGGGGAGATTAATGATTATGTTAATGTGATTATGGTGTAATCACGTAGGATGAGGGGTGTAGCAGAGAGAGAGAGAGAGAGATATAGGCAATAAGCAAAGCATAAGTTTGATACACTATTGGTTACAACATTAATTTATAGTAAGAGATGAGAGAGATGTAAGAGATTGCAAGAGATGAGAAGAAATGGATTGAATCTAGAATATATAAAACACCAAAACAATCTCTAGAATTTTAAGGGGGGTCACCGGCTTTGTTTTATCTTTCTCTCCTTTTCTCTCTTTCCCTGGCTTGTATCCATTTGGCCCCTTTCAGCCAACTGTTTTAAGACGTTTATCCCCATCCAGGTGTTGATTTCTTCCTGGCGAGCGATAGCGAGCCAGCATTGTATGGAGAAATCCGTCTTCGCCGGAGACATTTTTCGATAGAAAAATGTACACATTTAGCTTGCTGTCAGAACAAAAATTTATACAGTATATGCTGGCTCGCTACCGCTCACAGGAAAATATTGACACCTGGATGGGGGTAAACGTCTTAAAACAGTAGGCTGAATGGGGCCGAATGGATACAAACCAAAGCGAGAGGGATAGCAAGAAAACAAAGCGAGGTGGGCTCCCTTAAGGAAATTAGTTATAAGTGACGTTACATATATTACTACAACTGTACTTTTGGAGTCGATATTGCAATAAGTGATTTTGTTGTCATCAAAATATCGTGATATGATTAGTTGTGTTGTCGTCTATCAGCATATTATGTCAAGTTGTTCACTTTTGGTTGAAATTTGACAACCCCTTGTTTCTCTAAGCCAGTGTCACACGAGCGATTTTTTCCGTCAATTTTTACGGGCAATTGTTGACTGGCAGCTAGAAAATATAAGTTCCATAAGCATCAAACTAGCTAACATTATCTACCTTCATTCTAGTTTCCAATTCCAGTGCCAAAGAGTCTCAAAATAGTACGGGAAAATATCTACGTGTCGAAAATTGCCTGAAAAAGCGCTCGTGTGACACTGGTCTTATGCTCCTGTAGATTAATGTACAGTAGGTACAGGTACGTTTAAAAAAAAAAAAAAAAAAATCGCAATCCCTAAAAGTAAACCCCCTTCGACTCAAGAAATATAGGTATCCCGGGTCTTTCTAGATGACAGATAATCGTGGGAACGCACAAACGAATACATTCTACACCTATTTAACACAGGTGGGTCGAACTAGCTCTGTATCAGGGCACAGTACGCCCCTGTATAGAGTATTGCTCACATGTGTGGGGAGGCTCCACCCATACCGCACTTCTCGGTCGAGTACCTTCAAAAGCATTTCGCCTCATCAACTTAATTCTTGCTAGTTCCCCAATATATCTTGCTACACGCTGCAATGTTGCATCTCTTTCACTCTTCTATCGCTATTACAACAATCAATGTTCTTCAGGGTTCATTTAGTGCATAGCTCCTCCCATACGGCGAGTGCAAGGCACCCGCCTTTCAACACAATCTCACTCCTATTCTGTCCAGCTCTCCAAACCAAGAATTGGCAAATTTTCTGTCTTTCTTCTACTCAACAAGTGAACTCTGGAATTGTCTCCCTCAATCAATCTTTAATACATACTATGACTTAGACTGCTTTAAACCTTTTGTGTCCCTTGAATTTGGCTCTCTGTCACTCTTTTAGCTTTGGAGGAGACACTCGTACAGGCAGCCTGCCTTTTGTTTACTTGATACACATAGACAAAATATTGTATATCTGTGTTACCATTTGTTTGTGTTAAGCAGCTGAGCATTCAGTAGATCCATGTCTTACAATAATTGCATAACGTATACTGTATACTAATCAACATCAGCCAAATTCAGTCAATCCAAAATGTCAATGGAGATCTTCCGTGATCAACCTCAATCACCCTCAGCCAACCTCTACTCAAGTCTCCACTCAATCAAAAACTATGTTACCTCAATCAAAATCACTCAACCTGTATATACCACAATCAATATAGGCAAATTAAATAACAATAAACCTCAGTTTACCTCTGTTAATTTTGTTCAATCTCACTCGAATTCAAATTAATTCATGAGTCGATGGTCTTCCCATAAGACGAGGCGCCTACACTTGGGATTGTCACCCATCTAATCTATCACACGATTGAGGCTAAGTTTTAGGAAACCACCCACGTGCCAATATATACAAAACTGGCGCTTGTTAACCACATAGTTATAAAATCATGTGGATGTAGACGTTGGCTTAATATATATGTGATCATACCAGTGGTACCCCTGCATTCAATGAAAGCGTATTCTCCAAGTCACTGTTGAATGAGTATGTATTGCAACTATGTAACAAAACAGGGATCATCAGTATTGTAATGATCCGTAATTTGTTTTTCATGCGCATGCATTTGGATAGCGCCATTTAAATATGTTGGGAATTAGGTCGTGGTGGCAAATAACATTGTGGTCGTGGTCTGACTCACCACTGTTGCTGGCATCATATGAAGTTGCATTTGTTCAAGATTTGTAAGTTTTAGTAACATACATAAGCAGATTGTGGTACTTAATCGAATAAGTTTTAAAATTTGTAAATGCCTCAGAAACCAGTACAAGAATATCCGCCATCTCAGATTACGTTCTCATCTGCAAGTTTAAGATTATTATCGACCCTAAATAAGAAAAAAAATAAATAAAGTACAAAATAAAAACAAATAAAAATACATAAATAAATGAAAACTTTAGTGACATAATTCAATAAATTTTGATCTGAGGGTGTTGAGGATGTTCATGTCTCTGACATTGTAATACATTACACTGAATTGACATAAGCAGGATGTGACCAAAAGTCCTTGACCAGCACACTGAGCAGAATAATACCATGGTAAGTGTTGCAGTCCTGCAGATCCTTTTCTCTCTCCAGATAATGAGTTCATCTAATTTGCGAATTATGTCTGAATTTCGTTTCAATAGATATAATGTATTTCAAGATTAACAAGTCTTTCTTTAGTCGCCACTTACGACAAGCTGAAGGTACAGTACGTGGACAGTAATCTGTTCCTATACAGCCAAAAGGCTGTCGATTCCTGAGCACGTTATCTCTTATCTGTTATCTATCTATTGCCACACGTTTTGATCCCCGAGGGGGTGGACACACATGATTCGTTTACATATTTCGAGTCAATTCGTTAGATTCTGTAGCTTGTTTTCGGGAGAAGGTTCCCCAAGCCCAACCACCGAGTAATGTCAATATTTCTGAATCAGACTCGTTCAACTTCACATCACCTCAATCAACATTAATTGACCCCAATAAACTATATTTGACCTAAATCACAATCATTCAACCTTATAATGTTTAGTCTGCATTCAAACATTATTTGCTATTCTAATATTAATTTGCTGAAATATCTTTACCTTCATAATATTTCTGTAAGTTACTTTCATGGAAACGTACATGTTTGCTGCTTTGTAATTAAATATTATATGATTCATTTGATTCGTGTGTTATGTATGTTTCTCTATCATTCCGAAGTATTTTCATATTTTACTGTAAAGCAGTTCTTGCAGTAACATGATTATATTTCTGTTTGAAATAATGTAAATGTACTGTGCATTCTCATATTTCTATTATGTTTAGGTAAATATCTTAAACAAACATTAAAGCGTATGTATTGTTTTTACAAACGTTATCTATGTGCACGTTTAGCTGTTGTTATTATATTTTAATAACTTAATCATTCTATAAATTTAATGTTAGTACTGTTTGTTATCCACACAGTCATAGGATATTTTTGGATTCTTTTATTTTGTGGATGATAGTTCCAAGCTTTCAATTGTATATAAATTGATGGGATAAAACTACAGCAGTTCATATATATATAATTATATATATATATATATATATATATATATATATATATATATATATATATATATAGTATATACTGTATATATATACTGTGCAGTATATAATAATTCTATATTTAGTATAATGTATATATATATATACACACAAGAGGAAAGGTCATAACTTTGGGAAATGATAAAACAAGTGATAAAACAAGCCTAAAATGCTCTATAAGACATATTCCGATTCACGACCAGTATTGAGATGTTGCTTGTTGAAAATGGTATTTTCTTATGTATTTCCCCATAAGGGTGGCCTAGCTGGACTCGTGCCTACCACACCTCCATCTAACTGCAATTATTTGACTATGTTATTATAAAGCTTTTATAATTCTGTAAGTTACACATTGATTAAAGCCATATTTGCTCACTTTGGATCAGTTGGAAACTATTTGACATGGAAGAGTCCATTACAGTGATGTGGGGGAGGAAACTACATAAAACCTTCAATATCTTTTTAACGGTTGAAATTTGGACTTTTTGTTATTGAACATTTTATGCTTAGAATACCATGTTGTATAATTTCCCAAGTTATGACCTGTCTTTCTGTGTCACCCTGTATATATATATATATATATATATATATATATATATATATATATATATATACTAGCCAGACGCTCTACTCCAGGGGTGGCCACAAACAAATCTCCTCCAGGTCGTCCTGTAAACTACCAACACTTATCCCTCCACCCAGCCTATCCCTCTATCCCCCATACTGTATATATCACCACTTCACCCCATCCCTCCACCTTATTTTGGTCTACCTCTCTATCCCCCAATACCTCACTCTCATTCACCCTCTTTGCCGTTCACTCGCTCTAAATTCTCTGGATCCTTTGCGATGATAGGAATGGAGGAGGGGCTTCTCTGACAGGTTAACTATTTTTTTTTTTCCAGGTACCTAGTAATACATAGAAGTATAAAATGTTTCGCATTGATGTCAATAGTGCATAGTAGTGTCAATACTTTGTGAGAAAAATAAGTTAGGGTTCTGTATGTATATGATGTTTAGGAAACATATGAAGTATAATAGTTTAATTTCAATATGTATTGGCCTTAATCAGGTTAACTTGACATTATATACCTTAATGAACTATACCTAATCCAGCGTGATTCAGCTTCATCCAACGTCATGTATAGCTAATGGTTATAGCATCAAATCCACTGATTTATATATTGGCCAATAATTATGATACCCATAGTTCTTCCATATGCAACCTACCCGTTAGAAGCCCATTAATCCTTTGGCTGCGGCCATTTTTGGGCTATTTTGGGCATATTCAGGCACTCATTAATGATAAATCAAGCATCTGCATTAAATGAAGTGTATTCTGCCGAAAACTAGGCGAGAATAGCTTCAATATGACACCAGAACGGGCCCCGTACGTGGTCTGGTTCACCCGCAGTGGTGCCAGTGAAACGCGGGAAACCCGCTATTATGTAACACTTGCTCGCTTGGCTACACTGCTAGGAGACACGGAGAGAGACCCGCGCGAGACACAGTCAACCTCAGTGAGCCGCTCGGTACTCCGAGGGTCGGAGGTGGGCCCCTCACGCTCCCGCCCACTGACACTCGATTTTTACGTTTTTTACGGTTTTTACAGGCTTTTAACCCTTTATTAGCGGCTCACCACATAAGTCGTATTTAATAAAGCTGGACTATGTGGCGGCGCTCGACATAGGTCGAGTGGCAATTTCAGCACGTAATGTTGCTGAGAGAGAGAGACAAGTGGTGGCAGGAGAGTAGCGAGCGTATGACTGCTCCACACCACCGCGGCGAACATACTGACACGAATTCCAGCTCCCTCCTCCCTCTCTCACTCGCTATATAAGGAATTGTATCGGGAAAGTGGCTAATTACATGCTTTTTGCACTCGCGTTGCACGGTTATTGCAAGAAAACTAGCCATCATAAAAGGATCGTTATGGTGTCATTCGAAAGCTCTGTTTATGCCCTTTCAGGGATAGGTACTTGTTTTACGTTCTGGGTCTTATTTAGGCATGAAAATGATCACGTAAACAGCCCTATTTTGGCTAAAAACACCCCGCTGGGCGGTACATATAAATAAACCGCATAGGCCGCTCGTAAGGTGTTAAAGCCTGGAAATTGCTGTAACTTGTCAGGACGTTCCAGAACGTCACCCGCAGCGAAAGGGTTAATAATATTCTTCATAAAGAGTATGCTTAGCATCTCTCTCTCTCTCTCTCTCTATATATATATATATATATATATATATATATATATATACTGTATATATATATATATATATATATATATATATATATATATATTGTCACTTCCACCAGATATGTTAGCTGTAAGTGTTTGTTTTAACTTGTATAATTCACGAGGTCTATTGTGGAGGGCCTTGGGAGAGGCTAATTACTTGCTATCCCTCTTCCTATCGTCCCTCGTGGCTAGCAGGACGGCGCCTGTAGTCTGTGTTGCCGGTTGGCTAGTACTATAATTAATTAGTTTTGTTCAGCCCTTGGGGGGATTATTTTGTTTGTCATAAGTTTGCACAATGATGCCTTATATTTATTTGATTGCTTTTGTACTGTTAATGAGAGCACAAGTGTCTAATATAATTACAGTATGCAATCTAGTGATGCTTGGAGCTCTCACTTCTCTCTTGGCGCACCAGGGGACCTTCGTGTGTGCGTTCTCACGGTCCCAGCGCCACTGTAGTCCTGGCTCTCGCTCTGACAACATCACTGTTTGGTGTTGGTCAAGCTTGCTTCTTAAGTTTCCCTTATTACCGCATTTAACCATTTGGTTCCTTATTAGATTGAAGCATTGAGGGGCTCGAGTCATTATAAGCATATTGGTTTTGTTTTACCCTCATTAGTTTAAGTACTAGAGTTTATTTAGTTTCACTGCATATTTCTTTCTCTGGCAAATCTTAATTATAAGCTTCTACACTGTTTCCTTCCATTTCTCTTCCATTATTCTGCTGCATTGCTTGTTATTATTACATGTATTTATTCTTTATTATTGAAGTTGATATTCACAGTGGTTTGGGCGGTATGCTCAAGTGCAGCCTGCCCCCAACCTACTGGAATACCAACTAGTGTGTTTCTTATGTTAGGATAGGGCTCAGACTTTCCTCATGCTTCTGCTTCATATTATTCCTAATTCCTAAGCGATTGGGCATACTGTGAAGTGTCTGGGGGTCTAGCAGTGTTATGTGTTGGCATTTATGTGCAGTCGAGAATAACCTTAGAAGTACTCTTGAATACTAATTCGCATTATCAACCAGACTCGGGGACAATAGATATTTTTGTGTCTCCTTGTTACTGCTTTAATAGAGCAAAGAGCAAGATAACCATTTTTCCTAGAGAACCTGCGTGTCTTGGTGTTTGAGTCAGATATTAAGAGCGTGTCTGTTGTAGGGTAGTACGGTGCTGTGGGCTAGGCTATGTAAGCATCTGTTTGCCCCGGCCCGCTCTCGTAACAGTGGCGACCTCATGCCAGGATAGTACGATAGTATAGAGTTCTTGTGGTGTAAAGCAATTATATTTAGATTGTCAGTAATTTTTCTTGCAGTTGAAAGTCTACGGACATCGTACTCTTATGTCATTAACCCGTGTCCACAACTATTGCCAAGATGCCGCATGTTGATTACATTCCTGTTCATATTGTGGGGAGGGAGGACGTTTGGCAGTTTATTCGAACCCAACCTAGTCAAGAAGAGGTTGCTGGCAGGAGTAGTGATGAATTAAGAGGTGTGTTGGAGGTGTATGGTTGGAGGTGCAGTGGTATGGCTAAGGCAGAGTTAGTTCAAGAGGTGTGTAAGTTAGTTGTACAGACTAATGGTCTTCAGGAAGCTAGTACTCGTGTTGTGGATGATGGCACCATCCAGCATGTGCCACAGCGTCCTATCAGTCAGGCTAGCTACCATTCTACTGGGGACCGGAGTGGAGCAACAACTCCATAGCAAGGTGATACTGTATGTAGGCAGTCTCCTACTATTACCACAGCACCTGCCACCACCGTCAGCATTTAACCCTATCAGTACGGCCTCTTCATTTTCACGGGGCTATGTTCATGCCCCTATGGCCAGTACATTAAATGTTTCAAGTTATGCTAGCAATCCTCAGTATCCTCCTTCTTCCCCCCATGTGTCGTTGGCCACACCTCAGCATTTCAATGCCACTCATATGGTGGGTGCTCATCACCATGTGCCCCCTTTCGCCCAGTTTCCTCCTATAGCCCTGATAGGGTCGAGAAGGATTCCAGAGGTTGAGCTCCAGCTTAAGAGATTGGAGATAGAGGAGAAGACAATACAGACAGAGAGAGAAGAGAGACAGAGAGAGAGAGAGAGCAAGATAGAGAAGAGAGACAGAAAGATAGACAGATTGAGTTGAGGAGAATGGAGATAGAATTGGAGAAGATGAAGTTGGAAACTAGTGGGCAAAGACGACAGGGGAATAATGCTGGTCATACATCTAAGGAGGAAGCAGAAGAGGTGCTGTTGTCTCGACGGCTGACACTCGTGCCGGCCTTCGATGAACTCAAGGTCACGGAGTGGTTCTTGCGTTTTGAGAAGAAGGCCCACGAGTATTAGTGGCCGAGGCAGCGCTGGGCGGTGTTGGTGTCTAATGTTTTAAAGGGCAAGGCTCTTGATGCATACGATCGCCTAGAAGTGCAGGAGCTAGAGTATGATGTACTTAAAGAGGCTGTGTTAAAAGCCTACGAGATGCGTCCCGAGGCTTACAGGTTGGCCTTCAAGGGGACTCAGAAGCAGCAGGGGGACTCCCACGTGGAATGTGCTAGGTACCTGCGCAATACTCTAGCTAAGTGGCTGCATTCAGAGTCGGCTGGTACTTTTGAGGCGGCGTGTGAGGTTTGAGTGATGGAGCAGTTTACCAGCATAGTTGAAAAGGACATTGGGGCAAAATTAAAAGAAAAGCGGTTTAAATCAATAAGGGAAGCAGCAGTTTGGGCTGATGACTTTGCACTAGCCCAGCATGGCACGTGCATGGGGAGAATTGGTGACAGGAGAGACCGACCTGTGCACCAAGCAGCCACAGTATCAGCTCGCCCATCATCACCCAAAGGTACCACAAATAAGACACAGCATTATACCAAGGCTGACAACCAGCAAGCTTCTACGGAAGTGAGATGTTATTTTTGCAAGCAAGTGGGTCATATTAAACCTCAGTGTGCTAAATGGAAGGCTACCCAGGAACCCAAGGCTGTCCAGTTGGTGGCGTCACTAGGGGAGGTGCCTGTGAAAGGCAGGCCAGGTACTGGTGAGTTTGGGGAGCAGTGTTGGCAAGCGCGAAGCAGGGTAGTAAGAACTTTGCCGCCCCAGATGGTATCACCACCTGAGCATAACCAGACTTCCCCTGATTGGTGTCGGCCATTCATACATGATGGATTTGTACGGGTTGGGGAGCAGACTTACCCTGTAAAGGTGTTTATGGATACTGGTGCGCAACAATCCATGTGTCGCAACCTGACGGGGGACCTATTAGTACGGAAGAGTTTGTGATGTGCAGGGGAATCAACAGTGAACAATTCTGTGATTTAGTCCCGGTGACCCTAGAGTGCCCACTTTTGACTGCCGAGTGTAAGGTGGCTATGGTGGACACTCTGCCAGTTAAGGGGGTGGACTTTTTGCTCGGGACTGACTTGGCAGGGGATGTAGTTTTCCCGCCTCCTATAGTCATCGCTGAGGCTGCTTTTGTGCCCCCTGGTGGTGGTTGTTTGCAATAAGATAAAATGGACTCTGTCTACCCTGTTGGTGCAGTGACCCAATCAGTGACACATTTGCCACAACAGGTGGATGCGGGGGCCAAAAGCCATGAGTGCGGGCCATCCCATGATGCACTACTAGATGACACTGGACCGGAGACAGCTGTGGGCTTGGCTGACCCCAGTGAGGCTACCGAGACTGATAGAGGTGACCTAGTGCCAGACGAGGAGTCTGACATAGTGATATCGACTCAACCTTCTGATATATTTGAGAGGTCAGAGGTAACTGCCTTGATGGAGTTACCTAGAAACAAATTGAGCATGTTGCAGCACGAGGACCCGAGTCTGGGCCTCCTGTTTAAAAAGGTTGGTACGACTGGTGGGTTGAACGGTCAAGCAGAGAAATTTGTTGTAAAAGGGGCATTGTTGTGTCGGCAGTGGAAGCCGGATACGAACTCAGGTTTGGGGGAGGAGCAGTTAGTGGTGGCTGCCCAGTTCAAGGAGGAGCTGGTTAGGCTAACGCAGGTGGCACCACTGGCGGATCATTTAGGGGTATGTGAGACTACTGATAGGCTACATTCTCATTTTTGGTGGCCTAATATGCATGCATCGGTGGCTTCTTTTTTGATGTGTCATATCGGTAAGCTAGTTGGAGAACCCCACCCAGGAATACCCGTGGCACCTTTGCTCCCTACACCTGCAGTTGAGCCGCCATTGACTCGTGTCATAGTCAAGGTTGGTCCCTTATTACCCAACAGTTCGGGAGATAAATCCTTGCACACTTAAATTGATACTACCACTAGATACCCGGAGGCTATCCCGGTTGGCAGCATGAACACGAAGATGAGAGACCATTGTAACAAACAGGCTATATCTAGGGTGTTCAAGGTGGGCAACGAGGCTTTGGCATGGTTGTCAGTTCAGGGTCGACCCATGGCTGCTAAGTTTTGTGGTCAGTATCAGGTCATTAACCTGACAAGCGCGAAATAGACCTAGGGGCTAGGGTAGTTATTTGTGCATTTCTAGCCTTGGATTCTGACAGAATTCGTTATATTTACAATATAGAGCATTATTTGTTTTCGGTATCCTTTTATTTTACATATATGATGTATATATGAACCTTCAAGAGTGCTAAAATAAGTGGGAAAAGCATTTGGGTGGTGAAAAACGAAGATATTGGCCACCCGGTCATAATCTCAGGCGAGAGAGAGCCACAGGCAACCCTCCTCTCTCGCTGTCTGTGAGGTAACTGAGACGAGCGGGGCGGTGTGGGCCTGTGTCTGGGTGTTACATAACGATCTTTTCTGCAACCCACTTGTGCTACATTATCGCGGGAGAGAAAAATAACCGATAAATGATGATAATAAGAGGAAAAATAGGTGATAATTGAGGAGGGGAGGGAAGGGGGAATATGGTGGAGAAGGAGGGGAGGGGAGTGGGTGAGATTTACATGGATGAGTACTGGAGGGGAATTATCTCACCTTCAAATTCCTTTGTTTTGATAGGCCCTTTTTTTTTTTTGGAAGGCTTTTTTTATGGTCTTGCTTCCGTGAGGCCTATCGCGTTCCCTATAGGAAGCCTTCCGTGAGGCCTATCGCGCTTGCCGGGTTAAGCAGATTGGTGAGGTTGACTATGTAATAGATACGCCCGACTGTCGCATAACCTCCCAATGCTGCCCTATTAAAATGCAACAGCCCTACCATAGACCGACTGCATCTGGCCGTGGCGCTGATGGAGGTGATGCTGCGCAGGCAGGTTTAGTATCAAGGAATGCGGGGGTGCGCATGTATGGTATCGGCGGGGAAGCCTTGGCACTTATGAACTGTGGGAGTGACTGCACAGGTGGTACAGATTGTTCCTCTCATGACCTGGCTGTGTTAGGGACGATGGAGGAGAAGGAGGGAGACTATAGTTTAGAGGCTGTGGTCCCGGCTGGGTTGTGGGAGGGCAATGAGTATGTTGTTCTTCGAGATAAGTTGCAACCTCTTGTTCCTAATCGCCAAGAGTTGTTTACTAGGCTGTGGCAGTACTTCCGCATGTTTTTTGATTCTCCAGGCCTGATGTCCGGGGTGGCCCCAGATATAGAGGCTGGAGACAATGCAAACCTCAAGTTGGCTCCCTACCGTATAAATCCTGCTCGACAGCCTGTCTTAGAAGCAGAGCTGGACTACATGGTGGAGAAGGGTCTGAGGGATAAGGGATATCGTGAGTGGTCTTTGCCAGTGACTTTTCAACCTGAGCAGAGTGGCAAGATCCGTGTTTGTGCTGATTGCACGTCTACCAGCGTTGGCAGAATCGCCTCTCGTTAGCCACTAGCGCTCGCCAGGGACATCGAAATGGGCTACAGTTATCAGATAAAATTGTTCTTTCTTTCCTAGAACTCGCATTGTCACAGACAGTCCAGTGCTGGTCTTTATTTTCGTCTGTGACAACAGGAAGTATTTTATATCATTAATAGAATATAAGATGCATTGTGTAAAGTTAAGGAGAAAGTGAGATATAGGCAGCGTGATGGTAATATGTGCGTGTGTATGTATGTGCTGCCTCGCTCGGAGGAGTTTTCCCGCTCGCGCGAGGGCTTTCCCTCGCCTTTGATTGGCTGGTGGATCCTGGCGCGTCCTAGGGGCCTGCTGCCTTGTGACGTCTCGGCTTCGGCACGACTTCGACCGGTCCTGTGGTAGCCTGGGTTGTCTTTTCGGCTGCGTCCTTTGCGAGTGTAGCATTGTGTTGACTGAGGGCTTTGGCCTGTTCCAGTTCCACACTTTGCTGCCTCTTTGCTTGTCTTTTGAGGGTCGCCAGGATAGAACCAGATACTTGTGATCTGGATCTATCAAGAGAGCACCCCAGTCAATTAACGTAACTTAAAGGATGCAGTCTTAAGGACATCGCTAGGCTACGAGCCTGTCTTGCTCAACCCCAGTTACTTACCTAGAGTATCCCAGCTAGACATTATTAATTGAGTAGACACTTGTTAGTATTTAATATAAGCTCTTTGATATGTACGCATTATTATTCACAGCATTTATTAGTCTAGGTTGTTGCTGAGCCTCACAACCATAGCAGACTGTTTCGTTGATGAGGAAGTACTTCTTTTAGTGTCGAGCATTGCTACCGTTGCGCATATTTGGATTCTCGTGTCAGTTAACATTATAATTTTTTATGTCCTATCTTTTAGTGTATTCAGTTTACACGTGTGGTGTCCTGCCTCCTGCCTTTATATAATTTAAGATACGAGCATCTTATGAGCATCAGACTTTCTTCAGAAGTTTCCAGGTCTATGCTGTAGGACTATACTTCACTTTCTTTCAGATAGGAGTGAAGAGTTTATTGTTATTTAGAGTAACTGTATTGAAGCATCTTTTTATTGTATTAAATCTTGCAGTGATTTAATTGATCTTTCCATAGATTCCTTTTTATGCATTTTAACGTAACTTGCATCTTGTTTGTTATCAGGCTATACCAGTGTGGGTTAGCCTGAAGTAGAGTACATTTATGCCCAGTTAAGGATACCACGTTATCGCAGATTAACTCTGGAGGGTATAGGTGTTTTTGTTCGCCGGCATATAAGTTCGAGGGTTTGGATCTAGCGTACCGTTGTTGCATAGTGCCCTATTACTAGTCCAATCATTAAGTGCCCTTGTTTTATTCGTAGCCCCGGTTGTAAAAAATGGCGACCTTGCCTAGTATCTTATCTTATTCGTCATACCAAATGAACTAAGAAATAATTGCAGGATTTTTGGACATTTGTTTTTGGAGGAATATTTTGGACACTTTGGATTTTTTTTTTGGCAACGTAGTATAGCACTTGAGTTGTCTTCAAACATTTTTTGAGTGAATAGTGCTACATGAGAGTTTAGGTACTTTTTTTTTTTGTATAAACGTTGAGAATTTTCGGTGGACACTATGTCGAATGAAGGATCAATGCACAGTGAGGACACAGTACGGGAAGCAGACTCTGAGGTGCAGCAGCGGGGTTTGTTAGAAGGCATTACAGTAGTAACTAGTGAGGACGATGCAAGGGAGTTTCTGGAGATGCCTATTACTGTTGACCGGGTGTCGGGGATTGATCGGTATGGTCTCCAGTGTTTGGCCACGGTCATGGGGCATGTTGGCACTAGCAGCATGACGAGAAGTGACCTGGTGGCCTGTGTGCTTGGCGGGGTGCGTGGGGCTTCGGGTGGAGCGGGAGCTGGGGCACCTTCGGCCCATCCCCCATTCCGCTCGACTCCTACCATGGCGTCCCCTCGAGCTCCGGAGCCGGGTATGTTCCCGCAGGCCGATAGTCACTGGCAGCGTGGTTTGTCACTGGGTGGGTCTCCAATTGTTGCATCTCCTCCTCCTCAAGGTTTAACTCCAGATATGATCTTCCAGCTTGAGATGGCTAAGATTCAGCAACGGCAGCGAGAGGTTGAGGCTGAGGAGAGAAAGGCCATACGTGAGGCTTGTTACGACTGGGGTTCAAATATATCAGGGCTCTTATTCATTGGACTAGTAATGGCATAAATGCTACAACGGAAAGCGCTAGATCCAACCTCTGATGTATATTCCCAGTGAACAAAGCACACAAATACTCTACAGAGTTCTATATGCAATAATAGGCTATCAAACTCTCAATAAATGTGCGTCTACTCTAGGCTTAATGTTATGTGAAAACAGCCTATTACTACCTATAACCGAAGGTGCTTGGTTATGGTATGCAAAGTAAGGTGGTAAGAGAAGTTACAGCTTACGTTACTTTAATCAATAAATGTCAGGCACTCCTGCATGAAAGAAAGTGCACTAAAGTCCTTCAACACTAACAAGGAATCTTCTTTAAATGTTAGATGCTATAAAGATGCTCGTATCGGAAATGGAACCCAAAAAGGCAGGCAGCGGAACAATGCTCGTGCAGGCTATGCACACAAAAAGGCAGAATATATAATGCCGTCGGAGCCAAGAATATTCTAAACACTACAACAATAATAATAATCGCCACGACAATGCAGTATTCCTATCAACAAAAAGAGCCTAAGTCGTTTGTGTCTCAATACATCAAACTAGGCTGCGAAATGCTTGTGTAATCATAAATGGGTATGCATAAAAAGAGTAATTAGGTTAATATACTTAATGTCTACTGTGACTGATAAAGTCTAGCTAGAGTCAATGATATGAGATACTGGTGCGCATGGCATGCTGCATAGCCTAGTGCAAATCTCAAGTCTGTGCGTCAAATATTACGTTATAATGAAGGGTAGCTCTCTTGAGAAACCTTAATACCGAAGTATTAAGCGTTCTCCTGGCGTACCTCAAAGACAAACAACGAGCTTAGAACAGTGCAGAATGGTATAGGCAAAAAGCGCTCATTCGTGCATGCTCTACTCTCAATGGCACACAGACTAGAATTTACTCAATCAACTCCAGTTCTCAGGTATGTCGTGCCGCTTTTAACTAAAGCCAGCACTCATAGGAAACAATACCTTATAATATCAGACTCCTAGTCTAGCATTATCTAATCCAGCAGAACACTAATAATTATAGGACGCGGTACTATGAAAGCCAACCAATGCTTCGTGATCAACTTATCTTAACACTAACATACATGGGTTATATCAGACCTTAACGCACAATACAACTGGCCAGCATTAAGCTGATTTTGCAGAGTTAACCAGAGGGGATATAATGTTAATAAAAAGGTGGTGAAAGATATGGAAAATGAGAGAGATAGGCAGAGGAAAAGATTCTCAGGTGCGAAGCAGGGACAGATAGCAAGGGAAAAAAGATGGATGCGTTCTAGAAACCAGATCTGAGGGAGAGAGTGGCGAGGAACTGTATTATATACTCGCACCAGCTCGAGCCGCGTGGGAAAAAAGCGGTTACAAGTCCTCTAGCCACTAGCAAGGGAGCTAACAGCATGGGAAGGACCTCTCTCAACCAACCCCCACGAGGCAGCCAGCCGTGATGTCATCGAGCGGGGCAAAAACACTGCGCGCTCCCTCTCACTCTGTTCTACTCTCTCTCTCTCTCCCAGATCCCATCATTACTAGTTAATGATAAAACATATACTTTACAATTAAATATATAAAGCCTTGACATGGGTGAAAACAAAGAGCCTTTCTGGACTGCCCATGACACGAGCTTTCATATGAAATAAAGCACACTCTAATACATAAACTGTAGCCCCATCCACTGCCCTGGCGATCCTAGCGAGTCACTGTAGGACAAGCCATGCGGTTTTAACGGAGTGGTTAACGTCACACCCCCCCCCAAGATTTTTCTCAGAGGCCTCAAGGCTCACAAAAATCTGATGGTTAGAACCCATGCTATATCTCCACTTCCCATCACCCAGCGGCAGTAAAATATCTGGCACAGTTCTTCAACAAAACATTTTTCAAAATTATAACCCTCCCCAACACCATAGGTTAAATTATATGTAGTTATGCTCCTCAAGAGCGAGCTTCTCTAGCCCAGCATTCTGAGAGGAGTGCAACTCAGAATTACTGCTATAACATACTAACAAAATTCAACTATCAAAGAAAGTTTTTATTTGATTTTTATGTTTATAATTTGTTTATTTCGGCTGCACTATAGGGGCAAACCTAGTTTGTTCTTCTATACCAAACGCTCAACTCCTGCTTTACGACCCAATACGCTGGGCTACAACCGCGAGCCAACAAGCACCAAGCGCAAAATACTATTCAAACTAAAGCAGGAGGCTACCCGTGTGTCAATCTACCCAGGATCATATACCCTTGAACGACCATCTGCAACCACGTTGTCACAACCGGCAATATGGCGTATGTCCAGGTTATATACCAATAACCTTAGTGACCACCTGGTCAGCCTCATATTCCGATTGTGAAACTGGTCCAAGAACTTGAGAGGGTGATGATCTTGGTAAACTACAACGACCGGACCATAGGCTGGAACATAGACCTCGAAATGCCCCAGCGCAAGCACAACCGCCAGCAGCTCCTCCTCGACAATAGAGCAGCTCCCCTGGGCCGAATTGTACTTCTCCGAGCAGAAACTAACAGGATGCTCCAGCCCATCATCGTCCTTTTCCACAAGGACGGCACCAGCCCCCACACCACTAGCCTCCGTTGCTAGTTGGAAAGGTAGGCTAAAGTCAGGGGCCCTGAGGATCGGGTGAGTGCACAACAGGTGTTTTACTTCCCTAAACACCTTCTCACACTCAGGCACCCATTTGAACTTTTTATCCTTCAAGTTATCCTCCACCTGAGCTTGACTGTCCCGTTCTCCTTCTCCACCTTGACTGCTAAACGTCATCACAGGCACAGTGAGAGGCTCAGGGGGGTGCCTCCCATACTCCTTCACGGGATTATCATGACATAACTGATTGCGCTTCCGTCTGTCTGGAGTGGCTACCAAGTAATCCAGGTCTGATAGCTCCTCAACCACCCTATAAGGACCAGCGTACTTTGCGGATAAGGGGTGACCTAAAAGGGGCAGTAGAATCAACACCTCCTGACCCACGTGAAACTCCCTGAGTTCAACCTTGAGGTCGTACCTGTCCTTCCTGAGGGCCTGAGAGCTAGTCAAATTACGGCCAGCCAACTCCAGACTGCGCAACATCCGTTCTCGACTGTTGAGGACACACTTGAGCATAGAACAAGGTTTGTCTGCGCCATCCCATACTTCTTCAACCATATGGAGAGGCCCTCTGACACGGTGTCCAAAGACAAGCTCATTAGGGCTGAATCCCAAACTCTCCCCAGGTACCTCCCGCACAGCATACAAAACACATGGCAGGCCAAGATCCCAATCCTTCCCACTCTCAAAGCAACAACAACGAAGCACAGATTTCAAGGCTGAGTGCCATCGCTCTAACACACCCTGGCTCTCCGGATGATACGCAGATTACACAACCCCAACAATCTCATGCTGCGGCATTGCTTGGACAAAGAGGCTAGAAGTGAAGTTGGGTCCCTGGAGTGACTGAAGCCCCTGCGGGTAACCATACCGGGAAAAATACACTAGCAAGCTTCGGACCACCGTCTTCGCCGACCCATTTCTCATAGGGTACGCGTCAGGGTACCTTGTTGCTACATCTCCCGACTGTGCATCACTGTCCTCCTTCAACTCTTTCGTCTTTTTAAGCCCATCCTCTGCCCCTTCAGGAACAGTTACTGGGTCTTCTCCAGACTCGATATTTGGTCCTAATACTGAGTCCCCGAGAAGGTCCGTTGATACTAAACTCTCAACCGCATCAACTTTCAACCCCTTCTCGGTACTCTTCCTCCGCTGATCTAAAGATTGTTGACCAGAATGTGACTCCCTGGATGCAGGATCTCCGGTGACAACACACGCCATAGGCTGCACCGGACACTTCTCAACCCACTCCTGCTCCTCCCTACTCACGTCGGCCGGCTTCTCGTCAACGACCAAGGGTGGAGCCTCAGAAGTAGGTCCCGCAAAGTCGTTGCCGAGAAGGAGGTCGACGCCCCCAACAGGTAACTTCTCCACAATTCCTACATCCAGGTCCCGAGTCACACACCATCAACTTCCACCTTCATTCTTACAAGCGGGTATGACCTTGTCGCATTAACTCCCTGAACCACAACCACCCGCGCCGTATTGACAGGTTTACCAGTGAAATTTCTCAACAGTGTTTGTGATGCCCCAGTGTCACGCAAAATTCTCACCTCATGTCTTCTACCCCCCCACTCCACACAACCGAGTCCCCTGTGGTCACTAAAGGCATCACGGACAGGGAATAAGCCTTCCGGATCCTTCTGCACTGGCAGTGTATTTACCTCGGAAGAAATGCCTCTAACAAACTCCGATGTCCTCTTGAACACTCCAATGCCGTGAGCAAAAGACACGGCTGCCGGAGGAGGTCGACTAGGGCACTCATTTGCCTTATGACCCTCCTGGTGGCAACTAAAACACATAAATTTTGGTTTCGGCTTATACTGTGATGTAAAAGGCCCCTGACTTTTCACATACGGTGTGGTGTAAGGTTTGGATTCAGTTTTAGTTTCATGGCTCTTCTGTTTAAATGTGTCATTGTTACGTGGAGGGGGAGGATAACGGTCCTTAGCACTTACATTGTACTTCTGTGAGGACCCGCAACCCCGAATCAACGACAGCCGTCGATCAGCCATTTCTGCTGCTTCGACTAGAGTTCTTGGGTTTTTCTCTTTCAAGTTCAAAGTTAGATCACCGCCCGTGCTCTTAAAGAACTGCTCCAACATCATTAACTGTTTAATTTCATCAAATGTTGTGACCTTCTCAGATCGGAGCCAGTTCCCCACAGCATCGGACAAGTCCCGGGCGTGTTCCAAAAAGGTGCTATCTCTTCCCTTAATTACACCCCGGAACTTCAAACGGTACGTTTCTGGTTGCAGTTCGTAAGCCCTCAGGACAGCCTCCTTGAGATCCTCGTACACAATACATAACTCCAAAGGTAACGCATCGTAGGCTTTAAGACCCTTGCCTATTAATCTAGAGGATACAAGTGCTGCCCATTTATTCACTGGCCACTGGTGTTCCTGGCACTTCTTCTCAAAGCGTGTGAAAAATTCTGTTACACCACTCTCATCAAACACCGGAACCAGTTTCAATAAGTGCGAGAGAGACTGCTCATGAACACGGTTACCAGCCCCAAGTCGCTGTCCCGTTGTCTCTACTCGCGACTTCTCTACGTCCATGTCGGCACAGTACCTAGTCGACTCAGCTTGAATTTTTGCTAGCTCTATTTGCTGCTGATGCTGAAGCTCACATACCCTGATAGCCTTTCTCTCTTCGATCTTAGCTAATTCGAGCTGAAGCAATAATTCTGGAGTTAACCCTTGAGGAGGTGAAGGTGCTACAATGTTTGAAATTACCGGTGGTCCCCCCAGGGGCAACCCACCCTGCCAGTCACCACCCACCTGTGGAAGCGTACCCGGGGTCCGCAAACTACTGGAATGGCTGGGAGTCGAGTGTAGGGGAAGCATGGCCGAAGGGCTCTGAGCACTCAACCAATCTCGCTCACCAGTCACCCTGCCCAGTACACACGTTATCAAGTTATCCCTGGTCATGCTGCTAGTACCCGCATGACCGATAGCTGTGGCCAGGCATTGAAGACTGTACCGATTCACACCCACCAACCGCTCGGCAGTAACAGGCCATTGCAAAAATATCCTAGCATCCTCCTCACAGTTCACCTGATTAACCATATCATCATACTGCTGTTCCTCAGTTTCGACATTACGTACTGTGTCTCCATTCTCCTCTGATCCGGTATAAGACATGATGCTCACAAAAATTTCTCACCACAATATTCAGAAAAGAAGTACCCCAAACTCTTATACCTCAATATACACAGAAATTCTCGGAAATACTCAAGGGCTATACTATGTTGCGAAAAAAAAATATTCTTGCTGATCCCCGCAAAATATTCTCCAAAACAACAAATGTTCCCTGCTAATAAATGTAGGTTCACCAAATCCTAGGTAAGGTCGCCATTTGTTACGACTGGGGTTCAAATATATCAGGGCTCTTATTCATTGGACTAGTAATGGCATAAATGCTACAACAGAAACCGCTAGATCCAACCTCTGATGTATATTCCCAGTGAACAAAGAACACAAATACTCTACAGAGTTCTATATGCAATAATAGGCTATCAAACTCTCAATAAATGTGCGTCTACTCTAGGCTTAATGTTATGTGAAAACAGCCTATTACTACCTATAACCGAAGGTGCTTGGTTATGGTATGCAAAGTAAGGTGGTAAGAGAAGTTACAGCTTACGTTACTTTAATCAATAAATGTCAGGCACTCCTGCATGAAAGAAAGTGCACTAAAGTCCTTCAACACTAACAAGGAATCTTCTTTAAATGTTAGATGCTATAAAGATGCTCGTATCGGAAATGGAACCCAAAAAGGCAGGCAGCGGAACAATGCTCGTGCAGCCTATGCACACAAAAAGGCAGAATATATAATGCCGTCGGAGCCAAGAATATTCTAAACACTACAACAATAATAATAATCGCCACGACAATGCAGTATTCCTATCAACAAAAAGAGCCTAAGTCGTTTGTGTCTCAATACATCAAACTAGGCTGCGAAATGCTTGTGTAATCATAAATGGGTATGCATAAAAAGAGTAATTAGGTTAATATACTTAATGTCTACTGTGACTCATAAAGTCTAGCTAGAGTCAATGATACGAGATACTGGTGCGCATGGCATGCCGCATAGCCTAGTGCAAATCTCAAGTCTGTGCGTCAAATATTACGTTATAATGAAGTGTAGCTCTCTTGAGAAACCTTAATACCGAAGTATTAAGCGTTCTCCTGGCGTACCTCAAAGACAAACAACGAGCTTAGAACAGTGCAGAATGGTATAGGCAAAAAGCCCTCATTCGTGCATGCTCTACTCTCAATGGCACACAGACTAGAATTTACTCAATCAACTCCAGTTCTCAGGTATGTCGTGCCGCTTTTAACTAAAGCCAGCACTCATAGGAAACAATACCTTATAATATCAGACTCCTAGTCTAGCATTATCTAATCCAGCAGAACACTAATAATTATAGGACGCGGTACTATGAAAGCCAACCAATGCTTCGTGATCAACTTATCTTAACACTAACATACATGGGTTATATCAGACCTTAACGCACAATACAACTGGCCAGCATTAAGCTGATTTTGCAGAGTTAACCAGAGGGGATATAATGTTAATAAAAAGGTGGTGAAAGATATGGAAAATGAGAGAGATAGGCAGAGGAAAAGATTCTCAGGTGCGAAGCGGGGACAGATAGCAAGGGAAAAAAGATGGATGCGTTCTAGAAACCAGATCTGAGGGAGAGAGTGGCGAGGAACTGTATTATATACTCGCACCAGCTCGAGCCGCGTGGGAAAAAAGCGGTTACAAGTCCTCTAGCCACTAGCAAGGGAGATAACAGCATGGGAAGGACCTCTCTCAACCAACCCCCACGAGGCAGCCAGCCGTGATGTCATCGAGCGGGGCAAAAACACTGCGCGCTCCCTCTCACTCTGTTCTACTCTCTCTCTCTCTCCCAGATCCCATCATTACTAGTTAATGATAAAACATATACTTTACAATTAAATATATAAAGCCTTGACATGGGTGAAAACAAAGAGACTTTCTGGACTGCCCATGACACGAGCTTTCATATGAAATAAAGCACACTCTAATACATAAACTGTAGCCCCATCCACTGCCCTGGCGATCCTAGCGAGTCACTGTAGGACAAGCCCTGCGGTTCTAACGGAGTGGTTAACGTCACAGGCTGAGCTTCAGGTTGAGGCTACGAAGTACTGTGCAGACAGAGAACTTGAGAAGTCTTGGGAGGAGTCGACAGGGCAGCGTCTCGGTCCTGGGAATCGAGGTCTTGATCAGTCTTTATCGCACCTTCTTAAGTTAGTCCCTGCATTTGACGAGTCGGGTGTCACCGAGTTTTTCCTGCGTTTTGAGAAGAAGTGCCGGGAGCATCAATGGCCCGAGGTTAAGTGGGCAGCCCTTGTTTCCTCTAGGTTGGTTGGCAAAGGACTCAAGGCATATGATGCGTTGCCCTTGGAGTCTTGCGTCGATTATGAGGTATTGAAGGAAGGTGTTCTGCGGGCGTACGAGTTACAACCAGAGACATATAGGTTGAAGTTTCGGGGTGTTACGAAGGGTCGTGAGTGCACTTTTCTAGAACATGCCCGGGAACTGTCTGATGCATTGAGAAATTGGCTGAGGCCAGAGAAGGTGACGACATTCGAGGAGCTTGAGCAGTTAGTCCTTCTAGAGCAATTTTTTAAGTGCACAGGCGGCGACCTGACTTTGAACCTCAAAGAGAAACAGCCTTAAACTCTACAACAGGCAGCTGAGATGGCTGACCTGAGAATGTCGCTGATTCGTGGGTGCTGGTCTGCATAACGGACCGATGCAGTTAACAAGGGGCGCAACACTCCACCCCTCCGAGTCAGTGATTCAACATTTAATAACGAAAGTAAGAGCAATGATACTAATTTTGACCACAAACCAAAAACCATCCCATTTAAGAAAGGTCAGGGCCCTTCCCCATCTCAGGGGAAGTCCAAAGGTGAAGTAGAGTGTTTTAAGTGTCATAACAAGGGGCATTTTGCACATTCCTGCCCTAGTAACCAACCTACAGCAGTCGTGTCTTTGGCTAGCAACATTGGGGTGTCTCTGAGGTCTTCTGCATTTACCGGGGTGATATGTCAGATGCGGGGGCACAGCCAGTGAAGGAGTGTCCGGAAGGCTCGAAACCTGTCCACGATGCTTTTTGCGACCATAGAGGGCGTGGCTGCATGAGTTGGGCTGGTTGCAAGCATGGGTTGGAGTTGTTGCGTGATACAGGTGCATCCCAGACTCTGATGAAAAACTTTACAGGCCAACCTATAAACGCGGCACGGGTAGTTGTGGTGCAGGGTATTAATGCTACAAGGTCATACCCGTTGGTTCGAGTGGAGCTGGAGGTTGATGGTGTGACACGAGAGATAGATGTTGGAATCGTAGAGAAACTGCCAGTAGAGGGCGTCGACCTTCTTCTCGGCAACGATTTTGCGGTACCTGCTTCTGAGGTTCCACCCTTAGTCGGTGCCGAGAGGGCGGCCGACGTGAGTAGGGAGGGGCAGGAGTTGGTCGAGAGGTGTCAATCACAGCAGAGGGCGTGTGTTGTCACCCAATCTCGTGAATCTAAGGTGTCACAGCCTATTCCTCAGTCTCTAGACCAGCGGAGGAACGGTCGGAAGGAGAAAGCTAAAGTTGGGAGTTTTGTGAGTTTTGATCCAGCGGCTCTTCTTGGCGACTCGGTACTTGACCCAGAGGTAAGCTCCGGAGGGGCCCCAGAACCTGTCCTCCCTAGTGACATGGTTGGGCGTGATGGCACTCCGCGACAGAATAGTTCCCAGTTGGAGGAGAGTTGTGGGAACAGGGCTATTGAACACGAGGACGGGGAAACATGTCATGTGAACCTGTTAAAGGAGTTTGTGAGGCAACCACCTGAGCAGCCTACTGTCCCTGCGTTGGTCTGCAGCGGCCAAGGTGGAGAAGGAGAGGGGGGCAGTGGGGCACAGGTGGAGGAGAGTTGGGATTGTCGTGTCTCGGCGGAGCAGTGGGCAGGGGACACGAGTCTGGTGGCTGTGGAAGCGCTAGAGCACCTGCCTGAGCAGCAGTGTGCAGCGCTCCAGCACCAGCTCGGTTCATACCCCACTGGTCGTGCCGAGCACCCAGGCCTCACAACTCATGCGGTGCACGATGTTCCGCTGGCAGGTCACTTGAGTGTGAGTAGACCGTTGGCCTCGTTGTTTCGGTGGTTCAATGTGGGCGACGAGGATTTGGCATGGTTGTCAGGTCAGGGTCGACCCATGGCTGCCAAGGGTGGTGGTCAGAATGAGGACATTGAGCAGATTGGTGAGGTTTGCCGTGGAGTGGATGTGCCCGGTCGTCGCATAGCCTCCCAATGCTGCTCTAGTCGAATGCAACAGCCCTACCATAGACCGACTGTATCTGGCCATGTCGCTGAAGGCGGTGATGCTGAGCAGGCAGATGTAGTCGCAAGGAATGCGGGGGTGTGCATGTACGGTATCGGCGGGGAAGCCTTAGCAATTATAAACTATGGGAGTGACTGCACAGGTGGTACTGATTGTCCCTCTCATGACCTGGCTGTTCTAGGGACGAAGGTGAAGAAGGAGGGAGACTATAGTTTAGAAGCTGCGGTCTCGGCTGGGTTGTGGGAGGGCACTAGGCATGTTGTTCTTCGAGATTAGTTGCAACTTCTTGTTCCTGAGCGCCAAGAGATGTTGTTTACTAGGCTGTGGCAGTACATCCGCATGCTTGTTGCTTCTCCAGGCCTGATGTACGGGGTAGAATCCGACATGGAGGCTGGAGACAGTGCAAGGCTCAAGTTAGTTCCCTACCGTATAAATCCTGCTCAACAGTCTGTCGTGAAAGCAGAGCTAGACTACATGTGGAAAAAGGGTCTGAGGGATAAGGGATATCGTGGGTGGTCGTTGCCAGTGAGTTTGCAATCTGAGTTCAGTGACAAGATCCGTGTGTATGGTGATTGCAAGATTGTGGAAGCATTATCCCTGACAGACACCTCTCCATTACCTAGAGTTGACGACACCATAGACCGCATCGGGGCTGCCTCGCTCATCACGAAGGTAGAACTAGTTAAAGATTATTGGCAGGCCCCGTTGCCGGAGAGAGCGAAGAGAAGTGCCAGTCTTGTGATGAACTGGGCAGTTTATCAGTGTCAGGTGTTGTTTTGCTGCCGGAACCACAAGTTGGATGTGTGGCATGCTAAGGGCACTGATAATGTTTTGGCTGATTGTTTGTCACGGTAGGATTTGTTTGCAGGAGAACCCTCGCCGTTCAGTCAGTGTGTGTTGAGAGTGGAGAAAAACCAGGCTTGCCCCTGTAGAGCAGCCATCAAAAACAACATTAAAATTAAATTGAAAAAAATCACATAATTTTTTTTTTTTGTTTTAGTTAATTGTAAGTTGCCAATGTTATAGCTAAAGTCCTAAGTCGAACATGTCTTTCACTTAGTAGGCTGGGCTCTGTGAAGCTCGCTCAGGGAGCATAGCATGCTAAAATTATACTATTATGTTTGGGAGGGTTTATAAGATTTTCTTTATGCTAATATGTTGTTTTATTTATGATTGAGCTTTGCATTTCATTTCTGGTGGAGTGGCTAGGTGTGGCGGGTCTTGTCGGCATTCTGCCTTGTCAGATATGGTGCTCGCCTAATGTTGAGCGTCCCATATCTTGGGCGGGGTGTGACGTCTACCAGCGTTGGCAGAATCGCCTCTCGTTAGCCACTAGCGCTCGCCAGGGACATCGAAATGGGCTACAGTTATCAGAGAATGTTGTTCTTTCTTTCCTAGTACTCGCATTGTCACAGACAGTCCAGTGATGGTCTTTATTTTCGTCTGTGACAAAGGGAAGTATTTTATATCATTAATAGAATATAAGATGCATTGTGTAAAGTTAAGGAGAAAGAGAGATATAGGCAGTGTGGTGGTAATATGTGCGTGTGTATGTATGTGCTGCCTCGCTCAGAGGAGTTTTCCCGCTCCCGTGCGGGCTTTCCCTCGCCTTTGATTGGCTGGTGGATCCTGGCGTGTCCTAGGGGCCTGCTGCCTTGTGACGTCTCGGCCCGTGATTGGCCGACCATCGCGCCCTTGCAGGCTCCTGTGTAACTAACCTCCTCCATGAGGGTTCCCAGGAGCTGCCCTCCTCAGGACAGGCTTGGTGCGCGTGCTTCTAACATCCCCTTGCACACTCTCTCCCGATCACCCCCTTTATCACTGTTTCGCTCTCTCAACTTCTTCTTTTCTATTACTTCTCGCCTTTATTCAATTACTTATCCCCTTGGGTTCTGCATACGGTTTCCATAGCTGGCCCATTGTATTGCATGCGCCATCCTCTGAGATATTTACATGTACTTAGAATAGGTTTGAGGGTTCTTAGTTAGTATAAGTTAGGAACTCTGTGTGTCTCCATTATTGATTTAGTGTTTCTGCTCTTTTATTTAATGCTAGACTGGGATAAGGTAACTGTAGTCGTTGTCTCCGATGTGTGTACGGTTTGCTTATACCTACACGACTTCGACCGGTCCTGTGGTAGCCTGGGTTGTCTTTTCGGCTGCGTCCTTTGCGAGTGTAGCATTGTGTTGACTGAGGGCTTTGGCCTGTTCCAGTTCCACACTTTGCTGCCTCTTTGCTTGTCTTTTGAGGGTCGCCAGGATAGAACCAGATACTTGTGATCTGGATCTATCAAGAGAGCACCCCAGTCAATTAACGTAACTTAAAGGATGCAGTCTTAAGGACATTGCTAGGCTACGAGCCTGTCTTGCTCAACCCCAGTTCCTTACCTAGAGTATCCCAGCTAGACATTATTAATTGACTAGACACTTGTTAGTATTTAATATAAGCTCTTTGATATGTACGCATTATTATTCACAGCATTTATTAGTCTAGGTTGTTGCTGAGCCGCACAACCAGAGCAGACTGTTTCGTTGATGAGGAAGTACTTCTTTTAGTGTCGAGCATTGCTACCGTTGCGCATCTATAGTATTCTCGTGTCAGTTAACATTATATGTCCTATCTTTTAGTGTATTCAGCTTACACGTGTGGTGTCCTGCCTCCTGCCTTTATATAATTTAAGATACGAGCATCTTATGAGCATCAGACTTTCTTCAGAAGTTTCTAGGTCTATGCTGTAGGACTATACTTCACTTTCTTTCAGATAGGAGTGAAGAGTTTATTGTTATTTAGCGTAACTGTATTGAAGCATCTTTTTATTGTATTAAATCTTGCAGTGATTTAATTGATCTTTCCATAGATTCCTTTTTATGCATTTTAACGTAACTTGCATCTTGTTTGTTATCAGGCTATACCAGAGTGGGTTAGCCTGAAGTAGAGTACATTTATGCCCAGTTAAGGATACCCCGTTATCGCAGATTAACTCTGGAGGGTATAGGTGTTTTTGTTTGCCGGCATATAAGTTCGAGGGTTTGGATCTAGCGTACCGTTGTTGCATAGTGCCCTATTACTAGTCCAATCATTACGTGCCCTTGTTTTATTCGTATCCCCGGTCGTAACATGTTAGTGCATTATCCCAGACAGACACCTCTCCATTACCCAGAGTTGACGACCCCCTAGACCGCATCGGGGATCCCACGTTTATCACTAAGGTGAAATTAGTGACAGGTTATTGGCAGGTCCCGTTGCCAGAGAGAGTGAAGAGAAGTGCCAGTCTTGTGATGGACTGGGCAGTTTATCAGTGTCAGGTGATGTTCTGCTGCTGGAACACAGTTTGGATGTGTGGCATGTTAAGGGCACTGATAATGTTCTGGCTGATTGTCACGGGAGGGTATGTTTTAAGGAGAACCTTCGCCGTTCAGTCAGTGTTGGTGTAGCCTCCTACTTTGGTTTGATTAGCATGTTTACGTCTGGTGCTTGTTGGTTGCCGTATGTAGCCCAGCGTAGGGTCGTAAAGTAGGAGTTGCTGTGTTTCTGTATAGAAGAAAATATTTAAATACAAAAATATAAAAACTAAAAATACTATAAAAAAGACTGTAGTTGTGTATGTCTTGTAGTGTTATTGAAGTATGAGCAGTCTGTTGCTTCAAGATGCACCAACAGACTCCCCCTGGGTGTGAGGGTGTCACTTCCACCAGATATGTCAGCTGTAAGTGTTTGTTTTAACTTGTATAATTCACAAGGTCTATTGTGGAGGGCCTTGGGAGAGGCTAGTTGCTTGCTATCCCTCTTCCTATCTTCCCTCGTGGCTAGCAGGACGGCGCCTGTAGTCTGTGTTGCAGGTTGGCTAGTACTATATTTAATTGTTTTGTTCAGCCCTTGGGGGATTATTTTGTTTATCATAAGTTTGCACAATGATGCTTATATTTATTTGATTGCTTTTGTACTGTTAACTCCTTGCCACATATTATGTTCCAATAAGTCTGAGGAGGCAGTTGACTTACCTTTTGAGTCTTGAATTTGGCTCTTGAGTGTTGTCGAAGCCTTACATTTTTCTCTATTTCCATCCACCAGAATGCTGTTTATTGTGATATATCATATGTCAATGGAAAGAGGAATATTTATAGTACATGATAAAAAAAAAAATGTAAATAAATCGAAATATGAAAGTGTAAATGAGTCCGGACTACAATTATTTCCCATGCAATTGTCTTCACACCGTCTTATCTCTAAATTGTGAGTGATGACCATATATTTTTGTTTGCTCAAATAATAGTATTTTTTATCCTCTTTCCAAATCTGAAAACAGAAATTGTTTATCTTCAATAGTTCTCAAGCAGTGACCGAAAACAAAAAAAATCTGATTTTGATTGATATGGTTTATAACATTTTCGATTTATTTCGTTGCTACGAAGTATATGGTTTTAAATTTAGGCTGTATGAATACGGCAAATAATGCTGATGAGTATAAAACAAACTAGAAGTTCCTACGACAAATACTTTTTGCGCTATGAATATTTGAAATGAAGAGCCAAAATGCGAATATTTACGCTTCACCCGTCTCTGTTCCGCCGACGCTAGCCGGGTTCCGAGCTGTTCCCCACCTCGTCGCTGCGTTATTTGCTTGGATACGTATATAACTATATATCACCGGAATCGGAAAATTGTGCTCTTTCTAATGGTGAAAACCAAAATAATATAACGTATTTGGTTCGTGAGCTATGCGCAATTGTTTCCATGCATTGTTATTGTTATGAAAATATATGAGAATGTTTATACAGTTGTATATCTTTGCCACAATATACAACACTTTTATATAATTTTCCTTGCCAATAATTGTATAATGTTCATAGAAGACATGTCAGTCATGAAGGTTGTCAATTTTACTTACCTGGTAGGGCCACAACCCTTTCCAACGAAAAGGGAAATGGCTCCTGGGTTGACACTGAAAAAAGAAAAAAAAGAAAGCCAGGTTATCTTCAGGTAATAAATTCAGAAATAATTCTATTGTACATGTAAATCAAATAAAGTAATGCATATATATATATATTCTGACATACGGAGCCCTGTATGTTAATTAAGATTTAGAATTAGAGTTGAAGGAGTGTCAAACTACCCAAGCGGCGAAGCAGACTAGCGAGTGGGAAACCAGCTCGCCCGCATACCAGCAAACAAGCCTTCACACCTGCGTGCGTCATAGGGGACCCTGCAAACTACTTCGATGACTCGGAGCTATGACGTATGATCGACGCCAGGAGCTGTGATTGGACCAGGCACCTGCTATGCAACTCGAGGAGCTATGATAGGGGCGCGCACCATCACTCGCCTCCTGATTCGTTCCTACACCATCATCGTTTAGTATATAAGACCCGAGTAGTGGGCATTTAAATCAGTCTCATTTGGAGTTGGGGAAGGTGAACTTGCAGCTGGAGGAAGACGGGGTGAAGTATTATAATGGGATTGTGACTGTCAGTCAGATTATATAAGTGTGTGTTAAGTGTGTTCGGTGTAAACACTTACGTTATGTTGGTTAGTGAGATATGTGATTGGGACGTTAACGCTACTATTCTGTACTTAACTATTTGATTGGGAATTGACGTTAACGCTACTATTCTGTACTTAACTATTTGATTGGGAATTAACGTTAATGCTACTATTTATGTACTTAACTATTTGATTGGGAATTAACGTTAACGCTATTATTATGTACTTAACTATTTTAGTTGACTAACTTGTGGACTAAAGCAACTCTTTAAGTAATTGGGTTATGATGAAAGTAATACTATTGTTTTATATTAATACTTACGAGTTCTTTCATTTTCTTTTAATTAAGCTTACATTGCTTAACGGTGCTTAGTACGGTGATGCTATTGTCTCATATTAGTAATATCGCCTTAGACTAACATGGCTATGTTAATATTACTTCTAGTGATTTCCTAAGCTGAAGAAAATTCTTTTAGCTTCAAAATATTATTTTTGCTTTCCATATTATTTGAGTGAGACCTGAATCGAATCTATGAAGCGATCCTGTAACTTAATTTACTCATAATCAAACCTCAATGTTACGTGGTTAAGAAATACATTTAACTAATTATTAAATATATATCTAACTTTTTATGTGACTTTGATATTAATCCTGATGATAATAATAATACTATTAACGTAAGACAAGAACCAAGAATAATTACATTAAATATAAATTAGAGGACATATAATAAAACTAGCTATTCATTTCAAAAAGGGTAAGAGACAGAAATATTCTTACTTTAATATTTATCTTTCAAGACTTTTTATAGAATTAATAGTCCTTCTTTAGATATAACTTCTTCGGTTCATAACCATAGCCTACTAAGCTTCGGTTAAATACTAATTCTTTATAAATACTACATGAATTTAATTAGTTTCAGTATTTTTCATAATTAAAGAGTATCAGTCAATAAAGGATACTAAGTCCTATAGATCCAAAAGGAAAGGAAGCAACAGGAAATAATTGTATTAGATTTTACTTTTGTTTTGCCTTCAGCTGACTGATACCTTAATATATATCTCTGTGCTATATAGATTCATCAAGTTAACCACTTGATGATCAAGATACGTAACAATATATATATATATATATATATATATATATATATATATCTATATATATATATATATACAAGGTGTCAAACAAAATATAAAGAATGGTAAATGGTAATGTATGTGTGTGGATATATTTATATATATATATATATATATTATATACATATATATATACAAGGTGTCAACAAAAATAATGGTAAAAACAATGTGTGAATGTGTGTATTTATATAATATTATATATATATATATATATATATATATATATATATATATATACAATGTGTCAAACCAGAGAAATATGTGCAAATTTCCAAGCCACCCAAAGAGGTATTGCACTTGACTCGTTATTTTTTTAGAGTGGTTTCCCCAGGAGGCCTATATCAACTGTAGTGCAAGAAATTGATGTGTTTTTTTTTATTATGATGATGGGTTAATGAAGGTGGGTGAATGAAGGTGGGCCCCGAACCTCTGAAGTGATGATTGAATGAATGAATGAATGAATGATTGAATGATTGAATGAATGAATGAAAGGGTGATCAAGGTGAATGAAAGGGTGATGAAGGTGAATGGAAGAATGCATAAAGACTGAATGAATGAATGGGTGATAGTGATTGGAAAGGAATAATGAAGGTGAATAGGAGAATGCATAAATGAATGAATGAATCGTGCAAAGATCCTGGCTATAGGACATCTGCATCGAGTCGATGGTACAGATTGAAGCAATCGTTGACATCGATGCAGAGGCAAACGAGACAAGACTTGCATCGAAAGCTCGTGTCCTTGCGACTTTGGCCATTCGTGTAACACAGATGGCACCGACGTCGCTTGCCGCCGGGGATCTTCTCGAGAACGTGTTCCAAGTTCCTGTTGTACCGGTCATGGTCCAGTACAACAGGACATGGCTTGGAACCCTTTCCTCGAAGAGGACCTCTCCGACGTCCTCTTGGTGCCTGAGCCCTAGCTTGGACGTCTATTACTAGTGGACCCCGGTTGGCATCCATGACGGGTGCTTCCCGAGCGCCACCAACAGCAGCAGCTGCACCCGGTACTACTGTCCTCTTCCCCCTGGGCGGTGGAGAAGGGCTAAAATCCTCATCCGTCCACTCCTCTTCATCTCTCCCCCCCATGTCGTCCTCGCTTTCACTCTCGCTACTCGTCATGTCCAGGATTGTGGCGAGGACGGAGGCCAGCTGGTCCTCCGGGATGGGTTGCTTCTTACTCATGGCTGCTCTTAGACTACTCAGATGTGTAACTGATCTCTAATGGGAGGGGGGGGGGGGGAAGGGGGGTATAACCAAAAATACAAAACAGAACAGCAAAATAAAAACATTATATATATATATATATATATATTATTATTACCAGTATCCATTATTATTATTATTGTTGTACCCCCCCTCCCCTTCCCCCCATATATATATATATATATATATATATATATATATATATATACAAAAAAATATATATATGTCAAACTACAATTAAAAAAAACAAACAAAAAAATGCCCCCCCCCCCCTCCCAAAAAAAAAAGAAAAAAATAAAAAAATATATATATATATATATATATATATATATATATATGGGGGAGGGGGGAGGGGGAGGAGGAGGAGGGGGGCAGGGGGAAGAGGGGGAGGGGGAGTGGGGGGGAGGGGAGAGTATAATAATATATATAATGAATAGATACTAGCCTAGTAATAATAATATATATATGGGGGCAGGGGGAAGAGGGGGAGGGTGAGGGGGAGAGGGAGCGGGGGGGGAGGGGGAGGAGGGAGGGGAGGAGTATAATAATAATAATATAATAAAGCAAAAATATAAATGAAATACAAATATAAATACTCTATTATGGGTGATCCCATACACACCCTGGGGAACAGGAATAACAGGTATAATAATAAATAATAATAATAATAATAAAAATAATAAAATAAACACAAAAATAATAAAAATAATAAAATGGTGGAGGTGGTTGTGGTAGAGCAGTGGTGGAGATTGTGGTGGTGGAGATGGTGGTGGTGGAGATGGTGGTGTTGACACCTATAGGGTTGGGTTCATTTTCTGACCTGACCCACGGTCAGAAAAGTGACCTGACCCACGGTCAGAAAAGGGACCCGACCCTATTGGTGTCAACACCACCACCATCTCCACCACCACCATCTCCACCACCACAATCACCACCACCACCATCTCCACCACCACCACCACCATCTCCACCACCACCACCATCTCCACCACCACCATGACCACCACCACCACCTCCACCACCACCACGACCATCACCACCACCACCACCACCTCCACCACCACCACGACCATCACCACCACCACCACCTCCACCTGCTCGTGGCGACATAAGATGCTGACTGTACTTACTGACACTGCTGAGATTCCCTCGTGGCCACCAAGCCGTATATGTAGAGTGCTTTTGCCAATAAACAACTTACCTCCCAAGCACTTTCCACCAGTAAATTATCGAGCAAAAATGCACAGGGGGGAGGGAGGGAGCATGGCGACATATGCTCCACCAGTTATGAACGTTTTTTCACTAACAAACACTATTACAAGTAAGATACACTACTTGAACTGATAAATAGCAATATAATTCACTCGATATTATATGAAAGTGATCCACAAACAAGCGAAACGTATAGGCAAAAACCATGGCCCCTCGTGGAGCCCACCTTGGTCACGTACACCAGAGAATGCTCCACCAGTTATGAACGTTTTTTCACTAACAAACACTAATACAAGTAAGATACACTACTTGAACTGATAAATAGCAATATAATTCACTCGATATTATATGAAAGTGATCCACAAACAAGCGAAATGTATAGGCAAAAACCATGGCCCCTCGTGGGCCTTTCTCACGTACACCAGACTAGCATAACACATCACTAACATGGTTATTACACCCTAAACAAGACTAAAACAAAAATCCATCGATAACCCAACGATATAGCACTTCGTTTGGGTTATATTAGGGCGGTAATACCAGCCAGGCTGGGCAAAATGGAGGCCCCTTGGTTTAAAGGGCCGCGCACACCACCTAGTAGGCTGGCTGCCGGGAAGAGACTGACTGTTTCTACCCCCGCGGGGCCCTCACAGGGACGCCAGGGGGTTGCTAGATATTTCCACATGTAGATCTAACTTATGGGACTTACCAGCCAAAAGATCGGCTCAATAGCGTCATAAACTTATTTTCTGGCAATATAATAAATCCATATGACGCGGTAGCGTCATATGAGTTTTTGGTTCACTCTGCCATATGACTCGATAGCATCATATAAGTCTGAAGGAGTTAATGAGAGCACAAGTGTCTAATATAATTACAGTATGCAATCTAGTGACGCTTGGAGCTCTCACTTCTCTCTTGGCGCGCCAGGGGACCCTCGTGTGTGTGTTCTCAAGGTCCCAGCACCACTCTAGTCCTGGCTCTCGCTCTGACAACATCACTGTTTGGTGTTGGTCAAGCTTGCTTCTTAAGTTTCCCTTATTACCGCATTTAACCATTTGGTTCCTTATTAGATTGAAGCATTGAGGGGCTCGAGTTATTATAAGCATATTGGTTTTGTTTTACCCTCATTAGTTTAAGTACTAGAGTTTATTTAGTTTCACTGCATATTTCTTGCTCTGGTAAATCTTAATTATAAGCTTCTACACTGTTTCCTTCCATTTCTCTTCCATTATTCTGCTGCATTGCTTGTTATTATTACATGTATATATTCTTTATTATTGAAGTTAATATTCACAGTGGTTTGGGCGGTATGCTCAAGTGCAGCCTGCCCCCAACCTACTGGAATACCAACTAGTGTGTTTCTTATGTTAGGATAGGGCTCCGACTTTCCTCATGTTTCTGCTTCATATTATTCCTAATTCCTAAGCGATTGGGCATACAATGAAGTGTCTAGAAGTGAAGTGAAGTGTCTAGCAGTGTTATTTTTTTGGCATATATTTGCAGTCGAGAATAACCTTAGAAGTACTTTTGAATACTAATTCGCATTATCAACCAGACTCGGGGACAATAGATATTTTTGTGTCTCCTTGTTACTGCTTTAATAGAGCAAAGAGGAAGATAACCATTTTTCCTAGAGAACCTGCGTGTCTTGGTGTTTGAGTCAGATATTAACCCTTGTCTAGCGAGGGGTTTTGGGCTTATTTGGGCATATTCAGGCCCTCCTGAATGATAAATCAAGTATCTGCATGAAAAGAAATGTATTCAGCAAAAAACTAGGAGCTAAAAGCTTCAAAATGAGACCAGAACGAACTACGTAGCACTCGTGGTTCTCATACAGTGATACCAGTAACATGGGAGTTTAGCGTATAGCGGCATATTTTCCCCAGCTATGCTCACTACTGGCTACACTGCCGGCCTCTGGAGAACACAGGGAACATGAGTTAATGGGCGGCGGTAAGCCCTGGGAGTCGGCTGTCTGGCCCGCTGCGCTCCAGGCCATTTGCACTCGATTTTAACCTTTTAAAAGCCTTAATAATGCTCCTAACTTGCTGCAAATTGGAGGCGGACTTAAGTCCGCCCCTGATCTTTAAGGGTTAAGAGCGTGTCTGTTGTAGGGTAGTACGGTGCTGTGGGCTAGGCTATGTAAGCATCTGTTTGCCCCGGCCCGCTCTCGTAACAATATATATATTCTTGAAGGCAGGTGAGATTAAATAATACAGAATATTGTACATTAATATACTTTTTGTTGAAAGATTCAAGGTCTTTCGCAAGATTTCATTGTCGTTTGTTGAGTTGGTGAAGGAGAGTACCGTAGCTTTCAGAGGGTTCTTGTGTTTTAGTTGTTTGCTGTAGCATATTGGCTACTTCGTTAACCATGATCACACAGTGGAATCTGATTTGCTGGTGTGTTGAGGGGGTCTTTTTTTTTTTTTAATGTGATTGAGGGAGGCAAAAGGCATTACTGCCTATAGCGAGTGCCTCCCCCATAGTTGAAAGAGTGACAGGGCCAAAATCAAGGGACGTTCGAGCCAAAATGCCTGGACACACAGAGTTTGAAGCAATTTAAGTCATAGGAAGAGGGAAATACTGATTCTGGGAGAGAGTTCCAGAGCTCAGCTGTTGAGTAGAAGAACGTTTGAGAGTAATGTTTCACTCTTGGGTTGGAGAGTTGCACAGAGTAGGGGTGTGACACATGTCCAGTGTGAGCATGCTGTACAGAACGCCTAGTCATGCCCCACTCTCCCTAGGATCGTCAGGGCAGGAACTTTGGCTGTAGTCTATGTAGAGTTTCCTAACTTAGTTCATGTGAGCCGTTGTACTATAAGTAATATGAATATGTATTTTGTTTTCATCTGAGTCAACGAGTTCTATTTTATATCATTAGTTATAAGTATTGTGTGTAAAACTTATTTGTAATGATGGGAGAAGCGGCAGCCACAGTTGGGGGTCAGTGGGTGCGCCATGCGGGAGGTGGGCCTAACTCACTAGCACTCCCCCCCCTCCCCCCTCCCCTCAGTGCTAGGAAAGCCTTTGTCTATCCCAGAGGAGAGAGAGAAATTACGTAATGATTGTCAGTGGGCGGTCCTTAGTAGTTCACGTTGGGCTCACTAGAGGGCCGAGTATAAAAAGGGAAGTCTAGCCATTTTTTGATCAGAACTCATTAGGCAGAGCGACTTCTCATTTCCCTTGCTAACTATATATATTCTTCTGACTGATGTGAACTTTCTCTACTACCTTACATTCTTATCTCCTCTTTTCCCTACCCTTTTTAACTTCCATGGTCCCGTTGGTGCAGAGCTAGTCAGCCAACGTATTATCGCTTGAGTTCTCATGAGATACATGCCTATTAGATAGCCTATTTTGGAAGGGTTAACTTAGAATAGGATTGATTTATGTTTGTTGCACTTGTCTATGCATTTCCCTGTGTGTTATTATTATTATTCCTGTTTTCTGCTAGTCTAGGTAATGCTAGACTGGGGTAAGGCTTTTCTGTGTTACGAGTTGTTGTTTGATGCAGTGGTTAAGCGATAAACCTGCATACTCGTTTCGGTTCAGTGAAGCCTAGGTTGTCTTCGCGGCTGACTGTGTTGAGTTAATAATTTACAGTGCGTGAGGGCAAGAGCCTAACCACCCTGTATTTTATTAACAGCTTGTTTTTACTTTGTCAAGGAGCCGGGAGAAAATCAGATACAAGGGATCTGGATTTCTCAAAGTGCACTTGTTAGTGTTAACGTAATACTTTAAACAGTTGTGAGGACTTCGCTAGGCTACGAGCCGTTTTTGCTCAGTCACTGCTACCTTTTGCCCACAGTACCCCAGCTAGACTTTACTCGATTAGTAGATACAGAATAGTATTGAAGCTTTCCTTATGTATGATATTGTTTATGCACTATTGATTTCATGTGTTGCAAGCTTGGCTACTTTAGTGATTAGTGGCCCACGAGTACAATCCGAGTAGGCTATTGCCGTTGCATTTGCGGAGTACTTCTTTTTAATGTTTGCCATTTACTATTGCATATTCTTTTAATTATTCTTATGCCAATTTAAACCTTTAATAGTATTTAATTGCCAGTGTTTTTCTTATTGAATTACTGTTCAAAATCCGATACGTACTTCTTACGAGCATCCGAGAAGCATCTAACTTTTTTCAGAAGATTCCTTGCTCGATGCTTAAGGACTATTAATTAACGTAACGTAATAGTGCCGATCCGAAGTAGAGGGTGGAGGACTTCTTAAGTTCTTAGTCAAGGGTGGATTACTTCGGCTTCGGCCAACACTATTCTTTGGTGTTGTTGTTTCTTACTTCTTTGTTTGATTGTTGACCAGACTAGAGAATTCCTGTCTCTTTATTAGTCTGTTGTTGAACACTAGTACCGAGTTCTTGTATACCCCGTTATAGCAGATTGAACTCTGGAGGGTATTGTGTGTTTTTTGTTCGGGCTGGCAGTACTCAGGGGTTGGGATCGTGTGTTTCCGTTGTGGCAGCGAGCCGTATTCGAGTCCTGATTGAGAGCCCTTGTGTACCCGAGTGCCAGGTCGTAACAAATGGCGACCTTGCTTAGGATTTTGTGAACAGTATAAATTTTTGCAGAGTTGTACAACATTTGTTTGTTTGTATTTTAGCGTGCATATTGAAGAATATTTTTTTTGTATGGCAATTAGTAAAGCATTTAAGAGACTCCACTTAATTTAGTAATTAGTGCTTGCATAGGAAGTTTAACACTTTTGTCTTGAGAATTTTTTTGTGGACTTCAGTATGTCGTGCATTAGCACTGACGATGAGCGAGAGATGCCATTTGAAGGTGTGCCGTTAGTAACCAGTGAGGAGGATGCTAGAGTTTTTGTGAGTAAGCGGTACCACGTGACGGAGGAGAGGCTGACTGGGGTGGATGTTTGTGGCTTGCACCTGATAGCCAAGGTTTTGGGCATTTCCAATGTAGTAGGGATGTCCAAGGGGGAGCTGATTTCCTGGGTGTTGCGTGGGCGACATGGGGTTTCGGAGGAGAGGGCGTTTGGGGGGGTTCCTCCCCAGATCCCCTCTCACTCGACTCCCACAGTGCCGTCCACTCAGTTACCGGAGGTTAGCACTCTCCCACAGAGGGATGAGAATTGGCAGATTGGAGTGCCCTCGGGTGGCGCACATGGTGGTTCCCCAGTTTTTGCCCCCCCTCCTTCAGTAGTGGCAGCTCCCTCTTCCTGCCTGTCTCCAGATATGGTATTTAGACTTGAGCTTGCTAAGATTGAGGCTAGGAAGCAGGAGATTGAGGCTAGGAAGCAGGAGGATGAGACCAGGAGGCAGGAGAATGAGACCAGGAGGCAGGAGGATGAGACGAGGAGGCATGAGATTGAGGTTAGGAGGCATGAGGCTGAGCTTAGGTACGACTCGGAGAAATATTGTGCTAAATTAGATTTAGATAAGTCTCGTGCAGAGTCGACAGGGACTTGGATGGGCCGTGAGGGCCAAGTAAGAGAACAGTCCTTGGCCCAATTAGTCAAATTGGTGCCGGTATTTAGTGAAACTGAAGTCACAGAATTTTTTAATCGTTTTGAGAAGAAATGTAGGGAGCATAATTGGCCTGAAGAGAAGTGGGCAGCTCTAGTCTCCTCAAGACTTACGGGTAAGGGTCTGAAGGCTTATGATGCACTGCCTTTAGAGTCTTGCATTGACTACCCAGAATTGAAGAGAGCTGTCCTACGGGCATACGAGTTGCAACCGGAAACATATCGATTGAAGTTTCGGGGTGTTACAAAGACTAGGGAGGCGACCTTTCTTGAACATGCCCGGGACTTAAAAGATGCACTTAAAAACTGGACACGTTCTGAGAAAGCTGAGACGGCCGAACAGTTGACTGAGCTGTTTCTGCTCGAGCAGTTTTATAAGTGTACTGGTGCAGAAATGTCTTTAACTATTAAAGAAAAGAACCCAAAAACTCTACAGGAGGCAGCTGAGATGGCTGACCTCCGGCTATCACTAATTCGTGGGTGCGGGTCTGCCCAGCGTAGTGAGGCAGGTAACAAGGGGCGTGACGCCCCACCCCCCCGAGTTAGTGATATACCTTATGCAAACAAGTACAAGAGCCATGATACCAAGACTGACCACAAGACTAGCACCGTCCCATTTAAGAAGGGGCCGGGCCCTTCCCAGTACCAAGGGAAGCCCAAAGGGGAGTTGGAGTGTTATCATTGTCATAAAAAGGGGCACTTTGCAAGAGTCTGTCCTAGCAAACCACCTACAGCAGCTGTGTCTTTGGCCTGCAACATTGGTGTGTCTCCGAAGTCATCTGAGTTTGCCTGGGGCAGTTCGTCAGAGGCTGAGGCACAGCCAATGCAGAAGCACCTGGGAGGCTCGAACCCTGCTCAGGATGTTTTTTGCGACCATAGAGGGCGGGGTTGCGTGATGTGGGCGGGGCGCAAGCATGGAGTAGAGGTCTTGCGTGATACAGGTGCTTCCCAGACTCTGATGAAAAACTTGACTGGCTACCCTATAAACGCGGCTCGGGTGGTAGTGGTGCAGGGTATTAATGCAACTCGGTCATACCCGCTGGTGCGGTTGGAGTTGGAGGTGGATGGTGTGGCACGTGAATTGGATGTCGGGATTGTGGAGAAACTGCCAGTGGAGGGCGTCGACCTTCTTCTCGGCAACGACTTTGCAATGCCCGCTTCTGAGGTTCTACCCTTAGTCGTTGCCGAGAGGCCGGCCGACGTGAGTAGGGAAGAGCAAGAGTGGGTCGAGCGGTGCCAGACACAACCCATGGCATGTGTTGTCACCCGAGCTCGGGCAGCTAAAGTGTCACAGCCTAGTCCTCCGTCTTCAGACCAGCGGAGGAACGATCAACAGGAGGAGGCTAAAGCTGGAGTTGGTTTTAAGAGTTTTGACTCGGCGGCTCTCCTGGGTGATTCAGTATTAGCACCATTACTTAATTCTGGAGTAGCCCCTGGGCCTGTCATCGAGAGTGACGAGGCTGGGCATGACGAGTCTCCACGACAGCAACGTTATGTACATCGAGAGAGACAGAGGGAGCAGCCCAGTATCGGGGAAGGTCATGCATTGCTCCGGGAGCAGTTAGATCGCTTGGCACCCTCAGATATACGTCGGTTGCAACTAGAGGACCCTGAGCTCCAAACGTGTGCTAATGGAGCTGTAGAGCTCGACGAGGACGGCGATGCACAGCCAGGAGATTTTTTTTATTTAGAAGGCATCCTTTATAGGCGTTTTCAAGACCCTAAACGTAGTTGGCAAAAGGGGTCCGGAGTAGTGGACCAGTTGGTGGTGCCACGGGAGTGCAGGGATAGCCTACTGAGGTTGGCGCATGACACACCACTGGCAGGACATCTAGGGGTGAGAAAAACGGTGGCGGCTTTGGGGAAATTGTTTTGGTGGCCGGGGATGAAGTCTCATGTGCAGTCATGGATAAACTCCTGTGATATTTGTCAACGTGTCGGGAAACCGAACCAAGTTATTCCTAAGGCTCCGTTACACCCTATTCCTGTGATTGGGCCACCCTTTAGTAAAATTATTGTTGACATGGTTGGTCCACTCCCTCCCACTAAGGCGGGAAATAAATGTTTGTTAACCATAATGGATGTTGCCACTAGATACCCCGATGCATACCCTATGAAAAATGGAATGGCTAAGACGGTAGTCAGTAACTTGTTGTGGTACTTCTCAAGGTACGGGTACCCGGAGGAGATTCAGTCTGATCAGGGATCTAATTTCACCTCCAACATGTTCAAGCAAACAATGCAACAGCATGGGATACGAGCAGTAGTATCGTCAGCGTATCACCCTGAGAGTCAAGGGGTGCTTGAGCGGTGGCATGCTACACTTAAAAGCATGCTCAGGTGTTATTGTGCTGACAACGGTATGGATTGGGATCTTGGATTGCCTTATGTGCTGTTTGCTGCTCGGGAGGTACCTGGTGAGAGCCTGGGATTTAGTCCAAACGAGCTGATTTTTGGACACCGTGTCAGGGGCCCCCTTAACATGCTGAAAGAAATTTGGGAGGGGACTGTGCAGCCTTGTCCATTATTAAAGTATGTGCTTGAAAGCCGTGAGCGCATGCGTAAGAGTCTGGAGATGGCAGGTAGAAATTTGACAGAATCACAAGCTTTGATGAAGGACAGGTATGATCGCAAAGTGAGGCTCCGGAAGTTCACTGTAGGACAAGAGGTATTAATTTTGTTGCCTTTGGTTGGTAACCCCCTCTCTGCGAAGTACACTGGACCTTATAAAATTGTAGAAAAAATTTCAGACTTAGATTACCTTGTTGCCACTCCAGACAGGAGGAAAAAGAACCAGTTATGTCACGTGAACCTTATTAAAGAGTATGTGAGGCGCCCCTCTGAGCCTCTCACTGTCCCTGTGTTGGCTTGTTGCGGCCGTGGTGGAGAAGGAGAGGGGGACAGTCAAGCTTCAGAGGAGGATAGCTGGGATCAACATGTTTCAGCGGATCAGTGGGCGGGGAACTCGAGCCTAAGGGCTGACGAGGCTATAGCTCATTTGCCTGAGCCGCAGTTTGATGCTATCCGTCAGTTGTTCGGTTCATACCCCACTGTATTTGCTGAAAACCCAGGCCTCACTACTCAGGCTATGCATGATGTTGACGTGGGGGACCATCTACCCTTTAAGTCAATCCCGTACCGTGTGCCCCCCATAAAACTACCAGCTCTGAGGGATGAGTTGGAGTATATGCTCGGTAGAGGGTTGATAGAGAAAGGCACAGTTAAGTGGACTTCCCCTGTAACACTGCAGCCTAAGCCAGATGGCAAGGTACGCTTTTGTATTGATTTCCGTAGGTTAAACGGTTTGACTCCAACTAACCCATATCCTCTTCCTCGGGTTGATGATAGTGTTGACAAAATTGGTAATGCTCGTTTTTTGTCTAAAGTAGATTTAGTAAAAGGTTACTGGCAAGTACCTTTGTCCGAGCGTGCTAAAGAGGTATGTGGTTTTGTTGTGGACGGGAGTACCTACCGGTGCAATGTTATGCCTTACGGACTTAAGAATGCACCAGCAACGTTTCAGAACCTGATGAATGAAATTGTAAAGGACATTCCAAATTGCACCGTATATTTGGACGATGTAATCATTTATGATGACGACTTTGAGAGCCATTGTGACCACCTTGAGACCTTGTTCCGGAAACTTAGTGAAGCAGGTCTGGTAGTAAATTTGGCAAAGTGTGACTTCGTAAAAGCCACTGTGCAGTACCTTGGGTTTGTAGTGGGAAGGGGACAGGTGTGCCCTCCTCAGAACAAGGTACAGGCTATCAATAAATTTCCGCACCCAACAACCAAGAAGCAGATTATGAGTTTCTTGGGTATGATAGGCTACTACAGACGCTTCATAAAAGGTTACTCAACGGTGTTGGCACCTCTCACAGATTTGTTATCTAAAGACAAAAAGTTTTTGTGGGCACCTGAGTGTGAAAAGGCTTTCACTTTGGTGAAACATTTGCTATGTACTCACCCGATACTCAGGGCCCCAGACTTTAACAGGCCTTTTCAGCTGGCAACAGATGCTAGTGGTGTAGGGGCTGGTGCCGTCTTGCTACAGACAGACAATGAAGGTGTGGAACACCCAGTAAGTTTCTTTTCTAAGAAGTTCAATGCTGCACAAAAGAACTATTCTACAATAGAAAAGGAATTACTGGCGATTGTGCTGTCGCTCAGGCACTTCGAGGTGTATGTTCCAGCCTATGGCCCAGTCGTGGTTATCTACACTGATCATCACCCTTTGAGATTCCTGAATCAATTTCACAATCGCAATATGAGACTGACCAGGTGGTCTTTGATGTTGCAGGAGTATAACCTGGACATCCGTCATATTGCTGGATGTGACAATGTGATCGCGGATTGTTTATCAAGGGTGGATGATCAGTCGTAGGCTATCACAGGTGTGTGGGTTTGAGTGGAGGAAAATAGGCTGCCCTTATAGTGCAGCCGGGAAAAACATATTAAAATATAAAAATCATATAAAAAACTCTTTCTTTTGATATAGGTAATCGTATAAGTTTGTCATAGCCTATAGAGTTTGAGTAGTCCACGAACTATCAAACGGCTGAGCTGCTGTAAGCTCGCTCTGGGAGCATGATATTGTGTCTTTTTGCTATTGTTGGGAGGAGTTATAAAATGTGAATTTTTGGTTAATAATAAGATGTGTTTTGGTGATAAACTCAGCTTTGTTTTAGTGCCATGCGGTCGCTGGGCGCGAGGGGCTTGATGGGGTTCTGTGTTTGTCAGATTTTAGCTCAGGGTTGAGCAAGTAAAATCTTGGGGGAGGTGTGACGCATGTCCAGTGTGAGCATGCTGTACAGAACGCCTAGTCATGCCCCACTCTCGCTAGGATCGTCAGGGCAGGAACTTTGGCTGTAGTCTATGTAGAGTTTCCTAACTTAGTTCATGTGAGCCGTTGTACTATAAGTAATATGAATATGTATTTTGTTTTCATCTGAGTCAACGAGTTCTATTTTATATCATTAGTTATTATTATTGTGTGTAACACTTATTTGTAATGATGGGAGAAGCGGCAGCCACAGTTGGGGGTCAGTGGGTGCGCCATGCGGGAGGTGGGCCTAACTCACTAGCACTCCCCCCCCCTCCCCCCTCCCCTCAGTGCTAGGAAAGCCTTTGTCTATCCCAGAGGAGAGAGAGAAATTACGTAATGATTGTCAGTGGGCGGTCCTTAGTAGTTCACGTTGGGCTCACTAGAGGGCCGAGTATAAAAAGGGAAGTCTAGCCATTTTTTGATCAGAACTCATTAGGCAGAGCGACTTCTCATTTCCCTTGCTAACTATATATATTCTTCTGACTGATGTGAACTTTCTCTACTACCTTACATTCTTATCTCCTCTTTTCCCTACCCTTTTTAACTTCCATGGTCCCGTTGGTGCAGAGCTAGTCAGCCAACGTATTATCGCTTGAGTTCTCATGAGATACATGCCTATTAGATAGCCTATTTTGGAAGGGTTAACTTAGAATAGGATTGATTTATGTTTGTTGCACTTGTCTATGCATTTCCCTGTGTGTTATTATTATTATTCCTGTTTTCTGCTAGTCTAGGTAATGCTAGACTGGGGTAAGGCTTTTCTGTGTTAAGAGTTGTTGTTTGATGCAGTGGTTAAGCGATAAACCTGCATACTCGTTTCGGTTCAGTGAAGCCTAGGTTGTCTTCGCGGCTGACTGTGTTGAGTTAATAATTTACAGTGCGTGAGGGCAAGAGCCTAACCACCCTGTATTTTATTAACAGCTTGTTTTTACTTTGTCAAGGAGCCGGGAGAAAACCAGATACAAGGGATCTGGATTTCTCAAAGTGCACTTGTTAGTGTTAACGTAATACTTTAAACAGTTGTGAGGACTTCGCTAGGCTACGAGCCGTTTTTGCTCAGTCACTGCTACCTTTTGCCCACAGTACCCCAGCTAGACTTTACTCGATTAGTAGATACAGAATAGTATTGAAGCTTTCCTTATGTATGATATTGTTATGCACTATTGATTTCATGTGTTGCAAGCTTGGCTACTTTAGTGATTAGTGGCCCACGAGCACAATCCGAGTAGGCTATTGCCGTTGCATTTGCGGAGTACTTCTTTTTAATGTTTGCCATTTACTATTGCATATTCTTTTAATTATTCTTATGCCAATTTAAACCTTTAATAGTATTTAATTGCCAGTGTTTTTCTTATTGAATTACTGTTCAAAATCCGATACGTACTTCTTACGAGCATCCGAGAAGCATCTAACTTTTTTCAGAAGATTCCTTGCTCGATGCTTAAGGACTATTAATTAACGTAACGTAATAGTGCCGATCCGAAGTAGAGGGTGGAGGACTTCTTAAGTTCTTAGTCAAGGGTGGATTACTTCGGCTTCGGCCAACACTATTCTTTGGTGTTGTTGTTTCTTACTTCTTTGTTTGATTGTTGACCAGACTAGAGAATTCCTGTCTCTTTATTAGTCTGTTGTTGAACACTAGTACCGAGTTCTTGTATACCCCGTTATAGCAGATTGAACTCTGGAGGGTATTGGTGTTTTTTTGTTCGGCTGGCAGTACTCAGGGGTTGGGATCGTGTGTTTCCGTTGTGGCAGCGAGCCGTATTCGAGTCCTGATTGAGAGCCCTTGTGTACCCGAGTGCCAGGTCGTAACAGGGGTTACCCAGATCATGCGTCGCCATTAACTCGACAGTTCATTTAAAGCCTTCTCTTGGTACGCACGACAGCTCCACCAACCTCTTGTGTTTTTGACTGGTAAGATATATGATACCATTATCACCTTAGGAATATGTATTAGTTACAATTAAAAGATAGGCTAATAGGTACATCTAAGTAGTTTATTTCGGGGTTTATTTTTAATATCAATTTGTGTCTGGTTTCAATTATGTGTGTATGTTATGCTTAATTACATACAAGTAATATCTTAGCAATTAACTAAATTATCTCTAATAGAATGTTATCATTCTTTTTAGGTCTGATGATGACATATGGAATGTCGAAACTGTCACTGATAAATCAATAAAGATGTTTTTCATCATTACGTTGGTGTTACTTGCCGTTATTCGCTTCCGCTTCCCACCTTGGGTATCTGTTGCTACACCTATATATATATATACTATATACTTACGTTTGTCGATGTCATTACCAGGTTCTTAAGTTGAACAATGTTAGCTTGAAGATTATAAATTATATAGTTTATAATAATATAGAGAGAAGTACTGACTCCGACACGTAATAGAAATAAAAAGAATAAAGTTAGAAGGTTGGCAAGATAAACAAGGGACAAATTTATATTTTAGTAAACAAAAACTTAACACATTATGTGTTTACCAAAAAAATATAAGTTACTGTATATATACTGGTAAGCGAGATTGATATATAGTCGAGGTTCACCGTGGCTGTATTAATGATGATTATGAATATAGAGATTTCAGAAAAACAAGTAACAGTACTTTGTACACAAATACTAGTAAGATGCACAGGTCTCGTCCAGAGTCAAGTCTGGAGTGAACTGCCGAGGAAAGGCAAGAATAGCTGGAGCTTGATCTCTCTTGGAAAGACCAAATTACCACTCTTGTTAAAACAACCTCCCAGAAACTGGGTGCACTCAACTGCCTCTGGGGGTCCTTTACCCCTGCACAGCTTCTTGCTCTGTACAGGGGCACAGTGCGTCAATTTATTGAGTATTGTTTGCATGTGTGGGGAGGATCCTCTCACACAGCACTTTTAGACAAAATAGAATAAGAAAGCCTTTCGTCTCATTAACTCACGTCCACTTACCGATTCTCTGCAATCTCTTTCTCTTCGCCGCAATGTTGCATCTCTCTTGCTATTCTACCACTATTACAATAATCAGTGTTCATCAGAGCTCTCTCAGTGTATACCACCTCCTCTACGTAAAGCACGTATCACCCGACTTGCAACACAATCCTACCCCTACTTTGTGCAACTCGCCAAACCAAGAGTGAAACGATATTCCCAATCTTTCTTCTATTCAATAGCTGAGCTCTGGAACTCTCTCCCTGAATCCATCTTTACCTCAACCTATGACTTAAATTGCTTCAATCTTCTTGTGTCCAGGAATTTTGGCTTGAACATTCCTAGATTGTGGCCCTGTCACTCTTTCAACTCTAAGGGAGGGACTCGTCACAGGCAGTTTTGCCTTTTGTCTCCCTCATCCATAGAAGAAGACAAAAATATATATATTTCAATATATATATATATATATATATATATATATATATATACCGGTATATATATATATATATATATATATATATATATATATATATATATATTATATATATATATATACTGTATATATAGTTATATATATATATACTGTATATATATATATATATACTGTATATATATATATATATATATATATATATATATATATACAGTATATATATACAGTATATATACTGTATACTGTATATATATCCGATATATAGAATATACTGTATTTCGATTCATAAATTAAGCCTAGACTCTTTTCAGAGTATATGCAATCAGATTATATACTTAATCCATTGCAAATCAGCATAAATTAAGTTTTCAATCTACCGTATTTTGCTTCGCTTTCCGTGTGTCAAGTCTCTGAAAAGCACTTACCAGAAGTATACTAGTGCTACCAGAACAATAGAGGCCGGATTCACTAATTATTTATCACTTGTATAGTCCGGAAGTCGATGGTAATTATATTTTAAAAAACACTTAAGCTTATTTATGATACACTATGTACAATATTTACCAATATTTTATCCACCCCATTATTTTACCGTTCTGTAGTTTATGATGATGGTAGTACCGTATGGTGGTAATTATGATTTGAAAAGATCAATGATATGGTAACGTTGAAGAATCTACAATAGGCACCTGACGATAAACCTTATATCTGGGGAAGCTTGCTGAAGACCAAATACTAGATAAAGAGGGTGGTCTAGAAAAACTGACCCTTTTTTGTTTTGCTATAACTTTCATAAATAGTGTAGATTTTAAATGATTATTCGGCCATGGGTAGGATACCACCATATATTTTAACAGTGAAAAGCATTTTCATGATAACTAATGTATTCCTCAATTATTATTATAATTAATAACATGCTCAATCCAAGCTCCTCGCTGATGAATCACTGCTGCCACTATAAAATTATAGTTCTTGACAACTTTCTCCAGCAAGTCTCATGGAATTCTGTTTATTTCTCTTTGGATTTTTTCTTTCAGTCACTCGATTGAGACGCTCTCTTTCAGGTAACCCCAGAGGAAATAGTCTGCAGGATTGAGATAGGAGGTATATGGGGGCCATGGGTTGTTGGTCCTCCTGGATATTAGCCGGTTCCTTGGAAACCGCTGTCTCAGGTACTTTGGTGTGTGGTTTGAACAGTGAGGGGGCGCACCATCCTGTTGACACACAAAGTTGTTCAAAATAAATCCCTCTCTTCCTCCTTAAAGTCGGAATGAAGCTTCTCTTCAGCATCTCAATGTGCCGTTTAGAGTCAACAGTCACCCGGTGACCTTCTTCGTCTTAAAAAAAGAATGGACCAAAAATGCTTGTCTGTCCCATTGCACATCACGCAGTTGTTTTTTTCAACACTCAGCAGTTCTTGAGCATGCTCATGAGATTGTGCGGTAGTCCAAAACCTCATGTTTTGCTTGTTGAGATGCCCACTCAAATGAAAATGTGCTTCATTGCTAAATATTTAACACATCATGGAGAACAGGATCGTTCTCAATTTGTTCACTAATTCTCTGGCAAAACACATATTGCTCGTTGTTGTTGGGCTGGCTTTCAGTCTGAAGAATCTGCATTTTGTATGGAAACAGTTTCAGGTCATTATGGATGATTATCATAAAACAAACTGGAAATTCCCACTTCCTGTGACAACCGTCTGGTGGACTTACGTGGCGACTGTTTCAAACGATTTCAAACTTCATGAACATGTGCTGGTGTTCTGGCAGTCATAGATGCACCACTGTTGATTTTGTTGGTGTTAGCAACATTACCAGTGTCTCTGAACTTTTGTATCAAGCTGATGATGGTGTTGCGATGCAGCGTGGAAAGCACCATGCAATTGTCTCTGCACGAGGACAACTAATTTAGCTGCAAAGTACAGTTAAACTATTTTGGTCCTGGACTGAAAACTGATCCATTGACGTCCATCTTGCTGTCAAATGAAACATACAGCATCATGCTATAATAAATCTGAAAATACACAGCCATTTTATTCCGGACCATCCTGCAGCCTGAGGCGGATACTAATCTATGTCACTTGTGTAATATGCATGTCCCTCTTTGATCCACCATATTTATACTTTCAGTTTACCAATAAACTGAATCGGAATATAATTAAAGGTATAAACTAAACATTTATAGAAGAATTCGAAGGTGTTTAGTCATCTGTAACTAATCTAAGATATACTACAACTTGTAAATAATCAATAATTGTAAAAGAATAGGGAAATCAAAGAGAAGTCAATTACCACCAAGCCTGTATCATTAAAAGTTGTGCGAAATATTTGTGTATTCCAGTTATGAAAGTTTCCCGGTTGAGAAGTTAGGTGGCCTCATTAAACGGGCGGCCGGTTACCCGAGTTATACACACCTGCACCTGCACATTTACCTAATTGTATCGGGGAGGGGATTCGCTGGTGCGTAACGGACAACATAAATACTTTTATTAATATTCATAATATTATTGAAATGAAATAATAATTTTGACACATTTTCATGATGTTTTAAGTACATATATAGACATAACAGGATTGGTTTTCAGCATTACGTTGAGTAATGTATTAGTGAAATGCAACATGCACTCTTTCATTCGCAAATTAAGAATTTTGTCTATGCAGTATGCCTATTTATTATCTCTCTCTCTCTCTCTCTCTCTCTCTCTCTCTCTCTCTCTCTCTCTCTCTCTCTCTCCTCTGCCAGGTATTGTAAATCAGCAATAAATATAATATAATATATATATATATATATATATATACGATATATATATATATATATATATATATATATAGATATATATATATATATATAATATAATATATATCTATATATATATATATTTATTTATTTATACGAAATCAAATCCAACACATATAAACAACAGTACTTTTTTGTTTTTCATGTATTCATTATTTTTCTAGTTTCCTCCTAGCTAGACCTCCATCAAACTTTAAAAAAAAAGCATCCATTAGATCTCCCTTCTATATTAATTTGTATATATGTCGGTAGAAAAATTTCCGGGCCAAAGGCGGGTTCTTCCAAAATTACAGGCTCACTATCGTTCGAGAGAAAAACATCGACACATAAATAGCACGAAAGGTCTTAATATTGACAAAGAACTGGGGCTGTGACGCTCCTGCATAGTAGCCACGTGCGGGCATGCGCGAGTGTCGGCTGCCCAGCCGTTTCGAAACTGGCTGGTGGCAGCCGGCCGGCCGGCTTTTCCTTAGTATATAGCCTACGACAATGTAACTAATGTCTGGGATATTCTTATGTTGTTTCACAGCTTGAAGCTGCCCTTATTCTTAACCAACACATCTTAGTATATTTTATTCTCGATAGTTGATTGTTTCATTATAATATATAAGATGTAAGTCTAGTGAGAGTGGGAGGAGACGAGCGGGAGAGAGGGCCAGACCGGCTGGGGGACGTTGCTTTGCACGGGCGCGGAATAGACTAGCTTGGGACGAGCCTGATGTTGCCACGTGCATTTGATTTTAGGCTTAGTTTCGACTCACGCTAGGGGTAGAGGATTTTGACCCGGCAACGGTGTTGAGTGTTGCCAAGCATGGGATGTATTTCGCATGCCTAGGGTGGGGTCCAGACAGATTCAAGACTCAGAGCTCACCTCACTGTCGTACCCTTCGGACCCCCTTGATATCTATCCCTCTCAACCCCACTTAGAAACTTTCTCTCTTACTTTGTATACCTTCTTTCCACTACTAACGACGAGCTCTCAGATAATTAGATAGGATTTTGGGCCTTATGCAGAGATGTAATTGTTAATGAGACCTAGGAAGCTTTTTTGTTGTCTCATAATTGGTGGTTTCATGCTTGCTAGTGTGTTCTTGTGGCAGGTGAGCAGGGGCTAGACCGGAGGGGGGGCTTTTTGCGATCCTTTAAGTAAAGTCTGCTGGTGCGAGTCCTGTGGACCTGCACGACTTTACTAGGATACCCGTGGGAGTCTGGGGGCATTTTCTTGTCTGTGTGCCTGTGTGTCTAGTGTTGTGTTGTGTGAGGGCCCTTGCCTAGTCCACTCAGCACTGCGCTAGCACGCCTTGCATTTGTTTTAGGGTCGCCAGGAGAGAGTCAGATACTTGGGATCTGAGTCTCTCAAGAGAGCACCCTTTCAATTAGAGTAATTTGGCGCACAGACTTGGGAACGTCCCTAGGCTAGAGCAGGTGGCTCAGCCCGGGTATCCGAAGCCTATATCCTTCCGGCTAGACCTCTGCCACCTGGCAGATTAACAGCTAGCGGTTTATTATATCTGTATGCTTGTTATTGTGCCACAGTTTACCGTCTTTGTGAGCATTGCGAGTCAGGGTGTGGCTTATAGACTCTGTCTGAGCAGGCTTGCCTGACTAAGAGTGAGAAGCACACCTGTATGTGGTTATGTTGCGAGTTGCTGCCTTTATTTAATTATACCTATGCCATTATACACTGTAGGTCCTATCACTAGTATTTATTCCTGCTTATTAGTTAAGAGTTCTCTAAATCCGTAACTTACTTTCTTTGCTAAGCATCAGATCCCACCGTAGCCGCATGCAGTTTAGAAACCTGCATCTTGTCTACCGGTACGATGTTTTGAGGACTGTTTGCTTTCACCTTCTTTCACGCAGGGGTGATTAGTTGTATTAATTAACGTAACGTTAAATGTACTTTCTTCTAGTTTGTTATTAAATTGTTTCTGCAATTTAATTCCGTTATCTATCTTGTCCTTGAAGCTTTAAGTCAACTTAATTGTGTGATCTTTTATATAGCCTGCTTGACTATCAGCAGTCTATAGTGCGTGCACCCTGTAACCGAGTCATAGGATACCTCGTTGTCCAGGCAGGACTCTTGACGGTTTAGGGTGGTTTGTTGCCTGGGTTTATAGATAAGGGTTGGATCTAGCGTTTTCCGTTGTTGCTTGTTGCCGCATACCTAGTCCAATAGAAAGAGCCCAGTGTTTATATATCCCAGGACGTAACAAATGGCGACCTTGCATAGGATTTACTGAACAGAGGAATATAGTGGTCATTTGTTTTGAGATTCCTTATGATTAGAGGAATACAGTGGACATAGTTTTTTTTTTGGAGCAACCAATATAACACATTAAAGACTTTAAATAACATTAGTATTTTTTTTTTTTTTTCTATGTGATTGAGGGAGGCAAAAGGCATAACTGCCTATAGCGAGTGCCTCCCCCATAGTTGAAAGAGTGACAGGGCCAAAATCAAGGGTCGTTCGAGCCAAAATGCCTGGACACACGGAGTTTGAAGCAATTTAAGTCATAGGAAGAGGGAAAGACTGATTCTGGGAGAGAGTTCCAGAGCTCAGCTGTTGAGTAGAAGAAAGTTTGAGAGTAACATTTCACTCTTGGGTTGGAGAGTTGCACAGAGTAGGGGTGGGATTGAGTTGCAAGACGGGTACCACGTGCCCTACGTAAAGGAGGTGGTATGCACTGGGATAGCTCTGAGGAACACTGATTATTATAGTAGCGATAGAATAGCGAGAGAGGTGCAACATTGCGGTGGAGAGAGAGAGATTGCAGAGAGTTGGTGAGTGTACGGGAGTTAATGATACGAAAGGCCTTCCTTTCAACTTTGTCTAGGAGAGCGGTGTGAGAGGAACCTCCCCACACATGTGAACAATACTCAATACAAGGGCGCACTATGCCCCTGTACTGAGCAAGAAGCTGTGCAGGGGAAAAGAACCCCCTAAGGCGGTTGAGCACACCCAGCTTCTGGGAGGCTGCCTTAGCAAGACTGGTAATATGGTCCTTCCAAATGAGAGCAGAAGAAAAGAGACACCAAGAATATTGAGAGAAGATGAAGGGTTGATTTTTGTATTGTTGAAGAATAAGGGATAGTCCGCTGGGAGATCCTGACGGGTAGATAGATGGAGAAATTGGGTTTTGGAAGCATTAAAGTTAACAAGGTTTTCTCTGCCCCAATTGGAAATAGTATTTAGATCAGAATTTAAGAGTTCTATGGCTTCATTACGTTTGTCGTTGAGGGATTGCTGGCTGGGGCGTTCTGAAAAACTAATGGAGTAGTGTAAGGTTGAGTCGTCTGCGTATGAATGGATGGGAATTAAGGTACAGTTAAGGAGATCAAAAATTAGAAAGATAATAGGAGATAGGACAGAGCCCTGAGGAACACCGGAGTTTATAGGGTGAGGAAGTGAACAATGGCCGTCCACAACCGCGGCTATGGAATGGCCGGAAAGGATATTAGAGACAAAGGCACAGATGGAGGGATAGAAACCGAAGGAGGGTAGTTTAGAAATTAAAGATTTATGCCAGACTCTATCGAAGGCTTTCGATATGTCTAGTGCAATAGAAAAAGTCTCACCGAAGTCCCGAAAGGAGGATGACCAAGAGTTAGTAAGATATGAAAGAAGATCACCAGTAGCGCGACCCTTAAGGAAGCCATACTGGCGATCTGAGAGCAGATTATGAGAAGAGAAATGCTTAAGAAATTTGGAAGCAAGAATAGTTTCAAAAACTTTAGAAAGACAAGAGATAAGAGCAATTGGACGATAGTTGGAGGGTTGAGAGCGGTCACCCTTCTTTGGGACAGGTTGAATGTGAGCAAACTTCCAGCATGAAGGGAAGACGTTAGAGGATAGACAGAGACGAAAGAGTTTGCCTAGGCAGGGAGTCAGCACGGAAGCACAGTTTTTGAGAACAACAGGAGGAACACCGTCCGGACCGTACGCCTTATTAGTGTTAAGCCCGGAGAGGGTAGAAAGTACATCTTTAGAAGAGATTAGGATATTAGGCATAAGTAAGAGAGAGGAGGGCGGAGAGGAAGGAATAGCACCGGAATCATCCAAGGTGGAGTTTCTAGCAAAAGTTTGAGCGAAGAGTTTAGCTTTGTCAGAGGAAGAAGTGATGGTTGTGCCATCAGAGTGGGAAAGGGGAGGGAAAGACGAGGAAGAGAAATTGTTGGAGAGGTTTTTGGCTAGATGCCAGAAAGCTTGGGAAGAGCTAGAGTTGGATAGTTCAGTGCATTTATTATTAATGAAAGAGTGTTTGGCAAGTCGAAGAACAGATTTGGCTTGATTCCGGGCAGAAACATATGAAGAATGAGAGTCTTGAGTTTTAAGGCGTCGGTACCGTTTGAATGCTTCCTCCTTATTGCGGACAGCAGTAGAACAGGCGTGAGTAAACCAAGATTTTTTTTAGCATTAGTCTGAGAGAAAGAGAATGGAATGTATGCTTCCATGCCCGATAGGATTACCTCGGTAATGCGTTCAGCACTCTCCGAGGGTCCCCGGCCATGGAAGCAGAAATCATTCCAGAGAGAAAAGATCGACAGTATAAGAAGAAGGGTTAGAAGTTAGAAACAAGTCAAGAATGTTGGGCCGATCTCCGATGCGATCCGGGATACGGGTGGGTTGCTGAACTAACTGCTCAAGGTCATTTAGGATAGAAAATACGTAGGCTTGTTCACCAGGTGGATCAGTAGTGTGAGAGGAGAACCAATGGCGGTGGTGAACGTTGAAATCTCCTAAGATGGAGATTTCTGAGAAAGGAGAAATGGATAGAATATGTTCCACTGTAGAGTTTAGATAGTCAAAGAATTTCGGAAAGTTGGTAGAGTTAGGGGAAAGATAGACAGCACAGAAATATTTAGTAAGAGAATGACAGGAAAGTTTGAGCCATAAAGTTGAGAATTCAGAGGAGTCGAAATTGGGAACACGAGAGCAAGTGAGTTTGTTGTGCACATATGCACAACATCCGCCTTTGGCTTTGAAACTAGGATAGAGAAAGTAGGAGGATACAGAGAAGGGGTTGCTGGAAGTTGCTACAGACACCTGAGTTTCGGTGAGGAAGAGAAGATCAGGTTTGTAGGAGGAGAGATGGTGCTCAACAGAGTGAAAGTTAGAGGAAAGTCCGCGAATGTTGCAGAAATTAATAGAAAGAGTAACAGGCCGAGGTCCAGGTAATTGTGTGGGGTCGTCAGGGGATGGTCGGTCGGGTGAGGGGGCATTTATGGTCCCCCCCCCCCCCCCCCCCCGGGGACAATTAATTTATTTTTATTTTTTTATTTTGGTGTGGAGGAATGAAGTGTGGTGTGCATGTTTAGTGTAGTGAAGTGGATAGGAGGAGGAGGTGTTTGTGAGAGCTAGCTGGATTGCTCTCAGTGTAAATGAGGCACAAAGAAAATCAGTAAGAGAGGCCAAGCAAATGAAACAGGAGTTCCAGCGACTCTTTATCACATGCCTATAACCTCACCTGGGTCTAGCCCTGATCGATACATACTTGCATATGAGATAAGGCACATTCTATAACCGTGATAATTACTGCAGTGCACAAACATGTCTAATACATCAGAACACAGTGGTGGGTCAGGTCACGATACAGGCTCGGAGGGAGAAAGACCTGTGGAGTGGCTAGTCGATAACGAGGAGGATGCTAGAAGATTTTTAGAGGTGCCCCTTACCGCTGCCAGGGTGTTGAAGCTGAATAAGTATGGCTTAAAGTGTGTGGCAGGTCTTCAGGGTCACCAGGGTTTAAGTGGCATGAGGAAAGATCAGCTGAGGACTTTGATATTGGGTTTAGGAGGGAGAGACCTGGGTGGAGAGGCGACTGGGGGCCCCCAGCCCCCCCTCCACTCTACCCCCATATCAAACGTCAGGGTGCCTGAATTTAGTACATACCCCCAAGTTGATGGTCAATGGCAGCGTGGAATTCAATCACAGGGACCCTCTCCATTAAATGCACCTTCCCCTCCTCAAGGGTTGACTCCAGATTTGTTGTTTCGGCTTGAGATGGCCAAGGTTGAGGTCGCTAGAGCTCAGGTTGAGGCTGCCGTACGAGAGGCTGAACTGCAGGCAGAGTCTACTAGGTATCGGGCTGACAGGGAGCTGGAGAGATCTCGAGTGGAGGTAACAGGGCGTAATATTGAGGGAGGTAATGGACATCGGGACCAATCATTGTCGCGCCTGCTTAAACTAGTTCCTGTGTTCGATGAATCATGTGTAACTGAGTTTTTTATGCGATTTGAGAAGAAGTGTCAGGAACACCAGTGGCCTCAGGAAAAGTGGGCAGCATTAGTTTCATCAAGACTCCTAGGAAAGGGGCTAAAAGCGTATGATGCACTACCTTTAGAGTCCTGTGTAGTTTATGATGAGCTAAAGAAGGCTGTGCTACGGGCCTATGAGTTACAACCAGAAACTTACCGCTTGAAGTTTCGGGGTGTTACTAAGGGCAAGGATAGTACCTTCCTAGAACACGCCCGGGACTTGTCTGATGCACTACGACATTGGCTGCGTTCTGAGAGGGCAGCTACTTTTGAGGAGTTGAGTGAGCTGGTTCTCTTGGAGCAGTTCTTTAAGTGCACAGGTGGGTACTTAACATTAAATATAAAGGAAAAAAATCCTAGAACTCTCCAGGAGGCAGCAGAAATGGCTGACCTCCGACTGTCATTAATTCAAGGGTGCGAAGCAGCAGCTAGGAGTGAGTCGGGTGCAAAGGATCGTACCCTTCCCCCTCCCAAGAATGTTGATACACATAAATACACAAAACCATGTAGCACTGACAATAAAACTGAACATAAACCAAATACCGTCCCGTATAAGAAGTCTAATGGTGCCTCCCACTCCCAAGGGAATCCAAAGAGTAAAGAGTGCTTTGCATGTCACAAGGAGGGTCACTTTGCAAATGCTTGTCCGAACAAGCCACCAAACAAGGTTGTGTCATTGGCCCGCAGCATAGGGGTGTCACCTATATCTTCTGAGTTTGCCAAGGGTAGTTCGTCAGAGGTTGGGACACAGCCTGTGTTCAAGAGTCCGGAAGGCTCGAACCCTGTCCGCGACGTCTTTGGGGGTCATAGAGGGCATGGTTTTGTGAGGTGGGCTGGCGAAAGGCGAGGAGTTAAGCTATTGCGTGATACTGGGGCTTCTCAGACCTTGTTAAGGAACTTTACTGGTGGACCGATTAACGCTGCTCGGGTGGTGGTAGTTCAGGGGATCAATGCTACGAAGTCCTACCCGCTGGTGCGGATGGAGCTGGAGGTGGGTGATGTGGCGAAGGAGCTGGATGTCGGAATTGTAGAGAACTTGCCTGTTGGGGGCGTCGACCTCCTCCTCGGCAACGACTTTGCGGTGCCTGCTTCTAAGGTTTCACCCTTGGTCGTTGCCGAGAAGGCGGCCGACGTTAGTAGGGAGGAACAGGAGTGGGTTGAGAAGTGTAGCGTACAAACCATGGCGGGTGTTGTGACGCGTTCTCAGACATCCGGAGCCTTGCAGCCACCACCTCAGTCTATCAAACCGCGGAGGAAAGGTCACAAGAAAACGGGAAGTGTTGGTCAATTGGAGAGCTTTGAGCCGGCAGTGTTTCTTGGTGACTCATTATTGGCACCTATGTTAGAGTCTGGAGAGGCCCCAGGACCTGTCACAGCTAGTGAGGAGGTAGGGCAGGAAGAGAATCCGAGGCAGCAACGTTACACACGGAGAGAAAAAAGGGTTGCTCAGTTTGATATTGGGGGAGGACTTGGGTTGCTTCGGAAGCATCTAGACAGGTTGGTTCCCTCAGATATTTGTAAACTGCAGTTGGAGGATCCGGAAGTTCAGAAGTGTGGTAATGGTGCTGTCGAGATCAAACACGAGGACGGGGAAACATGTCATGTGAACCTGTTGGAGGAGTTTGTGAGGCAACCACCTGAGCAGCCTACTGTCCCTGCGTTGGTCTGCCGCGGCCAAGGTGGAGAAGGAGAGGGGGGCAGTAGGGCACAGGTGGAGGAGAGTAGGGATTGTCATGTCTCGGCGGAGCAGTGGGCGGGAGACACGAGTCTGGTGGCTGTGGAAGCGCTAGAGCACCTGCCTGAGCAGCAGTGTGCAGCGCTCCAGCACCAGCTCGGTTCATACCCCACTGGTCGTGCCGAGCCCCTGAGTCTCACAACTCGGGCGGTGCAAGATGTTCCGCGGGCAGGTCACGTGGTTGTTGAAAGTCCGTTAGCCTCGTTGTTTCGGTGGTTCAAGGTGGGCGACGAGGCTTTGGCATGGTTACCAGGTCAGGGTCGGCCCATGGCTGCCAAGGGTGGTGGTCAAAAGGAGGACTTTGAGCAGATTGGTGAGGTTGGCTGTGGCATAGAAGTGCCCAGTCGTCGCATAGCCTCCCAATGCTGCTCTAGTCAATTGCAACAGCCCTACCATAGACCGACTGTATCTGGCCATGTCGCTAAAAGCGGTGATGCTGCGCAGGCAGATGTAGTCGTAAGGAATGCGGGGGTGTGCATGTACGGTATCGGCGGGGAAGCCTTAGCAATCATGAACTATGGGAGTGACTGCACAGGTGGTACTGATTGGCCCTCTCATGACCTGGCTGTTCTAGGGACGAAGGTGGAGAAGGAGGGAGACTACAGGTTAGAAGCTGCGGTCTCGGCTGGGTTGTGGAAGGGCACTAGGATTGTTATTCTGCGAGATAAGTTGTTTACTAGGCTGTGGCAGTGCATCCGCATGTTTGTTGCTTCTCCAGGCCTGATGTACGGGGTAGAATCCGACATGCAGGCTGGAGATAGTGCAAGGCTCAGTTTACTTCCCTACCGAATAAATCCTGCTCGACAGCCTGTGGTGCAAGCAGAGCTGGATTACGTGTTGACGAAGGGTCTGAGGGATAAGGAATGTCGTGAGTGGTCGTTGCCTGTAACTTTGCAACCTGTGTTAAGTGGCAAGATCAGTGAGTGTGTTGATTGCGAGAGTGTGTGTGTATTATCCCTGACAGACGCCTATACCTTATCGAGAGTTGACGACACCATAGACCGCCTCGGGGCTGCATCGCCTATCACGAAGGTAGAACTAGTGAAAGGTTATTGGCAGGCCCCGTTGCCGGAAAGAGCGAAGAGAAATGCCAGCCTTGTGATGAACTGGGCAGGTGTTGTTTTGCTGCCGGGACACAAGTTGGATGCGTGGCATGCTAAGGGCACTGATAATGTTTTGGCTGATTGTTGGTCACGGGAGGGTTTGTTTGCAGGAGAACCCTCGCCGTTCAGTCAGTGTGTGTTGAGAGTGGAGGAAAATAGGCTGTCACTGTAGTGCAGCCGCCAAAAACAAATTAAAAAAGCAAAAACCTTATAAAAACTCTTTACTTTTATAATGTGTAGAATTTTGTATAAGATGTTGTAGCAGTATCTAAGTTGAATGTTTTCGCTTATTGTCGCTAAGTTAGTTGAACTTGCTCGGTCGAGTGCAACAGTCTTTATTTGTTTTTATATATAGTGCCTTGTGTCGCAACAGTGTGTGGTACTATGAGAAGCTTTCTGTTAGATATGAAGAACTTAGTTAAGTGTCTTATATCTTGGGGGAGGTGTGACGCTCCTGCATAGTAGCCACATGCGGGCATGCGCGAGTGTCGGCTGCCCAGCCGTTTCGAAACTGGCTGGTGGCAGCCGGCCGGCCGGCTTTTCCTTAGTATATAGCCTACGACAATGTAACTAATGTCTGGGATATTCTTATGTTGTTTCACAGCTTGAAGCTGCCCTTATTCTTAACCAACACATCTTAGTATATTTTATTCTCGATAGTTGATTGTTTCATTATAATATATAAGATGTAAGTCTAGTGAGAGTGGGAGGAGACGAGCGGGAGAGAGGGCCAGACCGGCTGGGGGACGTTGCTTTGCGCGGGCGCGGAATAGACTAGCTTGGGACGAGCCTGATGTTGCCACGTGCATTTGATTTTAGGCTTAGTTTCGACTCACGCTAGGGGTAGAGGATTTTGACCCGGCAACGGTGTTGAGTGTTGCCAAGCATGGGATGTATTTCGCATGCCTAAGGTGGGGTCCAGACAGATTCAAGACTCAGAGCTCACCTCACTGTCGTACCCTTCGGACCCCCTTGATATCTATCCCTCTCAACCCCACTTAGAAACTTTCTCTCTTACTTTGTATACCTTCTTTCCACTACTTCACCAATCTATTTAATTATCCCATTCCCTTGATAGACCTTATATCTATTATTGTATTAACGACGAGCTCTCAGATAATTAGATAGGATTTTGGGCCTTATGCAGAGATGTAATTGTTAATGAGACCTAGGAAGCTTTTTTGTTGTCTCATAATTGGTGGTTTCATGCTTGCTAGTGTGTTCTTGTGGCAGGTGAGCAGGGGCTAGACCGGAGGGGGGCTTTTTGCGATCCTTTAAGTAAAGTCTGCTGGTGCGAGTCCTGTGGACCTGCACGACTTTACTAGGATACCCGTGGGAGTCTGGGGGCATTTTCTTGTCTGTGTGCCTGTGTGTCTAGTGTTGTGTTGTGTGAGGGCCCTTGCCTAGTCCACTCAGCACTGCACTAGCACGCCTTGCGTTTGTTTTAGGGTCGCCAGGAGAGAGTCAGATACTTGGGATCTGAGTCCCTCAAGAGAGCACCCTTTCAATTAGAGTAATTTGGCGCACAGACTTGGGAACGTCCCTAGGCTAGAGCAGGTGGCTCAGCCCGGGTATCCGAAGCCTATATCCTTCCGGCTAGACCTCTGCCACCTGGCAGATTAACAGCTAGCGGTTTATTATATCTGTATGCTTGTTATTGTGCCACAGTTTACCGTCTTTGTGAGCATTGTGAGTCAGGGTGTGGCTTATAGACTCTGTCCGAGCAGGCTTGCCTGACTAAGCGTGAGAAGCACACCTGTATGTGGTTATGTTGCGAGTTGCTGCCTTTATTTAATTATACCTATGCCATTATACACTGTAGGTCCTATCACTAGTATTTATTCCTGCTTATTAGTTAAGAGTTCTCTAAATCCGTAACTTACTTTCTTTGCTAAGCATCAGATCCCACCGTAGCCGCATGCAGTTTAGAAACCTGCATCTTGTCTACCGGTACGATGTTTTGAGGACTGTTTGCTTTCACCTTCTTTCACGCAGGGGTGATTAGTTGTATTAATTAACGTAACGTTAAATGTACTTTCTTCTAGTTTGTTATTAAATTGTTTCTGCAATTTAATTCCGTTATCTATCTTTTCCTTAAAGCTTTAAGTCAACTTAATTGTGTGATCTTTTATATAGCCTGCTTGACTATCAGCAGTCTATAGTGCGTGCACCCTGTAACCGAGTCATAGGATTGCCTCGTTGTCCAGGCAGGACTCTTGACGGTTTAGGGTGGTTTGTTGCCTGGGTTTATAGATAAGGGTTGGATCTAGCGATTTCCGTTGTTGCTTGTTGCCGCATACCTAGTCCAATAGAAAGAGCCCAGTGTTTATATATCCCAGGACGTAACAGGGCGAAAGAACTTAAAATCGACAAACTAATGGGGCAAACATCCTACAATCTGAAAACTAATGGGGCTAAACATGAGGGAGAAGGGGATCTAGAAAAACAACCCATCTCCTCTTAACCCTTCCAGCCCGTGTGTCCTTTTAAAAGGACACCGCGGCAGATGGGCTGGTACCCGGGTGTCCTTTTAAAATCCGTAAGCTTGAAAACCTATTCAGCTTGGTCTGAACGCTGTGCGTCCGACGTGTGTAAACAAAGCCGGTCAGTGCGTCACCGCACCTCCGAAAACAAGAAGGAGACGTCGGATCAATGTTGTTGTTGTGACGTCAGACGAAATTAGTGTCTGAAAAGCTCCGATATATTCAACGTCGCGGCAACATTTGCTCCACGGAAATCGTCATCACAACTGAACCAGTTGACTTAGAGAGCTCTACTCAACGCGAGTCTACAGATTGGAAACCGCACTACGTTTATAGATGCGTGGGAAATTTCTAGCAGTTAAAATAACAAAGATACGGTAGCCTAGGCCTAGACGTTTTTCGGCCAGATCGCCCGGATACGACCTCCGTCCTTTTGTAAGGCAGCCCGGGTCGGAAGGGTTAAAAACCAGGGGATACTATTATCTGAAAACCTAAAGATTTGTTATCAATGTGCAGCAGCTACAAAAAAGAGCACATGGATTTATTAAGCGACAATTTACTAATATAAATGAATATATTATAGTCACATTATTCAAAATTATGATCAGGCCGCATTTTAGGTTTGATGTACAGTTTTTGTCATATTATCTAATTGAGGACATTGAGAGACTGGAGTCGGTACAGCGCAGGGCGACAAAGCTAATACCATCATTGAGAAATTTATCCAATTATTGAAGACTAAAAGGGTTAAATTTGTTTTCACTACAAAAAAATATAAGGTTACGAGGTCAAATATTCGAGTGTTTCAAGGTATTAAAAGGATTTGACGAAGTTGAGGCGAGTGCAATTTTCACAACCCATGATTCTGAAACACGCGGAAACGGTATGGAAGTAAACACCAGGAGGTCAAGCCTAGATGTTATAAAATGTTTCTTCACGTATATATAATATATAGTGTCGTATCGTATCGTAAACGAGTGAAACATATTGCCAGAGAAGGCGGAGCGATACAATTAACGTTATTAAGAGGAGATTGGTATAAAAAAAAAAAAAAAAATAATAAAACAACCTAGGTCAAGTATCTATAAGTTTGTTTCCTATATCCTACTTTACTATCAATTTTGCAATAGAAATGTTCTCCACTCTGCTGGGATCCATGTTCTAAATATGCTCGTTGCCGACCCAAACGTCGAAGGGAGTAGTGAGTGGGGAGAGAGCCTTCTGCTTTACTGCCTTTTCTTAAACCCAATAGCTTCTACTTTTTTAGATGTAAGGACGGACAGCTTAGTAGGGACTGCAGAGTGTGTGTAACTCTCTTTCTGTATTTATATATATATATCTCTTTCTCTCTGTCTGTCTCTCTCTCTCTATATATATATATATAATTATATATATATATATATATATTGTCACAATGACCAGGGTCTTTTAGGGCCTTTTAGGAGTTGCTCGACTCATGTGGCGCCAGACTTCTGAAAGCAGCTGTGCCAAGTCTATTAGAAGGACCTGGTATTGTGAGTTTCACTCCGATACCCTTCTAATTGCACATGTCTAGTTTTGCCGTACCTCTAAGCACTTTTGTCTCCATGAGCTTTTGTGTGGAATGAGCCAATAGACTGTTATCAGTTTCGTATGTGAAGTTGTTGGTTAGTGGCATGGTTGTAATTTGCAAGCTAGAGGTGGGTAGGTGAGTGAGGAATGTTGCTCTTGCCTCGGGAGGGGGCGATTTTGCCAGCACCACGAGTTTCATTTAATTACGTGTCCATTGCAAGTTTAGTTGTGTTGCAATATCAAGATATACTTTATTTTATCTGCCACGCTGTTTTAGCCAATATGTTAACACAGGAATACGTTAGTATAAGTTATTCTTGTAAAGTGTCTTGGTGTTATCATATCGTGTGGTGATATATTGCAACCCCTTAGTTTGAGGCTGGCTCCCGCTAGCCACGCCAGGCCTCATCATTCTCTGCTCGGCGGTCAGACTGGATAGGTGGTGTCCTTTTCTCTCTTGTGACCCATCAGTCGGCCCCTTTTGTTTGTCCTTGTTTGCACAACTTTTAACGTAATGTAATTAACAGAGAATCCTAGACATTCATTTCTTCTTTTAATTATTCTTTTCCTCTGATCAGCATTTTATTCTATTTATATATTTATAATTATATTATATATTATATATTATATAATATATAATATATTCTGTATATTATATAATATTAATATATGCTGTACCTCCGGTGGCTTACTTCGGGATCCGTGAGGGGGAGAGCTGGGAGGCTTGCCGGGGTCCTTAATAATAAACACTGTTAATCATATAGACAGTCCACACACACACACATCCATAACCCCTACATATTTTCCCAGTGTTTGTGCTTAGGACCCAGTAGCAACCTTAACGGTTCTTCCCCAGCGATTGTTTGTTCCCTATCTCGGGTTTTGAACTGAGGCAACGGAGTGTTTAATTTTAATTAGAAATCCAGCTTCAGTCTGGACCCCCCCCCCCCCCACCCATAGTTAAGTTAGTATGAGAGGTGGACTCTAAAAGTTCATTGTTTTGGGCGGTATCTCACTGGGGGGGCCCAGGTTGAAGTAGAATATATTGGTGTGATATTAGAGGTGGTCAGGGCAACCTGCTTCTACTAATATCACCCCGAGGTTAGTAGTCATATTAGGACACTGCCTTGTATTGTTGGTTCATTATTATATGTATACAATATTATTATGTGCAACTCTCTTGGGTTGAGAGTGGATTACCGTTGGCTGGTTTGCGCACGGTTTAGTATTGTCGAGGGCGCGCATAGCCTGTTATGCTCGAAGTACACCTGCACTTTTTTTTTCTTTGATGTCTGCTGGTAGCCTATGTATTTAATTGTTTTGATTATCCAACCCAGCATTGCTAATCCCGGTGTTGGTTTCGAGTTCTCGTAGCTAGTAAGTTACATGAGTATTTCTGTTCTACTTATTATTCAGAATAGGAGCAGGGCAGTGTGCACCTTAACCCTTTAAGAGCGGGCTAGGTGGTCTATTTGACCGTACCGCCCATAATTTGTTGTTTTACCCTAAATAGGGTTGTTTCCGTGCTCATTTTCATGCCTATATAAGACCCAGAGCGTAAAACAAGTATCTATCCCTCAAAGGGCGTAAACAGAGCTTTCCAATAACACCCGAACCATCCTTGTACGACCACTGGTTATCTTGCAACGATCGTGCAACACGAGTGCAAAACCCTAAAATAAGGTAATTTCCGTACATAATTCCCTGTGTAGCGAGTGAGAAAGGGGGGAGAAGGGTGCAATACAGTTCAGTACGTCCACGGTGGTCGTGGGGAGCGGTCATAAGGTTACTACGCTCGTCCCACCGCTCAGCTCTCTCTCTCAGCAACAATACGTGCTGAAAATGGCACTCGACAGCTGTCGTGCGCCGCCACATAGTCCAAATTTATTTCACTCGACATATGTCGCGCGCCGCCAGTTAAGGGTTAAGCCCTGAGAAGAGCCTGGAAGCGTTCATAGTGCTCTTACCTGTTGCGTCGTGGTGTTGTTTGGTAGAGAGACAAGGTGCATTGGCATTAGGAATTATTTTCGTCTACCGTCTCTAAGCAACTGATGTCCAGATTCGTAACAATATATATATATATATATATATATATATATATATATATATATATATATATATATTATATACATATAGGCCTATGTTTTTTTTATTTTATTAATATGTGTATTTGTATTCTTACCTCAGATGGTATTCGAACCAAGGGCAGTCAGGACGAGAGTCGATGCTATAGCTAATTACACACATCGGTGTGATAAAGAATAGAAAGTCAGGACAAGAGTTCATGGTTTAATCAACTACACCACAGCGAGGTAAAGAATAGTTAACCATTTCCTATTTATATTAAGGAGATGGAATAATCCTACTTGGAGGAAGTATTGCATTCCATACCACGTCGTAGGACCCATTGTCCAGAGAATTATGCAAGGCATTTTTTAAAACTATTCCCACACAACTTGGGTTGAATTGATCTCATTTAATTATCTTGCCGAACGGTTTGAGAACCTCTAACCTCGCCTTGCCTTGCTGGAGAAATATGAGCTAAGAAGATAGTAACAATTATCATAGTTGGTTTATGATACTGAGCTGTATTTTATCACATACATACTGTACTGTAGATATGGCTATCCCGACAACTGCCCTTCTTCGTACATTTAGAAAACAAAAAGTAAAGTTGGGATACTGTTCTGCAAGTTAATCTAGGTCAGAGTATCGTTGTTTAGAATAGATTAACCAAGATTATAATTATTATGTTGCCTACGTTAGGTTTAGTTTGATTAGGTTAGATTAGGATAACGTTGGCTTGCGTTATGTCCTGGACATAATTTGTATATGGAAACAACAAAATACAACCAATAGGGTGGTTTTCATATATATTTTGCTGGATAAGAAAAATACACATGCAGCTCTGTAATAATGTTTAGCCAGCTCCTAAAACTAGGAGAATACAGTCAAACAAATTTGGTTTTGTCACCATGATTTTACCTCCATTTGAAATCAACGAGGCTAAGTTCCACTCGTCTCACTCTTCCCTTTCTCCGTCGGGACCCGGCGTGAGGTTAAATACCGCTCGTCTAACTCTTATTGTTGTTTTTCTTCTTGGACAGGATCAATCGAAAGCGTTGGCAATGGAGAGAGAGAGAGATAGGAAGGAGAAGAGTTTGGAGCAAATGGGTGATTGACAACATTTGACGGGGGCTTTCGGTGCTTATAAATGCTTGTTCTTCAGCTTCAGCTTATTTGACTGGATCAGTTGAAATAGTTGTCAAAAGAGGGGGGTGCGCGGGGAGAGAGAGAGAGAGGGTGGGGTAGGGTTATGCTCCATATCCAATATGATCACACACACCATTAATATCTCGGGCAGCATGATGTGTGCGGATTGGAGGCTGCTCTCAGACAACATGTTGTATGGGGCCTCGGGCATTATGATGTATGGGTTGACTGCTCTTTTTGGACAGCATAATAGGAATGGATTGTAGGTCAATCACGTAGCGTGATGTGCAGTTGCTGGCGGCTGCTCTTAGCTAGCATAATGTGAAGGGGTTGTGAGCTGCTCTCAGGCAGCATGATGTGGGGGTTATGGCAGCTGCTATCAGGCAGCGTGACGTGCAGGGGTTATGGGTTGCACTCAGGCAGCATGATATGTGGGTTTTGGCAGCTGCTATCAGGCAGTATGATATGCAGGGGTTGTGAGCTGCTCTCAGGCAGCATGATGTGTTGGTTTTGACAGATGCTCTCAGGTATCATGATATGCTGAGGTTGCCTTAAATCACCCACAGGTATATGGAATTTCTATTATCCATAATAATTATTAAATAATTTATATAATAATTATATAACAGTAGGGTAGGAAGGAGAAGGGTCTGGAGTGTCTGGGTGGTTAACAACCTTCAACAGAGGCTTTCGGTACTTTGCAACGTTTGTTTAGATATTTTCCAAAGTTGTGTATACAAGCCACATACGTTATGTGGCTTGTATCCACATAATAAATGTGTCATGGGGTTGCAAAATTGGTTATGTGACATAACCAATTTCGCAACCCCATGACACATTTTATTAGATAGTATTCGAATATATGTCAAGCATAATATTAGCAGGGTTACTACAAAGCAAACATGTTTACCCTCTCACTCTCAACAAAATGTAAGCGTTAGTATATGCAACCCTACTGTTTACTCTTAAATTAAGTGCTATAGGCCTATGTGCACTACCGTGAGACGATACACGTACGTTATTGCTCTGTTATAACCCACAATAATATCTTCTACATGCAATGTATTATACATCCAAAGATAGAGCAAGACCCATAGCATTATAACCCCCCCCCCCCCCCCCCCCCAAAAAAAAAAAAAAAAAAAAAAAATCAAATTATCACATAATATTATAATATTGCTATATAATAATTATTTATTTGTTTTTCCGAGTATACACGACCATAATTTCGTTATAAGCTGAGCAATAATTGTTTCTTATATATTAAATTTGTAAAAATGTTCACGCTCATTCCATGTATCATAATATATATATATACAGTATATATATATATATATATATATATATATATATATATATATATGTTGGTAAAGCCAGGTAATAAATTTTCTTTAATACATACGAGGTTGAAAGAAATGGCAATTTCTGCGTTGGAAATTTTATTATTCAAAGTTTCCAGGTCTCTGATGAGTTTTCGCTGGGTGGCAGGAAGTAGATGAAGGAGATGAGCAAAATTCATGGTGGTACAGGGTTACATTAAAGTACATGATGATACAGGATATACGACGCGTTTCACTGGACAACCAGCATTATCAAGTAAGGAAGGAATGATATAAAAGGTAAACAGGAAGGGTATATATAGAGGGTGGAGGATCAGAGGAGGCGGAAAACAGGGGGCAAAAGTCTGCTATTGGTGGAAGGGAAAACTAGGAGAGAAAAAGGGGGTAACCGCTTCACGCATGCGCACTGGATGCGGGATGGTGGTCGATAGGTGGGGTCGAAGCTGATTGGCTGCGTGTCGAGGGGCGTGGCCTAAGATGTGTGGCGCCTGCAGAAGACGAAGCTGAAGGAGGTAGCGCGGGGGGCTGCGTCAAGGGCACCGGGGGGCGAGGAGGGGTGTTAGGTCCTGTAGGGTAGTGCCTTTTGGCAGAAGGAAGGATCTGAAGGTCCAGAGTTTGGTTGTTGATGTTGGGATGTAAGGCTTGGATATATAAAGCTTCGAGTATAGGTAATCTCCTTGGGTCACTTTCTTTATCGAGTATGGTGGTGTGTTTCTCTAACTCGTTGCGTGTGAGGTGAGGGTGGTTAGGGGTGAGATAGTGGTCTTTGATGGCTCCAGCCTGAAGGTGAAGAGTTAACCGACGTGAAAGACGAGTCTGCGTCATACCAATATAGGAATGAGGTCCACAGTCCTCATAATTACAGGTATGTTGGTAAATGACGTGATCGTCGGTCATCGGGCTCTTTATCTTGGTGGAGGCTGGTTTGTTGCGGAGAACGAGGTTGGAGGTCTTGGGGGATTTGTAATAAATTATTAATTTGATTTTGTTTTCCGGGTTGGTTGGGTGGACATGCTTCGAGATTATTTCTTTTAAGACGGCCTCGTCATTTTTGTGTTCAGAGGACATGTAATTGCGGTAGAAGATCTTAATTTCATTGGGGGGGTCAATGTTGGGAGGGCTTTGGGTGTACCATTTTTCAAGATGGTGGTTGATGGTGCTGGAGATGTCGGAGTTGGAGTATCCGTTATTTACTAAAACTTGGGATAGTCTTTCTAGCGAACTTTTTCATGGGTACCATCGAGGAAGAGCTCCTGGCTGCCCAACGACCCGCCGTCTACTGTAGATACGTGGATGACATCTTCGTGCAAATCAAGGACCTCCACGAACTACAGGAACTCCAGCGTCGCTTCATGACCTACTCCGGACTTAACTTCACCTTTGAAAAATCTAACAATGGACAACTCCCCTTCCTCGACATCCTCGTAGCTCTGAACGACCATGGGTTCAAAACCACCGTCTACATTAAACCAACTAACACAGGACAATGCCTCAACGGTGATAGTGAATGCCCCCGCCGTTATCTTCTATCCTCCATCTCCGCCTATGTTAGGAGAGCCCTCACGCACTGCTCTACCTGGGCCGACACCCACCAGGAACTAGAAAGACTATCCCAAGTTTTAGTAAATAACGGATACTCCAACTCCGACATCTCCAGCACCATCAACCACCATCTTGAAAAATGGTACACCCAAAGCCCTCCCAACATTGACCCCCCCAATGAAATTAAGATCTTCTACCGCAATTACATGTCCTCTGAACACAAAAATGACGAGGCCGTCTTAAAAGAAATAATCTCGAAGCATGTCCACCCAACCAACCCGGAAAACAAAATCAAATTAATAATTTATTACAAATCCCCCAAGACCTCCAACCTCGTTCTCCGCAACAAACCAGCCTCCACCAAGATAAAGAGCCCGATGACCGACGATCACGTCATTTACCAACATACCTGTAATTATGAGGACTGTGGACCTCATTCCTATATTGGTATGACGCAGACTCGTCTTTCACGTCGGTTAACTCTTCACCTTCAGGCTAGAGCCATCAAAGACCACTATCTCACCCCTAACCACCCTCACCTCACACGCAACGAGTTAGAGAAACACACCACCATACTCGATAAAGAAAGTGACCCAAGGAGATTACCTATACTCGAAGCTTTATATATCCAAGCCTTACATCCCAACATCAACAACCAAACTCTGGACCTTCAGATCCTTCCTTCTGCCAAAAGGCACTACCCTACAGGACCTAACACCCCTCCTCGCCCCCCGGTGCCCTTGACGCAGCCCCCCGCGCTACCTCCTTCAGCTTCGTCTTCTGCAGGCGCCACACATCTTAGGCCACGCCCCTCGACACGCAGCCAATCAGCTTCGACCCCACCTATCGACCACCATCCCGCATCCAGTGCGCATGCGTGAAGCGGTTACCCCCTTTTTCTCTCCTAGTTTTCCCTTCCACCAATAGCAGACTTTTGCCCCCTGTTTTCCGCCTCCTCTGATCCTCCACCCTCTATATATACCCTTCCTGTTTACCTTTTATATCATTCCTTCCTTACTTGATAATGCTGGTTGTCCAGTGAAACGCGTCGTATATCCTGTATCATCATGTACTTTAATGTAACCCTGTACCACCATGAATTTTGCTCATCTCCTTCATCTACTTCCTGCCACCCAGCGAAAACTCATCAGAGACCTGGAAACTTTGAATAATAAAATTTCCAACGCAGAAATTGCCATTTCTTTCAACCTCGTATGTATTAAAGAAAATATATATATATATATATATATATATATATAGTGGATTTTATATGTATACAATAAATATATCGGTACTTGGCGAGTAAAACTTATTCATGCATAAACAAAATACTAACTCTACATACATTTTGACCTGCAAGAATTACGTTTACTACAATCAATTACATTTTACGAGAAAGAGGAATGGACAATCTACAATATTACAGAAGCAAACCCACAAAAAAAAAATGAATAATCAACAATACATTTTGTTTTATTTCCAACATTATCCAACTTCCCATTGTTGTGAATAAATATGTTGAGTGACGACAACAGGTTCTTATATATAGAATAACAAGTATTTCTCACCCAATTTTTAAAAATCCAGTCAAAATTTGTCTATCATATTTAGTTTTTATATATGAATATAGTAGCACCGTTGGAGCACTCATACAACTGTACATCATTCTCGATTTATTTTGTTCTAAGGTGATTTTGTTCTAAGGTGATTTAGAGCTATACATTTTAATGGTACATATAGCTCATTGCATAAGAAAGAATAACAACAAAATCCCTACTCCTAATATTTTATTTTATACGATTATTTGTATTAGCATTTGTCAGACCTGATTTGTAGCACTTTTAACGGATTTATATTCAAACAAGTTATGCGGTACACTGATAATAGCTGTGACGCCTGCCAGCGTTGGCAGAATCGCCTCCCGGTAGCCACTAGCGCTCGCCAGGGCAGTGAAATGGGCTACAGTCTATCTACAATGTTGTACTTTCTTTCTTGTGAATCGTCATGTCACAGGCAGTATAGAAGTGGTCTTTATTTTCGCCTGTGACAGTGCATTGTATTTTATATCATGAGTTGAACATAAGATGCATTGTAGTGAAAGAGAGAGAAAGAGCGAGCGAGCAGCGTGGGAGCAGTGAGTGTTGCTTTCAATCCTCCTTCCTCCCTCCCGGAGGAGTCCCTCGCCCGCGTGGGCTTTCTCTCGGTTTTGATTGGCTGGTGGTTCCTGGCGCCTTCTGCAGGCCTGCTGTCTAGTGACGTAGCGGCCTGTGATTGGCTGACCACCATGCCTTTGTGTGATCCTGGGGGTCCCGAGGACCTACTCTCTTCATATCTTGCCTGACCAGCATACCCTTCACACCTCCCTTACCACCTGTCCCCGACTTCTACCTATAGAGCACTTTCTCTCTCTCTCAACTTCTTACCTCTCATTCTTCCACTCTATTTAACATCATAACTCCCCTTTGGTTTTGCACGATTTCATATATCGGCCATCGTATTATATGCTGAAGCTCTCAGATATTACATGTTTAGTTAGGCATTTTGGAGGGGTTACCATTTTGTCTGTAGAGGTTCGACACACTCACGGTGTCTCCCTACCTTTTTCTTGGTGGTCTGCTGGGCTATTTAATGCTAGACTGGGGTGAGGCTATTGTTGTTGTGATTTCCGAAGTGTACCAGGTTTTGTTGAACCTGTACAATCGCAACGGATACGAGGGAAGCCTAGGTGGTCTTTCTGACTGTGTACCTTGTGAGTTTAGCACTGTGTTGTGAGTGAGGGCTTTTGCCTCTGCTACCCAACACTGTGCTAACTCGTTTTGCTTTGACTTTGAGAGGGTCGCCAGGAGAGAACCAGATACTAGTGATCTGGATCTCTCAAGAGAGCACCCCGTCATTTAACGTAATTAGGCCGTACAGTCTTAAGGACCTCGCTAGGCTACGAGCCGCTTGCTCAGCCATTGTTTCCTAGCCTACTCCATCCCAGCTAGACTTTATTCGCCTAGCAGGCACCCGATTAAGATTATAAGCTCTTATGTTATGTATGCAGCATTTTTATTCACGTTGATTGTAAGGCTTGGTTGTTGTTGAGTTGCACAACCCGAGCAGGCTTTTTGAGTTGTCTGAGAAAGTACTTCTTTTGTTGTTGGGAATAATACTATTGCTTATTATTATTCCCGTGCCAGTTAACACTGTATGTCCCTACACTTATCATATCTTGTTCCTGCTTTATATAACAGTTCAAAATCCGATTCGATCATCTTAAGCAGCATCAGACTTTCTTCAGAAGATTCCTGCTCGATGTTATCGGACTTTCATTCACTTTCTTTAATATAGGAGTGACAGTTTATTATTGTTTAGAGTAACTTTAATTATACCTTCTTCTTGTTTGCATTAAATCATTCCAGAGATTTAATTAAGATCTCTATCCTTTTCCTTGTATACATTATTAACGTAATTGTATGTTGTTGTGATCAGGCTGTATCAGAGATCATCAGCCTGTAGTAGTAGTGCATTTATACCGAGTTATAGGATACCCCGTTATCGCAGATTTAACTCTGAAGGGAATAGGTGTTTTTGTGCGCCGGCATTATAAGTTCGAGGGTTGGATCTAGTGTTACCGTTGTGGCTGTGTGCCTTTCTAGTCCAATGATTAAGAGCCCTTGTTTTATACGAATCCCGGTCGTAACATAACTTACACTACGCGTATATATTGTTACGTATCTTGATCCTCAAGTGGTTAACTTGATGAATCTAGATAGCACAGAGATATATATTAAGGTATCAGTCAGCTGAAGGCAAAACAAAAGTAAAATCTAATAAAATAATTTCCTGTTGTTGCTTCCTTTCCTTTTGGATCTTAGGACTTAGTATCCTTTATTGACTGATACTCTTTAATTATGAAAAATACTGAAACTAATTAAAGTCATGTAGTATTTATAAAGAATTATTATTTAACCGAAGCTTAGTAGGCTATGGTTATGAACCGAATAAGTTATAGCTAAAGAAGGACTATTAATTTTATAAAAAGTCTTGAAAGATAAATATTAAAGTAAGAATATTTCTGTCTCTTACCCTTTTTGAAATGAATAGATAGTTTTCTTCTATGTCCTTTTATTTATATTTAATGTAATTATTCTTGGTTCTTGTCTTACGTTAATAGTATTATATTATTATTATCATCAGGAGTAATATCAAAGTCACATAAAAAGTTAGATATATATTTAATAATTAGTTAAATGTATTTCTTAACCACGTAACATTGAGGTTTGATTATGAGTAAATAAAGTTACAGGATCGTTTCATAGATTCGATTCAGGTCTCACTCAAATAATATGAAAAGCAAAATATAATATTTTTGAAGCAAAAGAATTTTCTTCAGCTTAGGAAATCACTAGAAGTAATATTAACACAGCCATGTTAGTCTAAGGCGATATTACTAATACGAGACAATAGCATCACCGTACTAAGCACCATTAAGCAATGTAAGCTTAATTCAAAGAAAATGAAAGAACTCGTAAGTATTAATATAAAACAATAGTATTACTTTCATCATAACCCAATTACTTAAAGAGTTGCTTTAGTCCACAAGTTAGTCAACTAAAATAGTTAAGTACATAATAATAGCGTTAACGTTAATTCCCAATCAAATAGTTAAACACATAATAGTAGCGTTCACGTTAATTCCCAATTAAATAGTTAAACACATAATAATAGTGTTCACGTTAATTCCCAATCACATATCTCACTAACCAACATAACATAAGTGTTTACACCGAACACACATTTATATAATCTGACTGACAGTCACAATCCCATTATAATACTTCACCCCGTCTTCCTCCAGCTGCAAGTTCACCTTCCCCAACTCCAAATGAGACTGATTTGAATGCCCACAACTCGGGTCTTATATACCAAACAATGATGGTGTAGGAACGAATCAGGAGGCGGCGGGTGATGCCTGCTCCAATCATAGCTCCTCGAGTCGCATAACAGGTGCGTGGTCCACTCACAGCTCCTGGCGTCGATCATACGTCATAGCATCGGTCATCGAGGTGTGAAGGCTAGCATGCTGGTATGGGGCGAGATGGTTTGCCCACTCGCTCGTTCGCTAGTCTGCTTCACCGTTTGGGTAGTGGGCTCCTTCAACTCTAATTCTAACTCTTAAATTAACATACAGGGCTCCGTATGTCAGAATATATATAATAACAAAAAAAAATTAAGGTACAAAACCTTATCCTAATGTATTTTTGTATACACTTACCAGTCGTCCAGGCGGAATATCCAACATGTTTAAAAGGTCAGCCAAGGGTTTCATTGAGCGATCATCTACCAAAACTTATCATTGCCCAATTTATATGCCATTTGAGTATTCAGTTTTCATTCTATTGATTTGTTAAGTATCAATATACTAATCGCGTATCCCTGCTTTAGAGACACCCTTCCTGAAAACCCAATTTATGGTTCCATGGGCAAGGGAGGGTCAAGTGGCACAGCATGACGCAAGCATCGTGTATGAAGTATGCACAAGTTTCTAATGCATTGGTAAATCAATTTTGGTAGTATTATCCTGCTAGGTTAGTGTAAGTAGTGCTTATAATGCGACTACATGACAGCGTATTTGAACAAGACCAACACAATCGTCTCCTATCCAGTGCCTTCTATATAACTATATTGTACATATATACAACAATGAATACAATAGCAACTTTAAAAACCTAACCCAGTATATTAAAGTATTAGGAATACCTTACTAAGTTAACCTCAGTTACCTTTATTTTTAACAGGAGTAGGTTATCTTTCATAAGGTTGGTATGTTGTTCTACCATTACCCATTGATCTTTGGTGTACAAATATGTTGTAGTTAAATCAGTGTGGTCAGAAGGTGACCGTCTCCATGTTTCCTGTAAGATGCCATAACAGTATTGAAATTGAGAGAGTTATGTGTATGGGAGAAGCACATTAGTTTTTAATCACTGTAGTGCTTTATTAAATAAACTACTAATACATAATTATATACTGTATATAAATATATATATATATACTGTATATATATATATACTCCTGCAGCAGGTCAGGTCAGGTGAAGGTATTGAGGGATAAACCTTTACAACGGCACCTCATATCTACACTCCGAAGAGTGTTGAGAGGGGAGAATGGGTGTTGGAGAGAGAGAAAAAAGTTGGAGTGTCTGTGCTACGTGTGTTATTAGTCTGGATACGTCGTCGAGATGTCCACCGTCCGGGTGGCATATTTCCGAAGTCGAGACTAGTATATATCATAGGGGAAATTAGAACCAATCAGAGGCCGCAGTGGCAGTGACGTCACCCACAAGGGGAGGAGCCAGTCTGTCTCTCTCTCTCTCTCTCTCTCTGGGTGAGGAGCCTGCCTGCCTCTCGTTTGTTTATTTCTCTCTCTGGTAAATAGAAGAAGTAAGTCACCTAGTATAACGAGTTATCAATATTTATTCGCATAGTTTCTGTCTAGATTAAATAAGCATCCAGAGTACAATATGTTATTCCCATTAATTATGGTTTTACTTGAAAACCAATGAGTAAACAATGAATATTTTGTGATTCTGGCATCTTTCGTCCCAAGATTTGAGGAGGAGGGTGTTGCCAGTTCTCCTTAGACAGTTAAATTGTTTCAAATAGTTCCTGTTTTATTTATCATTATCATTTAAATTTACATTCATGCACAACGTAAATAAACTATAAATGGTCACTTTTCACTCTCTCTCTCCGCATATGTAATGATCTCATTCCATAATATTATGTATGTAGGCCTACATATGTATGTCTGTATGTATGGATGTATGTATGTATGTATGTATACACCAACCTTACAGGTGAGTGTAACCTTTATGCCAAATGTCTCACTTCATATCGTATGTTCAGCGCCTTTCACGATAAAAATCGTTAATATTAGAGAACAGGCTGATTGAACTCATTGTTTTTTTTGCTTAAAATCATTATTTGTTGTGTTCCCAGTGTCTTGATCAGGATTATTTGTAACCTTGTGCTTTATTTAAAAATGACATATTATATTGGCTTAAAGTACCGAGGGCGGTACAATATTGTACCGCCCTGGATATAATGGGGTTAAGAGGTGTTCAAGTAGCCCTAACCACTACTGTACTTATATAAATATTCATTAACATTGTCACATCATAACATATCGACTACAATAAAAGTAATATTTAGCAAAATATAGAAATAGCTGTCATACATAAGAATAAAAGAAAATGGGAGTCTACAGAAAGTCGATTGGCTCACACAAGGCAGATCCCCTTCACACCCAACCCTAATTATAAGGCCTAAGTAGCCTATAGGCCTAGGCCCAACTCACTAACACGTATCGTATAATTATATAGCCTACTAATTAGCCTTTGGCTCTACCTTATACACTTAAACCATTAACTATTTCATAAAATTTGATGCTTAATATATTTTGTACTATCTGATAATGCTAATGTGTTAATGACATTTAAAATACAGTAATGTATAGCCTATGTATATACTGTATATATAACCCTTTAGATATACGAGTGCCTTAAGTTCCTTCTTGAAATTATCAGCACAGGTTAACTGCTTAAGTGTCACAGGAATCAATATAGTTCGCCAGTGAAATAATATTGTGCCTTCTAAAATTGTCAAGGAATTTCTGTCCATGGTTGTGCAATACGCGTAATACGGTAGGCTACTCTTATTTACTCATAACCATAACATAGCACAATCATAATGTATCCTTAATGTAGTTAATATTTGAAATAACTTGTTATACTATAGGTGACTTACTTCTTCTATTTACCAGAGAGAGAGAGAGAGAGAAACCAAAGAGAGGCAGGCAGGCTCCTCACCCAGAGAGAGAGAGAGAGAGAGTGACAGACAGACTGGCTCCTCCCCTTGTGGGTGACGTCACTGCCACTGCGGCCTCTGATTGGTCCTAATTTCCCCTATGATATATACTAGTCTCGACTTCGAAAATATGCGTCCGGGTGCGACCAAGGTCCATGTACCATGGGTGCGACCACGTGAAACACGCTAGGACGTACTACCACACCCACTAATTATGTCCGCCTTTTCAGGATCGAACCCAGGTCAAGCAGACTCACATGTGAGTGCTCTCAAATCGACCACCACGGCGCCAATTGAACTAGTGCATCACCTTAAGAGTCCAATCACAAATATTATTTATAAACTAGATGTGATCCAAAACTAAATTGCAAAGTTAATGAAACGTGATTATAGGCAGGCACCTTTATACTGTATCTCAACTTGCTGAACTGAGAAGAAACAAAATAAGACAAAAATTAAGATAAAACTACATACAGCAGATGCTAAGAACAAACCAAATCAATGGGCACTAACAAAGAGAGCTGAATCTTATACATAATTTAATAAGGCAACCACAACATGAAATATCACACGAGTAAATCAACGTAAACATTGATGAGCTCTCCAAACCACTGACATTGCTATTCAATAAATCCTTGCAGTCTGGAACTATGCCTGATCAGTGGAAGCTAGCCAACGTAACACCGATATTAAAAAGGCAGCAAATCCCTGTCCAGTAACTATCGTCCAATTAGCTTAACCTCAGTTGTATGTAAAATGCTAGAAACACTCATAAGAGACAGACTCGTAAACCACTTGGAGGAAAATAACATACTTAACCCTTGTCTAGCAGGGTGTTTTGGGCTCATTTGGGCATATTCAGGCCCTCCTGCATGATAAATCAAGCATCTGCATGAACAAAAAAATATTTAGCAAAAAACTAGGCACTAAAAGCTTCAAAATGAGACCAGAACGAGCTACGTAGCACTCGTGGTTCTCTTGCAGTGATGCCACGAACATGGAAGTTTAGCATATATCGGTATATTTTTCCCAGCTATGCTCACTACTGGCTACACTGCCGGCCTCTCGAGAACACAGGAAACATGAGTTAATGGGCGGCGGTAAGCCCTGGGAGTCGGCTGTCTGGCCCGCTGTGCTCCCGGCCATTTGCACTCGATTTTAACCCTTTAAAAGCCTTAATAATGCTCCTAACTTGCTGCAAATTGGTGCACGACTTAAGTCGAGCGCCGCTAATAAGGGGTTAAAGATACTCAACACGACTTTCGTAACAAACGTTCCTGCTTAACAAACCTCTTAGATTTCTTCCAACGATATCCTCAACCTCTATGATGAGAGTAAAGCTGTAGATTTTAGATACCTTTATTTTCAAAAAGGCCTTTGACAAATTTCCCCATAAACGTTTACTGCTAAAACTAAAAGTGCATGGAATACAAGACGGTGTTTTGAAATGGATAGAAAATTGGCTCAGCAACAGAAAGCATCAAACGGTAAGGCATCTAAATGGACCAATGTAAGTAGCGGGGTACTCCAGGGATCGGTACTAAGACCAATTATCTTTCAAATTTACATCAACGACATAGATGAAGGTCTCACCTGTACAATCTCAAAGTTTGCTGACGATACAAAAATTGCAAATAGCGTACACTTAAATGTACAAGTTGACGATATGCAACACAATCTAGATAAGTTGTTATGTTGGGCCCAAATTGGGCAAATGAATTTCAATGTGGATAAATGTAAAGTACTACATATCGGATACCAAAATGAGAAAGCAAACTATTCAATGAATGGCACTCAGCTTAAGAGTGTAGACAGAGAAACCGATCTGGGAGTAACAATATCGAGTAACCTAAAACCCAGCCAACACTGTTTAGAAGTTGTTAAGAAGGCAAACAAAATAATTGAGTTTATAGGCAGGTCATTTGAGCATAAATCCAAAGAGGTTATCCTAACTCTTTGCAATTCCTTAGTCCTCCCTCTTCTGGAATACTGCGTTCAATCCTGGAGCCCTTATTACCAAAAAGATATAGACAAGCTAGAACGAGTTCAACGTAGAGTTACCAAAATGATACCGAGCCTAAAGAACAAACCATATGAGGAGCGTCTTGGAGAATTAAATATATTTCCTTTAAACCAGCGCAGATTAAGAGGCGACTTAATTCAAGTGTTCTAAATCATCAACGGCATCGACAATATGAACTGTAGTAAGTACTTCACTATCGACCAATTTAATTACACGCGGGGAATCGGTTGCACATTTATTGGTAAATCTGTTTAACTCACACGAATCTAAGAATGTCTTCTTCAATCGATTTTTCAACTTTTGGAATGGGCTTCCCCGAGACGGTACAGACTGTAGCACCGTCGATTCTTTTAAACTTCGCCTAAACAAATATCTTGCATCAAACCCGCGACTGACTGCGTTTGTAAATGAACAACTTTATTTGATTTCCCCCTCAGATTCATAAAGGATTATTACGTATACATATTACTATGACGTTACTCTCTTTTTTTCCAGATATACAAAAGATCACTTATAACTGTTATCAGGGTCCAGAGAATATTGGGTCAACCCATGCGCAGGTACCTGTGAATGAGTGACGTCACAGGCCCCACGCTCTGCCTGAACCCCTCATAATTATACGACATCTTGTTTTTGTGATATATTGAACAATGCTTGTAAATAGAATCTTATTTAATGTTACAGGACAAACACAAAAAAACATTAAAATATATCCAGCATAGTTTATTTTACAATTAAATGTGCATAAATATGAGGTAATACATTATGGATGATAGCGAGCATACCAATGAATAACATATATACACCAAGAAAATGCTTACATTAATTTCATATGAGAGAGAGAGAGAGAGAGAGAGAGCGAGAGAGCGAGAGCTCACTAGACAGCTAGAGAGAAAGAGAGAGTGGGAGTGGTTGATACCTGATTAGGGGCTACTTATTCCTAAGGAAGGGCATATTATAATGTCATTAGTGAAGGAACGGACACACACACACAAACACGCACACAGACGTGTTTGTGTGTGTGTGTGTGGACAAGCGGTGATGTGTGTGTGTGTGTGTGTTGATCTGAGTGAAAATCTGTGAGTGTATGTGTGTATGGGATAGTGGGAATGAGTGTGTGTGTGCGTATCTTGCTCACCTGTATCATGACAAAAGGACTTCATTTTACAAACCATGAGTGTGTGTGTTGAATTCTAGCTTGTCAATGTTAAGCTGATAAATCTTTTTAATGCCCTATGAACTTTCCGCCAAGTAGGAGGGACACACAGACATACTTACGCACACTCACTCACACACACTCAGTCACACACACGCACACACACTCACGCACATGCACCTACGCACACTCACTCACACACACACACACACACACGCACACACACACATACACACACACACACACCGCATTTCAAATTGGATACATTTCGTTCAGTAAATAAAGCACTGGTTTGGTAATAGAGTTGTAGACATGGAGAATAGGCTACCTAGCGCCATAGTGGGATCAAGAACGATAGAAAGCTTCAAGATAAAATTAGATAGGCATATGGACAAGATAAGTTGGGTGTGAGAGGGATTTGCCTTGTGTGGGCTAATCGGCTTTCTGTAGGCTCCCATTGTCTTATGTTCTTTTGCATTATACAAACCATGTGTGTTGTGTATTATTGTGTATGTGTGTGTGTGTGTGTGTGTGTGTGTGTGTGTGTGTGTGTGTGTGTTGGGGTTAGTTTCTAGCTTGTCACTGTTAATCTGAATATTTATCCTAACGTCATACACACACAGTCACACACACACACACACGCACTTCATTTTATAAACTGTGTGTGTGTGGGTTGGGGTTAATTCTAGCTTGTCAATGTTAAGCAAACTATTTTTCCTAACGTCATACACACACACACACACACTGCATTTTACAAACTGTGTGCGCGCGTGCTTTTGAATTCTACCTTGCCCATGTTAAGCTGATGATTGTTTCTACTGTCATATTACCAGCTGCCAGAGTCTACACACACACACACACAGGCGCACACACACATACACACACACACACACACACACTCATTGTATTTGTCTCAACTTCTGATTTTGTTAGTTAAGCCTTTGAGTACCAGCTACGTGTGTTATATTTTATTCTAGCTAGGATATATTAATACGATATTATGCAGCTTAGGAAGGATCTACGGTAGCTTAAAAAGGTTGGTTGAGATAGTTGGAAGCCATATTATTGCTAGAGGTCCTTCCTAATCTGATTAAAATGGTCTAATAGTGGCTACACTATAAAGAATAGGACATCACCGGTACTTTATGTGTTAACTGTATAGTAACTATCATCATTGCTTTTATGCTATATATTTCAAGATAGGTATCTTAGCATTCATAATTCCAAATAATTATCATACCACACACAACTAGAATTATAAAACATCCGCTTTGTTTCACCTCGTATGTTCGTGATTGAGTTCTCGAAGTGACTGACCTCCCACTAACTCCTAGCCTCTGCCAAGGCCACCTAGAGTACCAGGAGTGTCGACCATTCTGTGACGTAGGCAATGGGGTGCTACATCCACTGCCCGCGCTCTGCCCCCATTTTATAAATACTATCTTTTATTCTTTTCTCTGTTAAATTTTAGATTAACGTACAAACAAATTATATATTTTACGTTTAAGGTGTACGCAAAACCACTATCTACCTATATCTTACTTTATTATACTCTATATTATGATACCGATATCATAACAACATGTTTTGGTTATTTCTTGCATATGACTTATACCTTGAACAAGTAGTTGTACAAGATTAAAACTTAGTATAAGTATATCTCATTACTTTGTTATATTGGAGTAAAATAAAACACAATGATATATACATTACTATATTATATACAAAGACATAAACAACCTTACTGAAGAGCCAATTTACGTGACATCCAATATTATTCGTGAACAAATATATATAAGTAACTTAATTATATACTATATGTATGAAGATGAACAATATATTTACTGTAACACACACACACACACACACACACACACACACACACACACGATATCATATTATATACTATGCAATACAGTACACATTATCTATTTCTCTAGGGTTTGAAGCTTTCTCTTCACGCCTACATTCTTATTAGCTCTGTTAGCTGTTGGGATGTTATTTTCTTTAGCACAGTAAGTATTTAAAATTGCATTTGTTGAAGCATATACCACCATACTTTCTATTTTTTCGGTGCTATGACCATTTTCACAGGTATCACTAGGGAACAGGAGATCAGCATCTGCTAAAGCCGTAACTGTGAGGTGTGTTGCTATATTTCTTTGGCTAGTAGCATTGCGAAAGGCAGGAAGCTTAGCAAGCGACATATATGAAAATCTTCCTCGTTTTCAATAACTGTCCAGTATTTCTTATCAATGAACTGTATTTTGTCTTTAAGTTCATCTAAAGAATGAAATGTTATGTCTTGTTTGTACTTATTGTTATCTGCAATACTCTTTGCTACCGCAGCTTGAATGGCAGACTCTTCCATTCGTTTCCTCTTCTTGTCCGGGGCTTCTCTAGCATGTGATGGGCCAGAAAGGTAAGAGGGGCAGTTTGGCAATTGTGATGGAATTACACCATCACAGAGCTGAGGATACGTCAACTTGGCCACTAATTTAGTTCCGCTCTTCTCGTCAAAGTACGAAGTATCTCGCCTTATTTCATCAGGTCTAAAATGGAGCTCACACACCTGTAAGATATGAAAGCTCCGATATAGCTAAGCTAAAAATAAATCGTTGCATAATTGTATTGCGAGCGATATTATTGCTTGGTAGTTCAATCATTCACGGAGTAAATACACTGATTTTGAGCAGTGTGTAATTTGACTTATGAATATTATATACAATTCAATATACCACACTTAAATTACAGTACTGGGTAGGCTTAAATTTTGTATATATATTTTTCCATAATTGGGAATACAAAATTATTTCATTATGCAGCATTGATCCAGGAGGAGGAGGATCCAATTCAATGCATCCGCCAGCGTCGTCGTCAAACATACACAACAAACAAAATAAAATAACTTCTACTCCGTGGTTATGGATAACTTGCTTCGTCGATAATAATACTAATACTAATAATACTAATATTAATAATTATAATAATATCAATAATGAAATTAATAATAATTATATTAAAGGTAACACATCTATTATATCATTAATGAAGTCATCGATATACCACATACTAAACTCCCGAAAATATATATACTCCCACTGTTGAGCTACTCAATTACTATTATTCTTATTATTACTATTATTAATATTATTATTATTATTATTATTATTACTACTGTATTATTACTACTATTATTATTATTATTATTATTATTATTATTACTATTATTAGTATTACTATTATTATTATTATTATTATTATTATTAGTATTATCAATATTATTATTATTATTATTATTATTATTTATATTAACATTATTATTATTTCTATTTCAACTTGCTGAAGGAATGAGTAAATTTAGTCATGTAATGTTTAAGCCTACCGTACTCAATACTTAGACACGTGAATAACATTGTAGAATAATTTTTACTCACCCTGCTGTTTTCATTTGGAGTGTAATCTACTCGTCGAATGGCTGTAAGCCATTTGCTGGAAAGGTCAGCATTCCTTGGGAACCTAAACACGTGCACTTTCGGTCCCGATCTGTAATTCGGCACTGAACACGTGTAAGGCATTGTTGATGATCATGGAGAAGCTATCACAGGGAATAATGTACTTATAAAGTATATATGAGGGGGAAATAGTTTGGAAACACAGCGACAACCTCCCCCTACCTAACTAAAATGTATACTGACCTGCGAGGGTAGTGACCGTTTCAGTACTCCTTTTGTCGACGTCACAGAATTTAAAGGTCCCATCCGTGCGGCCTGGTACTCTAGGTGGCCTTGCCTCTGCCCCCACTGTACGGAAAATGACGTCATGCGCGAAAGACAGCGCGTTTTCTTTGAGCGGTGGGTTGACCCTATATTCTCTGGACCCTGGCTGTTATGTTACTAACCAATCTGTCCCCTACTAACTTCCTAATCCTGTCACGGACATGAGTTCCAGGGCAGTAGTTCCCTTTCCAATTTTCCCTTACCCACTCTAAACCACTGTTTGGACACTTGATCCTCAGTGTTTTGGAGGACAACCAGCCTAGAGGGGTCATTAGATCTGATGTTGCTTGATTTCCTTTGTACTTCTTTGTACCCTTTGTAGTTTGTACTCTCTTTCAACTCAAAGTGAAACAAGTTGCATGCGGTTCTGTCCATTCTTCCCTGCCTTCACATAGGCAAACTACATCTCGACCTTCCCACACATCCACCAAGAGTGAATCATCTATCACCAAACATAGTCGACAGTCACACTCTTAAGGGGAGGTTTTTAGTTTGCTCCCTAGACTTCCATCAAGCTTAATAAAAATACCCAAAGAACCTTCTACAAGATAAATGTGTACAGTTTTCGTTAGAATGTTTTTCCTGCCGAAGGCCGGTTCTTCCTAAATTACAGGCTTGCGAAAAAATTGACACCTAAATGGCACGAAAGGTCTTAAAATTGACAGAAATGGGGCGACATATCTTAAAATCAGCAAACTAATGGGGACGGGGCTAAACAAGAGGAACAAGGGGGTCCAGAAAAAAAATCCCCTAAGTTAAAATCTCCCTTTAATGCTTATACAATGAAGATTGGTAAGTATTATCCTCGTAATCCTTAACCATTCCCCTATAACCCCTTCTCTACAACCACTGATGTTATAGACAAGCGTGGACCTCGCCGGCTCTCTCAATGCAAATGTGAGTTAAACGGACAAAACGTTCTTATTAATATATATTTGACGTTGTTATATCAATATGTTGGCCAACTGTACACGATTACAAGTTACAGCTAACGCACTCAACACAATCTATTTCATTCGTTTCTGTGTGAAAACTACCATGGTGGAAGAATACCCAAGTACAACATACAATAATTCTGAAGCAAAAAGGAAAAACAAAAATACTATGATGGTAAGAAAAGGAGTCTAGCAAACTAAGTAACACGAAGACAGTTTTACTTAAAATCAAGTATAAGATAATATCGCTAATGAATTAGTAGTGTGCTGAAAACAATACAAATGCAAATAATAAAGAGTGTCGCACCGGAGGAAGGAAACGATTAATCAGAGAGAGAGAGAGAGAGGGAAACTGCGACGAGAAAGGAAAGAGAGACATAACTAATAAAATAGTGTAGCAAGGAAAGAAAGAATAAGGAGGTAACGTAAGAAATGTAGGAGGATTGTGGTCCAGCGGGGTGGATGGGGGTGGGGAAGTCAGCGCCAGATTGTTTCTTAATTGTCAGAGTGACGAGTTGGGCACAAGTTGTTAAAAAGTTTGAAAGCCGAGGTTGTGACCGAGTTAGCTTAGTGGTGAGACACTTTAGTACACGGACGCTAGACAACTGGTGATAATAGGATGACTTTATCGTTATATACCTCTAGTACCTCCTCCAATACTAGATATATATTTATTGTATAAAATCAAGTAAAATATGTTAAACTACCATGTCACTAATGATAGTTTGTAAGCTGAATTAATTCGCCTACAGTTAGCCAGAACACTAATATTTCCATGACAAATATGATCGATAAAATAATTATATGTGCTTACCTATAATAAAGCTAATTAACGTACAGAAACACTATAAACAATGATTAAGCTGGCATACATACAGTGCATCAATGATATTACTCTAACATGTATCAATAGTACTACATAATGCAATATGCAGTAAACAGTGTAGGCAGCTGGGGTTGTTACTGTAATGCATGTAATATTCAATGCAGGAGTACTGTAAGTATTAGGTTAGTATTTGTAATTTTGACCACAGTGAACCCATTAGTTTTGGTTGCAATGCGATGGGTTTTATATATATATATATATATATATATATATATACCTTAGGGGAGGTGTGGCAGAGTGGTCTTGCCACTGGACTGGTAATCCAATGGGCCCGGGTTAGAATCCCAATATGTCAATGGGAATATATTATTGGGATGGAATTTGTGCTCTACCTAGTTTCAGTGCATTACCACAGCACACCGAAATGCCAAAACAAAATACCCTCATTGTTCCCTGATTAAATATCACTGTATGAATATTTCCATATTCAAAATATGCTACAGGGGGGCAATGCCTAGTGAGTTAATTGCTCAATAGGTGGCGTTCTGAGAGTGAGGGTCCGAGCCTGGGGAGTGAGACTGTGAGGTGCAGGGGCGAAGCAGCTTCAGAGATGGAGTTGGGTTCAAGCCGTGAATGGGTGCATCCCATGTCTCACTCCCTAGTACATAAGAACATAAGAAAATGGGAGTCTGCAGAAAGCCGATTGGCCTAAGCAAGGCAGATCCCTGTCCCACACAACCCCAATTACAAAGCCCAATTATAGGCTCAACACTCTAATACCCTGAGGATCATCTTACCAAAACGGTTAGAGATTAACGCAGGATTACGGGGGTCTGCAGAGCGCTGATTGGCCCAACCCGACTCATCCCCCTTCACACCCAACCCTTCTCGTCCATATGCTTATCCAATTTTATCACTTTTATCACTTTATAACTTGTACTATATTTCGCTATATACACTCCTAAACAGTATACGGTATATATTTGACTTTATTTGACTATTTCATATAAACATTCCTATTAAAACTGAATTGCTTAGTCTATATTTCCCTATACTGAAGACTCCTATCATATAAACTTGTAATAAAACTAAATACTTTTGACTTTAAGCACTATCTCCCCATGTCATTCAAGTACTCCTATATACAGTATATATCATAACAAAAATGCACTGTAGTCCCCTATATAATACAAAATACTCTTTAAAAAAAAAAAAAAAAATATAGAGAAGTTGAGCTATATTTCCCTATATACTGATCATACTCTTAATAGGAGATGAACTGTACATTTGTCATTCAAAATAATAAAAACACCCTTTACAAAAACTAATAAAACGTCACTCTTTTGATGTGTGAAAGACTTAACTCTTCCTATTAAGTAGTATTAAGTAGTAGTAGGGGCATTTGCTTGGAATCCGTGACCATTTTGTTCCTACCTTTTTCTCTCGATGGATTTGACAACCTGAACCATTTTAAAGGAAAATTAGCTCCTATTCTCCTCTGAAAAATTACGGCTAACTCTGCTAGAGCCCACTATTCAAAATGGCCGCCAACCGCCAACGCCATCTTGAAAAACATGAAATGTAATATCTCTGGCATCAGATGAGCTACAAGGAGGAATGAAGTGTCGTTTTTCACTAATTCTGGCATTACAAATCCACTGGAATGGTTATTGTATTGTATTGTATATTGTATTGTTATTGTATTGTATTATACTAATTGTACATACTAGTCTGCCACTTCACTGTCACTACATGATTCACTGTATGAGCCGCTATCAGAATCACTGTCCTCACTTTCGCTGCTATCATCACTGTTGTTCTCTGCCTGCGGTGTATACCTAATATTACTTTTTTACTGTGTTACGACCGGCACTACGAAATAAACAAGGGCACTCAATATTGGACTAGATGATAGGCTATATCTGCAACAACGGTACGCTAATTCCAAACCCTCGAACTATTACGACGGTGAACAAAACACTTAAAACCCTCCAGAGTTAATCTACTGGATAACGGGGTATCAATTAACTGGGTTTTAGTGCACTTCTACAAAGGCTTACCGATGACGGCAAAGCCTACTCACAACAGGAGTACTTTACGTTAATAAAATGCTCTTAAGTAATAACAATGCTTGAACAAACTATAATAAGATTTAATGAAAGAGTATATGCTTACGTTACCTTTAGTGTGAGTCTGTACTCAACACTAAACTCTACAATGCTCTATGAAAACACTGGAAGTCTAGTCCTACAGCAATCAGATAAAGAATCTTCTGAAAACGTCTGATGCTCTAAGATGCTCGTTAATATAGAACAGAAATAATGCAGGGGCAGGACACCAAAGCGTGTATCTTAAGTACACCAATAAGTAGGATACATATATAACAAGGGAGTGCAACAACTCTGTGACAGCACTAATAATCGCCACTCAAAACAGTACTTCCTTAGCCAACGTAACAGCCAAACTGGGATGTGCACTATGCATCAACCTAGGCTCAAATAAGGCGTGAATAATTCCTAAAGCATACACAATTAAAGTTAATAAGCACGATGCTGTCTTTCTCACTAATAAAGTCTAGCAGTGGCATAAAAAGGTACTAAGAAGCTAAGCCGAGCGCAAGCATGCTCGTAGCCTACTGCCTTCCCTTGAACAGATTTCCCTTATGTTACGTTAAGTGACTTGGAGGCTCTCTTGGTAAGTCCAGATCTCTAGTATCTGGTCTAGCCCTGGCACTCCACAAAGGTCAACAAAATGAGGTAGCAATCATACAGGTGAGAGTAGGCAAAAGCCCTTCACTTGTATACTGCTACACTCGCAAAGGAAAATATGCACAAGGGTTACAGGCTAGCTAGCTTCGTCGATGTTGTGCAGGCTCTGACTTGCCACATACATAACTCGGACAACGACCAAAGATACCTTCCACTGTCTAGCATTAAATAATAAGAGAGAACAGCCCAATAATTAGAAGCACCCCAACACTATGGTACCATTTGACTATGACTCTAATAATCCCTAAAACTAGTGCAAACATATATGGAGAGCTGGTGCTGGTAATACGACTGGCCGACTATGGAAGTCGTATGCAGAACCAGAAGGGATAAGTAATTGAATAAAGAGAGAAGTATGAAACAGAAGAAGTTCAGAGAGAGAGAGAGATAGTAGTATAGAGGGTTATATGGGAGACAGAATTGCAAGGGACATGTAGGACCTAGCACACCAAGCCTAGCTCTGCAGGAGACACAAGGATAGGAGCCCGCACCACCGTCCCAGGACCGTGGCCGCCAATCACAGACGACTACATCATGAAGAGCAAGCGATCTATGACGTCGACAGGGTCGCCAGCCAATCACGGGCGTGGGAGACTCCTACCGAGCGCTGGAGGCAAACGTACATACACACGCACATACTACCACTATGCTGCCTACCCCGCTCTCTCTCTCCTTAACTTCACACAATGCATCTTATATTCTAGCACTGATATAAAATACTTCTAAGTGTCACAGACAAGAATAAAGATCACCACTGACAACATGTACTCTATGAAAGAAAGAACATCGTTCTACGATTATTGTAGCCCATATCACTGCCCTGGCGAGCGCTAGCGAGTCACAAGTGCATTCTGGCAAGCTGGCCAGCGTAACAACTGTTTCAGATGGATCGCATGTCCATCTGATGAAAATCGCCAACTTGTGAAGTGACCGAAATAATGGATAATAGAAGAGAGAGTGAAGAGTTACCAGACAAGACATTAAATGAATACGAGTGCATTTTACTCTGTGGTAAGCGATGTACCGCAGATGATCGTTTGGAAAACATTACACCTGAGAAGTGGGAATTTATCCGGGAAAAGTCTTTACAATGGAAAGAACTTGATAAGTTTTAACATATACAGTACATGAAAATGTGGATTGGGAGAAGGGACCAAAGGGTCACCACATGCATAGCACTTGTTACGCATCATTATCCAGCAAGCGCAAGCTCTCTCAAGCCGAAAAACGCAAACACAAATCCGAGGAACGTCTTGAAAGAGATGAAGCATCAGATCAACAAATCCCTTACCCAGAGGCCAGTGCACCTAAAAGGCTCTGCTCCAGTATGGGTGTCCTTCATGATAAGACTATGTGTGTGGTACATGAAAGGGGCATACAAGAGTAGTGATCGTGACAAGCAGATTTTACTCCTATCAACAGTAGATGCCTGGACTAAATTCAAGTTACATACTGTCCGTCTGGAAGATGAGGTCATGAGATTGAGACTTGACACTCTGATTGTATCCATCCCAGATAGTCAAACAGCATTTGTGTTGGAAATCCGCTACCATCGTGCGTGCTGGCGCAAATATGTAAGCGACCACAAGCCCCTTTCAGATGAAAGCACTCAACATCTGCAGCGTGTAAACCTCCGAGAGGCCCAAGCTCTCTTCTTTCATCATATTCGCATGTCTCACTGAATTCAAGTGTGATCCATTTGACCATACAAACAAGACACTTCGATCCCTACGGTCAGGAATCCCAGCCTCAGACGCTCTCGCTGCCGACTTGAAATCGGCAAAGGAGGATGGCACAAGCAAACTGAAGCAGTTCTTGAATGAGAGAGTGTATTCCAAGACCAAGTCTCTCAACGACAGAGTTCCCCGTAGCAAGCGTTTGAACTTTTCAACTCGGGAATTGAAGAAAGCAGATGGTGAGAACCTGAAGGGAAAGACTGAGGAAATGGAGCGTAATGCCTTGGCCTCTGTTCTCGGACTGGTTGAAACGAGTGGTGCCCTCAAACTTCAAGAAGTCCTGCAGCATCGTGTTACAGCCGAGTGCCTTTCCATCTTCAACGTCAATGGAACCATCCGTAAGGCACAAAAAACCAAGCTTCAACAAAAACTAACTATGACTGTATTCCAGAGCCTGATGTATACACGTCTATTATTGATATGGGCCTCATCTGGCGCCTAACAACTCCTACCATTGAAGACAAAGAGAAGGGAGACGGTACCAAGTATACCTGGGGAGATTATGCAGAAAAGTTGGTGCACTTCGTTCTAACGAGACACAAGCATGCTGAGAGCATCATTTGCGTCAATGATTCATATGATCAGAATTACACGATCAAGGACAGTGAGAGAATACTGCGCCAAAAAAACCTGCCAATCAGCAATGTCTTCATGAAGACAGAAGATAAATTTCCTTCTAGTAAAGTTTTCCATGCTCTCCTGGGTAAACCTAAGAACAAAATCCACCTTCAGGCATTTCTTCAAACGGAATTCCAGAGAACAGCAGCAACAACTAGCACCGAGATCATCTACTGTGTAGTTGGCAGCACTGCAAAGAATCTCACCACAGGCAAGCTTGTGCCAGAGCTCACATGCTCCCATGCAGAGGCAGATACAGCAATGCTCACCATATATAGTGTGCTCCGGTCAGACAGCTACACAGCAGCTGTCGTTCTTGACACAGAGGACACAGACAACTACGTGCAAGCGGCATATGTTGCTCAGATGTGACGCTCACCGCTTCCCTCAGAACCGCATGGCTTACTCGCTAGGACTCGCCAGGGCAGAGAATGTAGCTACAGTCTACCTATCATTGTGTACTTTCCTTCTCGAGAAAGCAGGTGTTGCAGACAGTTCAGAACTGTTCTTTATTTTCGTCTGTCACAATCCTTTCTATTTTATTTAGTCAATTGAAAGTATTGTGTTAAGTGGTTGAATGATGGGAAGGCGAGCGGGAGAGAGAGACCAGGTGGTGTGACTTGGTGGTGAGTGTGGCGCGTGGCTGGCCCCCTTACATAGGCCTCGCGGGATTCGTTGCCTCCTGCCTAACACTGCCTACTAGGCGGCTGCTTACTGGGCGACTGTCGCGCGCCCTCGTGCCATTCCTGCGAACTGGGACTCCAGCGCGGCGGTCCCTGGGAATATCCTTGTCAGATCCGTCCCAGACAGCATACTCCCATGAACTGTTCCACACTCTTGTCTTAGAATGCTTCTCTTCTACTGCCTCTATCATTTCCACTACTTCCTCACCTTTTATTAATATCAATCCCCCTCTGGTTCTCTGCATCCACACCTTGAATTGGTGGCCAGACTGTATTATATGCTGGATCTCACATTTCTTATGTACTAGGCTAAGGTTGAAGAGTCTTTGTCTTTTTTTGAGAGATTGTATTGCTCGGACTGTCTCCATCAATCACTAATGTTTCTACAGGGTTAAATAATGCTAGATTAGGGATCAGGTACCTTGCTGTTGGTGTTTTCACTGTGTGTAGGCTACTTTTGAGCTGCACGACACTACAGATTCTGGGGGTTACCTGGGTGGATCTTTTGTCTGTGTACCTTGGAGTTTAGACTGTGTAGTGTGTGAGGGCTGCTTGCCTAATCCACCCAACACTGTTCTAACTCTATTTGCTTTTACTTTTGAGGGTCGCCAGGAGGATACTCGATACTTGTGATCGAGAATCCTCAAGAGAGCACCCCTTCATATTAACGTAATCAGGCCGCACAGACCCAAGGTCCACACTAGACTAGGAGCTGCCTTGCTCCACCAGAATTCTGTACCTTTGCGCATCCCAGCTAGACTATATTAACCCGGGTAGACATTAGCTGGATTAGATCATATACTCTTTTATGCATACCCATTATTTCTACATAAGCATTTTGAGGTCTAGGTTGCTGTAGAGAGACACAACCAGCATAGACCGGTTTTGTTAATAAGAGTACTACTTTTTCGTGGCGAGCATTATTACTGTTGCACCGCTTGTAATATTCTTGTGTCCAATAACATTATAGGTCCAGCCTTTTTGTGTATTTAGCCTACACGTGCATTGTCCTGCCTCCTGCTATTTTGTGGTTCCATTTCCGATACGTTCTTCTTAGTAGCATCAGACATTATTCAGAAGATTCCTTGTTCGGTGCTTGAGGACTTTACAACACTTTCTTTCATAAAGGAGTGACAGATATTATTGATTAAAGTAACGTTAAGTAAACCTTCTTCTTGTTTGCATTAGATCACTCTTGTGATTTAATTAAGTTAACTATCTTTTCCTTGTGTACCATAACTAAGCAACCATATGTTATAGGTAATAGGCTGTTTCAGAGAACATCAGCCTATAGTAGAAGCACATAGATACTGAGAGTTAAGATACCCCGCTATCGCAGATATAACTCTGGAGGGTATATGTGTTCTTTGTTCGACGGGATTATATATCAGGGGTTGGATCTAGCGTTTCCGTTGTTGCATTTATGCCAGTCTAGTCCAATGTATAAGAGCCACTGATTTATACGAGACCCGATCGTAACAAATGGCGACCTAGCTCAGGATTTGGTGAACTGACATATAATTGCAGGTTATTGTGCAGATTTTTCTCACAGTTTAGGCAGTGAACATTTGTTGATTTTGTGGAATATTTTTTGAGGACATGCAAGAATTATTTTTTTAGCAAAGTAATATAGCACTTAAGCTGTCTCCGAGAATTTGTTATTGTGAATATTGTGGTATAAGAGTTTGGGGTACTTCTTTTTTGTGTATCAAAGTGAAAAATCTTCAGTGAGCATCATGTCTTATAGCGGATCAGTGCAGGATGAAGACACAGTACGTGATGTAGAAGCTGAGGAGCAGCAGCATGGGCAGGTTGTTAACTTGGTGAACAGTGAGGAGGATGCAAGGAATTTTTTACAATGGCCTGTTACTTCCGACTGGTTGGTGGGTATGAATCGGTACGGTCTCCAGTGCTTAGCCGCAGCTATCGGTCATGTATGTACTAGTGGCATGACCAAGGATGACCTGATAACGTGTGTGCTGGGTGGGGTGACTGGCGTACGAGGTAGGGTGAGTGCTCAGAGCCCTTTGGCCGAGCCTCCCCTTCATTCGACTCCCAATCCTCCTATTGGAGTACCGACCCTGAGCACGCTTCCGCAGGTGGGTAGTGACTGGCAGGGTGGTTTGCCCCTGGGGGGATCACCGGGTATTTCTAACATAATTGCATCTCCTCCTCCTCCTCCTCAAGGTTTGACCCCGGAGATGCTCTTTCGGCTCGAGATGGCAAAACATCAGAGTCAACAGCAGACAGAGCTAGCTAAGATAGAAGAGAGAAAAGAGCTAGCTAAGATAGAAGAGAGAAAAGAGCTAGCTAAGATAGAAGAGAGAAAAGAGCTGGCTAGGATGCAGCAACAGACGAGGGAAGCTGAGCTTATGACTGAACTAGAATCTACAAGATACTGTGCTGACATGGATTTAGAGAAGTCTTGTGTTGAGACGACGGGACAGCGACTCGGTACTGGAAACCGTGCGCATGATCAGTCTCTGTCACACCTTTTCAAACTGGTCCCTGTATTTGACGAGTCTGGTGTCACAGAGTTTTTCAATAGATTTGAAAAGAAGTGCCGGGAGCATCAGTGGCCTGAAGTTAAGTGGGCGGCCCTTGTGTCATCTAGACTCGTAGGTAAGGGGCTCAAGGCTTACGATGCACTGCCTTTGGAGTCCTGCGTTGTTTATGAGGAGCTCAAGGAGGCTGTCCTGCGGGCATACGAGCTACAACCCGAGACATATAGGTTAAAGTTCCGGGGTGTGACTAAGGGGCGAGACAGTACCTTCTTGGAGCACGCCCGGGACCTGTCCGACGCTATGGGAAACTGGCTCAGATCAGAGAAGACAACTACGTTTGATGAGATGAAACAGTTGATGCTTCTAGAGCAGTTTTATAAGTGTACGGGCGGCGACTTTACTTTAAACCTTAAAGAGAAGAACCCAAGAACTCTCGTAGAAGCAGCAGAGATGGCTGATCATCGGTTGTCACTAATTCGGGGGTGCGGCTCTGCACAGAGAAACGATGTAGGCGTTAAGGAGCATTACCCTCCCCCTCCCCGGAATATGGACACACATAAATTTAAAAGCAATGACACCAAGATTGATCACAAACCTAGCACCGCCCCGTTTAAGAAGGGTCAGGGGACTTTTACACCTCAGTATAAGTCCAAGGGGAAATTTGAGTGTTATCACTGTCACAAAGAGGGGCACATGGCAAAAGATTGTCCGAGCAGACCTCTCACGGCGGCTGTGTCATTGGCTCGCAGCATTGGGGTGTTCCAGAAGTCTTCTGTGTTTGCTGGAGGCATAAGATCAGAGGATGGAGCACCGCCAGTGAAGAAGGATCCGGAGGCTCGAACCCTGTCCGCGATGCCTTTTGCGACCATAGAGGGCATGGCTACGTGAAGTGGGTGGGCAAGAAGCACAGGGTACAGCTTTTGCGTGACACAGGTGCCTCTCAGACATTCTTGAAGAATTTCACTGGTAGACCCATAAACGTGGCGCGGGTAGTTGTGGTGCAGGGAGTTAATGCAACTAGGTCATACCCGCTTGTTAGAATGGAGCTTGAAGTTGACGGTGTGACTCGCGAACTGGATGTGGGAATCGTGGAGAAATTGCCTGTTGGGGGCGTCGACCTCCTTCTCGGCAATGACTTTGCGGTGCCTGCTTCTAAGGTTTCACCCTTAGTTGTTGCCGAGGAGCCGGCCGACGTGAGTAGGGAGGAACAGGAGTGGGTTGAGAAGTGTCAGGTGCAACCAATGGCGTGTGTTGTAACCAGATCTCTCGCATCCAGGGAGTCACAGCCTAACCAACAGTCTTCAAATAAGCGGAGGAACGGTCACGAAAAGGTGCTGAAAGCTGATACGGTGGAGAGTCTAGTACCATCAGCGCTTCTCGGGGACTCAGTATTAGCACCGTTATTAGAGTCTGGAGAAGCACCACCACCTGTCACTGAGAGTGTAGAGGCAGGGCTTAAAGAGACTCAGAGGCAGCAACAGGATACACGGAGAGAGCAACGGGATGCAAAGTTCGATGTTGGGGGAGGGCATGAGTTGTTTCGCAAACACTTAGACAGGCTAGCTCCCTCAGATATTCGCAAATTGCAGCTAGAAGACCCGGAGGTTCTAAAGTGTAGTGATGGTGCTGTCGAACTTGAGAGTAGAGAACGAATGTTGCGTAGTCTGGAGTTGGCTGGCCGCAATCTGGTAGGCTCTCAGGCCCTCATGAAGGACAGGTACGACCACAAGGTGAAACTCAGGGAGTTTCACGTGGGTCAGGAGGTGTTGATACTACCCCCTCTTGTAGGTCACCCCTTATCCGCAAAGTACGCTGGTCCTTATAGGGTAGCAGAGAAGCTCTCGGACTTAGATTACCTGGTGGCCACTCCAGACAGGCGTAAGAGGAATCAGTTATGTCATGTCAACCTGATGAAGGAGTATGTGAGGCGCCCACCTGAGCCTCTCACTGTCCCCGTGATGACTTTCAGCAGTCAAGGTGGAGAAGGAGAACGGGACAGTCATGCACAGGTGGATGACAACTGGGATTATCATGTTTCTACAGATCAGTGGGCGGGAAACACGAGACAGGCGGCTCATGAGGCTTTGCAACACCTACCTGAGCAACAGCGTGTGGCTGTCGAGCGCCTATTCTGTTTATACCCTACTGTATTTGCGGAACACCCAGGCCTCACTACTCATGAGGTGCACGACGTTGACGTCAGAGACCACCCACCCTTCAAATCAGTGCCCTATAGGGTACCCCCTATTAAACTTCCGGCCCTCCGGGCGGAGTTGGAGTATATGTTGCAACAGGGACTGATCGAGAAGGGGGCGGTAAAGTGGACATCTCCCGTAACGCTGCAACCTAAGCCGGATGGCAAGGTGCGCTTCTGTGTTGATTATCGCAGGCTAAACGGCTTGACTCCCACCAACCCATATCCTCTTCCCCGGGTCGATGACTGTGTAGACAAGATTGGCAGGGCCAAGTTCTTGACCAAGGTGGACCTGGTAAAAGGTTACTGGCAGGTGCCTTTGTCTGAACGGGCGAAAGAGGTGTGTGGTTTTGTGGTGGATGGTGCTACATATCATTGTAATGTCATGCCGTACGGTCTAAAGAACGCACCAGCGACCTTCCAAAGCTTGATGAACGAGTTAGTGGCTGACATTCCGAACTGTATCGTGTACCTGGACGACATCATTATCTACGATGACGATTTCAAGAGCCACTTTGAACATGTAGAATCCCTATTTAAGAAATTAAGCGAGGCAAACTTGGTGGTCAACCTGGGAAAGTGTGATTTTGTGCGGGCTACCGTGCAGTATCTGGGGTTCATGGTGGGTTTGGGCCAGGTGTGCCCCCACAGAACAAGATATTGGCTATTAACCACTTCCCCAGGCCGTCCACCAAGAAGCAGATCATGAGGTTTTTGGGCATGATTGGTTACTACCGCCGCTTTATAAAGGGCTATTCTTCTGTGCTGGCTCCTCTGACGGACCTATTGGCCAAAGATAGAAAGTTTAAGTGGGCGCCTGAGTGTGAGAGGGCTTTTTTGCTAGTAAAACACCTGTTGTGTACTCACCCAATCCTCAGGGCCCCGGACTTTAGAAGACCATTCCAGCTGGCAACTGATGCCAGTGGTGTGGGGGCTGGTGCCGTTCTGATGCAATCAGACGAAGATGGGCTGGAGCACCCAGTCAGTTTCTTCTCAAAAAAGTTCAACTCGGCGCAGAAGAACTATTCAGTAGTTGAGAAGGAACTGCTGGCGATTGTGCTAGCGCTCAGGCACTTTGAGGTGTATGTTCCAGCCTATGGACCAGTTGTGGTGATCTACACCGACCATCACCCCCTCAAGTTCCTGAATCAATTCCATAACTGGAATATGAGGCTGACCAGGTGGTCATTAATGTTGCAGGAATACAACCTAGACATACGCCATATTGCCGGTTCTGAGAATGTGATTGCAGATTGCTTATCGAGGGTGGAAGACCCGGGGTAGATCATCACAAGGGTAGCCTCCTACTTTGGTTTGATTAGTATGTTTACGTCTGGTGCTTGTTGGCTCGCGTGTGTAGCCCAGCGTATTGGGTCGTAAAGTAGGAGTTGCTGTGTTGGTATAGAAGAAAAAACTAGGCTTGCCCCTGTAGTGCAGCCGCCATAAACATATTAAAAATATAAAAATCCTATAAAAACTCTTTCTTTGATAGTTAATTTTTTTTTAAGTATGTTATAGCAGAAATTCTGAGTTGTACTCCTCTCAGAAGGCTGGGCTAGTGAAGCTCGCTCTTATGAGCATAACTATGTAATTTAATCTATTGTGTTGGGAAGGGTTGTTTATTTTTATAATGTGTTATTTTGAAGAGAACTGTGCTTTACATTTCATTGTCGCTGGGTGGCTAGGAGTGGCGAATTTTGTATGGGTTCTGCGTGTCAGATTTAGAGCTCATAGTTGGAGCCTCTTAAAAATCTTGGGTGGGGTGTGACGCTCACCGCTTCCCCCAGAACAGCATGGCTTACTCGCTAGGACTCGCCAGGGCAGAGAATGTAGCTACAGTCTACCTATCATGTGTACTTTCCTTCTCGAGAAAGCAGGTGTTGCAGACAGTTCAGAACTGTTCTTTATTTTCGTCTGTCACAATCCTTTCTATTTTATTTAGTCAATTGAAAGTATTGTGTTAAGTGGTTGAATGATGGGAAGGCGAGCGGGAGAGAGAGAGAGAGAGAGACCAGGTGGTGTGACTTGGTGGTGAGTGTGGCGCGTGGCTGGCCCCCTTACATAGGCCTCGCGGGATTCGTTGCCTCCTGCCTAACACTGCCTACTAGGCGGCTGCTTACTGGGCGACTGTCGCGCGCCCTCGTGCCATTCCTGCGAACTGGGACTCCAGCGCGGCGGTCCCTGGGAATATCCTTGTCAGATCCGTCCCAGACAGCATACTCTAAGCATCTCCCATGAACTGTTCCACACTCTTGTCTTAGAATGTTTCTCTTCTACTGCCTCAATCATTTCCACTACTTCCTCACCTTTTATTAATATCAATCCCCCTCTGGTTCTCTGCATCCACACCTTGAATTGGTGGCCAGACTGTATTATATGCTGGATCTCACATTTCTTATGTACTAGGCTAAGGTTGAAGAGAGTCGTTGTCTTTTTTTGGGAGATTGTATTGCTCGGACTGTCTCCATCAATCACTAATGTTTCTACAGGGTTAAATAATGCTAGACTAGGGATCAGGTACCTTGCTGTTGGTGTTTTCACTGTGTGTAGGCTACTTTTGAGCTGCACGACACTACGGATTTTGTGGGTTACCTGGGTGGATCTTTTGTCTGTGTACCTTGGAGTTTAGACTGTGTAGTGTGTGAGGGCTGCTTGACTAATCCACCCAACACTGTTCGAACTCTATTTGCTTTTACTTTTGAGGGTCACCAGGAGGATACTCGATATTTGTGGTCGAGAATCCTCAAGAGAGCACCCCTTCATATTAACGTAATCAGGCCGCACAGACCCAAGGTCCACACTAGGCTAGGAGCTGCCTTGCTCCACCAGAATTCTGTACCTTTGCGCATCCCAGCTAGACTTTATTAACCCGGGTAGACATTAGCTGGATTAGATCATATACTCTTTTATGCATACCCATTATTTCTACATAAGCATTTTGAGGTCTAGGTTGCTGTAGAGAGACACAACCAGCATAGCCCGGTTTTGTTAATAGGAGTACTACTTTTTCGTGGCGAGCATTATTACTGTTGCACCGCTTGTAATATTCTTGTGTCCAATAACATTATAGGTCCAGCCTTTTTGTGTATTTAGCCTACACGTGCATTGTCCTGCCTCCTGCTATTTTGTGGTTCCATTTCCGATACGTTCTTCTTAGTAGCATCAGACATTATTCAGAAGATTCCTTGTTCGGTGCTTGAGGACTTTACAACACTTTCTTTCATAAAGGAGTGACAGATATTATTGATTAAAGTAACGTTAAGTAAACCTTCTTCTTGTTTGCATTAGATCACTCTTGTGATTTAATTAAGTTAACTATCTTTTCCTTGTGTACCATAACTAAGCAACCATATGTTATAGGTAATAGGCTGTTTCAGAGAACATCAGCCTATAGTAGAAGCACATAGATACTGAGAGTTAAGATACCCCGCTATCGCAGATATAACTCTGGAGGGTATATGTGTTCTTTGTTCGACGGGATTATATATCAGGGGTTGGATCTAGCGTTTCCGTTGTTGCATTTATGCCAGTCTAGTCCAATGTATAAGAGCCACTGATTTATACGAGACTTGATCGTAACACAGAAGACAACAGGAATCCTGTGTGTGAAACGCAAACGTCAGCTTATCGATGCCCGATGTTTGTGCAGTGAGGCAATGGCTGCATCCATCATACCACTTCATGTCCTCGGCTGCATCCATCATACCACTTCATGTCCTCACTGGGTGTGACCACAACTCTGGCTTCTATGGAGCAAGCAAGAAGCTCATCGCAGATCGTCTGGAGAAGTCTAAAGAGGCACACTACCTGCTAGCAGCATGTGTTACACAGCTCCTAGTCACAGAACAGGTCATCAGTGATTTGGAGCGGTTTGTCATTCGATATGTCTATGGTGATACCAAAAGCAAGACCCTGAGAGATGCTAGGGCAGCGAAGTGGAGAGCTCAGAAGAAAAAAAGCACTATCCGACTTGTGCCTGACTTGGACAGTCTCCGTCCACACTTGGAGCGTGCAAACTATCTTACATATTTGCAAAAGCATTACCAGCTCCAAAGTCACCCCTCACCGATCGGCCATGGATGGCATCTTGTAAATGGCCTATGTCTGCCTGTCCGTTCAACCCAGCCCCCACTTCCCCCATCCATACCACTACCTACAAATCCGCAGGCAGAGAACAACAGTGATGATAGCAGCGAAAGTGAGGACAGTGATTCAGATAGTGGCTCATACAGTGAACCATGTAGTGACAGTGAAGTGGCAGATTAGCATGTACAATTAGTATAATACAATACAATAACAATACAATATACAATACAATACAATAACCATTCCAGTGGATTTGTAATGCCAGAATTAGTGAAAAAGGACACTTCATTCGTCCTTGTAGCTCATCTGATGCCAGAGATATTACATTTCATGTTTTTCAAGATGGCGTTGGCGGCCATTTTGAATATTGGGCTCTAGCAGAGTTAGCTGTCATTTTTCAGAGGGGCATAGGAGCTAATTTTCCTTTAAAATGGTTCACGTTGTCAAATCCATCGAGAGAAAAAGGACAAAATGGTCACGGATTCCAAGCAAATGACCCTACTATAGGCTGGAACAAGACCTCACGGGCCTCACCGTGTTCAGCGGTAGAGTGTAAAGGCTATCAGCCTATGCCCGCGAGGAAGTAGTTGGAATATAAAAAACAAAATATATATATATATATATATTTATATATAATAAATATATACATTTCTCATATAATTAACCCCTCCAGTACGATGTCGAAATTTATTTTATTTGCTAGCTATCACAATGGCGATATGTATATTTTATCTAACATTCACTTTTATATATTCGGTTTAGGACAGAATGTACTGTACATACCCAACGGATATTTAGCTGCCGGTACCTCGAGTAGCCTAACTGCTTTATTACAATAATACTTTATTTTTTTCGAATTATTGGATATCAGTAGATTTTTGTTTTACACTAAAAATTTGACATATGCTGTTCATGGTTTAAGTATATTTCCACCAGCGCCCAAAATGGCGTTAAAGTAAAGACTTGTCCAATTTCTGTATACGAAAGATTGTATAGCATAGTGGAGTGGAAGGGAGGGGAGGGGAAGGAGGGAGAGGCTGGATGGCTCAGAGAGAAGTAAAGTTGGTGAAATATTTGAGAGTGATACTGAAAGGGAAGAAGCGGACCCCAGAAAATATGGACAAAATAAAAAAAATTAAGCGACAAGAATATAAAGTTTGCGAAAGGTTCATAAAGAAACGGACAAGAGAACAATTGTGTATATAATGGTCATCGTACTATTTGAATTGTCTTTTGTAACAATTTTTTAGCAAAGGGAATATAGTTACAACGATACAAACATTAAAGCAACATAATATAATTTTTGAGAATATAATATTGTGAATCCTTAGATATTTCAGTTGGTTCAGTTTACATTGTAATAATACTATTATTCCAATATAAAACAAATATTCTTCCATGTATAGCAAAGTTTATACATACTACAGTATATATATATATATAGTACTGAATATAAAAATTGCATCAATACATATCACCCCAAACACTGCGACATAAGGACACAACGATCACCGAGAGAGAGAGTCCCTGAGCCTCCTTCACGCAGGCAGATGCTCCCATGCCAGCCAACGTCAAATAAGTATGCCGCCGGAGGCTACCGAGATTACCAGAACGTGCCCTTCTAGCCTGCACATGGCAGAAATTACACAATGCAGAAATAAGACCGACTAGGTGAACCAACCTGGCAGGAGTATATATACTAAGTACACTCGACCGCAATTTCTCATGGGCCACCTTGTCGTAAGGTTTGGGTAAATTTGTTGCGTGGTTTGTTCTCTCTTATTTCATAGGTGTCCTGGACAGTCATCCAGCCTCTTCTGATAACTCAGATGGGCTGGAGGGTGCCCACATCGCAGCTTAGCCAGGTGGACTCTGTCCTCACGGGAAAGGAGGATTTCTGAGGGATGGACTTCATGGGGCCGTACATGTAGCTGAGTGACTGGATGGATCAGTGGGTGATTTGAGTATGGATATGCTTCTGAAGGCTGGCTTGGGGTGGGCAAGGGGTAGTGAAGACAATATTTGTGTATGATAAAGAGTGCTAGATGTTTTGATGTTTCTTGGTGTGTGTTGATGTTCTGCCATGTAGTGTAGTGGGTGGTGTTGGTTTGTAGAGGCTGCGGCGAGAAACTGTGTGCCTCTTATATCAAGGTGATCCTTGATTTTGAGGGCTTTGGTTTCCTGGTGTAGGTGGTTTGCAGTTGTGGTAGCTGTGGAGCCAGTGATTATTTTGAGGGCTTTGTTCTGTATGTTCTGTAGGGTGTTGTGATGTGTTTCAGAGAGGTTAGAAGCCCAAGCAGAGCTATAATTTTAAAATCACTGAACGTATACATTGTTTGTATACTTTGGTGGTAATGTGTTTGTTATGTCCAAATGTTGTGTGGGCAAGTAACTGGAGGGCGTTTAGTTTTGATGTCAGTTTGCTTTTTGATGCTTGTAATATGTTGTTTAAATGACATTGATGTATCGTATGTTACACCAAAGATTTTGTGTGTGTGTATGTGTGTGTATTATGGGGATGTTGTTTAAGGTGAGGTGAGGGATATGACGATGTTCTACTGTCCAATTTGTGAGTAGGGTCGCTGTACATTTGGCTGGGGCTAGTTTGAGTCTGTTTGTGGTCATGTAGTGTGTTGAGGTACGGTTTGCGTCTCGATGTGTACATGTGAGTGTTATGTCATCTGTGTAAGATGTGATGTGTATCTGGGGTGGGAGGGGTATGGGTAGGTTGTGTATGTATAGATTGAAAAATGTTGGTGACAAAACGGATCCCTGAGGGACTCCGTTTGTGAAATTTCTGATGTTCGATGAGGCATCAAAAGCTTTATTAATGTCAATTGTAATGAGATTTTAGTAGTCATTTTCAGAGCTTTCGTGACTGTGTTTAGGATACCAAAGTTTCTCAGTGAATTTAACAAGGGCAACTGATACTAAAAAAAATAAGCCCCCATACACCTCACCAAAATGACGGGAAAATTGTTATTTTAGACGTTTTTCAAAATGGCCGCCACCGTCATCTTAAAAAATTGATAAAGTTCTATTTCTTGAAGTGAATGGCCAAAAATGACAATTTTGGTGTCTATTCCCACTAATTTTGGTGTCAGAAGATCAATGGCATGGCACAATTAATAAATAATTAATAAATAATTACCAAATAATTAAGTAAATAAGAACATAATTAAGAAAATCAATGGGATGGCATAATTCATGATTTAGAGTCCCATTAACCTCAACATCTAAGCTTACTCTTCTGCGTTTTGCGCATAGTACCATTTGCATTGAAAATTGAAAGGCACTCATCTGTTACTCGATGCTGTATTAAGTCTTCCATCTTTAAGCCGTCACTTGCCTCAACAAGTTTGATGACCGAGGTAAATGCCTTCCTCTCCATTTCTTCAGTTGTCTGTTTCAGGTTTTCACTTGCTGTCTTCTCGATTTCTTGAGTTGCAAAATTGCCTCTTTTACTACGTGGTATTCGAGCATTGAGGGACTTTGTTTTGGAATAGACTCTTTTATTTACAAATTCCTCCACTTTTCTGTCTCCATCGGCCTTTGCAGACTTCAGATCAGCAAAGAGAGCTGGAGAGGCTTGAATTCCAGATTGTAGGGATCTTAGTGTCAGATCTGATTGGTCAAATGGATCACAATGGAACTCGGTGAGACATACCTTATACCTTTGGATACCTTTGGATGTGTTCGCCGCTCCTCTAGCGGCACCAAGGAGCGCTACGCCCCTCGTTATGGGTGGTGATTTGGTGCAGTAGACTGTTTGAAGTGACAGCTCGCTCCCTTGCGAGGATGGGCTCGTCTGGCACTTTTGCAGTTCGACATCTAGGGCTCTCTTGAAGTTGTCTAACGAGATGTCCCTCATGTCTCTTACTCGCCGTGGGAGTTTGTTGAAGAGACGTGGGCCTCTGTGTGATAACCAGCCCTCTCGCAGAGAGCCCATAGCACCCCTGTTATTCATCCGGGGGATTTCGCATTCCCAGCCTCTCCTATCACTGAATTTCATGACTATCGGAGTATGTAGGTTTGGTACTAAACCCTCTGCGATTTTCCACGTGTATATTATTAGGTAACGTTCTCTTCTACGTTCCAGTGAGTACAGATTCAGTGCTCTTAAACGCTCCCAATAGTGTAGATGGTTTATCGAACTTATATGCGAAGTGAAATTTCTTTGTACACTCTCTACGTCATTTATTTCACCTGCTTTGTATGGGGATGTTAATACGCTACAGTATTCAAGCCGCGGTAGCACTAGAGATTTGAAGAGCGTTATCATAGGCAATTCACCGCGTGTTTTAAAAGTACGCAGAATCCAACCCGTTAGACGTTTCGCAGCCGCCACTTTGACCTGGTTATGTACTTTGAAACCCATATTTTCAGACATTAATACCCCAAGGTCTTTCACACTGTCTTTCCGTTCTATTATGTGGTTAGATTCTGTTAAGTAATTTGTAATTTCTTTAACACCATTATTATCTCCGTACCGTATTAATTGGAATTTTTCCTCATTGAATTGCATGTTGTTTTCCCTGGTCCACTGGAACATTACATTCATGTCTTCCTGCAGTCGGCCCGTGTCCTCTTGTGTGTTTACTATCTTGCTTAATTTTGTGTCATCAGCAAAAGACGACACCGTACTGTGTCTGGTGTTGGTATCTATGTCGCAAATTAGTATGAGGAACAGAAGGGGCGCTAGCACTGTTCCTTGGGGCACTGAGCTTTTGACATCCGAAGGCTCAGAAGTGACTTGGTTTACTGCTACCGATTGTTTTCGGTTTACGAGGAAATTGTATATCCACCGTCCGATTTTCCCAGTTATACCTTTTGCTTTCAGTTTGTGGGCTATTATACCATGGTCACATTTATCAAATGCCTTAGCAAAATCGGTGTAAATGACATCCACGTTTTTCTTTTCTTCTAGCGCTTTAAGAATTTTGTCCTAGTGTTCCAAAAGTTGTGAGAGACATGATCTTCCCGCTCTGAACCCATGTTGACCGGTGTTGTGTAGTTCATTTGTCTCCATGAATTTTGAAATTTTGCTTCGCAGGACTCGCTCGAAAACTATAATGATGTGAGAGGTTAGAGCTACCGGGCGGTAGTTTTTTGGTAGTGCTTTACTCCCTCCTTTATGCAGTGGGGCAATTATTGCGTTTTTCAAGCTATCTGGTATGTCACCAGTGTCTAGACTCCTTCTCCACATTATAGCCAGGGGTTTTGAGAGGTTTTCCTTACATTTTTTCATTAGGATCGAATTCCAAGAGTCCGGGCCTGGTGCCGAGTGGGATGGCATGTTGGAAATGGCCTCTTCTATGTCTTTTGGACCGAAATCAATATCCAGCATCTGAGGGGTTTCCGTGGGGGAGGTTTCCATGAAAAATATATTTTGGTCTCTGATGACTTTTGTTTCATCAGGCTCACTGAATGCCATTTCATACTGCCTGCTTAAGAGTTCGCTCATTTCCTTTTTGTCCCCTGTGAAAGAGCCGTCCCCTTTGCTCAGTGGGCCGATGTTTGATGTTGTTTTAGCCTTTTGTTTGGCATATGAAAAGAAGTATTTGGAATTTTCCTTTATACCTGCAATAGCTTTCCTCTCCTCTTCCATATGTTGTAGTTCATATGATATTCTTAGCCTTTGTTCAATTTCCACAATTTCTCTATCTATTTCGACCTTTTGCCTATCCTGTAGATTTTGATGTGTGCGTCTTTGTGTGAGTAATTTTCTTCTTCTGTACAGCCTCCTCCTTTCCCGATCTTGTTTGTCTTGCAGGTATATGGTGGCTACAGATTTGGGTCATGGTTTCTGTTATTAAGAGCACTGATATCCTGCACAGATTGTTCATCTATCTTCATCTTACTTGGGGCACAATCTGCATGCTTTCTTGAACCTCGTATCTTGTGATTTGCGTGACGATGAACACAGCCTCTTATCCGGTTGACGTTGTTAACATTCCGCGTGTTTAACAGGAGTTGCTTCTCATTCTTTAGAATAGCCAACCATCCACACTTAAGCTTGGATCCTTTATTCATCGTTGACTCTATCCATATGTCAAGGGCAACACATGAGTAGGGTTTACCGGTCATTGACTGTGCAAACATGCCACTCTCCATGAATTGTGCTTGGATATGGGGAAAACTTTCTAGGACTGCTATGAAATCTGGAAGATGGCGCCCATATCTATCGTTGTCATAAATATGCATCCAAGGAAGCATCAACTTCAGTGAAGACTTGAACTCGATCCAGTTTCTTGTCCTTATAGCATGTATATTTTGAGTCAGTATCTCTACCATCTCCAAGAATGAAATCCAGAATTCTGCTAGTGGAGCACCATCTAAGTTCTGGAATAGGGAGTCAACGAGCCCCTTGAGATCGGCATTGCTCTCTAACTCAGCATGTGCATCATTAAGTTCTTGTTGGTCTACTGAACTGCGTAACTTATTGAGAGATGCCTGGATCTCTTCACACAGAGTGGCACCTTCCAAACGTTTGTCTAGTGCATGTTGGAGTAAAGCCTCGTAGAAGAGTCGAAGGCAACGCACACCGCGGTTGAAGTGTTTTCCACGCAGAGCTTGATCCACGGATCCATCTGCAACGACGCCTGCAGCCACCAGTACATCTGAAATGCCTGAGCCTTTGAACCTTTTGTAAATTGCATTGATGAAAGACATCTGGATATGAAAGGGCCCCATGAATGTCAATATGTCAGCAAATATCTCTGGATTCTCACTTTTCAATTCTAGCAATAATGCGTAGACAGGATGATCACCGACGATAATGGCAAATGGCATCTTCTTGTCATCAATTGCCTTTGCAAGCTTGCGCAGGGCATCATACAGAATGGTCTTGCTTGGTGGATCAGGATAAGTCATGTGATAAATCGCTTGACTTTTCTGGGTTTCTGGTGATAGTGTGGCCTGGAAGCCAGAAAAGGCTGGTACAGTCTGGTCTTCTGGCTTTGGTCTTGTTCCGTCTGCCTTAGCTCGGGCCATTGCATGGATGACACCTCTCATTCTTTGAGGAACTGTGTCCAGATGTTGTTCATCCGTTATCCTTGGTCTGATGGGTGGTTTACCACGCTTGACTGTTTTGTATGGTTCAATTCTTTGCATCTGGCTCCCAAGTTCTTTGAAGCTATCAGAGAGGTACGAAGGCAAGGTGCTATTTGCAACTGGTCTATCATCATCTAGGGTAGGTAGATTTAGCTTAGGTAGTTCTGGCTGAACAAACATGACATTTGTACGATGTGATTGGCCACTTCCAGTCAAAGTGTCACTTTTGAAGTCATCGTTGTCGACTATACATATTGCCGGTGTTCCTTCAGAAAGTTCAAAAGGACACTCAGTTGAATGCTTCAGGTCAGTAACTGCCCAGAAATCTCTAAGCAAAAGCACATCATTGTAACTGATTCCCAGGCCATCCTTATGTAATATGTCTACCATTTCTCTGCTCTTTGTCATACCATGTAGCAGTACACCGAGGTTTGTCTCAAATGCAGTACATTTTCCAGTGATGTAGCTGGTCGAAATAGATGTAATTGATCTGACTTGGGGCTTGTCATCGACTTCAGACTTTGTGGGGTGCTTTAACCAAGTGATGAGCTTCAATAGGAGTTCATTCGGGTCTTCATATTCTTCTAGCTCATGTATGTATGGAGGCCAAGGAACAGTTTTTGTTTTGATGATCTGATCTCTGAGTCGCCCAGCTACATTCTTCACCAGCTGATCGTCACTTACACCTAGAGAGGATATTGCAGCTTCAAGATATGAACCTGCAGCTCTTGCATCATATACCAGTTCACTCACATTCTTCTGACCTCGTTCATGAAATGCTATGTCATCTCCAAATTCCTTGATCAGAATTTCCTTCACGAAACTGGACTTTGCTGTGGAATAGTAACCATAATTTGAAGTAATGCCTTTGTAATCCTTTACAAGACCTTGCAGTGTACGGATTTCATGATCTTCAAAGATAACTTGACGGACATGATGAAAGAAGATATTTTGGGCCTCTCGAAGATTAACATGTTGCAGATGCTCTTTTTTTTCATCAGGAAAAGACTCCTTCAGAGGGTTGCTGACATAATTGCGCCAACATTCACGATGATAACGAATTTCCAATCCAAACGCCGTTCGACTGTCTGGGATAGATGCAAGTAGGGTATTCAATCTTTCTCTTATAGGCTCATCTGACAGACAAACTGTATGCAACTTGAACCGGTTCCATGCGTCTACTGTTGACAGCAGCAAAAGTTTGGACTTGCCAGGATTACTGGTTTTTTGTGGTCCTTTCATACACCACACACAGAGATTCTTATCATGAACCACTCCAGTACTAGAACGAAGCTTTTTAGGCACATTTCCTGGGAGTTGTTGACTTGAAGTTGATGCTTGAACTTCTTCCTGTTCAGATTTCCGTTTACGATTCTGTGCTTGCTGAATATAGCGATTACTACTGATCTGGGTGTAACATTGATTTTCTTAATTATTTTCTTATTTTCTTAATTATTTGGTAATTAGTTATTCATTATTTTTTAATTATGCCATCCCATTGGTTTTCTGACACCAAAATTAGTGGGAATAGACACCAAAATTGTCAGTTTTGGCCATTCACTTCAAGAAATAGAACTTTATAAATTTTGTAAGATGACGTAGGCGGCCATTTTGAAAACTTCTAAAATAACAACTTTCCCGTCATTTTGGTGAGGTGTATGGGGGCTTATTTCTTTTAGCATCAGTTGCCCTTGTTAAATTCACTGAGAAACTTTGGTATCCTAAACACGGTCACGGAAGCTCTGAAAATGACTACTATTTGTTCAGTGTGGTGGCCTAGCTGAATTGATGCCATCAAAAACGATTGTGTGAAGTCTGTAAGATGGGTGTTAGTGGAGTGTAGGGGCCTAAAGCTGTGTTATGATGTATCTAGGGGAGTGTGAGGTGTGGTTAGTTGTAATATGAGGCATTCGGTAACTTTTGAAGTGGTGTAAAGAAGAGTGATGGGGCTGTGGAGAAGGGTAGCGTGGGATGTTTGTTTGGTTTTGGGATTGTGATGATGACACCATGCTTCCAGATGTTGGGTATTATTTTGTGTGAATAGCTGTAGTTTGATATGTTGGTAAGTGCTTGAATGCTTTGTGGTCTAAGGTGTATGTTACTTATTTTGTCTAGGCCACAAGCGGATGAGTGTTTGAGGTTGTCGATGATGTGCTTTGTCCGACTGTTAACCCCTTTTTTACCGAAATGTCTTTTTAGTTTTACTCTAGCTATATTTAGACGATTTTGTGCAGTTTAAGAATGATCTGTGGTAGTACAAAGGGTTAAGTGCGATAGCTCGAAGCTTTTTAATGGCTGGTTACCCAGTTTAAACTTAATAAAACTGTCTAATAGTTGCCAGAATTGAATGAAAAGGATGTCGCCGGTACAGAAGACGTTAATGAAGGGTGCATAGTCCAGGTCAGTAGAGAATTATCGCTTTGCTTTCGTCGGATGACCCGTCGATTGTCATGATTGTCACGGTGGGGGTTAAGACGGCTGACTCGTGAAAAATGATTGATGACAATGTTTGCTTGTTGTTTGTTTGAATTTTTTTTTTTTTTTTTTTTTCTATGTGATTGAGGGAGGCAAAAGGCATAACTGCCTATAACGAGTGCCTCCCCCATAGTTGAAAGAGTGACAGGGCCAAATTCAAGGGACGTTCGAGCCAAAATGCCTGGACACACGGAGTTTGAAGCAATTTAAGTCATAGGAAGAGGGAAAGACTGATTCTGGGAGAGAGTTCCAGAGCTCAGATGTTGAGTAGAAGAAAGTTTGAGAGTAAAGTTTCACTCTTGGGTTGGAGAGTTGCACAGAGTAGGGGTGGGATTGAGTTGCAAGACGGGTACCACGTGCCCTACGTAAAGGAGGTGGTATGCACTGGGATAGCTCTGAGGAACACTGATTATTATAGTAGCGATAGAATAGCGAGAGAGATGCAACATTGCGGCGGAGAGAGAGAGATTGCAGAGAGTTGGTGAGTGGACGGGAGTTAATGATACGAAAGGCCTTCCTTTCAACTTTGTCTAGGAGAGCGGTGTGAGAGGAACCTCCCCACACATGTGAACAATACTCAATACAAGGGCGCACTATGCCCCTGTACAGAGCAAGAAGCTGTGCAGGGGAAAAGAACCCCCTAAGGCGGTTGAGCACACCCTGTTGTTGTGATAGCAGCATGTGATTGTGTTGTGTTGCTGTTGGAGAATGTTATGCCGTTTAGTGTTTTGTAGAGTTTGCTGATATTTGTTTTGTGATCAAACGTTTGGAGGTAACTATTCCATTTAAGTGTTTGTTTTTCTAGTATTTTGTTGTTGTTTTGAGTGTTTAGTGCTTGTATTTGTTGTGTAGTGTTATGTGTGTGGGGCGTTGGGGAGTGTTTAAGCGTGTCGCCTTGTCTGATGAGGTCTTTAACCCTCTCCCTGCGGGAGACGTTCCGGAACGCCATGGCAATTTCCAGGCTTTAAAAGCCTGTAAAAGCCGTAGAAATCGAGTGTCAGTGGGCGGGACTGCGGAGGGCCCACCTCCGACTGTCAGCACGTCCAGCCGTGCACTGAGGCAAACTGAGGTCCCATACCCGGGTCTCAGCAGTGTTGCTAAGCGGTACATTGCTAATAATTAGCGAGTTTTCCCCAATGTCTATGGTAGCGCTGCGGGTGAACCCCGCGAGTTAGGAAGCTTGTTCTAGTGTCATTTTGAATCTATTTTCGTCTAGTTTTCGGCAGAATACATTTCATTTCATGCAGACACTTGATTAATTATTCAGGAATACCTGAATATGCCCTAAATAGCCCAAATATCCCCGCAGCGTAAGTGTTAAATTCTGGTGTAAAATTGGGATTGTGTTACTTTCTGTTACCTCTAGGTATGTGTTTTTTGTCTGCAGGTGTAGTTATGAAATGTGGGTGTTTTTTGTGTACGGTGTAGTTTTGTTTCTTGTAAGATGGCAAAATGGCAATGTGTATATTGTGTTTGATGAAGTGTGCGAGTTTTTGTTTTTTGGGGTTTATGCCATCTTTGTTTAATTGAAGAATGTTGATGTCATGTGTACAGTGTGTGTTAGGTGCTACTGCACGGGAGTGGGGTGAGGGTGAAGGATATGGTGGTGGAAGTGGTGATTGAGGCAAAGGTGGTGGGGGATTGGGTTGGTTAAGATGGGGTAGGATGGTTTGGATTGGGGAAGAGGGAGTGTGATGGGTTGGTGGGTTGGAAGGAGTAGGTGTGGAGGGGATAAGATTTGGGGAAGGGTGTAGGGATCATGAGGACCAGGCCCAAGTGTTTGTGTAGTGTCCCATGGAGGCAAGTGTTGTGCATTTTAAGTGGGTCCAGTTCCCGCAGGAATTGAAGAGAACTGAATCCTTCATCTGTCGGCTCGAAGTGATTGGTTTAAAGGATGTTGGACATACGTATGTGTGAGTGGGTCTAGGGCTGCTCTTCATGTCTCCAGCTAGAAGGAGTCTTCGAGAAATAACCGCCGGAGGAGCATTTCTCGGTGTGGAAAAAATTTGGTTTTACGTGTGTTGTTTATAGAATATGTGGTACTTGCCCGGGTGATCGAAGCCTCTCCTAGGATCTCGTTCCCCCGGGAGGGAGGGGGGTGGGGGGGGGGGGAAGGGAGTGACATTTTTAAATAAGTCTGGAATCATTAGTTTCCTGAAACATTGTTAGAGGGGAAACAAAATATTTTATGAACAAAATGTTAGCATGGCAAATGATGAATGCAATGGAATTGAACTGAGTTCATGATGAGATTTTGCCTTGATATACTCTTGACATCGTAGAAGGGAACTGTTCCTCCAAATAAGTGGAGGCTTGGTTTAGAATGTGGCTCTGCATCGCAGAATAAGATATTTCTTGCAAACAGACAAAGATACTTTAAGTCAGGAGAAATGATGAGGAAGTTTAAGCATTTAATTCTAAATTACCTTTCAACCTAATCGTCACTAAGGAAGCTCCGCTAATCTAGACAGTAAGTCTACCATACCGACTAATTTGTTTGGATGATAACTGGCACTGAATAATGCAGCACCCATAAAGACTGAATTATAAACGTAGTGGTACATGACTGATAACCTAGGAGCCAGCTTTAAACAGTAAATTACCAGCCAGATTTCTTTGACGAACCAATTAGTGAAAACCTACTATCCAATAGTGAAGAAAATTAGGTCGTAACTAGAATGAAGGCTGGGAAGGCAAATGTTGTCTAGGGAAAACTCTTTAACACCTTACGAGCGGCCTAGGCGGTAATTTATATGTACCACCCAGCGGGGTGTTTTTACCCTAAATAGGGTTATTCACGTGATCATTTTCAAGCCTAAATAAGACCCAGAGCGTAAAACAAGTATCTATCCCTGAAAGGGCATAAACAGAGCTTTCCAATGACACCCCAACCATCCTTGTATGACCACTGGTTCTCTTGCAACGATCGCGCAACACGAGTGCAAAAACCATGTAATTAGGTACTTTCCCTACATAATTCCCTGTGTAGCGAGTGTGAGAGGGTGGAGGAGGGTGGGATTCATGTCAGTAGGTCCGCCGCGGTAGTCTGGAGCAGTCATACGCTTGCTACGCTCCTCCCACCACTCATCTCTCTCTCTCAGCAACATTACATGGTGAAAATGGCACACGACATAAGTTGCGAACCGCCACTTAGTCCATATTTATTTCACACGACATAAGTTGCGCGCCGCCAAAGAAGGGTTAAAGGCTGAGTAGACATCTATGTTCCTTATGTTGTGTGTGGTATGCCTACTGCTTGGCAAATTAGTAATAAATACTCTGTCAGGTAAAAAGGTATGCTGTTACTGATATGGAAATTATAGAAAGATGTTGAGACATAATCGAGATGTCATGACTATGTATCAATTCTACCCCTGCAGTCTAAAACTTAATAAAGATGTTGATTCGTTATCCGTGAACGTCACTATCGGGTAAATGTCCATGTGGGTCCCCTTACTAAAGTCGCCCGGGTTAAATACTGTACTATTGTGATCTTGGTAAGTGATAACCACATCTGCAAGTTTGACTATGCATGTATTTGCAAAATATTTAACTTAAATATCTAATAAATTACGACATCATTAATTAATTTTCTTTTCCAAAGTCTACTTTAATGATCCCAATGCAGATCATGATCATTGACAATATAAACAAACAGATTCATTATTAGCCTCTGTTGAAAAGTAGATAGAATGGATCAAAACACCAAAAGTGTCCTCTTCTGATGGCGCTCCTCCTGCTTTTGACGCAAGCAAGACACAAACTAAGATACAACCATACATAAACTAATGTTTCCCTCACAAATATTTTAACCGATATTAATACAATATTATATATCGATTAACCCTGTCAGTATTCAATGGCCCGTTATTTTTCATTTAAATTTGGCAATCAGTATGCGATTTTATACATATTAGGGAGGCTTTCTATATCTCAAAAGAGTATAACCGACATCTGTTAACCCTCTGACACTCACAATTCCTTCCTAATGATATCCAGAATAAACTGTTAACACGCGTCATAATCCTCAAGGGGCTCACAAGGTGCTAGTTAAGTTTCTTCCTTTTCTTTTTTCGTCCAACAGCCAGTGTCTTACTGTGTATATAATGCAAAACATATTTTTCCCTGAGAGGGTGCAGAAGTAAACAAAGGTGAACATATAAGCCGGACAGGGCGGGTTGGCTTAAAGTTCACATCAACATGAATAGTGACAGTGGCAGTGGGGAGCCCCAAGCTTTACTCATCACAACCACACAACATTATTTTCTTCCCTCTTATCTCTTAGTTTTCCTTTCCTTCCCACTTTCAAGATTTTGTGCGTGTGTTTGTCCTTATTATGATAGATGGTTACGTACCGTATGCTGCTTTTTACATATAAAAATAATGAACCGTAATAAAAAAAAAATAGTAAATACCTGTTACATGTTTTCCTCTATACACAAAACATTATATATATATATATATATAAATATATATATAATAATAATAATAATAATAATAATATTTATTCAGTTAGCAATTTACAGAGTTGGTACCACATAGTTTGTTACAAATATGACATGTACCAGCCTTGCATAATTCCAACTAAGGATAGCCCAATAAGGCCGTTAGGCGTATTTCCATTGGGGTCCTTGTGGGATTAGGGTAGCTGGGGAAAATGGGGAGGATAAAGAAATAGATACTTTAGAGAAAGTATTTCTAGGGGGTTATTTTAAGATACCTTACATCCTATAGTAAATATTAGTAATCCGTAATCAGTAATCATTTCAGTTTGGTTTGTCTATCTCTTATGTCGCATTTAGTAGTAGACATAAGCTTGGTGCTCCCTTCTCGCAGCTGTCCGGTTCAGGTGTTCCTTCAGGCTACGTCTGAAGGAATACAGTGTTCTCTTTTCACGGACTGACTGGGGTAGGTCGTTCCAGTCTTTGATGGCGGTGAAGAAGAATGTTTGCTTACCCTGTCCTTGGATTCTCGGGACCTTAAAATTAAACATCCTGTTTCTTGTATTATGTCCACTCCTCTCATTTGCTTTAACAAAATCATTCTTTAGGTACTCTGGAGCTCTGTCATAGAACATTTTGAAGGCATTAGTGAGCCTGATTTGTTTGGCCCTGTCAGCGACATTGAGCATACCTAGTGACTGAAGTTGTTCCTGGCCAACATGTGATCTGGGTCCTAGGTTCAGCATGAACCTAACCATTTTATTTTGAGTGACCTGAAGTTTGTGCTGTGCTGATTTAGATGATGCAGAGTACCAGGATGACACAGAATAGTCAAAATGACATTGCACAAGCGCTTGGCAGAGGGTCTTTTTGGTCGCCGCGGGCAAGCATCCCACCTGTCTATACAGGTATTTTATACGTGCTCTACACTTACTCAGGATAGATTCCAAAATTGTTTCACCTGACAAACTCGCGTCCAGTTTTAGTCCGAGATATTTAACTTGTGACACTGTTGTTATAGGAATATCATTACAGTTGCCCGAGAAGCCCACAATGTCTTTCAGTTTGCGTTTTGTTCCACATAAGATGGCTTCCGTCTTAGACGCCCAGGTGAAGAGATAGTCTATTGTCCACTAGCCATTCACTACATGATTCTAGCTCTTTGGAAAGTGAAGCTATATATATATATATATATATATATATATATATATATATATATATATATAATTATATATATATATATATATATATATATATATATATATATATATATATATATATATATATATATATATATATATATATATATATTATACAGTATATATAACGTATTACTTGGGCTGCTCAAGTTCCGTGTGTCCAGACATATTGACTCTAACGTACCTTGCATTTGGTTCTCTATCACTTTTAAGTTTGGGGGAGGCACTTGTTACAGGCAGCTTTGTCTTTTGTTTCGTACATACACAAAAGAAAAGAAAACAAATATATATATATACATTATATGTTCCTTATGTGTATGAATTATAGTATTATACAATAGGCAAAGCTGCCTGTAACAAATGTTCCCCTTACTTAAAAAAGTGATAGAGAGCCAAATTCAAGGTACGTTAGAGTCAAAATGCCTGGTCACACTGAGCTTGAAGTAGCCCAAATCATAGGATGAGGCATAAACTGACTGAGGGAGATTACTTGTTGTATAGAAGAAATACTGGAAAAATTAATTCACTCTTGGGATTGAGAGTTGGATGGAATAGGGGTGGGAGTGTGTTGAAGGGCGGGTGCCCCCCACTCTCCGTAAGGGAGTAGAAAGCTCTGAAGATCGCTGATTATTGAAATTGTGGTAGTATAGTGAGAAATATGCAACAATGTGGCGTGTAGAGAGAGATTGAAGGGAATTAGTAAGAATATGTGAGTTGATAAGACAAAATGCTTTGGATTCTACCCTTTAGAGAAGAGCAGTATGGTTGGAACCTTCCCATACATACGAACAATACTCGGTACATGGGCACACTGTGCTGTCCGGGGTGAAGAACCCACAGAGACGGTAGAGCACGCCCAACTTTTGGGAAGCTGTTTTAGAAAAATTTGAAATATAATCTTTCCAAGAAAAGTCAGGAGAAAAAGAAACACCACGAATGCTGAGAGAGATGAAGGGTGGATTTGTGTATTGTTGAACAGTTAGCGATACTAGTGTGGAAGACTGGCGAATAGATAGATGGAGAAATTGGGTTTTGGAAGCATTGAAAGTAACAACATTTTCAATGTTCAAATCCAAAATAGTTGATAGATATAAGATAGATGTGCTATTGCCTCGATCATGTGAGTTTCGGAGTAATTGCATGGTGGATCATTGTGGAAAACTAGTTGAATAGTGTATAAGGTAGAGTTATCAGCATATGTGTGTACAGGCCTGGAGGTACAGTTGAGATGATTATTAACCCTTAATTAGCGGCGCTCGACTTAAGTCGAGTGAAAGAAACTGGGAGAAAACGGGTGAAAAATGGGTGAAGATCGAGTGAAAATGGGTGGAACCATACGTCCGACATCTGTGGCCTCCCGGCCCACACTAACTCCAGTTCCCCCACCGCACGGGTGGATGACAGTGTGACCAATAGTTAGCGAAAAGTGAACAATGTAGCAAAATCAGCTAAACTTCCATCTTTGAGGCAACACTGTCAGGGCTCCACGAGTGCTACATAGCTGTATGTGGTGTCATTGTGTAGCGATTTCCGCCTAGTTTTCGGCACAATACAGTTCCTTTCATGCTGATGGTTGATATAGCAGTCAGAATGGCCTGAAAAGGCCCAAAACGGCCACAGACGCCCCGCTCTTTGAGGGTTAATGAATATTGGAAAGATAACTGAAGACAGGACAGAACCCTGTGGTACACTGGAGTTGATAGGTTGACGAAGTGAGGGATGTAGTCCACAACTGCAGTTATGGAATGGTCAAGAAAGGAATGAGAGACACAACCACAGATGGAGGGATAGAAACCGTAGGAGGGTAGTAAATAAAAGTTTTTTTACGAATACATTGATATTAATTCACATATATTTAGGTACACAATAGTTTAGTCTGCCCGCGTTAATAAACTGAAGATCGTTTTCTTTCTTTCGCCCGATTCTCTAATATTAAGACCGCGAGGGACAGTAAATATTTAAAATCAGTAGAATACAAGCTTTTACAACAGATGTTGTTTTTCACAAATAATTCCTGCTAGACAAAGTCTTTGATTACGTTGAGACTAAACTCTTCAACTGTAATCATAAGAGTATTAGGTAGGGGAAGTCAAGGCTAGTATGTGTGAGGTGTTTTCCTGAAGGGATATATAAACTGGCCCAAGAAGGGACTCTGAAAATAGAGACAATATCTATGTTAATTTCATATAAGTGATTTTCTGGGTGTAGGAGAGGGACTTAACAATTTTGTTCTCACAGTGCTAGATGGGGACTTATGTCTTGTTGCACAATTAGGGGAATAAATAGATCGTCCCAAACCACACCGTTTAAGAGTCATAGAGGTGATAGTCTGCTGCTCCTAGTTATTCTTCTTGGACGATCTCAAACCACATCCTTTAAGAATCGTAGAGGTGCTTCTGTTTTTGCAAGTCTCATACCAAGCTGGTGAGCTTCGGGCCTCACAGTGTGCCAGTCTTGAATTTGGCTGGTGAGCATCAAGCCTCACAGGGGGTGCTAGTATGGAACTTAGCTGGTGAGCATCAAGCCTCATAGTGGGTGCCAGTCTCGAACTTGGCTGGTGAGCATCAAGCCTCTCAGATTTAATTGACCAAGGAGGAGGGATTGTTCTGATGTCTCTGTCTGATAGCCTGTGATAATGTTTACTTTTGCTGTGTTGTCCTGTTTGATGCTGTTGAATTCAAGAAGGGCTTGCTCTGGCTCTGCTGCTATTTTGGTGGTGATGGAATGCATCTCTGTTTGGTGGAAAGTCGCGCAGAGGCTGTTCCACGCAAGAAAGGCGCTCTGGGGCTCTGTTGTGTTGGTGTTTATGTCCTTCTGGCCCAGTTGCTGGGGTAGAGGTGATGGAGTCTATTTTCAATGTTGATATTAAGCTTTTCATTGCGGGACCCGTTAAGGAACGTTCTGGCAATTGAAAGCAATTTATAGGCCCTTAACACCTTACGAGCGGCCTATGCGGTTTATTTATATGTACCGCACAGCGGGGTGTTTTTAGCCAAAATAGGGCTGTTTACGTGATCATTTTCATGCCTAAATAAGACCCAGAACGTAAAACAAGTACCTATCCCTGAAAGGGCATAAACAGAGCTTTCGAATGACACCATAACGATCCTTGTATGATGGATAGTTTTCTTGCAATAACCGTGCAACGCGAGTGCAAAAAGCAGGTAATTCGGTAGTTTCGGTACATAATTGAGTATGTAGCGAGTGAGAGAGGGAGGAGGGAGCTGAGATTTGTGTCAGTAGGTTCGCCGCGGTGGTCTGGAGCAGTCATACGCTCGCTAGTCTCCTGCCACCACTTGTCTCTCTCTCTCAGCCACATTACGTGCTGAAATTGCCACTCGACCTATGTCGAGCGCCGCCACATAGTCCAGCTTTATTTAACTCGACTTATGTTGCTCGCCGCTAATTAAGGGTTAAAGCCTCTTAAGGCCTGTGTAGACGAGTATGAGTGAGTGGGAGCGTGGCAGACCCCCGTTCGTTCTCCAGCACGGCGGCTGGGGCACTGAGGGCCGACAGCCATATCTCGAAAGACCTATGCAGTGCTGCCAAAGGCAAATGTAGCGCAACATTGTTCATTATTAGGGAATATTTGCCGATGTCTATAGTAACGCTGCGGATGAACCCTGCACGCTACGAAGCTTGTTCTGGTGTCATTTTGAAGCTATTTTCTTCGAAATTTTGGCTGAATACATATAATTTAATTCAGGCACTTGAGTAATCATTCAGGAGTCCCTGAATGAGCCCTAATATAGCGGAAATATGACCGCAGCGTAAGTGTTAAGGCGCTCTGGGCCTGTTGCGATGGTGTTTATATCCTTCTGGCCTGGTTTGTCGGGTGGTGGTGATGGAAGCTATTTTCAATATTGGGATATTCAAACCTAACCGATGAGATTATTAGGGTACATCCCAGTGTCTTCAACCTTGTGAGGCAAGCTTGCAAACATCGGTATACCCCCACCTCTGGTTCCTGGCGCAAGGCAACTAAAAAATGCAATGGCAGTACAAAATGAATAGCACAGTGTGCCAAGCACCCATACAGAGAGACTACATGTGAGATTAAAGCTCAAGGATTAAGTGCCAAAGGTTAAGCAGGCAAATGGGAGAAGGAAAACGAGCAAGAATGTGCCCTGAGAGGTGTCTAAGAGAGAAGTGCAGACCCCTGCAACAACAGAGCTCCCCGCAACCCTGTGAGGGCCCGGTAAGCCCAGGTCCCGAATGCAAAGGTGCTGCGAATACATTCAAAATTATTTATTCTTGGCACTTCCAAGCTGGTTAAAAGCAAAATAAAATCCCACTAAGGTTGCATTATAAACATAAGGAAAACACAGTTACAAAAGGAATGCACAGTTTGGTATAATATTTATATACGACAAAATAGGCCAAGATGGCACTAAGGAATCCACAGTTCGTATGATATTTATATACAACAAAATAGGCCAAGATGAAACTGCATGAACTATTGGCCAACAGAATCCCAGCCTTGATAACACATGATCGATCGCCCAATATAATTAATGCCTAGATGTGACGTCACTGGTTATCATGGAGACGGACACGTCAGACTAATCCGGTTTACTCCTTCTATCTGTCTTCCTACTCCCTGCTTTATCATGTATGCTATACAACTAAAATAAAGCAATTCGCTTATCACTGAATAATTATTTATACAAGATTCGTCAGAAAAACAAATGGTACAAGCTTACATGAATTTCTCTGATGAATCACTTGACATGCAACATTATAGGAGAGTATGTACAGGCGAGTGCAGTCATCAACGAAACTTAGCATGCACAAACCAACAGAGGACGAGGCTGTAACTATATATTTATATACAGGGTGTCCTCCAGGTTTTGTCAAATACATTCAGTAATGAAAGATTACGTAATTCTAATTACAAATTTTCTATAATCATATTTCTTTTCCGTGTCAGTGTTTGGTAATAAGTAATTTATATTTGATGGTTAGTGAGTGAAGTGGGGAGGGATGGAGGAAGGAAGATTAGTGCGCTGGTGCCACTGGGAGGAATTGTACTCGTTTATCCATACTTTTATTCCAAGAGCATGAACAATCTATAGGGTTAAGTCTAATCTTAAGTTATAAGTATAAGTTTGTCGGATTAAGGATCGTAATAATATGATTTGGTATAAATGTGAAGAACATTAAATTTGTTCTGTATTAGATATTGGGTAATATATAATTTTTATGAACTTAGTTGTTATACCAGGTTTTTACTCGGGTTGTATTGACTTTATAGGTAGGTTGTTACTCGACTGGAGAATATGAGAACACACAAGAAGACAAGCACGAAGGCAATAGAGGATAATATATCAAAGAGTACAAACATAGATTATACTTATTCACACAAGTCATATAGGTAGAAGTGTAATGTTACATAAGACATGGATAGGTTATATATAACAGCACGATCGAGGATCCTCTAGGTGTCTCAAGGGGAAGATATAGGCAGGTTCCGACGATCTCTGAAGACGTGGCTGCCTGGTATTCCCTATGACGTCCTGGTCCGCGGTGGTGGTCCTGTCGTGTGACAGTGACAGAAGGTAGGGGAAGACTTCCTTGTAGATCTTCTGAAGACTTAGATGTTAGGAACTTAGGGTGAAACGAGCCGTTTCACCAGTGTCCTATGTTACGACCGGGACTCGCATAAAACAAGGGCTCTTAACCCTTTATTGGCGGCACTCGACTTAAGTCGTGCACCAATTTGCAGCAAGTTAGGAGCATTATTAAGGCTTTTAAAGGATTAAAATTGAGTGCAAATGGCCGGGAGCGCAGCGGGCCAGACAGCCGACTACCAGGGCTTACCGCCGCCCATTAACTCATGTTCCCTGTGTTCTCGAGAGGCCGGCAGTGTAGCCAGTAGTGAGCATAGCTGGGAAAAATATACTGCTATACGCTAAACTCCCATGTTCGTGGCACCACTGCAAGAGAACCACGAGTGCTACGTAGCTCGTTCTGGTCTCATTTTGAAACTTTTAGCGCCTAGTTTTTTGCTGAATACATTTCTTTTCATGCAGATACTTGATTGATCATTCAGGAGGGCCTGAATATGCCCAAATGAGCCCAAAACACCCCACTAGACAAGGGTTAACCATTGGACTAGAAAGGCTCACAGCCACAACGGTAACACTAGATCCAACCCTCGAACTTATAATGCCGGCGCACAAAAAACACCTATACCCTCCAGAGTTAAATCTGCGATAACGGGGTATCCTATAACTCGGTATAAATGCAATACTACTACAGGCTGATGATCTCTGATACAGCCTGATCACAACAACATACAATTACGTTAATAAAGTATACAAGGAAAAAGATAGAAAACTTAATTAAATCACTGCAATGATTTAATGCAAACAAGAAGAAGGTATAATTAAAGTTACTCTAAACAATAATAAACTGTCACTCCTATATTAAAGAAAGTGAATGAAAGTCCTAAAGCATTGAGCAGGAATCTTCTGAAGAAAGTCTGATGCTGCATAAGATGATCGAATCGGATTTCGAACTGTTATCTAAAGCAGGAACAAGATATGACAAGTGTAGGGACATACAGGGTTAACTGGCACGGGAATAATAATAAATGCGCAATAGTATTATCTCCAACAACAAAAGAAGTACTTCCTCAGGCAACTCAAAAAGCCTGCTCGGGTTGTGCAACTCAACAACAACCAAGGCTTACAGTCAACGTGAATGAAAATGCTGCATACATAACATAAGAGCTTATAATCCCACTCGGGTGTCTGCTAGGCTCATAAAGTCTAGCTGGGATGTCGTAGGCTAGGAAACAATGGCTGAGCAAGCGGCTCTTAGCCTAGCGAGGTCCTTAAGACTGTGCGGCCTAATTATGTTAAATGACGGGGTGCTCTCTTGAGAGATCCAGATCGCTAGTATCTGGTTCTCTCCTGGCGACCCTCTCAAAGTCAAAGCAAAACGAGTTAGCACAGTGTTGGGTGGCAGAGGCAAAAGCCCTCACTCGCAACACAGTGCTAAACTCACAAGGTACACAGTCAGAAAGACCACCTAGGCTTCCCACGTCTCCGTTGCGATTGTACAGGTTCAACAAAACCTGTTACACATCGGAAATCACAACACAAGTAGCCTTACCCCAGTCTAGCATTAAATAGCCCAGCAGACAGCCAAGGAATAGGTAGGGAGACACCGTGAGTGTGTCGAACCTCTACAGACAAAATGGTAACCCCTCCAAAATGCCTAACTAAACATGTAATATCTGAGAGCTTCAACATATAATACGATGGCCGATATAGGAAATCGTGCAGAACCAAAGGGGAGTTATGATATTAAATAGAGAGGAAGAATGAGAGGTAAGAAGTTGAGAGAGAGAGAAAGTGCTCTATAGGTAGAAGTCGGGGACAGGTGCTAAGGGAGGTGTGAAGGGTATGCTGGTCAGGCAAGCTCTGAAGAGAGTAGCTCCTCGGGACCCCCCCCCCCCCCCCCCCAGGATCACACAAAGGCATGGTGGTCAGCCAATCACAGGCCGCTACGTGTTACGACTGGGGTTCAAATATATCAGGGCTCTTATTCATTGGACTAGTAATGGCATAAATGTTACAACGGAAAGCGCTAGCTCCAACCTCTGATGTATATTCCCAGTGAACAAAGAACACAAATACTCTACAGAGTTCTATATGCAATAATAGGCTATCAAACTCTCAATAAATGTGCGTCTACTCTAGGCTTAATGTTATGTTTAAACAGCCTATTACTACCTATAACCGAAGGTGCTTGGTTATGGTATGCAAAGTAAGGTGGTAAGAGAAGTTACAGCTTACGTTACTTTAATCAATAAATGTCAGGCACTCCTGCATGAAAGAAAGTGCACTAAAGTCCTTCAACACTAACAAGGAATCTTCTTTAAATGTTAGATGCTATAAAGATGCTCGTATCGGAAATGGAACCCAAAAAGGCAGGCAGCGGAACAATGCTCGTGCAGGCTATGCACACAAAAGGCAGAATATATATAATGCCGTCGGAGCCAAGAATATCCTAAACACAACAACAATAATAATAATCGCCACGACAATGCAGTATTCCTATCAACAAAAAGAGCCTAAGTCGTTTGTGTCTCAATACATCAAACTAGGCTGCGAAATGCTTGTGTAATCATAAATGGGTATGCATAAAAAGAGTAATTAGGTTAATATACTTAATGTCTACTATGATTGATAAAGTCTAGCTAGAGTCAATGATACGAGATACTGGTGCGCATGGCATGCCGCATAGCCTAGTGCAAATCTCAAGTCTGTGCGTCAAATATTACGTTATAATGAAGGGTAGCTCTCTTGAAAAACCTTAATACCGAAGTATTAAGCGTTCTCCTGGCGTACCTCAAAGACAAACAATCGAGACTAGAACAGTGCAGAATGGTATAGGCAAAAAGCCCTCATTCGTGCATGCTCTACTCTCAATGGCACACAGACTAGAATTTACTCAATCAACTCCAGTTCTCAGGTATGTCGTGCAGCTTTTAACTAAAGCCAGCACTCATAGGAAACAATACCTTATAATATCAGACTCCTAGTCTAGCATTATCTAATCCAGCAGAACACTAATAATTAAAGGATGCAGTACTTAAACAATATAAATGCTAACCAATGCTTCGTGATCCCCATATCTTAACAACTAACATACATGGGTTATATCAGACCTTAACGCACAATACAACTGGCCAGCATGAAGCTGACTTTGCAGAGTTACCCAGAGGGGGTATAATATTAATAAAAGGTGGTGAAAGATATGGAAAATGAGAGAGATAGGCAGAGGAAAAGATTCTCAGGTGCGAGCTGGGTACAGGTAGCAAGGGAAAAAGATGGGTGCATTCTAGAAACCAGATCTGAGGGAGAGAGTGGCGAGGAACTGTATATATACTCGCACCAGCTCGAGCCGCGTGGGAAAAAAGCGGTTACAAGTCCTCTAACCACTAACAAGAGAGCTTGCAGCATGGTAAGGACCTCTCTCCACCAACCCCCGCGAACGAGGCAGCCAGCCGTGACGTCATCGAGCGGGACAAAAACACTACGCGCTCCCTCTCACTCTGTTCTACTCTCTCTCTCTCTCCCAGATCCCATCATTACTAGTTAAGGATAAAACATATACTTTACAATTAAATATATAAAGCCTTGACATGGGTGAAAACAAAGAGCCTTTCTGGACTGCCCATGACACAAGCTTTCATATGAAATAAAGCACACTCTAATACACAAACTGTAGCCCCATCCACTGCCCTGGCGATCCTAGCGGGTCACTGTAGGACAACAAGCCATGCGGTTCTAACGGAGTGGTTAACGTCACACCCCCCCCAAGATTTTTCTCAGAGGCCCCAAGGCTCACAAAAATCTGATGGTTAGAACCCATGCTATATCTCCACTTCCCATCACCCAGCGGCAATAAAATATCTGGCACAGTTCTTCAACAAAACATTTTTCAAAATTATAACCCTCCCCAATACCATAGCTTAAATTATATGTAGTTATGCTCCTCAAGAGCGAGCTTCTCTAGCCCAGCATTCTGAGAGGAGTGCAACTCAGAATTACTGCTATAACATACTAAAAAAAATCAACTATCAAAGAAAGAGTTTTTATTTGATTTTTATGTTTATAATTTGTTTATTTCGGCTGCACTATAGGGGCAAGCCTAGTTTTTTCTTCTATACCAAACGCTCAACTCCTGCTTTACGACCCAATACGCTGGGCTACAACCGCGAGCCAACAAGCACCAAGCGCAAAATACTATTCAAACTAAAGCAGGAGGCTACCCGTGTGTCAATCTACCAGGATCATATACCCTTGAACGACCATCTGCAACCACGTCGTCACAACCGGCAATATGGCGTATGTCCAGGTTATATACCAATAACCTTAGTGACCACCTGGCCAGCCTCATATTCCGATTGTGAAACTGGTCCAAGAACTTGAGAGGGTGATGATCTGGGTAAACTACAACGACTGGACCATAGGCTGGAACATAGACCTCGAAATGCCCCAGCACAAGCACAACCGCCAGCAGCTCCTCCTCGACAACAGAGCAGCTCCCCTGGGCCGAATTGTACTTCTCCGAGCAGAAACTAATTGGATGCTCTAGCCCATCATCGTCCTTTTCCACAAGGACGGCACCAGCCCCCACACCACTAGCCTCCGTTGCTAGTTGGAAAGGTAGGCTAAAGTCAGGGGCCCTGAGGATCGGGTGAGTGCACAACAGGTGTTTTACTTCTCTAAACACCTTCTCACACTCAGGCGCCCATTTGAACTTCTTATCCTTCCAGTTATCCTCCACCTGAGCTTGACTGTCCCGTTCTCCTTCTCCACCTTGACTGCTAAACGTCATCACAGGCACAGTGAGAGGCTCAGGGGGGTGCCTCCCATACTCCTTCATGGGATTAACATGACATAACTGATTGTGCTTCCGCCTGTCTGGAGTGGCTACCAAGTAAACCAGGTCCGATAGCTCCTCCACCACCCTATAAGGACCAGCGTACTTCGCGGATAAGGGGTGACCTACAAGGGGCAGTAGAATCAACACCTCCTGACCCACGTGAAACTCCCTGAGTTCAACCTTGAGGTCGTACCTGTCCTTCCGGAGGGCCTGAGAGCTAGTCAAATTACGGCCAGCCAACTCCAGACTGCGCAACATCCGTTCTCGACTGTTGAGGACACACTTGAGCATAGAACAAGGTTTTTCTGCGCCCTCCCATACTTCTTCAACCATATGGAGAGGCCCTCTGACACGGTGTCCAAAGACGAGCTCATTAGGGCTGAATCCCAAACTCTCCCCAGGTACCTCCCACGCAGCAAACAAAACACATGGCAGGCCAGGATCCCAATCCCTCCCACTCTCAAAGCAACAACAACGAAGCACAGATTTCAAGGCTGAGTGCCATCGCTCTAACACACCCTGGCTCTCCGGATGATATGCAGATGACACAACCCCAACAATCCCATGCTGCGGCATTGCTTGTACAAAGAGGCTAGAAGTGAAGTTGGGTCCCCGGACTGACTGAATCCCCTGCGGGTAACCATACCGGGAAAAATACACTAGCAAGCTTCGGACCACCGTTTTCGCCGACCCATTTCTTATAGGGTACGCGTCAGGGTACCTTGTTGCTACATCTCCCGACTGTGCATCACTGTCCTCCTTCAACTCTTTCGTCTTTTTAAGCCCATCCTCTGCCCCTTCAGGAACAGTTACTGGGTCTTCTCCAGACTCGAAATGTGGTCCTAATAATGAGTCCCCGAGAAGGTCCGTTGACACTAAACTCTCAACCGCATCAACTTGCACCCCCTTCTCGGTACCCTTCCTCCGCTGATCTAAAGATTGTTGACCAGAATGTGACTCCCTGGATGCAGAATCTCCGGTGACAACACACTCCATAGGCTGCCCCGGACACTTCTCAACCCACTCCTGCTCCTCCCTACTCACGTCGGCCGGCTTCTCGACAACGACTAAGGGTGGAGCCTCAGAAGTAGGCCCCGCAAAGTCGTTGCCAAGAAGGAGGTCGACGCCCCCAACAGGTAACTTCTCCACAATTCCTACATCCAGGTCCCGAGTCACACCATCAACTTCCACCTTCATTCTTACAAGCGGGTATGACCTTGTCGCATTAACTCCCTGAACCACATACCACCCGCGCCGTATTGACAGGTTTACCAGTGAAATTTCTCAACAGTGTTTGCGATGCCCCAGTGTCACGCAAAATTCTCACCTCATGTCTTCTACCCCCCCACTCCACACAACCGAGTCCCCTGTGGTCACTAAAGGCATCACGGACAGGGAATAAGCCTTCCGGATCCTTCTGCACTGGCAGTGTATTTACCTCGGAAGAAATGCCTCTAACAAACTCCGATGTCCTCTTGAACACTCCAATGCCGTGAGCAAAAGACACGGCTACCGGAGGAGGTCGACTAGGGCACTCATTTGCCTTATGACCCTCCTGGTGGCACCTAAAACACATAAATTTTGGTTTCGACTTATACTGTGATGTAAAAGGCCCCTGACTTTTCACATACGGTGTGGTGGTAGGTTTGGCTTCAGTTTTAGTTTCATTGCTCTTTTGTTTAAATGTGTCGTTGCTACGGGGAGGGGGAGGATAACGGTCCCTAGCACTTGCATCGTACTTCTGTGAGGACCCGCAACCCCTAATCAACGACAGCCGTAGATCAGCCATTTCTGCTGCTTCTACTAGAGTTCTTGGGTTTTTCTCCTTTAAGTTCAAAGTTAGATCACCGCCCGTGCTCTTAAAGAACTGCTCCAACATCATTAACTGCTTAATTTCATCAAATGTTGTGACCTTCTCAGATCGGAGCCAGTTCCCCATAGCATCGGACAAGTCCCGGGCGTGTTCCAAAAAGGTGCTATCTCTTCCCTTAGTTACACCCCGGAACTTCAAACGGTACGTTTCTGGTTGCAATTCGTAAGCCCTCAGGACAGCCTCCTTGAGATCCTCATACACAATACATGACTCCAAAGGTAACGTATCGTAGGCTTTAAGACCCTTGCCTCTTAATCTAGAGGATACAAGTGCTGCCCATTTATTCTCTGACCACTGGTGTTCCTGGCACTTCTTCTCAAAGCGTGCGAAAAATTCTGTTACCCCACTCTCATCAAACACCGGAACCAGTTTCCATAAGTGCGAGACAGACTGATCAGGAACACGGTTATGGTTTAAAATTACCGGTGGTCCCCCCAGGGGCAACCCACCCTGATTAACCATTTCACCATACTGCTGTTCCTCAGTTTCGACATGACGTACTGTGTCTCCATTCTCCTCTGATCCGGTATAAGACATGATGCTCACAAAAATTTCCCACCTAAATATTCAGAAAAGAAGTACCCCAAACTCTTATACCTCAATATACACACAAAAATTCTCGGAAATACTCAAGGGCTATACTATGTTGCAAAAAAAAAATATTCTTGCTGATCCCCGCAAAATATTCTCCAAAACAACAAATGTTCCCTGCTAATAAATGTAGGTTCATCAAATCCTAGGTAAGGTCGCCATTTGTTACGACTGGGGTTCAAATATATCAGGGCTCTTATTCATTGGACTAGTAATGGCATAAATGTTACAACGGAAAGCGCTAGCTCCAACCTCTGATGTATATTCCCAGTGAACAAAGAACACAAATACTCTACAGAGTTCTATATGCAATAATAGGCTATCAAACTCTCAATAAATGTGCGTCTACTCTAGGCTTAATGTTATGTGAAAACAGCCTATTACTACCTATAACCGAAGGTGCTTGGTTATGGTATGCAAAGTAAGGTGGTAAGAGAAGTTACAGCTTACGTTACTTTATTCAATAAATGTCAGGCACTCCTGCATGAAAGAAAGTGCACTAAAGTCCTTCAACACTAACAAGGAATCTTCTTTAAATGTTAGATGCTATAAAGATGCTCGTATCGGAAATGGAACCCAAAAAGGCAGGCAGCGGAACAATGCTCGTGCAGGCTATGCACACAAAAAGGCAGAATATATATAATGCCGTCGGAGCCAAGAATATCCTAAGACAACAACAATAATAATAATCGCCACGACAATGCAGTATTCCTATCAACAAAAAGAGCCTAAGTCGTTTGTGTCTCAATACATCAAACTAGGCTGCGAAATGCTTGTGTAATCATAAATGGGTATGCATAAAAAGAGTAATTAGGTTAATATACTTAATGTCTACTATGATTGATAAAGTCTAGCTAGAGTCAATGATACGAGATACTGGTGCGCATGGCATGCCGCATAGCCTAGTGCAAATCTCAAGTCTGTGCGTCAAATATTACGTTATAATGAAGGGTAGCTCTCTTGAGAAACCTTAATACCGAAGTATTAAGCGTTCTCCTGGCGTACCTCAAAGACAAACAATCGAGACTAGAACAGTGCAGAATGGTATAGGCAAAAAGCCCTCATTCGTGCATGCTCTACTCTCAATGGCACACAGACTAGAATTTACTCAATCAACTCCAGTTCTCAGGTATGTCGTGCAGCTTTTAACTAAAGCCAGCACTCATAGGAAACAATACCTTATAATATCAGACTCCTAGTCTAGCATTATCTAATCCAGCAGAACACTAATAATTAAAGGATGCAGTACTTAAACAATATAAATGCTAACCAATGCTTCGTGATCCCCTTATCTTAACAACTAACATACATGGGTTATATCAGACCTTAACGCACAATACAACTGGCCAGCATTAAGCTGATTTTGCAGAGTTAACCAGAGGGGGTATAATATTAATAAAAGGTGGTGAAAGATATGGAAAATGAGAGAGATAGGCAGAGGAAAAGATTCTCAGGTGCGAGCGGGGTACAGGTAGCAAGGGAAAAAGATGGGTGCATTCTAGAAACCAGATCTGAGGGAGAGAGTGGCGAGGAACTGTATATATACTCGCACCAGCTCGAGCCGCGTGGGAAAAAAGCGGTTACAAGTCCTCTAACCACTAACAAGAGAGCTTGCAGCATGGTAAGGACCTCTCTCCACCAACCCCCGCGAACGAGGCAGCCAGCCGTGACGTCATCGAGCGGGACAAAAACACTACGCGCTCCCTCTCACTCTGTTCTACTCTCTCTCTCTCTCCCAGATCCCATCATTATTAGTTAAGGATAAAACATATACTTTACAATTAAATATATAAAGCCTTGACATGGGTGAAAACAAAGAGCCTTTCTGGACTGCCCATGACACAAGCTTTCATATGAAATAAAGCACACTCTAATACACAAACTGTAGCCCCATCCACTGCCCTGGCGATCCTAGCGGGTCACTGTAGGACAAGCCATGCGGTTCTAACGGAGTGGTTAACGTCACATACGTCACCAGGCAGCAGACCTGCAGAAGGTGCCAGGAACCACCAGCCAATCAAGAGGCGTGAGAAAGCACTCGCGCGAGCCTCCTAGCGAGGGAGGCAAGACATGCATACGCACGTACACACTACCACCACACTGCCTATACCGCTCTCTCCTTAACAATATACAATGCATCTTATGTTCTACTCATTATATAAAATGCTTCCCGTTGTCACAAACGAAAATAAAGACCACCACGGGACTGTCTGTAACAACACGAACACTATGAAAGAAAGAACAACATTGTAGATAGACTGTAGCCCATTCCACTGCCCTGGCGAGCGCTAGTGGCTACCGGGAGGCGATTCTGCCAACGCTGTCAGGCGTCACACTTACGCTCTCGTAGTATGGGATTAAAGTAAGGAACCGTTTCACCAGTGTCTTACGGTCTCTCTTACAATACAGACCTAGACTTCTATGGGAGCCTCTGGAGGAACTTATATGTTGGAATTTTTGGATTTTACTAGTACGAGCCGTTACACCAGTGTCTTATGCTCTCGTATCGTAAGGACTAAGTAGGAAGTTGTTTCACCAGTGTCTTACACACTCCACTACTAAAGTCCTGACCTAGAGGGAAGCCGTTTCACCAGTGTCTTACGCTCTACCAACCAAGTCTGACTGAGGGGGTAGGTTTACTACAACTAAAGCTCATGGCCAGTGCTGCATAATCAAGTTATAGTAATTCCTATATCAAGGCAAAGTGCTCGATGTTGGGTTGCACCAGTGTGGCCCAACAAGGATATGTGTAAATCCTTGATATCTTCGAGAAAAGGCATCGAGTAGTTACACCAGTGTCTTAATCCCTCAAGGCACTTTTCTCGGATATTATCCCAAATCTTACAGACATCTAGCCTGTCGGTACGGTCTAGAGTATCATTCCAAGTGTACTGATGATGGTTTTGGCTGGAGAGGTCTTACCAGTTTCGTTGTTCCTTCCGGTTGCGGATCTCGGGCGGATGTGCTTGGAGGAGGGTCTAGGTCGATGGCGGTAAGCCTTCTCAGGATTCGCGCTACGGCGATGGTGCGTTCTCTGGGCAAGATGGCCGCGTAGTGGTTTGGGCTTAATGGAGGATTTATATTTCCCTGATGTTGGTATTGAACCTCTCTGATTTTCCTGGTGGTGTCGGTTGATAACCTCACTGTTATGTCCTTTCCTGGGGTCCGGGGAGGTGGTGAGGTGATGCTGGCAACCCGGGCATGACGTCATGAGGAGGCTCTTGTGTCCTCTTGCCTTGGCGGTGTGGTGACAGGAGTTGTTTTGGTCTTGGTGCTTCTATCTCCCATTGTGCTTTTATCCCCCATCTCATTCGGTAATTATAAAAAGGGGGGAAAATATATCCCGACCTGTCCGCGCATGCGTGGAATTAGCGGGCTTCCCGCAAATATTGTCCGAGAGCTTCACTCTCTCTCCAACCACCACTGCTATAAGTTCTACTTCTCGTGTTCTCTCACCCCATTCCATTAACACGATAGTAATAACCATAATGTTGCTTTCCACCTATTCACCGATCATCTAGTATCATCCTCATTATGATTTAAGTTTAGAGGCCCCCTTCCGTCCTTAACTATCCACTAATTTCCTTTCATTAACATCTTGTTTATCACCAACTCCATCGCCATATTGTTGCCGAGTAACCCACCTTAACTCACTTCACCCGGCGTCAGCGCACCGTTTACCAGGTAACATATCTATTGTGTGGTTGTTGATATTTCTACAGTCCTTTCAAGCCAACCAGTACAAGAATAACCACATCGTTATGTTCTTGTTATGCCATAATAATTATGCCAAACTGTAATAATTCTAAATTGGTTCTGTATGGATTTATGAAATATGATAATATGAAGCCTTGTAGTGTTCAAGGGACTGGAGTTCTCGAAAAGGGCTCTAGTCCTGAAAATATTGTTTACTTACAGTGTGCTGGCTTAATAATCCAATAGGGTTGATAGCCTCTGATGTCCTATTTTCACTAACTAACTAACTTGTAGTGTTGTAATAGCAGTTACACATGCTCTACGCTCATGAAATGTGGCATCAATGCTGGAGTGGTCCTGCGTCACTCTGTTCATGCCAAGTATAAAATCTTGGACACAGGAAAACACATAACCTCATGACGTGTTAATCATTGCCTGGGTAACCAGATTACGTTTATAAACCTCGTCATCACTTAACCCTTCTTTAGCGGGGCCCGACTTATGTCCGTATCTAAAAATCTGGACTATGTGGCGGGGCCCGACTTAAGTCTGTGTGCAATTTTGGCACAATATTGGCTCTGAGAGAGAGACGAGCGACGGAAAGGAGCGTAGGTTACCTCATGACCGCTCGCCACGGCCGCCGTGGGTCTACTGACATGTACTCCACACTACTCCACCCTCCCTCCCTCGCTAGACACTTAATTATGTAATGAAATGACCGTATTTTAGCGATTTTGCCCTTCGGTTGCACGATCGTTGCAAGACAACCAGTGATCGTAGAAGGATGGTTCTGGTGTCATTGGAAAGCTCAATTTACGCCCTTTCAGGGATGCATAATTGTATTACGCTCTGACTCTTGTTTATGCATGAAAAAGAGCACAGAAACAACGCCATTTATGGTAAAAAAAAAAACCCGCTGGGCGGCACGGTGAAATATACTCCACCAGCCGCTCTTTGAGTGTTAAATAAAACATCTTACATACTGTAGATAAAATGCTGGATATTCTGAGTGATCTCTCCAAATTTTGCCCCATACTCGTTGACTTATTTGCATTAATTCTGAGGTATGAAGATAAGCTCAACCGGTTACTACGTAAACTTAAAAGTAGTGATGTCATTAGTGATTTAATATATTCCCAGTTATATACTAGGTTTCAAAACCCTGGCATTCTTTATGGCTTTCCAAAAATCCATAAATATGGCTGCCACTTGCGCCCTATAGTATCTGCTATTGGTACTTTTAAATATTCTGTATCCAAATTCCTTGTCACCATGTTATGACCAATCACCAGTAATATGTACACTGTGAAAGACTCCTTTAGTTTTGTTAACGAATTAACAAGGTTGTAATTTAAACACTGTATCATGGCTAGTTTTGACATTCAATCATTATTCACTAATATTCCCCTAGCAGTGACTATTGATATATGTATGAAAGAGTTGTTCTCAGATACTGACCTGGTCAATGGTTTTAACTCTTCACAATTTAAAGACCTTTTGAAGTTAGCAGTTAATGACTGTGTATTTCTATTTAGCAACAAGGCTTATAAGCAATGTGATGGTTAGGCAGCTAAATTACGAATTAATTCCTGTTTCCATGAAAAACGTTGGTTAAATGAATGCCCTACTAACTTCAAACCACTTTATTATCGCCGCTATGTGGACGATACCTTCCTAATCTTCCAATGCCCTGATCATGTTCCTCAGTTCCTAAGCTACTTAATCCGTGGAGCCCCGGCTAGTTTTGTAATGTTTGTTCACCAGAACCCGGCCGGTTTTCAATTTTTTTTTTATTCCAGAAACAATAGCGAATGGGTTAGGAATGAAGGAAAAACCACGAAAAACCGCTCAAAAAGCTTAAAGAATGGTCCTACAGAGCCCCCGAAAACGTATTTTACAAGAGTAAAAAATTGAAGGCAATTACCCCAAAAAACCAGGTTATTGCGCGCTCACGCGCACGCACGGGGACTTTGAGAGTTTTCAACCATCGGCACGGTTGCGTGGGATCCGTACACAGTTCCCATACAAATCTAAGCCCTCATGAGTGGCTACACCTGAGGTTACGGTCGGCGCAATTAGGGTGACGTGCCAGGCGCGTCTCTGGGGCTGTGCGTTACATACATCGCCGACGCGTCAGACGCGTCGCTGGGGCTGTACGGGTTAAACTCAAATCATAGTAATATTTATTTAATTTGTGAACTGGAACAAGAGAATAAAATATAATTTCTTGATGTATGCATCCACCACATTCATGACAAGTTTATGCTATCTCTTTATAGAAAACCTACCTTCACAGGTTTCTACATGAAATTTTCCTCGTTCATCATCCCACTTAGCTATAAACCTAATCTGGTGATTTGGTTAACATATTTTCACCTTGACGCTGAACTCAAATACCTCAATGAACTTCTATTTAACAATGGCTTCCCTAAACACTTCACTGACGCCTATAAAGGAAAAACCCTTTATATTGTGTTTACGTCAGACAAACCACCTGTGTCCACTGTTTCAAAAAATGCCATATACTGTACAGTATTTCCCTATCCCATACGCAGAACCTCTAAGCCACACCCTAAAGAAAAGGCTTCAATTTGCTTCTAAATGAATTTTACTCACAAGTTTCACTCAAAACCGTCTTTAGATCACTTTTGTACTATCCAAAAGTTGTTAAGGACACAGTTCCACTACACTTACAGTCATCAGTTGTGTATTTATTTACGTGTGCTAGCTGTAAGGCAGCATATATAGGCAAACAATATGACATCTAAAATCCCGTATACACGAACACCTAGGCCGCTCAGTTCGAACGGGACAACTAATCACGAACCCATCTCACTCAGCTATACACAACCCACCAACACGACCACCCTTTTACTCAGTCAGACTTCGCAGTTCTTGGTGGTAGCAACAACGACACAGACCTTCCCATCATGGAGGCCCTTCACCAGTATAGGCACAACCCATCCATCAGTGGCACGGCATCTTGTGACCTATTCTGCTTCCCACGTTAAGTGCCTGTATTTACTGTACATACCCCCCCCCCCTCATTTTGTGTCCTTCCCGGTGGATCATATATACTTTGGTGGTGAGATTAATAAAAATAATATTATATAGTTTAGCTTTGTCACTTAGGTAATTCCCTTAATTTAAGATTACATTCAACTTAACATTTAGACCCCTAACATTATTTTTCTTACAGTGCCCTCCTTTTCCATTCCCGTGCTAAATGTGTTCCCCTTTTTATAGTATCTCTTTATACACTTATACACATCATATTGGTAAGTTTTATTAAATACCTTCCATAACATTTTTTGTTTGACTTTACATTTCAAGATTCGCGACGTAGTGTTTGCTCAATTTGCTCATTATCTGCCACATAATTTCTTATTATGTAACATACTTGCTGCTCATTTGCATATTTTACCGCGCTATTTCTATTGTTATGATTAATAACGGTCCCCTTTTGTTACGCATTTAATATCATACCTTAACTCATAGGCGTTTTTAGTCTCTTCTTGTATCAATGTAGAATATGTTATTTTACCTTTCATTTGTTGACTTCGGATGAATAAATTAGTTCGTTGTATTCACACAATTATACGTAGCTTTATCTCTGTTGTTCTAGGCTGTGATGCTGGAATATTTATTATAGGCCAGCAGCATAGCCCAACATTATGGATGAATTGTTAATTTTTGTTATACCAGCATGAAACTCTGCACATTTGTAGAGGAACATTAGACGATCATTTTGAAATATAGTGCCAAGCTGGAAAATGAGTTGTTGCCAAGGAAACAGACCTTTACTACTTTATATACATTATGTATAGGCTAATAACATCACAAATAATATGGGTAAGGGTGCAGAAATCATCATAACTTCATGAAAGTTTATGCTATGCATACAAGTGTGGTACATTAATTTTGTTATCATAACATGTTAGTCAAGAAGTATATATTTTTATTACAATAGGCCATTGTGGTGGCACTTCGATGACGATTTCACAACAAATTCAAGGGAACACGTAATATTGCATGTTGCTACAAATATCAATACTACCAGCCATGCACTAACATAATATCATCATTGACCACTAAAATAAATTTAACCCATTCTATCACTACAATGTACAATTACAATGCTCATTATTTCAGAAATATTAAATATAGCAGTACATTTTCTATACTAGCTACAGGCTATGACATTCAGCATGTAATGGCAACTAGTATCTAATCTCTAGTGCACATCCCATCACACATGCATAGTGGGGTGCAGGATAGGGCAGCTTTCACACATTTGCAGCGAGATGTGCAGTTTGTCTTGCACCCGCAGTATACAAGTTCGTAGCACGCTTTTGATGCTTCTGATAGCGTCGTCCATGTAGGTTGCAGTTCACCTTGCACAAGCATCCAGCTCCAGGCTGAGCACTGGCATTACCACTGTGGTTTGTCCCCAAATGTAGCCCCCTTGGTAGCAAGCCCGGCGGATGTGTTGAATCAGTGCAGCCTGTGATGGTGGTAGTCCTTCAATGGCCCGTCCCTTCTTTGTGCACAAATGCTTTCGGACATAATTGAATTTGTTCACGGTCGCTGGTTCTGTTATACATCAATGACATAAACCGTTCAAGAGTAGCGAGACACTCTGATGGGCAATGCACTAATTCCAGGAATGCATTGGTTGCGTTAGAAAAACACTTAACTGCCATGTTGCCCATGCAGTGTTCTTTCCACACCCACAGAAATAAGATGTTGTGTCACACCCTGTTATAGCATGGAACATGGGGAGGCTTTTACACCTATCAGCACCAAGAGCAGAGGCATAAGCATGGACAGGTAATAATTTGTATTTCTTCCCAGTTCCGTATGCAATCCACAGTTCCCTAACTGCACAACGGTAAGCAACGTGGACTGCTAGAACCACAACATCAGTGTCTACTGTACGAATTATTATAGACTGATTCCCCTTTGCTACAGCATCCACAACATGCACCATAATGCGTGTGTCCTCTTCCTCGTGTGAGCAAGGTGACAGCATACTATTGTTTTCTTGAGGTGGAAACATGAGAACCTCGGGGCCATATGTTGCCACAACCGTCTTGCCTTCCGTTTGTATCTTGCTGGTTTCTTCAGACAGAAATTTGAATAACTCTTTCTTGTTGCTAGAAATCGCAAGAAACTTCCTCGTTTGGCTCTTGTGGCTGCCTTTAAGCTAGTTCCAAAGTAATCATCCCATACTATATCGATCCTGTTCACTTTTTCCAACCATGTTGAGATATATGGCAAGAAAATGTTTTCACTGTACACCAGAACGGTTTTGCATGCTGTTGGCTTCAACATTTGAACGACAGCTGCAGCATCCATGATGACGGCAGATACTGTTGGGTGGCCTACATGGACCTCCACCAGTTTGTCCAAGCATTTTACTAAATCACTTTTCCTTCCCGATCTTAACTTTCCTCCATCCGACAAAGAAGGTGGGCAGTCTTGATTTTCATGAGCAAAAAAATCATCAAGATTCCCGTCCCTGTTTTGGCAACCGATATAGAGTTTGGAATTATACATTATGAACTACTAAAGGGTATTGTGAAACATTTAATACAAATATTTGATGGATAAATAGAAAATTGTGAGAGTTATGGCCATTCCCCTACCTATATCTCACGAGATACACATTATGTCGTTTTATACCATTTTACGAAAACCGCCCTCTGGCGCATATAATTGTGAATTGAGAATGGCACTACATCACAAATTAATCAGTATGTGTATCCCTTAGTATCCCTCAGTATGTGGCCACCCCTTCGGGGATCACGGCGTCGGGGAATAGATTGCTTGATAGATAGATAGATAGTATCCCTAACTCTGTGCCAGGTGTCATGCTGGTATAACAAAATGAACGATTTTTCACCTATGCCGCTTGACTATTAATTCCGAAACGTGAGAAAATAAACAACTTTCTTCTTCAAGATGTTTGTGTTCTCCCTGGTGATTCTCTTCATCATAAGAATCCGCTGCTTTCCACGTTCGAAGTAAATTGCAGAAATTATATATATATATATATATATATATATATATATGTTGGTAAAGCCAGGTAATAAATTTTCTTTAATACATACGAGGTTGAAAGAAATGGCAATTTCTGCGTTGGAAATTTTATTATTCAAAGTTTCCAGGTCTCTGATGAGTTTTCGCTGGGTGGCAGGAAGTAGATGAAGGAGATGAGCAAAATTCATGGTGGTACAGGGTTACATTAAAGTACATGAAGATACAGGATATACGACGCGTTTCACTGGACAACCAGCATTATCAAGTAAGGTAGGAATGATATAAAGGGTAAACATGAAGGGTATATATAGAGGGTGGAGGATCAGAGGAGGCGGAAAACAGGGGGCAAAAGTCTGCGATTGGTGGAAGGCTAAACTAGGAGAGAGAAAGGGGGTAACCGCTTCACGCATGCGCACTGGATGCGGGATGGTGGTCGATAGGTGGGGTCGAAGCTGATTGGCTGCGTGTCGAGGGGCGTGGCCTAAGTTGTGTGGCGCCTGCAGAAGACGAAGCTGAAGGAGGTAGCGCGGGGGGCTGCGTCAAGGGCACCGGGGGGCGAGGAGGGTGTTAGGTCCTGTAGGGTAGTGCCTTTTGGCAGAAGGAAGGATCTGAAGGTCCAGAGTTTGGTTGTTGATGTTGGGATGTAAGGCTTGGATATATAAAGCTTCGAGTATAGGTAATCTCCTTGGGTCACTTTCTTTATCGAGTATGGTGGTGTGTTTCTCTAACTCGTTGCGTGTGAGGTGAGGGTGGTTAGGGGTGAGATAGTGGTCTTTGATGGCTCCAGCCTGAAGGTGAAGAGTTAACCGACGTGAAAGACGAGTCTGCGTCATACCAATATAGGAATGAGGTCCACAGTCCTCATAATTACAGGTATGTTGGTAAATGACGTGATCGTCGGTCATCGGGCTCTTTATCTTGGTGGAGGCTGGTTTGTTGCGGAGAACGAGGTTGGAGGTCTTGGGGGATTTGTAATAAATTATTAATTTGATTTTGTTTTCCGGGTTGGTTGGGTGGACATGCTTGGAGATTATTTCTTTTAAGACGGCCTCGTCATTTTTGTGTTCAGAGGACATGTAATTGCGGTAGAAGATCTTAATTTCATTGGGGGGTCAATGTTGGGAGGGCTTTGGGTGTACCATTTTTCAAGATGGTGGTTGATGGTGCTGGAGATGTCGGAGTTGGAGTATCCGTTATTTACTAAAACTTGGGATAGTCTTTCTAGTTCCTGGTGGGTGTCGGCCCAGGTAGAGCAGTGCGTGAGGGCTCTCCTAACATAGGCGGAGATGGAGGATAGAAGATAACGGCGGGGGCATTCACTATCACCGTTGAGGCATTGTCCTGTGTTAGTAGGTTTAATGTAGACGGTGGTTTTGAACCCATGGTCGTTCAGAGCTACGAGGATGTCGAGGAAGGGGAGTTGTCCATTGTTAGATTTTTCAAAGGTGAAGTTAAGTCCGGAGGAGGTCATGAAGCGACGCTGGAGTTCCTGTAGTTCGTGGAGGTCCTTGATTTGCACGAAGATGTCATCCACGTATCTACAGTAGACGGCGGGTCGTTGGGCAGCTAGGAGCTCTTCCTCGATGGTACCCATGAAAAAGTTCGCAAAAAGAACTCCTAGGGGGCTGCCCATCGCCACACCGTCTATCTGCTTGTACATGTTGCCCCGGGGGCAAAGGAAGGGGGCCTCCTTGGTACATAGCTCCAGTAGTGTTTTCAGGGCTTTCTCCGGGATGTCCAGAGTAGGTGTATCAGGGCAATGATAAATTCGACGTAGAATCATGTCAATGGTCCTATCCACTGGCACGTTGGTGAACAGGCTTTCTACGTCGAGAGAGGCGATAGTGTGGTTGTTGTTACGGGGGGCGTCTCGTAAAATTTCCAAGAAATCGTGGGCTGAGTTAAGGTTGAATTGGCTGGGCACGTAGGGGGTGAGGAGGTTGTTCAGGGCCTTGGCGATCTGGTAGGTGGCAGTGGGGATCTGGGAGATGATGGGGCGGAGGGGGTTCCCAGGTTTGTGTGTTTTGATGGTTCCGTACGCATAACCAGGGGTGTATTCTCCGACGAGTTTTTTAAGGTGGATCCCTCCTTGTTTGGCATTGATGGCGGTGATGGTGGTGTTGGCAATACGTTTGATTTCGTCGGTTGGGTTGCGGGTGATCTTTTTAAATTTAGTGTTGTCACTTAAGATGACGTCCATTTTTCTAAGATATTCCTCCTTGTCATGGATCACGAGGCAGGAAGCTTTATCCGCACGACGGATGATGATGTTGGGGTTGTCTCTTAATAGTTTGGCAGCTTGGAAGTGTTGTTTGTTCAGTATTTTGCTATGGTGAGTTCCTCTGGTTTTGGCGGCTTCAGCGAGGAGAGTAGGTTGTAGGGCGGGAGTAGTGGTGACCTTGCCATCCTTCTTGAGTCGTAGGATGTCGTAAGACGAAACCCCTCCAGACCACCTCAAAGCCGAAATCAACACAGCCCTCGAACAACTCCTTGAACAACACAGAAGACAAGCCGAAAACACAACCATAAAAAAGCTTGCCCGTCTTTATGGCGGAAACTTAAAACTACCCAAACCAACAAAAGGATATATAAACCTTACTAACACCATTCTGACCCTGGACCAAGAAGACCTCCTCAACAAAGGCCTCAACTGCCACTACAGCTCCAAACCTGGCCCCCACCGGAAACGCCTAGAAACGGAAATCCTCCTGGACGACATCCTACGACTCAAGAAGGATGGCAAGGTCACCACTACTCCCGCCCTACAACCTACTCTCCTCGCTGAAGCCGCCAAAACCAGAGGAACTCACCATAGCAAAATACTGAACAAACAACACTTCCAAGCTGCCAAACTATTAAGAGACAACCCCAACATCATCATCCGTCGTGCGGATAAAGATTCCTGCCTCGTGATCCATGACAAGGAGGAATATCTTAGAAAAATGGACGTCATGTTAAGTGACAACACTAAATTTAAAAAGATCACCCGCAACCCAACCGACGAAATCAAACGTATTGCCAACACCACCATCACCGCCATCAACGCCAAACAAGGAGGGATCCACCTTAAAAAACTCGTCGGAGAATACACCCCTGGTTATGCGTACGGAACCATCAAAACACACAAACCTGGGAACCCCCTCCGCCCCATCATCTCCCAGATCCCCACTGCCACCTACCAGATCGCCAAGGCCCTGAACAACCTCCTCACCCCCTACGTGCCCAGCCAATTCAACCTTAACTCAGCCCACGATTTCTTGGACATTTTACGAGACGCCCCCCGTAACAACAACCACACTATCGCCTCTCTCGACGTAGAAAGCCTGTTCACCAACGTGCCAGTGGATAGGACCATTGACATGATTCTACGTCGAATTTATCATTGCCCTGATAAACCTACTCTGGACATCCCGGAGAAGGCCCTGAAAACACTACTGGAGCTATGTACCAAGGAGGCCCCCTTCCTTTGCTCCCGGGGCAACATGTACAAGCAGATAGACGGTGTGGCGATGGGCAGCCCCCTAGGAGTTCTTTTTGCGAACTTTTTCATGGGTACCATCGAGGAAGAGCTCCTAGCTGCCCAACGACCCGCCGTCTACTGTAGATACGTGGATGACATCTTCGTGCAAATCAAGGACCTCCACGAACTACAGGAACTCCAGCGTCGCTTCATGACCTCCTCCGGACTTAACTTCACCTTTGAAAAATCTAACAATGGACAACTCCCCTTCCTCGACATCCTCGTAGCTCTGAACGACCATGGGTTCAAAACCACCGTCTACATTAAACCTACTAACACAGGACAATGCCTCAACGGTGATAGTGAATGCCCCCGCCGTTATCTTCTATCCTCCATCTCCGCCTATGTTAGGAGAGCCCTCACGCACTGCTCTACCTGGGCCGACACCCACCAGGAACTAGAAAGACTATCCCAAGTTTTAGTAAATAACGGATACTCCAACTCCGACATCTCCAGCACCATCAACCATCATCTTGAAAAATGGTACACCCAAAGCCCTCCCAACATTGACCCCCCCAATTAAATTAAGATCTTCTACCGCAATTACATGTCCTCTGAACACAAAAATGACGAGGCCGTCTTAAAAGAAATAATCTCCAAGCATGTCCACCCAACCAACCCGGAAAACAAAATCAAATTAATAATTTATTACAAATCCCCCAAGACCTCCAACCTCGTTCTCCGCAACAAACCAGCCTCCACCAAGATAAAGAGCCAGATGACCGACGATCACGTCATTTACCAACATACCTGTAATTATGAGGACTGTGGCCTCATTCCTATATTGGTATGACGCAGACTCGTCTTTCACGTCGGTTAACTCTTCACCTTCAGGCTGGAGCCATCAAAGACCACTATCTCACCCCTAACCACCCTCACCTCACACGCAACGAGTTAGAGAAACACACCACCATACTCGATAAAGAAAGTGACCCAAGGAGATTACCTATACTCGAAGCTTTATATCCAAGCCTTACATCCCAACATCAACAACCAAACTCTGGACCTTCAGATCCTTCCTTCTGCCAAAAGGCACTACCCTACAGGACCTAACACCCCTCCTCGCCCCCCGGTGCCCTTGACGCAGCCCCCCGCGCTACCTCCTTCAGCTTCGTCTTCTGCAGGCGCCACACAACTTAGGCCACGCCCCTCGACACGCAGCCAATCGGCTTCGACCCCACCTATCGACCACCATCCCGCATCCAGTGCGCATGCGTGAAGTGGTTACCCCCTTTCGCTCTCCTAGTTTAGCCTTCCACCAATCGCAGACTTTTGCCCCCTGTTTTCCGCCTCCTCTGATCCTCCACCCTCTATATATACCCTTCATGTTTACCTTTTATATCATTCCTTCCTTACTTGATAATGCTGGTTGTCCAGTGAAACGCGTCGTATATCCTGTATCTTCATGTACTTTAATGTAACCCTGTACCACCATGAATTTTGCTCATCTCCTTCATCTACTTCCTGCCACCCAGCGAAAACTCATCAGAGACCTGGAAACTTTGAATAATAAAATTTCCAACGCAGAAATTGCCATTTCTTTCAACCTCGTATGTATTAAAGAAAATATATATATATATATATATATATATATACAGGGTGATTCAGTAACCCTTTTCATATATTTAATGGCAAATTCGGGAGACAAAAATAAGACTAATTTACTCTATGACCCTTAGGGTGAGTCTTTGATATGATGGAGATATTACACCTTTAATGTTATCGATAGATAGAAAAGAAATGATGGTGATAAAATGCTAATGTTCTATTGAGCATTGAGACAACTGCTACCATATGCAACCATTTACATACCACGTGTAAGCAAAGAAACAATCTTTAGATTCATGTACAGATTGATTCAAGATTCATTAAGACGAGCGGAGTATCAAAGCTCAAAGTCGGCAGTCAGATCCTTCCTCCTCCACTTACCCCTCTTCCACCACTTACACCTCCTCCTCTTCCTCTTACTTATCCTCCGCCGCCTGCTTCTCCCCTTGCTACTACTACTACTAATACAATGCTTATTAATAATAATGATGATGATAATACAAATACAGTAGTAATGTACCTTTGTAAATTGCGAAACGAACTGCATCCAGCTACCGTATGCAGCCATTTTGATACCAAGTCTTGGTTACGCTACCCTGCCAGTTAGCAACGACATTTTCATTCTCACTCCTTAGATTTTTTTCTTTTCTATCTATCGATAACTTTAAGGTGTATCTCCATCATATCAAAGACTCACCCTAAGGGTCATAGAGTAAATTAGTCTTATTTTTGTCTCCCGAATTTGCCATTAAATTTATGAAAAGGGTTACTGAATCACCCTATATATAGTGTGTGGTGTAGTGTTTCTATCTTTTCTACATTTGATTTGGCTTTATCTTTTAAGTATATATTTGTTTTATTCTGGTTTAGAATTTTGTATTATCAACTCTGAAAAGCAGTGTGGTATAGCGCACACAGATCCCGCACGTATACTGTGCACCACCAGTCAGTTTGTCGTCTTCGTCCGTCGTCCGTCATCCGTCTGTCTGTCCGGAAAATCCTCCTAGAATGTTCAATGGATTTTCACCAAATTTCACAGGTATATCCATTTGGTCAATGCGAAGGTTTGTCAAAAATAACTTTTCCTTTTAACTTAAAGGTTAAGGTCAAAGTCAAGGTTAAATATAAGGTCAATATTTCATATTGTTTAGTTTATACTCAAATGTCATTTTCACTATACAAGTTAATGGTAGCCTTGACCTAATTTTAGATAAATATTCTAATGGGTAAGGTCAAATTTCAAGGTCAAATGTCAAAATAATTTTTGTACTAGTATTTCTTATACTAACTGTTATATTCTCACTAGGCTTACCATATTTATTCATAATACCTAGGCCAAGGTCATGCAAGAAACTATATAATTCCATATGAAAGGTCAAGGCCACAGGTCAAGGTCAAATACAAGGTCAATATGCTATTTTCTTTCCTTTGCCTGCAAACTTTAAAACATTTGGTGAGATAGTGGCACTTTAAATAAAAAAGAAAATTATACATTTTGAAATACATATCATAAAGGTCAAGGTAAACATTAAAGGTAAAGGTCAACTATTATATTAATACAAATGGAACTAACTGATGGGTTTTAAAACAATTAGGCATGGCTATTTGATGTTCCTGGGCAATGTCAATGCAAACCAAAAATGTACTCTTAAATAAAGTTCAAGGTTACATGTCAAGGTCAAAGGTCAATGTTTTATAATTATGTTTATTTTTTACCCAAATGTCTTCATTTTCTCTATGCAAGTATTGGTAATTATGCTATCATATTGACAACATTTTAGATAAATATTAAAAAAGGTAAGGTCAAAGGTCAAAATATGTTTTTTACTTGTATTTCGTATACCAACTGTTAGATTCTCACTAATCTTTCCATGTATATTCGGAATACCTAGGCTAAGGTCATAATTATAAGAAACTATATAATTCCATATGAATGTTCAAGGTCACAGGTCAAGGTCAAATCAAAAGTCAATATGCTACTTTATTTACTTTTCATGTAAACTCCACAAAATTTAGTGAGATAGTTGCACTCTAAATGAAAAGGAAAATAATACATTTTGAGACACATACTGTAAAGGTCAAGATAAAGTTCAAAGGTCAAGGTCAACTATACCAATTAATATTCAACACTTACGCTGCAGGCATATATCCGCCTGTTTCCGCTATATTAGGGCTGATTCAGGCACTTCTGAATTATTCAAAAAGTGTCTAAATGAAATTAAATGTATTCAGCCAAAAACTAAAAGAAAATCGCTTCAAAATAATACCAGAACGAGCTTCTTAGCGCGCAAGATTCAACCGCAGCGCTAACATAGACATCGGCAGATGTTCGCTAATTATGAACAATGTCGCGCTACATTTGCCTCTGGCAACGCAGCATTGTCTCGCGAGATATGGGTCCCGAGTCTCACTGCCTCAGCAGCCATGCTGGAGAGCGGAGGGGAGCCTCCAGCGCTCCGGCTCACTTACACTCGTCACCACAGGCATTAACCCATTGACTGCAGGAGACCATCCGGAACGCCATGGCAATTTACAGCAATTTACAGGCTTTTATGGCCTCTTAAAGCCTGTAGAATCGAGTGCGACTGTGAGGGAGCGGAAGCGCAACTGGCCGACCGTCCTTCTCCAGCCAGCCGACCGGTGCACTGAGGAGTATGAGCCATACTCTCGCTAGATATACAGCGTTGTCAAATGCAAATGTAGCACAACATTAGCGATAATTGCTCATCATAGCGAATGTTTATGGTAGCGCTGCGGGTGGAGCCCGCGAGCTACGAAGCTCGTTTTGATGTAATTTTGAAGCTATTTTCTTCTAGTTTTTGGCTCAATATATTTAATGTCATTCAGACACTTGCCTAATAAATCTGAATGAGCCTGAATGAGCCCTAATATGGCAAAAATAAGGTTAAATATGACTGCAGCGCAAGTGTTAAGAGACTTTAACCCTTATTTAGCGGCGAGCAACATAAGTCGAGTTAAATAAAGCTGGACTATGTGGCGGCGCTCGACATAACTCGAGTGGCAATTTCAGCACGTAATGTGGCTGAGAGAGAGAGACAAGTGGTGGCAGGAGACTAGCGAGCGTATGACTGCTCCAGACCACCGCGGCGAACCTACTGACACAAATCTCAGCTCCCTCCTCCCTCTCTCACTCGCTACATACTCAATTATGTACTGAATTACCTGCTTTTTGCACTCGCGTTGCACGGTTATTGCAAGAAAACTATCCATCATACAAGGATCGTTATGGTGTCATTCGAAAGCTCTGTTTATGCCCTTTCAGGGATAGGTACTTGTTTTACGTTCTGGGTCTTATTTAGGCATGAAAATGATCACGTAAACAGCCCTATTTTGGCTAAAAACACCCCGCTGTGCGGTACACATAAATAAACCGCATAGGCCGCTCGTAAGGTGTTAAGAGCCTGTAAATTGCCTTATATTGCCGTGACGTTCCAGAACGTCTCTCGAAGCCAATGGGTTAATTATGAAACTAATTGATGGGTTTTAATTAAATTAAGCATGCTTATTTCATATTCTTGGGCAATGTCATTGCAGAAAATGCACTCCTACATAAAAGGTCAACGTCACAAGTCCAGATCAGAGGTAAACTTTTATTATTTATTTAAAAAGATTACTCAAATTTTGGAAAACTGGCTGTGTTAGTTGTTTATTACTACAAAAACCTATATATATATATATATATATATATATATATATATTATATATATATACTGTATATATATATATATATATAATATCACAAAAGTATCGTAATAGTTAAGGTAAAAGGTCAAAACAAGAGTGTTCGTAATTTTTCCTAAACTCCTCCTAGACTGTTTAATGTATGTTCACCAAAATGTGCCGGCAAATTCAGTTGGTCAATGCGACGACCATTCATATATATGTTTTTTTTTGTATTTTAGTCAAAGGTCAAGGTCACAGTATATAGTCAATATTTCTTATCTATAAGTTTTTATATAAATTACACCATATTCATAACAATAGTTAATACTGATTTTGGCATTAACCCTTCTGGCAAGGGCTCGCCCTCCTAAGGACGTTGTTGAGATCCCGGCGATTTGGCCGAAAAACATCTACGCCTAGGCTAACGTATCTTTGTTATTTTAACTGGTCGAAAATTCCTACACATCTTTAAACGTACTGCGGTTTCCAATCTGTAGACTGGCGTTGAGTAGAGCTCTCTAAGTCAACTGGTTCAGTTGAGATGATGATTTCCGTGGAGAGAGTTTCGAGGCGATGTTAGCAATATGACACACTTTTCATCACTAAATCTGTCTTAGCAGACCACACAACAACAAAGCTTCGACGTCTGCTTGCTTTCGGCGGAGCGCACGTCGCCTCCGACCAGCTGTGTTTACATATGTCGGACGTGCGGCTTTCAAAACAAGCTTAATAGGCTTTCAAGCTTTCGGATTTTAAAATGACACCCGGGCTCCTGCCCATCTGCCGCGGTCTCATTTTAAAATGCTGCCCGGGCGGGAAGGGTTAAGCTAGCTAAATTCTTGATAAAAATTTCTAAGGTGGAAGGTCAAATTCAGAGGTCAAGGTCAAAGGTCAAAATAAGATTTTTAATAGTATTTCATATTTACTGTAAGATTCGGAATACCTAGGCCAAGGTCATACATGAATAAATATAATTCCATTTGATAGGTCAAGGTCATGGGTCAATGTCAAATATAAGGTCAATATGCTAATTTCTTTACTATTCATGTAAACTTACATGTGTAGAGACAATTGTGCTATAAATCAAAATTAAAATGTTAAATGTTCAAACATCATGAAGGTCAAGATGAAGGTCAAAGGTCAAAATCAACTATTTCTTTAATACCGCTGATGATCTTTAATGAAATTTGGCACACTTATTTAATTTTCCAGGATTACATCAAAGAAACAAAAATGTAATTATACATAAAAGGCAAGGTCACAGGCCAAGGTCAAAAGTTAACTTTCATCATAACAAAAATACTAAATTTTCGATAAGCTGATTGTTATTTGTATTTTACTTAAATAACATTTAAATCAATTATATGTATATATATATATATATATATATATATATATACCGGTATATAATATACAGTACAGTATACAGTATATATATATATACTGTATATATATACAATATATATATACAGTATATATTATAGTACTTAAGGTTAAAGGTCAAGGTCAAAGAACAAAAGAAGAGTGTTAATAATTTTCCCTAAACTCTTCTTCGACTGTTTAACCCTTTCTGTACCATCGCGCTGGGCGAAGGTATTATGGGTAAATACCGACGAATTTCGTAATTTTACGGTAAATCTCGTTATTGCTTATTCATATGGGCCTATTTTATGTTTAATATGAAGATATTTACATGTAACAACAATAAAACAAGTGGGAATAGTATTTGGGGGGTGAAAAAGAAAATTATTGCCGACCGTCAAGCCATGAGGTGAGAGGTACGCGAGCCCTACACCCTCCCTCGAGGCCTGAAGCGAGACTTGTCTCGATAGCGCTGTCTCTCTCTTCCCCCGCTGCTCCCTATATGCGTCCTAGATGACCTTGAAACAGGGTGGGAGATATTACTGCGTAAAATAAACCGATAAACAAGGGATTAAGAGGAAAAATGGGTGATAATTGAAGGGTGGGGGGGAGAGGAGGGGAAGGGGGGAGTAAGTTTGACACATGTATAGGAGTGATAAGAGGTATGGAGGGGAATTATCTCACTTACTCACATATTCCTTTGTTTTGAGTGCTACTGGGGTCTTTTAAAAGGCTTTTCTTAGGCCTTGGCTCATATGAGGGTGCTTGCCTTCATGGGGTTCAGACTCGTATGAGGAGGCTTGCCATTCTTGGGTTAAGATAGTTGAAAGCCTGCACATTTTCCAGAAGACCTTCTTAAACTGAATAAAATTGTTTTTATTATCCAGTATAGAATGAAAAGGATGGCACTGGTACTGAACGGGTTAATGTATCATCACCAAATTTTGTTTGCAAATTCTGTTGGTCAATGCAACAATTGTCCAAATATTGTGTTTTTGTTATTCAATGGTCAAGGTGAATGGTGAAGGTCACAGGTTATGGTATTGTTAAGATTAAATGTGAACATATATATAATTATATATATATTTATACATACTCCCAGGCGGACTCGAACCACCGACAGTCAGGACGAGTGTCCATGCTTTAATCCACTACACATAAGTATCTTATATCACGCTGTGATATAGTGTACTATAGGCTAGTATGGACACTCGTCCTGACTGTCGGTGGTTCGAGTCCGGCTGTGAGTATATAAACATTTAGTAGCTCATGTGTATTTGCGATATGTATATATTATATATATATATATATATATATATATACTGAATGTAAACTGTGGGAGAGGGTACAACAGGGGAAGAGGGTTGTAGGAATGCTGAAAGCAGTAACAAGAAATAGGGTGGTCAGTATGGAAATGAAGAAGTCCTTGCATGACAGTGTGGTAATCCCGACACTGACTTACGGAAGCGAAGCATGGACGTTGTTTGAGAGACTCAGACCAAGAGTGAGAGCAGTGGAAATGAATTACTTAAGAAGTGCGTGCAGAGTTACATGGAGGGATAGACAGACTAATGAGGAAGTAAGAAGGAGGTGTGGTGTGGAGGTACAGTAGATGTGCTGGAAAGTGTGAAAAGGAACAACTTGAGATGGTTCGACCATATGGAACGTATGGGAAGCGAGAGAATGACTAAGAGGGTGTACGAGAGCGAGGTGGAGGGACAGAGAGGGAGAGGTAGACCGAATGAGAGGTGGAAGGATGGAGTGAGGAAGTACATGAACGAGGGCGGTGCTGGTTGGGGGGAGGGGCGTCGACTGACTGGGGACAGAGATGTAAGGGGGCGGTTCGTTCATGGCCACCCCTTCGGGGATCACGGCGTCAGGCAATAGATAGATAGATAGAAACTGTTTTTACCTAAGAGATGCAATCATACTTGCAGAATTCTAGGTTGCAGAGTTGGGTATGCATTTTTTTTTTTTTTTTTTTTAAAGGCGAAAACTGCACATCTACTTTATTAATATTTATGTTTTCTTTTTATCTTGGTCTTTTACTCTCATCAGATGCAGCTGCGATACACCAGTCGATAACTTTTAGTCAAACTAGTGCTTAGTGCAAATATTCCGAGTTATGCCATACATTTCACTCTCTAAAATTTACATATTCTGAATCACTGATGTTGGCCGGTGAATATTTATTGTGTTTGTATATTGGAGCAAGGGGGGCGAGCCGTGTCCGTGTGATTGACTGAGAGTGGCGACTGGACCCGGCAGGAAGCTTGTATAGTGGCACAAATTGATGGCCAGGGAGAAACAGAGAGAGAGAGAGACAGAGGCAGAGAGAGGGAGAGAGAGAGAGAGGCAGAGGCAAAGAGAGAGAGAGAGAGAGAAGGAAAGAGAGAGATACAGCGCACCCAATAATGAATGTGCACAATACTGTCTACTCATTTATTTCCTTGTTGTGAAGAAATGTGCACAAATTCTAAAGGAAGCTTGTTCCAGGTAAAAAGGTTTTATGAAAATGTGTGCTAACAATAATTATACTATGGTCTGTTTACTTCCAGCTGACGGTATTATTGCCCCCGTCTATCAGCTGACTTATCGATACTTAACGGAAACATATGGAACTGTTAATGCCAAGTTTTGTATAATAGACAACTTAGTTCACTTCAAATGTTCGTCATAGCTGAGTAATTAAGGTGAAGACATTTACAATTTACCGTCAGCTGAATATAAACACACTATACAATAGTACTAGATATATGTGTGGTGATGGGCTGGTCTATCAGAGTGAGAATTGAGCGATCTCTGCCATACCCATAGCTTACTCTGACTGTTCCTTTTACTTATATATTTTCTAGATCTCAAGTGACGGCGTCTCTTCCGTGGATTGACCTCCCAATCTACCAAGATTGGAAGCCAAAGCGTCACATTTTTCCTTTGCCCCTCGACTTTCTCTTCATAATTGCTGAGGGGCACAGGGCCCTGGGTGGGGCTTTGATTTCCCGGGCGTTTCCGCACCCTCCTCAGCTCCCCGCCATGGAGTGGCTTCGGTCACCCAGGCTTTATTGTGGTCGGCAGGGAGGGTTCTGTGGGGGCGCTCGGTTATGGCCTTGGCCTTGCTCGGGGACTTGGGGCTGTTCGGCCAGGCAGCTTGGGGAACAACAACAACAACAACTAGATATATGTTATGGTAGTCTATACGTATGTATATTGATTGTATAATTATATATATATATATATATATATTATATATATATTATATATATATATATATATATATAATATATATATATATATATATATAAACTGTATATATACTGTATATATATATATATATGTAGTAAAACTCGCAGGAAAAATTAAACATTGGAACACCAAGCGTTGTTCGTCTATTCTCTCATGACATTTTCAAGGTAATATTATTATTACCCTGAAGATGTTTTGAGAGAATAGACGAAAGCTTGGTGTTCCAATGTTTATTTTTTCCTGGGAGTTTTACTATATAATTTTATCACATGTATTTGTGATTTATCCTTCATATATATATATATATATATATATATATATATATATATATATATATATATATACAGAGAGAGAGAGAGTGTGTGTGTGTGTGTGTGAGACTGTCTGTGAGTGAGAGTGAGAGTGAAAGTTATATTGTGTATACGAGCTTGAAACAGACTACCTTGGTATGTGGAAGCCATAGTGTTTACAGGATAGTTGGAACAATTCATTGATTTGCCAATATGAAGACCTTGCGTATCATTTAGGTGTCGATTTTTGTGTGGTGAGCAATAACGACCCTTTATTTAGGAGGAACAATTTACAGTTATTTCGAGGGGAGATTTTAGGAGTCCTTGTGTGTGTGTTTTATGACAAGGGAGCAAAGTAACACCTCCCACCTTAAATGACATTATCATTTGAAAAACATCTTTTAATTGAGGAGCATGACCAAGCTGGTTGTCACAAAGGATCACTGAATATTGTTGTATCAACACATAACAGATAACTTGCATAGCTACCGCTCCACAATAAGCTAGTCCATAGGAAATGTGTTGTTCGATTCATCACAGTAGATACTCCAAATGTCTAACCAGCTCACGTCAACGTAATTTATACTTCTTACTGTTTTTAATGGTTGATATAGGATGGTGTTGTTGAGTAAATGATAACAAGCACAGTGGTTGTGCGTCATTATCACATGACTGGAACACAAGGTCCTCATCTGTGGGATGGACCATTTTGAGCTTCCTGTAAAGTACATGAGCTCTAACGTCACAAAAATAACCTGTCGATCAATATATACTATTACTTACACAAGCGTCACACAAGGGCATGTATCTGATACTAGGCTCGGAGACACTTTATTATACTCAAATTAGACTAAGAAGACTGTTATTCGACCAATGTTATTTCCATTTTGACGGTATTTAAGGTTTGAAGTTTAAACTCCGTAACAGAAACTTTGAAACACGAATACTAAAATACTAAAAAGTACAACAAACATAGTCTACAAAGTTACTGTATATTGTAGGTTACCTGACTGATGCAGATTATTGGCCTGGGGTGAGAATCTGTCTCCACCACTGACTCCTAACACCGGGTTCAAATTAGTATTATAGGCACCCACAACATAATGTATATCCTTTAACGGATATATTCAGGTTTAAGATTGCTTAATTGTGTTTTTGCCAACTATTTTCTTAATTTTCTATAAATATATTTGTCTAAGCTATGTAATACAGTTGACATTAGAAATTGGTTGTGTGAATATATATACAGTATATATATATATTATATATATATATATATATATATATAGATATATATATATATATATATATATATATATATATATATATATATATATATAATATATATATATATATATATATATATATATATATATATATATATATATATATATATATATATATATATATATATATATATATATATATATATATATATATATATATATATATATATATAAATATATATATACAGTATATATATATATATCGGTAATATATAATTATTATTATTAGTTTTAGTTAGTTTTATTTTGATTCGCTTCTTAATTTCGTTTATACATATTTATAAATAGTTTGTCATATATTATGTCGCCTTATTTTGTTAAATATATGTTAAATTTATTTTATTTATTTCCATGAATTTACATTTGCCACATTTGTTGTAGATTTGCTTTACTCCTTACTACTGCCAAGCCCGCCTCAGGAGGGACATTCACTTCAGTATGGCAGGATTCAATCTTACCGGAATGCCAGAACGATGCACCTATCAAGTCCTGGTTGGCCCTTTCAAAGGAACACTCTCTTTCCCTCTCTAGCTATTGCTTTCTTGCTCTCTCTCTCTCTCTCTCTCTCTCTGAGTGGTGGGTGAGGAGAGAGCGCCTACTGCTTTGCTGTCCTTACCTTCCACTTAGTAGCAAATTTTGTTAGAAATAAGTCTGGACTGCCTAGTAAGGGCCACAAGGTCTGTGCAGTCTGTGTATCTATGTAACTACATGAAACTCTCTCTCTCTCACCAATGGTTGATCTCCTGCTCTTAAAAAGAGGACCCGCAAAAGAAGGAGTTATAGTCTCTCTGAGATCAAGTATACCTCTCAACCAATGACAGAGCTCCCCAGTAGAATGAGAGATGACCGGCAACTCAACCCAGACTCTACACCTCCGTTGCCAATTTCTGAACCACTAGATAGTGGTTCTTCTACCTCAGGTGAGGATTCACTGCATAAAGCAAAAACACTGATAGTGTACAGAGAATTAGGGTGACCGGTCAACTCAACCAGTAGACCATTTCAACCAGTAGCTCTCAACCAGTACCAAATCAACCAATACGGTTAGGTTAGGTTAGTACTATATTTTGGCACTGGTTTGGTTGGTCTGGGTTAATTTGGCACTGGTTGAGAGCTACTGGTTGAAATGGTCTACTGGTTGAGATGACATGGAACCAAGAATTAGTGTACTAGAATATGCACTACCCACAGAGCTTCCTTGAATATGCACTACCCACAGAGCTTCCTTGAATATGCACTACCCACAGAGCTTCCTTGAATATGCACTACCCACAGAGCTTCCTTGCCCTTCGGGAAACGGGGTAAACTAGGGGGTTTTAAGACAAACCTGAACCTCCTTAAGATATCAAGTAGCGGTACATTAAACGGATAAAATATAAATAAAGGAATATCAAAAGTAAAAATCACTATATAATTAAATATCATAACAAATACCGCAATCCAATAAATACGATCGGAGCTTAAAAACATCTGCATCTTGGCCAAGAATGTCAGACAGGGAAAGGAAAGAAAAACCTACAGAGCATCTGGGAAATGAGTAATTACAACAAGAGGTTAGAATGTGGCTTACAGACAGCACCTCGTCACACACAGCACACAGCGGTGGGCGATCACTATGTAATATGTATTTGTGCGTCATATATGTGTGACCAATACGCAACCTTGTGAGAAAGACTTGCGTACGTCTACCTAAGTGAACGGGTGATAAGTCCCAAACCTTCACAGAAGGATGAATGGCTTTAAGTTTTTGGTTTGTGCTAGTGAGGGAAGACCACCTCAACTGCCACCTCTCCCGAATCAGCGACCGGATACTGCATTTCAAATCCTCAGAGGGGATCGAGAACCGGCCCTCACACTCTAGTACGGCCTCTTTTGCTGCTGTGTCAGCCTCCTCATTGCCCTGGATCCCCACATGAGCTGGGACCCAACAGAATTTAATCAATTTGTGCCGAGATGCTAAGCGATAAAGCCATACCTGGATGTCCTGAACCAATGGGGCAACAGGAGAGTAAACTTGAATGGCAGAAAGAACACTCTGTGAATCAGTGTAAATAGTGAAATCCGTTCCAGTGGAGTCGCGTGCTACTTCAAAGCTTGGATAAGAGCATACGCCTCCGCAGTAAAGACAGAGGCAACCCCAGGCAAACGAGCAAGGCGAGTGGTGTCCTTAAAAACCACCGCACAACCCACACCTGATGCCATTTTCGACCCATCAGTGTACAATGCTGAAGTAGATTTATGGACTTGGGAGTGATCCAGAAACATGGCCTTTGCTGCAGCTGGAGATAATTTCGTCTTGGAAATGGGAAGAATGCATACCGACGGAGAGGGGAGATCCCACGGGGCAAACGAGGGGAATTTTACCTCTCTTATTAAAACGGAGTTCAAATGAGAGTCGTTCAACACTTCCCTCATGCGTATCTGTAGTGGCTTGGGGAAGCTTTTACGTGCCGCATACCGTTGAAGGAAACGGCTATCGGTGACTGAGCGATAAGCAGGGTTATCAGGGGAACTGCGAACTCTAAACATTAAACGTAATCCAAGCTCTTCCCTACGGAGATCCAGAGGCAATTCCCCTGCCACAACATACATGCTTTCTGCAAGCGATGTACGGAAAGTACCTGTGCATATTACCATGGCTGAATTGTGTACCGGGTCCAACAACTTTAAGATAGACTTGCTTGACGAAGAATATATCTGACAGCCATACTCCAATTTAGATCGGCACACAGCATCATAAATCCTGAGGAGAGATGAACAGTCTGCACCCCAGGACTTGTTACTAAGCACTTTCAGGATGTCCAAGGACCGCATTACACGCACCTTAAGATCAAGAATATGTTCCTTCCAAGTAAGACCGCTATCCAAAGTGAGCTCTAGGAATTTGACTGAACTTTCATACGGTAAAATATTACCATTAAGAAGAAGGTGCGGTACAACTGAAGTTTTTTTCCTAGAAAACTTTATTGCCACAGTCTTCTGAGGGGAAAAAGTGAAACCCCATTCATTCGCCCACTGGACTGCCAAATCGATGGCTTTCTGCAAGTGTCGTCTAGCCACATCGGAATCAGCCGCTGAACAATATATCGCATAGTCATCTACAAACAACGAAATTTGCACCAATGGTTCCCTAGAAACCCTCGCCACAACACTGTTTACTGCCATTATAAAACAAAAAACACTTAGCGCACTCCCCTGAGGAACCCCCTCACGCTGCATAAGTTTATCAGAAAGACAATTCCCGACCCTAACACTGATATAGCGAGTGCGTAGGAAACTCTGGATAAACAACAGCATTTTCCCGGTCAGGCCTAGCTTACGCATTTCTTGCACTATACCAAATCTCCACGTTGTGTCATACGCAGATTGGAAATAGAGCTGAATAGGTTAATCAATTATATATATTGAATCTGTCAAGTTCACGATCTTCATATAACGAATTATGGCAAATGAGTGTTAATTAAATAGTTAAATTATAGTATGCATTGTACAAGTTGAATTTGGCATCATTTACAATAGTATATCTTCCTTGGAGTATACCGTAAGATCTATGATATATTATTGCTGTTATATAATTCTCCCTCACCCTCTCTCTCTCTCTCTCTCTCTCTGACAAGCAACTAACAATAAATAACATGAATATAGAAAGAGTAAATAGTTATAAGTACTTGGGTATGTATGTGGGTTATACAGCAGAAGCTAAAGAAGCTGAGGTGAATTATATAACTACATAATGTAAGGCACGAATGCAACCCTTGAGAGCCTTAGCTTGGAGTGGTAACGGTGTCGGTGTTCCTGTACTAAAAATGATGTACATTAGTACTATTAGGTCAGTCATTGAATATGCCAGTCCTGTCCTTTTTTGCCTTGATGAAGGAAGGTTCGATAAACTTGAAAAAATACAAAACGAGGCTATGAGAATTATTTTAAACTGCCCAAAAAATGCAATGATTGATGCAATGAAGCTTGAAACAATGCTACCGAGCATTAAACATAGAGTAGAACAAACTAATATTGTAGCAGCAATTAGACATGTAAGATTAAAAGGTGGCAACGAACTACTGAAAGACATAAAGGACTGCATCAATAATACTCGCACCTTCTGGAGACAAGGCAAAAAAGGATATATGAAACATTTGGTGAACAAAATACAACATTATGATTTAATAAACAACTGTATTAATTACGAAAATGAACAACCTGTCCCACCATGGGAGGAGAAAGACGTAATTTTAGATATTATGCCATTACAAAAGAAAAAGAACATGTATAATACAATAGAATTAAGAAACATTTATGAAGAGAGAATAAACAAAATGTACACTGGTAAAGTAGCACATGTTTATTGTGATGGGTCGGTAATGGAATATGGTAGGGCAGGTTGTGGGATTTTAATTAGAGATTACATGCAAGACTCCAACATGTGGCTAGAAACAGAATATAATTATAGGCTAAGCGATAATATATCATCAACTCAGGCTGAATTGTATGCGATATTATATGGACTTAAAGAAATCGAAGGAGGAGAAGGGGATGTAAGCTTCTTTGTTGACAGCAGAGGGGCTCTGGACTCCCTAAACTGTAAAACACCAGTATACGAAAATATTGTTATCCAATGCCGGAATATTGTACATCAACTCCAATTAAAAGGGAGAACAATTGTGTTTTCATGGATACCATCACATACAGGGATTACCTATAATGAAAAAGTTGATATAATAGCTAAAAATGCTACTGAAAAAATGGAAATTGATGTACAATGTACCCTATCTTTGAAACAGGTAAAAAACAAAATAAAGAAATGTCAAGAAGTAAAAGAAGCTAGAGATATCGAGTGTAAGTATATAGCCAGGCCTAGTGCCACCATGCATCATTACAGAGAGGTGGTAGATAAAACTAAATTCAATTATGGGAATGTTACAAGTAAGTGGAAAGATTCTGTATGTACTAGGTTAAGACTAGGCTACAAATATTACTGGGAATTAGGCATTAATACTGCAGAGAAGGATAGGAGTTGTAGGCTGTGCAATAGGCCAAGATCTCACACCATTCAACATTATATACTGCAATGTATAACTTTAATAAAATATAGAAATAATACAATTGAAAATGTAACTAAACAGATAATATGGATGTTCAACAGTGGAACTATGTACAACCTTTTAAAAGAATGTAAAATTATAAAACATATAATTTGATGTGTAGCTACATGCTCTTCAACTAAACACATGTACATTCTAGTGGTGCCTTACAGGCCACCCTGGGTCAGCGAACCTACGCTCCCTAACCATACAGCTGTATTGTCCTCAATATTCTCGGCTAATGGCTTGATGTACAAGTACCTCCGGATATGCGGCACATGCCTCCCGGAGGACTACTTGCACCTTCCCTCCGAATATTATTTTATGGAAATAAAATAATATGAATCTGAATCTGAATCTGTATGGCTGTATGTTTTGGGTGCTGGGGTCTGGTGACTGGGTCACGACGGTTAGGGTCCCTCTAGGATGTTTAAGGAGGGATTAACACGGTCGGGGCTCAGTTGGGGGTCTTGTGGGACAGCATGCGTGTTTAAAAACAAAACACAATCTGATCAAGGTCTATAACGGGGACTCATGTATTTTAGATATGTCTTTATTATAATACTGTATATACTAAACTTAGGCAGTGTTAAAATTAATCTTCAATATCAATGTATTACTCATCTAACTATATATGTAATGACATAGTTTAAGCCAGAAATAGGGTGAAGATTGCGTATGCACCTTCGCCCTTTTGAGATAATGTAACTATGATACTTGTGTAACATTTGTACTTTTCTCAATAAAACAATCAAATCAAATCAAATCTCTCTCTCTCTCTCTCTCGCTCCCTTCAATTTCTTGATTTGAAAATGTTTTATCTCTGTTCAACAGCCCCACTTTCATATATTGTTTTTGTTTTGCGTTTTTCATCATTCTTTGTACTTTTTCCAAGATTAATTTTTGAAAAGTTGCGTGGCTCATATTTTCTTCCTAAATGAAAGTCCGAGAAGAAAAATATTGGCTAATATTTTAAAACTGCCAAGAATTAAACTGGATTTTAAAAACATTGGTTTGTGGAAATATATTGAATTATAGATTTATTTCCGAGTAAGGTGAGAGGTAAATACAAGATACAGTAGGTGTGGTGGAGTGGTCTTGTTACCGAGCTGGTAACCATAATGTGAGTTCACATCCCAAAGTGTCAGTGGGAAGATATTATTGAGGGGAAATTATGTGCTGCATTTTGATCCAGTAAATTACTTCACCATATACAGTATTTATCCTTCATGTTTCTAATACATTTCCACTGTATGAATATTCCCAAATTCAAAATATACAATGAGAGTCAGTACCTAGTAAGTGAGAGGCTGTAGTCTGTAATGTTTACAAAGGATTACAAAGGAAAGCAAACAACAACAAACCTACTGATCCACACTAGGGTATTTGGTGTTGGGAGTAAAATGGGTACTTGTGGGAAAATAATATGGTGTTCCTCCTGGTTTACTCAAAAACAGTTCTTCCGTGCTGACTCCCTGCCTAGGCAAACTCTTTCGTCTCTGTCTTTCCTCTAACGTCTTTCCTTCTTGCTGGAAATTTGCTCTCATGAAACCTGTATCTGGTGACCACTCTCAACCCTCCAACTATCATCCCATTGCTCTCATTTCTTGCATCTCTAAAGTTTTTGAAACTATTCATGATTAAAAATGTCTTAAGCATATATCTTCCCATAATCTACTCTCACATCGCCAGTATTGTTTCCTTAAGTGCTGTGCTACTGGTGATTGCCTTACATATTTTACTAAATCTTGGTCATCCTCCCTTCGGGACTTCGGTGAGACTTTTTCTATTGCGCTAGACATATTGAAAGCCTTCGATAGAGTCTTGCACAAATCTATCATTTCCAAAGTACTCTCCTTTGGTTTCTATCCCTCTATCTGTGCCTTTGTCTCTAGTTTCCTTTCTGACTGTTTCATAGCTGCAGTTGTGGATGGCCATCGCTCACTTCCTCAACCTATCAACTACGGTGCTCCTTAGGGCACTGTCCTGTCCCCAGTTCTCTTTCTAATATGCATTACTGATCTCCTCAACTGTACCTCTAGTCCCATCCACTCATATGCTGATGACTCTACCTTACACTATTCAACTAGTTTTTCAAAACAACCCAGCATGCAATCACTCCAAAAGTCTTGTGACAAGGCCATAGTACGCTTACCTTCTGATCTATTAATAATTTTTGATTGGGGCAGGGAAAATCATCTTACTTTCAATGCCTCCAAGACCCAATTTCACCTTGTACCTACCCGTCGCAATCTTCCACAAAACTATTAATTACTCTTCAACAATAGACATATTAACCCTTCTACTTCTCTCAATATGGATAAAAAACACCATCTGAGGAAGAGCACTTTATTGACAACGTTTCGCAGATAGCTTCATCAGGTCACTAACAATATCCTTGGTGTATTTTTGTTATCTGACCTTTCTTGGAAAGATCATATTACCACTCTTATTGAATCAGCTTCCCAGTAGTTAGGTGTGCTCAACCGTCTCTGAGGGTTTATCAACCCCGCACAGCTTCTTGCTCTGTATAGGGGCAAAGTGTGCCCATGTGTCGAGTATTGTTCACACGTGTGGGGAGGTTCCACCCATACCACACTTCTCGAAATAGTAGAATCAAAAGCACTTCGCCTCATCAACTCACTTCCTCTTACTAGTTCCCTACAATCTCTTTCTACATGCCACATTGTTTTTTTGTTTTGTTTTGTTTTTTATGTGAGTGAGGGAGACAAAAGCCAGAACTGCCTCTAGTGAGTGCCTCCCCCAGAATTGAAAAAGTGACAAGGGATGTTCGAGCCAAAATGCCTGGACACACGGAGTTTGAAGCAATTTAAGTCATAGGAAGAGGGAAATACAGATTCTGGAAGAGAGTTCCAGAGCTTAGTAGTTGAATAGAAGAAAGCCTGATAATAATGTTTCACTCTTGGGTTGGAGAGCTGCACAGAGTAGGGGTGGGGTTGTGTTGCAAGACGGGTACTACATAACCTATGTAGAGGAGGTGGTATACACTGGGAAAGCTCTGAGGAACACTGATTATTGTAGTAACGATAGAATAGCGAGATAGATGCAGCATCGCGGCAGAGAGAGAGAGAGAGAGTGCAGAGAGTTGGTGAGTGGACAAGAGTTAATGATACAAAAGGCTTTCCTTTCTACTTTATCTAGGAGTGTGGTGTGAGAGGAACCTCCCCACAGATGTGAACAATACTCAATACAAGGACGCACTGTGCCACTGTACAGAGCAAGAAGCTGTGCAGGGATAAAGAACCCCTTGAGCACACCCAGCTTCTGGTAGGCTGCCGTAGCAAGACTGGTAATATGGTCCTTCCAAGAGAGAGCAGAAGAAAAAGACACACCAAGAATATTGAGAGAAGATGAAGGATTGAGTTTGTATTGTTGAACTCTTGAAGTTCCGGACAGGTAGCTAGTAAGATAAAGAAATTGGGTTATGGAAGCATAAATGGCCAGAAGGTTTTCTCTGCCCCAATTAGAAATAGTAGTTAGATCAGAAAATAAGTGCTGGAAGTATCTGACAAATCTCGCAGGACACCTTGTACAGTATATACATATAACGAGGTGATGAATTGAAAGAGTTTGGTAGATCAGCCCAGAGATGGCATGGATATTGACTGTTCAGAACGGATCCTACCTGGCATCGGAAAAATGGGACATAAGTATAGGATATATATATATATATATATATATATATATATATATATATATATATATATATATATACTGTATATAATTATATATACTGTATATAATATATATATATATATATATTTTTTTTTTATATATTTTGTAATTAGACATATTTCATGTTTGGTTTGAAGCATAACCTAACCAAATATCTACCTACCCAAAAGTAACCAACCTAATCATTATTTTTCATTTGCCCCAAAAGTGGATGTCAAAATATGTGAAGTACATGGAGACAAGACAGTTGCACCAACAAATATAGGTTGCAACGTAAAATGCAAATTTACCGAAAATTGCACTAAACAAATGTTGTGGTCAAGCATTTATACCCAATTAATATCATGGCATGGACTTGCTTGCCTTTTATAATTAGATCTATATGCCCTTCATAGCCACGTACGCTGGTTACTTCTACTTGTTGCAACCCTTATGTTTTACCACTAAAACTGCTGTTCCAAAAGAAACTATTACATTTCAATTAATATGATATCATAAATCAATTCAACAACGTAAGTGTAGTTCTAAGTGCTTTACCGACATTTTCAGAATGCTCGGAATACATCAACTGTCCATAAGGAAGTATCACCTACTGCTTCAAAGCATACGACTCGTCACCGACTCTGATATAACTGATGTTGACCGTACATAACGTTGTCAACTTGCCTGTGTTACGACCGGGGCTACGAATAAAACAAGGGCACTCAATGATTGGACTAGTAATAGGGCACTATGCAACAACGGTACGCTAGATCCAAACCCTCGAACTTATATGCCGGCGAACAAAACACCTATACCCTCCAGAGTTAATCTGCGATAGCGGGGTATCCTTAACTGGGCATAAATGTACTCTACAGGCTAACTGGCACTGGTATAGCCTGATAACAAACAAGATGCATATTACGTTAAAATGCATAAAAAGGAATCTATGGAAAGATCAATTAAATCACTGCAAGATTTAATACAATAAAAAGATGCTTCAATACAGTTATTCTAAACAACAATAAACTCTTCACTCCTATCTGAAAGAAAGTGAAGTATAGTCCTACAGCATAGACCGGGAAACTTCCGAAGAAAGTCTGATGCTCATATCTTAAACTATATAAAGGCAGGAGGCAGGACACCACACGTGTAAATCGAATACACTAAAGGTAGGACATATAATGTTAACTGACACGAGAATACTATAAATGCACAACGGTAGCAATGTTCGACACTAAAAGAAGTACTTCCTCATCAACGAAACAGTCTGCTATGGTTGTGAGGCTCAGCAACAACCTAGACTAATAAATGCTGTGAATAATAATGCGCACATATCAAAGAGCTTATATTAAATACTAACAAGTGTCTGCTCGATTAATAATGTCTAGCTGGGATACTCTAGGTAAGGAACTGGGGTTGAGCAAGACAGGCTCGTAGCCTAGCGATGTCCTTAAGACTGCATCCTTTAAGTTACGTTAATTGACGAGGGGGCTCTCTTGATAGATCCAGATCACAAGTATCTGGTTCTATCCTGGCGACCCTCTAAAGACAAGCAAAGAGGCAGCAAAGTGTGGAACTGGTACAGGCCAAAACCCTCAGTCAACACAATGCTGCACTCGCAAAGGACGCAACCGAAAAGACAACCCAGGCTACCACAGGACCGGTCGAAGTCGTGTAGGTATAGGCAAACCATACACACATCGGAGACAACGACTGCAGTTACCTTATCCCAGTCTAGCATTAAATAAAAGAGAAGAAACACTAAATCAATAATGGAGACACACACAAAGTTCTTAACCTATACTAACTAAGAACCCTCAAACCTATTCTAAGTACATGTAAATATCTCTGAGGATGGAGCATGCAATACAATGGGCCGGCTATGAAAACCGTATGCAGAACCCAAGGGGAGTGTTGTGCAGTTAATAAAGGTTAGAGTATGGAAAGAGGTAATCGAGTGAGAGAAACAGTGATAAAGGGGGTGATAGGGAGAGAGTATGCAAGGGGATGTTAGAAGCACGCGCGCCAAGCCTGTCCTGACGAGGACAGCTCCTGGGAACCCTCATGGAGGAGGTTAGTTACACAGGAGCCCACAAAGGCGCGATTGTCGGCCAATCATGGGCCGAGACGTCACAAGGCAGCAGGCGTCCTTAGGACGCGCCAGGATCCGCCAGCCAATCAAGGGCGTGGGAAAGCCCGCGCGCGAGCGGGAAAACTCCTCCGAGCGAGGGAGGCAGCACATACATACAGACGCACATATTACCACCACGCTGCCTACATCGCTCTTTCTCCTTAACTTTACACAATGCATCTTATATTCTATTAATGATATAAAATACTTCCCGTTGTCACAGACGAAAACAAAGACCACCACTGGACTGTCTGTGAGAATGCGATTACTAGGAAAGAAAGAACAACATTCTCAGATAACTGTAGCCCATTTCGATGTCCCTGGCGAGCGCTAGTGGCTAACGAGAGGCGATTCTGCCAACGCTGGTAGACGTCACACCTGGTATTGTCGAGAATTGTCTGTGAACCTCAGATATACCATGCACATATGCACACATATCGCTAATATACAACAAGTATCCCGATATGTAGCCTATCATAATATTTATACATCAAATGGAAAAAGAAATATCCATATACTGTATATATAAAGGAAATTACCTGGGAAAGAGTTCATTCGTAATTATTTTGTATCATAATAGAAACAATGTTGTTATTCGCTAGATGAAACTAGGAATCGAATTTTAGCAATAAATTTCTAATTGACAAGTTCAGCAGACGTCCACCCTGTCTATGGCCCATAATTGAGTGATGTAACATCCCCTACCTAACATTGTTTTTCATGATTACACTCAAAACGTGGATATACATACTGTACATACTGTTTATCAAAATAAACAATATTAACTCCCCAACAGTCGTAATACAATCCCAGCCACAAATGCAATTCCCCCATGATCAAGTTCTAATGCAAGAGACCACCCCTGAAGTTAACCAGGTAATGAACATAATGTAGAAGAGGACCAATATTCTCAAAATATACAAGGACAAATCAATAATTTCCTTTTAAAGCCTCACACACACACACACACACACACACACACACACACACACACACACACACACACACACACATGAAAGAGAGGCAAGCATGTGTGAGTCACTCAAAGGTAATTGTGGAAGCAGAAAGGGGTCTCCTCAACTGCAACATAACAGTTATGTGTGAGTCCCTGGCTCCAGCACCACATTTCCACCTCCAGGGACCAATATGAGACTGTTGGGAGAAGAACACTGCAGGGCTGTACGTCCATACTGGCACCCCGGCCTATATTGCCAACCACCTTGACGTGATACTGGAAAGTGTAACAGGTAAATTTCCTGATACACTTTCCACCAAAGATTGCATTCTCTGACCAACACATTGGCCACAGATATATTGAACAATATAATAATAAGCCCTTCCTTATCAGTACATCATTCTGATATTCTGAATATCTGTAGAGGACATTATAATTATCATTCAGCTGGCGACGATTTCCAAGAATGAAAGGGATATATCCATGATCTAAAATAACCCTATCCCGTGTATTTTAAAACAATGCCTAAGTGCTGCCTTAAACATTCATGAACGAAATAAGCAGAAACACTGCATGGAATAGTATTGAGCCCTTTGTCACAAATTAACATTCAATTGTATTATCTTCGTTCGATACAGGGTTAGGGAAGCACTTTAAGTTTGGTCTTAAAATACGGGGGATAGACTCCTACCTACAGGTACATCCTTCCTAAGATGAATACAATTTTCTAATGATAACCAGCTTACAGTAAGAAAGGCAGCTCGATACTGAACAGGTTAAAGACCTATTTACATTGACAGTAAGTTGACATCTTTTAATGTACCTACTATTTTTTTATGATTATCACACACACACTGTGTGTGATAATCGCAATAACACACACATGTGAAATGAGTTGAAATTAATATAGATATATGAAAAACATAGAGATACAGTCAAACACCCACCCAAGGCAAAATAGAGAGGCGGATGGACTTCATCAGGCCACAGCCACCCGCCATAATCGGTTGTCTGTTATAACAGTGGCAAACCGGCTATCTCTATAATATCTGGTGTAGAGTGTTTGCCCTTAAAGAAAAAGTAGCATAGTACTAATGAAATAGTACAGGCTCTGTACATGGCCTCCCTACTTTCTGCCCATTCTGGGCTTAATACTAAGAAGGTGTCCTGTATCTCCATTACGGCCACCTGGCCCCCCTAGCCGGCGGCGCTTGTGGCATTTTGACGTTGTCGACTGGGAGGCTCTACGGCAGTAATTCTTTGATTTCCCAAGGAACTATTTTTACTTTCGTGGTCGGGGACCCTCCGAGAGTGCCAAGCACATTATTGAGGTAATCCTTTCCGGCATGGAAGCATACATCCCATTCTCTTTTCTCTCAATCTAACTCACACAAATCTTGGTTTACTCACACTTCTTGTACTGCTGTCCACAAAAAGGAGGAAGAGTTCAAATGGTATCGTCACCTTCAAACTCATGAATATTATATTTTATAGTTATGTTTCGGCCCAGAATCAAGCCAACTCTGTTCTTCAACTCGCTAAAAACTCTTTCATCAATACCAAATGCTCTGCAATTTCTAAATCTAGCTCTTCCCAAGCTTTTTGGCAACTAGCCAAAAATCTCTCCAACAATTTCACTTCCTCATCTTTCCCTCCTCTTTTCCACTCTGATAGTACCACCATCACCTCTTCTTCTGACAAAGCTGAACTCTTCGCTCAAACTTTCCCTAAAAATTCCACCTAGGATGATTCCGGTGCTATTCCTCCCTCTCCACCCCCCTCTCAACTGATGCCTAATATCACAATTTCTTCTAAGGATGTACTTTCTGGGGAGGCCATGTACGGAGACTGGTGCTAGTGTGGTGCAGTGGTGCCGTGTGGATCTACGCATGCGCGACGACTTTGATTTTTTTCTTCATAATATATTGTTATTTTTATTAGACTAGCCTAACCTAACCTAACTTAATTTTCTATAATAAATATACAAGCACAAAAATATTGTATTGTCCTAGGATCAAACGCTAGACCTCTAGGGTGTAAGCCATAACCGTTACCTCTGGACTATGAGACAGCATGCTGGACTTGTTTGGAAAGGCCTAGTTAAAGAGGAGAAAAAATCAAATCAAAGTCGTCACGCATGGTCAAATCCACACGGCAACACTACACCGCACCAGTAACGGGCTCCATACATGGCCTCCATACTTTCTGCCCATTCCGGGCCTAATACTAAGAAGGTGTACGGACCAGATGGTGTTCCTCCTGTTGAACTCTAAAACTGTTCTTCTGTGTTGACTGTGTTGCCTAGGCAAACTATTTCATCTCTCATCCAACGTCTTTCCTTCTAGCTGAAATTTGCTCTCATTTAACCTGTCCCTAAGAAGAGTGACCGCTGTCAACCCTCCAACTATCGTCCAATTGCTCTCATTTCTTGCATCTCTAAAGTTTTTTCCACTATTATTATTTCAAAATGTCATAGCCCTTTGAGTACCAGCAACGTCTTTATGTATTTGATTTCAGCTATATTTAATTTTTTTTATTAACCCACAGAACCCCAGCGACGCACTGTTTGCGTCCAAAATGTTTTCCCCAGCGACGCATTCATATGCGTCAATGTTAATTACTCCGGTCCTATGGCACCTAGAGGGCTCAGATTTGTATGGGAACTGTGTAAGTATCCCAAACAACAATTCCGATGGTTGAAAACTCTCAAAATCCAACCGAGTGCGCGTGAGCGCACAAAAACCTGTTTTTGGGTGTTTTTGCCTACACATTTCCCCTCTTGTAAATCCGACTTTCGGGCGCACCGTAGGACCCCTTAATGACTAGGGGATCGGTTTTTTGTCGGTTTTCCTTTATTCCTAACCCATTCCTGGTGTTTTCTGGAATTTTTGTTTTTTTCAAAACCTGCCGGTATTGGGTGGTACATTTATTTTAAATTGCCTGGGACTCAGCGGGTTAAACTTAGGAAGGATATATGGTAGCTGAAAGGATGAATTGAGATAGTCTGTAGCCTTTTTAATGGTAGACGTCCTTCCTAAAGTGAATACAATCGTCTAATAGTTGCAAGAATAAAATTAAAAGGACGTCTCTGGTACTGTATGGGTTAATTTAAGCTTACAACATCTGTGCTCTGGGGTGTGCACCTAGTCTTTCTCCTATTCGTCTTTTTTCTCATAACCGTAAGTCTTTGTTGCTTTTTTACTCTGTTGAAGCCGCTTAGGAAGTTTTGAAACTATATATAGTCAGTGCACATTTAGCCAGTGTTGTAGCTACGATTGTCACTTGGTTATTTAGGATGCCAGCCAGGCACCATGTGAGCATACATTTTGGTGGCCTAACTTATTATGATTGTTTCATTATATATCAACTAGTATTTGCTGACTGGAGGCCTGTTCTAGTGTAGCTTTTTCAGGTTCTTCCGTATTTTAAGGGTTACGCACCTCGACCAGTGGGGTGGTGTGTTGGCTCTTCAGCATCAGGTTATGAGTTAACCCTTTCAGGCTCACAATTGACAGTTACTGTCTAGTGAACTTACCTATGCAAATATGTAAAACAATACCTAAGTTAGCCTTCTAAAAAAAAAATGGTTTCAGTACTCAGTCCATAGAAAACCTTAGGAGTTTAAGGCTAACTAAATAATACTTTCCAAACTTTGCTGGGATAATTTCAGTTTTAAAATGTGCCAGTGAATACGCGCTTCGCGTCGTGCGTGCAAGTTGGTTAATATATTCTTTCTTACTTTGTGAGGGGGTTTTATTTACTCCAGTGTCTTCCGAGGTAATCCTGCGTTATTCGAAAGGACCTGTAGACGTGCTTTGCTGATGCAGGCGACCTGGGACTTGTCTGCGGGTAAAGTATACTCTAACTACGCTGGCCATACCCTACCCTAGTTAGCCTATATCCGCCTTCATTATAGGTTAATCATGCAATTTAGATTAACAGCTTCATTCTTGCTAAATAACCTATTTTTAATTATCTAAAAAATCTAAAAAACTGGGACTCCTGTACAGAGTTCGAGAATTCTTCACTGACGAGGCAGTTGGCCGTAATATATAAAAGTCATGTGCGTTCTCAGATGGATTACTGTTCACCTCTGTGGGGGTGGAAGTGGAGTGGTTGCATTGAGGCAGTTGGACAAAATTCAAAATAAAGCTATTAGATTAATCAATAACCCTGCAATCACACAGGACCTTCCTACATTATCCATACGAAGAAACGTTGCATCCCTTGCATTATTCTACAGATATTTTCACAGCAATTGTTCCGAGGAACTTGCTTCAATTGTGCCGCCTCTCCACATCTTTCCCCGTAGAACTAGGGCAGCTGAGAGCGCCCATGAATTTACACTTTCTCCTCCACAATGCAGAACTTCTGCTTATCAGAATTCATTTATCCCCAGAGCTACTACTCTTTGGAATTCACTTCCCTCGAATTGCTTTCCACAAACTTACAATCTACAAATGTTTAAATCCAGTTGTTACTAACATTTTATGAATGGAGGATGCCTTTAGGCACATGGACCTTTTTGTTTTATCTGTGTTTTCCTTCCTCCGTTCATTGTCTCTTAAAAAAAAAAAAAAAAAAAAAATATATTATGTGTACTATTATGACTATTATGATTCCTTGTTAATGTTTACTTTATTTAAATGATATATGTGGGCCTCTGGTATACAGGGTGATGGTACATCTGAGAGGCGCACTCTGCTGGCATTGGCAGCCCTTCCCCCCCCCCCCCCCCCTCCTCCCACACACTCCTGGTAGCTGCCGTCACTATAATTCACAGTTAACAGTAGGGGGTCTCAGGTCAAGTTCGAATATTTTCCATACTCGATTTTACCCTCGTATCGGTTGATGTTGACCAATAGGTTGAGCTTGGCTCATCCTATTATCAGGTTAACAGTCATATTTAAGATTTTCCGACAGTCAATCTCAGTATCTTTGTGGGTTATCTTTTGGGGTATAATTGCAACAAAAGTCTGATTCAATACCCCACCATATTATGCAGCATGGTTTTAGGGTGGTTTGCTATGAACCGGATTCTCAGCAACTGTGTTCTATGGCTTACATCCTTCACACTGCATTAGTGTCGGAAATAGGTTATGACATACTTCGGCCCTTCATGGGAGGGTGTCACATGGAAGCATACCATCAGAACTAATAAACCCTACCCGACATACTGGGCAGGTATCGGACGTTTTAAGGAGCACCTCGGGGCTCTCCCATCGGACTTTAGAAACCTTACCTGACACATTAGCAGGTACTAAACATCGTTTAGGTCTACATTGGACCAAAGACGCCCTAGCTGATATTGCATAGGTTGTCTTGGATCGATGGCAGTTCGAATCCATGGTTACTACAATTGCCATTGGGAGGTGACTGTTCAAAGTGTACCATTTATATTATGAACTTATAACAATATACGTATCTATGTATATACGCAGGCACATACCCCATAGCTGGGGGTGGCCGACTCGAGACAGAGAACGAACACAAACAACATTTAAAGTTCCACTCTTAGGGTCGGAGACTAGTTTCACCAATATATATGCACACATTGCTACATATCGGACAATGTCGGGGTTCGAGGGTAAAACAACTTTCACAGAGCTATTAAAAGGTGTTTTATCCACAAACTTTAAGTAGTGCGAGAATAGATACATACATGTTAGCTTCAAGCTTTGCATTTTTGTTATGCAACATTGATTTTTGGTACCCTATATTCCAGGAATCAAGCCAAGAGAAAGACCGCACAGGCTGTACCATCTCTGGAAGACTCCCTCTCCGTCAGGGACTGAGGCCATGTCGGTACTCATCCCCATCCGATGCTCCGCGGACAGTTACCACCATCTAATACTTATCGGCCACAAGCACTGTGTCCGGTATGTTCCTTGTGTAAGCAAATCAAATGGGGAGTGGTATCCTTCATAATGTGAGGTTTGTACGCCCATATGAGCAGACATTCTACAACCTACACCCCATTAACATGTTCTGAGTGTATTGGTAGTCATATGGTCAGACGTTCGACACCATATCGCATAAGTGGCAAATAATACGCCAACAATCGCCGATGCAAAATTGTTGTCAGCTGTCACCCCACATTTACCACATAATAAACGTTTGATTAATCCATCCCCAGTCACTTCAGTTACCAAGAAGTTGAAATATATATTGCCAGACATTATGATTCCTGAATGGGTGGCCACGAATGATTCACTCCCCTGTCAGCCGACGCCCCTCCTCCCAACCAACACTGGGTGCCCAACCCCGAAAGTGGTTGAAATAGGGGAGCTATCCCCCTGCCAAAGGCGGCTTTCTAGGGCCTTTCCTACCCGATGCTGAGAGGATTTGGTTCTAGTCATGTGGTGATGGGCTGGTCTATCAGAGTGAGAACTGAGCGATCTCTGCCATACCCATAGCTTACTCTGACTGTTCCTTTTACTTATATACTTTCTAGATCTCAAGTGACGGTGTCTCTTCCGTGGATTGACCTCCCAATCTACCAAGATTGGAAGCCAAAGCGTCACATTTTTCCTTTGCCCCTCAACATTCTCTTCATAATTGCAGAGGGGCACAGGGCCCTGGGTGGGGCTTTGGTTTCCCGGGCGTTTCCGAACCCTCCTCAGCTCCCCGCCATGGAGTGGCTTCGGTCACCCAGGCTTTATTGTGGTCGGCAGGGAGGGTTCTGTGGGGGCGCTCAGTTATGGCCTTGGCCTTGGTCGGGGCCTTGAGGCTGTTCGCCAAGCAGCTTAGGGAACAACAACAACAACAACAACAACCAACACCGCTTTCTCTCATATAACCTCTCAACACCATCCTTCCACCTCACTCTCAGTCTGCTTCTCCCCGACTGTCCCTCCACTTCACTCTCGTACACTCTCTTTGTTATTCTCTCGCTTCCCATACGTTACACATGGGAGAACCATTTCAAGGTGTTCCTTTTCGCACTTTCCAGCACATCTACATCCATACCACACCGCTCTCTTACTTCCTCATTCGTCTGTCTATCCATCCATGTAACTCCACATGCACTTATCAAGTAACTCATTTCCACCCATCTCACTATAATATACTATATATATATATATATATATACAGTTCTAAGTAAAAGGCTTTCAGTTGCAAGATAAGACATTTATAGTGCAAACATAATATAGAATATACTGTAATATTGTACAGACGAATGTTTCATTAATTCACTTTAATTGCCCCGCCTTGTAATTACGAGCACTAAATTAAATTTACAAGTTGCTCTGAGCCACATTAATTAGACCAAATAATCCGTGTGTGATGGTGGAGGCCGTATGGAGCCTCGGTTCATTACTCGCACTGCACCACAGTAAACAACAACAACAACAACAATAACAACAACACTTCTACTTTAACATTTACACCAACACTTTGTTCCTCAACTTTAGTCTGCAACTTTGACCTGGCACCTTCTGGATTATATTGGTTCATAAAAGGTTTCATACCTATAATAGTCTACATTCTAACTAGTTTCCGATATTTGATAAAAGTAGTCTCAGAACGCTGCCAGATACAATTTGTTGACAAAATGTTGCCGGAAATATTAATTGTGTAAAACCCCCTAAAGACAGATTTGTAGAAGAATTTCCTCCGGTAGATTTTGACTGGCAGCTTTATCTGTTGATATAATATTAAGACTGTCCTGTATATATATATATATATATATATTCATGTTTTGTGTTTTAGATTCCTCGCTTGACTTGCATCAAGCTAAAACTTAACACCCACTATAGAGATAAATGTGTAAATTTTCGATAGAAAAATGGCAGGGGTTTTCTAAAAAAAATACAGGCGAACGACAACAAAACAAAATCGACACCTAAATGGCACGAAAGGTCTTGATATTGATTTAAAAATGGGACGAAAGGTCTTCAAATCGACAAACTAATGGGCCGAATTTCTTAAAATCTTAAAACTAATATGCTAAACATGAGGGAAAAGAGGGACCAGGAAAACCAGCCCATCTCCCCTTAAGGTGAGCTTTATCCCGCCACATACAGTATATCCTCAACTCTGATCTTGCAGCTTCTGATCTATGCATTTATAAGTCTGTGTTGCTTATCATTATCCACCTGCTGGCTTGTACCCGGTGTCAATGTAACATAGTGTCAATTTGTTGCCAGATATACAGTATAATATTATATAGTTGGGTATTAAAAGTTGTCGGGAAGGTGACCGCGTACATCCACCTTTAGATTAAGGGGGTAGACTTGGTTTTTGGTCTATATATTTATTTATTTATTTATTTTTGAGTTTCCTTGCTAGACCTCCATCATGCTTAGAAAAACACCCCCTAGACCACCTTTCAAGTTAAATTTGTACATTTTTCGGTAGAAAAATGTACTGGCCTAAGGCCAGTTCCTTTTAAAATTAGAGGCTCAGTATCGCTCGCCAGGACAAAATCGACAACTAAAGGGCACATAAGGTCTTATTATTGACAATAAAATGAGGCGAAAGGTCTCAAAATCGACAAACTAATGAAACGAACGTCTTAACCCTTAATTAGCGGCTCACCACATAAGTCGTATTTAATAAAGCTGGACTATGTGGCGGCGCTCGACATAGGTCGAGTGGCAATTTCAGCACGTAATGTTGCTGAGAGAGAGAGACAAGTGGTGGCAGGAGAGTAGCGAGCGTATGACTGCTCCAGACCACCGCGGCGAACATACTGACACGAATCCCAGCTCCCTCCTCCCTCTCTCACTCGCTATATAAGGAATTGTATCGGGAAAGTGGCTAATTACATGCTTTTTGCACTCGCGTTGCACGGTTATTGCAAGAAAACTAGCCATCATAAAAGGATCGTTATGGTGTCATTCGAAAGCTCTGTTTATGCCCTTTCAGGGATAGGTACTTGTTTTACGTTCTGGGTCTTATTTAGGCATGAAAATGATCACGTAAACAGCCCTATTTTGGCTAAAAACACCCCGCTGGGCGGTACATATAAATAAACCGCATAGGCCGCTCGTAAGGTGTTAAAACCTCAAAACTAATATGCTAAACATGAGAGAGAAGGGTGTCCATAAAAAGCGATTACTATGACATATTATAACATATTAGCATTGTCATGTTACTAATAAGCTTAATAATTATAAAATACGAATTCAAGGCCCCCGAATTGCATCATGAAACAAAAATAGCTAATTCATGCACACCTAATACATTTATTTGGCTATACAACTTTCTAATAGCTGAACATTTAATTAAAAGGAGGACAAAAAAAAATCCCGCCTGCTAGGAACACGAACCGCCTAGGAATTGAGCGGCATGGCTCGGAAACAGTGGTACTATGCTTTAACATTATTTACTAGGAATATAATTCGAAAACTTAAGGGGAGATGTTAGGTTTTTTGGGGCCCCCTTCTCCCTCATGATTAGCCCCATTAGTTATGCGATTTTACGACGTTCACCTCAATAGTTTGACGATTTCAAGACCTTTTGCACCTTTTCTGTCAATATTAAGACCTGTCGTGCCATTTAGGTGTCGATTTTTTTTCCGGACGAGCGAAAGCGAGCCTGTAATCTAGTAGGTACCGGCCTTCGGCTCAGACATTTTTCTACCTAAAAATTTAACTCGAAGGGAGGTTCTCGGGGCTGGGGTTTTTTTCGGATATAGGTCTAGGGGAAAAACTAAAACCAATTTATAACAATACAAATATAAATAAATAATAACAACGTCCCCTTAATCCTCGGTACAATGCGGGTGCTTGGAAGGTGGAGGGGAGACTACTGTATATTCGGCATAAACTCTGACAAACCACTACCAAGTGATATAGATACCTCTTTGATGGTACCGATATACACCGACCACAGGCGCCTGAAGAGTGGAGAATGTGTGTGTGAACGCACGCTATTTATGAGTGCGTTTTTATGTACCATTATTAAATAATAACAGGGTTTGACACGGAATTCTTCACTATCGCCGGTGCTGTTGGTTTTATAGTTGTTTACGTAATAATCAGTGTGTCTTCATATAATATGTCATGTTGCTAGCATTGGATGAAGACGTTTTATGTGGCCACAACTTCCTGACAACATTTCAAAATCCAAATACCTTTATTGAGGGTTGGAGAGGTGTATATATTTCTAATGCATTGGAAGCAATTGGTGTATATGAAATCAACTGTTGTATTCGAAAGGAACATTAATTATTGTTTACACATTATCCGTAAGTAATCCTATTGACCCCATTTAATACTCTGCTAAACATATTATTCTACAAAACGCTCCCACAAGAATATATTGCTAGTAAATAAACCCCAGAGTGGTGTGGATTTTATTTCCTACTTCGATAGTCACGCCATATGTATTTCATATAGTTTCTCTCGATATATATCTGGTATTTTTTGTATCATCCTAAATTGTTGTATGTATTACTATGTTCCAAATACAATATAATGTTTTGGAGATCACCCTTCCACCTCTCTTTACGTCTTCTCCTCCTGTTCCTTCCCTTGGCGCTACCTTTATGCCTCCTCCTCCTCAACATTTATTATTCAACAAAAAGTCTCGTAAAAGAAAACTTCGTCAAGGATTGATTCCACGCCTCGTTTGCCTGGCTTTTGTTTCGATACTTTACCTTTACTTTGTGGAATCGGACATGTCGCTCTGTATGCATACTTTACTTATCAATAAAAATGAGTTGTTTATCCTTTTAGTCTGATATAAAGTAAACCTTTTACAATACTATTATACAATACTGTCTCTACCGAATGTTTATCTAATGGTAAAGTTTAATTATTCCATAAGCTAAGAAATCTGCGTGTTTCTTTGAAGAAACTGTATATAAGTATATTCAACATCTAAATGGGACATTATACTGTCTTCCCACTGAGCTGTAGTATGGAGCTTTGTCAGAAAAAATGGAATGGCAAATAATTGAACAGGCACATATGTTAGTTTTATAGATAGAACAATACATTTTCATTCTTCAATGTTCAGAGTAGTTTGCCATTTAATTGCGCTTTCATTTCAACTCCTAACATGAATTAAGAGAGTTGATAGTATTAAAATAGTTGATATTAATTAAGCAGTGTTTTTTTTAGTTTTAAGATTAATTTACTCTTTTCAATATGAAGGTAGTGTATAGCGTTAAGATATAGTGCATCGCGTGCACAATGATTCAACTTGGAAAAAAGCAAGAGAGATCAGAATGATGAAGTAAATTATTTTCACTTAGTTATTTCTATTATAGTAAATATTGATTTACTTTCTTAAAATATTAAAACACTGCAAAACAGCATAGTGTGTTTTTGTGTCAGTATTTTGTAGCCTACCATACTATATCTAATCATCATGTAAAACATAAATTATTTGAATCTATGAACACAATCATACTCTTGCTATTATGAGATAATATAATAGATGATAAATATTTGAGTAAAATAACATCTATTTATTATATATATCAATATGGTTTGAAAAAAACTAAGAACACTAACAGTAATCACTGCCAATGCAAAATACAAATATATATGTTAAAAGAAGATTTCGTAGAACGATAAGCGTCAATACAATAAACGAGAGACTTACATATACTTACATAGATACACTGGCCACACAGACCTTACGATCCAAACGAGGTGGTCAGGACTTAATTCTAGTAGAGAGAGAGAGAGAGAGAGAGACGTATCACCAGGACAGTAAAGGAGACAGTCAGGACAAGCTGATAGCCGCATCTCGCTGTCTTCTGTTGAGGAAGAAGCAATGCTACGAAGGATTTCCTTTCCTGGATATGGAAAAAGGTTAAATCATACTAAGAATATTTAAATTATCGCATGGTAATTAAGAGAAGAATCTTCAGGCTTCTTAGTACAGAAATATATATAATTCAAAACCCAGAATATATATATATATATATATATATATATATATATATATATATATAGAGCCTATATATATATATGGTGTCCCATGAGTTTTGTCAAATACTACCAGAAATGAAAGATTAAGTCATTCGGAGTACAAAATATTCTATGCACATAGGTTTTGGGGGGCATTTTTTGCATTAAAGTCGACATTTTAGTGTTTTTCGTCATTTTTAAAGCAGTTTTCCCTCTAATGAAATGGTATTGAGAAGACAATGAGTACAATATGATAATATATTATATCAATTCTTCACAGAAACTCCAACAAATACTCTGTAGCTTTTTTCATTTTCCTGTGACGATGAGTTGAATATTACAAATAAAATACAAAATTGTATATTAACGGCATTGCCACGGGCAGATAAGGAAAGCTACAGAGGAGATTGTTATGCCTTTTAACTTGATTTATACCATACTCCATCACACACTACCGGTACTCAGTTTTATATCCATTTCTTTCATTTAGAGGACACAAAGGGATAAACATGGCAAACACGTAAAAGTGTCGTGCAAAATGGAGGGGATTTGTATGTTTCATCAGTTTTAATCTATTTTCCGTGTAAAGAAAATAAATAGCAATAACGGTAAATTATGTATCATGGTGCATGTTATCAATACTTCGTGAAAAATCTAACTATCCCTCTGTAGCTCGTTTATTCTTTCCGTTATGATGAGTTTAAAATTATATTTAATTGGTTTCTTGTAATATTCAACTCAATGCCAAGGTAATATGAAGAACGATATAGTGAAGTTTTTGGAGTCAGTTTGAATAATTGATACCATGCTTCATAATTCTTAGTTGTTTTTATATCCTAATTTTATTGAAGATACACTGGGTAAAAAATAAAAACAATAAAAAAAAACACCAAAAAGCTGGGTATAAGGGCCAATAACTGCAAAATAATGCCCCAAAAAGCCTATGCGTTAATAACAGTTTTACTTATAATTACTCGATCTTTCATTTCTGGAAGTATCAGACAAAAATCATGGGCCACCCTGTATATCTACATAATATATATATATATATATATATATATATATATATATATATACAGGGTGTCCCGTGAGTTTTGTCAGTTACTTCCATCAATGAAAAATCGATATAAAGCACTGACATGAGTAGAAAACACACAATTTTGAGGAGTAATTATTTATGACAAAATATCCTAGTGTGAACCTGTTAAATGTAGCCTAAAAACAGCAAAATGTTTAGGAGGTATAGGTATATTATGCAAGGCAAGAAGATCTCTTAGTACATCAACAATGGTAACTTTGTATAATTCTTTGGTGCTTCCATAATATATGACATACGGTATAGAAGTGTGGGGTGCAGCAAGTCAGTGTAACATAAAGCCAATAGTAATATTACAAAAAACGAGCAGTGAGAACAATTAAATCAGCGCATTACAGTATATGTATCATACAGGACCAATATTTAAATCACTAAACCTACTGCCATTTGTGGATGTATTCGAAATTTCAGTTGCCAAGTTAATGTAAAAAGCTATTAATGATGCTACACCACTTATAATAAGTGATATGTTTGCTATAAACATACATCAGCACATACATAAATTACACGTATAGTACCTATAGCTAAGATAAACATAAAGAAAATAACTTTTAGACACAAAGGTGCTCAAATATAGAACTACGTAGTGGATAAAATAGATTCACAATGTAGTTTCAGTGTATATAAGAAAACACTTAAAAGTTATTTACGAAGTAAATAATTAAATTTGATAATGGATATGCACAGGTAGTGAAATTTCGGAATGATAAAAGGGGAGGAGGAGTATATATATATATATCTATTAGAAATTACATACCTTTTAGGGTGAGAAAAGAACTTAAGGGGAGGCAGTTGTTTTTTCGAGTCATCCTCCTCCCTCATGTTTAGCCCTATTAGTTATGAGATTTCAAGACATTCGCCCCATTAGTTTGGCGATTTTCATATCTGTTGCCCCATTTCTTTGCCAATATTAAGACCTTTCGTGCCATTTAATTGTCGATTTTTTTTCCTGGCGAGCGATAGCGAGCCTGTATTTGAAGAGAAATCGGCCTTCGGCCGGGAAATGTTTCTACCGAAAAATTTACAAATTTATATCGAAGCGGGGTCTTGTGGGTGTTTTTTTTAAGCTTGATAGAGGTTTAGAGAGCAAACTAAACCCCCTCCTTAAACCATTGAGCCGAACCAGTAAATTATGCTGCACAATACCTTCTGAGCTCCTTCAATGTAATTAATGAATATGTTGAATCTGTTGTCATTGAGATGGATGGGCGCTTAGATAGTGTTCATACAAATATAATAGTAAGGGTGATTTATAGACCACCGAGTGCAAATGTCCAGGAGTGTTTTAAGTGTATGTCAGAGTTATTGGAATGGCTTGACTGCGAACAGAAAATTGTTTATTGATGGTCGCTTTAACATTAACTTATTAAATGTGGATAGATATAACAGCACATCTGAGTTATCTGAACTACTTTTTTCGCATTATGTTATGCCACTTAGGCTATTTAAAGTACTACGAGAATAAGAGACCAATCAGCCACATTAATTGACATTATAATTATTATGTAATGATGTATACAACAAAACTTGTATTTTGAATACTTATAACTGATATAGCTGGTAATGTTACCATCTTTAGCATAATAACTTTTAATAATTTGATTGAACAAGATAACTCAATAATGAAGATAATTTATATTACAAAAAATATTAATACATTTAGAAATATGTTACAAAAAAAAAAAAACACATAAAACACAAAAAGAAAAACAAATCGGACAGAGATTTTAGCCACTGTAATTGCCAGCGTGCATTTTCATTATTTCACCAGTTGTTTTCACAATGTTTCGAGAAATGTTTTTCCTTCGTAACTTTGATCTCCAACCGTAAACGGAAACCATGGTTAACGGAAGGGTGAATAAATAAATTAAGTATAAAAATAAATTATATGTAACATCACTTAAGAGACCCTACCTATACATAACACACATATATGTGAACACCAAACAAAAATACTACAGAGAATTATGCGGAAAGCTGAGCGTGAACATTATGACGAATTATTTAGGGTTAATATAAATACTGTGAGAAAGTCGTGGGGGGTACTAACACAAATAATTATTAGATTAACGCAATTAAAGAGAGCTAATATATATCAAATTGATGGTGAAACGGTAGATGATTCAAAACTATCGCTGAAAGATTTACTATTTCTTTGTCAATGTCGGGCATAACTTGAATGAAAAAAATCCACCAAGTAACAAGGACTTTTGTGATTATTTATCCAGAAATTATTGTGACTCAATATTTTTAGCTCCAGTTATACCTCAAGAAATCGAAACCACAATTATGTCACTGGGAAATAAATGTCCAGGTTGGGATGGGATTACAGCTAATGTAAGAAACACACTTGGTGGTCAACAAGGTGAAATGCAAGGTTCACACATTGGCGAGTCGGAGCGCGAGGCCAACGCGAGTGATTAAATTCTTGCACTCGCCAATGATTATCCCAAATTCGCCGACACTCGCCGACACTCGCACAGACTCGCGTTGACTCGGGCTGCACCGCGTACACTCGCGAACGCGGGCAAAGATTTCATGCATGCATGAAATTTGGAGAGTCAAGTGGGACTAGGACGCCAAACCGCATAGACTCGCGTAGACTCCTGTAGACTCCTGTAGACTCGTGTGAAACTCATGTAGACTCGTGTGACACTCATGTAGACTCGCGTTGTACTATTTAGACATTAAATGATCGGGAGTCTACATGAGTCTACGCAAGTCTACATGAGTGTCACGCGAGTCTACATGAGTGTCACACGAGTCTACATGAGTGTCACACGAGTCTGTTTATATTATCAACAATGGTTCCTTTTATAAACGTGGAAATGACTTGTCAACAGAGAAAAAATATAAGTTAACCCGCTGAGTGCCAGGGACGTCCTCGCCGGAAAAAAATCGTAGCAGCGAAACGACTGCACCTATGGCTTTCATATTTTTACCACATGTACCTTACCCTTTTTGCTACCCACAAAACAAATTCCAAATTCCTCCTCCCACCCACTCGCTGACTGTCGGTCCCGTCAAAAGGAAAAAAAAGGAAAATCTGTGGCGGCGAAACGACTGCACCAATCGGTTCCATATTTGTGTCCCTTTACCCTTCTTCCTTCCCCCCACCACACTCCCAACTGCCTCCCACCACCCACTTCCAGCGTATCTGTACGAAGATAAGGAAGAAAAGGAAAATCCGTGGTGGCGAAACTACCTTACCAATCGGCTTCATATTTGTAACATGAGTCAATTATGCTTCTACCTTCCCCACACCATCCCCCAAACTACCCTCCCACCACCCTCCTACCCATACATTCCGATACCTTAAAAGTCTCTGTAGTCTATAGTGTCTTTTCAGCTACTTTCGGGACCATCGGGGACCTGATTTCTGTCGAAAATGGACAAGGGGAGCGGTTTGTTTACCATTAACCTTCCTTTCTCTCCCAACTTGATAGATTTAGCCAAAAAAATAATAAAAAAATAAAAACCTCTGGCACTGGCAGAAGCACACGTCAAAATTGGCTGGCACTCGGCGGGTTAATATGAATTCAAGTTGTGTTATGAATAATATTGATATTAACATCAATAATGAAGAGAGAACAAATACCATATAATATGAATGAAATAGGTTTCTGGAATAATATTGATATTAACATAAATAATGATGTGGAATATATGCAAAGGATATATGATGACAAATAATAATATACAGATTGATGTCCAACATGAAATATAAATAAATACAAGATATAAATTAAATAGAATATACACTCCATACACTCCTGTTAACTTCCTGTAGACTCGCGTTCATCTCGTGTAAACACTGTAAACTCATGTAAACTCCTGTGACACTCGTGTAGACTCCTGTAGACTCGCACTATTCACTATTCGTATCCTGGAATTTGACCGTTATTTTTCAAATTTCGGCGGTGTGTATTGGGGTCGTGTTACACTCGCCGACACTCGCGGATACTCCTGTGAACTCGTGTAAACTCATGTAAACTCGTGTAAACTAGTATTATATGCGTGATTACTCGCATCAGATGCTACTCGCGTTGGGTTCGGGCTCCATCAACGGCGGTATGCGGCGAGTGTGACTCGCGTTGGCCTCGCGCTCTGACTCGCCAATGTGTGAACCTTGCATTAGCGTATCTTGTAAATGTCACTCAAGCAAAATATATTACCAAATAAATTAAAAGTTGCAACTGTGATTCCTTTGCACAAAGGTAATAATGAGGCATTATTAAGTAATTATAGGCAGGTATCTATCTTGCCCTTTTTTCAAAGATTTTTGAAAGAGTCATTTACAGTAGAGTGGAAAGTTTTATAAAGAAACATAATATTTTACACAAACACCAATATGGGTTTAGAGCAGGATACAGCACAAACCTAGCCTTGAGCATATTAATTGATAAGATAACTGATGCATTGGATAAGGCTAAGGTATTTGTTGAAATGTATTTAAATTTTAGCAAGGCCTTCGACACGGTGAACCATTCAATTTTGTTGGGAAAACTATGCTCATATGGGATACGAGGAGTGGCATATATGTGGTTTGAAAGTCACTTGGCAGATAGACAGCACTGGGTAAATGATCATGGATTTATATCATCAACAAAATATATCAGTGTGATGTGTGTTACGACTGGCACAACGAAATAAACAAGGGCACTTAATATTGGACTAGAAGATAGGCTATATCTGCAACAACGGTACGCTAATTCCAAACCCTCGAACTATTAAGCCGGTGAACAAAACACTTAAACCCTCCAGAGTTAATCTATTGGATAACGGGGTATCAATTAACTGGGTTTAGTGCACTTCTACAAAGGCTTTCCGGTGACGGCAAAGCCTACTCACAACAGGAGTACTTTACGTTAATAAAATGCTCTCAAGTAATAACAATGCTTAAATAAACTATAACAAGATTTAATAAAGGAGTATATGCTTACGTTAACTTTAGTGTGAGTCTGAACTCAACACTAAACTCTTCAATGCTCTATGAAAACACTGAAAGTCTAGTCCTACAGCAAACAGATATGGAATCATCTGAAAACGTCTGATGCTCTAAGATGCTCGTCGAATATAGAACAGAAATAATGCAGGGGCAGGACACCAAAGCGTGTATCTTAAATACACCAACAAGTAGGATACATATATATAAAACAAGGAAGTGCAACAACTCTGTGACAGCACTAATAATAGCCACTCAAACCAGTATTTCCTTAGCCAACGTAACAGCCAAACTGGGTTGTGCACTATGCATCAACCTAGGCTAAAATAAGGCGTGAATAATTCCTAAAGCATACGCACTTAAAGTTAATAAACACAATGCTGTCTTTCTCACTAATAAAGTCTAGCAGTGGCATAAAAGGTACAAGGAACCTAGGCAGAGCGCAAGCATGCTCGTAGCCTACTGTCTCCCCTTGAACAGATTTCGCTTATGTTACGTTAAGTGACTAGGAGGCTCTCTTGGTAAGTCCAGATCTCAAGTATCTGGTCTTACCCTGGCGCTCCACAGAGGTCAACAAAATGAGGTAGCAAGCATACGAGCAAGAGTAGGCAAAAGCCCTTCACTAGTATGCTGCTACACTCGCAAAGGAAAAATATGTACAAGGGTTACAGGCTACCTAGCTCCGTCGAAGTCGTACAGGCTCTGACTTGCCACATACATAACTCAGACAACGACCAAGGATACCCTCCACTGTCTAGCATTAAATAGTAGGAAAGAACAACTCAATAATTAGAAGCACCCAAAACTATGATACCATGTGACTATGACTTTAATAATCCCTAAAGATAGTGCAAAACATATATGTGAGAACTGGTGCTGGTAATATGACTGGCCGACTATGGAAGTCGTATGCAGAACCAGAAGGGATAAGTAATTGAATAAAGACAAGAAGTATGAAAAAGAAGAAGTTCAGAGAGAGAAACAGTAGTACAGAGGGTTAGATTGGGGACAGAATGCATGGGACGTCTAGGACCAAGCACAACATACCAAGCTCTGAAGAGACATGCGAGAAGGATGCCCGCACCACCGAGCTAAGACAGCGGCCTCCAATCACAGACGACTACGTCATGAAGAACAGGCGTCATATGACTCGCCAGGTCAGCCGACCAATCACGAGCGTGGGAACCTCCGCCCGAGCAAGGAAGGCACACATACATACACACGCACATACTACCACCTCGCTGCTCCTTCTCGCTCTCTCTCCTTGCAATTCACTCTACATATCTTATACTCTATCAATGATATAAAATACTTCCAAGTGTCACAGACAAAAATAAAGACCACCACTGATCTGTCTGTGAAAACATGAATACTAAGAAAGAAAGAACATCGTTCTACGATTATTATAGCCCATTTCACTGCCCCGGCGAGCGCTAGCGAATACGAGTACATTCTGGCAAGCTGGCCAGCGTAACACCCCGCCCAAGATGTGGGACGTTTTAACATCCGGTAAACGCCACATCTGACCAGACAGAATGCCCACCAACCCCGCATCACCCAGCTACTCCCCCAAGTTGTGAAAACAAGGCATAATCACAAACATAAATCACTTCATTATATAAACAAAAATCTACACAACACTTCCCCAAAATAATAGTATAGCTTATCAATATTACGCTCAACGAGCAAGCTTCACCAAGCCTAGCCTACTAAGACAAAAACACAGGATGTCTTAGATTCTTGCTGTAACATACTGTACTTATATACTATCAAAAAGAACGAGTTTTTATGTGAGGTTTTTATATTTTTAATAGTGTTTTTTGGCGGATTTGCACTACAGGAGCAAGCCTAATTTTTTCTCCACTCTCAAACAAACAATGATTGAACGGCGAGGGTTCTCCTTAAAACATACCCTCCCGTGACAAACAATCAGCCAGAACATTATCAGTGCCCTTAACATGCCACACATCCAACTTGTGTTCCGGCAGCAAAACAACACCTGACACTGATAAACTGCCCAGTCCATCACAAGACTGGCACTTCTCTTCGCTCTTTCCGGCAACGGGACCTGCCAATAACCTTTCACTATTTCCACCTTAGTGATAAACAAGGCAGCCCCGATGCGGTCTATGGGATCGTCAACTCTGGGTAATGTATAGGCGTCTGTCAGGGATGATGCACCAACACTCTTGCAAACAACACAAACACGGATCTTGCCACTTAACTCAGGTTGCAAAGTTACTGGCAACGACCACTCACGATATCCCTTATCCCTCAGACCCTTTTTCAACATGTAGTCCAGCTCTGCTTTTACAACAGGCTGTCGAGCAGGATTTATACGGTAGGGAGCCAATTTGAGCCTTGCACTGTCTCCAGCCTCCATGTCGGGTTCTACCCCGTACATCAGGCCTGGAGAATCAACAAACATGCGGATGTACTGCCACAGCCTAGTAAACAACTTCTCTTGATGCTTAGGAACAAGAGGTTGCAACTTATCTCAAAGAACAACATGCTCATTGCCCTCCCACAACCCAGCCGGGACCGCAGTTTCTAAACTATAGCCTCCCTCCTTCTCCACCTCTGTCCCTAGAACAGCCAGGTCTTGAGAGGGACAATCTATATCACCTGTGCAGTCACTCCCATAGTTCATAAGTGCTAAGGCTTTGCCGCCGATACCGTACATGCGCACCCCCGCATTCCTTGCGACTACACCTGCCGGCGCAGCATCACCGCCTTCAGCGCCACGGCCAGATACAGTCGGTCTATGCTAGGGCTGTTGCATTCTACTAGAGCAGCATTGGGAGGCTATGCGACGACCGGGCGCATCCACTCCACAGCCAACCTCACCAATCTGCTCAATGTCCTGATACTGACCACCACCCTTAGCAGCCATGGGTCGACCCTGACCTGACAACCATGCCAAAGCCTCGTCGCCCACCTTGATCAGCTTCCACAACGAGGCCAACGGTTTACTCACACCCAAGTGACCTGCCAGCGGAACATCGTGCACCGCATGAGTTGTGAGGCCTGGGTGCTCGGCACAAACAGTGGGGTATGAACCGAGCAGGGTCTGGATCGCTGCACACTGCTGCTTAGGCAGGTGCTCAAGCGCTTCCACAGCCACCTGACTCGTGTTCCCCGCCCACTGCTCCGCCGAGACATGACAATCCCAACTTTCCTCCACCTGTGCCCCACTGCCCCCCTCTCCTTCTCCACCTTGGCCGCTGCAGACCAACACAGGGACAGTAGGCTGCTCAGGTGGTTGCCTCACAAACTCCTTTAACAGGTTCACATGACATGCTTCCCCGTCCTCATCGAGTTCAATAGCCCCGTTCCCACAACTCTCAAGACTAAGAATTTCTAGTTGTACCTGGGAACTACTCTGTCGCGGAGTGCGATCACGCCCTACCATGTCACTAGGGGGGACAGGTTCTGGGGCCACTCCGGAGCTGAAATTTGGTGCAAGTACCGAGTCACCAAAGAGTGTCGCTGGGTCCAAACTCTCAACCCGACCACCAACCTTCACTTTCTCCTTCCGACCCTTCCTCCGCTGGTCTGAAACCTGGGTACTAGGCTGTGACACCTGAGCGGACTGAGATCTCTCGAGCCCCTCTTGCCCCTCCCTACTCGTGTCGGCCGCCCTCTCGGCAACGACTAACGGTGGAACCTCGGAAGTAGGCACCGCAAAGTCGTTACCGAGAAGGAGATCGACCCCCTCAACTGGCAATTTCTCCACAACACCCACATCCAACTCCCGTGTCACACCGTCTACCTCAAGCTCCACTCTGACCAGCGGGTAAGACCGCGTAGCATTGTTACCTTGAACCACCACAACCCGAGCCGCGTTAATAGGCTTGCCAGTAAGTTCTTAATAAGGGTCTGGGAAGCGCCCGTATCACGCAGCAACTCAAGCCTATGCTCCACACCAGCCCACCTCACAGTGCCGTGCCCCCTATGACCACAAAAAGCATCTCGGATGGGTGACGAGCCCTCCTGCTGCTTCTGCACCGACTGTGACTTCGCAACCGACATATTACCCCGGGCAAACGCGGAAGACCTCAAAGACACACCGATGTTGCTCACTAGTGACACCACTGCTGTAGGCGGTGTGCTCGGACATGAGCGCGCAATATGCCCCTTCTCATGACACTTGAAACACTCCACTTCGCTCTTGGACTTCCTCTGAGGTGAGGAAGGGCCCTGGCCTTTCTTTAACGGGAAGGGTTTCGACTTGGGATCAAAATTGGCACCAGTACTCTTAAATGGGTAATTAGTTGTGTCCTTAATTCAGGGGGGTGGAGTGGTACGTCCCTGGTTACCTGCCTCAGCTCTCTGTGCAGACCCGCACCCACGAATCAATGACAACCTGAGGTCAGCCATCTGAGCCGCCTCCTGCAGAGTTTTAGGTTGCTTTTCTTTCAGGTTAAGAGTCAAGTCACTGCCAGTACATTTGAAAAATTGTTCTAACAACACTAATTGCTTCACTGCATCAAAAGTAGTTGCCTTCTCCGACCTTAACCAATTCTCAAATGCATCTGACAGCTCTCTAGCGTGTTCCTGGAAAGTACTCTCCTTTCTCTTAGGAACAGCCCTAAACTTCAGCCTATAGGTCTCTGGCTGTAGCTCATATACCCTCAGGACAGCCTCTTTCAACACCTCGTAGTCAATGCAAGACTCTAGGGGTAAAGCATCGTACGCCTTGAGTGCTTTCCCCGTCAATCGTGACGAAACAAGGGCTGCCCACTTCTCCTCGGGCCATTGGTGCTCCCGGCACTTTTCTCAAAACGGAGAAAGAATTCAGTAACTCCTATCTCATCAAACACTGGAACCAACTTTAGTAGATGTTACAGGGACTGGTCATGGGGTCGACCCCCCTGGACGACCCGGTTCCTCGTCACCTCTACACAAGTTTTCTCTAGGTCAATATCGGCACAATACCTTGCAGACTCAAACTTGAGCTCAGCCTCTCTTTGCTGCTGCCTGAGCTCAGCCTCTCGCTGCCGCTGCTGCTGCTTGAGCTCAGCCTCATGCTTTCTCTGCTCGAGCTCAGACTGCTGCTTAAGTTTGGCGAGCTCGAGCTGAAATAACATCTCAGAAGACAAACCTTGAGGAGGGGGTGCTAATAACGGGGACCCACCCAGTGAGTCACTTAGAGGCATACCCAACCGGCAGCGGGCATCGGCCTGCAGGAACGTACCCGGCTCCGGAGCCCGAGGGGGTGCCATGATGGGAGTCGAGTGGAATGGGGGCTGGGACGAAGGTGCCCCAGCTCCCGCTCCACCCGAAGCCCCATGCACCCCACGAGCACACAGGTAACCAGCTCACCTCTCGACAAACCGCTAGTACCAGAAAACCCTAAGACCGTGGCTACACACTGCAGTCCGTACCGGTCCAGTCCCGACACCCGGTCCGCCGTCACAGGCTCCTCCAAAAAAATCCGAGCATCCTCCTCATTGTTCACCACCCGAACGCCGTTAAACAACTCCACCTTCTCCACCTCCTCGCCTGTCTCTCGCACTGTGCCCTCACTATGCTCAGACCCGTCCAGTGACATGATGGAGTAAAAAAAAAAAATCTCAAGTCAAGACAAAAGTAGCCAAACTCTCGCGTAGCTTTATTCACCAAAAATATTCGAAGATGTTTTTAAGTGCAATACTAGGTCACCAATAAACTCCAACAAGTTCCATATATCCTCAAAACAATGTCCACTGCCAACACTGCGAGAAATAAATTCAACCCCAAATGGCAATAAGATTTCTCAAAAAAAAAAAAAATGCAATATTCAGTTCACTATATACTGGACTAAGGTCGCCATTTGTTACGACCGGCACAACGAAATAAACAAGGGCACTTAATATTGGACTAGAAGATAGGCTATATCTGCAACAACGGTACGCTAATTCCAAACCCTCGAACTATTAAGCCGGTGAACAAAATACTTAAACCCTCCAGAGTTAATCTACTGGATAACGGGGTATCAATTAACTGGGTTTAGTGCACTTCTACAAAGGCTTTCCGGTGACGGCAAAGCCTACTCACAACAGGAGTACTTTACGTTAATAAAATGCTCTCAAGTAATAACAACGCTTAAATAAACTATAACAAGATTTAATAAAGGAGTATATGCTTACGTTAACTTTAGTGTAAGTCTGAACTCAACACTAAACTCTTCAATGCTCTATGAAAACACTGAAAGTCTAGTCCTACAGCAAACAGATATGGAATCATCTGAAAACGTTTGATGCTCTAAGATGCTCGTCAAATATAGAACAGAAATAATGCAGGGGCAGGACACCAAAGTGTGTATCTTAAATACACCAACAAGTAGGATACATATATGTAAAACAAGGGAGTGCAACAACTCTGTGACAGCACTAATAATAGCCACTCAAAACAGTACTTCCTTAGCCAACGTAACTGCCAAACTGGGTTGTGCACTATGCATCAACCTAGGCTAAAATAAGGCGTGAATAATTCCTAAAGCATACGCAGTTAAAGTTAATAAACACCATGCTGTCTTTCCCACTAATAAAATCTAGCAGTGGCATAAAAGGGACAAGGAACCTAGGCAGAGCGCAAGCATGCTCGTAGCCTACTGTCTCCCCTTGAACAGATTTCCCTTATGTTACGTTAAGTGACTAGGAGGCTCTCTTGGTAAGTCCAGATCTCAAGTATCTGGTCTTACCCTGGCGCTCCATAAAGGTCAACAAAATGAGGAAGCAATCATACGAGCAGGAGTAGGCAAAAGCCCTTCGCTAGTATGCTGCTACACTCGCAAAGGAAAAATATGCACAAGGGTTACAGGCTACCTAGCTCCGTCGAAGTCGTACAGGCTCTGACTTGCCACATACATAACTCAGACAACGACCAAGGATACCCTCCACTGTCTAGCATTAAATAGTAGGAAAGAACAACTCAATAATTAGAAACACCCAAAACTATGATACCATGTGACTATGACTCTAATAATCCCTAAAGCTAGTGCAAAACATATATGTGAGAACTGGTGCTGGTAATACGACTGGCCGACTATGGAAGTCGTATGCAGAACCAGAAAGGATAAGTAATTGAATAAAGACAAGAAGTATGAAAAAGAAGAAGTTCAGAGAGAGAAACAGTAGTACAGAGGGTTAGATTGGGGACAGATTGCAAGGGATGTCTAGGACCAAGCACAACATACCAAGCTCTGAAGAGACATGCGAGAAGGATGCCCACACCACCGAGCTAAGACAGCGGCCTCCAATCACAGACGACTACGTCATGAAGAACAGGCGTCATATGACGCGCCAGGCCAGCCGACCAATCACGAGCGTGGGAACCTCCGCCCGAGCGAGGAAGGCACACGTACATACACACGCACATTCTACCACCTCGCTGCTCCTTCTCGCTCTCTCTCCTTGCAATTCACTCTACATATCTTATACTCTATCAATGATATAAAATACTTCCAAGTGTCACAGACAAGAATAAAGACCACCACTGATCTGTCTGTGACAACATGAATACTAAGAAAGAAAGAACATCATTCTACGATTATTATAGCCCATTTCACTGCCCCGGCGAGCGCTAGCGAGTACGAGTACATTCTGGCAAGCTGGCCAGCGTAACATGTGCCTCAGGAATCCATATTAGGTCCCCTGTTATTTGTTACATATGTCTAAGACTTTGATACCTATTCTCTTTGCTAACGACACATATCTTTTTGGGAGAGTACAAATGTAGATAGTGTTATTACAAAAATATATGAAGTAGACCTACCAATAAAAGTAATTGAATGGGTATATGTAAACAAATTATCACTAAATTTGGACAAAACTAATTATATGGTATTTTATATTAAAGGTGAAAAGGGTAAACATAATGATAATGTTTGAATACACAATACAGACGGTACATATCTAAGGAAAGTAAGGAATGTAAAATTTCTGGGTGTTACAATTGATTCAAAATTATCTTGGTCAGACCACATTACAACTATTAAAAACAAATTTGCGAAGGGAATAGGTATCGTATGTAAAGCCAGGAGAGTGCTTAAGGGAGCTGCCCACCTAGCTGTTTTGCTCTTTCTCTCCTTCTCTCTTTGGCTTGTATCCATTCGGACCCATTCAGCCTACTGTTTTTAGACGTTTAACCCCATCCAGGTGTCAATATTTTCCTGGCGAGGTGTAGCGGAAAATGTGTCCGGCGAAGCCGGATTTCTCCATACAATGCTGGCTCGCTATTGCTCTCCAGAAATAAATCGACACCTGGATGGGGATAAACATCTTAAAACAGTTGGCTGAATGGGTCCGAATGGATACAAGCCAGGGAAGGAGAGAAAAGGAGAGAAAGATAAAACAAAACGGTGACCCCCTTTAATAATGTTAGTGCTTTAGTAACTCTTTACTACAGTTATATTTATCCATATCTTACATATGATATTGAAGTGTGTGGAACAGAAAGTGAGTGTTTTATTGATTCTCTATTTATATTACACACACGGATAATTCGAATTATGTGTTCTGACCCGTATCGAACTCACACTGGACCTTTATTTGAATCTTTAAATATTTGTACTCTTTAAAAGCTCTCTGCATGATGTATAAATGTATGAACGATTTACTACCATTGAATATTAAAGCAATGTTTGTGAAATACGAAGAGATATATGATTACCCTACAATAAAAAGGAAAAAGCTTCACGTGCCGAGGGGAAGAACGGTTTTGGCTTAAAGATTGAGAATTTTATGCATAGTTCATTGCATGAGAACGAGAATGAAATAACAACAAACTGTCTAGGTAAAGCAAAATGTCTATGAATATTTATATATATATACGCATTCACATCAAATACGAGTAGCACCACAATAGTTTCAACATTAAAATTGTTTACACAGTACACTACTATTACGATACACTTTATATAATAATTACGTAAATGGATGAATTGTATAATACATAACAATATCATAAAGTATTTTAGTACACGTATCACACTAACACTCACGATCTTTGGTCCAGACGCAATAGTATAACCTCCATTTTTAAAGACTGGAACAGTACACCTCAGCATGTAGGAATGAACAAAAAGGTAAAGCATCTGGAATTCTCCATTAGGAAAGTCCTATTCCGTGCAGTATTATGTGTGCTTATCGGTTCCATTTCAGACATTTATTCTGAAACAAGCAGTTTACCATTATTATGGCATAGTCATGGTAACTCTGAGAGGTATGATATATGATATACAGATGGAAATTGACCTGGTCAAGGCTCTAGACGAAGTTTCAACACATTCCACGTCCAAAATCTTGATTGGAGAGTACAATGTCGTATTCCACTATGGGATAGCTTGAACAAAAATAAGACTACCATAAAAATGCAGGAAGCAACATTGTCCACAGTGTTTTTGATATAATTATGCAGGAAGTCAAGGATATATTTGAGATCCCCCAAACACTACCTGTCATTAAGAGGTCACATCAATGTAACCTGAAACTCTTCCACCCTTGCACTGGCCCGGCCTAAAGTTTCCCCCTATAGAACAGCCTATGTCTATGCTATTCAATGCCAAGAATACTACATATGGGTCTTCAGCAGGTATATGTCGGAAGCAACGACAGTCAGCTCGTACCTGGACTCCGACGCATCACCTCTGCAACCAGCACTCCCCTTCCTAGTATATTATGGAAAATCAACAGTGGAGCACTACACGCCCATCCATAAACCATCATCATGTTCATATAAGACGGCATGGTGCAACTTTTAACCTTGCAACCTGTGGCAAGGTATGTCTACTGGTGCTCGATCAGATGGGGATCAAGTAGAACTTACAAGGCTGGAGAGACCTGCTAATTATTTAGGGAAGAGCCCAATAACCTGATTCATCAAGCAACCTAAACTATTTAGGTGTCTTGGCAGTATATGTGGCTATTTAGGCTAAATAGCCACGGCATCCATACACCAAGGTGCCTATACTGTCAAACCACGTATTATATCATGGTATCCATCCACCAATTAGCCTCTTATACTGCCAAGATACCTATACTACCAAGGTATCCATCCACCAATCCACCTATACTGTCTAGGCACCTATAATATCACGGCATAGATCCACTAAGCCACCGAGTCGGTTATATTATATATTTAGCCAATATAATCCACCCATCCTTCAACCACCAACAGTATACTACCAAGCCAGCCAGCCAAAATGAGGTGGAGTGGACTTACTACAGAGCTTGTAATTCTACAGAACCGAGTTCAAATTCTGATGTCCAATCCTCAAACTCTGCAACTATTCAATATTTGAAATGTAAGTTCTACACATGTATTAATTGCTCATATTTTATAAAACATATCTTCATAATGATCAATTCTTGATGTAGATACTATGCATTGTTCAGATAAGCTATGCCTGTATGTGTGTAACTGTTCAGTTATCTTGCTTTTGTCTATACATTTTGGCACCTCTTCTACTTGTTTCTGTACTTTGTTATGCTTGTTCTGTATTTCCTTGCATATCTATAACATAACTCTCTTTATCTATATTCATTATTGAATAATGCCATTCACATGGTTGACGACAGAATTGCCAAGACTTTAGTTCAATTGCTACTATTCTACTATAGTGTTCTCAAGGAGTCTAGCATTGTCTCTTGAGTTAGTTAGTTATGTAGAACAGATTAACCAGACCACTAAGCTTCCATACGGAACTCTCATAGATCTGGCCCGAAGGATTAGATCATATTACTGAAAGGAGCTTAAGGAGACGCAAAAAACGGACGATGGGGGGGAAGGAAAATGACGGAGAATCGGATAAAAGGTCAGTGAATGATTTAGTACCAAAACAAACCGTACGCAGACGGGCAGTATCTGGGAAGTCAAAGACGTGGCGAACAGTTAGAGGGAATGACAGGAGGAGCAGGTAGGGGGCAGAGTGCGGGGAGTGGACATCAAATAACCGTGAGTCAGCCGGGAATGGCCTATCCTAAGTCTAGTTAGTAAAACTTCCTCACACCTGTGAGACCTGGAAGACGCGGGCCAAGGACGGACAGAAGGTTTGATTGCACAGAGTTTATTATTGCAGGGTAGAGCATCCCAATGAGATTGCCACGTGCAAAGAATAGAATGCTTGAGTAAGGACAGCCAATCACCTAACGGAAGGTGGGGCTGGCGAGGGATCATTAAAATAGCATCCTTAGCCTCAGCATCGGCGTCTTCATTGCCACGGACACCGATGTGAGCAGGAATCCAACATAACTGGACCTGGAATCCACATAGGCTCATATCGTGGAGAGCGTGTTTTATGGCTAAAACTATTACGTGGGAGGACGAATAAGCACGGAGCGCTTCGAGGGCAATACGAGAGTCACTGTAAATTATAAAGGGCTGTTGAGGGGTGTCACATATAATGTCAATAGCGGATTGGATAGCTAAAAGTTCAGCAGTAAAGATAGAGGCTTGGGGCGGGAGAGAAAACTGAAGGAGCTTAGTAGAGGACACAGCAGCGAGGCCCACCCCAGAGTCAGTCTTAGACCCGTCAGTGAAGATGGCAAAATGGGGGCCTTTACGACGTATGTGTTCGAGTGCGTGTTGGCAGTGATGGCTAGGGACAAAAGGATATCTCTTAGAGAGGAAGGAGAGGTGAGTGCAAACATTGGGGAGAGAGATAACCCATGGGGGGGAAGGGGAGACAACAGGCGGCGAAACAGCAATGTGAAAGTCAAGAGAGTTGAGGAGAATTGTAGCACGAATCGGAAAGGAGGGGGAAGATGGACACGGATCGGGAATGAAGATATCACTGAAAAGGGAATTAGTGGGAGAGTTACTATGTTTAATTTTTAATGCACGGCGCATCGTAACTCAATCGCGATGGAGGGAGAGTGGGGGCTTGCCACTCTCAGCTAAGACGGAGGTATTTGGGAAAGCTCCAGTACAGAGACGCATCCCTGCGTGTGAACAGGGTCCAACATCTTCAAAACGGAAGCAGAGGCAGACCCATAAATGGCGCAGCTGTAGTCGAGGATGGAAAGAACCACCGCCTTGTAGAGCATCAACATAGTGGTACGTCTGGCACCCCAAGTGGTATGGGATAGTTTTCTGAGGAGGTTGAGAGCATGAAGGCCTTTACCTTTAGTATACTGAACATGGTCTCTCCAGTTGAGATGTTGGTCAAAGATTACGCCTAAGAATTTAACACTGGGATAGAAAGAAATCTGAGAGGGTCCCATTCGAAGCGATATTGACTGGCCACGGAACCAGCGTTTGTTTCGATAGAAGACTATTGCCTTAGTTTTCTCAGCCAAAAACTGAAAGCCAACTGAAGATGTCCAGGCGATCACCCGTTGGATGGAGATATTGAGTATACGTTGAGCATGTCTGAGGGTACGGGCAGTGCAATAGATGGTAAAATCATCGACGTACAGGCTGCCATGGACTTCCGGCAGCAATTGTTGAATGACTTTATTTATGGCCGCGGAAAAAAGTTTGCTGCTGAGAACGCTGCCCTGGGGAACACCATTGACGAGTGGAAAGACATTAGAAAGAATTCCCTCCACTCGAGTCTGGAATGTTCGATCAGAAAGAAAGTTGGAAATTAAAAAAGGTAGATGGCCACGGGCACCACTATCATGAAGTAGTTGCAGGATGGGACGCCGCCACGTGGTATCATATGCCTTCTGGATGTCAAAGAAAACGGCGACGGTGATGGACTTACTTTCAAAGCCACGCTTGATATGAGATTCTAATAACGTAAGCGAGTCCAGAGTAGATCGATCTTTCTGAGAGTCAAATTGGGTCGGAGTGAGAATAGTGTTTTGACGGAGGAACCAAGTAAGTGTAGTATTGACCAATTTCTCCATTAATTTACAAAGACAACTGGTGAGGAATATTGGTCTATAACTCGAGGGCAAGCTCGGGTTGGGACGACAATAGCATGTTTCCATGAGGTAGGAAATTGATGACGGATCCACACCTGATTATAAAATTGCAAGAGGTAGGATTTAGCAAGGGGGGCTAAGTTAGTGAGTAAGGTCAAACTTATGTTATCTTGGCCAGGAGTGGAGTTAGGAAAATTGGAGAGTGCATGTTCAAATTCATCCATAGTAAAGCATGCATTATAATCAAAGGTGTCTGGTGAAGAGAAGTCGAGGGGGATCGACTCCATTTCAAGTTTATGGCGGCGGAAATTATCGTCTAACCTCTCATTACTGCTGACATGGGCAAGATGTTGACCCAAGAGGTTCGATATCTCAAGGGGATCGTGAACAGTACGGCCACCGTGTACCAAAGCATGGCATGGAGGGGCAATGTGAAGGCTGTTAATATTCCTGAATTTATGCCAAACGCATGATATCGGGGTAGACGGGGAAATGGTGGAGACATAAGTTTTCCAGGATTCGGATCTACTACGGATGACTTCTCGACGGAATTTAGCTGATAGTCGATTGTACTGAGGTTTAATGGCACATATATCCATCAATAACGAGATGGAATGGCATAGAAGGTCATGACGTAAAGGTAAGCGTGAACATAAAGAATTGTAACGTTTATTGAGACTATCGAGGCGGCGGCCTAATGCATGTTTACTTTTAGAAAGTGGATAAGGTGCTGTCCCACCAGGGGAGTCGACGACGTAGGGGGGAAGAAGTCGTCTGGGGTATAGACTTAGTAGCTGCATTAGTAAAAAAAATAACGAGGAATGAATGCGGTTCATCAGGATCCCGTAAGGGATTAAAAGGTGGGATTTGTCTGGTGTGGAGGACATATTGTCTCTTGAGTGGCATGATTGTATATATATATATATATATTATGTACTACTTATTTTCTTATTCCAAATATACTACTACGGTGGGGGATAATTCGACAGTCATTTAGAGGTTCGTATACTTTATTTAACAACACTTACTACTACCCTAGTAACTATTTCTCTGTTCGGGCCAAAATGAGTTCAAGACACAGATTGAATTTTTTCGTCGACCCAGCATAGGTTGTACATTGGAACTCTAGAGCTCCCGTTACAACCTATTTGGATTCCCGCTATTCAGGTATTGACTCACTTCGACTTCGATCCAAAGTCACGTTAATAGTCTCTAAAATAATATAGTTTTACCGGGCCCTGCTGTGTCTACTCCATAGACCAGGGCATTAATACATCTAACCTTTATTTCCCTATATAGAACAAGAGATTTATTCTTATTTAAACTCCAAAATAAGATAACTTTACCGGGCCTTACTGTGTTTTCTCAGAGACCAGGGCGTTACTACCTCTGACACATTTAGATTATATATTATCTTAACCCTATACATATTATCTACTCAAACGACCAGGGCGTTACTACACTTGACCTCGATTGTCCTATCTATAACACTCTTAGCTTATATGTTCTCTTAACCCTGTTACCAATAAGTCATATGTTACATATACCACCTATTCAATAATAAAACTCAGTAAATGGCTTAATATGATCAGTACCTCAAAACCCCTACAAGAACAAGATTCATTGCTTTAATCCTCTACATAGATACTATGATTACATTATTATCCTGGACTTCATGCTCGTAACGCTTACCACGAACTGACCGAATATTCCTTCAAACAATATAATTGATAATGTTTCCTGTATAACAAAAAACATCGTAGATCATACGGACTAGTGTCCTCCCTACCTATTTCTCAAACTAAAGCTGATATAATTGCAACTATTCTTTATTTCCACTGAGCCTCATAGTTGCTTATCTATTTAAGAATTATCCCCTCTTACTTTAATTTTAATATCTAGTTGCTGTCCTACCAGATCCTATACTATTGATAGCTAATCGGCATGGAGCCTTCTCTATCAAGAATAACTATTATCCTATTAATAGTGTTGCCATCTTACTGCCATTCAGATTGTGTAAATTACATTTATTATTTTACAGAGCATATTTATTGATACAATTATAATTATTCTGTACATTGTAATTTGTCTAAAACTGAACTGTTATCTCTAATCATATATTATAATGGAACAAATCAATAATCAAACAATAATATAGTACTAAACCATTCCTAAACATAACAAGTAATATTATAAAAGATAATGACAAAATAATATATATATATATATATATATATATATATATATATATATATATATATATATATATATATATATATACAGCAAATATCCGATGCTCAGGTGCACAATACATATAACCAGATAAACATATGTACCTGAATAGTTTGACTACTTCGGTTGTTAACCTCACCAGAATGGTCAGACGTCAACCTACAAAGTTATAATTTACAGTCTTACGATCTGGACATATTTTTCTGGCTCGTTTTATTTAATTATTTTCGAGGAGGAGATTTAAAAGGATGTTATTCATTGTGTACAGTCAATCATTTACATTCATAGTGTTGTTATATGCTCTGATCAATGCAGACTCAGCAACAAGACTTTCATAATAGCAGCCTGGGCCGGTATTTATAAAGCACTTTTAGGCCTAAAAGTAGCTTTTAAAGATGGCGCCAACTTTTAAAACTTAAAAGTTGGGCAAAACAACTTTTAGCGGCTAAAAGTAGCTTTTAAACCCAGCGAAAACTAAAAGCTCCCCTTGAGACTGTTAGCGCTTAAAAGTTACTTTTAGAGGACGATGAAGATGATTGAATAACAAATCCGCCACCCCCTGCCAAGGAATGTTCATGTTAGAAAGATTAATTGGATTAATAGGCCTATAGCGAGTTAATCGAAGTACACCATTTAAACCATGAAGGAGACAGAATAACAAAGCTCTTAACCCAGAGATGAAAGTGTGTAGGCCTAGTACCCTACGTTATTTGGCAACGGTCAAAATGTAACTGAATGAGTAACTCATGGTGGTATGATTGTAGGTTAGATATATTATAAAGTGCAGTATGTTAGGTAACTCTTGATTTTATCCATAAATTCCATATACCACCCCGCACATCATACTACCCAAAGGTGATCCACTGTGTGTTCTCCAACGAATAAGCTATATTAGAAAGTAACCTACCACCTTATATATCAACCTACTTTAAACATTTCGATTCATACTGTATATAATTTGTCCGACTACATTTTTTGCCGCGGTCGGTCTCTCTATTTTTAGATGGGTAAATCCTCCTCCTCCTCCGCCCACAACCTCGACAGTTCCAGCGTCCTCGTTGACAAATGCCTATACTGTACTTGTTGGAAGAACACTAACAAATAGACCAAATTAAAGGAGTGTAGAAGGACTAAGATATAATATTGGATTGTCACAAGATAGGCCTATTTCATAACATCCGAGAACAAGTAGCCTATTTGCACCCTATTTTTTTCGAAAATTACCGTAAACTGGGGTGATTTCGGATACGATAAGGATAAGGATATTATGGGGGATAATTTTAGGAGGTTTCCTGGATTACGGCGCACGGCGCATTATCACTACACATCACTTGACCTAGTTAAATCTCTAGAATGTGTTTACAGTCATGAGAAATTGTAAAAAACAAACTCGAAACATTTCCGAAATTACCCCACTTTACGAATTGTGAAAACTCGCGAATTTGGCAACGATCTCAGATGCTGCCACACCGGAGTATGCAATTGTTTTGGTATGGTAAATATATTACCCTTTCAATTTAGCAATATATAATAGATTTCACAATAACAAGATATTGCATAATTACCCTAATGTTTTATAGTAATTAGTATATGCAATTAGAAGCCTATACTTACCTATTAAACGTTATTCATCGATTGTAATCTTGCTAGATGTAGCGAACTAGCGGTTGTGGCAGCCTTCTTAACGCTTCCACTAAAAGCTGCTTTTAAATATTTTATGAATAACTTTTAAGGATTTTCTTTTAGTTAACATTACTTTTGGGGAAATGTTTAAATTATTTTATAAATACCGGCCCTGACCAGTAGATCACTTTAGCTTCATCCCAATTCACATTATCGATTGGGTTCTTGTTCTGACGGTACTGATTGTCGATGCTGCTTGACCCTTTCCTATAATCTGTTTTTTTCCCGTCTGTTGTATGTATAATCTAATTAATTTATTTCACTCCCAACACCAAACACCTCTCAATGAAATTCATGAAAGCACGTGATCCTCCCGGGATTCGAACCTGGGTTAGTAACCAATGCAAATCTTAAACACTAACTGTTACACAATCAAGACAGTTAAAGGTTAAGTACATGAAAACGATTTTATATCCAATTATCGAATATTGGTTATCAATCTAATCATGTGCTCAGACCCAACTGCACACTGAATAGCTTGATGTTTAAGTGAAAGGAAATTGCATACGTTACACGGAATTAAATTTACATCACCTGTATACATTTTAAGGCTGTTTAAAGTCAAAGTAGTCTTGATGGAGTTTTCATAATTGAATACTACATTTATGTTCAAATACTTAAGATATGCTGCTAGTGGTGTTAATTCATTGTGATATCGCAAAACTAATATATTTGACTTTGAAAAATGAGCTTTATTACCTACATGATAGAAAGTTTGTTTTGGCTTTGGCTAAGCTTTGGTCCAGGATACTTTTAGGGTAGCATAGTGTTTTGGCTAGGTTATATATTTGTTTGTATTGATAATCTATATGTTCTGGGTTACATATCCTTAACCCCTTCTGTACCAGCGACGTCTTTGTAGTTCTATTCTAGCTATATTTAGACGATTGTGTGTGTGACGCCTGCAGCTCAGCAGAACGCCATGTGGGCTCAGCCGCTCGCTTGGCCACTCGCTAGCACTCGCCGGGGCAAGGTATTTGGCTACAGTCTATCTACATGTTGTTCTTTCTTTCATAGTGTTCGTGTTGTTACAGACAGTCCCGTGGAGGTCTTTGTTTTCGTCTGTGACAACGGGAAGCATTTTATATCATGAGTTGAACATAGGATGCATTGTATATAGTTAAGGAGAGAGAATAATATAGGCAGTGGGGTGGTAGTGTGTGCGTGCGTATACATATGCTGCCTCCCCCCTCGCTTTGTAGGCTCGCGCGCGTGCCGTCTCGCGCCTCTTGATTGGCTGGTGGTTCCTGGCGCCTTCTGCAGCCCTGCTGCCTGGTGACGTAGCGGCCTGTGATTGGCTGACCACCATGCCTTTGTGTGTGATCCTGGAGGGGTCCCGAGGAGTTCCTTCCTCAGAGCTTTCCTGACTAGCATACCCTTCACATGTCCCTTGCCCCCCTGTCTCCCGACTTCTACCTATAGAGCACTTTCTCTCTCTCTCAACTTCTTACCTCTCATTCTTCTACTCTATTTAATATCATAACTTCCCTTTGGTTCTGCACGATTTCATATATCGGCCATCGTATTATATGCTGAAGCTCTCAGATAACACATGTTTAGTTAGGCATTTTGGAAGGGTTACCATTTTTGTCTGTAGAGGTTTGACACACTCACGGTGTCTCCCTTGCTGTATCTTGGTGGTCTGCTGGGGGATTTAATGCTAGACTGGGATAAGGCTACTGGTGTTGTGATTTCCGATGTGTACTAGATTTTGTTGAACCTGTACAATCGCAACGGAGACGTGGGAAGCCTAGGTGGTCTTTCTGACTGTGTACCTTGTGAGTTTAGCGCTGTGTTGCGAGTGAGGGCTTGTGCCTCTGCCACCCAACACTGTGCTAACTCGTTTGCTTTGACTTTGAGAGGGTCGCCAGGAGAGAACCAGATACTAGCGATCTGGATCTCTCAAGAGAGCACCCCGTCAATTAACGTAATTTGGCCGCACAGCCTTAAGGACTTCGCTAGGCTACGAGCCGCTTGCTCAGCCATTGTTTCCTAGCCTACTACATCCCAGCTAGACTTTATTCGCCTAGCAGATACCAGATTTAGATTATAAACTCTTTCTGTTATGTATGCATTATTATTCACGGCATTTATTAGTCTAGGTTGTTGTTGAGTTGCACAACCCTAGTAGGCTGTTTCGTTGATGAGGAAGTACTTCTTTTGCTGTTTGAGTTCCTACTATTGCGCAGTTATTATTCCCGTGCCAGTTAACCCTATATGTCCTTACAATTGTCATATCCTGTTCCTGCTTTATACTACAGTTCAAAATCCGATACGATCATCTTACCCCAGCATCAGACTTTCTTCAGAAGATTCCTGCTCGATGCTTTGGGACTTTCGTTCACTTTCTTTAGTATAGGAGTGACAGTTCATTATTGTTTAGAGAAACTTTAAATATACCTTCTTCTAGTTTGCATTAAATCATTGCAGTGATTTAATTTAGATTTCTATCTTTTCCTAGTATACCTTATTACCGTAATTGTATGTTGTTGTGATCAGGCTGTATCAGAGATCATCAGCCTGTAGTAGTAGTGCACTTATACTGAATTATAGGATACCCCGTTATCGCAGATTTAACTCTGGAGGGTATAGGTGTTTTTGTGCGCCGGCATTATAAGTTCAGGGGTTGGATCTAGTGTTACCGTTGTGGCTTTGTGCTTTCCTAGTCCAATGATTAAGAGCCCTTGTTTTATACGAGCCCCGGTCGTAACAAATGGCGACCTTGCTTAGGATTTTGTGAACTTAAGAGAAATATTGCAGGAGTGTTGTGGTCATTTGTTTTTGTTTAAAGGAATATATTGGACACGTGGAATTTTTTTTGGCAAGTAGTATAACACTTAAGAGTCTTCAAGCATTGTTTGAGTGAATAGTGCTACATAAGAGTTTAGGTACTTCTATTTTGTTTTATATAAACGTTGAGAATTTTTGGTGGACACTATGTCGAACGACGGATCAATGTACAGTGAGGACACAGTAAGGGAAGCAGACTCTGAGGTGCAGCAGCGGGCTTTGTTAGATGACATTAGAGTTATAACTAGTGAGGAGGATGCAAGGAAGTTTCTGGAGATACCTATTATTGCTGACCGGGTGTCGGGGATTGATCGGTATGGTCTCCAGTGTTTGGCCACGGTCATGGGGCATGTGGGCACTAGCAGCATGTCGAGAGGTGACCAGGTGGCCTGTGTGCTCGGCGGGGTGCGTGGGGCTTCGGGTGGAGCGGGAGCTGGGGCACCTTCGGCCCAGCCCCCATTCCACTCGACTCCTACCATGGCGCCCCCTCAGGCTCCGGAGTCGGGTACGTTCCCGCAGGCCGATAGTCACTGGCAGCGTGGTTTGTCGCAGGGTGGGTCTCCAATTGTTACATCTCCTCCTCCTCAAGGTTTAACTACAGATATGCTCTTCCAGCTTGAGATGGCTAAGATGCCGCTGCAGCAGAAGCGGGAATCTGAGCAGCAGCAGCGGGAGTTTGAGATGGCTAAGATTCAGGCTGAGGAGAGAAGGGCCAGATATGAGACTGAGGAGAGAAGGGCCATACGTGAGGCTGAGCTTCAGACTGAGGAGAGAAAGGCCAGACATGAAGCTGAGCTTCAGGCTGAGTCTACGAAGTACTGTGCGGACATAGATCTAGAGAAGTCTAGGGTGGAGTCGACAGGGCAGCGTCTCGGTTCTGGGAATCGAGGTCTTGATCAGTCTTTATCGCACCTTCTTAAGTTAGTCCCTGTATTTGACGAGTCGGGTGTCACTGAATTTTGTATGCGTTTTGAGAAGAAGTGCCGGGAGCACCAGTGGCCCGAGGTTAAGAGGGCAGCCCTTCTTTCCTCTAGATTGGTTGGCAAAGGACTCAAGGCATATGATGCGTTGCCCTTGGAGTCATGCATCGATTACGAGGTATTGAAGGAGGCTGTCCTGCGGGCATATGAGTTACAACCAGAGACGTACAGATTGAAGTTCCGGGGAGTAACGAAGGGTCGTGAGTGCACTTTTGTTGAGCATGCCCGGGATCTGTCCGATGCATTTAGAAACTGGCTGCGTTCTGAGAAGGCATCGACGTTTGAGGAGTTGAAACAGCTGATGCTTCTAGAACAATTTTTTAAGTGTACGGGCAGCGATCTGACTTTGAATCTTAAAGAGAAAAACCCAAGAACTCTTCAGGAGGCAGCTGAGATGGCTGACCTTCGGATGTCACTGATTCGTGGGTGCGGGTCTGCACAACGGAACGATGCAGGTAACAAGGGGCGCAACACTCCACCCCCCCCGAGTCAGTGATACACCATATAACCATTACAACAAGAGCAACGATAATAAGTCTGACCATAAACCTAATACCGTCCCGTTTAAGAAGGGTCAGGGCCCTTCCCCACCTCAAGGGAAGTCCAAGGGGGAGTTAGAGTGTTTTCATTGTCATGAGAAGGGCCATTTTGCAAGAGCCTGTCCAAGCAAGCTACCTAATGCAGTCGTGTCTTTGGCTCGCAACATTGGGGTGTCCCCTAAGTCGTCTGAGTTTGCCCGGGGTATAACATCAGAGGCTGGGACACAGCCAGTGGAGAAGAATCCGGAAGGCTCGAACCCTGTCTGCGATGTCTTTTGTGACCATCGAGGGCATGGCTGCGTGAAGTGGGCTGGTAAGAAGCATGGAGTTGAGCTGTTGCGAGACACGGGTGCCTCTCAGACTTTAATGAAGAACTTTACTGGTAGACCAATAAACGCGGCACGGGTGGTTGTGGTGCAGGGTATCAATGCTGTCAAGTCATACCCGTTGGTCAGGATGGAACTTGAGGTGGATGGTGTGACTCGAGAGTTGGATGTAGGTGTTGTGGAGAACTTGCCTGTTGGGGGCATCGACCTCCTTCTCGGCAACGACTTTGCGGTGCCTACTTCTGAGGTTTCACCCTTAGTCGTTGCCGAGAAGCCGACCGACGTGAGTAGGGAGGAACAGGAGTGGGTAGAAAAATGTCAAGTACAACCTATGGCGTGCGTTGTTACAAGACCTCTTGCATCCAAAGTGTCACAGCCTATTCCTCAGTCTTCTGATCAACGGAGGAACGGTTGGAAGAAGATGGCTAATGTTGGTAACAGTTTGAAGAGTTTAGTACCAGCACCTCTTCTTGGCAACTCAGTATTGGCACCATTGTTGGAGTCTGGAGAAGCCCCAGGACCTGTCACAGCTAGTGAGGAGGTAGGGCAGGAAGAGACTCCGAGGCAGCAACGTTACACACGGAGAGAAAAAAGGGTTGCTCAGTTTGATATTGGGGGAGGACTTGGGTTGCTTCGGAAGCATCTTGACAGGTTGGTTCCCTCAGATATTTGTAAACTGCAGTTGGAGGATCCGGAAGTTCAGAAGTGTGGTAATGGTGCTATCGAGATCAAACACGAGGACGGGGAAACATGTCATGTGAACCTGTTTGAGGAGTTTGTGAGGCAACCACCTGAGCAGCCTACTGTCCCTGCGTTGGTCTGCAGCGGCCAAGGTGGAGAAGGAGAGGGGGGCAGTAGGGCACAGGTGGAGGAGAGTAGGGATTTTCATGTCTCGGCGGAGCAGTGGGCGGGGGACACGAGTCTGGTGGCTGTGGAAGCGCTAGAGCACCTGCCTGAGCAGCAGTGTGCAGCGCTCCAGCACCAGCTCGGTTCATACCCCACTGGTCGTGCCGAGCCCCTGAGCCTCACAACTCAGGCGGTGCAAGATGTTCAGCGGGCAGGTCACGTGAATGTTGGGAGACCGTTAGCCTTGTTGTTTCGGTGGTTCAAGGTGGGCGACGAGGCTTTGGCATAGTTGCCAGGTCTGGGTCGACCCATGGCTGCCAAGGGTGGTGGTCAAAAGGAGGACTTTGAGCAGATTGGTGAGGTTGGCTATGGCATAGAAGAGCCCAGTCGTCGCATAGCCTCCCAATGCTGCTCTAGTCGATTGCAACAGCCCTACCATAGACCGACTGTATCTGGCCATGTCGCTAAAAGCAGTGATGCTGCGCAGGCAGATGTAGTCGTAAGGAATGCGGGGGTGTGCATGTACGGTATCGGCGGGGAAGCCTTAGCAATAATGAACTATGGGAGTGACTGCACAGGTGGTACTGATTGTCCCCCTCATGACCTGGCTGTCCTAGGGACGAAGGTGGAGAAGGAGGGAGACTACAGGTTAGAAGCTGCGGTCTCGGCTGGGTTGTGGGAGGGCACTAGGATTGTTGTTCTGCGAGATAAGTTGTTTACTAGGCTGTGGCAGTGCATCCGCATGTTTGTTGCTTCTCCAGGCCTGATGTACGGGGTAGAATCCGACATGGAGGTTGGAGACAGTGCGAGGCTCAGTTTAATTCCCTACTGTATAAATCCTTCTAAAAAGCCTGTTGTGAAAACAGAGCTAGACGACATGTGGAAAAAGGGTCTGAGGGATAAAGGATATTGTGAGTGGTCGTTGCCAGTGAGTTTGCAACCGGAGTTAAGTGGCAAGATCAGTGTGTGTGCATTATCCCTGACAGACACCTATCCATTGCCCAAGGGTCGGAGGGATAAGGAATGTCGTGAGTGGTCGTTGCCTGTAACTTTGCAACCTGTGTTAAGTGGCAAGATCAGTGAGTGTGTTGATTGCGAGAGTGTGTGTGCATTATCCCTGACAGACGCCTATACCTTATCGAGAGTTGACGACACCATAGACCGCCTCGGGGCTGCATCACCTATCACGAAGGTAGAACTAGTGAAAGGTTATTGGCAGGCCCCGTTGCCAGAAAGAGCGAAGAGAAATGCCAGTCTTGTGATGAACTGGACAGTTTTTCAGTGCCAGGTGTTGTTGTGCTGCCGGAACACAAGTTGGATGTGTGGCATGCTAAGGGCACTGATAATGTTTTGGCTGATTGTTTGTCACGGGAGGGTTTGTTTGCAGGAGAACCCTCACCGTTCAGTCAGTGTGTGTTGAGAGTGGAGAAAAATCAGGCTGCCCCTGTAAGTGCAGCCGCCATAAACATATTAATAAAATGAAAATTCTATAAAAACTCTTTCTTTAATAGTTAAATTTTGTTTAAGTATGTTATAGCTAAAGTTCTGAGTCGAACCTGTGCTTCTCTCAGAAGGCTGGGCTAGTAGAAGCTCGCTCTAGGAGCATAGCAGTATGAATTGAGCTATTGTGTTGGGAGGGGTTGTAATTTTGTTTTATGAGAACTGAGCTTTGCCTTCTTTGTTGCGAAGTGGTTAGGGGTGGCGAGTTTTATCGGGGTTCTGCTTGTCAGATATAGAGCTCATGGTTGAGCGTCTAATATCTTGGGTGGGGTGTGACGCCTGCAGCTCAGCAGAACGCCATGTGGGCTCAGCCGCTCGCTTGACCACTCGCTAGCACTCGCCGGGGCAAGGTATTTGGCTACAGTCTATCTACAATGTTGTTCTTTCTTTCAGAGTGTTCGTGTTGTTACAGACAGTCCCGTGGAGGTCTTTGTTTTCGTCTGTGACAACGGGAAGCATTTTATATCATGAGTTGAACATAGGATGCATTGTATATAGTTAAGGAGAGAGAATAATATAGGCAGTGGGGTGGTAGTGTGTGCGTGCGTATACCTTTTTTTTTTTTTTTTTTTTTTTTTTTTTTTTTTTTTTTTTATGATATGGTCAGGAAGGTAAAGTAGGAAATTATGAAGTACAGTAGAAGGGAGAAGGTTAGTGGGCCGGCCACCTTGCAGTATTTATTTAGGTTTTTGCATATTTTTACATAATTCTTCTGCCTTAGGCAGGTAAAGCTAAGCTAGCTAAGTTTTTCTTAAAATTTGTGTTTACATGATGTACTTTGGGATTCGTTTAGGTTTAGGTGAACATATTATCATTATAATAATGTATTGGATTTACAGTTTTATGAACTTAAGTATTAAGTGTATAGTGGATCTGGTTCATTTCTTCCTATAGCAGTTAGGCTGCTAGGAAAGTTCCTATTAAAATTGTTTATATGTGGGTGTCTTTCTCTTAAATCATTGTATAAGTTTTCATTTATTAGTTCAATTCTTTCCCAGATCTTTTTCGCTCTATGGTACAGTTTAACATTTAATGGGCTTATTTTTGCTATGTGGTGTAAATCTTGAGTTGTATGTAAATAAGGGTATCTTGTATTTGTTGCAAATCTGAGAGCTTTGTTTTGTACTCGTTGTAATGTTAGTATTTGTGATTTGCTGAGAGCCAGTGTAGGTATTGGGGGGCATTCAAGGATTGGGAGGACTAAGGCTTTTATTAAATGTATTTTAATAGGTGTACTGAGGTTTCTAAAACGGAAGAGTTTGCTCAGGGCATGGATAACTCTTCCCTTTCTTTCACTTACGTTAGTGATATAGCTTGTACTTGAGATTTTAAGTCCAAGGGATTTTCCATTTTGTTGGAAATTAACTAGGTTTTCATTTATTACCAAGTCTTCATTTTTTTGGGAGCCGATTGGAATGATGGCGAACTTATTGACATTAGTTTTAATCTTCCATTTTTTTTCATATGTATTAATTGTCTCGACTTCTAGTTTTTTTCTTGCGTTCATCATGTGCTTGGATTTTCCCTGATAATGGATTATCTGGGTGATATCGTCCGCATAACTGATATTTAGTCCTGTGTGAGAATTAGGTGTATCTCTGGTGTATATTATGAAGAGAGTGGGTGACAAGACGCTGCCCTGAGGTACTCCACAACTTAATTGAAAGTACTCACCAAGGTAAGAGTTTATTTTAATTCTGGCTTTTCTGTCATCAAGAAAATCGCATAAGAGTTGTTCTATGATGACAGGCAAGTCCAGATGTAGAATTTTGTACTTTAGTCCTTGGTGCCATACTTTGTCAAAAGCCTTAGTAATGTCTCTCAGGACTAGGTGGCATTGTACCCTGTCTGCTTTGCTTAAGGCAATTTGGTCTGTTATTACTGCAAGTGCGTGTGTGGTGCCTCTGTGTTGTCTGAAACCGTATTGATTATTGTTATGTTTGTCGTTTATTTCAAGATGAGTTCTTAATCTTGTGTTTATAACTCTCTCGAAGATTTTGCCGGGAACTTCAAGGAGCGAGATTGGGCCGTTAATTGTTTGGATTGTGGGGTGTTTTTCCTGGTTTTGGGATCAATTTTATGGTTGATTTTTTGAATGTGTCTGGAAAGTAGCCTGCAGAGAGTGAAGCATTACAAATATCTCTTAATTTTGAAATTGAAGATTCTGGGAGGTGTGTCAGTATAGTTTTATTGATCCCACTTTCTCCTGGACAGGTATTTTTTGTGTTTTTTATGATGGCTTTAATTTCTGTGTTTGTTATGGGTTTCGTGAGGAAGCTCTGCTCACCAAGTCTGGAAAAGTCTGCTTGATGGTATGGATTTGTGCGATTGAAGTTTTCTTGCATATAGTTGTTAACTCTGTCGTTGTTTTCGTCATCTTCATCATCACTGTCTTCCTCTTCTTCGTTGAGTACTCTCTCCCAAATTCTTCTGTGGATTGTTTCTTGGTTTTGTTCGTCAAAATTTTTGTTATTTTGCTCATCTATGATGTAATGAGTAAGGTGGGCTGACTTCTCCAGTCAGTGATTTGAATTTTCTCCAGAAAACCTCCGGTTCAGAGTATGTAGCTGTTAATTGTGTGAGTGTGTTTTCCCAGTGTATGTTTGCTTCTTCTTGTAAAGTGTGTCTTAGTGTGTTTTGGAGTGTTTTGGATTTGTTGTAATGTACATTAGTCCAGCCATGAGTGTTTGCATGATGTCTGAGTGCAGTATATTGTTGTATTAATAATTGTGTTTCATGGGTAGGTGTAGTGCCTGTTAATTTCTTGAGTCTTGTGTGTGGTATGCATGTGTTGATTGCTTGATTGATTGTGTTATACCATGAATCAATCTCTGTATCAATTTCTTCTAGTGCGGCTTCATTTAGTTCAGTTTGTGTTGTGTGTTCTTCTATGTTTGTTTGAAATCATCCCAGTTTGTCGCTGGAATGTTAGGGCGTGGGGCTGCGGGGATATAGATGGGGGCTGTACTGATTTGGGTTATAATCATTGTGTGGTCACTTGTTGTTAGTGGCCCTTGTTTTATATTAATATTGTGATATGTGTTGTAATTAGTCAACATTGTGTCTGGAGTTGTGGCTGAGTTGGCGGTGAAGAATGTTGGAAAGTGAGGTCCTATATGTTGAATTATTCTGTCTAATATTAATTTGTGTAGTTGTCTTCCTGTTGTGTTGGTATGTCTGTATCCAAATGTTGGGTGGTTTGCATTTAAGTCCCCAAAAAGGTATACCGGTGTATTTCTTCTGAATAATGCTATGTAGTCTGGTGTGGGGATAAACAGTCTACTTGGTGGTGTGTAGTCTGTAGCTATTATTATTGGACCTGTTTCTGTTTGAATTTGTACTGCTAGTGTGTTCGTCAAGAAGTCATCTGTGATTTTGTGTTGTAATTCTTGTCTAATTGCAATGGCAGTGCCATCCATGTGTCTGTTGTATATGTTTGATTTTATTACTTTAAATCCTGGGATCTTTAGACTTTCTTCATTTTTAACACCATGACTTTGTATTAGTATTATGTCTGGTTTGAGTTGTAGATATGTGTTGACTAACTCGTGCTTTCTGTTATTTCATGTGAGTACATTATGTTGAATAATTTTTAGTATTTGAGCCATGTTTGATTAATTTTGTTTTCCCTTTTTGGGCTGTTGTTTGGGTGTGAGTGGGATTTGTATGAAGTTGGGATTACACATTCATCTTTGGCTTTTTTTAGGTTAATTTCATTTACGTGATGGATGTAGTGATTTAGGGGTTTTGCAGTGCTCCTGGTGTTTCGTGCGAGTGTGGGTGTGCTTGTTAGGGCATGGGTTGACTGTGGCTGATCTCCATGTTCTTCTGTGTTATCTTGTTCATTTACCCCTGAGTCCTCTGCTTCGACGTCGACACTGCTGACATCGGAGTCGGTAAATCCTTCACTGCTGCTGCTTAAATCTTGTTGTTGTTGTGGTTCTGGGTCTTCACTGCTGCTGCTTGATTCTTGTTGTTGTTGTGTTTCTGGGTCATTGGTAATATTTTCATTATTTTCGTCTTCTATGTTATCATTGTTATTTGCTTGTGGTTGAGGGTCGGAAAGTATGGATTTCTTCATCTCTGTGAAATTGTTTCCTCTTGTAAATTTTATAGATTCTTCCAGAGTGAACTTGGGAAGTTTTAAGACTGGAAGGCCGTTTTCTTTTGTGTAAGTGGAGAAGTATTTTTGGAAGGAGCCCGGTTCTGACTCGTTTTTAATGTGTGCTGCAATCATTATTGTCATATATGCTGCGCAGTTCAAATCCACATTGCTGTTATTTCGAAGTTGTGGTTGTAGTTGTGCTGGTTGTTGTGCCTGACCATTGTTGGTTACGGTTGCGTATGTGTTGTTGGCTTTCCTCTCTTCTTCTTCCTTCATTCTAGTTTCTTTCTCCTTCATTGCTGTTTTCCTGACTGGGCATTTCATTGCTAGGGTGCGATGATTTCCCTTGCAATTTATACACTTCTTTGTTGAGTTAGGAGGGCAATCCTTCCATGTGTGTTCCTTTTAACTACATTCAGAGCAAACTTTGTATTCATGGGTTTCGTTATGTGGGCAATTTGTTCTTGCATGTTGTTCAACCGCATAGCACAGAGTACAGGTTTGGATTGGGATGTACCTTTCCTGCTTTATTTGGTTTGAGGTCACTGATAGATTGAAGAGTTTTATGCCTTCTTGAGCTCGTAGGGACATTTGTGTATCTTCAAATTTTATCTTGATATTTCCTGATTGTCTCCTTCTGTCTTTGTTTTCAAATTTATAAATCTGGTTGACCTTGGCCCAGGCATTCTGCCTTTCTATTTCTGTTTTGATTAGTTCAGGTGGGTTGTTGTAAGCAAGCTCGTCTAGGTTGAAACATATAATGCTTCTCTTGCACTTGATTTCAATTGGAATGATGGGGGTGAAGCCAGCATCTTTGAGCTTGTTTACTGATTCGTGGGAGAGGATGGAATTTATGTCTTCTTCAGTGGCTGTGGTGATGACAAGACCTCCATTGGCTACGAATACTCTTGTGATGTTGTTACCTATAAGAGTTTCAATTAACTTGAGTTTTGTTTCCCTCTTGTCAGGGAGAGGGTGGCTTATTTTGAGCCTACCCATTTTGCATGTTGTTATTCCTTAATTTTACTTATAGTGTGACACAGTATCATTCCTGCCTATCCGTTGGGCTTGGCCAAAAACAGTACGTTATCCCCCTTCTAAAAGATGGGAAATGCTGTATTGGATTCCAAACTGCGTATACATTTGCTGCCTCCCCCCTCGCTTTGTAGGCTCGCGCGCGTGCCGTCTCGCGCCTCTTGATTGGCTGGTGGTTCCTGGCGCCTTCTGCAGCCCTGCTGCCTGGTGACGTATCGGCCTGTGATTGGCTGACCAGCATGCCTTTGTGTGTGATCCTGGAGGGGTCCCGAGGAGTTCCTTCCTCAGAGCTTTCCTGACTAGCATACCCTTCACATGTCCCTTGCCCCCCTGTCTCCCGACTTCTACCTATAGAGCACTTTCTCTCTCTCAACTTCTTACCTCTCATTCTTCTACTCTATTTAATATCATAACTTCCCTTTGGTTCTGCACGATTTCATATATCGGCCATCGTATTATATGCTGAAGCTCTCAGATAACACATGTTTAGTTAGGCATTTTGGAAGGGTTACCATTTTTGTCTGTAGAGGTTTGACACACTCACGGTGACTCCCTTCCTATATCTTGGTGGTCTGCTGGGGGATTTAATGCTAGACTGGGATAAGGCTACTGGTGTTGTGATTTCCGATGTGTACTAGATTTTGTTGAACCTGTACAATCGCAACGGAGACGTGGGAAGCCTAGGTGGTCTTTCTGACTGTGTACCTTGTGAGTTTAGCGCTGTGTTGCGAGTGAGGGCTTTTGCCTCTGCCACCCAACACTGTGCTAACTCGTTTGCTTTATCTTTGAGAGGGTCGCCAGGAGAGAACCAGATACTAGCGATCTGGATCTCTCAAGAGAGCACCCCGTCAATTAACGTAATTTGGCCGCACAGCCTTAAGGACTTCGCTAGGCTACCAGCCGCTTGCTCAGCCATTGTTTCCTAGCCTACTACATCCCAGCTAGACTTTATTCGCCTAGCAGACCCCAGATTTAGATTATAAACTCTTTCTGTTATGTATGCATTATTATTCACGGCATTTATTAGTCTAGGTTGTTGTTGAGTTGCACAACCCTAGTAGGCTGTTTCGTTGATGAGGAAGTACTTCTTTTGCTGTTTGAGTTCCTACTATTGTGCAGTTATTATTCCCGTGCCAGTTAACCCTATATGTCCTTACAATTGTCATATCCTGTTCCTGCTTTATACTACAGTTCAAAATCCGATACGATCATCTTACCCCAGCATCAGACTTTCTTCAGAAGATTCCTGCTCGATGCTTTGGGACTTTCGTTCACTTTCTTTAGTATAGGAGTGACAGTTCATTATTGTTTAGAGAAACTTTAAATATACCTTCTTCTAGTTTGCATTAAATCATTGGAGTGATTTAATTAAGATCTCTATCTTTTCCTAGTATACCTTATTAACGTAATTGTATGTTGTTGTGATCAGGCTGTATCAGAGATCATCAGCCTGTAGTAGTAGTGCACTTATACTGAGTTATAGGATACCCCGTTATCGCAGATTTAACTCTGGAGGGTATAGGTGTTTTTGTGCGCCGGCATTATAAGTTCAGGGGTTGGATCTAGTGTTACCGTTGTGGTTGTGTGCTTTCCTAGTCCAATGATTAAGAGCCCTTGTTTTATACGAGCCCCGGTCGTAAAATGTGCAGTTTATGAAGAATCTGTGGTAGTAAAAAGAGTTAAGTGAGGTGGTTGGTAGTCTGTTAATTGTTCGAGGACCTTTTTTAAACTGAATAACATCGTCTAATAGTAGCCATAATATATTAAAAAATACGTCATCGGTATAGAAGGGATTAATGCTCTTCACAACATACTTGAGAAAATGAAAATGTTGACCTTAATATGATGGTTGGAGAAAACATGCATATAAGAATCTACAAGAGTTGGTGTTCTATATACCTTAAATTTCAAGTGACCATTGATATTTATTAGCATAGTATCAAGGAAAGGTAGCTTATTGTTTATTTAAGGGGTTGTGGTAATAATTTAGTCAATATATGCATTAATTCATATATATTTTAGTTTCCTCGCTAGACCTCCACCGAGCTTAAAAAGGCACCCCCTAGACCCCCGTACATGATAAAAGGCACCCCCTAGACCCCCGTACATGATAAAAGGCACCCCCCTAGACCCCCGTACATGATAAAAGGCACCCGCTAGACCCCCGTACATGATAAAAGACCCCCCCTAGATCCCCGTACATGATAAAAGGCACCCCGTAGACCCCCATACAGGATAAAAGGCACCCCCTAGACCCCCGTACATGATAAAAGGCTCCCCCTAGACCCCCGTACTTGATAAAAGGCACCCCCTAGACCCCCGTACATGATAAAGGCCCCCCCTAGACCCCCGTACATGATAAAAGGCACCCCCTAGACCCCCGTACATGATAAAAGGCACCCCCTAGACCCCCGTACATGATAAAAGGCACCCCCTAGACCCCGTACATGATAAAAGGCTCCCTCTAGACCCTCGTACATGATAAAAGGCACCCCCTAGACCCCCGTACATGATAAAAGGCACCCCCTAGACCCCCGTACATGATAAAAGGCACCCCCTAGACCCCCGTACATGATAAAAGGCACCCCCTAGACCCCCGTACATGATAAAAGGCACCCGCTAGACCCCCGTACATGATAAAAGGCACCCCCTAGACCCCCGTACATGATAAATGGCACCCGCTAGACTCCCGTACATGATAAAAGGCACCCCCTAGACCCCCGTACATGATAAAAGGCACCCTCTAGACCCCCGTACATGATAAAAGGCACCCGCTAGACCCCCGTACATGATAAAAGGCACCCCTAGACCCCCGTACATGATAAAAGGCACCCGCTAGACCCCCGTACATGATAAAAGGCACCCCTAGACCCCCGTACATGATAAAAGGCACCCGCTAGACCCCCGTACATGATAAAAGGCACCCCCTAGACCCCCGTACATGATAAAAGGCACCCCCTAGACCCCCGTACATGATAAAAGGCACCCCCTAGACCCCCGTACATGATAAAAGGCACCCGCTAGACCCCCGTACATGATAAACGGCACCCCCTAGTCCCCCGTACATGATAAAAGGCACCCCCTAGACCCCCGTACATGATAAAAGGCACCCCCTAGACCCCCGTACATGATAAAAGGCACCCCCTAGACCCCCGTAAATAATAAAAGGCACCCCCTAGACCCCCGTACATGATAAAAGGCACCCCCTAGACCCCCGTACATGATAAAAGGCACCCCCTAGACTTCCGTACATGATAAATATGTACATTTTTAGTAGAAACTGTCCTGGCCAAAGTCCGGTTCCTCTTAAAATTACAGGCTCGCTATTGCTCGCCAGAAAAAATCAACACCTATATGACACAAAAGTTCTTAAAACTGACAACTAAATGGGGCGAAACTATTGGGCTGAACGTCTTAAAATGTCAAAACTATTGGTGTTAAGCACGAGAGAGAAGGGGGTCCAAAAAACCAACCACCTCCCCTCAACCCACACAGTATCCAAGTTTCCCTCCGCTATAGTCTATTCGCTGTAAGTAGGCGATAAATCATGCTTGTATCCTCTGTAACTCATAAAGGGCTAGAACAAATCGGCTGTACATTTCCACATCTATTCCTTGAGTGACTCTTCCCAAATGGTACAGATATTAGCTCGATTATTCTAGTACGTTTTTTAGTTACAGAGGTTAGAGGTCATGATTGCTCGCCTACTTACAACGAATAACCTATAGTACGTATATTGTTGTATAGTGATACACGCTTTCTATATTGTTATATGACAAGGTAAGGTTTGATAGTGTGAACAATACACAAATAGTATGGTGTAAATATGTATATGAAACATAATTATCAAGTTCGATTAATGACGAGGTATGCATACTTTACAACATTCCATTTATTGATTCGTGAGCCGTAAGCTAAAATAAAGAATGTCATGTGTAGATATACCAAGGATAAGAAAATAATGAATGAAATATAAGTGATTTTTTGGTATTATATATTCTCTAATGTACAAATTAGACAACTATTTACCAGAAGTCTAAGTTAATATAATTATCACTATAATTTTCAACCCAAGCCCTCCAATCACGGACAAAGACCTCAAGCTCTGTCAGCCCCTCTGTAAATCTGTTCATATGTTATCCACCATCAACATATTCTCAACATTATTCCTTTAAAGGGGGATGGTTCATTTTTTGGTCGATTTTCATGAATTTATGATTTTTCTAGTTTCCTCCCTAGACCTACATCAAACTTAAACAAACAGCCCCAGGATCTCCCTTCAAGATATATCTGTACATTTTTCGGTAGAAAAGTGTCCCGGCCGAAGGCCGATTACTCCTAAGTTACAGGCTCGCTATCGCTCACCAGGGAAAAATCGACAAGTAAATGACAGGAAAAGTCTTAATATTGACACAGAAAAGAGGCGAAAGGTTTACAAATCGCCAAACGGATGGTCCGATCGTCTTACAATCTGAAAACTAAAAGGGCTAAGCATGAGGGAGAAAGGTGTCCAGAAAAACCGACCATCTCCCCTCAAGTTTGACATACATTTACTCTAATACCATAGCTTAACTAGTGACTGTCTACTGAAGGTTCTGACCGGTGTGTATTGCAACAGCAGCGCCTAGTGCACCTTCTATCTCCTTTAACTTCACGGAATCACCTCAGTAGAGTACAGCCACATTCAACAATTACATGGCAAATTTGATGATCATTGAATATATATTAGCTACCATACATATTTAGTTGAAAATTTGAAGATCGAATATGAAGCATAGGGTTTTGGGTGATTCGGATTAATAATAATGTCATCCTAAAATGTCATAGTTTGTTATTTGGGTAGGCTTGGGACTTTTGCGTGAACCTGACACATGATCACAGGATGCGCGCAGGGCGTGGCTCACCTTACAGTTACAATGACGTGCGTCCAGCTTATATTACCTACCATTAAACACCTTAAGGGGGCTGACCTGCTTTTTGTTATTTCTGTCCTTTTCTCTCTTTCTCTGGCTTGTATCCATTCGGCCCCATTCAGCCAACTATTTTAAGACGTTTATCCCCATCTAGGTGTCGATTTCTTCCTGGCGAGCGATAGCGAGCCAGCATTATAATTATAAAGAAATCCGGCTTCGCCGGAGAAATTTTTCTATCGAAAAATTTACAAATTTAGCCTGCTGTCAAACACAAATACAAAATATGCTGGCTCGCTACCGCTCACCAGTAAAAAATTGACACCTGGATGGGGATAAACGTCTTAAAACAGTAGGCTGAATGGGGCCAAATGGATACAAGCCAGAGAAAGATAGAAAATGAGAGAACAAAAACAGGTGACCCCCCTTAATGGTCACCTTGGGAGGAACCGTCTGGGAATTAAGGGGCTATAGTGGCTGTTTTTGTTCTATCTATTAATTCATGTATTACTATTATGTTTTAGTTTCCCTGCTAGACCTATCTCAAACTTAGGAAAACACCCCCTAGACCTCATCTCAAGATAGATTTGTAAATTTGTAGGTAGATAAATGTCCAGGCCGAAGGCTGGTTCCTCTTATAATTACAGGCTCGCTATCGCTCGCCAGGAAAAAATCGACTCCTAAATGGCACGATAGGTCTTAAAATTGACAACGAAATGGAGCTAAAGGTATTAAAGTCGCCAAACAATTGGGCCGAACGTCTTACAATTTCAAAACTAGTGGAGAAAGGAGTCCAGAAAAACGACCTGTCTCCCCTTAAGGGGGGTGACCTGTTTTTTTGTTTTTTTCTCCTTTTCTCTCTTTCTCTGGCTTGTATCTATTCGGCCTCATTCAGCCAACTATTTTAAGACGCTTATCCCCATCTAGGTGTCGATTTCTTCCTGGCGAGCGATAGCGAGCCAGCATTATATGAAGAGATCCGGCTTCGCCGGAGACACTTTTCTATCGAAAAATTGTACAAATTTAGCCTGCTGTCAAAACATTTTAAAAATATGCTGGCTCGCTACCGCTCACCAGTACAAAATTGACACCTGGATGGGGATAAACGTCTTAAAACAGTAGGCTGAATGGGGCCAAATGGATACAAGCCAGAGAAAGATAGAAAAGGACAGAACAAAAACAGGTCACCCCCCTTAATCTACAAAATGTTCATAATTACTCTCCTTCGTTTAAGTAATGTCTACTGGCTTAGTTAACGTCAGGCAAGTGAATGTAATCTCACTGGAGTGAAAGGGATATCATTAATTATAATTATATACCAAGGAATTGTAAAAACTACCTGATGCATAGATGATAAAGTAAAATATCAGTATTTATTGGTCTGGATATAAATTGTGTTGATAATAATAATAATAATAATAGCAATAATAATAATAATAATAATAATAATAATAGTAATAATAATAATAATAATAATAATAAGAAGAAGAATTGTATAATAAACATAATATAATAATAATAATATAAATAATAATAATAATAATAATAATAATAATAATATTAACTATTACAATTATTATAATTATGCTATTCTATTAATACCAACACGCTTAGTACCTTATTTTAAGAACACACTTAATTATATTGATTAAATTACAACAAAGCAATGAAATGCAAATAATATAACAATATACTGAACATATATGGTGCATTGAGCGTAGTGCATAAAGCTAATTAGTGGACAAATCTCTTTGAGGATCTCCGAAACCAACAAAGTGTAAAACGTAAAGGAGCCCACCTCGCTTTTGTTTTTATCTTTCTCTCCCTCTCTCTTTGGCTTCTATCCATTCGGCCCCATTCAGCCTACTGTTTTAAGACGTTTACCCCCATCCAGGTGTCAATATTTTCCTGGTGAGCGGTAGCGAGCCAGCATATATATATTTTTGTTTTGACAGCAAGCTAAATGTGTACATTTTTCGATAGAAATATGTCTTCGGCGAAGCCGGATTTCTCTTTACAATGCTGGCTCGCTATTGCTCGCCAGGAAGATATTGACACCTGGATGGGGATAAACGTCTGACAACAATTTGGCTGAATGGGGCCGAATGGGTACAAGCCAGGGAAAGAGAGAAAAGGAGAGAAATATAAAAAAAGAAGGTGACCCCCCTCAAAATGCCAAAAAATGCCAGCAATGCCAAACAAAATACCCTCATTGTTCCCTGATTAAATAGCATTGTATGCATATTCCCATATTCAAAAATATGCTACAGGGGGGCAATGCCTAGTGAGTTAATTGCTCAATAGGTGGCGTTCTGAGAGTGAGAGTCCGAGTTTGGGGGATGAGACTGTGAAGCGCAGAGGCGAGGCGGCTTCAGAGATGGAGTTGCTTCGAGCCGTGAAGCTTCTCATGTCTCACAACCTAGACTGGAGCAAGACCTCACGGGCCTCACTGTGTTCAGCGGTAGAGTGTAAAGGCTATCAGCCTATGCCCGAGAGGGAGCGGCTCGCATGGTGTAGTGACTAGCGTCTCGGACTTCCACCCAGAAGGCCCGGGTTCGCGCCCACGCTCGGCGCATTAAAGATTTTTCACAAGCACTGAGTCGTTACCATCCCTCATGAGCAAAGGGATGGGTAGTAGTACAGGACTCCAATGGAAATACGCCTAATCGGCCTTATTGAGCTATCCTTAGCTAGCTTAGCATGCGCTAGCTTTAAGAACTATTATTATTATTATTATTATTATAGTAGTTGGAATATAGAAAAAAAAAAAGGATGATTCTGCTAGCACAACCAGTTCATAAGCACTATAAATTACATGTCAATCTCCCTGTAAATTAGCCCAGCATAGCAAATGTATCTCATTAGTGGTAGATCCATCTGCAGCGACGGGGTTACACCAAATAATACTCTCTTTATTTGATATATCGGTAGATGTCTAATATACAACATAATATACTGCGCGCCATAATACCAAGCCTATTACAATTAAGGGGGGTCACCGGCTTTGTTTATCTTTCTCTCGTTTTCTCTATTTCCCTGGCTTGTATCCATTCGGCCCCATTCAGCCAACTGTTTTAAGACGTTTATCCCCATCCAGGTGTCGATTTCTTTCTGGCGAGCGATAGCTAGCCAGCATTGTATGGAGAAATCCGGCTTCGCCGGAGATATTTTTCTATCGAAAAATGTACAAATTTAACTTGCTGTCAAAACAAATATATATATGCTGGCTCGCATACCGCTCACCAGGAAAATATTGACACATGGATGGGGGTAAACGTCTTAACACAGTAGGCTGAATGGGGCCGAATGGATACAAGCCAAAGAGAGAGGGATAGAAAGAGAAAAACGTGAGGTGGGCTCCCTTAAGGCCGTGTCTCACACAGTACATTAGCCGCCGACCACAGCCGATCTTTTCAAAAATATTTGAATTTTTCGGCATCGTCTGACATCGTCTGTGATCGTGTAAAAAGATCGCCTCGTAACGTGGTAGGCGAGGGGTGGTCGAGTGGCGCAGAAATGGTCGGCAGTGAGCGGCCAAAAAATAGTGGCTGCACAAAAGGCCGCGTCCCATACAGTACGTCAAGACACGACAACGGCCGATGTTAGCCGATTTAACAACTTTTTGCCGAATCAACACGTTTGACACGAGGCTCGCCAGACAAGGACAGCCGCACGTCACTCACACGTCAGTCACACGTCACTCACGACACATTTACGTCTGCCACACGTTAACTCGTGACCCTATTACGATGTCAGTACGACACACACGTCCGCGCAACACGTTCACAGTACGCTAAGTTGGATGTTGGTAGGATGTTAGCCGTCTGCCAGACGAGCAGCATATGTACTGCGCAAGTGTGTCGCAGATACATACGTGTGTCACCCAACAGGGTCGACTCCTACGACAGCAGCATGACCAAGTACCCAACCCTATATAAAGGTCGGGGGCCGTAGAGGGTAAGCATGAAGAAGAAGGGTGACCAGAAAAACAGCCCATGTCCCCTTAAATGCGTTTTATTTACTTCCTAAATGGGGACCTACCGCCATAAATATTTTCCGGCTTCCCGGGGAAATTTACGGGCGTTGATGTTTTGATGGGGGGGGGGCGTTCTGACAGGGGTGGGGGGCAGATTTACTCAGTGATGGGGTGGGGAGGTGGTGGAGGGTGGTGGTGATGGAGAATGGTAGTGGTGGTGAGGATGGTAGGGAAAAGAGGGAGTTGGTGGTGGAGATATGGAGAAAGGTGGGGGTAGTGATGATGGTGGGGTAAAGAGGGAATTGGTGGTGGAGAGATGGTGGTGGTGGTGGTGGTGGTGGTGAGGATGGTGGGGAAAAAAGGGAGTTGGTAGTGGAGAGTTGGAGAATGGTGGTGGTGAGGATGGTGGGGAAAAGAGGGAGGGGTAGTGCTGTTTGGTAGGGGGAGACGAAGTGGTGGTGATCAGTGGGGGATGGATAGAAGGGGATGTTGGTGATGATAGAGGAGGGGATGGGGGAGTGGTGTTAATGATATGGGAAGGGGAGGAAGAGTGGGTAATGGTGTTGATGTTTTCATGTGGGGAGGAGGGGAGGGGAGGCAGACAGGCGCTGACAGTGGTGGGGTGGATATGGGGGTTTGGGGGATTTTACTTGCTGGGGTTGGAAAATGGTGAAGGGAGGTGATTGTGGTGAGGGAGATTTTGTGTTGGAGGCTGAAGAGGGAGAAAGAGGATTTTGTTGGTGATGGTAATGGAGAGGGAGATGGGTGGTGGTGATGGTACTTAATGTGTTTTGATTGGAGAGAGAGAGAGAGGGCGCGTGCTGTCAGAGGCATTTGGAAAGGGGGAGGGAGGGGGATATTCGGTGTTGGGGTTGGAGAGAAGGAGAAGGGTGTTGGTGAGGGCGGAGAGATGGAGAAGGGTGGTGGTGAAGATGGCGAGGAAACGAGGGAGAGTTGGTGGTGGCGGGTGATGAGGGAGAAAGGGGATGCTCGTGGTAATGGTAGGGGAGGGGGAGGGGGAGGGAGGGGAACTGGGTAGTGTTAAGGGGAGATCTCCACTTGAGGGATTTTTTTCTGGACCCCTTTCTCTCTCATGTTTAGCCCCATTGCTCTTTAGATTTTAAGACACTCGCCCCCTTTAGTTTGGCGATTTTAGGAACTTTCGCCCCATTTCTGTCAATTTGTCTGATTTTAGTCGGGCGTTTGTCATATCATGGTCGTGTCGAGCGTACTATAGTCTTGTTCGACCATTTTGCCAGATTATTTCCCGACTATTGTACGTCAAAAACGATTGCTGCACGTCCGAAAACCGATCGACATACGTCAGCAACACATCAAAAATTTAACGTTTTTTCTCCCCGACCATCAAAAACAGTCGGCTGAAAAATAGCGTATACACTAATTATTGGCCGACTTCACGGACCTGTTGGCGGGCACCCCGTCCACTTCCAGATCAACTCGAGTAGAGCCGATTGATTTACATGACTTTACTCGATCACAGACGATTTAGCAAAAATTCAAATATTTTGAAAAGATCGGCTCTTGTCGCGTCTTTACGTACTGTATGGGACGCCCGCTTAAATTCTGGCCAATAATCGGCAGAAAAAACGGTTAAAAAACCGTTAAATTTTATCGTGTGACGTCCGTGTATATGTTGTGGAACGAGCGTATGTGAATCCTGGGATATCTTCATTGTCATCCTCTGATCGATGGTTGATTGTGTATGATTTTAGTCTATATATTATATGTGTGTGAGTAGTGTGTGTGTTTGTGTGTGTGTGTGTGCGTTTCCGTGTTTGGTTGTGTATTATTTAGTTTATATATATTGTGTGTGTGTGTGTGTTTGTGTGCGTGCGTGTGTTTGCGTGTTTGGTTGTGTATTATTTAGTTTACATATAGTGTGTGTGTGTGTGCGTGTGTGTGTCTGTGCGTTTGCGTGGTTGGTTGTGTATTATTTAGTTTATATATAAATTGTGTGTGTTTGTGTGTGCGTTTGCGTGTTTGGTTGTGCATTATTTAGTTTATATATAAATTGTGTGTGTGTGTGTTTGCGTGTTTGGTTGTGTATTATTTAGTGTATATATATTGTGTGTGTGTGTGTGCGTTGTGTGCTGTGCGTTTGCGTGTTTGGTTGTATTATTTAGTTTATATATATTGTGTGTGTGTGTGTGCGTTTGCGTGTTTGGTTGTGTATTATTTAGTTTATATATATTGTGTGTGTGTGTGTGTGTGTGTGCGTTTGCTTGGTTGGTTGTGTATTATTTAGTGTATATATATATTGTGTGTGTGTGTGCGTTTGCGTGTTTGATTGTGTATTATTTAGTTTATATATATTGTGTGTATGTGTGTGTGTGTGTGTGTTATTCACTTGCTTGTTCGTCAAGGGGAATCCACGCAATGCGAGCTAAGCTCATTATTATCGCGCCTCCTTAACTGGGAATGTATTGCGTGAAATTCATGTTAAGTGTTTATGTATCGTTGGAATGGCTGTGGATGTGTGTGTAGTCTGTATTTTAGCTAATTGGCGACATCTGGAAACGAAGGCTTAGGGTTAATCTGTACGGTACCATTCTCACTACGGTACCAGTCTCACCCGAAGGCTTAGGTTGACCAGTAGCTTAGGTTGACCAGTACGATACCCATCTCACCTTGTAACCGATCACCAACCCCAGATGGGACGTCACAACTTCGTCCACTTATACCAGGTTCCTATTTATACTGCTAGGTGAACAGAGGCTACACCGTTAGGAGACTTGCCCAAATGTCTCTTCACCGCCCGGGTCTCGAACCCGGGACCTTCTGGTTGTGAGCCAGACGCGCTATCAGTTACGCCACGGGGAGGTGTGTGTGTGTGTGTGCGTTTGCGTGGTTGGTTGTGTATTATTTAGTTTATATATATTGTGTGTGTGTGTGTGTGTGTGTGTATTATTTTAGTCTATATACTGTATTGTATGTCTGTGAGTAGTTCTTTCTCACTCACTCACTCTCACTCTCTCTCTCTCTCTCTCTCTCTCTGCGTGCGTGTGTGTGTGTGTGTGTAGCCTATAGTTAACATAAACATTACAAGTTTACTAAAATACATAAACTGATGATATACTGCATCAAAGTCAGTGTATACCAGATCGTGTAATGATATAGGTATACATTCACCTATCGACTACTTAACTACAGCGTATTATTATTATAGTTTTATTCAAGTATATTGGGGTTTGTAATTGATGATTAATGTTAAGAACGGGGGGGGGGGGGTTATTTATAAATATATATATATATATATACATAGGGTGGTTCCTTTGCCGTGTCAATATCGTGTGCGGCCTACAACTGTCGTATTTATCATTCAACGTATGTGCATCTGTTGTGCTGTAAACGTATGGTTGTCAACCAAAGGCGGCATTATCGTGCTCTTAACGTACTTTAAATGTATGACGAACGTGTGATAGCCGAGTGAGTAGCGTCGCCGGTCAGCGATTTATTCTACAACGGTCGTGTTGCCGGCGTGTATGACGTGTGTGTGTTGAGTGACTGTCGAGGGTTTGTTGTACAGCAATCGTGTGCCTGCGAGGATCGTGCAGTGATCCAGTGATTCGATTACAATCGGCAAAAAAGTGCAAGTCGTCCTCTGTCGGCAGCTGTCGAGCGGTGGCCGTACTGTGTGAGACACGGCCTTTAACTCCTTCAGACATATTATGTTCCAGTAAGTCCACGGAGGCGGGCGCCCGGTATCATTGCCACTGCACCACACAACTGTCAAAACCACACTGCTGGCCGTTAGAATTGTCGGAGGAACCTGGGGTTGCCACCAACCGACAGATCTTCATCTAACTTACCGGACTTACTGAGCTCCATATGACGCTAGAGCGTTATTTGGACTTATTGGAGAGGCATGTAGATAAGTCCATATGACGCGATCGCGTCATATATGTCGCAAGGAGTTAAGGGGAGGTATTTAGTTTGCTCCCTAGACTTCCATCAAGCTTACAAAAATACCCCCAAGACCTCCTTTCAAGATAAATTTGTACATTTTTCGATAGAAAAATGTCCCGGCTGAAGACCGGTTCCCCCTAAATTACAGGCTCGCTACCGCTCGCCAGGAAAAAATCGACACCTAAATGGAGCGAAAGGGTTTAAAATTGACTGAAATAGGGCGTATGGTCTTAAAATCGCCAAACTAATGGGGCAAACGTCTTATAATACCAAACTAATGGGGTTAAACACGAGGGAGAAGGACATCCAGAAAATAACCCTCTCAAGTGAAAATCACCCCTTAAGGCACGGCACTCATTCCTATTGTTTATGTGCAGTTTGTTCTGGGCACGGTCTTGGGGGGTCCATAGTCCATACATACATAGTCAGTTCACGCTGACGTCACTCAGCCCCGGCCTAGCCCATTTTTTCCTCCTGCTCTCTGTGACTCATACCACAACCCTCTAGTAAAGGCCTGCCAGCTCGGACCTTTAAACTGGTGTGACGTAGACACAAGAGGGTTCATCCGCTACCCTTCTGACCCTCACCTACTCTTGACCTACAATCCTTGCAGTCTGGAACTATGCCTGATCAGTGGAAGCTAGCCAATGTAACACCGATATTCAAAAAAGGCAGCAAATCCCTACCCAGTAACTATCGTCCAATTAGCTTAACCTCAGTTGTATGTAAAATGCTAGAAACGGTCATACGAGACAGACTCGTAAATCACTTAGAGGAAAATAACATACTTAAAGATACTCAACACGGCTTTCGTAAAAAACGTTCCTGTTTAACAAACCTCTTAGACTTCTTCCACGATATCCTCAACCTCTACGATGAGAGTAAAGCTGTAGATATTATATACCTTGATTTTCAAAAGGCCTTTGACAAAGTTCCCCACAAACGTTTACTGCTAAAACTATAAGCGCATGGAATACAAGACGGTGTGTTGAAATGGATAGAAAATTGGCTCAGCAACAGAAAGCAAAGGGTAGTCATAAACGGTAAGGCATCTAAATGGACCAATGTAAGTAGCGGGGTACCCCAGGGATCGGTACTAGGACCAATTCTCTTTCTAATTTACATCAACGACATAGATGAGGGTCTCACCTGTACAATCTCAAAATTTGCTGACGATACAAAAATTGCAAATAGCGTACTCTCAAAAGAACAAGTTGACGATATGCAACACAATCTAGATAAATTGTCATGTTGGGCCCAAATTTGGCAAATGAGTTTCAATGCGGATAAATGTAAAGTACTACATGTCGGATACCTAAATGAGAAAGCAAACTATTCGATGAATGGCACTCAGCTTAAGAATGTAAACAGAGAAACCGATCTGGGAGTAACAATATCGAGTAACCTAAAACCGAGTCAACAATGTTCAGAAGTTGTTAAGAAGGCAAACAAAATAATTGGCTTTATAGGCAGGTCATTTGAGCATAAATCCAAAGAAGTTATCCTAACCCTTTACAATTCCTTAGTCCGCCCTCTTCTGGAATACTGCGTTCAATCCTTGTGCCCTTATTACCAAAAAGATATAAACAAGCTAGAACGAATTCAACGTAGAGTTACCAAAATGATACCTAGCCTAAAGAACAAACCATACGAAGAGCGTCTTAGAGAATTAAATCTATTTCCTTTAACCCAGCGCAGATTAAGAGGTGACTTAATTCAAGTGTTCAAAATCAACAAAGGCATCGACAATATGAACTGTAGTAAGTACTTCACTATCGACCAATCTAATTACACGCGGGGAAACGGTTGCAAAATTATTGGTAAATCTTTTAACTCGCACGAATCTAAGAATTTCTTCTTCAATCGAGTTGTCAACTTGTGGAATGGGCTTCCCCGAAACGTTATAGACTGCATCACCGTTGATTCATTTAAACTCCGCCTAGACAAATATCTCATCAAACCCGCGACTGACTGCGTTTGTAAATGAATAACTTTATTTTATCCCCTCCTCAGTTACTAACCCATCTGTCCTCTACTAACTTCCTAATCCTGCCACGGACATTAGTTCCAGGGCAGTAATTCCCTTTCCAATGTTCCCTTATCCACTCTAAACCACTGTTTGGACACTTGATCCTCAGTGTTTTGGAGGACAAGCAACCTAGAAGGGTCACTAGATCTGTTGTTGCTTGATTTCCTTTGTACTCCTTTGTACTCCTTTGACCCTTCACGCTTTAGGGCCTTTCCCTACGACCTTTACCATATTGACCCTTATCGTATATCTGTATAATGGTCATTCTAGGTCGGGAAAAGTCGTAGGGAAAGCTTTTACGATGTTTAACCCCTTCTGTACCGGCTACGTCTTTTTCTTTATATTCTAGCTATATTTAGATGATTTAATGCAGCTTAGGAAGGATCTATAGTAGCTAAAAGGGTCGATTGAGATAGTTCGAAGCCATATTATTGCTAGAGATTCTTTCTAAACTGAATAAAATCGACTAGTAGCAGCAATAATAAAATACAAAGGACGTCGCCGGTACAGCAGGGGTTCATTTACAAACGCAGTCAGTCGCAGGTTTGATGCAAGCTATTTGGCTAGGCGAAGTTCAAAAGAATCAATGGTGCTGTAGTCTACTGTATATACGATGGTGATGGGCTGGTCTATCAGAGTGAGGACTGAGCGATCTCTGTCATACCCATAGCTTACTCTGACTGTTCCTTTTACTTATATATTTTCTAGATCTCAAGTGACGGCGTCTCTTCCGTGGATTGACCTCCCAATCTACCAAGATTGGAAGCCAAAGCGTCACATTTTTCCCTTGCCCCTCAACTTTTCCTTCATAATTGCTGAGGGGCACAGGGCCCTGGGTGGAGCTTTGGTTTCCCGGGCGTTTCTGCACCCTCCTCAGCTCCCTGCCATGGAGTGGCTTCGGTCACCCAGGCTTTATTGTGGTCGGTAGGAAGGGTTCTGTGGGGGCGCTCGGTTATGGCCTTGGCCTTGCTCTGGGCCTTGGGGCTGTTCGGCCAGGCAGCTTGGGGAACAACAACAACAACAACTGTATATACGTCTATAAGCAACATGATCTGACATTTTTGCTGAGGTTGCAAATTACATTGAGATCTTTCATATCTGGTGGACTGTGATAAATATGAATTCACCATTTAAAGGATGTGGACTCGACAACAAATATGCTTATCCTTTGACTAATGATGAACACAAAAATACTTGCTTCACATTTTTACATATTTTCCATAATGGGCTTGAATTATGGGATAGTGATTAAGATGCGAGTGGGATGCTGACAAGGGAAACATTCACTGCCTTGAAACATACCACACATGCCATAATTGAGCTGACACATTATTGTATAAATGAACTAAATATGAACTATATATTAACAGGAAATGTTCAAACAGATCACCTTGAAGCTAGATTTGGACAATATCGCCAGCTTGCAGGAAGTCAATATACTATATCAATTAGACACGTCTTTGAATGTGAAAAAAAAAGCTCAGAATGATGTCCGTACTGAAGATGAATTTGCCATTTCATAACCAAAATTGTAATCTAAAGATATTTAATGAAACAAACTGGGAGGAAATGGAAACCTCAAATCGGTTAGACTTTCACAACATAGTTATACATATCTCTAATAATGATGTTGAACAATGCACTGACATACTTACAGTTATTACATACTTAGCAGGATACTGTTGCTATTCAGTATAAAAAAAACGAAAAGTAGTTCTTGCAATATGTTAGTTAGTTTGTGTACAGACTGACACTGAAATACCTGACCATCATGATTATATCCACGGAATAAGTAGAAGATCCTTAATATATCCAAATGACATAACAACAACCATTATCATGTATAATTATAAGAACATAAGAAAATGGGAGTCTGCAAAAAGCCGATCGGCCCACACAAGGCAGATCCCTGTCACACCCAACCCCAATTACATAAGAACATAAGGTCATAAGATCGCGGGAAACTTCATATGACCATGCGGCCCACATGAGGCAGCTCCCATTCACAACCAGCCCAAATCACCCATATGGGAATCCAACTTATGCTTAAAGCTTTCAACTGTTTCTGAACTAATTACTGTTCTGGGCAGTGCATTCCACATGTTAACAACTCTATTTCCAAACCAGTGCTTTCCTAAATCTTTCCTAAATCTAAATTGATATAACTTGAAACCATTTGAGCAGGTTATGTTGCCGTTCTTTAGCTTTAATACCTCATCTATATCGCCCTTATTTAAACCTTGTATCCATTTAAATCATGTCTCCCCTGCATCTTCGTCTTTCTAGTGAGTGCAAGCCTAAGACTTTCAACCTCTCCTCATACGATAAATTTCTAATATTATGTATCTTTTTTCGTCATTCTTCTTTGGACTGCCTTTAAAGGGTCGATATCCATTCTGTAATAAGGGCACCACAATTGAACAGCATAGTGTAAATGGGGTCTTACTAGTGCTAAGTATAGTTTTAAGAAAATTTCAGCAGTCCTGTTGCTAACACTCCTAGATATGAATCCTAGAATTCTATTTGCCCTGTTCCTAACACTTATACATTGCTTTCTGGGTTTCATATCATTACTAACGAGCGCCCCACGATCCTTCTCACATTCCGAGTTATCCAATTCTACATTGTCTAGTTTGTATTTCGCTTCTAAATTACGATTGCCAATCCTTAATACCTTACATTTGCCTACATTGAAACTCATCTGCCAATTTATTGACCACTCGTGCAAATGATCGAGATCCTTTGGTTACTACGTCACGAACCAGCCGGCAGGCCTTTACTGGAGGGTTGTGCTCATACCCCCTTCCTTCCTTTCTCTCTCACTTCCCCACTACCCCCTATTCTCACCTCGCCCCCCTTTGCTCACCCGCTGCCTCTCTCTCTCTCACCTTGGGAGGAAAAGGGCGTTAATGTTAACATTTTCAAGCTTAAGAAAAAGAAAAACATGTACAAGACTGAAGAAATGAAACTAATGGTTGAGGAGAAAATAAGTGAACTAAAACATAATGGTGTAGCACATGTATTTTGCGATGGTTGAGTCAGAGATAATGGAAGAGCTGGGTGTGGGATATTAGTGAGTGATAACATAAATAATGGTGTAGCACATGTATATTGCGATGGTTCAGTCAGAGATAATGGAAGAGCTGGGTGTGGGATATTAGTGAGTGATAACATAAATAATGGTGTAGCACATGTATATTGCGATGGTTCAGTCAGAGATAATGGAAGAGCTGGGTGTGGGATATTAGTGAGTGATAACATAAATAATGGTGTAGCACATGTATATTGCGATGGTTCAGTCAGAGATAATGGAAGAGCTGGGTGTGGGATATTAGTGAGTGATAACATAAATAATGGTGTAGCGCATGTATATTGCGATGGTTGAGTCAGAGATAATGGAAGAGCTGGGTGTGGGATATTAGTGAGTGATAACATAAATAATGGTGTAGCACATGTATATTGTGATGGTTCAGTCAGAGATAATGGAAGAGCTGGGTGTGGGATATTAGTGAGTGATAACATAAATAATGATAACGTACAAAGTGAGTATACATATAGAATAAGTGACAATGTCTCCTCCACCCAAGCAGAATTATACGCCATGTTATTCGGGTTAAGGCAAGTGAGGGGAGGGGAAGGTGATGTGTACTTCTTTGTAGACAGTAGGGGTGCTTTGGAGTCTTTAAATAGCAGAAAACCAGTGTATAAAATGCTAGTTTCTCAGTGCAAAATTATTATAGATGAATTACGAAACAATGGGAGAATAGTACAATTCACGTGGATAGCATCACACGTGGGAATATATAATAATGAAAGAGCTGACGAACTGGCCAAATTGGGAACAGAAAAGGATGTAATTGACATAGAATGCACTCTATCGCTCAAATAAATTAAATCAATAATTAGAAAAAAACAAAATGATACGGAACTACTCATGGTTGAAGAGAAACACTCAAACAGCTCGACATTTCATCATTATACAAATATTGCACGGAGAACTAGCTTTAGTTATGGATCCTATAGAAGTGCTTGGAAGGATTCCTTTTGTACGCGTCTCAGGCTGGGATGTAAATATATGTGGGAGTTAGGTTTACCTAAAGGAGATCATGAAACTTGCTGCCAGTTATGTAAACAACCAAGATGTCACATACTGCGGCATTATATCTTGCAGTGCCAACATCTAGAGAACTATAGAAACAGTATGATAGATAGTGTAGAGGAACAAATAATATGGATGTTCAACCAAAATAAAATTGGTCAAATCATAGCCAAATGTAAAAATATAAAGCATATTATAAGATAAGCACACATAAAACAAAAATATAAAGCATATTATAAGATAAGCACACTTAAAACAAAAAGTATAGAATTGCATCAACTCTAGCAATTGTTATAGTAGTTATTATTATTATGTATATGTATGTACGTGTGTGTATATATATGTAGGTGCTTATGTATGTATAAGTGTGTGTATGTATATATTTGTATGTGGGTATGCGTACATATATGTATGTACTGTATAGGTGTATGTATATTTTTAGGTGTGTGCACATGTATGTATGTATGTGTGTGTATGTGTACATATGTATATTATGTATACCGGTATGTATATATGTATGTGTGTGTCCAAATATATATAAGCCCACTTAGAACAGTGGGGCCAAAAAGTGGGAGGGATTTTTCCCGGAAACAGGGGATTATCTGGGGCGGGAGGAAGCTTTGATTGAAATTAGGGTAGCTAAGAACCCTTTTTTGGATTTAGGGTATTACCCTGAACCTTTTCTCTTTTATATTGGGGTATTTACAAGAATATAATAAGCCGTAGGAACCAGCCCCGGCTTGACTTTGGTCTGTTATTCTAAGATTTATATTTAATGTTTTGTTTTTCGTGTGTATACATATAAGTATAATATGAGTAGGGTCAAGGAATGTATAATCACCTTTGACCTTTTGAGACAATGTATTTGTAATGTTATGTATGTGTACTATCTCAATAAAGAATCAAATCAAATCAAATCAAATCTATCTCTCTCTCTCTCTCTCTCTCTCGTGTGTGTAATGAGGTATGAATAATAATTCTTTGGATATTTAATGCATATTATTATATATCTATGATTGTGTTATATATTCATACTTTCGCCACTCAATATTCCTACAATATGCATGCAATATTATGTTCATGTCCATAATATTTATTGGTCATTGGCAATACAGAAAACAATTATTATCACTCTTAATAGCTACTGTTTTCCTATATGCACGGAAAATAAGGGACAAAGGTTAAGCTGTCTGTTATAAGTGTTCTCCCACAACAAAAGAAAAAAAGATTCAAAATTAAACTGCACGAGTCTAAAGGCTGGACACGCAGGATTTAGATGTAAACTAATAGGATAATGGTAAAATAATCATATGAAATGTACGCAATTCCTTAGTGACAAAAATGAAACTGCTGTGCATTATTAAAAGACTAAACACTTGATTAAGATTAAGGAATGTTAGCAATAAAAATACCTCATTTGATATGGTATAAAGAATATTTAAATTAACAATAGAATATGTTGGAACACTTAATGATAGCTAGTAAATATTCCATCAAGTCAATGTGACCTTTTATAATGTATTTTGTTTATCCATATGGGCTAGAGAATTTTTGTTCCTGGCAATTCAAAGAACACTTACTTTACTAGTTTTGATTTTTGTTTACTTGTCTTTTGGGCTGAACTTATATTTCTGTTTAAAACTCTCATGCGGAAGAACATCCGGCAACTAACAAAATATTCTATGACATCATTAGGGAGTTCTACAAGTTCCGACATATATAAAGTCAGGCGTTTAACAGATCCTATTCCAGGCTTTAGCTTTGATTGACCATGATGACACTCAAAAAGCTTTTCCATTACATTTAATTTCTTCGTGAATTCAGGACTTGGTTTCATTAATGACTGCTCTCTGTCAACTTGTCCAATCCATGTATTATCCTCCTTCTCTACTTTTTCTCCTATAAATTGGTATTGTGGACATTTGTGAACAATGAACCAACCAACATGAATAAAAGACTATGAGAGGGAAGGAAATCAAGGAGTAAATAGTGTGTGTTCATTTATGTGTGTGTGATTGTGTTTGTGTTATTTGATTGAGTGAATGTGTATAAGTGAATGAGTTCAATAATTGGTACTCAATGAAGCCAGGGTGCATATCAATGAATGAATAAAAGACTGTGAGAGGGAAGGAAATCAAGGAGTAAATAGTGTGTGTTCATTTATGTGTGTGTGCTTGTGTTTGTGTTTATTTGCTAGTTTTTAATTGATAATGCACACACAACCACACCCACACAAGCACCCCCACACACCCACACAACCACACACACACAAGCACCCCCACACACCCACACAACCACACCCACACAAGCACCCCCACACACCCACACAACCACACACACACAAACACCCCCACACACCCACACAACCACACCCACACAAGCACCCCCACACACCCACTCATATTATTCATAGTATTCATTCATAATAAATGTTATTAATAATTAATACTCTAATATCTTGGGTAAGAGGTATCCTCACCAGGATTCGAACCCACTCACTCCAGGTATATTTGGGAAAGTCGGGCACCGTAACCACTCGGCCATGAGCGGATATAAGGAAAGCAACCTTAGTTCTTATTTGAAGAACCAGGTTTTTAGTTTTGTGGAGGACTATGCCTTCGAACACGTGGTGAGTTTAAACTAAAAACCTGGTTCTTCAAATAAGAACTAAGGTTGCTTTCCTTATATCCGCTCATGGCCGAGTGGTTACGGTGCCCGACTCTCCCAAATATACCTGGAGTGAGTGGGTTCGAATCCTGATGAGGATACCTCTTACCCAACCTGTCGTACTTAATCGTACATAATTGATACTCTAATATCTTTCTCTCTCTCTCTCTCCATCTCTCTCTCTCCGAGACACACACGTGTGTGTGTGTGTGTGTATATATATATATACATATATATATACTTTCGGGTGCACTCATTCTTAGGGAATGAGTGAAAGGAAAACATTTTATCACTCTGTTTATCATTGTTAGATAAACAATTATACACCGCACAGGTGCTAGGCATGCCCTCACACTTGAAAATAACCTTTCAATAAAGATGAGCATCAAGGTTATCAATATAATAGCACTTTATACACGGGAGAGAGGGGAGTTCTTCACTTTTCCAAGGCAGGGAATAGGATGAAGTCGGTCTGGGTGACGTCAGCAAATGGGAGGAGCTAAGTGTAGGCTCCTCCCCCTGGACCGACTATGAATGTATGGACTATGGTCGATTCTTAGGTTATTCTTCAGTAAATCGACTTTCAAGCCCTTCTGTATCGGCGACGTCTTTTTAATTTTATTCTACCTATAATTAGACGATTGTTTGCAGTTTAAGGGGGTGACCTGTGTTTGTTCTGTCCTTTTCTATCTTTCTTGGCTTGTATCCATTTGGCCCCATTCAGCCTACTGTTTTAAGACGTTTATCCCCTTCCAGGTGTCAATTTTTTACTGGTGAGCGGCAGCGAGCCAGCATATTTTTTATTATTGTTTGACAGCAGGCTAAATTTGTAAATTTTTCGATAGAAAAATGTCTCCGGCGAAGCCGGATTTCTTCATATAATGCTGGCTCGCTATCGCTCGCCAGAAAGAAATCGACACCTAGATGGGGATAAACGTCTTAAAATAGTTGGCTGAATGGGGCCGAATGGTTACAAGCCAGAGAAAGAGTGACAAAAACACAAATAACAAAAAGCAGGTCACCCCCCCTTAAGAAGTTGTGGTAATAAAAAACGTTAAGTGAGTTAGTTCGAAGCCTGTTGATTGCTGGAGGCCCTTTTTAAACTGAATAAAATCGCATATATGTAACCAGAATAAAGTTAAAAGGACGGCACCGGTACTGGAAGGGTTAAGCAAGATCTACATTTTCTCCAGACCTACTGTTCCTTCGTGGGAATTCCATTTCCACAAATATTTGGTTCACCTATTCACCGTCTCATCAATATACTGTATACTGTATGTCCAGACCATCTTACTCTTTTTCGTTGTACTTTCACTCATCCTCCTAAAACATATGCATGATCATATCGTTTAATTTTTTCAACTCATTTCACCTTAGAAATCTCATATCTACCACCATAATCCTCCATTCTATAGATGTCCTGCGTAGGTGTCTGCTCCAGTCAAAAAGTGTCTATGCATCTAACAACCGGTTCCCATTTACTTTATGTTGACTATGTACTGTACGTTTTCCAGGACATCTATTCTTTAATTAAATGTTGACTATGTACTGTACGTTTTCCAGGACATCTATTCTTTACTTTAAGTTGACTATGTACTGTACGTTTTCCAGGACATCTATTCTTTACTTTATGTTGACTATGTACTGTACGTTTTCCAGGACATCTATTCTTTACTTTAAGTTGACTATGTACTGTACGTTTTCTAGGACATCTATTCTTTACTTTATGTTGACTATGTACTGTACGTTTTCCAGGACATCTATTCTTTACTTTAAGTTGACTATGTACTGTACGTTTTCCAGGACATCTATTCTTTACTCATACGAACCACAATACTGTAGTTAAATACCGCACTCTTTTCCTATTTCCTCTTCGGATTGGACTTCGTTTTATCAATCTCCTGAATTGGTTTGTGAGCTCTGCTCGGAACTGAAAAAAACATAAGTTCGATTCCCGAAGGAAGTGACCCAATGCCTCTGGAATTAGTGGGAAGGTAACCTCTGATAACCTGAATAATATACAGTATATTGACCCCAATGTGCCAGGCTGTGTAACTAACCGGCCACAGGCTCCATAGGACAAAACTACGGAGACGAGCTCCACGGTAAAGCTCAGCCTAGCGCAAGATTTACAAAATCAAGATTGAATATCATTGTCGAGAGAGCTATGAATAAAATAATATTTGTTCCTATATGTATGAAGGATACAAAAGGCAGGCTAAGCCTGCCTGTAACGAGTGTCTCCCCCAAAGCCAAAAGAGTCAAACCCAACGGACGTTTGGGTCAACGTGCCTGGATACACAAAGTTTAAAGAAATCTAAACCATAGGATAAAGGAAAGATTGATTTAGGGAGACAGTTCCAGAGTTCACTTGTTGAGTAGAAGAATGACAGAAAATGCGGTAGTTCTTGGGTTGGAATGATGAACAGAATATAAGTGGGACTGTGTTCAAAGGCGGGTGCCTAGCACTTTCCGCAAGGGACTGTACTAGCGATACTAGAATGAAACAAATGTAACATTTCGGTGTGTAGAAAGGGATTGTAGGGAACTAGTAAGAGGAAGTGAGTTGATGAAGCAATTTTTTTTTAACTCTACTCTTTTGAGAAGTGCGGTATGGGTGGCACCTCCCCACACATGAGAACAATACTCAATACAGGGGTGCACTGTGCCCCGATACAGAGCACACACACATAATCTCCCTTCAATCTCCTCCAAGAACCGCAACAATCAACCACCACCAACTAGAGCAAGCTATCACACACAACACAACCACCACTAAACTACCACAATTACCATCAAGCTACCACCACCACTACCCAGCCACCACAACCACCAAACTACCACAAACACCACAACCACCAAACTACCACAACCACCAACCACAGAACTATCACCACCACCACACACCTCACCAGCATCATCCCCTACAAACGTGTATAACCATCACAGACACACCTTGTCGACGATCAAAATCGGGCATGTGAGAAAGCCTATTACATATATGCATACTGTACGTACATAGAGGCATACGAACGTACCAAAACAAACGAACACGTACACTTATACAAAAATACACATACATAAACACTTTATATATAATTATACGTAAATACTTTCATAAAGAGATATATATTTACACACACACATACACATATACGCTCACACACACACCTCTCTCTCTCTCTCACACACACACCACACACACCCAATAAATACAACAGCCAACGGACTTATAACTGATTATGTAGACAAAGCTAATAACAGAGGTAAGACCAATAAAATACTGATACACCTGTTTTATAAAGAGGGCTAACTATTGCACTTTATAATCAATCCATTTGGAAAAAATATCCTGAGAACTTGACACAATAATTATATGTGTTATTACCTCAATTATTAACAGATTGACCACCTTCAACATTTGGCGACTTTTGCGTTCTGTTGGCAATATTTATAATTTGACCTGCAACCCTTTGATAAATGATGTAAACACGGTTTTATATTAAAGAATGGGAACATGTGGGAAATTGTCCTTTCTAAGAAAAGTACAATGTCAACCAAATGCACGGAACAATTGATTACACTGTTTTTATGCAGCCATAGAGAGAACAACATATGATCCGAGTCAGTGTGTTCCAGAGTAAACTAAAATTAACTTAGGAGTTGACTAAGAGAAACAGTTCACTCTCTTGTTACGAAGTTGGGTTACAGTTTCCAGAATATTAATTATTTCTTGGATAAGTGTGAGCGCTATCGGATGAACCAGTAAATTAATGAGTGTGGTGAGCAGCCGTGTATGGGCTCTTGGCTTTGCGAGATAGCAGTAGGAACGTCTTAAAACAGTTGGCTGAATAAGGCCGAATGGATACAAGCCAGGGAAAGAGAGAAAAAGAGAGAAAGATAAACAAATCCGGTGACCCCCCTTAAAACTACTGTTGAGTTGTGAAGTGTATTTATGCACCTTAGTATTAACTGTATATCAATGTTTGTGATTTATTTGCGACAGTTAACCCATTCAGTACCGGTGACGTCCTTTATATTATACTCTGGCAACTATTAGACGATTATATTCAGCTTGGGAAGGACGTCTACACATTGAAAGGCTTGTGGTTATTCTTTATCAACTCTGCAAAGCAGAGTGGTATCGCGCAAACAGATCCCGCCCGTATACTGTGCACCATCAGTCAGCTTGTCTGTCGTCGTCGTCCGTCGTCCGTTCGGAAACTCCTCCTAGACCGTTTGATGGATTTTCACCAAATTTCACAGATATATTCATTTGGTCAATGCAAAGGTCATTCAAAAAGAAATGTTCAATATAACTTAAAGGTTAAGGTCAAAGGTCAAGGTTCAAAATAAGGTCAATGTTTCATGTGTCTTAGTTTTTACTCAAATATCTTCATTTTCACTATACAAGTTACTGATAACCTCGATATCTTATTGACCAATTTTTAGATAATGATACTGAAGTGTAAGGTCAAAGGTCAAGGTCAAAATATTGTTTTGACTAGTATTTCTTATATTAACTGTTAGATTCTCACTAGACATACCGTGTATATTTGGAATACTTAAGACAAGGTTATACATAACATAAGAACATAAGACAATGGGAGTCTGCAGAAAGCCGAGGCAGATCCCTGTCACACCCGACCCCAATTATAAGCCCAGCCTAAAAACACCATTAGGACTGACCTCACCGAAACGGTCAGAGGTACGAAAAAAGGGGGTCTGCAGAGCCCCACACCTGACAGATCCCCTTCACACCCAACCCATCTCATCCATATGCCTATCTAATTTTATTTTAAAGGTCTCTATCGGTCTTGATCCCACTATAGCACTTGGCAGCCTATTCCACCTATCCACAACTGTTACCAAACCAATATTTGCCTATATCTTTCTTGAAACGAAATTTATCTATTTTGAAACCATTTGTACGAGTTCTTTTGCTATCACTGAGCCTTAGTACATTTTTCATGTCACCTTTATTAATCCCACTAACCCACTTGAACACCTCTATCATGTCCCCTCTAACTCTGCGTCTCTCTAACGAATGTAAGCCTAATTTCTTCAACCTTTCTCCATACGGAAGATTTCCAATATTATGGATCATTTTTGTCATTCTACGTTGTACTCTCTCCAATTAATCTATGTCCATTCTGTAATAAGGACACCAACATTGAACTGCATAACCCATATGGGGTCTCACTAATAACAAGTAAAGTTTTAAGATAACATCAGCAGTTCTGTTACTCACACTCCTAGAGATGAACCCGAGAATCTTGTTTGCCTTGTTACGAATGCTTACACACTGTTTTATAGGCTTCAAATCATTGTTAACAAACACACCTAGATCTTTCTCACAATCTGAGTTTTCTAATTCCATATTAGCTAGTTTATATTTTACCTTTGTATGCATCTTCCCTATCTTTAATACCTTGCATTTGTCAATGTTAAACTTCATCTGCCAATTTACTGACCATTCGTGTAAGTAAGGTATCTAGATCCCTTTGGAGGCACTCTATATCTCTATCTGAATCAATTGTTCTCCCCATTTTGGTATCGTCTGCAAATTTACTTATCCTACTAGTTATACCTAAATCAAGGTCATTTATGTATATAACAAACAACAGAGACCCTAATACAGATCCCTGGGGAACACCACTTTTGACTGCTCCCCATTCTGACTTGGTACCATTTATGCTGACTCTCTGCTTCCTACCAATTAGCCATTCTTACCAATTACCAGTTGCCCTCTGACCCTTGACCAGTTGCCCACTGACCCTTGAAAAGTTGCTCTCTGACCCTTGATTCAGTTGCCCTCTGACCCTTGACCAGTGCGGACATCCCCAGTGACCGCTAGTGTACCGGTTTACCCTTAGTGAGGTCCAAGTGAACTTTCTTAGTGATGGCTGTTGTTGATGAGTCTGCTGTCTCCTCCCATACTCTCCAGCTTTGTCTTGCTTTGCAAGAAAGACTGGAGAGTGTGGAGCAGGAGATTCATTGTCTCAAAGATGAAAATTTGGCCTTGAGACTAGCTATGGCGGAGAAGAAGTGTGAGGCTACCGGAAGTGTTCCCAGGGATCGTGAAGCCCCTTGGAAAGTGGTGTCAACTAGTGCAACGGCCTGCAAGCTGAAAAGGCAGCCAGTCAAGACCCACAACAACTTCAGCACCTTGGCTGATGAGAGTGATGGCGATGAAGTGGCGATCATCGAGGCAGTGAGAGGGGAGGGGGGGGGGGGGAGTCTGCTGCTGTTGCTGCAACAACTGCTGCTACACGCCGACAAAAGGAAAAATCTAAGTCTGTTTTCATTGTTGGTGATTCATTGGTTAGATACCTTGGCAGGGCAACAAACACTCAGGTTGGTAAAGCTGTCTGCGTGCCTGGTGCCGGAGTCGGGAGGGTGGCTGAGAAGATAGATGCTGTCCTGGAAGTGAGTGGGGAGGACCCCATCATCTTCCTCAACGCAGGGAGCAACGACATATGGAGATGCAGGACTGAGGAGTTGCTCTCCAAGTATCAGGAAATGTTGGAGAGGATCAAGGAAAAAGGTGGAGTTCCTGTGGTAAACAGTATCCTGCCTAGAAGAGGGGTAAGGAAGGAATGGTCCTCCAGGGCTATTGGTGTAAATAGCCGGCTGGAGAAGTATTGCAAGGCAAATACTATTCCATTCCTGGATAACTGGTCCCTCTTTTATGGAAAGGATGAACTGTATGCCCAGGATGGAGTACATCTCTCTCGACTAGGAGTTTCGACCTTGGCCAGCTCACTCGACAAGATTGTTGCGGGGTTTCGTTAAAAAAACCTGGGTGTGTAAGTAAAATACTGTCTCCATATGGAGCAGGTGCTTCATGTGACAAACCAGTGAGTAAAATAGAAATAATCAGTCAAGATAGTGCGGATATAGTGATGTGTAATAGTAGTATCGATAACACTACACATGTAACTGATAGTAAAGATGAGAATACTGATGGAGTAGAATTTCCGTCTAGAGCTAGTAGTTCAACAGGAAATAATAAGTTAGCTAAACACAATAGAAAATTAGTTGCAAATAAAGTAATAGGTTGAGGGTATATTATACAAATTGTAGGAGTTTATGTACAAAATGAACGAACTTAGAGCACTCGTTAGCACAGAAAATATAGACATAATAGCGCTAACTGAAACGTGGATTAATACAGAATCTAGGCATTTTTTAGCAGAATTTGATATTCCAAGGATATAGTTTGTTTAAATATGACCGAACAAGTAGGAGGGGCGGGGGTATAGCAGTGTTTGTCAGGAGTACATTAAAAAGCTGTATTAAATCAGGTATTAGACTAAATAATTATAATGAAAGTGTTTGGGTAGAGGTTAACGAAGGTAGTGAGACCATAGTTATTGGAGTTATATATAGACCGCCTAATATGAGTAGAAATGGCGGAACATCGTTATGGGAGGAAATTAAAATAGCATCAAGGTTTAGCAATGTGTGCATTATGGGGGATTTTAATTTTCCGAACATTGATTGGCAGCACCAAATAGGCGACTCCGATTCAGTAGAGTTTATTGAGGTAGTAAAAGATAGTTTTTTAATTCAACTCATAGATACGCCGACTAGAGGAATTAATATTCTTGATTTAGTTTTCAGTAACAATGAACATATGATAAATAATGTAGAGATTGGTGACCACCTAGGAAATAGCGATCATAAATCTATTTATTTTAATATACAATGGACAGGGAATGCTAAAGAGAATACGACACTTATCCCAGATTTCAGAAAAGCCGATTATGGTGGGCTAAGAAGAGACTTAACCCCTAACTATCGGTGCGCAACATAAGTCGAGTTAAATAAATCTGGACTATCTGGCGGCGCGCGACATAGGTCGTGTGGCAATTTCAGCACGTAATGTTGCTGAGAGAGAGAGACAAGTAGTGGCAGGAGAGTAGCGAGCGTATGACTGCTCCAGACCACCGCGGCGAACCTACTGACACGAATCCCACCTCCTCCCTCCCTCTCTCACTCGCTACATACTGAATTTAATGGGGAAAGTACCGAATTACATGCTTTTTGCACTCGCGTTGCGTGGTTGTTGCAAGAAAACTAGCCGTCATAAAAGGATCGTTATGGTGTCATTGGAAAGCTCTGTTTATGCCCTTTCAGGGATAGATACTTGTTTTACGCTCTGGGTCTTATTTAGGCATGAAAATGATCACGTAAACAGCCCTATTTTGGCTAAAAACACCCCACTGGGCGGTACATATAAATAAACCGCTAGCCCGCTAATCTAGTGTTAAGGGTGGACCCTATTGTTAAGCAATTAAGTCAGGATATGCCAGAGTTAAACTTGCCACCTACATATAACCAGTTTATTGCTTCACTCCACAATGCTCAAAATAAATATATCCCTAAAAGAAGATTTAGATCGACGCAGAACCAACCAAAATGGATGACTAATAAGCTAATAGATCTTATAGGAAAAAAGAAAGGAATATATCGAAAAATAAAGAAAGGTGAAAATCATTTACATATATACTATCAGACTCTATCAAGACAGTTCAAAAAGGAAATCAGAAAAGCAAAAAGAAATTATGAAATAAGGATAGCCAGTGACTCAAAAAATAACCCTAAAGCTTTTTACCAACTATATAAATCTAAAGATAGAGATGTAATAGGCCCCCTAAAAACTTCAATTATTATTATGTTCCTTCCAACAACCAACTATACTCCTAAAATCGATTAATGAATAGGAGAAATAACAGAAAATGATTTAGAAATGTGCAGTATATTAAATAGTCAGTTTCTTTCCGTTTTCACTAATGAAAATTTGGCACAGATTCCAGAAGTCAATATGGTATATAGTGATAGTATAGAAAATATGTTAAGTACAGTTAGTATAAGTAGAAATGATGTGCTTAAGGAAATTGACAGACTGAAACCTCAAAAATCGCCTGGTACTGACGAGGTATATGCTAGAGTATTAAAAGAATGCAGAGATGAGTTAAGTAGCCCATTAGCATTTATATTTAACAAGTCATTAGAAACAGGTTTAGTTCCAGAAGCTTGGAAGCTTGCAAATGTAGATCCGATCTTCAAAAAAGGTGATAAATCGATAGCATCCAATTACCGTCCCATTAGTCTCACATCAATCATAGGAAAGTTGCTAGAGTCCATTATTGCTAGGAAAATTAGAAGCCACTTAGTAAAATTTAACTTAATAAATTCTTCTCAGCATGGATTCACTCAGGGACGTTCTTGCCTTACTAATTTGCTTAGCTTTTTCTCAGAGGTATATGAAGCAGTAGATAGTGACAAGTCATATGATATTATATATTTAGATTTCAGTAAAGCTTTCGACAGAGTCCCTCATGAGAGATTGATGAGAAAGGTTGAGGCACATGGAATAGGAGGGTCGTTGTTGGGATGGATTAGGTCATGGCTAATTGGTAGGAAACAGAGAGTCAGCATAAATGGTACCAAGTCAGAGTGGGGAGCAGTCAAACGTGGTGTCCCCCAGGGATCGGTATTAGGTCCCCTGTTGTTTCTTATATACATAAATGACCTAGATTTAGGTATAACTAGTAGGATAAGTAAATTCGCAGACGATACTAAAATGGGGATATCAATTGATTCAGATAGCGATATAGAGTGCCTCCAAAGGGATCTAGATACCTTACATGAATGGTCAGTAAATTGGCAGATGAAGTTTAATATTGACAAATGCAAGGTATTAAAGATAGGGAAGATGCAAACAAATGTTAAATATAAACTAGCTAATTTAGAATTAGAAAATTCAGACTGCGAGAAAGATCTAGGTTGTTAGCAATGATTTGAAGCCTAGAAAACAGTGTATAAGCGTTCGTAATAAGGCAAACAGGATTCTCGGGTTCATCTCTAGGAGTGTGAGTAACAGAACTGCTGATGTTATCTTAAAACTGTACTTGTCATTAGTGAGACCCCATATGGATTATGCTGTCCAATTTTGGTGTCCTTATTACAGAATGGACATAGATTCATTGGAGAGAGTTCAGCGTAGAATGACAAAAATGATCCATAATATTAGAAATTTTCCGTATGAAGAAAGGTTGAAGAAATTAGATTTACATTCGTTAGAGAGACGCAGAGTTAGAGGAGATATGATAGAGGTGTTCAAGTGGGTTAGTGGGATTAACAAAGGGGACATGACAAATGTACTAAAGCTCAGTGATAGCGAAAGAACTCGTACCAATGGTTTCAAATTAGATAAATTTCGTTTCAGAAAAGATATAGGCAAATATTGGTTTGGTAACAGAGTTGTAGATGGGTGGAATAGGCTACCAAGTGATATAGTGGGATCAAGAACGATACGGAGCTTTAAGAAAAAATTGGATAAGCATATGGACGAGAAGGGTTGGGTGTGAAGGGGGATCAGCCGGGTTGGGCCAATCAGTGCTCTGCAGACCCCCGTAATCCTGTGTTAATCTCTAACCGTTTTGGTAAGATGATCCTCAGGGTATTAGAGTGTTGAGCCTATAATTGGGCTTTGTAATTGGAGTTGTGTGGGACAGGGATCTGCCTTGCTTAGGCCAATCGGCTTTCGCAGACTCCCATTATCTTATGTTCTTATGTTCTTATGACCTAATCCATCCCAACAACGCCCCACCTATTCCATGCGCCTCATCCTTTCTCATCAATCTCTCATGGGGGACTTTGTCAAAGCTTTACTGAAATCTAAATATATTATATCATATGACTTGTCATTATCTACTGCTTCACATACCTCTGAGAAAAAACTAAGCAAATTAGTAAGGCAAGAATGTCCCTGAGTGAATCCATGCTGAGAAGAATTTATTAAATTAAATGTGTCTAGGGAGTTTCTCATTTTACTAGCAATAATTAACTCTAGTAGTTTTCCTATGATTGATGTAAGACTAATGGGACGGTAATTGGATGCTATTGATTTATCACCTTTTTTGAAGATCGGAACCACGTTTGCAAGCTTCCAAGTTTCTGGAACTATACCTGTCTCTAATGACTTGTTAAATTGAAATGTTAATGGGTAACTTAACTCATCTCTGCATTATTTTAATACTCTAGCATATACCTCATCAGGACCAGGCGATTTATGAGGTTTCCGTCTGTCAATTTCCTTAAGCACATAATTTCTACTTATAGTAACCGTACTTAACCTATTTTCTATACAATCGCTATATACCTTACGGACTTCTAGAAATTGTGCCAAATTTTCATTAGTGAAAACGGAAAGAAATTGACTATTTAATGTACAGCACATTTCTAAATAATTTTCTGTCATTTCTCCTATCGAAGTTTTAAGGGGACCAATTACATCTCTAACCTTGGATTTATATAGTTGGTAAAAAGCTTTAGGATTATTTTTTGAGTCATTGGCAACCTTAATAATTTCATAATTTCTTTTTTCTTTCATAATATCCTTTTTTACCTGTCTTGATAGATTCTGATAGTAAGCAAGTAGGTGAATTTAGCCTTTCTTAATTTTTCTATATATTAAATTTTTCCCCCCTAGATCTAATAACCTATTATTCATCCATTTGGGTTGGTTCTGTGTTGATCTAAAAAAAAAATTGGGGATATATTTATTTTGCGCATTGAATACTGACTTGATAAAATTATCGTACGTATCTACCAAGTTTGATGTCTCTTCCTGACTTAAGATAACAGGTGCCTGAGAAGGGGTACACTCATTTGGATACCTGGATCGACTTAATTTTTTGACCACAGGGTCCGCTAATAGGGCTCTTCTTAACCCACCATAATTGGCTTTTCTGAAGTCGGGTATTAATGTTGTATTCTCTCTGGTATTACCTTTCCATTGTATATTAAAATAAACAGAATTGTGGTCGCTATTTCCTAGGTGGACCCCTATTTCTATATTATTTATCATATGTTCATTGTTACTGAAAACTAAATCGAGAATATTATTACCTCTAGTCGGCGTATCTATGAATTGAAATACAAAACTATCTTGTACTCCCTCAATAAACTCCTCATAATCAGAGTCGCCTATTTGATGCTGCCAATCTATATTCGGAAAATTAAAATCTCCCATAATGCACACATTGCTAAACCTTGATGCCATTTTAATTTCCTCCCATAATGACATTCCGTCATTTCTACTCATACTTGGCGGTCTATTCATAACTCCAATAACTATGGTCTCACTACCTTCGTTAACCTCTACCCAAACACTTTCATTATCGTTATTTAGCACAAATTGATTGGGAAATATTGTAACATATTTTTAATTGACATTTGTGTCATTTTGGCTGATTATGAGTTGGTGGAAAAATGTGTTCTTTAATTCCTCTAATACCTGATTTAATAAACCTTTTTAATGTACTCCTGACAAACACTGCTATACCGCCACCCCTCCTACTTGTTCGGTCATATTTAAACAAACTATATCCTGGTATATCAAATTCTGCTAAAAAAAATGCCTAGTTTCTGTATTAATCCACATTTCAGTTAGCGCTATTATGTCTATATTTTCTTTGCTAACAAGGGCTCTAAGTTCGTTTATTTTGTTACATAGATTCCTACAGTTTGTGTAATATTCTCTAAATTTACTTCTTTTATTTATACCTAATTTACCTTTATTTCTAACGACATTTCCATCTTCCGTTGCACCATCACTACCATCTTCCGTTGCACCATCACTACTATCATTAGCAATATAGTCATCATTTTTAGCATGAGACTGAATATCCTTATCGCTTTCGCCTGACGCTAATTTTTTTCCATTTAACCTCTCTTTTACACTCAGTATTTCTATACAATTCCATATGAAAGGTTAAGTTTACAGGTCAAGGTCAAATAAAAGGTCAATATGCTAATTTCATTACTTTTCATGCAAACTTCACAACATTTGGCGATATAGTTGCACTTTCAATGAAAAGGAAAATAATACATTTTGAGAAACATTTCATGAAGGTCAAGGTCAACTATTCTATAAATATATATGACACTAACTGATGGGTTTTAATGAAATTAGTCTTGCTTATTTGATTTTCCTGGGCAATGTCAATGATTTTTCTTTTTTACTCTTACATACCGATAAAGGTGAAAGGTCAAATTATACTATTTATTTTTTGTTTTTATTCAAATGTTTTCATTTTCACTACACAAGTTACTGGTAACCTTGATATCATATCATACAAATTTTAAATAAATATTCTAAAGTTTAAGGTCAGAGGTAAAAATAGTTTTTTTACTAGTATTTCTTATACTAACGGTTAGATTCTCACTAGGCTTACTGTTATGCCCTGATTTTATGCAGGATTAACAGTGGATACAGGTGAGTTCTGCTCCACTGGGACTTCCAAGTTCAAATAAGTAAATATAAAATGAAAGGAAAACAGAGGATAAGTATATCACAAAATATGGTTTAAGAATACAGTTTTATTTCTCCTGCACTATATTATGAGAAATAATCTGAAACTGAGAACATGGGACACGTATCACTGCCAGTGAATAGTACTTAAGGTTATTACTGACTCCTAGCACAGTCGCGGAGCTAGATAGGGAGCAAGTATTGTTGTCCAACTTCACTTAATAATCGAGATAGTTTTTTAGACACTGGGAGTGGATTTGGAGAGAAGTATTTCTAGGAGTGGGGTGACCACTGTCTCTTTCCTTCAGGAATGTCACTGTGTTTCAAGTTCAAGGTCAAGTACTCCCAATAGGTATGCGGCCGTGTTGTATAGAAAACGAAGAGCCGATGGTGGACTCTGAAATATTTTCAAACCTTTGCTAAATTTTGGCAGAGTCGCTGACTTCTCAAAAGTAGGTAAAAAATGCATTAATTCGAAATTGAATCACTGTTAGTTGGCGAATTGTTATTCCGGATCACTTGTACTGTAGGTGAGCACGACTCGTAGCTTTACAACCTAATTATTAACACTTGTATAGATTTATAAGTAGTTAAGACACTTTTGGAGGAACTCTGTTTATTTCGTCCACTCGACACTTTTCCTAGTTGTTGTCACTCTATATTCTTCTCTTGGTCTCTCGGCGTGGTAATTTCTCTAGTGATGTCTCCTGTGAACACTTCAGGAGGTGGTTGGTTCTCGTCGTTTGCTTCCCCGTAGGCTGTCTAGGTGGGCCGGCTGTGTGGAGTAGTTACAGATGGGTTGATTGGGCTTGAGATCTTAAATATGGCTCCGTAACATATAGTAACCGTCTGGCGAGTTATTGTTGGGCACCATACCGAACTAACGCGAGTATTTCAGGGGTAGGAGAAACTACTCGACTGTTTTGATCAGTATATCAACCGTTGATAAAGTCCTGTTAAGGTACTCTCGGACTAGGATCTTAAATATCGAATCTTATGTGGTCGATATCGGACGAACGCAGTAAGTTCAGTGTGAGTGATATTACTGTCTGCCCTGATCTTTATGAGAGGTTCGGGGGACCCGGGGCGGTGTTTAAACCTTTAAGTTACACAGTCGTGTGGGATGCCAAAGCCTCAGTGCACCAAGGACTTGTCTCTGCAGAGTGCCCGTGAGGGTATCTCGCCAAGCCCTGACTCTAACACAGCGGTCTCAGAGGCTTGAGACTACCTGTGCCGAGTGGCTGTGTCCACTTTCAATAATGAAGAATAGAGAGGGCGGCAGGCCGGAGTCTCTCAACTCTTCACTAGAGAAAATTTAACCTCGCGGTGGAGCCAATGTCACGTCGGCAAGCCGAACGACGACAAAGTTCCTAGACAAGGACACTTTCGTACGAGTGTTCACTTGGACTCAGTAAAACCAGAGAGGGCAGCAGGCCGGAGTCTCTCTACTTTTACTAGGTAAAGTGAAACCTGACAATTGGGACTATGTTCACTCTGGCATGCCAGACGTCAACAGAGTTCCTCTATCAGGACACTGTTACCTTCCCACTCTAGAGAATATTGAGGACGGCAGGCCGGACTCCTCAACTTCTTTTAGAGCTGGTGCTGGTGTGGGCTTTCCTTAGCAAGATTGACAAGCAGGAGTGGCAGGCCAGTATCCTCCTTCCCAACCTCTGAATTAGAAATAGAAATCGGCAGGCCGTTAACTCTCTTCCTAACCCTGTAGGAAAGTTGTTCCTATCGCAGTAACTGTGTGTCTTTCTAGCATGCCAGATGAAGACAGAGTTACTGGGATAGGCCACAGCTGTCGATAACTTATAGTCGGAGAAGAAAGTTTCGGCAGGCCGTATACTTTTCCCACTAGACTAGCTAGTCACCGCCTAAGTAGGATATCTAAGTTAGCTAGGCAGGCCTTTCTCTAACGAGATCCCTAGTATAGGGTTTGGGGGTTACTGTCTCAGTATAGGTGTGCCATTCTGGCATGCCAGATGAAGACAGAGTACCTGGGAAGGAACTCAGTTAACGAGGACTTGCAGTCTAAGAAGAAAGTTTCGGCAGGCCGTACACTTTCTCCACTAGACTAGCTAGTAACCGCCTAAGTAGGATCTCCACGTTAGCTAGGCAGGCCTTTCTCTAACGAGGATCCCTAGTATAGGGTTTTACTCACAGACAGTATACTTGGGCTTTCGGCAGGCCGGTCAGTCCAACTGAATATAGGGTAATCCTAAGACTTCAATAGTTGGCATGCCAGTTCTTTTGAAGCCTCAAAATTGCTTGCCTTTCCTCAGAAATCCTGAACTGGTATTGCGGATTACTGAGTGCACTCCTCCGGTACCTCTAGGATGGTAATTCCATCCTACGAGGACAGGTCGAAGAGTTCTGCGACAGAGTCCCAAATCAACAAAAAAGATTTTGCATCCCAGGAGCTGGACTGGACGACATTGTGGAAGCCTTCGAAGATACCACAAAGGATGCAAATGAAAATACCCTTTTTGTCATCCATGCTGGTTCAAATGACGTCATGCGCACCAGATCCGAAGAGTTGATGGAGAAATATCGCAAGATGATCCAGCACTACAAAAACAAGTCAAGGAATATCATCATCTCAGGCATTCTCCCCAAGATCGACGCACCTGACAAATTCTACGACAAGGCCTTCAGCACAAATAGCCGACTAAAACATTTGTGTCTGAGGGAAGAAGTTGAATTCATCAACCTCTGGGACAACTTCTACAACCAGCCTACTCTGTTCCGCAAGGATGTCATTCATCTAAACCCTGTGGGTTCAGCACGCATGGGTCGTCTCCTACACGAAGCAGTCCGCAGCCATGGATCAAAAAACGCCATCCGAGAAGAAGCAGCAGTGACATAAATCATCCAACGCCAAGAAAAAAACAGAGGCAACCGAGGACCACCAGCGATAAGGACCGGAGACATCGAGGACCGAGGACAGCCATGAACATAAATGTAGATCCGACAAGAACCAAAAATATTATTAAAGCGCGTTCCGTGAGTTCTAAAATAACAAATTTAAAGGTTTTCTATGCAAACGCTCGTAGCATACGCAATAAATTTTCAGATTTAGAGGAGCTAGTGTTTACAGAAAATTATGATGTGATTGGCATAACAGAATCTTGGCAAAATACAGAAGATAGAGACTTTTTAGCAGAGTATTCACTTCCCGGTTATGTAATGTTTGAGAAAAGCCGAATAAATCGAAATGGAGGTGGCGTTTTACTTTATATCAAAGAAAGTCTTAACCCTACCCTCTTGTCAAAACCTCAAATTGTGAACGTCGACGCATCTTTTGTGCTAATAAAGAATAATAAAGGTACCAAAATAATACTTGCATTAATATACAGACCTCCAGCTCAATCAGTGCAAACTGACCGAGAAATTTACGAACAAATTGCAGATGTAAGTAACTCACAAGATACCGTAATTTTTGGTGACTTTAATTTACCTGTGACCAAGGGGGGCGATACTCTTACTTCACACTCCGGACATGACTTGTATACGAACTTGCAAGAGAGTTCGCTTTATCAATTTGTTGGAACGCCGACCCGTGGTAATAACGTTCTTGACATTGTACTTGCAACAAAAGAAGAATTAATAGAGAATTTGAATGTTGGTGATGATTTCAGTAACAGCGACCATCATACGATAACTTTCACTTTAAAGTTTACTAGTAACGAACCAAATAGTAGCATCGAAAAAGTCCCTAATTTCAAGAAAGCAAACTTCCATAAACTTAGAGCTATGTTTAAAGAAACTGACTGGAGCTTTTTAATTCACAATAACGACATAAATACATCTTGGAAGTTATTCGAAGCCACTTACCTAAAAGCAGTGCAAGACTGCATACCATCGAAAACTCGGCGTCCAGGCCATAATAATAAGCCCAAATGGTGGAATAAAGATATTTCAAACTGCCTGCTTGCTAAAAAATTTGCTAATGATAGATTAAAATCCTCACAAAATGACGAAGAACGGCTGAAATTTGTAGAGCTACGACGCAAAGCCAAAAAGTTAATTAAGCAAAGTAAAAAGACCTTAGAGTTACATATTGCGAATCAAAGTAAAACAAACCCGAAAGAATTCTATAGTTATATCAGAAAGAAAAAAGTAGTTACTTCAACTGTTGGACCGTTAGTCGATGAAAATGGAGAATACACCAAAGACGAAGAACAAATGAGTAATGCCCTCAATACCTTCTTTGCATCAGTTTTTACAACAGAAGACCTCAGTGATATCCCTACACCATCGCCGATTCAGATTGATAATTCAGATGTTTTAAGCAATATCACCGTTACAGAGAGAGAAGTATTGAATTGTTTAGATAAACTCAAGGTAAATAAAACGCCTGGACCTGATACAATCTCGCCTAGAGTTCTAAAGGAAGCTAAGGATGAGCTCTCTAAACCACTGACATTACTATTCAATAAATCCTTGCAGTCTGGAACTATGCCTGATCAGTGGAAGCTAGCCAACGTAACACCGATATTCAAAAAAGGCAGCAAATCCCTATCCAGTAACTATCGTCCAATTAGCTTAACCTCAGTTGTATGTAAAATGCTAGAAACGGTCATACGAGACAGACTCGTAAATCACTTAGAGGAAAATAACATACTTAAAGATACTCAACACCGCTTTCGTAAAAAACGTTCCTGTTTAACAAACCTCTTAGACTTCTTCCACGATATCCTCAACCTCTACGATGAGAGTAAAGCTGTAGATATTATATACCTTGATTTTCAAAAGGCCTTTGACAAAGTTCCCCACAAACGTTTACTGCTAAAACTAAAAGCGCATGGAATACAAGACGGTGTGTTGAAATGGATAGAAAATTGGCTCAGCGACAGAAAGCAAAGAGTAGTCATAAACGGTAGGGCATCAAAATGGACCAATGTAAGTAGCGGGGTACCCCAGGGATCGGTACTAGGACCAATTCTCTTTCTAATTTACATCAACGACATAGATGAGGGTCTCACCTGTACAATCTCAAAATTTGCTGACGATACAAAAATTGCAAATAGCGTACTCTCAAAAGAACAAGTTGACGATATGCAACACAATCTAGATAAATTGTCATGTTGGGCCCAAATTTGGCAAATGAGTTTCAATGCGGATAAATGTAAAGTACTACATATCGATACCTAAATGAGAAAGCAAACTATTCGATGAATGGCACTCAGCTTAAGAATGTAAACAGAGAAACCGATCTGGGAGTAACAATATCGAGTAACCTAAAACCGAGTCAACAATGTTCAGAAGTTGTTAAGAAGGCAAACAAAATAATTGGCTTTATAGGCAGGTCATTTGAGCATAAATCCAAAGAAGTTATCCTAACCCTTTACAATTCCTTAGTCCGCCCTCTTCTGGAATACTGCGTTCAATCCTGGTGCCCTTATTACCAAAAAGATATAAACAAGCTAGAACGAGTTCAACGTAGAGTTACCAAAATGATACCTAGCCTAAAGAACAAACCATACAAAGAGCGTCTTAGAGAATTAAATCTATTTCCTTTAACCCAGCGCAGATTAAGAGGCGACTTAATTCAAGTGTTCAAAATCATCAAAGGCATCGACAATATGAACTGTAGTAAGTACTTCACTATCGACCAATCTAATTACACGCGGGGAAACGGTTGCAAAATTATTGGTAAATCTTTTAACTCGCACGAATCTAAGAATTTCTTCTTCAATCGAGTTGTCAACTTGTGGAATGGGCTTCCCCGAAACGTTATAGACTGCATCACCGTTGATTCATTTAAACTCCGCCTAGACAAATATCTCGCATCAAACCCGCGACTGACTGCGTTTGTAAATGAATAACTTTATTTTATCCCCCCCTCAGTTACTAACCCATCTGTCCCCTACTAACTTCCTATCCTGCCACGGACATTAGTTCCAGGGCAGTAATTCCCTTTCCAATGTTCCCTTACCCACTCTAAACCACTGTTTGGACACTTGATCCTCAGTGTTTTGGAGGACAAGCAACCTAGAAGGGTCACTAGATCTGTTGTTGCTTGATTTCCTTTGTACTCCTTTGTACCCTTTGTAAGGGCATGATGAGGTATCCTAGATGGGGTCCTTGAACCCTTCTTGCACTGTTGGTCAGGTTCTCCTTCAATATAAGGTCATTACTCGGTGGTGGTGTGATGAGTAAGGTCAATTTATGACCCTAGAGTAGGCTACTTCATCAAGGGTAAATTATAAATTCATTGGAGGTTTGCATTACTTCAATGGAACTCTGGAAAACAATAATAGTGAGTGAAGTGAATGAATTCCGAGGTTTTGGCTCTCGGGGAGGATTGGGGGTGTCGGGTGCATTGAAGTTGTGTCGTGTGCACCGGACAGTTGAGGGCTGTGATGCGTGTGAGACAGCGTTATTCCTTCTTTCTCCTTCTCGTGGTGGTGGCGGTTGGGTTTTACTACGGATCTTGGTTGGTAGTAATTTTAGGTATACGAATATGTAAATCTCTCTCGGCATGGTGGTGTCTACAGGGGTGTGTACGTATCTAACTTTCCCGGTTCGTGTTGGTAGGCCTGGGTGTACACACGGTATTTAAACGGACGGAGCGCCCTCTCTCGGGGCGCGGGAGCGGCAGATCTCCTGCGTTATTTTTACTTGGAGACGATATTTTACAGGGTATTCTTATATAGAAAGAAGCATGTGTGGTTTGTGTAACTAGTAAACTAGTTGAAGAGTGTCAAAAAAAGGCATGTGTATATAATGTGTATCTCTTCATTCCTCAATTTGTGGTCAAATCAAAGAGTGGGGCAGCAGGAACATTTGTCAGCGAGAGTGGACAGAAGGGTGCTGAGCTGGTATGGTCATGTTGAACGAATGGGAGATGAAAGGCTTACAAAGAGAATATGTGAGTCAGGTACAAGGGGAGATAGAAGGGCAGGAAGACCCCCATTGAGATGGAGAGACTGTGTAAGAAAGGCTTTGGATGATAGAGGAATGACTATAGATCAGGCAGGGGAAGTGGTGGTGGACAGGAGTGAATGGAGAATGCTTGTGAATAGTTGAGTGAACACGTGGTCATTTGGAGTAAGGGGTCGAGCGCAAGTTGGACTAGATAATAGTCCATCAGGTGCCTGGCCCGGGGAGACGATTAATATGAAGGGTGCGCCTGGAAGTGTGGTGGGAGGGCTTGTGGCTTTGGCTCCGCTGCATGTCTGCCTGCCGAGATCGGAACCTCTCCGGGTGGTCGGGGGCCGGGGGAGTGCTGGAGCGACCTTGGTGACCCTGGTCTCTGGGTCTTCTCCTGGGTGACCTGGATGTGTGTGAGTGTGTTGTTTATCTGTGTTTATTTGTTGTTTTATGTTTTTTTTTTTTTTCCCTGTTCTTGCTCTGTCTTGAGTCGGCTACCCCCAAAATGGGGATTGGGCCTGAGCATATAGATAGATAGATAGATAGATATATGTGTGGAAAAACAGTGTTTCAGGATCTATCGAAATATAGGTTCACATTTTATTGCATAACATAGTTTTCATACAGGCATATAATGGTTTCACCTGGCATTGACTTCGGTAGCGAAGATACGCGTTTCTTCTTAACTACTACTTCTCTATTCTCCCCGAGTTATATGGTTACGTGGGGAGAAAAGGAAAACACAAGAATACATGGATCATGGTTGATCTTCGATGGTGAAGACAACGTTTGTTTATTACAATTTACAGGTCATGATAACATTTGGATTAAGTATCAATCATAATGAAATACATCTTGGGCAAAGGAGGTGAGTACAATTAGTTTAGAATGGCTGGCTAAATAATACCCTCCTCTTCATGGGGGCATTATGGTTGATGGTCCTGCCTGGTGTACTGGGGCGTTGATTTGTCGGTGAGCCCTTTTGTCCTCTGTCCGGCGTGACTTGGCAAAGCGCCGCGACTCGTCGGTTGGGAGTGTTCGTCTTCGCCTTCTTCTGTGGTTCGGGCGATGTCTCTTGCTGGCGTTTTCACGGTATTTTATTTACCATGTATATTCGGAATACCTAGGCCAAGGTCATATAATAAACTATTCAATTCCATATGAAAGGTCAAGGTCAAATAAAAGGTCAATACGCTATTTTCTTTACTTTTCAAGCAAACTTCACAAAATTTGGTGAGATAGTTGCACTTTAAGTGAAAAGGAAAGTAATAAATGTTGAGACATACAGGTCAAGATAAAGGTCAGAGGTCAAGGTCAACTATTCTATTAATATATATGAAAGACACTGATGGGTTTTAATGATATTAGGCATGATTATTTGATGTTCATGGGCAATGTCAATGCAAAACAAAATGTACTCTTACATAATGGTCAAGGTCAGAGGTCAACTTTTATTATTCATTAAGTTTTGTTTTGTTTAAACTGGCTGTATTATGGCTTATTACTTAACCCGTACAGCCCCAGCAACGCGTCTGACGCGTCGGCGATGTATGTAACGCACAGCCCCAGAGACGCGTCTGACGCGTCACCCTAATTGCGCCGACCGTAACCTCAGGTGTAGCCACTCAAGAGGGCTCAGATTTGTATGGGAACTGTGTACGTATCCCACGCAACCGTGCCGATGGTTGAAAACTCTCAAAGTCCACGTGCGTGCACGTGAGCGCGCAATAACCTGGTTTTTTGGGGTAATTGCCTTCAATTGTTTACTCTAGTAAAATACGTTTTCGGGGGGTCTGTAGGACCATTCTTTAAGCTTTATGAGCGTTTTTTCGTGGTTTTTCCTTCATTCCTAACCCATTCGCTATTGTTTCTGGAATAAAAAAAAAATTTGAAAACCGGCCGGGTTCTGGTGAACAAACATTACAAAACTAGCCGGGGCTCCACGGGTTAAATATCATATATATCAAATTCCACATATATGTTGTAATAGCTAAGGTCAGAGGACAAGGTCAAAACATGAGTATTTGTCATTTTCCCTAAACTCCTCCTTGACTGTTTAATGTATTGTCATCATATTATACAGGCAAATTCAGTTGGTCAATGCGACGACCATCCTAATATATGTATTTTATTTTTAGTCAAAGGTCAAAGGTCAAGGTTACAGTATATGATCAATATTTGTAATCAATAAGTTTTTATACGAATTACACCATATTCATAATGCTAGTTAATATGAACATTACTGTTAAGCTAACTAAATCCTTGATAATAAATTCTAAGATTGACGGTCAAGGTCAAAGGTCAAGATTGAAGGTCGAAATATGATTTTTACTAGTATTTCTTATTTAATGTAAGATTCTCATTAGGCATATCATGCATATTCGGAATGCCTAGAGCAAGGTCATACAAGAATAAACATAATTCCATTTGATAGGTCAAGGTCACAGGTCAACGTCAACTATAAGGTCAATATGCTAATTTCTTTACTATTCATGTAAACTTCACAACATTTGTTGAGACAGTTGTGCTTTAAGGGAAAAGTAAAATGTTAAACTTTCAGACATCATGAAGTTCAAAGGTCAAGGTCAACTATTCCTTTAATACCTCTGAAACTAACTAATGATCTTTAATGAAATTTTACATTTTTTTTCTTCTAGGGTTAAATCAAAGCAAACAAAAATATAATCCTACAAAAAGGTGAAAAGGTCACAGGCCAAGGTCATAAGTTAACCTTCATCATAAAAAAATACTAAATTTTCGATAAACTGACTACTGTTTGTTGCATTTTCCTTAAATAACATATATTTCAATCATATACAGTATATATATTATAATACTTACAGATAGGTTAAAGGTCAATGTCAAAGAACAAAAGAAGAGTGTTAATAATTTTCTTTAAACTCTTCCTAGACTGTTTAACCCTTTGTGTACCGGTGACGTCTTTTGTATTGTATTCAAGCTATAATTAGATGATTTTGTGGAGCTTGTGAAGGATCTGTGGTAGTAAAAAGGGTTAAGATAGTTGAAAGCCTGCTAATTTTATGGAGGCCCTTCATAAACTAAATAAAATCGTCTTAATATCCAGTATGAAATGAAACCGACAGAACTGTACTGAACGGGTTACGTATCGTCACCAAATTTTGCTGGCAAATTCGGTTGTCCAAATTTTGTGTTTTTGTTATTCAAAGGTCAAGGTGAATGGTGAAGGTCTGATATTATGGTCACTATTTCTTTCTTATATATAATTTAAATTTGAATTACACCATATTCAAAATCGTACAAAATAGTGTTACGCTGACCTTATTATAGATAAATAATCCAATGGTTAAGATTCAATGTGATCATAAATGTAATTATAATTATATACAGTACTGTATATATACTCCCAGACGGACATGCGCCACCAACAGTCAGGACGAGTGTCCATGCTTTAATCCACTGCACACAAGTATCCTCTATCACGCCGTGACATAGTGGATTAAAGTATGGGCACTTGTTCTGATTGTCGGTGGTTCAAGTCCGGCTGTGAGTATACAAACATTTAGTAGCCTATGTGTATTTGCAATATATATACTGTACAGTATATACTGTATATATACCGGTATATATAATTATATATATATATATACTGTATATATACTGTATATATATATATATATATATATATATATATATATATATACAGTATATATACTGTACAGTATATACTATATATATATATATATATATATATATATATATATATATATATATACAGGTATATATACATATATATATATATATATATATATATATATATATAAACCGATTTTACCTAAGAGATTCAATACTACTTGCAGAATTATAGGTCGCAGAGTTGCGTATGCATTTTTTTCTTCTTTTGGTTTTGGTAATGCGAAAACTGCACATCTACTTTATCGATATGACTTAAATAAATCGTATAAACATTGATAACCAAATAATAGAAAGCTTTACCTGGACATAGGTGCGTGGTCGACGGCTATGGTGAAGAGAACAAGTGAGTGGAAGTAATTTGATGAATAGAGATGACTGAAAGGGGCCTCTTTTACTTACCACACAATGAGAGTGATGATAGATGATCAATGCATTGGTGGAACTACACGACGAGGTTAGTACTAGCGTGGTAATGCAATGTAATGAAAGTTGGTGTTGTATCATTGTATCAGTTGTATCAGAGCAAGTAACTTCCCAGTTGGATTGTAGGAGCCCTACTGTTTCACGCATGGTTGGGAAATATTTACCCTTTTATAATTATTACCTAAGTTCATAGGAATGATATTATACTACCCAATATCTAATATATCTATCTATCTAGCTATTGCCTGACGCCGTGATCCCCGAAGAGGTGGCCACGAACGAAACGCCCCCATGCACCTCTTTCTATCTAATATATAACATAATTCAATAGTCTTCTCAATTATACTAAATCATATTATTATGATTATTAATCCTACAACCTTATTACTTAAGATTACACTTAAGCTTAGACGGTCCATGTTCATGGATTAAAGTAAAGACAAGGCTACAGATTATCTCAATTAATCCTTTCAGCTATCATATTATATCCTTTTGAGGCTTAATACAATTGTCTAAATATGGCTGAAATCAAATAAAAACAAACGTCACCAGTACTGGGAGGGATAATATGTCGCATTGACAATATCAATGAAAGTTTTTTATAGCTGACCAGTACAAATAATATTGTCGCTTCCCTTAATACCTCTGAAACTAACTGATGATCTTCAATTAAATTTTACACTCTTATATGATTTTCTAGGGGTTACATCAAAACAAAACAAAATATAATCCTACATAAAGGTCAAGGTCACAGGCTAAGGTCAAAAGTTAACCTTCATCATAACCAAATACTAAATTTTCAATAAGCTGACGACTGTTAGTTGCATTTTACTTAAATAACCTATATTTCAATCATATATATATATATATATATATATATATATATAATAGTTAAGGTTAACGGTCAAGGTCAAAGAACAAAAGAAGAGTGTTAATAATTTTCTTTAAACTCCTCCTTGACTGTTTAACCCTTTGTGTACCGGTGACATCATTTGTATTGTATATTAGCTATAATTAGACGATTTTGTGGAGCTTATGAAGGATCTGTGGTACCGTAGTAAAAAGGGTTAATTAAGATAGTTGAAAGCCTGCTAATTTTATGGAGGCTCTTCATAAACTAAATAAAATCGTCTTAATATCCAGTATCAAATTAAACCGACAGAACTGTACTGAACGGGTTACATATTATCGTCACCAAATTTTGCTGGCAAATTTGGTTGATCAATGCAACGATTGTCCAAATTTTGTGTTTTTGTTATTCAAAGGTCAAGGTGAATGGTGAAGGTCACAGATTATGGTAACTATTTCTTTCTTATTTATATTTAAAATTTGAATTACACCATATTCAAAATGCTACAAAATAGTATTACGCTGACCTTATTATAGATAAATATTCCAATGGTTAAGATTCAACGTTATCATAAATGTAATTATATATATATATATATATATGCTCCCAGGCGGACATGAACCACCAACAGTCAGGACGAGTGTCTATGCTTTAATCCACTACACACACGTATCTTCTATCACCCTGTGGTATAATGGATTAAAGTAAGGGTTGTTCTGACTGTCGGTGGTTCAAGTCCCGCTGTGAGTATAAAAAAACAGTTAGCGTATATATCTATATATATACTGTATATAACCCGATTATACCTAAGAGATTCAATACTATTTGCAGAATTCTAGGTCGCAGAGTTGCGTATGCATTTTTTTTTTTTGGTAATGCGAAAACTGCAAGCCTACTTTATTTTTATCTTGTACGAAAATATTACCAATAGTATTGAGGTCTGATCTTCTGTCTGTATAAATATTATGAATTCATAGTTCCCGATTCATCTTCATTGCCGTCTTACGCTTTCAATTATAAAGTTTGCAACTAACCTATACGACAAAAATAAGCTCCCTGGTAAAGACTGGATTTGTCCTCATTATATGAGAGGTCCTTCTTAACCCATTCAGTACCGGTGACATCCTTTGAACTTTATTGTTACTACTTTTCTATAAAAGGACCTCCAGCAATTAACAGGCTTCGAACTATAGGACACCAATTTTGGTGTCCTTATTACAGAATGGACATAGATTCATTGGAGAGAATTCAGCGTAGAATGACAAAAATGATCCATAATATTAGAAATTTTCCGTATGAAGAAAGGTTGAAGAAATTAGGTTTACATTCGTTAGAGAGACGCAGAGTTAGAGGGGATATGATAGAGGTGTTCAAGTGGGTTAGTGGGATTAACAAAGGGGACATGACAAATGTACTAAAGCTCAGTGATAGCGAAAGAACTCGTACCAATGGTTTCAAATTAGATAAATTTCGTTTCAGAAAAGATATAGGCAAATATTGGTTTGGTAACAGAGTTGTAGATGGGTGGAATAGTCTACCAAGTGATATAGTGGGATCAAGAACGATAGGGAGCTTTAAGAAAAAATTGGATAAGCATATGGACGAGAAGGGTTGGGTGTGAAGGGGGATCAGCTGGGTTGGGCCAATCAGCGCTCTGCAGACCCCCGTAATCCTGCGTTAATCTCTAACCGTTTTGGTAAGATGATCCTCAGGGTATTAGAGTGTTGAGCCTATAATTGGGCTTTGTAAAGTGGGGTTGTTGGCCTTGCTTAGGCCAATCGGTTTTCTGCAGACTCCCATTTTCTTATGTTCTTATATCACTTAACCACTTTTTTGCTACCACGGATTTTCTTAAACTGCACACAATACGTGTAATTATAGATAGAATATAATTTAAAATACATCGCCGGTACAGAAGGAGTTAGTCTATTCAATTGAATAACGCCAAGAACTCTTTTATCTGAGCAATTACTAGATATTATGAAATATCTAATGAATTGCCACGCTAACTAATTCGATATACTTGTTTTCTTTCTTATGTTGTTCACTTCAGAAGTTGTATACAGTCTTTGTAACGGCCCTTAAATTACAGTATTAACAAACCTATAATGATCCCCGCTCGTCCTTCTACACACACACATGATTCTGGAAATGGAGGTAGTGGTATGGGTGGGGGTACGGGTACGGGTGGGGGTAATAAACGAGCATTTTGTTGAATGACTGGTTGACACTTTTACATAATTGGAACAATATCAATACATAATATTATAATGAAATTGTTATGGTGTATAGAATAGCAGGGATTACAGTTAACTGTATATATTATTATGACTAAACAGGGAGCTTAGTGCATACTGGTACTCATTTGGTGATATAGAGCAACACAAGCTTCGATCAAACACATAAACAACAACATTCATTGAACCACGCTCCCAGAGGACAATTCTCAGACAACAATGTGATGTGCCTTTGGGAAAAAAAGAAGAAGATAGGATCATAACATAGTATTTTGCTACATAAGTTCATATGACAAAGGGGGAAAACAAAAAACACTGTGCCGCTACGAGAACAACATAATACTATCATCACCTGGTTTTAGCTGTATCATAACAATCTTACGCCTGTCCTACAATACTTTCACTACCTAATTAGGGTTGCCATAGGATACAAAATGGATTGAGGAAGGGCTCTCACCCCCGTGACTTAATTAGGATTGCTGTGGGATACATAATTAATACTAGAGAGAGATAGAGAGAGAGAGAAAATGAAAAACATAACATTGGGTACCAGTATCATGGCGGCTCGCTTGGTGTAGTGACTAGCGTCTCGGACTTCCACCCAGAAGGCCCGGGTTCGCGCCCACGCTCGGCGCATTAAAGATTTTTCACAAGCACTGAGTCGTTACCATCCCTCATGAGCAAAGGGATGGGGTAGTAGTACAGGACCCCAATGGAAATACGCCTAATCGGCCTTATTGACCTATCCTTAGCTAGCTTAGCATGCGCCTGCTTTAAGAACTATTATTATTATTATTATTATCTTGCGCTCAAAATAACCTTAAAATAATATAAAGAATAGCTTAACAGAATAACCCCTCGACTAAAACACACTTCCTTATTATCAAATATTATTTACAATTACCTTACTTTTGTGTACCATATGTCTACATATGTTTTCAGTTACGGCCAACATATTACTTTAAGTTCCAGAATGGCCTCTAGTAAAAGGAGGAACAAAATACAAATACAAAAAACACTTCAAAACGGTGACCACTTACGGGTTTTATAGTTTCACTTACTTCTATATTATTGCATTCGGTTTAGGAAAGACGTCTAATAGTCAATTTCTTTCCGTTTTCACTAATGCAAATTTGGCACAGTTTCCAGAAGTCCGTAAGGTATATAGCGATAGTATAGACAATAGGTTAAGTACGATTACTATAAGTAGAAATGATGTGCTTAAGGAAATTGACAGACTGAAACCTCATAAATCGCCTGGTCCTGATGAGGTATATGCTAGAGTATTAAAAGAATGTAGGGATGAGTTAAGTTACCCATTAACATTTTTATTTAACAAGTCATTGGAGACAGGTATAGTTCCAGAAGCTTGGAAACTTGCAAACGTAGTTCCGATCTTCAAAAAAGGTGACAAATCAATAGCATCCAATTACCGTCCCATTAGTCTTACATCAATCATAGGAAAGCTACTAGAGTCAATTATTGCTAGTAAAATTAGAAACCACTTAGATACATTTAATTTAATAAATTCTTCTCAGCATGGATTCACTCAGGGACGTTCTTGCCTTACTAATTTGCTTAGTTTTTTCTCAGAGGTATATGAAGCAGTAGATAATGACAAGTCATATGATATAATATATTTAGATTTCAGTAAAGCTTTCGACAGAGTCCCCCATGAGAGATTGATGAGAAAGGTTGAGGCGCATGGAATAGGTGGGGCGTTGTTGGGATGGATTAGGTCATGGCTAATTGGTAGGAAGCAGAGAGTCAGCATAAATGGTACGAAGATAGAATGGGGAGCAGTCAAAAGTGGTGTCCCCCAGGGATCTGTATTGGGTCCTCTGTTGTTTGTTATATACATAAATGACCTTGATTTAGGTATAACTAGTAGGATAAGTAAATTTGCAGACGATACCAAAATGGGGAGAACAATTGATTCAGATAGAGATATAGAGTGCCTCCAAAGGGATCTAGATACCTTACACGAATGGTCAGTAAATTGGCAGATGAAGTTTAACATTGACAAATGCAAGGTATTAAAGATAGGGAAGATGCATACAAATGTTAAATATAAACTAGCTAATATGGAATTAGAAAACTCGAATTGTGAGAAAGATCTAGGTGTGTTTGTTAGCAATGATTTGAAGCCTAGACAACAGTGTATAAGCGTTCGAAACAATTCAAACAGGATTCTCGGGTTCATCTCTAGGAGTGTGAGTAACAGAACTGCTGATGTTATCTTAAAACTTTACTTGTCATTAGTGAGACCCCATATGGATTATGCTGTTCTATTTTGGTGTCCGTATTACAGAATGGACATAGATTCATTGGAGAGAGTACACCGTAGAATGACAAAAATGATCCATAATATTAGAAATCTTCCGTATAAAGAAAGGTTGAAGAAATTAGGCTTACATTCGTTAGAGAGACGCAGAGTTAGAGGGGATATGATAGAGGTGTTCAAGTGGGTTAGTGGGATTAACAAAGGGGACATGACAAATGTACTAAAGCTCAGTGATGGCGAAAGAACTCGTACCAATGGTTTCAAATTAGATAAATTTCGTTTCAGAAAAGATATAGGCAAATATTGGTTTGGTAACAGAGTTGTAGATGGGTGGAATGAACTACCAAGTGCTATAGTGGGATTAAAAACGATAGGGAGCTTTAAGATAAAATTGGATAAGCATATGGACGAGAAGGGTTGGGTGTGCAGGGGGATGAGCAGGGTTGGGCCAATCAGCGCTCTGCAGACCCCGTAATCCTGCGTTAAATCTCTAACCGTTTTGGTAAGATGATCCTCAGGGTATTAGAGTGTCCAGCCTATAATTGGGCTTTGTAATTGGGGTTGTGTGGGACAGGGATCTGCCTTGCTTAGGCAATCGGCTTTCTGCAGACTCCCATTTTCTTATGTTCTTATGTTCTTATAAAGGGAACATAATCATGTTTCCAATTTATCTGTTAGCAATAAAACTAATTCATAATATGGAGTAACAGTATATTTCTACCTTTTGCAAGGCATACAAAGGTGGTAGTGCCATTCCAGGATATGCTGTACATAAAATTTATCTAATGAGTGTAGGATAAACTAAGTATTATAATGAAACTTATGATATACAGTAGTTTGTCCCAGCTTTCTGCAAAAGCCATGCACATCACTTTGCCCGATGTCAGTGTCCGAACTGGAAACTAATGTTGTTATTTAAGACTGATATAAGTTTCTTTTTGTCTCTGTCAACAAATGTGTACCGATATGCACTTACGAATATGTTGAATATCAAGCCCTGCTATCATGTACTGTACAGCAAAATAATTTAAATATATTTTACAATGAAATGGATCCAGTTATTTAGAATAGCAACCTTTTAATAGCCAATTTGCTCGTTTGCCCACCCCACACTACCACCAACACCACAAACATGGTTGTATGAAAGGGCAGGCAGGGTTCTGTTTGGGCTTAGTGAAGTAGATTTAATTGCGATGCAAAATAATGAAATGTCTGAAGTGCTATATGCAAGAAAGTATTTCTAATTTGGAAAATTAATTATATACGAAATTCCAATGATATACTTACTCTAGACCATCACATAAACTTAACTACTATGGGAAAATGTTACAATAGCAACTAGATGCGATATTAGTCTGCAAAATACACGTGAACTAAAACACAAACAATTCTGGCCTTCAACCTTTATTAGTTTTGTCAGCATTTAATTGATCTTAACTGCTATTACATTGATGCACTGGATATATCGTTTTAGTATGGCAAACATTGGGTGACTTTATGCAGATTTGGAAACACCTCAAATAGTTAACAGGTTAAACATAATATATCAACCCATTTGAATGATGACTTAGTATTTCCAGCTAATTAGACAATTCATGTTATTCTCTTTAACCCCTTCAATCAGCCAATGACTATTATATTTTCATTAATGATACTGCTAAATATACATGCTAAGCTTAAGAAGGACCTCTAAGGATCAAGGGGTTAATAACAATTCCAGATAAGTATTTTACTGACTGGTTCTTCCTAAGTTGAGTACAATTGTCTAAGGATTAAGAAGGATCTTATTCTGAGGAGAAAACCATTCATTACCAAGACGCTTATAAATATTGCTTAACAAGTTTTTATAACAAAAAATCGGAACACGGTCATAAATAGTCACCAGAAACTCATAAATCATAATATTCATACACAAGCAAGTTCAGACATTTACACTACACACATTCACTTCATGTTATAACAGTGCTTACATTCCACTGGCCATATAAGTTATAAGCCAAACAATATCAGTATGCTGGCATTATAAATGCAACTATTCATTTGAGAGTCTTTAAACCCACCGTGCTGTATCGTTACATTGAAACGAAGCTCCACCTTCCTACCATCGTTACACTCACATTTTCTGATATACCAAATAAATTGAGTATGGATTGGTTATGTATTTGAATAAACTGTAGCATTGTTCATTTTATATACCTTTATTACCTAACATCATTCTGGACTTTCTACTAACCGTCCAGTAATGCAATTAAAGGAGAAAATAGAGTTTCTCGATATTTTTCGTCTCACCCATTCACGTCCTTTCTTTCACACGGCATAGAGTTTGAATGATTCATTCATAAACATATATTGTTTACTACGGATGAAATGCCACCCACCTACATACACCACAACATTTTGTCGCAGGACTAAGTTGACCAACTGTACATCATTCTTTAACTGTCTTTGTGGTGTAGTGCATAAATGCACTGATTTTTGGTGTGAGCGTCCTGGGTTCGAATCCCCGGACTGCCACATGGATTTGTTGAGTTCATTAATTGAGTTTAGAAGTAAAGTTGGTTGAAGTAAAGAACATAAGATTTATAAGGAATATTGTTTTATATCACAAATCCTTACATAGAATAAGAGAAGAAGTATAAATGATCCGAGTGCATATCGATTACTATTATAATTCAATAATCTACTCTGAAATCACCGAACCTACTTGAGTTATCTGGCGTGATTTCTTTACATAGATAGTTAGATATTTCTGAAGACCATATATTTTGTTGAAATGGCATTGAAAAATGAAAGTCACGCTAGATTTAAGCACAAGGAAAGTGATTGGACAAAGGTATTGAACAGAAGGATGTATGAAGAGATGAAAAGTGTTTAACTTTACTATTTGCAGAAAAGTTATATATTTTTAACTGTCCCTCACATGCCAACAGCACTTCATGCATGAGTACAAAGTTACATAGAGGTAGAAGAATCCACAGAGTTGTTTCAGTAAGCCTAATCATTTTTCTGGGGGGCTGACTTAGCAAAAGAAAAAACAAAGAGAGAGAGAGAGAGAGATGTGATCTGCCCAGTAAAGGTCAGTGATAGAAAGACACCATCTAAGTGAAGACAATAGGATATGTTTGTGCAGTTCAGTTTAATCAATATGAACAGATACGCCATTAGGTTAGGACCCACCCCTTTATAATTAAAACATCTTTCTCGCTACTGTTACTACTACTCAATATTTTTGTTATAATCCAAATACTCTTCAATCACAATCCTGCCGCATCTCCCTGGTTTCTTGTTTCCAGTAAACTTCCGAGGGTTTTCTTCCTTTGAGCACATTAAGTATCTGGTGTCCATTCGTCTTGTCTCCCGCCGCGCCGCCACTCTGTCTTCATCAATCCTGTCTTTTCCCTCCATTCACTCAGCCATTCACTCGACTCGAACCTTCCTACACTGTCTTTGTCTTGTGTTTGTCATGTCAAAGTTGTTTTATGTCTGAAGATTTTTTATACAGCTGGATTCAATAAGTCACTGACAACCTTCCAACACTGTCTTTGTCTTGTGGCTGTTCTGTGTAATTTAATTTTACGAATGGAAGTACAATCGTGACCATTAATAGCTACACTCACATTCTAATCACGATCAACACAAACGAAGCAATATAATGTTTTTTACTATATCCCAAATGATATACAACTTGGAATTAAAAGTTCAAAGGGTTAAAAGTTAAATAGGTGTAACCCTATTAACGCTTTCGACTTTGCGTTTGTTTCGACATTGTTTATGTTTTTTGTTGTGTGTGATGTTATGCATCCTTCACCTATGCATAGTTTTTATGACTGCATATTTGCTAGTCCTATACCTGTAATAAATATAAGTTCCATACGAATTTGCAAAAGTTGTATACGACTATATATTAGTAATGTACGAGCACTTATGTGTCTCATTGGCTGTGTGAAACTGCCATACCTAAACTCTATCTTAACTACTACCTCTCCTATTGTTTCATTGTGTAGCTCGACCCCCCTCTCCACAAGCCCCCCACCCCCTTTTCTCTCTCTCTCTCTCTCTCTCTCTCTCTCTCTTCTGACGTGCAATGCTTGACCAGTCCCTGTGAACTTTCTTTGGTGCATTTGGCTGGGCTGTTCTTAGGTGAGAAAGCTTCACTGCCATGTTGGTTGGCAGGCCAACTAAAATATCTGGGTTCGTCAACAGTGTTACTGGAATATGAGTGATATCCATTTATCATTTGATTTTAGAGTCTTGCCGTTTGAAGGTGGTTAGTAGTACATAGTAAGGATTTAAGCTATCGCTGTCCCTCCTTTCGGGAAATCAGTGTCTTTAGGACACAGTGCTGCTCAGTTGGGAGCTACGGCACGTTGAGACTCTGGCCTTGGGGAGACCTTTGGTTTAGTGTGACAGGCATAGCGAAGTCAGAATATAGAACAGAACAAACGCCATTCACAATTGGCGGATGCGGATGGCGCAGTTATGATTCACCATAAACCACCTATTTAATAGCAATTTGTGGTCATTATATTTTCCTTGGAGATAGAACCCTTTGCAAAGTTTTCGAACAAATTAAAAACAATGTCAGCTACTGCTACTGTAAAACTTAAAGCAACTTGCACCAAGTGCAAAAAGCTAAAATGGTGTATAGACTTTAAAGAATGTGCATATGCCAACATCCACCATGATAGTCTTAGTCTATTTTGCTAGATAGAAGGAAAATTCATGAAAGAGGTAGAAGGGGTTAAGGAACAGTTAAAGCAAATAGACTCTGAACATACAATTATAAAGAACTAAGTTTCTAAAGGAATAAAAGAAATAGAAAAGTTGAACAAATAAATATGTATTCTGCTATCTATCTATCTATCTATTTATCTACTAATGCCCCTTTCACACATACAGGACTAGGGTGCCGCATGCAGCAGAGTAGCTACTCTGCTGTATGCGGCACCCGAGTCGGCACCTAGTCCTGACCATGCGGCTGTAGTCGTCTGTAGTCTGGTGAAGTCCTGGCAATGCGTGTCAAGTCGTGGCCCCAGAACAAAATGTTTGTGAGTTTCAAAATTTCGTCCAGACTTGACATTTGTCTGGTGGATGCGGGGAGTAGTCTGCGCTAGTCGGCGCTAGTCATCACTAGTCTTCTGTATGCGGCTGTAGTCCTTGAGTATAGCATAGCGAATTGTGTGTCATGTGTAGCATAAAGACTACAGCCGACAGACACGAGTACAGCCGCATAGGTCTACTTCCTTTCCTCCGCCTTCTCTTTCCTTCTCCTCCCTCCCTCCCTTCTCCTCCTCTCTGCTTCTCATTCTCCTCCCTCCCTCCCTTCTCCTCCTCCTCTCTTCTTCTCATTCTCCTCCCTCCCTCCCTTCTCCTCCTCCTCTCTGCTTCTCATGCTCATCCCTCCCTCCCTTCTCCTCCTCCACTCTCCTCATTCTCCTCCCTCCCTCCCTTCTCCTCCTCCTCTCTGCTTCTCATTCTCCTCCCTCCCTCCCTTCTCCTCCTCCTCTCTGCTTCTCATTCTCCTCCCTCCCTCCCTTCTCCCGAAAGTAGCTGAAAAGACACTATAGACTACAGAGACTTTTATGGTATCGGAATGTATGGGTGGGAGGGTGGTTTTGGGGTTGGTGGGGGGAAGGTAGAAGGGTAATTGACTTGTGTTACACATATGAAGCCGATTGGTGAGGTAGTTTCGCCACCACGGATTTTCATTTTTTTCCTTTTCTTCGTACGGATACGCTGGAAGTGGGTGGTGGGAGGCAGTTGGGGGTGTGGTGGGGGGAAGGCAGAAGGGTAAGGGACTTGTCACACAAATATGGAACCGATTGGTGCAGTCGTTTCGCCGCCACAGATTTTCCTTTTTTTTCCTTCTGACGGACCGACAGTCAGCAAGTGGGTGGGAGGAGGGATTTGGGATTTTTGTGGTGGGTAGCCAAAAGGGTTATAAGGTACACTCACACGTACTAAAGGTTGCTCAGGGGTGGGTCCTTCCCTCCCCTACTCCATCCTGGGCAGGTGGAAGGGGGGTCCAAGTCTACCCCCACAAGGGATCTGCCTTGCTTAGGCCAATCGGCTTTCTGCAGACTCCCATTTTCTTATGTTCTTATGTTCTTATTTCACCCCCAAACTATCCCCAACTCCCCCACCTTCCTTCTCTAGGTGGCAGTTAGTAATTAGCGACGATTGTTCTCATGTATTCAAATTATTGTCAAACCATCATTGCACATGCTTACAATGCCCGACATTTAATAGTTATTAGGAATGTATAAATACCATATACTGGATAATTGTATTCTCAAAATGAGTTCCTATACACAACGTGGGTTACAAGAATCTTGGCTGTAATGGTCGTGTGCTTCTCTCTCTCATTCACTCTCACACTCTCTCTCTCTCTCTCTGCGTGTGTGTCTCTCTCATTGCACTACTTTCTACGATCAAGACTTAATGTGATTTTAATATAATAATACCGTAATTAAATCCAATCTCATACAGTATTCAGGATATTATGTTCCCCATTATTGCAATACACATCAACGTGCCCTCTTTTTATCTACTCCTAGGTTCTCAAATTGCTTACACAGTCGGGCGTTTATATCATACAAGGAAAGGACTAGGCCTAAAGGCAAAGAATGGCTGGAATAGTGTTGCGACTGTTATTGATGGTTGTGTCTATCATTTCAATAAGTTTCTCCCACTTATTCAATACGATGCATACTAAAAACGGTTTGCATTTAATTATATGTTGCCTATGCACTTTTTTGTCAATCATTTAGATTTAAAACTCGATACAAATTACTATCAAAGTCGGTGTTAACTTTTGGTAAGGTTTGAGTATAGAGCCCTTGAGTAACAGGGCTCACCTTCTCACTTCCCCCTTCTGTCTCTGTCTGTGATCCCAGCCTCTCATTTCTACAAACTCACAAATAATGAATAGGATAAATAGACAGACAGTTTTACCATCAACTCTCCTCTCTGTGTATCAAATGCAAGCGACATTCATCACACACACTAATGAAGGGAAATATACCACATTCAGACCCTTTAAATCTTGGTTGTAGAAAGTGTGTGCTATGAGAGAGTTACATGGAGTTACAAGGAATAGTTAGTATCTCGAAGGCCTTGCGATCCATTACGGGGAAATATTCGAAGTGGAAGAAGAGACATTTTTCAGTGCACTACACTCCTTACAGAATACTATCTACTATACTATCTACTAAAACTGCTCAACTGAGGGAATTTTTACAAATTTTAAGGATAGTTTGTTCCAGGTAGAACAGATCATACATGGTAAAGTTTCCAAGAATACTAGTGCTGAACCTTTTCAATTCTAACTGCCAGGCATGGTTGCGTATTGTATTCATATTGAAGCTAAACATTTTGTTAAGATACACATTATCAAACCCATTACATATTTTGAAAACTTGAATGAACTGACTTCGTAGTCTGCGTGTTGAGAGAGAGAGAGAGAGAGAGAGAGAGAGAGAGAGAGAGAGAGAGAGAGAGAAGCAGAATACCATTACAGCCGATACGAGATTATTGTAACCCCCGCTGGGTATATAGACTCATTTTGAGAATACAATTATACAGTATATTTTATTAATAAATTCCTAATATATATTTAATGTTGGCCATTGTAAGCATGTGCAATTATTGTTTAACAAACATTTGTAATACATGCGAACAATCGTCACTAATCACTAACTGCCAGTACAGCTAGAGAAGGAAGGTGGGGGAGTTGGGGATGGAAGGTGGGGATAGACTTGGACCCGACTCCCCCCTTCCACCTGCCCAGGGTGGAGTAGGGGAGGGAAGGACCCACCCCTGAGCAACTTTTAGTACGCGTGAGTGTACATGTGGTAAAAATATAAAAGCCATAGGTGCAGTCGTTTCGCTGCTACGATTTTTTTCTTCGGCGAGGACGTAGTCGACTGTAATGATGTCCACCCCTGGACGAGCGCCCTTTTTATACCTCCGTTGGCCACAGAACCTGTATGTGTCGGCTTTATGCGAGTGTATGCGGATCGACTCTGAAGTCGATCGTCTGAAATCTTATAGAAGCGGGTGTAGTCGGCATGTACAAATGACCGTTATTTCCATTGTCGGTTCGAGTCTCAAGACTTGTCCGGAGTCAAGACGACAACGTCGGCTGTATGCGGCTGTAGTCTTCTGTAGTCTGGTGAAGTCCTTTGGATGCGGCATTACCGAGCCAGCTCCACCAAGTCGGGGAAAAAAACGCCACGACTAGCTACTCTGCTGCATGCGGCACCCGAGTCCTGTATGTGTGAAAGGGGCATAAGGCACATTTCTCAATTTTGTTTTCTTTTTTCGCTGGGGGTGGCCGACTCTAAACAAAGCTCTAACAGGGAAAAAAAAAAAAAAAAATAATAATAATTATAATTATAAAAATAATAATAATAATGAACACACAACAACAAACAGAAATTCACACACATCTTGGTCGCCCAAGAGAAATCCAGAGACCAGGGATCACCAAGGTCACTCCAGCACTCCCCCAGCCCCCATCCTCCTGGAGAAGTTCCGGTCTCAGCAGGCAGACATGCAGCGAAGCCTAACCACCAAAAACCCGCCCACCACACATCCAGGCGCTCCCTTCATATATACCGGCTCCCCGGGCCAGGCGCCTGATGGACTATTATCTAATCCAACAGGCGTCTGACCCCCTCTCCCCAGTGACCGCGTTTTCACTCATCTATTCACAAGCATTCTCCATTCATTCCTGTTTATTACCACTTCCCTTGCCTGATCTATAGTCATTCCTCTATATTCTAATGCTTGGCCTACACAGTCTCTCCATCTCTATGAGGGTCTTCCTATCTACCTCCCCTTGTATCTGACTCATATTCTCTTTGTAAGCCTTTCATCTTCCATTTGTTCAACATGACCATACCAGCTCAGCACCCTTCTGTCCACTCTGGCAGACAAATTTTCCTGCTGCCCCATTCCCCTTCGTATCTCTTCATTCCTCAATCTGTCTCTACGAGTCACTCCACACATATTCCACAAGCAGCTCATCTCCATCACATCCAGCTATTCTTAGAAGTCAAAATAATGTGAGAGTGGCAGCTGGACCTTCAAACACCAGTACAGATCACGCAGATGGTGATAAGCGAAAGCTAACAAAGGAAAACAAAACATTAATAAAAAGATTGCCACAGCCATCAATTGAAGGGCGGTAGCTCCAAGAATGACTGTGGTCAGACAACAAAATTATAGTACTGTGTACAAAACTGAAACGGTCACATTAATTGGGCATAAACACTGTGAGTTGGGTGTTCATAACAAGATATTTGTCATGGCGATATTTGAATGTCTGGACCGTATGGCACTCTTCAACACTTCTAGGCAATTTATTCCATTAGTTGACAACACTATTGAAAAATAAGTGCTTTGCTTCACGTAAATGAAACTCCTTTCCAACAATTTTGTAACCATTATTTCTTGTGTAATTTGAGTTATCTAGTGTGAATTACTTACTTACATCCATGTTGTCATGCTCTTTGATAAGTTAATAAACTTGTATTATGCCTCTCTTATTCTGCAGTTTGTCAAGGTAAATAGGATTCACTCTTTTAGTCGTTCCTCTTACGGTTTATTTCTTAATCGGGAAATATTTATAATTTCTCACTGTTATACTCTCTCTCGATCGTCAATGTCCTTTATATAGTATGGCGACCAAAACTGGACACAATATTCCAAATGCGGACGAACCAATGAATTATGTAAAGTGCACACCACGTTTTCGGATTAAAGAAGAATGTAGTGACAATCAATGAGGCAACAGTTGAAACACCAACTATGGAAGAGGCTATGAAACATGCAACAGCTTGTACTAGTGACCCTCGCTATGGTTGGAGAGAGGTTAAACCCCCCAAAAAAGAAAAAAGAAAATACAGGAAAATGAGGTTAACACCACAAATAGATTCAGCCCTCTAAACGGTGCTGAAAGTCAGCATTACTTCTCAAAGTCCTCACAGAGCAGAGGGCAAAAAGACAGTCAAGTGCAGAGTGGGCAATGAACTGCTAAGCCTACTGTGCGACACTCAAACAGCAATGGGACCAAACTAAGTACGTCAAGTAGGTTTGGTCTTGTTAGCGGCAAAGACACAAACACAATTTGATTGGAGATTCTCAGGTCAAAGGACAATAGTCTCACTTTGTTAAGTATCACCGTGATGTGAGAAAGGTGAAGTGCCTCACAGGTGCAAGGGCTTCCTAGATCACTAAGGAAGCAGAGACAAATCTGGTCCAACACTAAGGGGACAAAAATAATAGCTTAGGTCAGTGGTAATGACCTGTTCTTTAAAAAATATATAATAAAGTTGGAGCCACAGAGTCAATAATAGGTGAGGTCATGCCACTGGCTGATGAACTCCGACTCAAAACAGACAGAGGCATGATACTTGGTATTTTGCCCATGATGTATGGAGGGGATTGTGGACCCAGCAAAGAGATGGGCTTAAATGGCTGACCTGTGTATTCAAGGTGAGCTTTATGGACTCATTTGATGAGTTCTATGGGAAGCGCAACCTGTACCTCCGTGACGGTGTGCACCAGTGGTGATTATCTAATTCACCATCTTTACAGCCTGCTGAGGGCAAGCAAAACTGTGGAAAGCATTCCCCAGCATGAAAAGTGAAAACCCTCACCAATTACTGTTCCCCAGCTCCCAAAATTAGGTCCCCCAAACGGAGGTAGTCCCTCTGAGAGCAAGAGTTACACAGAGTTACACATATACTCAGACCACACAGACCTTTCGGTCCCTACTAGGTGGTCCGGCCTTAATACTTCTAGAGACAGCGACAGTTTACAGTAGAAGAATAGGGGAGCAAAACAGAAAGCTTTCTCCCCACCTCTCAACCAATGGCAGAGTGCCCCAGTAGAATGAGAGAGACCCACAACTCACACTAGACTCGACACTTCAATTGCCAATTTCAAAACTACTAGATGGTGGTTTTTCTATCTCAGATGAATATAGAAATTGGCAACACCTCTAATTGTGTACAGAGAAATAGTGTGATAGAAAATACACTACCCCGAGAGACCCCTTTCCCTTTGGGAAACGGAGTGAACTAGGAAAAAACTTAAATGTCAGGTAAATTAAGCATATATTCTCCGAACTTCAGGCATTGCTGAGTACAGAGTGCTTCGATGTAGTGGATATCACTTAATCTAGGATCCACAGTGATACCAAGAGATTATGTTGGGGAATTTGAAATACCTGGATATTACACAGAGACCGGACCATGGAGTAATGGGGCAGAATTCTTATGTACCTCAGAGATTTTCTAAATCCAATTGACTGCAAGATCAAGTCAGAACATTAAATGCTAGGAGTAGACCTTAATCTAGGTAACTCAATGTATAGAGTTGTTCTGGTGTACATCAAATTGTTGAAAAGATGAACTTCTGTATAGAAGACTGAGTGGTCTTATCGACGGCAAAACAAGTGTGATCATAGATGATTATATAATTGTCTGTTGAACTGGGAAGCAAGAACTGCCGACGCTGAAGGTAGGCGTGTTGTGGACTTTGCTAATGATAATGTTTTAACCCAGTTGGTGAACGAGCTAACTAGAGGCAACAATATAGTAGATCTTGTGTTTACCACTGAAGAAGAAAGTGTGACCAGCTTATTTGTTGGGGGATCACTCAGAGGTAGTAACCAGAGTCTAGCTAGGTTCTCTCTTTGCATCTTTTGCAGCACACCCACGAAACTAGATTTCTGTCAAGCAAATTTTGACGGCCTTTGAGGAAGGTTAACCCAGATCAGACTTAAGGGTGAGAATGTTGATGCCATTTGGTGCTTATTTAAAGATAAGTTTATGGAACAACAAGATGCATTTGTTCCCACTAAACTTGTCAAATCAGGCTTGCCTCAACAAAAATGGTTCACAAGTGACATCACTTTTGGAATTAGAAAGATAAAGGTTGTATACAGAAAGGTCAAAAGAAGTAAGAGCCAAAGACATCTAGATTCCTTCAATAGTGTGTGTAGGAGAGTGAAATCTCTTATAAAGGAAGCAAAGCGGAATGAAGAAGAATGTATAGAGCACACCTTCCTAGCCGTTAAAGTGATATAATGAACTTTTATACTGCGTAATCTTAGGGGAAAATTATCATCAAATCCTATAGCCCCCCTGACAAAAAAAATCCAACTCACGCATGTGCAGAAGGTATCTGTGACGTCAGAAAGCCCAGGAATAGCTCTTGCCATCAAATTCCACTAAATGTCGCTCACCACCATCATGGAGCGTGGAGAGATACTGACGCTCTTGGAAACACAACGGTGCGGCACCTACTTCAATGACACCCTCGACCGCATACGGCGCCAATTCACCGAGTCAATGAAGGATGCAGATAAGAAAATTAGTGATGTAGTTACCAGTCTGAAGTAAACTAAAGCCAGGCTGAATGAAACAATAGCCAACTTAACCACTGCTATGAGAGACAAAAAACAAATCTGACAACTTTATAAAGCACCTAACTGAAGAAAACCAAGTACTGAGGGACCTTCTGCATGACTGCAAGACCCGGTTGACTACATTGATGATCAGGGCAGAAGGAATAATTTACGTTTCTCAGGCATTCCAGAAAACAGTGGAGACAATTGGGAACAATCCCAAATGAAAGTGACCAATTTGACCAGAGAAAAGTTGAACGTAAACGATATCAGCTTTGAACGTGTGCACCGTATCGGTCAGCTGACATCCAAGGACCTCGGGACATCATTGCAAAGTTCAAAAAATATCCTGATCGTGATGCAGTGTTCCGTAATCACAGAAAGCTGAAGGGGACAGGGATCTTCATGAGTGAGGACTTCTGCCTATGTACAACAGATATACGCCGTAACCATCTTCAAGCCATGTTCGAAGCCAGAAACAACGGTAAAATAGCATTTATCAATTACCGCACTCTGGTCGTGAGGGAGCCAGGCGTCGTCATTACCCCACACTCCCACAGGTTATCCACACACACCACCACCCCTCCAACCCACCCCGGACCACCATCCCACCCCAGACCACCTCCCCTCCTCGTCACCCGCCAACCACCCCACCACCAACCATCTCCACTGATTTCCTACACTCCCACACTTGCACCTCGAGTACCTACTGCTGCACCAACTCCATCACGACGTAGTTAGTCTGCTCTTTCCCTCCCACCGCCCCTGCATCGGCACCCAGCCGTGGACATACTACAGGGTGCCTCTACTAGCTCAGACCCTCGCGCTGCGAGTTGGGACACAGCTGGGAGACAGAGCATACCCTTGCCTTCCACGGACAAACAACAGCGAACAAGAAAACAAAAACGGACAGACACACAACTAGCTAGATTGAACAATCAAAACTTCATTATGGTTTAACATTTATATTTTGCATTCATACCTGATAATCATATATTTTCTTTTCATAATCTAAATGACCATCAATTTGTAATGATAAACAATGATCCACTCAATAATACTGAACTAATACCCTTGGATATTCTCGTAAATCTTACTTTTAATCACATACAAGAGAACACACATGGTGGCTATATCGACCCTGATAACATTTTGGTTAATTTAGTCAATTATATACATCCATCATGCAATTATTGTTTTCCTAATACTCCTGAAGCTCAGCTCCCTATTAAAAATAGCTTTACACTTATCTCTAATAATATAAATAGTGTACCACTACATTTTGAAGAATTTTCTGAGAACTGTTTGAAACCAATTGCATATCAATTTGATACAATCGGCTTATGCGAAACAAAACTAGTCAATGAGATTGAGCAACTGTACAACATTCCTAATTATAATGCGATTACTAATAACTATACACGAACCAGTGGTTGAGTGGCATTATTTATAAACACTGGATACAAATATGTTACTAGAGACGATTTAACTATTCAGCACGACAGTATTGAAACAGTATATATTGAAATTATCGATAACGAATCCAGTAACATTATTGTTGGAATTATATACAGAAGGCCTCATACGGATTTTGAACATTTCTTAGACAAATATAACTTTGTACTTTGAAGGGTAAGTGAAGAGAATAAATTGTGCTACCTTGCAGGTGATTATAACCTTGATCTTTTGAAGAGCACGAAAAATAATTGCGTAGACGATTTGATTGCATTATCTCATTCCAAGCTGTTCTTTAACTCAATTATTAAACCTACAACAGTGACGTCAACAACAGCGACTATTTTAGATCAGATATGGTCAAATAATCTCAATCAGCATAAATTGAGTGGCATAATTTATTCTAGAATCACGGATCATTTTCCAGTGTTTGCATGTTACAAAACTAGTAGTAACTCTTCACCAAAAAATATCGATAAGGAGGAACAAAATTAAAGTGATGGGACCCAAAGAAGAACCGCACAGAGTAGCAGTGGTCAGAGAATCAAGGGACAGCAGAAGGAAGGGATTTATACATCAAAAGAAGAAAAGAATAATGGACATCAGTTCCCATTCTCCAGAGAACGGGAAACTCAAGAACGGGAAATTAGACCAGTGGACCCATTCTCCAATTCCCGGGCAAACAGGTGAGTTGCCCACGAAATGCAGGTCAAGCCCCACCAATCATCACCTCGCACGGCCCCACCAACCACAGCACGGGGCTCAAACAACCAAGGCAGAGTTATCCCCCGAATATTACGATGTAAAAATACTTATGCAAGCTACACATAAAGAGCCCTGGGAATACTTAAATCGTTGGGGCTCTTCACCCTCGAGAAGCTATCATGCGAGAAAGGAAGAGAAATGGTGATAGGAAGTGCCGCATAAGAAAATCTTTGCATAAACAATCCAAATAGACAAACCAGTTAGTGAACAGAAAATCACAAAATACATCATCATGCCACATAGTAGAAATAAGAAACAGAGGTAAACAAGATAAGAACCTCAGTGCGATATTATTAAGCACCGACATATATTTTTCATGTAATTATTACCCTCGACATAGCCACTTTTTATGTATTTACTATGCCCCTGTTAATGTGAGATCATGCAACCTGACCAAGAGAAATAACTCAAATATAGCCTGACTGAAATTATAGGAAGTCAGTTCATACTCAGTAGGTTGCTCTGTCTGGATTATTGTCCGGGAGTATTACCTGCATACTAGCGCCTCGTCTGGATTATTGTCCAGGAGTCGATCACCCTAGCGGTCTGTCTGGATTATTGTCCGGGAGTCGTTCCACTAGCGCTCTGTCTGGATTATTGCCCGGGAGTCTTTCACCCCAATAGAGGGAGAAGGTGCCTGCTGTCCTGTGCCCCCCCTGCCCCTTGGACTCCTGATGAAGTGGTCCCTCCCCCCCCAGTGGTCCAGTGGTCCAGCCCCCGTGCCTGGAGCCCTACGACGCCCCGACCCTCGTACTTGGCCCTTCTCCCCACCACACTATCCTAAGTGTTCTGCGTATCTCAATTTGTGGCTATTGTTGAAGGTAAGGTAGAATATGCGAGTATTTCGGAAGTGTTGATAATTTTATCTGTGCCAAGGATCTGTGTTAATTAATTATTCTAATTCCTAATTGTGTACACGTTACATAGTCGTTTATCCTCCCATAAATATTGATCTGTACAAGTGATTTCATAGTACCAGATATTGCCCAGTGAATCCTTTAAAGTGTAATCCTTATATAATTATTATAATTCATAATTGTACACACGTTATGTAAACTTACCTTTATACAGACTTAAAACGGAATACTCTCAGATTTCACCTATTTGTGTTATTTATTCTTTTGTGAATCCAAGTTGAGGCGAAAGTGTATACCGTGAAGATATTCCCTATTTTATCATCATTTACCTAGGGCCTATGCCCAAATTTTAATCTATCTATCTTTCCATATCGAAAAGTCAAGAACCCCCCGTTGAGTTAACCTTAATTCAAATATTCAAGTTATCTAGTTTATCCAATGCATGTGAATTAATCTAGTCTACGTGTGCGGGGGTTTTCGTAATTCTTTTCACACCATTATAGTAGCTCATATTTAAGTTATTTTTATTCGTTGCACCATATTATTTAGGCGACCAATTTTCTCTTAATTTACTATTGTCAAAGTAAATATTTTATTACATCTTACGTTATGTAATTCGCTCTATTTCGTATCTCTGATTCGCATATTGCTTATAGGAATTTCTTAATATATTAAAATTACCTTTGCATGCTACAATCGTAGTATTTTATCTAAGTACAACTTCGTCATGTACGCCCCATTTATTCTGAGTTCATTCGAAACTCTAATTTACTTGATTTTTACAGTCGCATCTTTATCGAGTGTATTTTAACTCTTTTCAGTATTAATTTGCTTCATATTCCAAAACCTTGTTATAGTCATTCATTAACTTAATTTGAATCTGAATTTCTATATATGTGTGATTAGATCTCATACCCGGTCTATAATTATTTTTCGTACCTCATGTGTAGATTCTTTCACAAAACCACTTAGACAATCTAGCTTGAATTTAAACTACCTTGCCTCTAAGACCCTTAGTATATCTCTAACTTTCATCTGTGATTTATAATTGCACTAAAGAGAATTGAGAATTCACAAATAAGCAGTCCATCTGACCTAGGGCCAATGCACTATACCTGCCTATCTCACCTGTGTGACCCTTTGCTAATCCCCTTGATAGTCGCTCACCGCGTTGCGCCCGTGAACGCTCTTTCAGGCAGGTTCATTTAATTTCAGAAGTCTTCACGTTAGACGCTTCGCTCACATACGTATTATAATCTCAACTGAAATACTATGTACATGTTTAAACTTATTTTTCCTGCATACTCATATTACTGATACTGTGTGTAACGTGACTTAGAACATTTAATTTATCATTATAGTATATTCTATTCTGATACGTCACTGATGCAAATTACCTTCTGCCGAACATGACAGATAGGTATAATTGGTATTACCTTTCTATGCAATTGAATAAATAAGAGTGTAAAGTAACCTGTGTTCTTATTGAGTGAATGCTGCCTTAGTGTGAGAAGTTATTACAAGAATTATAAATAGACGTGACCCTGTCGAGCATATTCCATCTCACTATATCCTATTACAGGATTGTTAACGAGATAATACTAAATCGAGTTGAAATACCAACCCAACATTTCAAAAATATTATGTATAGAAACTACAGTACCAATAACATGAATCAGTTTAAAGATGCACTGGAAAAACGTCTCGTGGGAAATAGTGCTTTGTTCAAATAACCCCAATGTAATTTATAGTAATTTCATGACAATATTTACTGCCTCCTTCAACAAATATTTTCCTATTATCACTAAGCGAATAAAGGTAAACCATCTTTCTAAGCCATATATAGTATAACCCCCGAAATAAATAAGATCTATCTATCTATCTATTGCCTGACGCCGCGATCCCCGAAGGGGTGGCCACGAACGAACCGCCCCCATGCACCTCTGTCCCCAGTCAGTCGACGCCCCTCCCCCCAACCAGCACCGCCTTCGTTCATGTAGTTCCTCACTCCATCCTTCCACCTCATATTCGGTCTACCTCTCCCCCTCTGTCCCTCCACCTCGCTCTAGTACACCCTCTTAGTCATTCTCTCGCTTTCCATACGTTCCATATGGCCGAACCATCTCAAGTTGTTCCTTTTCACACTTTCCAGCACATCTACCTCCACACCACACCTCCTTCTTACTTCCTCATTAGTCTGTCTATCCCTCCATGTAACTCCGCACGCACTCCTTAAGTAATTCATTTCCACTGCTCTCACTCTTGGTCTGAGTCTCTCAACCAACGTCCATGCTTCGCTTCCGTAAGTCAGTGTCGGGATTACCACACTGTCATGCAAGGACTTCTTCACTTCCATACTGACCACCCTATTTCTTGTTACTGCTTTTAGCGTTCCTACAACCCTCTTCCCCTGTTGTACCCTCTCCCGCACCTCTTCATCCATAGTCCCATCTTTACTCAACACACTGCCCAGATACTTAAAAGAGTTGACGATAAATAAGATGATCAGTGAAAAAAATAAATTGGCGAGAAAATATGCATTAAAACCAATCACGTTTGGAGAGGGGTACCGTAGGCTTCGTAATCAGGTTACTCAATCTATAAAAGCTGCTAAGGGAAATTATTATAAAAGAAAGCCAGAAGAAAGTGCTGGTGATTGTAAAAAAGGCTTGGAATATAATAAATTCAGTTCTAGGAAAACATAAACAGTGCAAATTAAGTGAACGATTTATTTATAACAGACAATAAGAGACAATGAACGGAGGAAGGAAAAACACAGATAAAACAAAAAGGTCCATGTGCCTAAAGGCATCCTGCATTCATAAATTTTTTGTAACAACTGGATTTAAACATTTGTAGATTGTAAGTTTGTGGAAAGCAATTCGAGGGAAGTGAATTCCAAAGAGTAGTAGCTCTGGGGATAAATGAATTCTGATAAGCAGAAGTTCTGCATTGTGGAGGGGAAAGTGTAAATTCATGGGCGCTCTCAGCTACCCTAGTTCTACGGGGAAAGATGTGGAGAGGCGGCACAATTGAAGCAAGTTCCTCGGAACAATTGCTGTGAAAATATCTGTAGAATAATGCAAGGGATGCAACGTTTCTTCGTATGGATAATGTAGGAAGGTCCTGTGTGATTGCAGGGTTATTGATTAATATAATAGCTTTATTTTGAATTTTGTCCAACTGCCTCAATGCAACCACTCCACTTCCACCCCACAGATGTGAACAGTAATCCATCTGAGAGCGCACATGACTTTTATATATGTACAGGAGTCCCAGTTGTTTAGAGGCATTCTTAGCAATGCTTCTAACATAATGTGTCCAGCTTAAGTTAGTAGTTAATGTTACACCGAGAATGTCAATACTAGGGGAAGTGGGAATATTTACATCATTACAAAATATATGGGAGTCAGTGAGATTCTGTCGGTTAGAAAATTGAATGTACTTGGTTTTCTGTGCATTAAAGGAAACTAGATTCTTTTGTCCCCATTCATTAATTCTAGAAAGGTCCTGGTTCAGAGAAATTGCAGTGTTTATTTTTGAATTTATATGATCGGGTTGGGTGAAAGATTGGTAAATGTGAAGGAACTGTGGAGTGTTGAGTCATCTGCGTAGGAATGTATTGGATTATGAGTGGTAGATATGAGATCATTGATATGAATGAGGAACAGAGTTGGGGCCAATACTGATCCCTGGGGAACACCAGCATTTATTGAGTGAAATTGAGAATAAAGGCCATCTACCATTACACATATTTTTCTGTTATGAAGATAAGAAGAAATTAGTGGAACTAATGATGCAAGGCCGTAGTGTGACATCTTCGATAATAAGGATTGATGCCAGACTCTATCAAATGCCTTTGATATATCCAGTGCTATTGTATGTGTTTCACCATGTTGGTCTGTAGCTTGGTTGATTTGATGCATAAGAAGGCAAAGAATGTCTGCAGTTGATCGACATCGTCTAAAACCATAGTGCCTATCACTTATTAATGTATTTTTCTCAAGATGCATAATTATGTGATTATTTAATATAATTTCAAAGACTTTACCAAGAGTGGAAGTTATAGCTATTGGTCTGTAGTTTGATGGATCTGAAGAGGCACCTTTTTTAGGAACTGGATGGATGTTTGCTTCTCTCCAGGGTACTGGGAAGCATGAGGTATGAGTACACAGACGGAAAATGTTTGCCAATACAGGAGCGAGCACCAAGGAGCAATTCCTAAGTACTATTGGAGGAATTTCATCTGGACCAGGAGCCTTATCTACTGAGAGATTCTGCAAAATAGTTTTGACATGTCTGGTGTGGATCTTAAGTGAGGGAATTTCAGGCGAATTAAAATTAAGTACAGGGACATCTTGATTTATTTCATCTAAGGTTGAGTTGGTGGAGAAAATATCCGCAAGAAGGTTAGCTTTACCTCGTGGGTCACTTACAAGATTGCCAGTCGGAGATTTTAATGGTGGAATGGATGAAGCAGTAGTGAAGTTGGATTTGAATGAGTTAAGAGTAACCAAAATATTTTGTTATCATTAGCATTATTTAGAAGTTTATTTGCCTGCTTGTGGAGAAAGCTTGATTTAATTAGGTTTAATACAGTTTTGGCATGATTTCTGATGTTTCTAAAGTAATTAAAGGCTTCATGTGTTTTTGATCTTGTGTATGCATTGTAGGCTATTGCTTTTTGTTCAGTTACTCTAGCACAATTATGATCAAACCATTTAGGTGAATTAGATCTTTTACTGTACTTTTGATGAGGAATAAAAGTTTCCATTCCAATTTTTACAAAATCTTGTATGTGGCTCAAGGTGGATAGTGCATCATTAGAAAAGAAAGAGGTCCAGGGAATATCAATAAAGAAACCTTGAAGACCCTCCCAGTCTGCCCTATCGTAATGCCATTTAGTCACCAAAACAGGTTCAGAGTGGGAAGGTGTGGTAGGTGATAGACAGGTGGCCTGTATCAGACAGTGATCAGAAGATCCAAGCGGGGACCTCACTGTAACATCATAATTTTCTGAATTGGTTGTTAAAAATAAGTCCAGTAGGTGGGAATTATGATTAGGATTATCTGGTACACAGGTGGGTTGGTTGACTAGTTGAGTGAGATTAAATGAGTCTGCAAATAGCTCACATTCAAGACCAGCATCATCAGTCCTGGCTGAATGAGTGAGCCATTCAACATTATGGACATTAAAATCACCCAACACAGTGATTTCAGAAGAACCATTTAAGTTGAGGACACCGAGTTGTGAGGACAGAGAATCAAAAAGACTTTGCTCTGGAGGAGTATTTGGGGAACGGTAGATGCAACATATGTATTTAAATTTACCAGCAGAAATTAATTTGTATATAGAATAATCAAAATAGGGACAATTGAAACTAGTAACCTCCTCCAGGGCAATTTCAGATTTTGGAAGCAACATACACCTCCTTTAGGTCTGAAATTTTGGAGCAGTTGATAACCTGGAAAATTAAATCTAGACGTGTCAGATGTGGATGTTACTTGAGTCTCTGTCAAAAAAAGGAGAGTAGGGGATTCTGCTTGAAGAAATTGGTGTACAGAATTGATGTTAGAGTGAAGTCCCCTTATATTACTAAAGAAAAAGCTGCACCGACGAGCAGCTTTGGGACGTTGCAATGCTCTTGACACAATCGCATGATGACGACCGGGAGGGCCCTGTGTCAATGACCCAACCCTGCCGGGGGTGGATATCCGAGGGACCACCAGGTTTGCTCTCAACAATTGTACTGCCATATTTATTAGGTAAGTGTATGGTGTTACATGTATGATATGTAGTGGGAAGAGTAGTGTTTTATGGATAGAGGATAGCGATGTAGGGCAATGTCGTGAAGTTGGATGTGTATGTTACATAAAGAGGGTTTTCCTGATACCCCTGATGTGTGAGGCAGAAAGATATGTATCCAGCTACCAAGGCCTGGGAGAGAAAATGGAATTCAGGCTATTCCCTGAGTCTCCCGAAACCTTGGCGGTAGTACTTCCCTGGGCAGGGCTGCCTACCCCTACTACCTACTAACTTTGTTAATGTTGGTCAAACTCTAGCTGAAAATATTAGGGAATCAAAAATGTCTTTCAATTCCTACTTGCAAAACAGACGAGAATCATCATTCTCAATGCCTCCAGTGACTAGAGAAGAATGACTAAATACAGTTAGCCAGCTGCGAGATTCCTCTCCAGGCTGTGATGGGATACCTATGAAAATTTTACGAGTAGTGGTGCCTTCTTTGTCTGATGTTATTCTACACCTCTGTAATGCGTCCTTTTCCACCGGTATTTTTCCCGACCATCTTAAATTTGTCAAGGTTTTGCCAATATTTAAATCTGGAGATAGTAGACAATCTCATAATCACAGACCAATATTTGTGTTACCTGTGATGAACAAAATATTAGAGAAACTAATGTGTAATAGAGTTACAGAATATTGTAAGTCTAACAGTATTATTTCTGATCCCCAGTATGGATTTAGACGTGGAAAATCAACGGAGACTGCTCTAACAACATTTATTAATGACAAACTTGCAGCATTTGATAAGAAACTATTTACAATTAGTGTATACTTAGATCTGTCTAAAGCTTTTGACACAGTTGACCACCGCATTCTATTAGACAAACTTAAGTGTTATGGTATAAGAAATACTACATATCGGTGGTTTGAATCCTATCCTAAAGATCGTAAGTAGTATGTAGGGTATAAGAATATCAAATCGAATAAATTAGCATTATCCTTTGGGGTTCCACAAGGATCCATACTTGGCCCATTGTTATTTATTTTATATGTGAATGACCCAGTTAATTTTAATGTACTATTTAAAGCTATATTGTTTACTGATGACACAACACTCTATGCCAACCATAGCAATTTAAATAATCTAGAACAGTTCATAAATTATGAACTAAATAGTGTCTATTGATGGATGACCGCAAATAAACTAACCCTAAATATCGCCAAACTAAATATTTATTAGTGGCCCCTCCATCATTGACGAATCACTTTGACGATATGCCTATTAGTATAATAGTCCCCTTTCAAAGCACCCGCGGTTCGCATGTTTGAAACACCCGCCGCAGGGGAAAGAGTCCTACATCATAAGTGTAACGCTAATTCTCTTCTGGAATCGTCTTTATGATTGGGTACTCACTGCGAAAAAACTTCAATAAAAAATAAAAATTAACTTAAAATTTGTTATATTAAGGCTTTCCAGCTCGTGGATGTCGTTGCATCAAGCGACGCCATACCTTCTTCCTTCCCCTGCGCGCATCTTGAACAGATGTGTGCTGCCTGGTTCGGCTTTATTCTTCGTTCGCTCAACTTTAGTGAGTTTTTTGCTCATTTGTATATATCTGAGTTGTAGTAGAATAGGTTTAGACAAGCTAGAACAGGCAGCCCCATTGGTATGCCCACAGGGAGGTGCTAAATTAGGGTATTATTGTGAAGGCGCCATATTAGCACTGTGGGCCCGCGCCTCATGTGTTTTTGTTTGTGTTCTGCGCCTTAGACTTGCTAATTATCTGTTAGTTAGGAGGCTCCTTTCTCCGCAGGATAATGCTTCAGGCCATCGCTATGAGGCAGGTGCATTTTTATATTATATTAGCAGGCGCTCTGGTCTAAGAGTTGTCACACGTGGTGCGGAACTTTCCAGAGTCCGGGTCTGCTCCTCCCCTCATCCGTGGGTTTTTTCTCCACTCGCTGGTGCTATCTTCAGAGGTAAGAGTAACAGATTCAAGATGATGATTACTATGTGCCTCGTGGCCAGCCTCAGTAGGGGTATTCTTAGTAGGCTAGGGGTACTATTAATATTATTTTAATGCTTAATAAATACCATGTTAGCCTTAAGATGTGACCCTCGTTTTCATGTGGTGATATTATACATGTTAACAGGGTGTCAGGAGACGTCCTGGCTGATTTTTTTTTTTTTTGTGAGGGTGCTGACTTTACCAGATAAGTCGGTACCTTCAAAAAAGTTTGTCTTTTTCTTCCGGCGATCTTTCTGTGTATTGATGCCGGATACTCGCCTCGCAGGCGAGAAAGGAATTTACCAAATTACCCAGAGTGGTGTGCTGTACCACTAGACTTCCGGCGGAAATGCTGATTCCCAAGGGAAGTATCTTGGCCCGGCCGAGTGAACTCGCCCTGACCGAGAGCCTCACGCGGCATGAGCAGACTTATAACGCCCGGCGGAACAGTCTTTAGGTGTTCCTCAGGAAGCATATTTTGCTATCCCTAAATTAAACTTGAACTTACCAGTCAGTAGACCTCCTATAGTTTCACAAAGAGTGTTGGCAGAACAGTACCGTGGCTATACGACCTGCAGACACCAAGTCTTGGACAATTCCCAGGTGAGTCAAGTGATACCAGATTCACAACCCCCTTCTGATCAGGGTCATAGTGTATGGAGACAGTCTGAACCCTCAAATGTGGATAACAGTGTTCGTTTTCAGGAAAATGTTAGAGACAGTGACATTATTAAGACCATCCCCTCCTCAGTACCTGACCTAGTTTGGCCGGTGAATGGTCAAGGGTCTGAACAGCGGCAACAACTGCCGGAACTTATAGAAGTGCGGGATGAGTTGGAGGACATAGAACTGTCCTCAGCACAACCCAGGCATACTGAGAAAGGATCTGAGGTAGGTTCAGAATCTTCTAAAGAATCACATAGCAAATGTATAACTACTGATGATCTCGATTATACTTTACATAAGGTTATGCGCCAATACAGTGTGCCTAAAACTCAGGATCCTCCCATTACTACGCCGGGAGCTCCCCCGATAGGGTCACTTGTGTGGCCTCTAGAACCGACCAGGGTTGTGCCACATAATATGTCCCTCCCCCATTTTAACGTCATCCCGGCGAACACTACGGCAAGTGGCACGGCATTGCCCGCCTCATTAACAACTACAAATGTTCGTGTAATAACGGATGTTACTTCCCCACCTCTTGACAAACATCCACATAGAAAAGGCCCTATGCCTCTTCTGTATGGTCCCGACTGCTCGTGGATTCCAGTAATAGCGAAAAACCCGAGCGTAGCACAGACAACCATATCGGGGGAGATCCCTGTTCCCAGTGAGTGGGTAATAGAGGTTAGTAAGAGTAAGAAGCTGAGGGCCAAAGATGCACAAAGGCAATTATTGGATGTAACTATCAAAGCTATTCCTACTGTTTATTCACCTGAATTTTTTGTATACTCTGCTACTCCGACATTACCTCCCGCCTCCTCTGCACGACTCTTTGCGGATTGGATAAAGTCTGACGGCGTGAACGACATTAAATCGCTCAATACGCTAACGCCGGAGTTGGATACAACTCCAGTCCTAGATCAGTCTCTCAATCCAGTTCTGCAGGTTGGGCAGGTAGGTCTAGGTCCGTGGGTGGACTGGGAGGCGGAAGATCAACAGGTTTCAGCGACTATTACGTCAAAGTCCTCCCAGCATATATCTCAGGATAACCACATTTGGTTTTCAATGCCTATCAATAAAGCCGGAGGGGTGTCCGCTGCTCTCTTTGATTTTCTGTCTGCTCCCAAATTGTCTCTCAATGACTTACAGGAACCCTTTTCAACCCCCCCTCCAGCACACTTAGACAGAGACTTTAAATTGCGAAATAAAGCATTTAGACTATTTTCACAATTTATTCTGAGCCGCCAAATAGCCCAGTCCCTTACGAGGATCATTGCCGCTATTTCTGACCAAAATGTAAGGAAGGCCACCGAACTATCACGGCGGCTTCTTTTACAGAATTCCATCCAGTCCTTGGGTGACATCCGAATAGCCTTGTTGGGGGCTGTTCGTGCACGTCAGGACTTAAGAGTGTACTGTATATGGTTAAGAAGTTACCGGACGACATTGGTCGCCGGGTAACCCTTTCCCCTGTGTTAACTGCATCCTTGCTAAATCTTGAGACTTGGAAGGCAGTTTATTATATGGTTGACAGCTTGCAGTCGAGTACCTCCCAGGCTAGGAAGGAGAACTTTAAGAAACCGTACTCCAAACATAAAAGCGGGGGTAAGTCACAACACTCTGGTGCTAAGCAGCCCTTTCAGGGACCCATGCCTCCTCCGGCGCAGGGAGGTACTCAGCACAAGCCTAGACAGGGTAAATATTCATGCAAGTGGCATAATAAGAATAAGTCACAACACAAGTCAGGTCAGGGAGCGACGCCAGCCAAAACCAGCCAACCGTCTACCCCTACCCCACCACCAGCAAAAAACTAGTTTGTCAAACTCTCTCTCCCGGGGCCTATCGAAGGCGAGTTGGATCCGAGGGTAGTTCCTCCGGACAGGCCCAATCAAGTAACTAGGTCATTTCGGGCATGTCACCGGGCCAGGCCCCGGCGAACGTGGGCACGGACAGTGGTACCTGGCGGTGGCTCCGGCGACCTCGTTTACATCAGACTCGAGAAGTCAATCATGTTTCTTTAACACCTTACGAGCGGCCTATGCGGTTTATTATATGTACCGCACAGCGGGGTGTTTTTAGCCAAAATAGGGCTGTTTACGTGATCATTTTCATGCCTAAATAAGACCCAGAACGTAAAACAAGTACCTATCCCTGAAAGGGCATAAACAGAGCTTTCGAATGACACCATAACGATCCTTGTATGATGGATAGTTTTCTTGCAATAACCGTGCAACGCGAGTGCAAAAAGCAGGTAATTCGGTAGTTTCGGTACATAATTGAGTATGTAGCGAGTGAGAGAGGGAGGAGGGAGCTGAGATTTGTGTCAGTAGGTTCGCCGCGGTGGTCTGGAGCAGTCATACGCTCGCTAGTCTCCTGCCACCACTTGTCTCTCTCTCTCTCAGCCACATTACGTGCTGAAATTGCCACTCGACCTATGTCGAGCGCCGCCACATAGTCCAGCTTTTTTTAACTCGACTTATGTTGCTCGCCGCTAATTAAGGGTTAAAGGTGGAGTCACTAGTCCAGGAAATGATCACCAAGCATGTCATTGTCCCGGTCGATCCAACTTGCCCTGTTTTCACGTCAAGACTTTTTCTCGTGCCAAAGAGGGACAGTATTCATATGCGACCAGTAGTAGATCTCTGGTGCTTGATCACCCACATTCACAATTCACCCTTCAGGATGCTCACTGTGAATCACATCAGGCTAACACTTCCACCACAAGGATGGATGTGCTCGTTAGACCTGACAGACGCCTATTGGCATGTCCCCATCAACAAAAGGTTCCAAAAACTCCTCGCCTTGAGGATCAGGCTAGAGACTTATGTCTTTCAAAGAATGCCATTCGGGTTGAACCTGGCACCGAGAATATTTACGAAATTAGTCCGACAGGCTTTCATGCCAATGTTCAATCAGGGGATCAAGGTGTTGTGGTACCTGGACGATTGGCTGGTAGTGGCGGAGTCAGAGAGTTTATGCAAAATCCATGTCAAACACATTATCAATTATGTACAATCCCTAGGGTTCAAGGTCAACTTGGCAAAGTCACATCTTGTTCCCACACGGGTAATTCAGTGGATAGGGCTGGTCTGGGACACAGCCAATCTTACTCTCAGTCAGAGTGTGGACAACCGCAACAGATTTCGAAAGAAAATGTTCGTGTTTCTCCACAGTCTGAACACGACGAGGAGGTACTGGGAGTCTCTGCTCAGTTCTCTCAACTGGATTCAACTAACGGTAAAGTTGGGCTGGTTGAAAGTAAAGAGATTAATCTTGGAAGGCAACAAATATTTCTCGCTACTGCCGGCGGGAAACTTGTGGAAAATTCCTCCCTTAATTCACAGCGTACTGTCGGTCTGGGCGAAGAGAGAAATGTTGTACTCAGTAATGACGTGGATATCTCCCCCACCTACGGTATGGGTAGACACAGATGCTTCAGGGACAATAGGCTGGGGTTATCAGTCGAGCCTAGGCCATCAAGGGCAAGGTCTTTGGTCCCAAGACGAGACCTTTCATATCAAGAAGCAAGAGCTTTTAGTCCCTTTCATTTTCCTTCAAATTCACGGCTCCTCCTTGTGGGGGAAATCAATAGCTATTAGAATGGACAATTTGAATGCGGTGCACTGCATTCAAAAGCAAGGGTCAACGAGGTCTCGGAAGTTGTTAGAGTTGTCAGAGAAGATTTTTGCTCCGGCGGAAGAGCTGAGCATTCATCTCCATGCATCATATTTCCCAGTGCGCTGTCCCAGAGACGGGCACCACAGTAGAATGGGCAATCAAGCAAGACATCTTCAACAAGATGATTGCAGAGCCATACCATCCACAAGTGGATCTATTCGCGTCCGAGGAGAACCACAGACTCCCTCTCTGCCTAACCCGCCGGGGAATGACCTCGGCGGGAGGTCCAGACGCATTACTGGAGGATTGGAACAAGTGGAGTTTTATCTATCTTTTTCCGCCTCCAGACGCTTCACTCATGTGTCAAGTAGTTCACAAACTAGTGGGTTACCGGGGCATAGTCTCGATGATCGCGCCTGTTATGCCTGGATGTAATACAACTTAGCTTCGTTATTGTCTTCACTCAAATCCAGCTATGGACTTTTAGACTCAATATATGCTCAACAGGAACACATCGAATATGTTCATATTCACAATTATGTACTCAATCAGGTTGTCATAAACAAAATAAACACACACAGATAATTATATACTCTCATTTATTAAATGGCATAGAAAGAGATCATTTGGTTCACTTAGCTACTATTTGGAAATAGCAAGAGAATCTGGTGTAGTTAGTTATAACACAATAGGTGTCTTCATCACATATATATCTGGACCTAAAATGTGAACTTAAACTTTACTTAACTATTATAAGCAATAGTAAGTAAAGCACTGAATATATTTAGAACACACAAAGGTCTCTGAATAACACACTAATGAACATAAAATAATTTATATTATTACTGAGGAAATATGCAATTATATATAGACATACATTTACATAGAATAACTCCTTGATAATAATATTTATGAGAGTTGAGTATCTATCGTGACTTATTCTGATAAGTTCAAGAATTATTGATTTGAACTCGGGAATTATTTATTCAACAATATGGTTAACTGCATGAAGATTTCTATAGTTATCGTTCAAGAGCGAGACGAGAGGCGTCCTAGAAATATGAAAGAGGCCGTGCGTAAATAAATATGACCAGGTAAGTCAACAGGTCATCTACTAGACTGAGGTGCGGAAAATAGTTTATGCGGTTAAGGGGAGATTTCCACTTGAGGGACTTTTTTCTTGACCCCTTTCTCCCTCGTGTCTAGCCCTATTGCTTTTGAGATTTTAAGACATTTGCCCCATTAGTTTGGTGATTTTAAGAATTTCCGCCCCATTCTGTCAATTTTAAGACCTTTCGTGCCGTTTAGGTGTCGATTTTATCCTGGCGAGCGATAGCGAGCCTGTAATTTAAGAGTAACCGGCCTTCGGCCGGGAAATTTTTCTACCGAAAATTTTACAAATTTACCTTGAAAGGGGGTCAAGGGGGTGACATTTTAAGATTGCTGGAGGAGTAGGAAACAAACTAAAAACCTCCCCTTAATGCGATGTTTATCTTGAATATGGGAGGAATACTTAAAATTTAAAAAGGAGAAGGGAGCTGAATTTGTTTACAATTAATTATGTACCGGTAGTTAGTTTGTTGCGGGAAAAAATTATATTATGAACATACAATTTATTAACTTTGTATATGTAATAATAATATCACGGGTCGAGGAATTCAGATTTAATGATTTAGATATACTGAATAAGAATTAAATGTTGAATACAACCTGAGCTGATAATTATATTTTAACTACAGGAGGTTAAGGAACGCATAAATAAAATAGCGTGTACTACTAGTTATAATAATACTAATAGTAAAATATGGCGTACACGACGAAGTTGCACTTAGTTGGAAATACCTGGTAAGGTATGAAGGAGTTTTGAACTAGTTGACAGATTCCTATAAGGAATACAGAACGGATTTGCGTTGTATTCGAGATAGTGAAATAATTAGATAACAGATCTATACAAAGCTAGAATTCCTAGACGAGATGGATCGAAATGATCTATTTCATAGCAGAATAAGCAAATAAGTTATTCCTAAATAAACAAGTTAACGCACAGGATCATAAAGCGTAAATTGGGTTTTTTCAAAGAAATATATATAAATTATGATTCTAATCAATAATATTTCTTCTAAAGAATGAAAATCTGAGTTTAATTAGATATGAAATTGAGCGTAGGTTCTAGGTAAAAGTTAGATTTGAGTAGGGAATAGATACACGGTATACACTTCAACTTCAATTTGTTACATACATAATAGAATGGACATATACAAGGAAAATCTGTGAGTATTCGGCTTGGATATCAGTTAACACGAGTATGTAATGTATGCGTAATACGATTTATAAGGGGTTAGACACAAGTTAAAACTAGATGTTGGGCACAGATCTAACTCAATAATTAATATGGCTTCTGAAGGATTAATACATTACGCAATAAATATCGATCTTGGGCACAGATCTACATATGAATTAGCACTGGAATACTCGCATATTTTACCTTACCTTCACATCAATAATCACAACGTAAGACACTCAGAGACACTTAGGGTAGGTTAAGAGGATAGTAGTTCGAGTGCAAGTCTGGCCGACGTGGATCGTAGATTCGGCTGTCTGGACTTTAGGGGGAACTGCCTTTCACGAACAGGAATCCAAGGTCCTGGCATCAGAAGAAACACAACAGGTCTCGCTGTAGTCTCGAGGGGGAGGGGGAGGCAGTTTCTACTTCAGTTAGATACTCCGTGCTTTTCAGCCTTAGGAATATTACTTAGGATAGAGGTGCTTACTTTCTTTAATTTCAGTGAGACTATGTTCAAGTTATTTCTTAGGTTTAACTTGTAGTAACTCAATTCTAAAAGGATATAGTGAATGGTTGTGATGTAAATTGCGAAGGTAATACTTAGTCTAACAATACATTGGGGTTATGGGTTTGTACATATTTATTTTAAGTATTTTATTTAATACTCTCATGGTGGTTACGAGGTCTAGGTAAGAGAAAATTGTAATTTCCGTGATTCTATGATAATCAGGGGTTATTCATGATGAAGTTGATATCTCTGTTCTTCTCTAGGTTCTCGGGGTTATGTTGAGTTCTCCGCAACGGTACTGCAAGGGAGGTCCTAGTATCCCCACTTGTTTCTATAACATTCCGGTCTCTGATGTCAAACTTGCATAAGCATTTGTTCGTTATACTGCAAGTCTGGCTGTTGGTCGAATGGAGGCTGGTCATGATAGGTCGAGATGGTTTGCAAACTCGATGGTGATTGACCCAGCTTCCCACTCTTTTGTATGGGAGACTGACCTAACTTCCTGGTCTTTAGAGAACAGGAATTACCTGAGGTCATGGGGCACTCCTCTGTTCTGTTTTCCTCTAAAGCATGGGAAGCTTGTATATATTCCCATTTCTTCTGTTGGCCTCTTCTCCTGTCTTTTCTATTCTCCTGCAGGCTAGCAATCCTACAGGTCTTACTAAACCACGTTACTTCAGCGCCTCTTTGGCCGGTTCAGGTGTGGTACCACCAGTTGAAAACGTGGTGAGAGAATCCGGTGTCGCTCCCGGTCTCGTACTTCCACTTGGAGATAATTGGAAACCTAGAGACCTCGCTGACTTTTGCCTTTTGTACATTCAAAATGCCAAATGGTTAACTCCGTATGGAGAGAGTGTTACTAATAAATGTCTTAATCAGTATACTATGTCCACCAGGACACAATATCAATCACATTGGAAAACATTCACAACCTGAATAGTAGAAACGGGCAACGGCTCAAACAGATGCATCAGTAGCTTTGTGTTTTAAGTACTTAGACTAGTCTAGTCTAGTTGGTCTATGTGCTACTAAGTTAAGTTTAATCTTAATGATGAAAGAGAAGGGGGGGGGGGGGGGTTGCTGGAGAGTTTAAGACCTTTAGACCCTCCACCGGACTATGTGATGAGGTCACGAGCTGTGATACTTGAAAAGTCGAGCTGGTTATACAGCTCAAAATTTAATTTTTATTAAGATATCTATCATAGTTGCAACTATAGGATATTAAGTTGAAATTGTACAAACTATATAATATGTACAAATTACTGTAAGGACATCAAATATACTCCAATGATTTATTTGTGCCTTTACATTGTTGGACAGGAATAAAAGAGTGTTATTGAAAAACGAATTTTATTGAATCTCAATGTGAGATTCTTTACAGATGTACCTGCATGGTAATTTTAAGCAGACCTTCTTCGAAGTAACGCACTGCTTTCTTTCCAATTTTCTATTTTAATTGTATGTAAACAATAAAGACTTAAGTTTGTTATATGATTCTTTGTCTCTACCTATTGGTATTTGTTAGTGGTTTGACGTTTTCACGAATGTCCCCCTCCAGTCTTGAGATATCAGGCATATCGTCAATGATGGAGGGGCCACTAATAAATTATAGGTTTGAGTCCCGGAGGGAAGAATGAAAACCTAATATTTAGTAGTGGCCCCGAAATCATTGACGATGTAGGGCCCTCCCTTCCATCCCCTTCCCATTCGTTTGATGTCTTAGGCTTAATATTGATATATCATTGAAGAAGGTATGGCGTCGCTTGATGCAGCGTCTCGGCTAGAATCCACATAAGACATCCACGAGCTGGAAAGCCTTAATATAACAAATTTTAAGTTAATTTGTATTTTGTATTTTTTACGAAGTTTTTTCGTAGTGAGTACCCAATCATAAAGACGATTCCATAAGAGAATTAGCGGTACACTTATGATGTAGGACTCTCCCCTGCGGCGGGTGTTTCAAACATGCGAACCGCGGGTACTTGGAAGGGGACTATTATACTAATAGGCATATCGTCAATGATTTCGGAGCCACTACTAAATATTAGGTTTTCCTTCTTCCCTCCGGGACTCAAACCTATAATATCGGTCATCACAGAAAGAAGAATATTCCTCTAAATGTAGATTCCATTAACATTGGTAATGTAGTGTTGAAAGAAGAAGAAAGTATAAGATTTCTTGGAGTTGTGGTGGATAGACAATTGACCTTGCAATCACATAATTATACACTCTTTGACAGGTAAGATAAATAAACAGTGTGGCATATTGTATTTAACACGTAACTCCTTCACTACAGAAGTACTTAAACAGCTCTACTACACTTTGGTGAACCCTTTCTTCTCATACTGTCACACAGTTTGGGCAACTGCAGATAAAGCTAAGATAGAAAGAGTGAAATTGGCACAAAAGAAAATAATAAGGACAATTACCTTTAAAAGAAAGTATGATCATACAAATGCAATATTTAGATCTCTACGGCTCTTAAAATGGGAAGACAAACACTTATTGCACTGCTATCTTTGTATATAAAGCCATTAACAATTATAATAATATGGAACTGTTTAACTTCCGCTCAAACGAAAGGTATAACTTAAGAAATACAAGAGATTTAAAATTCCAAAAATGACATTAACTCAATCTAAGAAATCTAATACTCCTCGATGTTACTTCCCTTCCAAAACACTGCTGTTCCAAGTGTTGCACCAGTATTTCGGAGATAATGTGGTAAAGATTTGAGAAGGCAGTGCTGCCCTAGGGCTTAGTTCATGGCAGGGGAAATTATATTAAGATCTATTAGGTTATTGAACAAACACTACTAAAGACAATATTTATTCAATTACAAATGCAGTCAACCTTGGGTTCAGGGCAATGTGCTTGTCTAGGTGAACTTTGAAGGAATCAGTGGTGTTGCAATCTATCACATCTCGGGGAAGCCCATTCCACAAGTTGACGACTCGATTGAAGAAGACATTCTTGGATTCGTTACAGTTGAATGATTTACCAATGATTTTGCAGCAATTTCCCGGCGTGTACTTTGATCGGTCAATCATCGTAAAATATTTATTACAGTTCATATTGTCGATGCCGTTAATGATCTGGAAAACTTGAATACCTTTCACCTAACATGCCAAGTAGTTGCAATTTGACTCTTTTATTCCCAGGCAGTGGGTGTTTTATCCTTGTTCTGCCCATTTTATTGACCTGATAAAGAAGGCAGGGTAAAGATAAAACCAAGTCATGAATCTTTAAAAGAATATAACATACAGTTAAATTTTGCGTCAAGATGATATATGTAAATACTAATTATGAAAGGATGACTATGACAGCAGCAAAAGATAGAAATACTAACTAAGATGATTATTAAATATGATTCAGAACCTGCATAACTCGAGTCTCACCAGCAAGAATAACTAAAGCCGGTATCACACAACAGTTGTTATAGTCAACATTCTATAATCAAACAATTTCTGGCAACATTTTTGGAATATTTTGCACTGGTATTAGAAACTAGACTGATAATATATGAATTTATAGGCAACAGAAATATTTTTAATGTTGACCTCATAAGCTGCCAGACCAGTGTTGAGGATAAATGTTGAGGGAAAAAGCGCTCATGTGATACCGGCTTAAGTTAGCCTGATGCTGGAAGCTAAAAGGGCCACGATTACAACCCCCCCCCCCCCCCCCCCCCACCTTGCTAGAAGGAGTGTGTATCTTAGGTAACACAGAGAGTGGAAAGCCTGCTTCCAGTATTCCCCCGAAAGGAAACCTAGCTTCAGAAGAACAAATAATAGGTTGCCGACCCTTCTGTTTACTGTAACCGTCCCTCTTAGGCACTATTCACACTATAGGGACAGTCCCGCTCCACTCACTGTCTACTCACGGTCAAGTTCAATATTAATACACACATATCAATGGAAGCATTCACACTGGTGGTAAAGGTCAAATAACGCTCCGCTCGTGATCCAGTCTCGGTCCATCCAAAAGGTTTTTCGACCAAAGCGAACCGGACTGTGCCCTGAGCGAACCTGTAGTGTGGATGCCCACCCACCTGCTCGCTCCAGTCTTGTTTCAGTCCTCACAGAAATGAGAAGTGAATATTTCCGTGATGTGAAAAGATGGATCGTCAGAAGAACTCCTAGAATTGGGATTATGAAAAAGGTAGGAGTTTTATTCAGAGACACATTCATTTCTTGCATTTATTACAAATGAATCCTATGATAATTCCTAAAGCATAATGGAAACATACACTAAACTATAGTGCATCCCAGTGAACTGTCCAGGACTTTGTGACGATCATGCCAGCGTATTTGCTCTTACGGTGCTTTTCTCATTATTTTGTCCTTTCATTCTCCTATTCTGGTTTTAATAATAGAAGAATATTCTGCTGAGGGAGAGTGGATCACCTGGGCCCGTGACCGGAGGTGTGAATACACTAGGACTGTGAGCAGAGAGAGAGCTTTCCTTGAGTTGAGCGTGACCGCCCTATAGTGTGAATAGTGCCTTGTGGTACTGCCATCAAGGATCAGGTTAGAAATGCGACTGGGGACACTAAGTGGCGGATTTATCTCTATTCGTTGGAAACACTTTTACACATATAAGATTTATTGTACCTGGGCCACACTTTACTCAGAAGTTGTAAACAGGTCTTCAGAAGAGCAGTTCAAGAAGAGAGTTATATAGTATTTTGCACACTCTGTAATGAATGTAGTGCACTAAACACTCTCTCTCCTTCCACTTCGAGTATCTCCCCTGGATGGACAACAATGTTTTTGAGATACTAACTATGCCTTGTAACTCCTTGTAACTAACTCTAACTTCAACTCTAAAGGGGTGTTCACACATACAGGAGTGTGAGGTAGAATCACTGGGAGTAGGGGAAAATTTGGACTTGCGCTCCTATTTGGGGCGAAAATCGATGACTCCCAGTGACTCGACCGACTCCTGTTAGACTCCCGCCCATGCGCGGGCAGTCTCAGCGGGTTGGCCATATCCGAAATTGTTTTGCCCATGTTCAAAATTTGGGCCGCTAGTCGGACAACTCTCATTGACTCATGCCGAATCCTGTTGACTCGCATCTTCTCCCGTTGACTCCCTTCTAGTCCCATGGACTCCCGTTGATTCGTAAAATATTCTAACATGATTCGCGGACGATTTTTATGACTCGCGAACATTTTTTAGTTACTTGATATAGTCTATTCGCTGTAAGTAGGCTAGAAATCATGACCTTGATCCTCTGTAACTCAAAAAGGGCTAGAGCAAATTGGCTGTAAATTTCCACATCTATTCCTTGATTGACTCTTCCCAAATGGTAGAAATATTAGCTTGATTACTTATGTCGTTTTTTGAGTTACAAGGGTTAGAAGTCATGATTTCTCACCTTCTTACAGGGAATAGACTATAGTAGTGGAGAGGCAATAAGTGAACACAGGTAGGTTACTTCACCACCGCTCACAGCTGTATATACCCCATTCACACGGTTTTATCTAGCTTAGGAAGGATGTCGACTAATGAAAAGGCTACAGATAATCTCAATTAAACGTTTGACCTACCACACATCCTTCGTAAGCTTCATAAAATCGTCTAAATGTAGCTGCCCTCCGCTCAAAAATTACGTGAGCGGTACCGAAAGGGGTGTACTTATGAGGCTTCCTTACTACAACTTCTGGGTGTGGCTGTGGTAAACCCGTGTTGACAGAAAACAGTGAAATAACTCTGGAACTCTCTCCCTTAATCAACCTTTCCTTCATCCTATGACTTAGACTGCTTTAAACTTCGTGTGTCCAGGTATTTTGACTCCAATGCCCCTTGAATTTGGCTCTCTGTCACTCCTTTTGGGGAGACGCTCATTACAGGCAGTCTGTAGTTTGTGTCCTTCATCCGCACAGACAAATAAAACACATCAATTATTATATACTGTATAGTAACTACCGAAAGTCGTAATGTTAACATTCTTACTAAAGTCCGTTCATTCTAGGCTGGCCAAAAATCGCAGCCTCTAACCTCTTTAACTCAAAAAAGAGCTAGAGCAAATAAGCTGTCAACTTCCACACATATTCCTTGGCCAAGTCTTCCTATTTGGTAGAAATATTAGCTCGATTACTCTAGTCCTTTTCGAGTTACAGCGGTTAGAGGTTACGATTTCAGCTCAATCTAGAATGAACGGACTATACTTATCACTCCACATCTAATAGAATTAAGCAGGAAATTGGAGAACTAAACTTCATTTTTGAAGTATCCATACGAGCTACATATAATATACATAGACACTCTAGAAGTAACTATACAGTAACGAATAAGAGTTACTATAAACTGTTATTTTCAGCTGAGGGTAAATTTAATCCCTTAGCAGCTGAATTTTGTATAATTAAATGTAAAAACAAAACAAATAAATGAAAACCTACTATGCTTCTGCATCATATTTATGCCAGGTTCCACATTTAACAACATATTTCGGCACAAAATCCTCGTAATGGGCAAGTAACCTTGAGGGGTCGCAAGATCTGTTGTTGCTTGTTCTCCTTTGTAATAGCCGAGTTATCAAGATAAGGACATGGCACCTTACCATCAGTTGGAAATAATAGACTATAGTCCCAAACGTGCCAGAAATATAGTAAAATAATAGATCTGGGGGGCCATCCATGGCATAATCGCACCTCAATCCTTACACCTCCCACTGATTCTCGTAGACTCCCATTAACTCCTATATTACTCCTGACTCCCACTGGCCCGTGTCCGAAAATGACCGTTAATGTTCAAATGTTCAATTACTCGCACTTCATTCGCCTTTTTATCAAGGTAACTCCCGTTACCTCCCACTGACTCCCGTTGACTCCCTCGCATGTACACTCCCGCTGACTCCCACTGTGTCCTGGTGCCATGTGGAATTTCGAACACTCAAGATAATTTTTGCGCGAGTTGCCATGAGTCATCACTCTTGCCAACTCGCTCTCACACTCCTGTATGTGTGAACACCCCTTAACTCTCTAGCTCCCTCTCTCTCTCTCTCTCTCTCTCTCTCTCTCTCTCATGTAGCACAACATGACAGTTCTTTATTTTTTCGCAGGAGATCTCTCCAATAACTTTCCTCTTCTTCTTCCCAATCATATTCATTACGTTAATACATTGAATAATCTTAACCCGCTGAGCCCCAGCTAGTTGTATTATTTTGGTCACCCCATTCCCAGGCTTTTTTTACATTTTTTTTTGTCTAACTAAGAATAAATTAAAAATAAGGATTTTTTTTTTTTATTTGCTTACCGATGATTTTTAGGGGTCCTAAAGGGGTGGGGGGTCCGGAGATGACAGCTGCAGTTTGGCCCGGTTCATAAATCCCGGGCGGGCAGGCTGGCTGGGGCGCCCGGTAACCAGATGTACGATGAGTCAAGTTTTCGGGTATTTGGTCATTTGCATACCACCTGAGTATCATGTGTGCCTTTATAGTTTATATATACCACATATGTATCAATAATGTCCTAATAAGTCAAGTTCAAGTGTAATAAGTGCACATATTCAAGTGGTGATATAAATGTTCACTCGTGGCAACGACTCCCGAGCTACATACAGACAGACGGACACCAGGTGCCAGTTCTCACTCCTGCGCTCTCTGTCAAACTGTACATTAGTCCAGCACTTTCACTTTAGTTGTCTGACACTGCCACACTGTCACTTTATATATATAGAATAGTTTACCGTATAGTTTACTTATATTATATGATTTGTAGGCACTTTTTAGTTAGAAATATTGGATTTCACATTGTATTTTTGTTAGTTTGTACAAGTAAAATGTATCTCACTGTTATTATGGACTTATATTTTATAACTTTATACAGTTATTATTCACACTTAGTATTTACACTTGGTTTAGCGTCTTTTTTCGCAGTTTTTGAATACACTTAGAAGTTTTCAAGGGTGTGGTAGTCGATGAAGCAGTCCGGGTGACACAGTGCTACATTACACTGCCTGCAGAAATTATTGGTGTCTTGTCTTTTAGGCATCCTTCGTGTCGTGTTGCGACACACATGACACCACCTGCGGGGTCTCGCCTGGCCATCAATGGCTGGCACATACGTGGAGAAATGGCGTCCAGTGAGCCTGGCAATCCCTTCTGCTGCTGGCTGACGATGTGCTGGTGGTTGCAGGTTGCGGGGTTCAGTCATGTACTTATGCAACATCTCTCTGCACAACTCGATGGAGAAGTCCTCCATCGTCTCTCGCTTGCCAGTAATTGCATGGTGGAGAATGTGGCAGTTGTACAGGGTGATGTCTAGGAGATGGAAGATTTTTTTTTTGGACCACCGCATAGCCTTCCTCGCACACTCACACGAAGCGATGACAGCATCGGACTTGTCAACCAGCCGCATGTTGATATTGTAGTCACAGATTGCCTCAGGCTTCCGGATCATATCCCCTGTTGCTCGGTCACGTCGTCAGCTGTTTTGGAAGATTGGTCGGTGGACTGTTGTGAGGACGTTGACGTCCCGGTTATCCATCCAGGACAACAGGAGGACATTATTGGCCTGCAGGTAGATGATGGAGCCCTTTTCCCGCCTGGGTGGTAGATTGGGCATGAAGATTCTGTTCCTCCTGACGGTGCCACACACGCCTGTTTTGCGGCTATACAGGAACTTGGCAAGGGAGGGGCTGGTGTACCAGTTGTCCAGGTACAGTATGTGGCCCCTGTCCAAGTAGGGCTCCATCAAGGTGATGACAACGGCCCCGGAAATACCATATGTCCTCGATGGCACCAATTCTGTCTTCTTCCCCATATACAGAATGATGTCCTGGATGTAGCCGGTCAGACAGTCACACATGATGAAGGTCTTCAAGCCATACCTATGACGTTTGCTGGGGATGTACTGTCGGATGCTGATGTTTCCCCGCCACAGTAACAAACTCTCGTCAATTATTAGTTTCTGATGGGGTTTGAAGGCCGCAGCAAACTTGATCTTGAGGTACTCAAAGATTGGTCTTATCCTCTCCATGGGGTCCTTGGTGTTTCTGGGGAGGTCCTGGTTTCTGGTATGGCTTGCCAGGCTGTCGATGAAGTGCAGGTTCCCCATTATTGCAGAGAATCGGTTCCGGCTCATGATCTGGCCAAAGATAGGGGTGCGGATGAGGGGATCCCATGACCAATACTTCCGGATTGACGATTTCGTCGTCACCCCCATCAGGATCACCATCGCAAAGAAACAGTAGAGCTCTGGGATTAGCAGTGTTTCCCATGACAGCCTGGCCGAGTACCTTGTTTGCTCCTTACCAGCCATTAAATACCAATTATACCAGTTAGTCTGGTCCACAATCAGTTTCATGAGGTTGGCAGTAAAAAATTGTAGGAAGGTGTCCAGTCTTGGGGTGTCAGGTCCTTGGTGATGGAACGTAGGGCCGGCAATCCCTGTGCCCACAAATTGCCAGTCGGTGGGCTGATACTGCGCCCCATCCTCCCAATTCCAAACATCAGGTACTCCGGCACCTTCGTCGTCGTCGGCATCTGGGTCGTCGGGATCCGGGTCACCTGGGTGGCGAGTGGGCGTTGCGCAACCATGCCTGTTGCCACTCCCCTAGCCCTAGCCCTTGCCCTTGCCCTTGGCCTGGCCCTTGCCTTTGGCCTGCCTCCTGACGGCCGCCTGGACCCTCCTGGCCCTCTCGGACCGCCAGTGGGGGGGGGCTCGAATCAGGGTCACCTTACCAACCCGTCTTGGACGCCCACTTACAAGCCCACGCCCGGGAGCTGGGCGTTCTGCGGGAGGATCGAATGGAGGTGATGATGGTGTTGGTGTGTGGTAGGGCACTGGTATAGGAGTTCCATAGCCCTAAACCCCCCCTCCCACAACCCCCCCCCCCCCCCCTACCCTACAAAACCTATTTGGGGGGTAACCCACCCTACCACCCTACCCCTCCTTGCTCCCCACCCCCACCACCCCTCCCCTACCTAACTTACCTAACCTAACCTAACCTAACTTACCTAACCTAACCTAACTTACCTAACCTAACCTAACCTAACCTTACCTTACCTAACCTAACCTAACCTACATAATTTGATTTATTATATTAAGAGGGGGTGGTAGGGAGGGGGCAGGGGTGAAGGGAAGGAAGGAGGGTAGGGAGGGGAGGAGAGGGGAGTAGGGTGGTAGCGGGGGTTAGGGGGAGGCGGGGAGTTAGGGGGGGTAGGGGGGCTCGTTGTTGGTTAACTCCCCCACCCCCCCCCCACCCCCACCCCCACCTATGGAACTCCTATGGAAGGAGTTCCACCTAGGGTAGTGAACCACCCGGTGATGGTGGGGGGTAGTCTGGTGATGGTGCTGGTGGTGGTGTGGGAATGCGAGGCTCTCCCCTGGCCACTGCAGCTGCGCCTTCCCGGGCTGCCATACGTGGGAAGAGACACCTCGCAACCATCCTATGTTTTTTTACTTCTCTCGGTGGGGTGTCGGGAAACTCCTCTTCCTCGTCACTGGATGGTGGTGCGGCATCACTCCTGCGAAGCCCATAGAAATGTTTTGGTTTTACAGCTTGAGAGGTGAGGGCTTCCGTGGTGGTGGTGATGGGAGGCGTTGATGAGGCAGAGCATGAACATGGCCACGCACACTCGCGGCCGTAGGGTCAGGCTGGCGGTAGCGTTGGGGAATGTCCAGGAAGGCCCTAGGGTCGTCTGTTTCTTCCTCTTCCTCTAGCTCGACCGCTTCCCCACTTGCTGGGGAGTCCTCTATGTCCCTTGCCCTGGGAGACATGGGGGAACGGTAATTACTAGCCTCCCTCTCCCTCAATTGCGCAAAACTGAGAGGTAGTTCGGCGATAGGGATGAAAGGTACCTCCTTGTTCATGGCGGCATATTCCTCCCGACTGGGAAATATTCCTCTTCGGATTCCTCGAGGGCTGAGGATTCTGTGTCAGAGTCTGTCTCGTCACTTTCTAGTAGGATTGCGTGGGTTTCATCAATGGTAAGGCCCTTAGCACGGGGTGGGTTACGGCGTGGAGGTTGTTCGGACATGATGATCACTCGCGGAAGACAACGGGTATACTGAATGTCCTTTGTCACGCACTAGGACAAGCCAGAGCAGCTTTTTGACTTATCATATGTACCAGCCAACGAACTTTTCACCACAAATTTCCAGGCAATATGACATAGGACAAGACATTATAAGGTCTAAAGTCGCGTGACTAAGGAATGTCACACCTACAGAAATATAGATTAGTCTACCATTTACACAACTCATCCAGGCACTTCCTACCATATTCACGTAGTAAATAAGGTCAAAAGTCGTTTTGACAGCTGTTCCCTCATCAAATACATCCTATACCATTTTTAGACCAAACCACACCATACAACCTGAGTAAATAAGGTTCAAAGTCGCGAGCCAATATGCGCATATAGGATTTTCTCACGCAGCCTGTAGCCTCTAGGCAATACTAGGCATGGTCAGGTAGACCCATACAAAGGTCTCGTACACCATCCAACAGTGTCTGACACAAATCTCAAGCCAAACCCGACCATACGACCCGAGTAACTAAGGTTCAAAGTCGGAGCGAAAAGGTGGATAATACCACGCCCCTAATCCATCCCACCATCCAGCCGCTCACCCCAACAACCCGTTTTCCCGCCAGCCACTGGTTTCCCATATTATATCGAAAATACCCTGTATCATTTCTAGGCCAATAATTACCATACCACCTGAGTAAATCATGTCCAAAGTCGTGTGGCAATATGCGGGTATAAGTAAATCCGTTTATTATCCATCACCCGCTCAGACTATGTTCATGTACACCGATAATACGTATACACAATGACATTCCACGGCTCTGACACAATTTTCAAGCAAAACCAACCCATACGACCTGAGTAAATGAGGTCCAAAGTTGCGGTCAAAAAAGGTGGTTCAGTACATGCCTCTCATCCACCCTGGTTCAGCCGCACGACCCACCGACCCGTTTCGGCCGCCAGTCCCGCCTTCCCAATACCCGAGAGAGTACGCAGTACCATTATTAGGCATTTTCTTACGATACCGGCCGCGTAACTGATTTTAATATGCCGGACGCGCCAGGTGCGTCGCTGGGCGCTGGTGATCGAACATTGCCGACGCAACACGTGCGACGCTGGGATCCAGCGGGTTAATGTTCTATTTTCGGCAATCTAATATTTTCATCTTGATTTACAATATATCCTGCCATTGTTCTTTCATCGTATTCCACCATATATATATATATATATATATATATATATATACTGTATATATATATATATATATATATATATATATTTTTTTTTTTTTTTCTATATTCCAACTACTCCCTCTCGGGCATAGGCTGATAGCCTTTACACTCTACCGCTGAACACGGAGAGGCCCGTGAGGTCTTGCTCCAGTCTAGGAAATGAGACAGGTGAAGCATCGCGGGTTGAAGCAACTCCATCTCTGAAGCTGCTCCGCCTCTGTGCTTCACAGTCTCATCCCCCAGGCTCGGACCCTCACTCTCAGAACGCCACCTATTGAACAATTAACTCACTAGGCATTGCCCCCCTGTAGCATATTTTTTAATATGGGAATATTCATAGAATGCTATTAAATCAGGGAACAATGATGGTATTTTTTTGGCATTTCGGTGTGCTTTGGTAATGCACTGATACTAGGTACAACACAAATTCCATCCCAATAATATCTTCCCATTGACATATTGGGATTCGAACCCGGGTCCATTGGATTACCAGTCCAGTGGCAAGACCACTCCGCCATATATATATAGTATATACTGCGTTACTAACGATCCCTAGTTCATCATTTCTCTATTATATTATATTTTATATATTTGTGTGTGCATCATAACTCAACATTGGGGTAATAGCATTGTTCATAATAAATAATTACGGGGAGTGTTAAATTACGGGCTTGTTAATCTGGGGCTCGCTGAATAAACCTACGCATATTTTTGGTTGATCCTTTTAAAGCTGTTGGGATGTTATAATATTATACAGTATAATATATATGTGTGTGTGTGTGTGTGTGTGACCCATTCAATCTGTAGCTTATGAAAGGTTTTTATTTTTAGCAACCATGATTTATTGTTTTACGAAATACATCAACAAACAGCCTAAGCACATAATATCCCTAATTATGAACATCATCATCATCAGCCTATACACACTATGCACTAGTTTATTTCTATTAAAGTGAACGTACGTCACCATATGTATTTAAACGAAACTATACCCTGTTCTAAATAGGTATTCCAGCAATCGTGAACCCTAATCTCTAACACAAAAAGGACTAGAGCAAAATTAATGGGCTGTAAATGTTTACACTTATTCTCTGACGGACCCTTCCAAAATGGTAGATATATTAGCTTGATTACTCCAGTCGTTTGTGAGCTATAGAGGTTAATGTGCAAGAGTTGTGGACTACTTATTTGGAACAGGGTATAGTATACATAACCATTACGAAGAAAGATTGTTATAATGTCACTTATTACAAGGACCTATTGTTCTCGTACGCCAATTGGAAATGCTTGGTCATTATCTTTGGATACATAATTATTAGTAAAATGTCACCTTTTCTAAATAAGCGTTTCAGCCATGTAATTCTCCTATCGTCTCTCATTACTCATGATTACGTAAAATAATTCATTCTAAAGTGTTTGTTCACACATATTGTTACTGTCCTTCTCGTACGTGCATCATTACACGCGAGAAGATAGGTAATATGGACTCTACAGTATATAGACAGTGAAAATTAAACTGATCATAATATTTGTTTAGAATCCAGCCTCGGAGTCCCCATGGGGCAGGGGGGGGTGGGGGGGTAAATGTCGCCATACTCACCCGTCCTTTCCCAATCGACCCCTCAAAATGCTCGGACCATTGCATGTCATTCTTACTATTATTGTTTGTAATATTCGCACCCTTTCCTCTAACTATCTGTTTGTCGAACACCACCTCTTCTCTAATAAACCTAATCTTCTCTTTCTCACCAACACTCAGGTATTTGAAGCAACTGTCAGCAATCCCTTTTCTGTCTCCTCCTACTTTCTCAATTCTACTTTCCAAGCCAAAGAAGGATGTTGTGTACATGTGCCCAACAAACTCACTTGCTATCGTGTTCCCAACTTAGGCCTCTCTGAATTATCAACTCTTTGGCTCAAGCTCTCCTGGGTGACTCTCAAACAAATTAATTCTTCGACTACCTGAATTCTAAGGTGGAACACATCCTATCAACCTCTCCTTTATGAACAAATCTTCATCTTAAAAGATTTCAATGTTCACCACCGCCATAGGCTCTCCTCTCATTTCATAGACCATCCTGGTTAACAAACCTACATCTTCTCTATCCTAAATAACCTGGACCAGTTAGCTCAGCACCTTATTCGTATCCCTGACCGCCTTGGAGATCAGCCAAGTATTCTTGACTTATTTATAATATCTTATTCTTTTGTTTATACTGCAAATATTTGTTTCTCTGTTGGGCTCCTCTGATCATAATCTTATCTCTGTTGCCTGCCTTATCTCTTCAGTACGGCCATCCGATCCTCCCAGCCGGCGGCGCTCGTGGCACTTTGGCTGTGCTGACTGGGACACTCTTTGTCAGTACTTATTTGATTTCCCATGGAATTATTTTTGTTTCCGTGGTCAGGGACCCTGCAGTCTGCTGAATGCATTATTGAAGTAAACATCTCGGACATGGAGGCATACACTCCATTTTGTTTTCTCTCAGTCTTATGTAAGCAAATCTTGGTTTACTCACGTTCGTTCTACTGCTGTCCACAATAAGGAGGAAACATTCAAACAGTACCGTCGCCTTCAAGCTCAAGACTCTCGGGCTCTATGTTCCTTCCCAGAATCAAGCCAAATCTGTTCTTCGATTTGCCAATAACTCCTCCAGCAATAACAAATGTAATGAACTTTCCAACTCTAGCTCTTCCTAAGCTTTCTGGCATCTAGCCAATAACCTTTCCAACGATTTTACTTCATTGTCTTTCTCTCCACTTTTCCACTCTGACGGCACAACTGTCATTTCTTCCTCAGACGAAGCTGAACTCTTCGCTCAAACATTTGCTTAAACCTCCACCTTAGATGATTCCGGCGCTATTTCTCCCTGCCCTCTCCCCTCTCTTTTTTTTTTCTTTTTTTTTTTATGTGAGTGAGAGAGACAAAAGGCAGAACTGCCTGTAGCGAGTTTCTCCCCCAGAGTTGAAAGTTTGACAGGGCCAAAATCAAGGGACCTTCGAGCCAAAATGCCTGGACACACATAGTTTGAAGCAATTTAAGTCATAGGAAATGGGAAAGACTAATTCTGGGAGAGAGTTCCAGAGCTCAGCTGTTGAATATACAACAGATTGAGAATAACATTTCACTTTTGGGTTGGAGAGTTGCACAGAGTTGGGTTGGGATGTGTTGCAAGACGGGTACTATATGCTCTACGAAGGGGGGGGGGGGTATACACTGAGAGAGCTCTGAGGAACACTGATTATTGTATTAGCGGTAGAATAGAGAGAGAGATGCAACATTGCGGCGAAGAGAGAGAGACTGCAGATAATTGGTGAGTGGATGTGAGTTTATGAGACATAAGGCTTTCTATTCTACTTTGTCTAGAAGTGCTGTGTTAGAGGAACCTCCCCACACATGTGAACAATACTCAATACATAGACACACTGTGCCCCAGTACAGAGCAAGAAGCTGTGCAGGGGTAAAGAACCCCCACAGGCAGTTGAGCACACCCAGCTTCTGGGAAGCTGTTTTAGCAAGAGTGGTAATATGAAGTAGGTCGTAGTTTTCTGGAAGGGGGCGACGAGTAGACAGATGGAGAAATTGAGTTTTGGAAGCATTGAAAGTAACAATTAGAAATAGTAGAGATATCGGAAGATAGGTGCTTTATGGCCTCCTTACGTGAGTTTTGGAGTTCCTGCTGTGTATGATGAGGAGGAAGGCTAGTTGAATACTGTAATGTAGAGTCCTCAGCATATGAGTGAATGGGGCTGGAGGTGCAGTTGAGAAGGTTGTTAATGAATAATAGGAAGAGAATTGGAGATAGGACAGAACCCTGAGGAAAACCGGAGTTGATAGATTGAGGAAGTGAACAGTGACTGTCCACAACCGCAGGTATGGAAACAGCCGGAAAGGAAATTAGAGACAAAGGCACAGATGGCAGGATAGAAACTGAAGAAGGGTAGTTTGGAAATAAGGGATTTGTGGCAGACTCTATCGAAGGCTTTTGATATGTCTAGTGCACCTCCAGCCTGCCCTCCAAAACACCTCCTCCTATCAATACATTATACTACAAACACCTTACATACTACACTACCTTTTCTATAAAAAAAAAAAAAAAAAAAAAAAAAAAAAAAAAAAAAAAAAAAAAACGCAATCACGGCCCGCCTCGAAGTACCCAAGGGATGGGGGGACCAGAAATTTCCCCATTGGTCCGACCCCTGGCAATGAATCGCCAAAATGCGCTGAACCACTACCTTCTACTCTTACTAAACATTTCTGAAAAAATTTGTGGCCTTTCCTCTAACTTCCACTCTGTGGAACACAACCTCTCCTCTGCCAACCCTGATCTTCTCTCTCTCTCACCTAAAATCAGTTGTCTCTCTCCTACTTATGCCTAAAATCATAGCCTCTTCCAAGGATGTACTTTCCACCCTCTCTGGACTTAATACTAAGAAGGTGTATGGACCAAACGGTGTTCCTCCAGTTGTACTAAAAAACTGTGCTTCCGTGCTGACTCCCTGCCTAGGCGAACTCTTCATTCTCTGTCTCTCCTCTAACATCTTCCCTTCTTGCTGGAAGTTTGCTCTCATTGAACCTGTACCAAAGAAGGGTGACCGCTCTCAACTCTCCAACTTTTTTTTTTTTTTTTTTTTTCTATGTGATTGAGGGAGGCAAAAGGCATAACTGCCTATAGCGAGTGCCTCCCCCATAGTTGAAAGAGTGACAGGGCCAAAATCAAGGGACGTTCGAGCCAAAATGCCTGGACACACGGAGTTTGAAGCAATTTAAGTCATAGGAAGAGGGAAAGACTGATTCTGGGAGAGAGTTCCAGAGCTCAGCTGTTGAGTAGAAGAAAGTTTGAGAGTAACGTTTCACTCTTGGGTTGGAGAGTTGCACAGAGTAGGGTGGGATTGAGTTGCAAGACGGGTACCACGTGCCCTACGTAAAGGAGGTGGTATGCACTGGGATAGCTCTGAGGAACACTGATTATTATAGTAGCGATAGAATAGCGAGAGAGATGCAACATTGCGGCGGAGAGAGAGAGATTGCAGAGAGTTGGTGAGTGGACGGGAGTTAATGATACGAAAGGCCTTCCTTTCAACTTTGTCTAGGAGAGCAGTGTGAGAGGAACCTCCCCACACATGTGAACAATACTCAATACAAGGGCGCACTATGCCCCTGTACAGAGCAAGAAGCTGTGCAGGGGAAAAGAACCCCCTAAGGCGGTTGAGCACACCCAGCTTCTGGGATGCTGCCTTAGCAAGACTGGTAATATGGTCCTTCCAAATGAGAGCAGAAGAAAAAGAGACACCAAGAATATTGAGAGAAGATGAAGGGTTGATTTTTGTATTGTTGAAGAATAAGGGATAGTCCGCTGGGAGATCCTGACGGGTAGATAGATGGAGAAATTGGGTTTTGGAAGCATTAAAGTTAACAAGGTTTTCTCTGCCCCAATTGGAAATAGTATTTAGATCAGAATTTAAGAGTTCTATGGCTTCATTACGTTTGTCGTTTGTCATCCAATTGCTCTCATTTCTTGCATCTCTGAAGTTTTTGAAACTATTCTTACCTCAAAATTTCTTAAATATTTATCTTCCCATAACCTACTCTCAGACTGCCAGTATGGCTTCCTGAAGGGCCTCTCTACTGGTGATCTTCTTTCATATATTTCTAACTCTTTGTCATCTTCCTTTCGGGACTTCGGTGAGACCTTTTCTACTGCGCTAGACATATTAAATGTCTTTGATAGAGTCTGGCAAATATCTCAAATTTTTAAACTACCCTCCTTCGGTTTCTATTCATCCATCTGTGCCTTTATCTCTAATTTCATTTCTGGGCATTGCTTACTTACCCATCCTATCAACTCCAGTGTTCCTCAGGGATCCATCCTGCCACCAAATCTCGTTCTATTATTCATCGATGATCTCCTCAACTGTCCACTCATATTCTGATGACTCTACTTTAAACTATTCAACTAGTTTTCTACAATGACCCAGCATGCAATTACTCCAAAATTCATGTGATGATCACCTATGCCTATCTTCTGATCCATCAACTATTTCCGACTGGGGAAGAGCAAATCCAGATTATCCATATATCTACCTGTCACAATCTTCCAATCAACTATTTCTTACTCTTAAACAATACACATATCAACTCCTCAGCTTCTCTCACTATTCTTGGCGTTTCTATTTATCCCGCCCTTTTTTGGAAAGATCATATAACGACTTTTGGTAAAACAGCTTCCCAGAAGTTAGGTGTGCTCAACTGTTTCTGTGGGTTCTTCACCCCCTTACAGCATCTTGCTCTGTACAGGGGCATGAATCGAGTATTGTTCGCAAGTGTGGAGATGTTCCACTCATACTGCATTTCTCAAAAGGGTAGAATCAAAAGCATTTTGTGTCATCAACTTGCTTCCTCTTAATAATTCCCTACAATCTCTTTCTACGAGCCACAATGTATCATCTCTCTCACTCTTCTTCCGTTATTACAATAATCAGTATTCTTCAGAGCTTTTACAGTGTATACCTACTCCATTATAGAGAGTGGAGGGCACCCGTCTTTCAATACACTCCCACCCTCTAACTCTCTAACCCAAGATTGAACTGATATTTCCAGTCAATCTTCTACTCAACAAATAAGCTCTGGAACTTTGTCCCTTATTCTGTTTTTTCCTCATCCTATGACTTAAACTGCTTCAAGCAGTTTAGTCACATGTTACAGGCAACTTAGCCTTTTGTCTCCGACATGCAAAAAAAAATAAAAAAATAATTAAATATAAATATCGCCATTGTGCTGCTGATGGGTGTCACCAAGAAGTCATTCATAACAAAGTAGTGGTCCATCAATCCACTGATTGCCATGCCCATGTTCAGCCAACTCATGTCCTGTAATCGATTCCAGGCAATTACGGATAATCAAAAACAATTCAGCATCCTTCAGGAGCATGCAGATATCGACGCGGGACAGGAGATGGATTTGATGAACCGTATTAGACACATCTTCGAGGCAATCAACAACACCTTAAATGCTGTCTTCAACCCGAATCGGAAGGTGAACATTGATGAGAGTCTGGTACTGTGGCGTGGCAATATCGGGCTCCAGCATTATATCCCCTCCAAGCGGCGTCGATATGGTCTCAAAGTTTTTGTGATATGTGACTGCAAGACCAGCTTCTTCCTCGACATGATCTTATACCTGGAGGTCAAGACAGGGGTTGAGCTCGATCAACAACTGGAATTGTCTGGTGCCATAGTAAAGAAAATTATGGTACCACACCTGAACAAGCGTCACATCCTGCATGTGGCTTCTTGGTATACTAGCCCTGCATTGTGCAAGTTCCTGTTTGATAACAACACCAGTATCTGTGGCACTGTACAATGCAACAGGAAGGGTATGCCACCCCTACCCACCGTCAAAGAAGCCGGCAGTTTAATTTACAAGAAGTCACACATCACCTTGTGCATCTAGTGTAACAGGGATGTCAACCTCCTGTCAACTGTCCACCCAACTCAGTTCGCCCCAACACATAGATGAGAGAGGGGCACTAGGCAACTCGTCGAAAAACCCTATGGCAGTACTCAATTACAACACAAACATTAAGCTGGTTGACAAGTCCGGTTCTGTCATCACCTCAGTGGACTGTGCCAGGAGGACCATGCACTGGTACAAGAAGATGTTTTTTCATCTCTTGGATATGGTGGCCTACAATGCTCACATCCTTCATTATAAGGTCACTGGCATCAATCAGACGATGGAGGACTTCGTAATGAAGGTGGCCCGAGAATTGCTGGACGCCAACCAACCTGTTGCACAGCCAGCTCCTCCTGTCCAAGCTCGCCCTAGCGATGCCCCTGCCCATCGCACTAAGCGACACTTCCTGAAATTAATACCTCCGACCGAGCACAAGGCCAGACCAAGCAGATGGTGTATTGTGTACTCACAGACAATGCAGAAAGAGGGACAGAGAAAAGAGACAAGGTACTACTGTCCAGAGTGTGATGCAGGACTGTGCCTTGAGAACTGTTTCTAGAACTGTTACACCCTCGCACAGTTCTAAGTAAACACTACTGTGCAATGCGAAATAGACGTTATATAAAATATATACATGTGTAAAGTGACTCCTGAATAGACTGGAAACACTTTATAAAAATATTTACTTACTCTGCAAGCTTTTCACATATTGCTGCACATTGCGAGAAAGATGTTTTTGACTGTGATACATGACTGTGTAATGCGAAATATACGCTACATCTATTTTATATAAGTGGAAAGTGACTCCTGAGTAGGCTGGAAACACTGTCTGTGAATAACACTTACAAAGAACTACTTAGTTACTGTGTAAACTGTTTATATAGTACTGGGCAATGTGAGAAATATGATATAACTGTGATATATTATAAAGATACATAACTGTGCAATGTGAAAAAGATGGCATATACTTTACTTGTGAATGTACATGTGTGAGTAAATTACTTACAAATAACTTCTTACGTACTGTGTAAAGTGTTCATGTGACTAGCAGGTATTGTATGACTGATAACTGTGACACTGGGTTACCGTCCTCTATCCCGTGTAAAACAAATATACTATACAAGTTGGTCACAAGAAAGGTCCAGCGAGTGGCCAAAGACCTAGCTCTCTTCCCTCCCTCCCCCCACCCATTAGTATACACTTTTCTACATGAGATAATTTGTATTCAATAACGTGTTAGTCAGTTATTAACAAATAACTTAACATTTCATTGATCTTTCACCTTAACACAGCTTCTACACAATTCAGACTCTCAACTAATGATAATGTAACTTCCCTTAATAATGGCTAATCCAAAACTACTGTGTAGGGTAAAACAAAATTGTTTTCCTCTAATGCAAGTAATTCTAATAACATTCAGTTCACTAGTAGACAAAATCAACCTGAATCCTATATTACATATTTTAATGAAATAAATATCCCTTCTTTTTCAATATTGAGATACTTGGTGTTCTTCACCCCTGCACAGCTTCTTTCTATGTATAGGGTCACAGTACGCCCATGTATTGAGTATTGTTCGCGTGTGTGGGGAGGCTCTACCCATACCACACTTCTCGAAAGATTAGAGTCAAAAGCATTTCGCCTCATCAGCTCACATCCTCTTAAGAGGCAATCCCACTGCGCGAACTTTAGATGGCGAACGCCCTGCGACTGTGTTTTTTTGTCTATGTTCCAAAGTTCCCCATATTTGCTCTAGTATTCTCCAAATGTCGCGGAAAGTGCATAGCATTCGTCATAGCTTCGCCCGTTCACCCAAATTCACCCAGATTCACCGTTAATTTTGAGCATGTTCAATATCCGGCAGTAAATTGCGAATGGTGGTGAATGTCGTACGTCATTCGCCCTTTGTCTCACTGCATTCGCCCTTGTTCGCACGAGATTCCCACAATTCGTATCATTGTCGCCATAATCGCCCCTTGTGGCGAACGTTGACGAACAAGGCGACAGTTGGACGAATATGGCAATTAATGGCGAATGCCCGGCGAAATTTCTTGCAAAATTAGTGATTTGCAATTATCGGCAATGCTGCTTTAAGCGAATGGGAGCGAATATGGCAATAACTAGACGCCTGTTGTGCGAATACAGCGAATGCTTCGACGAATGTCAGCACATGCAATGCGACAGCAATACGACAGGGGTTGAATGAGAGCGAACATTGGGAACAAGGGCAATTTCGGTACGCCTTGACCCTTTTGCCAATCTTATCTATGGTCACTCAAATTTCACTGGCCATATATATACACCAATAGGGTCAGCATGTCATTACCATAGTATACACGCTCGAGAGCACACATCCCTACTTCATTGCTATTGCTAGCACACGCTCGCCACCATGGGAAAAATTATTAAGAAATCTGTCAAAAAACCTTCAGTAGTGAAGAAGGCGCTGAAGAAAAAGCCAAAAGTGAAGAAAAATGTGTCCACACAACAAGAACAATCGCCCACAGCAGGCCCTAGTGGAGAGCAAAGAACGAGTTGCACCAGCTTATCACGTTCACGGTCACGCTCATATTCATGGTCACCCCCACCTCGGAATTCACCTGCTGAGGACACGCGTGTCGCCACACCTGATGAGGGTAATTCTGCCACCACCGATTCCAAGCCTCCCAAAGCCAGAAACTACGTCGTGTTCACTGAGGAACAGGAACAAGATTTGGTCGACTGGTATAAGGAGCATGACTACCTGTAAGACAAAGGATTAACACAACACAGGAACAGAGAGAAGAAGGATGCCACCCTCGCAGAGAAGTCCAAATCACTCAACGTTACTGGTAAGTTGAAAAACTCAATTTATGTGTGTGTGTTAAACTGTGCAATAATGTGTAAAAATATGCCCAAAACAAAGTGTTTTGCATTTCAAATAGAAGTGACATTGTGTGTGAAACAATGATGGTTTATGGATGTGAATAATCGGCTGCCCGGGTTTAAAGTAATTTGTCATTTTCATATTTTTATTTATTACACAGTCATGCACACACGCTCGAATAGTTTTGACAATGTTATTTGTGACATATTTTGTTATTTTCACAAGTGTAGTACATCATACCCGGTGAGACGATACTTTCTTTGACATATCTATTATACCTATATATGAACTGCTTAAGGTGACAAGGAATAATTGCTGTTGCTGATCTCCAGCAAATTTGTCTTGTGACCTACACTTTCAACACATTTTTATGTATATGTTAAGTTTTATTTTTCTTCTTCAACAGTTCCTCAACTACGGCTTTGGTTGAAGGGGACGAAGACCCGCTATGGAAAGCTGAGCATTGTCAAGTCGGGGCAGAAGGCGAAATATAATACCCAGAGGGAGAAGTGGATCCTGGCCAATTTTACCTTCTTGCATCGGCACATCGCAAGAGTGAAGGGACGAACCAACGAGACTGTAAATATATATTCATATTTCTGTAATTTTTTGCCACATTAATCAATTTATTTCATTAATTCCTCATTCTATGTTTCACACCAACTAATTTTTAATAACGTTAATAACTCAGCAAGTGTGCACGTAAATTATTCATTTTGTTACGACCTGGCACTCGGGTACACAAGGGCTCTCAATCAGGACTCGAATACGGCTCGCTGCCACAACGGAAACACACGATCCCAACCCCTGAGTACTGCCAGCCGAACAAAAAACACCAATACCCTCCAGAGTTCAATCTGCTATAACGGGGTATACAAGAACTCGGTACTAGTGTTCAACAACAGACTAATAAAGAGACAGGAATGCTCTAGTCTGGTCAACAATCAAACAAAGAAGTAAGAAACAACAACACCAAAGAATAGTGTTGGCCGAAGCCGAAGTAATCCACCCTTGACTAAGAACTTAGAAGTCCTCCACCCTCTAGTTCGGATCGGCACTATTACGTTACGTTAATTAATAGTCCTTAAGCATCGAGCAAGGAATCTTCTGAAAAAGTTAGATGCTTCTCGGATGCTCGTAAGAAGTACGTATCGGATTTTGAACAGTAATTCAATAAGAAAAACACTGGCAATTAAATACTATTAAAGGTTTAAATTGGCATAAGAATAATTAAAAGAATATGCAATAGTAAATGGCAAACATTAAAAAGAAGTACTCCGCAAATGCAACGGCAATAGCCTACTCGGATTGTGCTCGTGGGACACTAATCACTAAAGTAGCCAAGCTTGCAACACATGAAATCAATAGTGCATAAACAATATCATACATAAGGAAAGCTTCAATACTATTCTGTATCTACTAATCAAGTAAAGTCTAGCTGGGGTACTGTGGGCAAAAGGTAGCAGTGACTGAGCAAAAACGGCTCGTAGCCTAGCGAAGTCCTCACAACTGTTTAAAGTATTACGTTAAAACTAACAAGTGCACTTTGAGAAATCCAGATCCCTTGTATCTGGTTTTCTCCCGGCTCCTTGACAAAGTAAAAACAAACTGTTAATAAAATACAGGGTGGTTAGGCTCTTGCCCTCACGCACTGTAAATTATTAACTGAACACAGTCAGCCGCGAAGACAACCTAGGCTTCACTGAACCGAAACGAGTATGCAGGTTTATCGCTTAACCACTGCAACAAACAACAACTCGTAACACAGAAAAGCCTTACCCCAGTCTAGCATTACCTAGACTAGCAGAAAACAGGAATAATAATAATAACACACAGGGAAATGCATATACAAGTGCAACAAACATAAATCAATCCTATTCTAAGTTAACCCTTCCAAAATAGGCTAACTAATAGGCAATCTCTGAGAACTCAAGCGATAATACGTTGGCTGACTAGCTCTGCACCAACGGGACCATGGAAGTTAAAAAGGGTAGGGAAAAGAGGAGATAAGAATGTAAGGTAGTAGAGAAAGTTCACATCAGTCAGAAGAATATATATAGTTAGCAAGGGAAATGAGAAGTCGCTCTGCCTAATGAGTTCTGATCAAAAAATGGCTAGACTTCCCTTTTTATACTCGGCCCTCTAGTGAGCCCAACGTGAACTACTAAGGACCGCCCACTGACAATCATTACGTAATTTCTCTCTCTCCTCTGGGATAGACAAAGGCTTTCCTAGCACTGAGGGGAGGGGGGGGGGGGGAGTGCTAGTGAGTTAGGCCCACCTCCCGCATGGCGCACCCACTGATCCCCAACTGTGGCTGCCGCTTCTCCCATCATTACAAATAAGTTTTACACACAATACTTATAACTAATGATATAAAATAGAACTCGTTGACTCGGATGAAAACAAAATACATATTCATATTACTTATAGTACAACGGCTCACATGAACTAAGTTAGGAAACTCTACATAGACTACAGCCAAAGTTCCTGCCCTGACGATCCTAGCGAGAGTGGGGCATGACTAGGCGTTCTGTACAGCATGCTCACACTGGACATGCGTCACACCTCCCCCAAGATTTTACTTGCTCAACCCTGAGCTAAAATCTGACAAACACAGAACCCCATCAAGCCCAGCGACCGCATGGCACTAAAACAAAGCTGAGTTTATCACCAAAACACATCTTATTATTAACAAAAAATTCACATTTTATAACTCCTCCCAACAATAGCAAAAAGACACAATATCATGCTCCCAGAGCGAGCTTACAGCAGCTCAGCCGTTTGATAGTTTCGTGGACTACTCAAACTCTATAGGCTATGACAAACTTATACGATTATCTATATCAAAAGAAGAGTTTTTTATATGATTTTTATATTTTAATATGTTTTTCCCGGCTGCACTATAAGGGCAGCCTATTTTCCTCCACTCAACCCCACACACCTGTGATAGCCTACGACTGATCATCCACCCTTGATAAACAATCCGCGATCACATTGTCACATCCAGCAATATGACGGATGTCCAGGTTATACTCCTGCAACATCAAAGACCACCTGGTCAGTCTCATATTGCGATTGTGAAATTGATTCAGGAATCTCAAAGGGTGATGATCAGTGTAGATAACCACGACTGGGCCATAGGCTGGAACATACACCTCGAAGTGCCTGAGCGACAGCACAATCGCCAGTAATTCCTTTTCTATTGTAGAATAGTTCTTTTGTGCAGCATTGAACTTCTTAGAAAAGAAACTTACTGGGTGTTCCACACCTTCATTGTCTGTCTGTAGCAAGACGGCACCAGCCCCTACACCACTAGCATCTGTTGCCAGCTGAAAAGGCCTGTTAAAGTCTGGGGCCCTGAGTATCGGGTGAGTACATAGCAAATGTTTCACCAAAGTGAAAGCCTTTTCACACTCAGGTGCCCACAAAAACTTTTTGTCTTTAGATAACAAATCTGTGAGAGGTGCCAACACCGTTGAGTAACCTTTTATGAAGCGTCTGTAGTAGCCTATCATACCCAAGAATCTCATAATCTGCTTCTTGGTTGTTGGGTGCGGAAATTTATTGATAGCCTGTACCTTGTTCTGAGGAGGGCACACCTGTCCCCTTCCCACTACAAACCCAAGGTACTGCACAGTGGCTTTTACGAAGTCACACTTTGCCAAATTTACTACCAGACCTGCTTCACTAAGTTTCCGGAACAAGGTCTCAAGGTGCTCACAATGGCTCTCAAAGTCGTCATCATAAATGATTACATCGTCCAAATATACGGTGCAATTTGGAATGTCCCCTACAATTTCATTCATCAGGTTCTGAAACGTTGCTGGTGCATTCTTAAGTCCGTAAGGCATAACATTGCACCGGTAGGTACTCCCGTCCACAACAAAACCACATACCTCTTTAGCACGCTCGGACAAAGGTACTTGCCAGTAACCTTTTACTAAATCTACTTTAGACAAAAAACGAGCATTACCAATTTTGTCAACACTATCATCAACCCGAGGAAGAGGATATGGGTTAGTTGGAGTCAAACCGTTTAACCTACGGAAATCAATACAAAAGCGTACCTTGCCATCTGGCTTAGGCTGCAGTGTTACAGGGGAAGTCCACTTAACTGTGCCTTTCTCTATCAACCCTCTACCGAGCATATACTCCAACTCATCCCTCAGAGCTGGTAGTTTTATGGGGGGCACACGGTACGGGATTGACTTAAAGGGTAGATGGTCCCCCACGTCAACATCATGCATAGCCTGAGTAGTGAGGCCTGGGTGTTCAGCAAATACAGTGGGGTATGAACCGAACAACTGACGGATAGCATCAAACTGCGGCTCAGGCAAATGAGCTATAGCCTCGTCAGCCCTTAGGCTCGAGTTCCCCGCCCACTGATCCGCTGAAACATGTTGATCCCAGCTATCCTCCTCTGAAGCTTGACTGTCCCCCTCTCCTTCTCCACCACGGCCGCAACAAGCCAACACAGGGACAGTGAGAGGCTCAGAGGGGCGCCTCACATACTCTTTAATAAGGTTCACGTGACATAACTGGTTCTTTTTCCTCCTGTCTGGAGTGGCAACAAGGTAATCTAAGTCTGAAATTTTTTCTACAATTTTATAAGGTCCAGTGTACTTCGCAGAGAGGGGGTTACCAACCAAAGGCAACAAAATTAATACCTCTTGTCCTACAGTGAACTTCCGGAGCCTCACTTTGCGATCATACCTGTCCTTCATCAAAGCTTGTGATTCTGTCAAATTTCTACCTGCCATCTCCATACTCTTAAGCATGCGCTCACGGCTTTCAAGCACATACTTTAATAATGGACAAGGCTGCACAGTCCCCTCCCAAATTTCTTTCAGCATGTTAAGGGGGCCCCTGACACGGTGTCCAAAAATCAGCTCGTTTGGACTAAATCCCAGGCTCTCACCAGGTACCTCCCGAGCAGCAAACAGCACATAAGGCAATCCAAGATCCCAATCCATACCGTTGTCAGCACAATAACACCTGAGCATGCTTTTAAGTGTAGCATACCACCGCTCAAGCACCCCTTGACTCTCAGGGTGATACGCTGACGATACTACTGCTCGTATCCCATGCTGTTGCATTGTTTGCTTGAACATGTTGGAGGTGAAATTAGATCCCTGATCAGACTGAATCTCCTCCGGGTACCCGTACCTTGAGAAGTACCACAACAAGTTCCTGACTACCGTCTTAGCCATTCCATTTTTCATAGGGTATGCATCGGGGTATCTAGTGGCAACATCCATTATGGTTAACAAAAATTTATTTCCCGCCTTAGTGGGAGGGAGTGGACCAACCATGTCAACAATAATTTTACTAAAGGGTGGCCCAATCACAGGAATAGGGTGTAACGGAGCCTTAGGAATAACTTGGTTCGGTTTCCCGACACGTTGACAAATATCACAGGAGTTTATCCATGACTGCACATGAGACTTCATCCCCGGCCACCAAAACAATTTCCCCAAAGCCGCCACCGTTTTTCTCACCCCTAGATGTCCTGCCAGTGGTGTGTCATGCGCCAACCTCAGTAGGCTATCCCTGCACTCCCGTGGCACCACCAACTGGTCCACTACTCCGGACCCCTTTTGCCAACTACGTTTAGGGTCTTGAAAACGCCTATAAAGGATGCCTTCTAAATAAAAAAAATCTCCTGGCTGTGCATCGCCGTCCTCGTCGAGCTCTACAGCTCCATTAGCACACGTTTGGAGCTCAGGGTCCTCTAGTTGCAACCGAGGGTGCCAAGCGATCTAACTGCTCCCGGAGCAATGCATGACCTTCCCCGATACTGGGCTGCTCCCTCTGTCTCTCTCGATGTACATAACGTTGCTGTCGTGGAGACTCGTCATGCCCAGCCTCGTCACTCTCGATGACAGGCCCAGGGGCTACTCCAGAATTAAGTAATGGTGCTAATACTGAATCACCCAGGAGAGCCGCCGAGTCAAAACTCTTAAAACCAACTCCAGCTTTAGCCTCCTCCTGTTGATCGTTCCTCCGCTGGTCTGAAGACGGAGGACTAGGCTGTGACACTTTAGCTGCCTGAGCTCGGGTGACAACACACGCCATGGGTTGTGTCTGGCACCGCTCGACCCACTCTTGCTCTTCCCTACTCACGTCGGCCGGCCTCTCGGCAACGACTAAGGGTAGAACCTCAGAAGCGGGCATTGCAAAGTCGTTGCATAGAAGAAGGTCGACGCCCTCCACTGGCAGTTTCTCCACAATCCCGACATCCAATTCACGTGCCACACCATCCACCTCCAACTCCAACCGCACCAGCGGGTATGACCGAGTTGCATTAATACCCTGCACCACTACCACCCGAGCCGCGTTTATAGGGTAGCCAGTCAAGTTTTTCATCAGAGTCTGGGAAGCACCTGTATCACGCAAGACCTCTACTCCATGCTTGCGCCCCGCCCACATCACGCAACCCCGCCCTCTATGGTCGCAAAAAACATCCTGAGCAGGGTTCGAGCCTCCCAGGTGCTTCTGCATTGGCTGTGCCTCAGCCTCTGACGAACTGCCCAAGGAAAACTCAGATGACTTCGGAGACACACCAATGTTGCAGGCCAAAGACACAGCTGCTGTAGTGGTTTGCTAGGACAGACTCTTGCAAAGTGCCCCTTTTTATGACAATGATAACACTCCAACTCCCCTTTGGGCTTCCCTTGGTACTGGGAAGGGCCCGGCCCCTTCTTAAATGGGACGGTGCTAGTCTTGTGGTCAGTCTTGGTATCATGTCTCTTGTACTTGTTTGCATAAGGTATATCACTAACTCGGGGGGGTGGGGCGTCACGCCCCTTGTTACCTGCCTCACTACGCTGGGCAGACCCGCACCCACGAATTAGTGATAGCCGGAGGTCAGCCATCTCAGCTGCCTCCTGTAGAGTTTTTGGGTTCTTTTCTTTAATAGTTAAAGTCATTTCTGCACCAGTACACTTATAAAACTGCTCGAGCAGAAACAGCTCAGTCAACTGTTTCGGCCGTCTCAGCTTTCTCAGAACGTGTCCAGTTTTTAAGTGCATCTTTTAAGTCCCGGGCATGTTCAAGAAAGGTCGCCTCCCTAGTCTTTGTAACACCCCGAAACTTCAATCGATATGTTTCCGGTTGCAACTCGTATGCCCGTAGGACAGCTCTCTTCAATTCTGGGTAGTCAATGCAAGACTCTAAAGGCAGTGCATCATAAGCCTTCAGACCCTTACCCGTAAGTCTTGAGGAGACTAGAGCTGCCCACTTCTCTTCAGGCCAATTATGCTCCCTACATTTCTTCTCAAAACGATTAAAAAATTCTGTGACTTCAGTTTCACTAAATCCCGGCACCAATTTGACTAATTGGGCCAAGGACTGTTCTCTTACTTGGCCCTCACGGCCCATCCAAGTCCCTGTCGACTCTGCACGAGACTTATCTAAATCTAATTTAGCACAATATTTCTCCGAGTCGTACCTAAGCTCAGCCTCATGCCTCCTAACCTCAATCTCATGCCTCCTGGTCTCATCCTCCTGCCTCCTGGTCTCATTCTCCTGCCTCCTGGTCTCATCCTCCTGCTTCCTAGCCTCAATCTTAGCAAGCTCAAGTCTAAATACCATATCTGGAGACAGGCAGGAAGAGGGAGCTGCCACTACTGAAGGAGGGGGGGCAAAAACTGGGGAACCACCATGTGCACCACCCGAGGGCACTCCAATCTGCCAATTCTCATCCCTCTGTGGGAGAGTGCTAACCTCCGGTAACTGAGTGGACGGCACTGTGGGAGTCGAGTGAGAGGGGATCTGGGGAGGAACCCCCCCAAACGCCCTCTCCTCCGAAACCCCATGTCGCCCACGCAACACCCAGGAAATCAGCTCCCCCTTGGACATCCCTACTACATTGGAAATGCCCAAAACCTTGGCTATCTGGTGCAAGCCACAAACATCCACCCCAGTCAGCCTCTCCTCCGTCACGTGGTACCGCTTACTCACAAAAACTCTAGCATCCTCCTCACTGGTTACTAACGGCACACCTTCAAATGGCATCTCTCGCTCATCGTCAGTGATAATGCACGACATACTGAAGTCCACAAAAAAATTCTCGAGACAAAAGTGTTAAACTTCCTATGCAAGCACTAATTACTAAATTAACTGGAGTCTCTTAAATGCTTTACTAATTGCCATACAAAAAAAAATATTCTTCAATATGCACGCTAAAATACAAACAAACAAATGTTGTACAACTCTGCAAAAATTTATACTGTTCACAAAATCCTAAGCAAGGTCGCCATTTGTTACGACCTGGCACTCGGGTACACAAGGGCTCTCAATCAGGACTCGAATACGGCTCGCTGCGACAACGGAAACACACGATCCCAACCCCTGAGTACTGCCAGCCGAACAAAAAACACCAATACCCTCCAGAGTTCAATCTGCTATAACGGGGTATACAAGAACTCGGTACTAGTGTTCAACAACAGACTAATAAAGAGACAGGAATTCTCTAGTCTGGTCAACAATCAAACAAAGAAGTAAGAAACAACAACACCAAAGAATAGTGTTGGCCGAAGCCGAAGTAATCCACCCTTGACTAAGAACTTAGAAGTCCTCCACCCTCTACTTCGGATCGGCACTATTACGTTACGTTAATTAATAGTCCTTAAGCATCGAGCAAGGAATCTTCTGAAAAAAGTTAGATGCTTCTCGGATGCTCGTAAGAAGTACGTATCGGATTTTGAACAATAATTCAATAAGAAAAACACTGGTAATTAAATACTATTAAAGGTTTAAATTGGCATAAGAATAATTAAAAGAATATGCAATAGTAAATGGCAAACATTAAAAAGAAGTACTCCGCAAATGCAACGGCAATAGCCTACTCGGATTGTGCTCGTGGGACACTAATCACTAAAGTAGCCAAGCTTGCAACACATGAAATCAATAGTGCATAACCAATATCATACATAAGGAAAGCTTCAATACTATTCTGTATCTACTAATCAAGTAAAGTCTAGCTGGGGTACTGTGGGCAAAAGGTAGCAGTGACTGAGCAAAAACGGCTCGTAGCCTAGCGAAGTCCTCACAACTGTTTTAAAGTATTACGTTAAAACTAACAAGTGCACTTTGAGAAATCCAGATCCCTTGTATCTGGTTTTCTCCCGGCTCCTTGACAAAGTAAAAACAAACTGTTAATAAAATACAGGGTGGTTAGGCTCTTGCCCTCACGCACTGTAAATTATTAACTGAACACAGTCAGCCGCGAAGACAACCTAGGCTTCACTGAACCGAAACGAGTATGCAGGTTTATCACTTAACCACTGCATCAAACAACAACTCGTAACACAGAAAAGCCTTACCCCAGTCTAGCATTACCTAGACTAGCAGAAAACAGGAATAATAATAATAACACACAGGGAAATGCATATACAAGTGCAACAAACATAAATCAATCCTATTCTAAGTTAACCCTTCCAAAATAGGCTAACTAATAGGCAAATATCTCGTGAGAACTCAAGCGATAATACGTTGGCTGACTAGCTCTGCACCAACGGGACCATGGAAGTTAAAAAGGGTAGGGAAAAGAGGAGATAAGAATGTAAGGTAGTAGAGAAAGTTCACATCAGTCAGAAGAATATATATAGTTAGCAAGGGAAATGAGAAGTCGCTCTGCCTAATGAGTTCTGATCAAAAAATGGCTAGACTTCCCTTTTTATACTCGGCCCTCTAGTGAGCCCAACGTGAACTACTAAGGACCGCCCACTGACAATCATTACGTAATTTCTCTCTCTCCTCTGGGATAGACAAAGGCTTTCCTAGCACTGAGGGGAGGGGGGAGGGGGGGAGTGCTAGTGAGTTAGGCCCACCTCCCGCATGGCGCACCCACTGACCCCCAACTGTGGCTGCCGCTTCTCCCATCATTACAAATAAGTTTTACACACAATACTTATAACTAATGATATAAAATAGAACTCGTTGACTCAGATGAAAACAAAATACATATTCATATTACTTATAGTACAACGGCTCACATGAACTAAGTTAGGAAACTCTACATAGACTACAGCCAAAGTTCCTGCCCTGACGATCCTAGCGAGAGTGGGGCATGACTAGGCGTTCTGTACAGCATGCTCACACTGGACATGCGTCACAATTTATTATATGATTAACTTAAATCCATGTTCATACATTTGTCAAACTCAACTACGAAGGATTAGTTAAAATACAGTTTAATCTTTAACATTATATTTATATGAATACATTGTCCGCCTTCATCACCGATAGAGGTCCAAGGTCAGCTTTACATACTTCCGCCGGGATATACCACATCTGTAAAGAAAGAAGGACATATATTATTACTTATTTTGTAAAGAAAATTAAGACAGGTTGGGAGACAGGTACCATGACCAGGTTTTGAACAAAATGACCACCGGTATAATTGGGAGAGCTGGGCACTGTCACCACTATGTTATGACCGAGTGGTAACGGTGCCCAGATTTCAAAATGTACAAGGGGTCAGTGGGATCGAAATCTATTCATGGTACCTGTCTCTCAACACGCATTATTATTATAATCCTGTGAATAATATTATTATTATTTTTTTTTTGGCAGTTTGAAGATTCTAGACGGGATAGGGGCGGCGACAGCCACATGACTGTGGAGCTCGGCCACAGTGATGATGACGGAGACATGGCCGCCAATGGTGACCCCCTGCCAAGACCTGCCGGAAAAGGGAAAGGGAGGGGGAAAAAGAGCAAAGTGATTAAGAAATCCGACGAGGAAGAAGTTAAGGTAATAATTATAACGTGTAACGTTCGATATATACTGTATATATATATATATATATATACCGGTATATATATATATATATACAGTATATATGTATATATATATATATATATATATATATATATATATATATACTTTATATATATATATATAAAATACATAACAAATTTCTACAACTGTTCATTGTACTGGCAGGCTGTGAAACTTTTATCAAATTTCATGGCTCCAGGCTATTGACTGCCCAGACTTTGGCATCCTTATCTCGTGGTCATAGCCTGGAGGCCTGTGAATCCTGATACTATTTGCCTTACTTGACACTTCAATGTGCAGTGGGAGAAATTAGTCATGTAGTTCTTGGTATCTCTCATACTCTCATATAAATGTTCTACATTTGTTTGACCCAGAAAAAACCCCCATTCTACTTTGACAGTCATATATAAACAGTCTCAATGTTCGTTAATGATTCGGCACACACTATATATTCACTGTGATGTACACATTCTCAGCATTCGTCAACATTCGTCAACTGCTGCATATGTACTTTCTACCCATTTACATCGAAAAATTCTCATATTCGTCAACAATCGCCAACAATTCTATTTGTACGTTGACACATTCATGATCAAACATACTCAGTATTCGTTTAACCCTTAAAAAGCGGCTCACCACTTAAGTCGAGTTAAATAAAGCTGGACTTTGTGGCGGCGCTCGACATAGATCGAGTGGCAATTTCAGCACGTAATGTGGCTGAGAGAGAGAGACAAGTGGTGGCAGGAGACTAGCGAGCGTATGACTGCTCCAGACCACCGCGGCGAACCTACTGACACAAATCTCAGCTCCCTCCTCCCTCTCTCACTCGCTACATACTCAATTATGTACCGAAAGTACCGAATTACCTGCTTTTTGCACTCGCGTTGCACGGTTATTGCAAGAAAACTATCCATCATACAAGGATCGTTATGGTGTCATTCGAAAGCTCTGTTTATGCCCTTTCAGGGATAGATACTTGTTTTACGTTCTGGGTCTTATTTAGGCATGAAAATGATCACGTAAACAGCCCTATTTTGGCTAAAAACACCCCGCTGGGCGGTACACATAAATAAACCGCATAGGCCGCTCGTAAGGTGTTAAAACAATCGTCACCCACTGAAATTGTATCCTTGCATGGGGTACTGGTGAAGACAGGGTGTAGAGGGTTGGTGTTATCACTCAGATAAGGGTGGCGACAGACACGCTCAAATACATTCACACTCTGACTTTGGGTAGAGTAGACACACAGGGTTTGCGACCCTGTTTGGGATGTATGACGTAAATTTATGTATGAAAAGATTTATGGGTGAATAAATTGTTATAGTATTTAATTAACGTTCTCTTTCTATGTTTTACACAGGTGTTGAGGAGTCGGGTGGGTCGTATGGTGGGCCTGGAGGAGCAGGTGGAGACTTTCACCAAGAAGAAGACGTCACTGGAGGAGGAGGTTGAGTCCTTTGGGACATATATGATGAACACCCTCAAGTCCCTTGAACGGAAAATAAGCATGAAGTTCATCAGTAATGCTTTGGAAATGCTTGGCAACAGCCACAAAGACAACATGGCCTTGGAGAATGCTGAAGTGAAAGAACTTGTGTGAAAGTTCAGTGTTCAGCCCCAGGGCCAAATACCTCGTCATGTCCAACCTCCTCCTCCACAACAACCCATCATCTCTTATCCTGTGCAACAGGCATCGACCCCACCTGGTTTCATCAACATGGTATACCAGCAGGGCCCCCACACGTCTGGACAGCAGCCATCATTAGTTCCTTGGCACACAAACCAACAAATGCAACAACAACAATAACATCCACAACAACAAACAAACACACAGGCTGTCCCGCATACAGAGTTTCCGTGGGGAAACACCTGGGGCATGGGCCACTCAGACCTTCCCCTACAACTCAAACACCTACACATACCAACAAGCTAATAATAATTTGCCAACATACCACACATTGACCACTGCTCCTCCCGATTCACCCATCATTCATGAAATCCCCCCCCCCCCCTCCCCCTGGAACACAGCTTAAAAATATAATGAATGAGGTGGAAATCATTATCTTCACACCCACCCCAGCCCACAAATCCTCTTGTACCAGCACCTTTAACAAATGAAGACAGTGTCCACACACCAAAATCTGTGATGGATTTAGAGCAGCCATAAACTACACATACACATTGCATAGTACGACTTGTACCTGATTTTTTTATTTTTTTGTTGGTAACTACACGTTTAACAACATTACATATTTAATATTGTACCTGATATTTTTGTTTATTTGTTTATTTTATTTTTTATTTTTTTTTTGGGGGGGGTCGAAATCTGCTGAAATATATTTTAATGTTTGGCTTTGTGAATCACCAAAATATAAACAAAATAGAATTGGCATCAGCAAAATTTTGATTGTTTACATGTCTCGTGTCACAGGAACAAACATTAATATAAATGTATAAATTTTTCGGAACCACATTTATCCACATTCCATTTGTTTCATATCATGTCATCATCATCATAATTTCACAAACTGCCTATTTTTAAGTTTAATATAAATTACTCTTTTGATTTTCTTACGTTTTTCGAATAAAAAATAAATAAAATGTATTTGTCGTATTCAATTAACCATTTCACTAACCTTTGATCATTGATTCTTGCCAGGAGGTACGACCTGCTCCTTGAGTGTAGTACTCTTTGAGGTATAACCTCACTCTCTTGCCAGCTACTGAGGCAGTATTACGGGCAAGGGGTTGGAGTGAGGTCATGACCCCCTCCTGCCTCCACGAACCATGGTTGACACGCCTATTAGCGTGGTCTTCCTCATCCACCTGCGCGATATTTTGGGTGGCGTGGCGAGTCCTAAGGAGGTTGTTGTTGTATACAACAGATTGCCATTACTGCTGACTCCACATTCTTCGGATCAATGAGAATGGTGGTCAGCAGTAGGCTGAACCTAAAGAAATGAGAAGGGGAAAAAAACATATTAGTATAAAGAATGTCAATTAAGATAAACAAAATAAATTGTTGTCAATCCAATTAAATGACATATGAGTAAAGAATGTAAAATAGATAAACAAGTTAAGAAACGTAAATAAATATGATGGGTAATAAACTAATAAATCTCTAAACAGGCATTCATACACATGCATATAATCTGATATCTTTTTTACCTGTTCGCCATAATTCCGAAGGCATTCTCAACCAGTCGCCGAGCTCTAGAAAGGCGGTAGTCATATTGCGGTGAGCGAAGGGCTTCATTAACTATGTGCGAAGGCCGAAAGCATCATCCCCGACGATGTAATATGGGACAGTCTGATCCCCACCAGGTAGAGGCTCATCGTCTGGCAGTCCCGCACGGCCCTCCCCAAGTGCATTCCTTAGTGGGGTGTCAAGGAACACACCACCATCAGATGAACACCCGTGGGCTCCAACATCCACGTACAGAAATCGATAGTTGGCATCAGCCAAGGCCATGAGAACTATTGAGTGGAGCTTCTTGTAGTTATAGAATTTGGAGCCCCCCTGTTTAGGAAATTTGATGGCAATGTGTTTCCCATCCAGGGCACCGCAGGTGTGTGGGAAGTCCCAGTGGAGAGCAAATTCGTCTGCCACGGCCTTCCACTGATCAGGTCAACCAAGCTACAGACCAACATGGTGAAACACATACAATAGCACTGGATATATCAAAGGCATTTGATAGAGTCTGGCATCAATCCTTATTGTCGAAGATGTCACACTACGGCCTTGCATCATTAGTTCCACTAATTTCTTCTTATCTTCATAACAGAAACATATGTGTAATGGTAGATGGCCTTTATTCTCAATTTCACTCAATAAATCCTGGTGTTCCCCAGGGATCAGTTTTGGCCCCAATTCTGTTCCTCATTCATATCAATGATCTCATATCTACCACTCATAATCCAATACATTCCTACGCAGATGACTCAACACTCCACAGTTCCTTCACATTTACCAATTCTTTCATCCAACCCGATCTTATAAATTCAAAAATAAACACTGCAATTTCTCTGAACCAGGACCTTTCTAGAATTAATGGATGGGGACAAAAGAATCTAGTTTCCTTTAATGCACAGAAAACCAAGTACATTCAATTTTCTAACCGACAGAATCTCACTGACTCCCATATATTTTGTAATGATGTAAATATTCCCACTTCCCCTAGTATTGACATTCTCGGTGTAACATTAACTACTAACTTGAGCTGGACACATTATGTTATAAGCATTGCTAAGAATGCCTCTAAAAAACTGGGACTCCTGTACAGAGTTCGAGAATTCTTCACTGACGAGCAGTTGGCCGTGATATATAAAAGTCATGTGCGTTCTCAGATGGATTACTGTTCACCTCTGTGGGGTGGAAGTGGAGTGGTTGCATTGAGGCAGTTGGACAAAATTCAAAATAAAGCTATTAGATTAATCAATAACCCTGCAATCACACAGGACCTTCCTACATTATCCATACGAAGAAACGTTGCATCCCTTGCATTATTCTACAGATATTTTCACAGCAATTGTTCCAAGGAACTTGCTTCAATTGTGCCGCCTCTCCACATCTTTCCCCGTAGAACTAGGGCAGCTGAGAGCGCCCATGAATTTACACTTTCTCCTCCACAATGCAGAACTTCTGCTTATCAGAATTAATTTATCCCCAGAGCTACTACTCTTTGGAATTCACTTCCCTCGAATTGCTTTCCACAAACTTACAATCTACAAATGTTTAAATCCAGTTGTTACAAACATTTTATGAATGGAGGATGCCTTTAGGCACATGGACCTTTTTGTTTTATCTGTGTTTTTCCTTCCTCCGTTCATTGTCTCTTTAAAAAAAAAAAAAAAAAAAAAAAAAAAAATGTCTTTGGGCAGACCATGACCTCTTTCATATACTCTGCCGCAATTGCTTCGCACACTTCAGGGACGATCTTGGAGATGGTGTACGGTGCCACTTGGAAGGCAAAGAAGAGGTCTGTGTATGTGTTTCCTGAGGCCAGGAAACGCAGCGTTATTGCGAGTTGCAAAGCTGGTTCGATGCTGTCACGAAAGTTAGTGTCCTGCTTCACAATCCTTGGCTCGACACGACCAAGCAACTCCCTGAACATAATGACGGGCAACCTCATAAAGTTTTTAAACTTCTCGCTATCCTCCTCTGCCAACTCAACCATCAATTGGTGGTAGATCCCAAATTCTTCACGCCGCAAAAGCATAGGTCGGGCATGCCACCTCCTCCTCAGCATTGCCTAGTTGTGCTTTTTTGTTGTTTTCTTTTGATGAGAGCCGCAAGCAACTCGATCTCTGCATATTCACGATGCATTGCCAGAACCAAGCGTAGAAGAACATTGGAGATTGTAGGTAGTACATCCATGGCGCTGTGGTTTGCTTGTGTGGTGCGGTGTGGTACGGTAGAGCAGATGAGAAACACTGTTGTAGGCCAGAGCTCCGCCATCCTATTTATATCTATCTATCTATCTATTGCCTGATGCCGTGATCCCCGAAGGGATGGCCACGAATGAACCGCCCCCATGCACCTCTGTCCCCAGTCAGTTGACGCCCCTCCTCTCAACCAGCACCGCCTTCATTCATATACTTCCTCACTCCATCCTTCCACCTCTCCCTCGGTGCACCACTCCCTCTCTGTCCTTCCACCTCGCTCTCGTACACCCTTTTAGTCAATCTCTCGCTTTCCATACGTTCCATATGGCCGAACCATCTCAAGTTGTTCCTTTTCACACTTTCCAGCACATCTACCTCCACACCACACCTCCTTCTTACTTCCTCATTCGTCTGTCTATCCCTCTGCACGCACTTCTCAAGTAACTCATTTCCACCGCTCTCACTCTTGGTCTGAGTCTCTTCCCGAACGTCCATGCTTCGCTTCCGTAAGTTAGTGTCGGGATTACCACACTGTCATGCAAGGACTTCTTCACTTCCATACTGACCACTCTATTTCTTGTAACTGCTTTCAACGTTCCTACAACCCTCGTCCCCTGTTGCACCCTCTCCCGCACTTCTTCATCCATAGTCCCATCTTTACTCAACACACTGCCCAGATACTTAAAAGAGCTGACAATCTCCATAGCCTGACCGTTCAACTTCACCTCACACTCCGTGACTTCACCCCTTTCGAAGACCATAACTATGCTCTTCCCCGCATTTACCTTCAAATTCCGTTTTTCGCACACTGTTCCAAACTCATTTACCAGACCCTGCAACTCCCATTCATTATCGCTCATCAGAACTGTATCATCCGCAAACAGCAGTATAGGCAGCTTCCACTCATTTCCCTCCCTTTTCAGCAATACACCAACATCCACTGCTCTTCCTAATATTTCTTTCATGACTCCATCCATATATACAGTAAACAACCACGGGAACATCACACACCCCTGTTTCAACCCAACACTCAGGTCAAAGAACTCGCTCTGCTCATTTTCCACACGTACTGCTGCCTTTGCACCCTCATACATGCTCTTCACTGCTTTCAGCAACTTGCCAACTACTCCGTATATTCTAAGTACTTTCCACATGCCTTCTCTATCCACTCTGTCATAGGCCTTCTCCAAGTCCATAAAGGCAACATACACCTTTTGTTTCTTCTCCAGATATTTCTCCACAACACAATTCAGGGTAAAAATCTGATCTACACATCCTCTTCCCTTCCTAAAACCTCCCTGCTCGTTGCCTATCCATTTCTCCGTTCTCACTCTCACTCTCTCAATCACTACCCTACTGTACACCTTCCCAACTACGCTTAAAAGACATATTCCTCGGTGGTTACCACACACTCCTCTTTCCCTTTTGCTCTTATATAGGGGGACTATTATGCCAGTCTTCCAGTTATCGGGTGCATTCTCCTTCTCCCATGCTAGTTTGCACATTTTCCATACCCATTCGATCACTATCTCACCACCATACCTCAACATTTCCCCACACACTCCATCTGTTCCTGGTGCTTTTAAATACCCACACCTTTATCTGCCTCTCCAAGTACCCAATGATGAGGTCGGAGGTGCGATCAAGGGAGAAACTATATTTCATAATCGTCTGCCCTTCGCCACGTTCGCACTTCCTTCACGGTGTTCGCAATCACATCGTCCAACATTCGTCGGACATTTCCCCCACAATCGCTACTGTCGCCATCATCGATCGCCAAATTCGCCATGGTTCGCCATAAAATGTCGCACATCATTCGTCATTATCGCCTAAATAGTCGCCACAAGTGCACTGTAGTCGTACTTCTGTCGCACTGCGATCGACATCCTTCGCCTTGTTCGACTTCATTCGCTTCTGAATACGCCCTATTCGCCGCGAATTAACGGACATAGAAAAAAAAACACAGTCGCAGGGAGTTCGCAATCGAAAGTTTGCGCAGTGGGATAGCCGCTTTACTAGTTCCCTACAATCTCTTTCTGCACCCCGCAACGTTGTATCTCTTTCACTCTTCTATCACTACTACAACAATCTGTGTTCTTCAGAGCTCTCTCAGTGCATACCTCTCTTGCTGCGAGAGCGAGGCACCCGCCTTTCAACACAGTCTCACTCCTATTCTGTCCAAATTTCCAACCCAAGAATTGGCAAATTTGATCAGTCTTTCATCTACTCAACTAGTGAACTCTGGAACTCTCTCCCTCAATCAATCTTTCCTTCATCCTATGACTTAAACTTCTTTAAACTTCATGTGTCCAGACATTTTGACCAGAACGTCCCTTGAATTTGGCTCTCTGTTACTCTTTTGGCTCTGGGGGAGACACTCGTTACAGGCAACCTGCCTTTTGTCTCCTTCATACACATACAAAAAAATGAGTCAGTCAGACATCTTATGTTAGATGTGTTACTAAAAATACCTCTAGTAGTATGGGTTTCTCCTACAGGATCATTAAGTTTTCACGGACGAGCAGCAAACCTAGTTTTATGCGCTCTCAGCTTGTGCATGGCTCACCTTTGTAAGGTAGATTTATAGTGATATCAGTGAGACTGATAAAGAATAAAAAAACAGAGCAATTGCGTAAGTGCTTGCTGTTCACAAGAACTCAAGTTGGCTAGCCAGAAAGATAATTACAATGATAAATAGGAGGTCCCTGTTCACAAGAATTTGAGTAATGAAAGCTAGACTTTTGTCAACTCTGCGAAGCAGAGTGGTATCGCGCACACAGATCCTGCCCATATACTGTGCACCACCAGCCAGCTTGTCCGTTGTCGTCCGTCGTCATCTGTCTTCCGTCTGTCTGTTCGGAAACTCCTCCTAGACTGTTCAATGAATTTTTACCAAAATTCAAAGGTATATCCATTTGGTCAATGCAATGATCAGTCGAAAATAAATGTTCAATTTAATTTAAAGGTTAAGGTCAAAGGTCAAGGTTAAAAATATGGTAAATAATTCATATTTTTACATTTTTACTCAAATATCTTCATTTTCACAATACAAGTTACTGGTAACTTTGATATCTTATTGACCAAATTTCAGATAAGTCTTCTAAAGGGTAAGGTCAAAGGTCAAGGTCAAAGTTCGAAATCAGATTTTTACAAGTATTTCTTATAGTAACTGTTAGATGTTCACTAGGTTTATACCATGTGTATTCGGAATACCTAGGCCAAGGTCATACAATAAACTAAACTATTCCATATGAAAGGTCAAGGTCACAGGTGAGGGCTAAATATAAGGTCAATATGATAATTTATTTACTTTTCATACAAACTTCACCAAATTTGGTGAAATAGTTGCACTTTAAATGAAAAGGAAAATATTTAAATTTGAGACATCATAATTATGAAACTAACTGATGGGTTTTAATTAAATTTGGCATGCTTATTTGATTTTCCTGGGCAACGTCAATGCAAACAAAAATTACTCTTACATAAAGGTCAAGGTCATAGGTCAAGGTCAAAGATAAACTTGTATTATTAATTAGACACATATTACTCAAATTTCGGAAAACTGGCTGTGTTAGTTGCATTTAACTTAAATATTATATAAACTGTCTTCGTGGTGCAATGCATAAGTGTGTTGATTTTCGGTGTGAGCATCATGGGTTCGAATCCCCGGACTGCCACATGTGTTTGTTAATTTCATTAATCGAGTTTAGGAGTAAAGTTGGTTACTGGAGAGAACATAATATCAACTTTCATATAAATAGTGTAACAGTTAAGGTCGAAGGTCAAAACAAGAGTGCTCGTCATTTTCCCTAAACTCCTCATAGACTGTTTAATGCATTGTCACCAAATTGTGCAGACATCATGAAGGTCAAGATGAAGGTCAAAGGTCAGCTTGACCTTTTACTTTATTACTTTATTACTTTATTATTACTTTAACCTTTAAAAGGCGAAGCTATGGTATTTCAAATGTCCCACCAGGCGAAGGTATTTTGGTTCATTCCTACCGAAAATTGTCATACTGTATTTACCAATTACTTGTCATTATGCCCCTATATTACTTTCAATATAAACATATGGGCATTTAACAGCAATAAAAGAAGTGGGAATAACATTTAGGTCAGGGGTGTCAAACATACGGCCCGCGGGCCACATGCGGCCCCCCTCCCTCTAGCATGCGGCCGCCCGCAAACCAGGTTGGCCAAGTAGTGTAAAATATTGTATTTTTATACTAGACATAATTATTATTTCTTAAATATATTATATGTTGGTACTATATTAACTTAAGTTCTAATTCTAGGAAGTATTGGTGAGAGTAAGAAGCTTAAAGGAGATTAAATACTTTTTCACCCTCAGACATTCTTCTTAAGCTGAATAAAATCGTCAACGGGTTTATGATATGCTCAATTCGGGGCCAGTGAGACGGTTTTTGCAATCATGGTCAGTATGAGGCCCAAGGCTACGGAGATAATACACAACTATCTATAACTAACTAACTAACTAACTAACTACCTCTCTCTCTCTCTCTCTCTTTCCTCTTCCTTTATTCCATTTACTTCTCATTATCAATTATTTTAATACAGTGACGACAGCCAGGTGATCTTATTCAAATTATGAAGGACATCAGAGAGAGAGAGAGAGAGAGAAGGGTAGGAAGAAGACGAGACAAAACAAAATAATACAAGTCTAAGAGAATCTTAATTCAAACATTGATTTTATTGAATGTGGAAAACCCATCCAAACAATAAGCAATATTATTATGTTCCCTCCACCAACAGACTTTACTCCTAACTCAATTATTGAAATCAACAAATACATGTGGCAATCCAGGGATTCGAACCTAGGATGCTCATACCGAAATTCAGTGCATTTATCCATTGCACTACAAACATTTTTACACAGTTTCAGAGTACCGTGGTACGGAAGATCCAAACAGCTCCATTACCTGTCCCCTATTTCCATTGTTATTTGAAATACCCTTCAGTTTCATTTCGCATAAACATATTTGTTGTGATTATTCTAACATATATTAATTGATACATTCTAATACTAATCTCATACACACACTCGCTTGAAATACCAACATTAGACAACCAGAGAGCCGCGGTATGCTATCACTAATGGGACTCACCTTCCCTCTCATCAAACTTAATAGTATATGTATTATCGTGTAGTGTAGATCTTCTTTATACTTCTTTTGGAAATTAACAGTACTAAGTTAACATTAATCTACAAGGTGCACCAACGTCTATATAATAAGTATGTTGTAATCAGAAACCTGAAACTGAATTATATTTGTTCTGATTAGTTAAATTTACAGACATGTAGAGTTACCAGGACATAAATTATGTGGAAGGTTGGCAGTATATTTCCACACAATCAGGTGAATTTATGTTGTTTAAGTCAGTGAATGAATGGTATTATCCACCTCTAACGATATTTGGAAAACAAGTGAGAATTTACACAATTAACCTGTAAACTATAAATTAATCCTGTTAGCCCTTCACAAGTCATGTACTTGATTCATATCCTGCCAACTGTGCCCTTTTACAGCACATATATTGATTGTCACAAACTCTCGACTATTAACAGAGGCTTAACTTAGATTAACCAAACTCAATCCATGGAATATTTGATTCATTGTTTTGAATATGGATAACCCTAGGTATATAATTCCAGCCTAGAGCTTGAATCGAGCTTATAATCCATCAAAGGTGTAAATCGTTTCTTTTGAATTCTGGCCTTTATGTTCTTGCTGGCTCAAGCTAAATCAGTTTTCAAACTTGCTAAAGCCTCTTTCGTACATACATCTCTTGCTCTGAGTTCCCAAACATAACTGCATAACATCCTACTACGAAAACATTATCAAACTCTGAAACGATAAGTGACTACAATTACTGAAACATGCAGTAGCGTTGTTTGTTCATGAACGATTTTCAAATTTGTTTTCCACTTTTTCCTTCGTGTCAAATCTGTTTTACGGACTCTCTGTATATTAAAAAACCTAGGATGCTCTGTTCCTCGTAAATATGTCTTCCTTCAATGCTTGTTTTTCCAAAAACATATATGTTGCTTTATTTACTTACTTATATATACTGTACTGTATATATACAGTATATACTGTATATTATATATATATTTTTTCTTCAGTATTCTTTACTGCACCTATTTTTGAATCCAGTACTAATTACCAATTGTCTACCCCTTTCGCATTTGATCACCACCATGAACGCTTGGAGATATATGGGTGAACGTTTCATATATATTTCGAATTGTTTAAATGTATTCGCGAAATTGACACGAGGTTCATTAACCTTTGTCTCACTCTACCTGCTTATAACATTGGTGTTGACATGAATCATAGGGTGCCATCCATATATATATATATATATAATTATATATATGCCATTATGACTTAGGAGGGGTTTGGGAGAGAACAAATAATTTAGATCACACAGCCACACTTCAAGTCACTTTTACTACGTCAACCACTTCTATTATATGTGTTATAAGTATCACATAAGCTAGAAGTTTGAAAACCCACCATATTCAATTACACCTACCGCACTCGCTCAGTCTACCATTTGTGAACACCGCTTGGGTAAACATGACCAGGCCATTCTCAACTAATTCCAGCTCACCTTATCTGGAGACTGGTAGGGAAGATGCTGGACAATCCAATTTGGTAATGGTTGATGAGGTGGTTAACAGAGGTTTTGTTTGTTTGAAATACTTGCTTCTTATTACAGATTTATGGGCGGGATATTTGTGTGTGTTCCAAAATAAAATTTAAACATAGGCTTTTTATTGCCGGTAGATTATATTGTTGAAAACAATGAAGTGTAAAGGTCCTTTTCCAGGTTGCTACTTTTACAACCAGCTCTGACTTCCCAAACTAACAGTGCAGTGGTTGTTTGCCATCTTAGTTTTGATTTATCGAATCATAGGCATCGCTTACTGTCTCGTCTTCTTGGAAATCACCCACCCTTCACGTCACGTACTGAATTTTCCCTCACTGCATATTTTGAATATAGAAATACTCATACAAATCTAATATATTGGAAAAAGTAAGGGAGTTTTTTTAATGGAGTGTCAGTGTGATTTTCTGTAATTTACTGCTAAAACTAAATACAACACACTGGTATTTGAGTTCAAAACCTCAAACCTACCAGCTCAGTAGCAAGACCACTCAACCATAGTTATTCTTTGTTATGCTTGCAAATTCTCCCCACCCTCATTCTCAGTTCAACACAAGTTTTATCCAGCAAATTATTGCATTATTTTTGTTTATCTCAAGACTTTGCCTCACGAAATTGTGTTTACTTTCAAATATTTTCTACTACCACCATTTTCTTTCCAATCTAACGTGCTTTTATATGGCAAGTCGTTCGACTCTCTCTCTCTCTTCTTATATTTATTTATGTGTATATGTATTTGACAAGTATAAGCATTAAGCAGCCTGAACTATCCTTTACCTCAAATTCCAAAATTGTAGGCAAACAGAATGGATGAAGAAGGTTCCTCCGAATTGGCGCGTCTTTTTGAAGGCAGGCATTAGGTGTTCATTGTATCCAAAGATTATTTGTTCTGTTGAGTTCCCCTCTTATCATCCTCCATGTATTCTCTTTCGACTTTATCTTATGCTTCAAATCTGTGTTGCTTCTTCTCCATCTACGAACATTTCCTTTCTCTTTGACATCCCTTCCTGTGATGTTCCCTTTCACTGTTCCCCTTTTTCTCTCTTGTAATTCTATGTTATAGTAGATATATTTTCTAGTAATTCGTATTTAATCATAAGTATTTTTTCTATATTATGTTTATTATTACCCCATTCGTTTCCCCACTTACTCGGTTTCACACTTTTGTAATTATCTCTTGCTTGACTCAATAATATATTCTGCCTCTTATCTGTTTTCCCACCTAATCTATTGTAAATCCTTTGTTATTTTGTCTTCAACTCCCCTCCCTAACTGTACGCATAAATATTTAATCTGCTATATTCCCACCCTTCTAACATGGGAGGGAAAATTAAAAAATACAGACTAAATACTAGCGATAAACTCTTTTATGAACTCGTAGTAGTCTGTATTCAGATAGAGTGTTTGAATGGTGGCATCAGACGAGCACATTAATGAAGGATATATCAGAGTAAAACATAATTATACTGAAAGAAAGTTTGTTATTTGGCCTTGTTTTCACTTCTATTTAAACAGTATTTGAATAATTTCTGAAAACCTTGCTTAAAATAACATTCAAGAACCAAAAATTAAAACTGAAACCAATATACATATATATATATATATATATATATATATATATAGATATATATATACCGGTATATATATATATACAATACAAACATTTATCCTTCATCTTCTCTCAATATTCTCGGTGTCTCTTTTTTTCTGCTATCTCTTGTATTACCAGTCTTGCTAAAGCAGCCTCCCAGAAGCTGGGTGTGCTTAACTGCCTCAAGGGGTTCTTTACCCCTGCACAGCTTCTTGCTCTGTACAGGGGCACAGTGTATCCTTGTATTAAGTATTGTTTACATGTGTGTGGAGGATCCTCTCACACCACACTCCTAGACGAAGTAGAAAGGAAAACCTTTCATATCATTAACTCCCGTTCACTCACCAACTCTCTGCAACCTCTCCCTCTTCGCCGCAATGTTGCATCTCTCTCGCTATTTTATTGCTACTACAATAATCCGTGTTCCTCAAAACTCTCCAAGTGTATACCACCTCCTCTACGTAGTGTATGTAGTACCCGTCTTGAACACAATCCCACCCCTACTCTGTACAACTCTCCAACTCAAGAGTGGGACACTCCCAATCCATCTTCTATTTAACAGCTGAGCTCTGGAACTCTCTCCCAGAATCAGTCTTTCCCTCTTCTTATAACTTAAGATGCTTCAAACTCCGTGTGTTCAGGCATTTTGACTCGCACGTCCCTTGATTTTGGCCTTGTCACTCTTTCAACTTTGGGTGAGGCACTCGCTACAAGCAGTTCTGTCTTTTGTCTCCCTCACTCACATAATAAAAGATCAAAATAAATAAAATATATATAATATATATATATATATATATATATATATATATATATATATATATATATATATATATATATATATATATATATATATTTATGTGGTTTGTGGAAGGAGGAAACTGAAGGTGAACGTCAATAAAAGTAAAGTAATGGTGTGTAATAGGGGAGAGCATAGGGTGAATCTAGATGTGAGGCTGGATGGGGAAATATTGGAACAAGTAGAGTGTTTTAAATATCTAGGAGGAACGATAAGCAGGAGTGGAGGTATGGAAATGGAGGTAAACCAGAGAGTGTGTGAAGGAAGGAAGGTTTTCGGAGCAATGGGAAGTATGTGGAAGACGAGAAATCTCGGAGTGAAAGTAAAAAGTGCACTGTATCAAGGAATTGGTGTGCCAACAGTGATGTATGGGGCTGAGACATGGGCTCTGAAGAAAAAAGAGAAAAGAGGGCTGGATGTGATGGAGATGAGCTGCTTGAGGAGTATGTGTGGAGTTACTCGTAGAGACGGATTGAGGAATGAAGAGATACGTAGGAGAGTGGGGCAGCAGGAACATTTGTCAGCCAGAGTGGACAGAAGGGTGCTGAGCTGGTATGGTCATGTTGAATGAATGGGAGATGAAAGGCTTACAAAGAGAATATGTGAGTCAGGTACAAGGGGAGATAGAAGGGCAGGAAGACCCCCATTGAGATGGAGGGACTGTGTAAGAAAAGCTTTGGATGATAGAGGAATGACTATAGATCAGGCAGGGGAAGTGGTGGTGGACAGGAGTGAATGGAGAATGCTAGTGAATAGTTGAGTGAACACGTGGTCATTTGGAGTAAGGGATCGGGCGCAAGTTGGACTAGATAATAGTACATCAGGCGCCTGGCCCGGGGAGCCGATTAATATGAAGGGTGCGCCTGGAAGTGTGGTGGGAGGGCTTGTGGCTTTAGCTCCGCTGCATGTCTGCCTGCCGAGATCGGAACCTCTCTGGGTGGTCGGGGGCCGGGGGAGTGCTGGAGCGACCTTGGTGACCCTGGTCTCTGGGTCTTCCCCTGGGTGACCTAGATGTGTGTGAATTTGTGTTTTTTATCTGTGTTTATTCGTTGTTTTATGTTGTTTTTGTGTTTTTCCCTGTTCTTGCTCTGTCTTGAGTCGGCTACCCCCATAATGGGGATTGGGCCTGAGCATATAGATAGATAGATATATATACACTGTATATATGTATATATATATATATATATATATATATATATATATATATATATATATATATATATATACCTGTATATATATATATATATATATATATATGTTGGTAAAGCCAGGTAATAAATTTTCTTTAATACATACGAGGTTGAAAGAAATGGCAATTTCTGCGTTGGAAATTTTATTATTCAAAGTTTCCAGGTCTCTGATGAGTTTTCGCTGGGTGGCAGGAAGTAGATGAAGGAGATGAGCAAAATTCATGGTGGTACAGGGTTACATAAAGTACATGATGATACAGGATATACGACGCGTTTCACTGGACAACCAGCATTATCAAGTAAGGAAGGAATGATATAAAAGGTAAACAGGAAGGGTATATATAGAGGGTGGAGGATCAGAGGAGGCGGAAAACAGGGGGCAAAAGTCTGCTATTGGTGGAAGGGAAAACTAGGAGAGAAAAAGGGGGTAACCGCTTCACGCATGCGCACTGGATGCGGGATGGTGGTCGATAGGTGGGGTCGAAGCTGATTGGCTGCGTGTCGAGGGGCGTGGCCTAAGTTGTGTGGCGCCTGCAGAAGACGAAGCTGAAGGAGGTAGCGCGGGGGGCTGCGTCAAGGGCACCGGGGGGCGAGGAGGGGTGTTAGGTCCTGTAGGGTAGTGCCTTTTGGCAGAAGGAAGGATCTGAAGGTCCAGAGTTTGGTTGTTGATGTTGGGATGTAAGGCTTGGATATATAAAGCTTCGAGAATAGGTAATCTCCTTGGGTCACTTTCTTTATCGAGTATGGTGGTGTGTTTCTCTAACTCGTTGCGTGTGAGGTGAGGGTGGTTAGGGGTGAGATAGTGGTCTTTGATGGCTCCAGCCTGAAGGTGAAGAGTTAACCGACGTGAAAGACGAGTCTGCGTCATACCAATATAGGAATGAGGTCCACAGTCCTCATAATTACAGGTATGTTGGTAAATGACGTGATCGTCGGTCATCGGGCTCTTTATCTTGGTGGAGGCTGGTTTGTTGCGGAGAACGAGGTTGGAGGTCTTGGGGGATTTGTAATAAATTATTAATTTGATTTTGTTTTCCGGGTTGGTTGGGTGGACATGCTTGGAGATTATTTCTTTTAAGACGGCCTCGTCATTTTTGTGTTCAGAGGACATGTAATTGCGGTAGAAGATCTTAATTTCATTGGGGGGGTCAATGTTGGGAGGGCTTTGGGTGTACCATTTTTCAAGATGGTGGTTGATGGTGCTGGAGATGTCGGAGTTGGAGTATCCGTTATTTACTAAAACTTGGGATAGTCTTTCTAGTTCCTGGTGGGTGTCGGCCCAGGTAGAGCAGTGCGTGAGGGCTCTCCTAACATAGGCGGAGATGGAGGATAGAAGATAACGGCGGGGGCATTCACTATCACCGTTGAGGCATTGTCCTGTGTTAGTTGGTTTAATGTAGACGGTGGTTTTGAACCCATGGTCGTTCAGAGCTACGAGGATGTCGAGGAAGGGGAGTTGTCCATTGTTAGATTTTTCAAAGGTGAAGTTAAGTCCGGAGGAGGTCATGAAGCGACGCTGGAGTTCCTGTAGTTCGTGGAGGTCCTTGATTTGCACGAAGATGTCATCCACGTATCTACAGTAGACAGGAGCTCTTCCTCGATGGTACCCATGAAAAAGTTCGCAAAAAGAACTCCTAGGGGGCTGCCCATCGCCACACCGTCTATCTGCTTGTACATGTTGCCCCGGGGGCAAAGGAAGGGGGCCTCCTTGGTACATAGCTCCAGTAGTGTTTTCAGGGCCTTCTCCGGGATGTCCAGTGTAGGAGTATCAGGGCAATGGTAAATTCGACGTAGAATCATGTCAATGGTCCTATCCACTGGCACGTTGGTGAACAGGCTTTCTACGGCGAGAGAGGCGATTGTGTGGTTGTTGTTACAGGGGGCGTCTCGTAAAATTTCCAAGAAATCGTGGGCTGAGTTAAGGTTGAATTGGCTGGGCACGTAGGGGGTGAGGAGGTTGTTCAGGGCCTTGGCGATCTGGTAGGTGGCAGTGGGGATCTGGGAGATGATGGGGCGGAGGGGGTTCCCAGGTTTGTGTGTTTTGATGGTTCCGTACGCATAACCAGGGGTGTATTCTCCGACGAGTTTTTTAAGGTGGATCCCTCCTTGTTTGGCGTTGATGGCGGTGATGGTGGTGTTGGCAATACGTTTGATTTCGTCGGTTGGGTTGCGGGTGATCTTTTTAAATTTAGTGTTGTCACTTAAGATGACGTCCATTTTTCTAAGATATTCCTCCTTGTCATGGATCACGAGGCAGGAGGCTTTATCCGCACGACGGATGATGATGTTGGGGTTGTCTCTTAATAGTTTGGCAGCTTGGAAGTGTTGTTTGTTGAGTATTTTGCTATGGTGAGTCCCTTCCACCAATAGCAGACTTTTGCCCCCTGTTTTCCGCCTCCTCTGATCCTCCACCCTCTATATATACCCTTCCTGTTTACCTTTTATATCATTCCTTCCTTACTTGATAATGCTGGTTGTCCAGTGAAACGCGTCGTATATCCTGTATCATCATGTACTTTAATGTAACCCTGTACCACCATGAATTTTGCTCATCTCCTTCATCTACTTCCTGCCACCCAGCGAAAACTCATCAGAGACCTGGAAACTTTGAATAATAAAATTTCCAACGCAGAAATTGCCATTTCTTTCAACCTCGTATGTATTAAAGAAAATTTATTACCTGGCTTTACCAACATAAAACTTCACGAGAATGCCAGACATCGCACCAGCACCCTCCAGTTTCGTGAAGAACTGGTGAAGGACCAAATAATTGAAAAACGTGAGCTCGCCAACAACCTTCGTAAAGAACGAGATGCTCTTCTACGGATTTGGGAAGACGAAACCCCTCCAGACCACCTCAAAGCCGAAATCAACACAGCCCTCGAACAACTCCTTGAACAACACAGAAGACAAGCCGAAAACACAACCATAAAAAAGCTTGCCCGTCTTTATGGCGGAAACTTAAAACTACCAAACCAACAAAAGGATATATAAACCTTACTAACACCATTCTGACCCTGGACCAAGAAGACCTCCTCAACAAAGGCCTCAACTGCCACTACAGCTCCAAACCTGGCGCCCACCGGAAACGCCTAGAAACGGAAATCCTCCTGGACGACATCCTACGACTCAAGAAGGATGGCAAGGTCACCACTACTCCCGCCCTACAACCTACTCTCCTCGCTGAAGCCGCCAAAACCAGAGGAACTCACCATAGCAAAATACTCAACAAACAACACTTCCAAGCTGCCAAACTATTAAGAGACAACCCCAACATCATCATCCGTCGTGCAGATAAAGCCTCCTGCCTCGTGATCCATGACAAGGAGGAATATCTTAGAAAAATGGACGTCATCTTAAGTGACAACACTAAATTTAAAAAGATCACCCGCAACCCAACCGACGAAATCAAACGTATTGCCAACACCACCATCACCGCCATCAACGCCAAACAAGGAGGGATCCACCTTAAAAAACTCGTCGGAGAATACACCCCTGGTTATGCGTACGGAACCATCAAAACACACAAACCTGGGAACCCCCTCCGCCCCATCATCTCCCAGATCCCCACTGCCACCTACCAGATCGCCAAGGCCCTGAACAACCTCCTCACCCCCTACGTGCCCAGCCAATTCAACCTTAACTCAGCCCACGATTTCTTGGAAATTTTACGAGACGCCCCCCGTAACAACAACCACACAATCGCCTCTCTCGACGTAGAAAGCCTGTTCACCAACGTGCCAGTGGATAGGACCATTGACATGATTCTACGTCGAATTTACCATTGCCCTGATACTCCTACACTGGACATCCCGGAGAAGGCCCTGAAAACACTACTGGAGCTATGTACCAAGGAGGCCCCCTTCCTTTGCCCCCGGGGCAACATGTACAAGCAGATAGACGGTGTGGCGATGGGCAGCCCCCTAGGAGTTCTTTTTGCGAACTTTTTCATGGGTACCATCGAGGAAGAGCTCCTGGCTGCCCAACGACCCGCCGTCTACTGTAGATACGTGGATGACATCTTCGTGCAAATCAAGGACCTCCACGAACTACAGGAACTCCAGCGTCGCTTCATGACCTCCTCCGGACTTAACTTCACCTTTGAAAAATCTAACAATGGACAACTCCCCTTCCTCGACATCCTCGTAGCTCTGAACGACCATGGGTTCAAAACCACCGTCTACATTAAACCAACTAACACAGGACAATGCCTCAACGGTGATAGTGAATGCCCCCGCCGTTATCTTCTATCCTCCATCTCCGCCTATGTTAGGAGAGCCCTCACGCACTGCTCTACCTGGGCCGACACCCACCAGGAACTAGAAAGACTATCCCAAGTTTTAGTAAATAACGGATACTCCAACTCCGACATCTCCAGCACCATCAACCACCATCTTGAAAAATGGTACACCCAAAGCCCTCCCAACATTGACCCCCCCAATGAAATTAAGATCTTCTACCGCAATTACATGTCCTCTGAACACAAAAATGACGAGGCCGTCTTAAAAGAAATAATCTCCAAGCATGTCCACCCAACCAACCCGGAAAACAAAATCAAATTAATAATTTATTACAAATCCCCCAAGACCTCCAACCTCGTTCTCCGCAACAAACCAGCCTCCACCAAGATAAAGAGCCCGATGACCGACGATCACGTCATTTACCAACATACCTGTAATTATGAGGACTGTGGACCTCATTCCTATATTGGTATGACGCAGACTCGTCTTTCACGTCGGTTAACTCTTCACCTTCAGGCTGGAGCCATCAAAGACCACTATCTCACCCCTAACCACCCTCACCTCACACGCAACGAGTTAGAGAAACACACCACCATACTCGATAAAGAAAGTGACCCAAGGAGATTACCTATTCTCGAAGCTTTATATATCCAAGCCTTACATCCCAACATCAACAACCAAACTCTGGACCTTCAGATCCTTCCTTCTGCCAAAAGGCACTACCCTACAGGACCTAACACCCCTCCTCGCCCCCCGGTGCCCTTGACGCAGCCCCCCGCGCTACCTCCTTCAGCTTCGTCTTCTGCAGGCGCCACACAACTTAGGCCACGCCCCTCGACACGCAGCCAATCAGCTTCGACCCCACCTATCGACCACCATCCCGCATCCAGTGCGCATGCGTGAAGCGGTTACCCCCTTTTTCTCTCCTAGTTTTCCCTTCCACCAATAGCAGACTTTTGCCCCCTGTTTTCCGCCTCCTCTGATCCTCCACCCTCTATATATACCCTTCCTGTTTACCTTTTATATCATTCCTTCCTTACTTGATAATGCTGGTTGTCCAGTGAAACGCGTCGTATATCCTGTATCATCATGTACTTTAATGTAACCCTGTACCACCATGAATTTTGCTCATCTCCTTCATCTACTTCCTGCCACCCAGCGAAAACTCATCAGAGACCTGGAAACTTTGAATAATAAAATTTCCAACGCAGAAATTGCCATTTCTTTCAACCTCGTATGTATTAAAGAAAAATATATATATATATATATATATATATATATATATATATATATATATATATATATATATATATCTCAAAGGTTAGAGATGTAATTGGTCCCCTTAAAACTTCGATAGGAAAATTGACAGAAAGTGATTTAGAAATGTGCAGTACATTAAATAGTCAATTTCTTTCCGTTTTCACTAATGAAAATTTGGCACAGTTTCCAGAAGTCCGTAAGGTATACAGCGATAGTATAGAAAATAGGTTAAGTACGGTTACTATAAGTAGAAATGATGTGGTTAAGGAAATTGACAGACTGAAACCTCATAAATCGCCTGGTCCTGATGAGGTATATGCTAGAGTATTAAAAGAATGCAGAGATGAGTTAAGTTATCCATTAACATTTCTATTTAACAAGTCATTAGAAACAGGTATAGTTCCAGAAGCTTGGAAGCTTGCAAATGTAGTTCCGATCTTCAAAAAAGGTGATAAATCAATAGCATCCAATTACCGTCCCATTAGTCTCACTTCAATCATAGGAAAACTACTAGAGTCAATTATTGCTAGGAAAATGAGAAACCACTTAGAAACATTTAACTTAATCAATTCTTCTCAGCATGGATTCACTCAGGGACGGTCTTGCCTTACTAATTTGCTTAGTTTTTTCTCAGAGGTATATGAAGCAGTAGATAATGACAAGTCATATGATATTATATATTTAGATTTCAGTAAAGCTTTCGACAGAGTCCCTCATGAGAGATTGATGAGAAAGGTTGAGGCACATGGAATAGGTGGGGCGTTGTTAGGATGGATTAGGTCATGGCTAATTGGTAGGAAGCAGAGAGTCAGCATAAATGGTACCAAGTCAGAATGGGGAGCAGTCAAAAGTGGTGTCCCCCAGGGATCGGTATTAGGTCCCCTGTTGTTTCTTATATACATAAATGACCTAGATTTAGGTATAACTAGTAGGATAAGTAAATTCGCAGACGATACTAAAATAGGGAGATCAATTGATTCAGATAGCGATATAGAGTGCCTCCAAAGGGATCTAGATACCTTACATGAATGGTTAGTAAATTGGCAGATGAAGTTTAACATTGACAAATGCAAGGTATTAAAGATAGGGAAGATGCAAACAAATGTTAAATATAAACTAGCTAATTTAGAATTAGAAAATTCAGACTGCGAGAAAGATCTAGGTGTGTTTGTTAGCAATGATTTGAAGCCTAGAAAACAGTGTATAAGCGTTCGTAATAAGGCAAACAGGATTCTCGGGTTCATCTCTAGGAGTGTGAGTAACAGAACTGCTGATGTTATCTTAAAACTTTACTTGTCATTAGTGAGACCCCATATGGATTATGCTGTCCAATTTTGGTGTCCTTATTACAGAATGGACATAGATTCATTGGAGAGAGTACAGCGTAGAATGACAAAAATGATCCATAATATTAGAAATCTTTCGTATGAAGAAAGGTTGAAGAAATTAGGTTTACATTCGTTAGAGAGACGCAGAGTTAGAGGGGATATGATAGAGGTGTTCAAGTGGGTTAGTGGGATTAACAAAGGGGACATGGCAAATGTACTAAAGCTCAGTGATAGCGAAAGAACTCGTACCAATGGTTTCAAATTAGATAAATTTCGTTTCAGAAAAGATATAGGCAAGTATTGGTTTGGTAACAGAGTTATAGACGGGTGGAATGGACTACCAAGTGCTATAGTAGGATCTAAAACTGTAGGGAGCTTTAAGATAAAATTGGATAAGCATATGGACGAGAAGGGTTGGGTGTGAAGGGGGATCAGCCGGGTTGGGCCAATCAGCACTCTGCAGACCTCCATAATCCTGCGTTAATCTCTAACCGTTTTGGTAAGATGATCCTCAGGGTATTAGAGTGTGAAGCCTATAATTGGGCTTTGTAATGAATTGGGGTTGTGTGGGACAGGGATCTGCCTTGCTTAGGCCAATCGGCTTTCTGCAGACTCCCATTTTCTTATGTTCTTATGTTCTTATATATATATATATATATATATATATATATATATATATATATATATATTTTGTTTATTATGTTTTCCGGATTTGAGACTCCGATACAATACAACGCTAAACCTGCTCATGTGACGCCGGGCTTAACTCCAAAGGTATATAATGTTTTATTATCTTGCTAATATGGTATGTTATTATTCAGTTTATGAAAGACGTATGGTAGGTTTAGAGGCTTAATTGCGATAAATTTATAAAATGTCATGAGACTTATGTTAGCTAGACGACTAAAGCTAGAACTGAGTTCATGGTCAGGGTATATACCGATATTATTTATAACTACAATTGAGAGTAATACACAAATTAATTGAATATGAGTAAAAAAGAACAATATTATCTTGTATGGTAGAAATATAGAGAGTCTAAATGAGTGGAACCAAGTAGTAAATAGGACTTCATATAGAAGGGAGAGGAAACAGGGGAACACTAAGTATTTCTTTGGTGAATAAATGTACTTTGCTCCGATCTAAGAATGCTAATTTTTCCAGGGGTCTCAGGCAGGGTAGTACTCTGGTTTCTCTTCCTCTCCTTCGGTAGTCTCGACCGATCGTGGTGCCTCGTCTTCTAGCTTGGACTTCCTCTGCTGGGCTCTAGGTATACTCAACAAGGGAGACACTTTATCTGACATATACAGTAGGTACGTACAGATGCTTCGACTAATGAGTGTGAAGTGTTCTGCGTCAGCAACGCTGGTTGAGTATTCTGGGAAAGCAATACTCTAGAGACCTACATAAGTGACTCATTGGGGGTACCCTTAGTAAGCGATATTCTCTAAATGTTCTGCGGAAGCAATAGTCCTTATATTCAGCCTGCTGAAGCCCTGGTACCTTGCCCGTGTATGCAACAAGTGTGCTTTGGAATGTGAGATTCCTAAAGGAGCTGGTAAGCTACCGAATAACTGCTCCATCTTTACCTCTATGCTTTTCAGGTGTCTCTTGCTGGTGTTCGGGTACTGAGGAAGAGGGAACACACATATCCTCATTAGGGGGTTGGACTTGTGTTCTTCCTGTACTGGATGGCCAGGTAAAGGGTTAATGAGGTAGCAGGTAGATGCAGGTGAACCTCATCTACTGCTAGGCTGGTTGACAACGATGACTATTCTGACACGATTTCTTTGGCTGGAGGGGTGGACTGAGGTGTTGTTGTGGGGTTGGTCTCTGGTCCTCCATTTTCTCATTTGGTTGGTAGGGTTGGTTGTAGTGTTGTCCCTGGGATTGTTCTTCTGTTTCTCCGGGGTATTTGGTACAGGGGTGATGAATGGTATTGTGTCCAGTAGTGGTGTGACAAAGGGCAATGGTGTTGGTACTGCCGGAAGTGGTGGTCTGGTGGTGTTCGCAGGTGATTGAGTTTATGACAGCTATCTGCAAGATGTGTGTGAGTTGTTGAATCTGGAATATTACTTTACCTATCTGGTAATTGATTCATAAAATTCCTTATTATTCTGATTAAAAATCATAAGTTTAGACTGAACAAAATATAAATACATCATCTTACTGAAGCCGTAATTAATATAAGTGTGTTGGGAGTTCTGGTGGGTGAGTAGGGCAGTGAAGTGAATGACCAGGGGGGTGGGGTGTACTCTATGATATCTAGGGCGTGAAAGTCATATGAAAAGGTTATATACAATTATTGGATACATTGATAATTATTTGTATTTTGTTCCTTATATTTAATGGGTTTATTACTACTAATATATTAATACAAGGGTATATGTTTATGGACATTTTAATTACCATTTGTATACCCTTAGGGTGTAAGTGGTAGGTGGCTGAATAAGTGAATGGACAGGTAATTAGATAGAGAGATACATGAATGGATGGATAGATGGGTGAATGAAGATATAATTATACGTATGCATATTTAGTTCGATAGATAGATTGATGGAAAATATACATTTTTACATAGAAATATGGTTGAGTAAATGAATAGACGAAACATTTTAGGTAAGAAAAGTGGGAATTACATACAACAGAAGGGATAATTAAACATGCATGACGAATATATATAAGTATATGAACATATTAAAGTTAGCATAAATATTTTGCGTTGCTTCACTTATTATTTTAATGTATGACTTTGAGCAGCTTTAACTGTGAAATGCGTGTGTAAATATATTAGTTTCCTCGAACGCAAACAATTGCATAATATATATATATGGGCTCTGGGCTTAATACTAAGAAGGTGTACGGTCCGCACGGTGTTCCTCCTATTGTTCTCAAAAACTGTGCTTCCGTGCTGACAAAGCACTAAGCAAACTCTTTCGTCTCTGTCTTTCCTCTAATGTCCTCCCTTCATGCTGGAAGTTTGCTCACATTCAACCTGTCCCAAAGAAGGGTGACCGCTCTCAACCCTCCAACTATCGTCCAATTGCTCTCATCTCTCGTCTTTCTAAAGTTTTTGAAACTATTCTTGCTTCCAAATTTCTTAAGCATTTCTCTTCTGATAATCTGCTCTCAGATCGCCAGTATGGCTTCCTTAAGGGTCGCTCTACTGGTGATCGTCTTTCATATCTTACTAACTCTTGGTCATCCTCCTTTCGGGACTTCGGTGAGACTTTTTCTATTGCACTGGACATATCGAAAGCCTTTGATAGAGTCTGGCACAAATCTTTAATTTCTAAACTATCCTCCTTCGGTTTCTATCCCTCCATCTGTGCCTTTGTCTCTCATTTCCTTTCCAGCCGTTCCATAGCCGCGGTTGTGGACGGCCATCGTTCACTTCCTTACCCTATAAACTCCAGTGTTCCTCAGGGCTCTGTCCTATCTCCTATTCTCTTTCTAATTTTTATAAATGATCTTATCAACTGTACCTCAATTCCCATCCATTCATACGCAGACGAGTCAACCTTACACTACTCCATTAGTTTTTCAGAACGCCCCAGCCAGCAATCCCTCAACGACAAACGTAATGAAGCCAAAGAACTCTTAAATTCTGATCTAAATACTATCTCCAATTGGGGCAGAGAAAACCTTGTTACCTTTAATGCTTCCAAAACCCAATTTCTCCATCTATCTACCCGTAAGGAACTCCCAGCGGACTATCCCTTATTCTTCAACAATACAAAAATCAATCCTTCATCTTCTCTCAATATTCTTGGTGTCTCTTTTTCTTTTGCTCTCATTTGGAAGGACCATATTACCAGTCTTGCTAAGGCAACCTCCCAGAAGCTGGGTGTGCTCAACCGCCTTAGGGGGTTCTTTACTCCTGCACAGCTTCTTGCTCTGTACAGGGGCATAGTGCATCCTTGTAATGAGTATTGTTCACATGTGTGGGGAGGTTCCTCTCACACCGCTCTCCTAGACAAAGTTGAAAGGAAGCCCTTTCGTATTATTAACTCCCGTCCACTCACCAACTCTCTGCAACCTCTCTCTCTCCGCCGCAATGTTGCATCTCTCTCGCTATTCTATCGCTACTATAATAATCAGTGTTCCTCAGATCTTTCCCAGTGTATACCACCTCCTTTACGTAGGGCACGTGGTACCCGTCTTGCTACTCAATCCCACCTCTACTCTGTCCAATTCTCCAACCCAAGAGTGAAACGTTACTCTCAAACTTTCTTCTACTCAACAGCTGAGCTCTGGAACTCTCCCAGAATCAGTCTTTCCCTCTTCCTATGACTTAAATTGCTTCAAACTCTGTGTGTTCAGGCATTTTGGCTCGAACGTCCCTTGATTTTGGCCCTGTCACTCTTTCAACTATGGGGGAGGCACTCGTTATAGGTAGTTCAGCCTTTTGCCTCCCTCAATCACATAGAAGGATATATATATATATATGTATTATATATACGGTATATACCGGTATATATATATATATATATATGTATATATATATTTTTTTTTTTTACATTTAGAGTCCTGTCGAATCTTACATGCATAAATGATTCGAAAATGCAACTAGCCGAAATTGTTTTACGAACAAAAATAGTTTTGCGTAAGAATATATGAACATAAATTATATTGCTAATAAACTGAGAAGGGTAATGATAGAAAAAAGTTTGGAAGTAACATTGCAAAAAAGATTACTAAAGGACACATAATCGTGGAAATGCGAAACAAATATTAAGAAACGCTTACACTAAAAAGAGGAAGCAAAACCCAGGATCAGGAAAAAAACACAGCAATAATTTTGGAAGAAATATGATATAATGACGGAGAGAGAGAGAGAGAGAGAGAGAGAGAGAGAGAGAGAGAGAGAGAGAGAGAGAGAGAGAGAGAGAGAGAAGTGAAGTGAGTTATGAATACATGTTAATTAAAATTGTGTAAAAGTGATTAGGTTATCAAACAAGTTAAATGGTAAAAAGGAGTATTTTATTGACTGTTGATTATAAACATATTCGCATAAAGTAATATCACTATGCTAAATGTATTCCCTTTGTTGACAATAATCTCCCATAATATTATACAAACATAAATTTACATCAAGTTATTGCGGTCGAGGTAATCAGTTGATTAAAAATATAGCTTACTGTTAATTAACAGTATAATTACATATGATTACAATGTTCATAACCGTGAAAACATACATCTGAACACCAAGGGAACTGCATTACCAACCAGGTTAAACCAAAAAATGATAAACATGATAAAACATAAAACAACACATAAAACCTAAGTCTTTGTTAAGCCTTATTCTTCTACAGCAGCACCCCCAAGACAATTGTTATCAGTCACTGTGTTACCAGAGAAAAATAAGCATGAAAAGAAAATAGACTGAATAAGAAAGATCAAGAACTGGATGAGCTTCTAGCTCAAACTACGCTGACCAGTGAGACGCGCCAAATCTGTATACAAACTTGGATAGAAAGATAGTTTGGCAGCTCACCAGCTCAATCAAACTGGTAAGTAATATGACCAATGCGGTGGTGCTTATGCCGTCCACCAGCTAGGTGTATTCTGTTTGCAAGGCTCCAGCTTCTCCAACAAACTTGCTGTATATTCCGAGCGAAGCGGTGGTGCATATTCCGACCACCTGCAAGGTGTATTCCCCTCGCACTGTTGCAGCTTTTTTAACACACTCACTACGTATTCTGGGCAAATCGTTGGTGCGTATTCTGACCACCAGTGAGGCGTATTTCGCTTGCATTGTTCCAGCTTCTTCTACACACTCGCTACATATTCCGAGTGAGTATTCCGGCCACCAGCGAGGCATAGTTGGCTCACCTGTTGTTGGTGACCCAGGCCCAGGACGAAAAGTAGATACAAAAGAATGTAAAGACGAAGCCCGAAGACGAAATCAAACATGTCCCTTTCCCCCTCCTTCTACCCCTGTGAAAGTAGAGACACCCCTAGTCTCTTTGCCTATCATCCCTGGCAAATCCATAAAGTTTTGTAAGACAGAGTTACCATAAGTACGCTGTTTTCTGTTTCGGGATCCCCCTGAATGTAAATAAATAAAACATAACATACGCTATTCCTTTTGCCACTTTGCTAAATATACGTTTATCTTGCTACACAGCAAATACGGCATTAAATCTATATCCCATAAACCTATACCTATTGCAGGTTCCATCATTGTATATTTATGTACATAATATATAACATAAGAACATAAGAAAATGGGAGTCTGCAGAAAGCCGATTGGCCTAAGCAAGGCAGATCCCTGTCCCACACAATCCCAATTACAAAGCCCAATTATAGGCTCAACACTCTAATACCCTGAGGATCTTACCAAAACGGTTAGAGATTAACGCAGGATTACGGGGTCTGCAGAGCGCTGATTGGCCCAACCCGACTGATCCCCCTTCACACTCAACCCTTCTCGTCCATATGCTTATCCAATTTTATCTTAAAGCTCCCTACCGTTTTTCGTCCCACTATAGCACTTGGTAGTCCATTCCACCCATCTACAACTGTTACCAAACCAATATTTGCTTATATCTTTTCTGAAACGAAATTTATCTAATTTAAAACCATTGGTACGAGTTATTTCGCTATCACTGAGCTTTAGTACATTTGTCATGTCCTCTTTGTTAATCCCACTAACCCACTTGAACACCTCTATCATATCCCCTCTAACTCTGCGTCTCTCTAACGAATGTAAGCCTAATTTCTTCAACCTTTCTTTATACGGAAGATTTCTAATATTGTGGATCATTTTTGTCATTCTACGTTGTACTCTCTCCAATGAATCTATGTCCATTCTGTAATAAGGACACCAAAATTTAACAGCATAATCCATATGGGGTCTCACTAATGACAAGTAAAGTTTTAAGATAACATCAGCAGTTCTGTTACTCACACTCCTAGAGATGAACCCGAGAATCCTGTTTGCCTTGTTTCGAACGCTTATACACTGTTTTCTAGGCTTCAAATCATTGCTAACAAACACACCTAGATCTTTCTCACAATTCGAGTTTTCTAATTCCATATTAGCTAGTTTATATTTAACATTTGTATGCATCTTCCCTATCTTTAATACCTTGCATTTGTCAATGTTAAACTTCATCTGCCAATTTACTGACCATTCGTGTAAGGTATCTAGATCCCTTTGGAGGCACTCTATATCTCTATCTGAATCAATTGTTCTCCCCATTTTGGTATCGTCTGCAAATTTACTTATCCTACTAGTTATACCTAAATCAAGGTCATTTATGTATATAACAAACAACAGAGGACCTAATACAGATCCCTGGGGGACACCACTTTTGACTGCTCCCCATTCTGACTTTGTACCATTTATGCTGACTCTCTGCTTCCTACCAATTAGCCATGACCTAATCCATCTCAACAACGCCCCACCTATTCCATGCGCCTTAACCTTTCTCATCAATCTCTCATGGGGGACTCTGTCGAAAGCTTTACTGAAATCTAAATATATTATATCATATGACTTGTCATTATCTACTGCTTCATATACCTCTGAGAAAAACTAAGCAAATTAGTAAGGCAAGAACGTCCCTGAGTGAATCCATGCTGAGAAGAATTTATTAAATTAAATGTATCTAAGTGGTTTCTAATTTTACTAGCAATAATTGACTCTAGTAGCTTTCCTATGATTGATGTAAGACTAATGGGACGGTAATTGGATGCTATTGATTTGTCACCTTTTTTGAAGATCGGAACTACGATCTGTAGTATCCCAAGGTATTAATTGCCCTCTCTATATATGTATTGTTTTCCACTTATCATGTTACCATTAGTATATATACTAATATTAACTGTACACGTGTATCTCTTCTATATTTAATTTCCTAGAAATCCTCCTCCCCTTGTAAAATTATCCTACTCAACAGGACACAGAAAGAGGCGAGGGAACGAGAAAGTGGTCCTGGTCCTTGAGAATAGGAACTTTATATATTGTTTCTGTTCGGTATCTGTCTTGTGTCGGCCACCCCCAGCAATGGGGTATGTGCCTGAGTATATACATACATACATACATACATAATGACTCACCTTCCAACAAAATGGTAAACTCAAAACCTGCAACATTCCTTCATAAATGTTTTACTGGGTGAATGAGACGTTCCTTCCGGTATCTTACACACACACACACACACACATACACACACAACATACAAAAAACACAGAAAAAAAAAAAAAAAAAAACACACAGGTGCCAGGGAATTGGATGCAATATATGATTAGGTGACATGTATCCATACCACCACCTCTTCCTATTATATAATTTTATGCATGTATATGTATATATATATGTAGTGGGTTAAACCTTGAACACTCGCACTCGTTCTGAGTGTTGGAGGTTCGAGTCCGGCTGGGAATATATATATTGAGTATATATATTGTAGCATCCGTACCTACCGGATGTCATGTGACCAGACCATCCTGTTGAATGTGACTTTACAACTACACGACTCAACCCTGCTTACGTGACGAGAGAAAGAGAGAGAGAGAGGGAGCCCGGCTACATCCTGCATTCTTGGTATTCCTCGCTTTCCCGCCAAATCTGCGTGTGAAGGGCGGGGCGCTGTGACGTACAGCAGCCCCCCCCCCCCTCCCCCCCACCTATCCTCATTGGACCACCACACCTGCTTCTCACCTGTGAATGGCCGACACCAGCAGCATGTAAATCATTGGTTCCGGCACCTGTTTCCTGACTTCTGATTGGATTAGCTTGGTCCGGGAAACGATATATAAGCAGGAGATTTGATAGTTAAAAGTAGTTCATTCTTAGCTGGGGAGACGAGCAGAGTGTTGGGGAGACGAGACAGACTTCACAGGCTTGTATTATAGTTGTTATTATATGTTAAGCAGCGTCCAGGAGCGACCACTTACTCGTTAGTTAGGGATTATTCGTGACTGTTAATTAACTAGAGGTATGTCGGAAACATACACTCATTTGATTTAAGATTTTGTGATTGGAGAATCATATATGTTGGATTATTTTGGTGATTAGAATTAAGGTTTGATTCAGAGATGATTTGTGATTGAATATTGATTACTTTACCTGTTAATACTTAACTCACTTGATGTAAAGCTATTGTCATTCATAATTAATAATTAAGAATTGTAGAAGTTTAATACTTACCTGACTTTATGTAAAGTTATTTGTCATTCGTAATAGGCATGGTAAAAGTCCTATCAATTGTATTGTCTACTTAAGCCTACTAAGCTTTCATTTTTACTTTAGTGGAATCAGAACGTATGCAAAACGATCCTGAAATGTATATCTTTCATTGCTTATTATTTTGATTAATTGTAAACTACCTTAACACCTTACGAGCGGGCCCGTCAGTTTTTTTCCACTACGCGCCCAGCGTTCTTTTTTTTTACCATAAATGGCCTTGTTTCCGTGCTCTTTTTCATGCATAAACAAGAGCCAGAGCGTAATACAATTATGTATCCCAGAAAGGGCGTTAATTGAGCTTTCCAATGACACCTGAACCATCCTTCTACGATTACTGGTTGTCTTGCAACAATCGTGCAACCGAAGGGCAAAATCGCTAAAATACGGTAATTTCGTTACATAATTACGTGTGTAGCGAGAGAGGGAGGGTGGATGTGTGTGGAGTAGGTGTCAGTAGGCCCACGGCAGCCGTGGCGAGCGGTCATGAGGCAAGCTACGCTCCTCCCATCGATCGTCTCTCTCTCAGAGCCAATATTGCGCCAAAATTGCACACAGACTTAAGTCGGGCCCCGCCACATAGTCCAGATTTTTCGATACGGACTTAAGTCGGGCCCCGATAGACAGGGGTTAATTACGTTTATAAATACAATTCCATTTTATATGTGACTTTATAATATTGCCTTGCCTTTTTTATTTAGTCAAATGTCTTTCAGTAAAAAGAACAAATAAGATAAAATACTAAAGAGAATAATAAGAAACAAAGAATAAAGAGATAACATAGAAAGAGTAAACAATTTTTAAAGGGTTAACAAACTTAAATTAATCATATACAAATATCTTAATACTTTGCTGATAATCAAGATTACTTTTTTGTTTTTGTTTTTTGTTTTTTTTAAGAGACAATGAACGGAGGAAGGAAACACACAGATAAAACAAAAAGGTCCATGTGCCTAAATAAAATGTGCCATTCATAAAATGTTTGTAACAACTGGATTTAAACATTTGTAGATTGTAAGTTTGTGGAAAGCAATTCGAGGGAAGTGAATTCCAAAGAGTAGTAGCTCTGGGGATAAATGAATTCTGATAAGTAGAAGTTCTGCATTGTGGAGGAGAAAGTGTTAATTCATGGGCGCTCTCAGCTGCCCTAGTTCTACGGGGAAAGATGTGGAGAGGCGGCACAATTGAAGCAAGTTCCTCGAAACAATTGCTGTGAAAATATCTGTAGAATAATGCAAGGGATGCAACGTTTCTTCGTATGGATAATGTAGGAAGGTCCTGTGTGATTGCAGAGTTATTGATTAATCTAATAGCTTTATTTTTAATTTTGTCCAACTGCCTCAATGCAACCACTCCACTTCCATCCCACAGAGGTGAACAGTAATCCATCTGAGAACGCACATGACTTTTATATATCACGGCCAACTGCTCGTCAGTGAAGAATTCTCGAACTCTGTACAGGCGTCCCAGTTTTTTAGAGGCATTCTTAGCAATGCTTCTAACATAATGTGTCCAGCTCAAGTTAGTAGTTAATGTTACACCGAGAATGTCAATACTAGGGGAAGTGGGAATATTTACATCATTAACAAATATATGGGAGTCAGTGAGATTCTGTCGGTTAGAAAATTGAATGTACTTGGTTTTCTGTGCATTAAAGGAAACTAGATTCTTTTGTCCCCATCCATTAATTCTAGAAAGGTCCTGGTTCAGAGAAATTGCAGTGTTTATTTTTGAATTTATAAGATCGGGTTGGGTGAAAGAATTGGCAAATGTGAAGGAACTGTGGAGTGTTGAGTCATCTGCATAGGAATGTATTGGATTATGAGTGGTAGATATGAGATCATTGATATGAATGAGGAACAGAATTGGGGCCAAAACTGATCCCTGGGGAACACCAGCATTTATTGAGTAAAATTGAGAATAAAGGCCATCTACCATTACACATATTTTTCTGTTATGAAGATAAGAAGAAATTAGTGGAACTAATGATGCAAGGCCGTAGTATGACATCTTCGACAATAAGGATTGATGCCAGACTCTATCAAATACCTTTGATATATCCAGTGCTATTGTATGTGTTTCACCATGTTGGTCTGTAGCTTGGTTGATTTGATGCGTAAGAAGGCAAAGCATGTCTGCAGTTGAACGACATCGTCTAAAACCATATTGCCTATCACTGATTAATTTATTATTCTCAAGATGCTTAATTATGTGATTATTTAATATAATTTCAAAGACTTTACCAAGAGTGGAAGTTATAGCTATTGGTCTGTAGTTTGATGGATCTGAAGAGGCACATTTTTTAGGAACTGGATGGATGTTTGCTTCTTTCCAGGGTACTGGGAAGCATGAGGTATGAGTACACAGACGGACATTTTTTGCCAATACAGGAGCGAGCACCAAGGAGCAATTCTTAAGTACTATTGGAGGAATTTCATCTGGACCAGGAGCCTTATCTACTGAGAGATTCTGCAAAATAGTTTTGACATGACTGGTGTGGATCTTAAGTGAGGGAATTTCAGGCGAATTAAAATCAAGTACAGGGACATCTTGATTTATTTCATCTAAGGTTGAGTTGGTGGAGAAAATATCCGCAAGAAGGTTAGCTTTACCTCGTGGATCACTTTCAAGATTGCCAGTCGGAGATTTTAATGGTGGAATGGATGAAGCAGTAGTGAAGTTGGATTTAAATGAGTTAAGAGTAGACCAAAATATTTTGTTATCATTTGGATTATTTAGAAGTTTATTTGCCTGCTTGTGGAGAAAGTTTGATTTAGTTAGGTTTAATACAGTTTTGGCATGATTTCTGATGTTTCTAAAGTAATTAAAGGCTTCATGTGTTTTTGATCTTGTGTATGCATTGTAGGCTATTGCTTTTGTTCAGTTACTCTAGCACAATTATGGTCAAACCATTTAGGTGAATTAGATCTTTTACTGTACTTTTGACGAGGAATAAAAGTTTCCATTCCAATTTTTACAAAATCTTGTATGTGGCTCAAGGTGGAGTGTGCATCATTAGAAAAGAAAGAGGTCCAGGGAATATCAATAAAGAAACCTTGAAGACCCTCCCAGTCTGCCCTATGGTAATGCCATTTAGTCACCAAAACAGGTTCAGAGTGGGAAGGCGTGGTAGGTACAAAGGAATACAAAGGAAATCAAGCAACAACAGATCTAGTGACCCTTCTAGGTTGCTTTCCTCCAAAACACTGAGGATCAAGTGTCCAAACAGTGGTTTAGAGTGGGTAAGGGAACATTGGAAAGGGAATTACTGCCCTGGAACTAATGTCCGTGGCAGGATAAGGAAGTTAGTAGGGGGCAGATGGGTTAGTAACTGAGGGGGGGATAAAATAAAGTTATTAATTTACAAACGCAGTCAGTCGCGGGTTTGATGCGAGATATTTGTCTACGCGGAGTTTAAATGAATCAACGGTGATGCAGTCTATAACGTTTCGGGGAAGCCCATTCCACAAGTTGACAACTCGATTGAAGAAGAAATTCTTAGATTCGTGTGAGTTAAAAGATTTACCAATAATTTTGCAACCGTTTCCCCGCGTGTAATTAGATTGGTCGATAGTGAAGTACTTACTACAGTCCATATTGTCGATGCCTTTGATGATTTTGAACACTTGAATTAAGTCACCTCTTAATCTGCGCTGGGTTATAGGAAATAGATTTAATTCTCTAAGACGCTCTTCGTATGGTTTGTTCTTTAGGCTAGGTATCATTTTGGTAACTCTACGTTGAACTCGTTCTAGCTTGTTTATATCTTTTTGGTAATAAGGGCACCAGGATTGAACGCAGTATTCCAGAAGAGGGCGGACTAAGGAATTGTAAAGGGTTAGGATAACTTCTTTGGATTTATGCTCAAATGACCTGCCTATAATGCCAATTATTTTGTTTGCCTTCTTAACAACTTCTGAACATTGTTGACTCGGTTTTAGGTTACTCGATATTGTTACTCCCAGATCGGTTTCTCTGTTTACATTCTTAAGCTGAGTGCCATTCATCGAATAGTTTGCTTTCTCATTTAAGTATCCGATATGTAGTACTTTACATTTATTCGCATTGAAACTCATTTGCCAAATTTGGGCCCAACATGACAATTTATCTAGATTGTGTTGCATATCATCAACTTGTTCTTTTGAGAGTACGCTATTTGCAATTTTTGTATCGTCAGCAAATTTTGAGATTGTACAGGCGAGACCCTCATCTATGTCGTTGATGTAAATTAGAAAGAGAATTGGTCGTAGTACCGATCCCTGGGGTACCCCGCTACTTACATTGGTCCATTTAGATGCCTTACCGTTTATGACTACTCTTTGCTTTCTGTCGCTGAGCCAATTTTCTATCCATTTCAACACACCGTCTTGTATTCCATGCGCTTTTAGTTTTAGCAGTAAACGTTTGTGGGGAACTTTGTCAAAGGCCTTTTGAAAATCAAGGTATATAATATCTACAGCTTTACTCTCATCGTAGAGGTTGAGGATATCGTGGAAGAAGTCTAAGAGGTTTGTTAAACAGGAACGTTTTTTACGAAAGCCGTGTTGAGTATCTTTAAGTATGTTATTTTCCTCTAAGTGATTTACGAGTCTGTCTCGTATGACCGTTTCTAGCATTTTACATACAACTGAGGTTAAGCTAATTGGACGATAGTTACTGGGTAGGGATTTGCTGCCTTTTTTGAATATCGGTGTTACGTTGGCTAGCTTCCACTGATCAGGCATAGTTCCAGACTGCAAGGATTTATTGAATAGTAATGTCAGTGGTTTGGAGAGCTCATCCTTAGCTTCCTTTAGAACTCTAGGCGAGATTGTATCAGGTCCAGGCGTTTTATTTGCCTTGAGTTTATCTAAACAATTCAATACTTCTCTCTCTGTAACGGTGATATCTCTTAGAACATCTGAATTATCAATCTTAATCGGCGATGGTGTAGGGATATCACTGAGGTCTTCTGTTGTAAAAACTGATGCAAAGAAGGTATTGAGGGCATTACTGATTTGTACTTCGTCTTTGGTGTATTCTCCATTTTCATCGACTAACGGTCCAACAGTTGAAGTAACTACTTTTTTCTTTCTGATATAACTATAGAATTCTTTCGGGTTTGTTTTACTTTGATTCGCAATATGTAACTCAAAGGTCTTTTTACTTTGCTTAATTAACTTTTTGGCTTTGCGTCGTAGCTCTACAAATTTCACCCTTCTTCGTCATTTTGTGAGGATTGTAATCTATCATTAGCAAATTTTTTAGCAAGCAGGCAGTATGAAATATCTTTATTCCACCATTTGGACTTATTATTATGGCCTGGACGCCGTATTTTCGATGGTATGCAGTCTTGCACTGCTTTTAGGTAAGTGGTTTCGAATAACTTCCAAGATGTATTTATGTCGTTATTGTTAATTAAAAAGCTCCAGTCAGTTTCTTTAAACATAGCTCTAAGTTTATGGAAGTTTGCTTTCTTGAAATTAGGGACTTTTTCAATGCTACTATTTGGTTCGTTACTAGTAAACTTTAAAGTGAAAGTTATCGTACGATGGTCGCTGTTACTGAATTCATCACCAACATTCAAATTCTCTATTAATTCTTCTTTTGTTGCAAGTGCAATGTCAAGAACGTTATTACCACGGGTCGGTGTTCGAACAAATTGATAAAGCGAACTCTCTTGCAAGTTCGTATACAAGTCATGTCCGGAGTGTGAAGTAAGAGTATCGCCCCACTTGGTCACAGGTAAATTAAAGTCGCCAAAAATTTCGGTATCTTGTGAGTTACTTACATCTGCAATTTGTTCGTAAATTTCTCGGTCAGTTTGCACTGATTGAGCTGGAGGTCTGTATATTAACGCAAGTATTATTTTTGTACCTTTATTTTTTTTTTATTAGCACAAAAGATGTGTCGACGTTCACAATTTGAGGTTTTGACAAGAGGGTAGGTGATAGGCAGGTAGCCTGTATCAGACAGTGATCAGAAGATCCAAGCGGGGACCTCACTGTAACATCATAATTTTCTGAATTGGTTGTTAAAAATAAGTCCAGTAGGTGGGAATTATGATTAGGATTATCTGGTACACGGGTGGGTTGGTTGACTAGTTGAGTGAGATTAAATGAGTCTGCAAATAGCTCACATTCAAGACCAGCATCATCAGTCCTGGCTGAATGAGTGAGCCATTCAACATTATGGACATTAAAATCACCCAACACAGTGATTTCAGAAGAAGCATTTAAGTTGAGGACACTGAGTTGTGAGGACAGAGAATCAAAAAGACTTTGCTCTGGAGGAGTATTTGGGGAACGGTAGATGCAACATATGTATTTAAATTTACCAGCAGAAATTAATTTGTATATAGAATAATCAAAATAGGGACAATTGAAACTAGTAACCTCCTCCAGGGCAATTTCAGATTTTGCGAAGCAACATACACCTCCTTTAGGTCTGAAATTTTGGAGCAGTTGATAACCTGGAAAATTAAATCTAGACGTGTCAGATGTGGATGTTACTTGAGTCTCTGTCAAAAAAAGGAGAGTAGGGGATTCTGCTTGAAGAAATTGAGATATTCTAGTGACTGAAAAACCCTTGCTTACATACCAAACTTTTTGTATTCGTAATTAATAGCCTATTTCATATTAAACATTCAATGTAACTTTAAATAGTTTCCTGATTAAATATAAATGAAGTGTACCAGAGTATAAAGGATAACTGTCCCAACAACTAAAGGAAAGCAAGTAACAATAGAACAAACTATAATATTTTACGTTCTATTGGCCTTCAGCTGTTTGCTACACTTTCATATTAACTGTTCTATCTTTATTTATTTAGTTAACCACTTCTAAGGCAAGATACGTAACAATATATATATATATATATATATATATATATATATATATATATATATATATATATATATATACAGTATATATATATATACAAAGAGAGAGAGAGAGAGAGATAATGTTGTTTATTTGCCAGATTGGTCTGACATTTAGAAGCAGAATGCCTAATTATGATTTAGTGTACGTGAACTCATAATTTTACTTCCATATATTATGTAACGACTTCATATTGATATAAATGTGAATTTGGCTCTCTATCACTCATTCAACTTTGGAGGAGACAGTTGTTACAGGCAGCGTTACCTTTTGTCTCCTTCATAAACATAGCTTCATTACACTATACATGCGCAACACACTTCTTTCTGCCACAACAAAATCAATAAAAAAGTATCACTCTTTCAACTCTGGAAGGGGCACTTGTCACAGGCAGCTTTTTATTTTGTCTCCCTCATTCGTATAGATCAAAACAAAATACACAAAGTTAGCCCTGGGACTGTTGGAGTCTTGGCTAGGCCTACATACCAAATACAATGCATTATGCTATATTTAAAATGTGAACAATATATTATACATTATAACAAATATATATCATTACTACTGCAAACACATAACATTCCGACATATAGAGCTAAAATAAAAGAGAAAACCTAGCGACTGAAAGCAACAAAACGAAGAAACTTTACCCGCGAACAATAGTAAAAAGTTGATGGTGCTGACAGTCGGATAGTGGAGCTCCAGTACGACGAGAGAGAGAGAGAGAGAGAGAGAGAGAGAGAGAGAGAGAGAGAGAAAAGAGAGAGAGAGAGAGAGAGTGTGTGTGTGTGTGTGTGTATCGGTCTGTTGGGTGAAATTAATATATAATCAAAATCATATTAAGCGTATGCCATAATTATGCACTCAGGAACTGTTTAAGGGACAGTGGCTGTTTGTTTGGTATATTAATTAATTTATTCATATATTTGTTTAGTTTCCTCCCTAGACCTCCATCAAGCTTAGAAAAACACCTCTAGACCCCCTTCAAGATAGATTTGTACATTTTTCGGTAGATACATGTTCCGGCCAAAGGCCAATTCCTCCTAAAATTACAGGTTCGCTTTCGCTCGCCAGGCAAAAATCGACACCTAAATGGCACGAAAGGTCCTAATATTGACAAAGAAATGGGGTGAAAGGTCATAAAATCTCCAAACTAATGGAACCAACGTATTAAAATCTCAAAACTAGTGGGGCTAAATATTAGGGAGAAGGGAGTCCAGAAAAACGGCGGTTCTCCCCTTAATACCCTCAAAACAATGACGTAATTGTCCTGTTATTACGGCTAACATTTAACGATACGGTAACTTCTGGGAATGAAACACGCAAACGCTATGCTATCTTAAAAAAGGGTTAATAAGGGGGTCCACCTTTGGCTTGTATCCATTCGTCCCATCCAGCCTACTGTTTTAAGACGTTTACCCCAATCCAGGTGTCCATATTTTCCTGGCGAGCGGTAGCGAGCCAGCATATATATATATTTTTGTTTTGACACCAAGCTAAATTTGTACATTTTTCGATAGAAAAATTTCTCCGGCGAAGCCGGATTTCTCCATACAATGCTGTCTCGCTATCGATCGCCGGGAAGAAATCAACACCTGGATGGGGATAAACGTCTTAAAACAGTTGGCTGAATGGGGCCGAATAGATACAAGCCAGAGAAAAAGAGAAAAGGAGAGAAAGAGAAAAAAACAGGTGATCCCCCTTATCTATTCTTATAAGCCCTTCTACTAGTACTGAAGGAATGGCACTCATGGAATTTCCAATATTTTGTCATCATCCCCGTTATTCATTAAGGGGGGTCACCAGCTTTTTTTATCTTACTCTCCTTTTCTCTCTTTCACTGGTTTGTATCCATTCGGCCCCATTCCGCCAACTGATTTAAGACGTTTATCCCCATCCAGGTGTCGATTTCTTTCTGGCGAGCGAAAGCGAGCCAGCGTTGTATGGAGAAATCCGGCTTTGCCGGAGAAATGTTTCTATCGAAAAATGTACAAATTTAGCTTGCGGTCAAAACATAAATATATATATGCTGGCTCGCTACCGCTCGCCAGGAAAATATTGACACCTGAATGGGGATAAACTTCTTAACCCTTCTTTAGCAGGGCCCGACTTAAGTCCGTATCTAAAAGGCTGGACAATGTGGCGGGCCCGACTTAAGTCCGTGTGCAATTTTGGTGCAATATTGGCTCTGAGAGAGAGCCGAGCGGTGGGGGGAGCGTAGGTTGCCTCATGACCGCTCGCCACGACCGTCGTGGGCCCACTGACATGTACTCTACACTACTCCACCCTCTCTCACTCGCTACACACGTAATTATGTAACGAAATGACCGTATTTTAGCAATTTTGCCCTTCGGTTGCACGACCGTTGCAAGACAACCAGTGATCGTAGAAGGATGGTTCGGGTGTCATTAGAAAGCTCAATACATGCCCTTTCAGGGATACATACTTGTATTACGCTCTGGCTCTTGTTTATGCATGATAAAGAGCACGGAAACAACCCCATTTATGGTAAAAACCCCCGCTGGGGCGGCACAGTGAATATACTCCACCACCCGCTCTTTGAGTGTTAAAACAGTAGGTTGAATGGGGCCGAATGGATACAAGCCAAAGAGAGAGGGAGAGAAAGAGCAAAAAAGCGAGGTGGGCTCCCTTAACCATATGTGTCTATCCTTATTATTCTTGGTGACTCGCTTATTTTGTTAGCTACATACAAACTATGAATATACCTTTATAATACTAAATCTTAACGACATATATTGTATTACTTACTAAGTATGTTTACCTTGCATGGGGGATGTGTGGGTTCAACGGGAGTGAATTACTTATATTATAACTGCCATTGCTTTATCGTGTATCATTAAATTACATTTTAGTCTTCAGTCTAGCTCTTGATATATTATATAATTATGTAGGAGAAACATCTATAATAAAAACAACTAAAGAGTTTGGTTGCATACCTTACCATTATAGTTTTTTTAAATAGAAACGAGCGTTTCCTTGCCTTGTCTAGCGCCTGTGATTTGACCGTAATCAACGTCCTTTTAACTAGACAAAATTTAACCGGAATTAACTTTCATCTCAGACATTCCTAGAAGTACCGTGTATACTTTCCGGAGATTCCAAGAAGGAATTGCACTCCGTTTTCCTTGTGGTTGTGGGCTTAATTTATGTTTGTTTACATACACACACACACACGTGTATATATATATATATATATATATATATATATATATATATATAATGAGTAAGAATACCAGCGTGAAGAGGAAATGTTTTATTTATTTAGCTGACTTTTCGGAATTGTCCTAATTCCATCACCAACATAAAATATTACCGTTAAAAACTTCAAGTCAAAATTATACAAGTACTTATGAATAGGACATAAATTAGGACATATATACCAATAGATATCAGTCCTAATTGCCATGGACTGTTTGGAGTTAATGATAGTAAAGTATTGTAAAACTATGCAAAATGTTCATGTCAATAAAAGTTTTGAATTGAATTGAAATTGAATTGAATACATGAAATACTTACAGAAACAGAGTCCAACTGACTCAACTTCCCGAAATCCATTCAAAGTTCCGCAAAACAGCTCATATATTTTTCTTATAAAAGTGTATGCAAATCTTCAGTGAAATAATTGACTAAACAATACCTACACAATATCACCTACACAATAATATACACTACTAAACAATACCTACACAATATCACCTACACAATAATATACACTACTAAACATCCACAAATGTTATACGCGCATCGTCAATACTAAACATGTTCATAAACGAACCTTAGTTGTGATCCTAAAAGCACAGGAGAGGGTTAGAGGTTTCATTACCCCCAGCAGTAGGCTTCTCCCTAGGCCTAGCCTGATGGACCGACTCCATAATTAATAGTTCCAAGTCTGACCTCGGGCTGTCTAACATTGTGAAAGACTCTGTATTTATAGGGTGATCTGCTTGAAGAGCGTGTTCTCTGATCGCTGAAAAAGGTTTCGTCATCCATTGACCTGTATGAACAGACTTCCCCTAATGTTCGTGAATTCGAGCTTTGAAGTGTCTTTTCGTTTTGCCTATATACATAGCATTACAGTTATATACATATATTAATAGACAATGGATGACTGTAGTTGAGATTGGATTTTATCTTCAATTTCAAATACATTTTGGATAGTTCGTTTGGCCGAGAAAATTACTCTGATATAATTTATCGAGAGGACTTCCCTAAGTGGTTAAGGCCCCATTAATTGCTCTTTCCATTCACATATGCATAACCTACGTGAGTTGCAGTTGGGATGTGTGTACATGCTTAGATTGATATGCAGGATTCGAAGTTGCATAATAAATCGTAGGCAGTGTCCACCAACCTTTAACTGTCTTCGTGGTGCGATGTATAAGGTGTTGATTTTCGGTGTGAGCATCCTGGGTTCGAGTCCACCGACTGCCACATGTGTTTGTAAATTTCATTAATCGATTTTAGGAGTATTGTTGGTTGTTGGAAGGAACATAATAATTGATATTGGTTCAGGAGTAATTTATCGAGAGGACTTCCCTAAGTGGTTAAGGCCTCATTAATTGCTCTTTCCATTCACATATGCATAGCCTACGTGAGTTGCAGTTGGGATGTGTGTACATGCTTAGATTGATATGCAGGATTCGAAGTTGCATAATAAATCGTAGGCAGTGTCCACCAACCTTTAACTGTCTTCGTGGTGCGATGTATAAGGTGTTGATTTTCGGTGTGAGCATCCTGGGTTCGAGTCCACGGACTGCCACATGTGTTTGTAAATTTCATTAATCGATTTTAGGAGTATTGTTGGTTGTTGGAAGGAACATAATAATTCAATTAAGGGTAGAATTCACGTAACAAATTAGTAATTCTGAAACATCAGCTGTATAAATAAAGATATTCCTCTTCACGCTGGTATACTTATTCATTATAAGACTGCGGTTCCCACGCCACCAATCCATTGTCTCTCTCTCTCTCTCTCTATAAATATATATATATATATATATATATATATATATATATATATATATATATACAGTAGATATATATGTATATATATATATGTATTTTATATATGTATATATATATATATATATATATATATATATATATATATATATACTTTCAGCCAGACTTGAACCACCGACAGTCAGGACGAGTGTCCATGCTTTAACCCCTCTTTGGCGGAACCGGACTTAATTAAGTCGATCTAGAGAAGAAAGGACTATGTGGCGGGGACCGACTTAAGGCGGTGTGCAATTTTGAGCAATAATTGGCTCTGAGAGAGAGACGAGCGGTGGGAGGAGCGTAGGTCGGCCTGACCGTTCGGCACGGATCCCGCGCGGCAACTGCCGTCCCTCCCACACACATCCACACTTACTACCTCGCTACACAGGGAATTATGTAAGGAAATTACCGTATTTTAGGGATTTTTCCTTCGTCTTGCACGATCGTTGCAAGAGAACGCGTGGTCGTAGAAGGATGGTTCTGGTGTCATTGGAAAGCTCAATTATCGCCCTTTCAGGGATACATAATTGTATTACGCTCTGGCTCTTGTTTACGCATGAAAAAGAGCACGGAAAGAAGGTCGTTTAGGGTAAAACTACCCGCTTGGTGGGTAGTAGAAGTTACTGACGGGCCTGCTCGTAAGGTGTTAATCAACTCTACCAAGGCGTGATGAACAATACTTAACCTTTTCATATTTATATTAAGGAGAAGGGAAATTCTACTTGGAGAATGTATTTTAATTCATACACAAGTCGTAGCATCCATAATCCAGAATACCATGCAGGGATTTTTACAAGTACCCCCACGCAACTCGGGCTGAAATGGATTTAATTTAATTTAACCCAACCAAGCACCAGAGCCATTCATAGTAAGAATGTCTCACAACTACACTGAGCTACTAGATGTTTTTATACTCTCAGCGGGGCTCGCACTACTAACAGTCAGAACGATTGCCCACGTGTATATGTGAGATATACTTTATATATATATATATATATATATATATATATATATATATATATATATATATGAAGAATGAAATTCTTGAGTGTGAAGGCGACGGTACCCATTGAATGCTTCGTCCTTATTGCAGACAACAGTAGAACAAGTGTGAGTAAACCAAATTATGTTTGCATTAGACTGAGAGAAAGAAAATGGAATGAATGCCTCCGTACCCTAGAGGATTACTTCCATTATGGTCTCGGCACACTCCGAGCGTCACCGGCCACATAAGCAAAAATAATTCCATGGGAAATCAAAGTACTGCTGAAAGCCTGTGGTGGAGTGGTTTTTCCACTGTACTGGTAATCCAATGGACCCAGGTTTGAATCCTGATATGTCAATGGGAAGATATTATTGGGATGGAATTTGTGCTGTATCTAATATCCGTGCATTACCACAAAGCCCACCGAAACGCTAAATAAATACCCTCATTGTTCCCTGTCCACAACTGGAGCTATGGAACGGTCAGAAAGGAAATTAGTGCAATAGAAAAGGTCTCACCGAAGTCCCTAAAGGAGGATGACCAAGAGATAGTAAGATATAAAAGATCACCAGTAGAGCAACCTCTACTGGCGATCTGAGAGTAGATTATGAGAAAAGAAATGCTCACTAAATTTTGAAGTAAGAATAGTTTCAAAAACTTTAAAAATGCAAGAGAGGAGAGCAATTAGACAATAGTTGGTGGGTTTATAGCGGTCACCCTTCTTTGGGACAGGTTGAATGAGAGTAAACTTCCAGCAAGAAGGGAAGACTTTATAAGAGAGGCAGAGACGGAAGAGTTTTCCTAGGCAGGGAGTCGGCACAGAAGCGCAGTTTTTTAGTACAACAAGAGGAACGCCATTTGGACTGCATGCTTTCTTAGTATTAAGCCCAGAGTGGGTACAAAGTACATCTTTAGATGAGGTTGAATTTCTAGCGAAAGTTTAAGCGAAGAGTTCAGCTTTGTCAGAGGAAGAAGTGATAGTTGCGCCATTAAATTGGAAACGGGGAAGGAAAGACGAAGAAGAAAAATTGTTGGAGAGGTTTTTGGCTGGATGCCAGAAAGCTTGAGTTGGATAGTTCAGTGCAAGAATTATTGATGAATGAATGTTTGGCAAGTCAAAGAACAGATTTGGCTTGATTCCGGGCAGAAACATAGGATGAAAAAGATTCTTGAGATTAAAGGTGATGGTAATGTTTGAAAGTTTCCTCTTTATTGTGGACAGCAGTAGAACAAGCGTGAGTAAATCAAGATTTGTTTGCGTTAGTCTGAGGGAAAGAAAATTAAATGTATGCCACGATGCCCGAGAGGATTACCTCTGTAATGCATTCAACACTCTCCGAGGGACCCCTGCCACGGAAGCAAAAATCATTCCATAGAAAATCAAAGAAGCACTGCAGAAGAGCCTCACAGTAGGCAGCGCCAATGTGCTACAAGCGCCGCTGGCTGGGAGGATCGGGTGGCCGTACTGGAGAGATAGGACAGGTGATAGAGATAAGTTTATGGTCTGAGGAGCCCAAAGGAGAGAATAGATCGACAGTATAAGTGGAAGATTTAGAAGTTAGAAACAAGTCTAGATTGTTAGGCTGATCTCCGAAGCGATCCGGGATACGGGTTGGGTTACACAACGAACTGCTCTAGTTCATTTAGGATAGAACAGATGTAGGCTTGTTCACCAGGTTGGCCAGTGGAATGAGAGGAGAGCCATTGGCGGTTGTGAATGTTGAAATCTCCTAAGATGGATATTTCTGAGAAAGGAGATGCAGATAGGATGTGTTCGACTTCAGAGTTTAGAATTTAGATAGTCAAACAATTTGGAGATGTCAGTGGGGTTGGGGAAAAGATAGACAGCAGAAAAATATTTAGTATGAGAGTGACTGGATATTTTGAGCCATAAAGTTGAGAATTTAGAGGAGTCAAAGTCGGGAACACGAGAGCAAGTGTGTTTGTTGTGTGCATATATACAACATCAACCTTTTGCTTTGAAACTAGGATAGAGATAGTAGGAGGGTACAGATAAAGGTTTGCTGTCAGTAGTCCCAGACAACTGAGTATCGATGAGAAAGAGAAGATCGGGGTTGGCAGAGGAGAGGTGGTGTTCAACCAGGTAGAAGTTATAGGAAAGGCCACGAATGTTGCAAAAGTTGATAGTGAGAGTGTCAGGTAGTGGTCCAAGACATTTTGGTAGGTAGTTGGGTGAGTGGCCAGCCTGTGTTGAGGGGGCATTTATGCCCCCCCCCCCCCCCCCTCTCCCTGGGAACTTCGAGGCTGGGCCATGTTGTGTCATCATGTTTTGCTTTTTGTAAATGTTGGTGTATTGGAAAGAAGCATAGTGTGCTTGTGTGGTGTAGTGTTAAAGAGAGAGAGAGAGAGTTTTATGAGAGCTAGCTGGATTATTTTTGGTGTAGGTGAGGTACAAAGAAAATCAGTAAGAGAGGCCAAGCAAATGAAACGAGTTCAGCGACTCCTTATCACATGCCTATAGTCTCTTCTGGGTCTAGCCCTGTTCGATTGGTGCCTACAGTCTCCCCCTATTTGTTTGGGGTAGGTATGTGTAATATGATCAATACGAGATATGTTTAACCCTTTATTAGCGGCGCGCAACTTATGTCGTGTGAAAGAAATTTGGACTAAGTGGCGGTTCACAACTTATGTCGTGTGCCATTTTCAGCACGTAATGTTGCTGAGAGAGAGAGATAAGTGGTGGCAGGAGAGTAGCAAGCGTATGACTGCTCCAGACCACCGTGGCAGACCTACTGACATGAATCCCACCCTCCCCCACCCTCACGCACTCGCTACACAGGGAATTATGTAGGGAAACTACCTAATTACATGGTTTTTGCACTCGTGTTGCGCGATCATTGCAAGAAAACTAGCGGTCGTATAAGGATGGTTGGGGTGTCATTGGAAAGCTCTGTTTATGCCCTTTCAGGGATAGATACTTGTTTTACGCTCTGGATCTTATTTAGGCATGAAAATGATCACGTAAACAACCCTATTTAGGATAAAAACACCCCGCTGGGCGGTACATATAAATTACCTAGGCCGCTCGTTAGGTGTTAAACGATGAGAAATTGGAGAATATGACTTATTGTTTTATATGTGTGGAACATTTAAAGAAGAACAGTCTGGTTGGAACTGTGAGAATGGGACTGAAACACAATTGGTTGAAATTATATGTAGTGTTTTATGGGATGTGATATATGAAGTGAAGAAATATATGCTCTTTAGTGTTTACATAGTCAGCATAATCAATAAAGGTGACAATAGAAAGTCACTATCGTGCACTAATGTTGAATATATAATACTTGAAATTAACTGTAAACATTTGGCATCACCTGACGAAGACACTAATGGGTACAGATAAGGTTGTCCACCCGCTAATCACCCAGGCATGGTTGAAGGTTCCAGTCCCCCAAAATCCAAACGTTATATTTTTTAGTTTAGTCTGCAGGTATGCACCGCTGGATTGGTGTAGAGGATTTGCAGGATAGTGACAAGCTAACCAATCAGCGTGCATCAGAGATGCACTAACAGTTAGTGGGTGTGGCTGGTACCTTTACGTCCGCACCGGATATCATGAATAGCAAAATCTAATCCAGTTTGCTGATTGGTCAAATTTGGTGTAACTTGTGGTGCTCGTATTTCTTCCTTCTTAACTCTCACTTTAATAATACTAATACTAATAATATTAATAATAATAATAATAATAAAGTAGAAGTGCCGCTTCGCCTATAATCAAAGCGGCATACCCAACTCTGCGATTGGTTCCTATTACCTTTGACATACAGTATTACCGGTACTTATTATTTTGTTTTCTTTCATCAAATTAGACAAAGCCTGCCTCTTACAACCTATATAAAATTACCGGTATTATGGTTAACAGTGCTGCTAATTAGTACCACCCATGCACTTATAGCTCCCATAAAGGCAAGAGATCTGCTTCCATCAGATCTAAGCAAGTGCATGGTAGGAACAAGCCACCACACCTCGTCAAGGTTACACAGCACTTTGTCCTAGTGGATGGAAGCCCAAGGACCGTGGTGGACCCCCCTCCCCTTTCCCATATGTACAACCCCAGGGAAATAAATATCTCCTAAAAGTCATCATATTGAATCCTCATCTTAAACATAACCTTACAAAATTAGAATTCTGGCAGCATGCATTCCATTATTTACATTAAACAGATGGCAGAATCCTCAAGCCCCTCTCCATTTAAAAAATATATAATAAATAAATGTCTCTTACAAATTCATCATATTGAATCTTCATCGTAAATTAAAATGCTACTTAATTATAAATCTGGCAGCATGCAGTCCATTATATACATTAAGCATATGTCAGAATCCTCATCCCCAACGACTTCTGAAAATATATAAAAGGTATCCTGTTATTTTTAATTTATACTGTACAAAGAATTTGTACTTTTTCATCTTTATGTGCAATATTTAGAGTAGTAAATAGTATGCATTATGAAATAAAACATAATTCTTATAATAAATAGTAGCAAAGAACTATATTAGACTAAGATTGGTCATTGAAAATAAATAAATATAAATGCCTAGTGCATATAATTCTGATAATTTGCAAAACATAGGGATGCATGAAGCAGGTTGTGCATTGTTGGTGGTACATGTGGCGGTAACCTACGCATTACTGTACTTGCAAATAGCATTCAATATTCATCAAGTTAATTCTTATAAACATGTACGGTACCTTACTATTTAGAAGGATCGCCTGGTTCCACCAGCTACACACATATAGCCTATCAGGTTAACATGTCCCGTAAATACATATCTAAATGTATTTAATACTTATTATGTACAGTACTGGATAATTTGTTCTTACAATAAGGCTACAAGAAATGTCATAATTCCACTATCAGGTACTTTAATTGTCATACCTATTCATGATATTTTGATACTTTGATAATGTTACTTTCTCTAGATCAACAAATCTTCCCTCCTCTTTGAGTCTTTGCCTCATGGACTTTGACTTCCTGACTTGCTCAAATCGCTCAAAGTTGTGGAAAGGATGAAATGCAAAGCCTTGGTAAGTTTTTGTTCTAGTTGCTCCGACCAGAAGCAGACCTCTGGCAAATTCCCTTTCTCCTGGGTTGAGGATGACCTTGTCGCAAGTTGATCCTTGGAGTTTGTGAATGGATAGAGCATAGCCTAAGATTATTGGAAGCATTACTCTTAAACAGTGAACTTTATTAGTCATCCAATCTCTCTTCACTGGGCAGATGGGAACTGATTTAGGAATGCTAGGTAGATATGATGGGCCAATGTAATCCCTGAAAGTAGCAATAATAGCAATGGGGAGTGATGGAGGCTTCACATTGTCTTCATGGATGATGGAATGGACTACTCCCACAGCACTGTTAGTGAGGCCAGCTTTGGTCCAGAGATTTGATGTGAGCCTGAACACCGTTTTTCTGCTGAGGATGATTTTACCTAACAGGCCACAAGCTCTCTCGGACGACTTCTTTGCAACTCCCTTAGGAAAGTTCTCAGCAAAGATCGGAGCAACTGGCTCACCGTTGCCCTTAACTTTACGGATGTTGTGTTCTACCATATCCTTTTTTAGAGCACATGCATAGATACCATTCTCCAAGAAGTCATGCCTTTCATCAGATGGTAATAAATCCATAGATCGTGACCGCCACTTATTCCAGTCCATGAGACTAAAACTTCCATCACCTAGGCGTTGAAGTTCTTCCCTGAATGGCTTCTGTTCATCTCCTTGCCGCTGAATCTTATCAAATATTATAGTGTCTTGAAAAAGCTGATACAAATTGTAACCCATTGGTTTCTTAACTTTGTTATTGTAAAGTGAGGAGTCACAGACAGGTGGTAGCTGCTTCCAGTCGCCAAGCAAAATAATGGACAACCCCCCAAAAGGCAACTGACAAGTGTGTGGCCTAGCTTCCTGCAGTCTCTGACTAACCTGGTAGAAAACTTCCTGCCCAATCATTGACTTTTCATCAATCACCAAAATGCCAACACATTTGAATCTCTGCTGAAGCTCTTGCAATCTGTCACCTTGAAGAGGCTCTAACTTACTCTTCCCAACTGGCAGGTATAGTAAACTGTGAAGTGTCTCACCACCAATGAGATTGCAGCTGTACAGTACCAGAGGGAGCTGCTGCTGTGATGAAACCAGAACTAATCACAGTTGAGGGGTAGCGTTTCACAGTGTTAAGCCAGAAAGACTTCCCTGTGCCAGCTGCTCCAAATATATTAAGTAAGAGCTGGGAAACATTCTCTAGTCCTTTCTCAAATGCTTGTAAAATGAAATTTTGGACGATGGCAAAGGCACAAAATTGTTTGACTCTCAATTCATCTGGAAGTCTTTCTCCAACCTGTCTCGATGTAGTGTAAGTCTTCTTATTCTCCTCTAGCCACTTTGGTAACTGACGCATGTCTTCAGGAGTTAGCTCTAATTTCCTAGTATCTTCAGTCCAGTCTACATCACTAGCCTCTACTTGAAACTGTACATCATCATAATCCTGCTCGGTCTCATAATACACCTCTTCCTCTGTATGAATGGGTCTGAGGGCTCCCATCCATCCTTCCTGCAAAATATGTTCATGCACTGGCTCAGGGTCCACTAACAGTTCAGGCTCAGTATTTACACATTCATCTTCATCCTCGGCATCAGACTCATCTCCAGACTGACTTTCCAGATACTCTTCTCTGATAATTTTAGGGCATTCTGGTAGTGAACTAAAGTTTGAAACTTCCACTTCAAGATGCTCTTTAGTTATGATATTGATGTCATTAAATGTGGTACCTGCTTTGAAGACTAACAAAATACTCCTGAGAAACAGAACATACCTCAACTCTTGTTTACCTCTTTTTCTAGGGATGTTATTGAAATTTGGCGTGATGTGAGGGACTTTGACTTCACCAGAGAGTTTCCAAGATTTGGTGTACTGTGATGCAAACTCATAAAGATTGACTTTAGCAGGATCTTTTTGCTCTAGTCCCTCATGGTACCACTGCAATGCCTGTTGATAATGATGATCTGACTCTCGTTTCCAGTACAAACTTGCCCAGTTACACTCAGTTGCCTGACTTGTATCATTCTCTGATGTAGGAGTTCGTACTCTCTGTCTGCCAATGACATTAACTGAAACAAAGGTGCAGCTGAACTCAACAAACTCCAACCCATTCATAATATGAAGACACTCCTGCTTTGAAAGATCGTGTTCACCCACAGTTTTCATAAGAATCTTCTGAAAAGCTTTGCGGACTGGTTCTTCATCTTTAACACCTCCAACAACTGCCTTACACACTGCAGAAAATGAGGAACTGTTTGGCTCATCTTTCATCATGTATTTCAAAAGGTACCTGATGACCTGAGCATAAGACTGAACAGGCCGACCTTCTACATTGGCACCCCATATTGCAAGGAGTTCTGGTACATGGTGCACAAGAGTATGATGGTTGCGTAGAAAGGTTAGTTGTGGTCCTACAAACTGTGCACCCATTGGGGCTACCTCAGTTCTGTTTAAGCTATCCAAACTTGTACCATCAGGAGAAAACTGCTCTTCAAAAACCAAATGGCTCCATCGGAAAACCAAAGCGACAGAGTAGTTTGCCATCGGAATCATGTCTTCCTTGCTTTAAGCAGTATCCCAGCTTACAATGGTGTAGCATGGCTCTGTTGATGAGACACTCATACCGTTCTTTAACAAGAGTGCAACTGTGCAAGTCTAGGAACCTTTGTCTCAAGATATTTGTCAATGGCCTGTGGATATTCTTGCCATAGGGGGCAGGCCACTCTGCTGGACTGGGATTAGGATGGACTGCTGATATTCCTAGTATTTTAATGGAATATGTTATTATGTTATTTTGTGCTTGAATAGTGGCTGCTTTACTTGTATCAGAGAGTTTTGAAACATCTTTGTAAGCATTATTGAGGTCATCATTAGATGGACCACCTCGCACCTTCAGAAGAAGATGGGCATGAACAGTACCTCTTGCTTGGACTTCATATCTTACAATATAGTTTTCAACCCCCATATTTGGTAGAACATATTTGAGCAAGGCATGCAATCTATGATAAAAGTACCAGTCAACTAAGTCTGCATTATCTCTCAAGGCTTTTGATCTTAACAGGTGGTCTTGTGTTGCCTCAATACAGTCATGTCTTTCTTCCACTGGGATATCATTGAAAGAGTTCACAATGGTCTTATGAAGGTACTGTTCTGACCCTGGGAGAAGGCGATGTAAATCATCCCAGTGAAGGTCTGCAGCAGAAAAAGTTTGAAAAAAGTTGAACATATTATGGTCTTCACTATTTATCCTAATAAACTTGACCATAGAAACTGCCTGGTCAGACATGTATCTCATGTATTGTCTAGTTCCAGGAATGGGAGCAGCAAAGTATAATAGCTTGTTTATCAAGCGATTATTGCCTTCATCTACAGCTTTCCTCATCTCAGCCATAGAGAGATCACCAGCACATTTCTTTGCAAAAACATTTCCTCTGGTAAGAGCAGCATGTCTTCTTATAATGTTAGTGGCCACAAAAGTGAAAGAGTGATGTCTAACAAAGGACCGGTTTAAGCGGAACAGATGCATAAAGTACTCCTGCTTAGATGGATTTTGACCGATCCTTGGCTTAGTTATGTCGCCCTTACCATCCGGAAATAAATCTGGAAATGCTTTACTGAAATACCCCGATATAAACTCTGATGCTGGATTTTGTTGTCTTGTTGGCCATGGAATGCTTACTGACTTTGAGTCTTCATTTTGGTTTGATGAACTTGGATGCATAGCATGCTGAATCTTCTCAAGGACAGATTTCTTTGGTGTTGGCAATGCTACAGTGGAAGCTTCTTCAAACGTCGAATCCTCATTGGTGGCATTAGGATTCTCTGGTGGAATTTTAAGAAGGGCAGGGTCAACTTATGGGATGTTTTGAAGCAACCATCTTCAGGGTATTGGTCTGCATTTTCCAAAGATATGTCTACATGGTGGTAGTCCTCATTGTTGGCTTTGAGGTACTGTAGTGCTTCGATCATGTTGGAACGATTTACCTGGAATGTTTTATCTTTTATCTATTCATTTGGACTCTTGATGACAATACATGGTAGGTCCTTGGGCAAACGGGGCAATGTACTGGCCAAATCAGTCACATCTTGATAAAAACTGATGGTGTGACCTCTAGAGGATGATGATGACGGCACCATTTTGTAAACAGCAATAGTAGGGCAAATCAGGGAAATTGCAGACTTTTCAATGGGTGACAATTGCTGTAAGCATTCTGGGGCAGGGGATGGAGTGAGATCATTGATGTCATTAAAGAGAGCTGGACACTTCTGGCAGCGCTTGCATTTTTTATGTTTAGAATTAAAGTTTAAGCAAATATAATTTTCATGACAATTGATGCAAGATTGCCATGACACTTTTTCCAATTCCTGAAACATAGTCTCACCTGCAGCCAACAGAGGGTTATCATCAATTTTTGTTTACTCAAAGTCATTAAGTGACAAATTTTGAAATAACTCAGTTCTTATAATTATCAGTGAGGCTTTTCGGAGTGTCCATTACTTCCCTTGCCCTTACCAGTTATATTAATCGTTGTCTTTGATCTTCTCTAGCCTGTCTCTTAGCAATTGTCTCACGTTCCTGTTCTTGACTTCGCCGCTGTTCATCTTCTCGCATTAATCTCTTGGCATCCCATTCTTTACTTTTCTGACTTTCATCTTCTCTCATTAATCTCTTGGCTTCTCGCTCTTTACTTTTCTGACTTTCATCTTCTCTCGTTAATCTCTTGGCATCCCGTTCTTTAGTTTTCTGACTTTCATCTTCTCTCGTTAATCCCTTAGCTTCTCGCTCTTTACTTTTCTGACTCTCATCTTCTCTAGCTGCTCTTTTTGCCTTTCTCTCACGTTCTTGTTCTTGACTTCGCCGCTGTTCATCTTCTCGCATTAATCTCTTCGCATCCCGTTCTTTACTTTTCTGACTTTCATCTTCTCTCGTTAATCTCTTGGCATCCCGTTCTTTACTTTTCTGACTTTCATCTTCTCTCGTTAATCTCTTGGCATCCCGTTCTTTACTTTTCAGACTTTCATCTTCTCTTGTTAATATCTTGGCATCCCATTCTTTACTTTTCTGACTTTCATCTTCTCTCGTTAATCTCTTGGCATCCCGTTCTTTACTTTTCTGACTTACATCTTCTCTCATTAATCTCTTGGCTTCTCGCTCTTTACTTTTCTGACTTTCATCTTCCCTCCTAGCTGCTCTTTTTGCCATTCTTTCACGTTCTTGCTCTTGACTTCACCTCTGTTCATCTTCTCTCTTCGCATCCCGTTCTTTACTTTTCTGACTTTCATCTTCTCTCATTAATCTCTTGGCTTCTCACTCTTTACTTTTCTGACTCTCGTCCTCCCTTGCTGCTCTCTTTGCCATTTCCTCACGTTCTTGTTCCTCCTGTCTGTACTCTTCACTCTCTCTTTCTTCTCTTTTTCTTCTAGAATCAATTGATTTCCTTCCTAAGGATGATTTACATGATTTTTTAGGCATTATGAAGATAGAGCAAAGGTTACTCTACTCTGATAAATGAAGGCAAATGTAGCACAAACAATGAAACTTATTTTAATATGCGAAGATATCAAAATTTAACAAACCAGGGACATTATTTATGAATATATAAAAACTAAACAAACAAGTTATATAATCAAGTTAACCTCAACAATTTTAAATCTGACACCCAGATATTGTATTTATTATCATAACACAACGTTCAAGAGAAATTTATAAAAGCACAATATACTGTATATTTCAAGTAGAATAGGCGAGCAATACCAATGCTGTACACCAATAGGCTACCGGTACTGCAATCTTAAGCTGATTATTTATGCCAAAGATCAATTATTTATATAACCAATGATATCAAGAAATGGAGCACAGGCAGTTTTCTAGGGCAAAGTTATTGAGTATACCTGTATATTTAATTAGTCAAGAATATAGCATTGCTGTATGTTAGTTAGTATAGCACAAACAATATTAGATTAATTTACATGTCCTCAGTGTTTTTGGAAATGTTTATGTTGTTGATTATTTAAAAAAAACAAAAATCCAAAAATAGAATTGCGTATATAACTTATAAATACTTGCAGGCTACCCTCCCAGCTTACGTTATCGCCAAATGTTACAGCCAAATCATATTTGTTCATGAACTTGACATTAGAATTAACACAAACTTTTAAAGAAACCAATTCATCCAAATATTATCTTTTTATGAACGCTAAGCAACTTGACATTATAATTAACACAAGCTTTTAAAGAAATCAATGCATCTAAGTATTATCTTTCTCAAAGTGAAACCATAGCATTTATGTTCAGTAATCGGCAAACCCTAAACACTACAGTAATATAGCCTAACTACTAAATCTTGATAACAGTAATAGCCTAATTACCAAACCCTGATAACAACAGTAATATAGCCTAACTACCAACCCCTGATAACAAAAGTAATAATGAGAAGGGAATAATTATACAAAATATGCATACATTTTCATAAAACTGAGAATAAGCTTACCTTGATACAATCCAGCTTATCAGGTGGTAGAGTAGTAATCACAAATCCATCCTCTCAAGTGGCAGTGTATCACTTGTCCTCAGGGTCCTCTCAAGTATAGGAGTGTATCACTAGAATAATCGTGACAGGATGTTAAAAAATTTTTTTTTGTATAGGCACATACTAATTTTCTAGTAGAATATACAAAAATAATGCAGTACAATAATAGGCTACTGCAGTCTTATGCTGTATAAGAATGCCAAAGATCAATCATCTATATTTCCTATTACATCAAGAAATACAGTGAATGCGATGTTCAAGGACAAGGTAATTGAGTGGGCTATATATTTACATATAGTATTGTTGTAGGTTAGTTATTATATCATATACAATATAGGATTAATATAAAAGTCCCTAGTGTTGTTGTTTCCTTTTTGTTATTCATGTTGTTGATTATATAAAACAAAAATATATTTCCAAAAATAGAATTGCGTATGTAATTTTAAATAATTGCAGGCTGCCCACCCAGGCCAAGTTATGGCAAAATGTTATCCTACAGCCAAATCACATTTTCATAAACTCTAAGCAACTTAACATTAGAATTAACAAAACTTGTAAAGAAAATTATTCATCCAATTAGGCCCTATTATCTTATTCCAAGAGAAACAAGAACATTAATTTTTCAGCAATAGCCTAGGCAAACCCTGATAACAGTAATATAACCTAACTACCAAACCCTGATAACAACAGTAATGTAGCCTAACTCCCAAACCCTGATAACAAAAGTAATATAGCCTAACTACCAAACCCTGATAACAAAAGTAATATAGCATAACTACCAAACCCTGATAACAACAGCAATATAGCATAACTACCAAACCCTGATAACAACAGTAATGTAGCCTAACTCCCAATCCCTGATAACAAAAGTAATATAGCCTAACTACCAAACCCTGATAACAAAAGTAATATAGCATAACTACCAAACCCTGATAACAACAGCAATATAACATAACTACCAAACCCTGATAACTACAGCAATATAGCCTAACTCCCAATTTCCAAACCCTGATAACAACAGTAATATAGCCTAACTCCCAAACCCTGATAACAAAAGTAATATAGCCTAACTACCAAACCCTGATAACAACATACATATAGCCTAACTACCAAACCCTGATAACAAAAGTAATATAGCCTAACTACCAAACCCTGATAACAACAACAATATAGCCTAACTACCAAACCCTGATAACAAAAGTAATATAGCCTAACTACCAAACCCTGATAACAACAGCATTATAGCCTAACTACCAAACCCTGATAACAACAGCAATATAGCCTAACTACCAAACCCTGATAACAAAAGTAATATAGCCTAACTACCAAACCCTGATAACAACAGCATTATAGCCTAACTACCAAACCCTGATAACAACAACAATATAGCCTAACTACCAAACCCTGATAACAAAAGTAATATAGCCTAACTACCAAACCCTGATAACAACAGCATTATAGCCTAACTACCAAACCCTGATAACAACAGCAATATAGCCTAACTACCAAACCCTGATAACAACAGTAATATAGCCTAACTACCAAACCCTGATAACAACAGTAATAACCTAAATCATAAAGGTGGGGGCTCATGGATTGAGGTAAACATGGACAAATATTCGCCAACCTGCATATAATTATCTTGTAAAATGCAATGTCACTGAAATTATTATTAACAATGGTATAAAGGATTTTGCGGATCGTCTATACCAGGCCTGTGATGTTATAGTGACGTCACACCAGTATCCTTATCCTAGACTGGCTAGTGGACTTACACTCTTGTGACGTTACAGGCCCGGTATAGACGATCCACAAAATCCTTTATACCATTGTTAATAATTATTTCAGTGCCATTGCATTTTGCAAGATAATTATGTACAGCTTGGCGATTATCATTCTATGTTTATCTCAACCCATGAGCCTCCACCTTTAAGTTTGAGCACTACAGTAGGCTAATAAACTACCTTTCAAACCCTAAGTTAAGCCATATAAGGAAGACAATGCTGTATATTGTTACTAGTACTTAGTTTCAAACACCACAAGGGCACATTATAGCTGTATGTAATTATAAGAAACTTAGTGGAACAAAATCAATATTTAAAGTAATACACAACCTAACATCTGGTAAACCCTAGTTCAGGTAGCCTAGAGCTTCCTAACCTTCAGCAATCAAAGGTTATGCCAAGTTGAAAATTAAAGGAAAATCATATAGGCCTAGCCTACCTGTATAAAAGCCTAAATATTACTGAGCCACATCTACGTATATTATACTTAGGCCTATAATATTAATCTTAAAAATGAGAAGGAAATATACAAAATTGGCATAAATTTATATTAAAATAAGCATAAGCATAGGCTACCTTGATTACTGGGCCACATAGGTTAAGGTTTCCACTAGGCTATATTGTACTTATAATATTAGACATGAGAAGGAAATATACAAAATATTCATACATGTAGCCTACTGGTATATACAAATAAGCATATTCTTGCTTTGATTATAGGGCCACATAGTTGAAGGCTTCTACTATATTATACTTAGCCTATAATATTCAACTTTATAATGAAAAGGGAATAATTATACAAAATATGCATAAATGTATATAAAACTGAGAATAAGCTTACCTTCATACAGTCCAGATCATCAGGTAGTAGAGTAGTAATCACTTGTCCATCCTCTGGAGTGGCAGTGTATCACTTGTCCTCAGGGTCCTCTCAAGTAGGAGTATATCACTAGTGGCCAGGGTCAGGCAGCAGAGTGTCACGGGTCCCCCCTTTGTTGTTGTTGCTCTTCTGGAGGCCTGGCCGCTACTGAGGTGGCGAATGACTGAATAAGAATATAGAAAAGGTGGGTGAGGGTGAAAGAAGGGAAGTTTTTATTGGTGTAGTAAGAGAGAAAGTGTCAAAGTAGGAGGATAAAGAGTGTCGGGATTGACCCAACGTGTGCGAGTTGTTTTGATTTTAGTTTGGGGGTTTAGAGGAGGGCTGTGACTGTTGGTATTATTGAGACATAATTTTGAGAGCTTCAGTATGGCATGCCAAGAAGGGATGGAGTTAAAAATGTTGGGTGGTAAAGGCAAAAGAGAATTAATTTTGGGTGGTAAAAGTAAATTTGTGGTGAAGTGAGATTCAGAGGCTCTGATCGGTCAAGAGTGGTATAGAGGCTGGACTGTGGACGAGCCGGCATGCCCCACCGCCTCCACCAGTCTGGACGAATCAGATGAGTCTGGGTGAATTTGAATATCAAATTTGTTTTTAATTCTTGAAGTGGCGAGCCCTGGCATCTCTTTATATAAATCTCTTGCAGTCCCCCATACTTAGCTCTGATTGGACGTGAGCATCCTTGGTCTTCCATCGACTGAATGCTGATTGGTTGTCACATGAGGACCCTGGAGGACAAGGGGTGAATGCGCCAATACCTTACTTTTGAGTTATGAGTGTTTAAAGTCTGGAATAGGTGGCATACATAGAATATTACAGAATAGCATGTTATTATATACCATTAGAATGCTCTGGAAGAGACAAATTGATAGAAAAAAGAAAAAAACAATATAAATTGATTTTTTTTTTTCAGCCTATAGTAATTATTGTTCAATCTGCTTGCAATGTAATCCTGTATTAGATGTCCATGAAACTAAGATACTGTTAAATTTTCAGCCAAAAAAACTCGCAAACGCGCGTGTGGATGGCCGGGAGGCGGGCCTTTAACCCGGGGAATGCTAGCCGGCCGCTCATTGGCTTGAGCGCGCGGGAACATTCGCCCCTCCACCTCCTACAATCCATACCTCCTCCGCCGCTACACAAGGTCGAAACAAGGGATTTAGAACCTAGGGTACTGAGCCCGCATGGGTGGGAATCGCAAAACGCTCTTCACACGCTCTTCACCACATGATTTTCAGTGCTTCCATCTATCGGGAACCAGTCCTAACTCAATTTTGCTCATGGTGGCACATTCGCCCCTTGTCCTCCAGGGTCCTCACATATTGTGTTCATTTTCAAATTTTTCGTTTAATTGTTTGCTTTATTGCTTCTCAAATATGTATTCATTTGTAAAAAAAGTACCAACTAATATGATATTCAGCCAACGTTCTCCATTTACATCTTTTATTGGTAGACTTTTTATTACCTCCATGCATAACTTTTCAATTTTTCATATCTTTCGTTCATACTTATATTGTTTTGAACTTTTGATGGGTAAATACTCCTACATTATACATATTTTGAAAGAAAATTAATAATGATGGTGAAAGGAAAGTAGGAGAATGGGAAAGATAATGATTGTATGGAACATTACCCTGCTTATTAACCCTTGTCTGGCGGCGCCGGACTTAAGTCGGTCTAGAGAAGAAAGGACTATGTGGCGGGGACCGACTTCAGGCGGTGTGCAATTTTGAGCAATATTTGGCTCTGAGAGAGAGATGAGCAGTGGGAGGAGCATAGGTCGGCTCTGACCATTCGGCACGGCTCCCGCCTCCACACACACCCACATTCACTGCCTCGCTACACAGGGAATTATGTAAGGAAATTACCGTATTTTAGGGATTTTTCCTTCGTCTTGCACGATCGTTGCAAGAGTACGCATGGTCGTAGAAGGATGGTTCTGGTGTCATTGGAAAGCTCAATTATCGCCCTTTCAGGGATACATAATTGTACTACACTCTGGCTCTTGTTTATGCATGAAAAAGAGCACAGAAACAAGGTAGTTTAGTGTAAAACCACCCGGTTGGCGGGCAGTAGAAGTTACTGACGGGTCCGCTCGTAAGGCGTTAAAAAAGTTACTTAATCTATTTCGTATTAAACATTTCAAGATATAATTATGCATTTTTGTGTTTTCTGGTTATTATTAGACAATTTTATACATAAGGAAGGGTATGTTAAAGTCAGAGGTATAATTCTTAACTCTTTTAATTCTCACAGATCCTTCCTAAACTGTATAAACACGTCTAAATATGCTCAATATAAGCTGTCTAAATGTGGTATATTCCTCAAGGCGTTAAGTAAATAGCTTTCTTGTGAATATTTAACCATTAAAGCACAACTGTGTCAACACAATTTTGTGAAGTGTGCATGCATAGTTAAGAAATTAGCATATTGACCTTATATTTGACCTTGAACTGTGACCTTAACCTATCAAATGGAATTATGTTTATTCTTGTATAATAAATGTTGACCATTGACCTTGTAACAGTACATTGTTTGCATTGGTGTTGCTCAGAAATATAAAATGTTCATGCTAATTTAATTAAAACCCATCAGTTAGTTTCATATATATTAATAGAATAGTTGACCTTGACCTTTGACCTTTATCTTGACCTTGATGATGTCTCAAAATTATATATTTTCCTTTTCATTTAAAGTGCACCTATCTCACCAAATGTTGTGTAGTTTGCATGAAAAGTAAAGAAATTAGCATATTCACCTTTTATTTTGCCTTGACCTCAACCTTTCATATGGAATTATAGTTTCTTGTACGACCTTGGCCTAGGTATTCCAAATATACAAGTTAAGCTTAGTGAGAATCTAACAGTTAGTATAAGAAATACTAGTGAAAAACTTATTTTTACCTTTGACCTTGATCTTTGACTTTACCCTTTTGAATATTTATCTAAAATTTGGTCAATGTAATATCAAGGTTACCAGTAACTTGTATGGTGAAATTGAAGACATTTGAGTAAAAACTAATATATATGAAATATTTACCTTATTTTTAACCTTGACCTTTAACCTTAACCTTTAAGTTGAATTGAAAATTTCTTTTTGACTGACTTTCTCATTGACCAAATGGATATACCTGTGAAATTTGGTGAAAATCCGTCGAACGGTCTAGGAGGAGTTTCCGGACGGACGACGACGGACGACGACGACAGACAAGCTGACTGATGGTGCATAGTATACGGGCGGGATCTCTGTATGCGATACCACTCTGCTTCGCAGAGTTGATAATTAAAGTTGAAAACAACGTTGTCCGGGCTTCGAGCGGCTTTGCACGCAGGGTATTGTGTCGGATACAAGAGCTGTGTCACAGATATCAAAAGATCATTTAACTTATCGGGCATGGAGAAACTACAAAAGGAACAGATTGTAGCCATTTCGGCTGTTGACATTTAGGAGTGTAGCTCTTTTGGTTGTGGCCCTTGATGAGTGTGGCTGTTTTCTTGTTGTGGCCATGTATAAGTGTGGCCATGAATGTTGTGATTAGTTTATAATTCTGACTTTTGTTTTAGCCTTTGTGGCATTGTCCTTCTACAATTAGGTTATTACTTCAGCATTACTAAATACAACAATTTACTGTACTTTATTATATGCTTTGAGCACTTTTTACCTAAAGTAACCTAGATATTGTTTGATTATCCAGGAGAAGTCTTAGAAATAAGCTGACATGGAGGTGATTCACTCATGTAGATGTATTATTGGGCTAGGAATAGCTATCTTATGGCCTAGATGTAAAAATATGATCATGAATATAGAATAGTAATATAATTTGATCATTACTAGATATTGAAAAGCATTTACATTTAAGTAAAGTACATAAATGTATATAATGTATAATTATATGGTGACACATTCGTGTATATATTTTATGGCGTAGGTGTAGATATATAGGGCAAGTTAACGATTAAGAGTGAATATGATATATGGGTCCATTTTAATTGTGGCTGTTTATGAGTGTGGCCGTTTTGGTCATTAAGAAAAGTGGCCACTCTGGTTGCCGTTGTTAAAGAGTGTGACTGTTTTAGAGTGTGGACGGTAAGGAGTATAGCCGTTTTGGTTGTGGCTGATGTGTATGGCCTTTTAAGAGTGGCAATTCTGGTTGTGACCGTTAAGGAGTGTAGGCATTTTAGATTGTGGCCGGATTGGATTTGGCCATGGATGTTTAAGAGACTGACCATTAATGCAATGACTGCGGCACTTGTCATTATGACAATTGCTTGGTCACCACTATGCCATACGGGGGTTTTGGACTAACAGTATCCTTCATTCCCTGCACATTTTCATACATAAACAAGAGCTAAAACGTATTTTAATTATATATCCCTGAAAGCAGAGGAATAGACCTTTCCAATGACATCTGAATCATGTCTGTATGACCACAGGTTGCCGTGCAACAATATTGCACAAGTGACGCTAAATCGGTAAAAAAAAAAGCGAGTTTGAGCGGTTTTTTCGCTATCCCCGAGTCTGATCGCCCAGCCATGGGGGGGGGGGGGGTCATGGATGGGACCGTTCCACGCTTCTTATACTCGCTCGCCTGCCTCCCAGGCCTTGTTCAAGGCATACATTTGGCAATTGTCATATGACAAGTGCCGCAGTGATGACCATATTTTTGTATATAACATCCTGCAGTCATTGAGTTAAAGAGTGTAGCCATTTTGTTTGTGAATTTTAAGGACTGTGGCCATTTAGGAGTGTGGCCTTTTTGGTTGTGACCATTAAGGAGTGTAAGGTTTTAAGAGTGTGGCCATTTTGGTAGTCCTAGTTTTAAATAAATGGGCAGTTAGAATATGACAGGGAATGAAAAAGCTGGTCATTCATGTGTGTGTTATGACTCTCCAATTCGCAGTAACTAAAGCCATTCAGTACCGGTGACGTCCTTTTCATTATATTCCAGCAATTATTCATATGATTATATAAAGTTTAGGAAGGGCGGCTACCAATTATAAGGCGACAGACTATCTAAATTTATCCTTTTAGCTACTATATATCCCTCCCAAGCTTCATAACTCTGCTATGGATGTTTGATGGAATTCCACACACTTGTCAACTACTATATCGATGGTTCTTCTGATCCAGTTTTTCCTGCTGAGATAAGCTTACACTCCAACGTAACATAATTACCAGTTAAATTTAATCATTCCGGGCCGTAGGGATTTCAGCTATCCATGGATAGCTGTACATTTTTAGATGAGGTGGTGGGTATTATATGAAAACAGTGGTGTATGGTATTGCGAGTAAATAACAAATACTGTTTATGAGATGGCTTGGGTGTGAAAGGGATCTGTCTTGTGTGGGCCAGTTGGCTCTCTGCAGAACTCCAATTTAGTATGTTCATTTTTCTTACAATTGTATCTTGGTTGCAGGTATATGATAACATGGGTGTATAGTAAGTAGTGTAAGTAACAGATAACGTTTATGAGATGGGTTTGGTGTCAAAAGGATCTGCCTTGTGTGGGCCACTCCCAAACTCCCATTTCATATGGCTTGCATGTGGAAGGGATCTGCCTCATTTGTACCGGTGTGCAAACAAGAAAGAGAGAGAGTTACCATTGACCTCAGGGCCGTATAGGGTGGCAGGCCCAGGCTGAAGCCTCCACGTCTATTCTCAGGAATCTCGCAGAGCCTCCAGACACAGACATACAGACAGACAGAGAGAGAGAGAAAGATTGGCTGTGTAAAGGATCTGCCTCTCGCAACAGTTGTAGATATGTGGAATAGGCTACCGAGTGCTACAATGGGATCAAGAACAACAAAGAGCTTCAAGAGAAAATATGGACGAGATGGGTTGGGTGTGAAAGGGATCTGCCTTTTGTGGGTCACTTGTTTCTGCAGATTCCCAAATTGCATGTGTAAGGGATTTGCCTCATTTGTACCGGTGTGCAAACAAACAAGAGCGAGAGAGGGAGAGACTGGCTGTGCTAGGGATCTGCCGCTATTTGTTTAGTAACAGAGTTATAGATATGTAGAATAGGCTACCGAGTGCTATAGTGGGATCAAGAACAATAGGGTTCCAACATAAAATTAGATAGGACAAGATGGGTTGCGTGTGAAAGGGATCTGCCGTGCTTGGACCAATTGGCTCACTGCAGGCTCCCGTTTCTTTAGTTTTCTTATGTGCTCATGTGTTAGAGAGAGATGGAGAAAGAGAAGCATGGCGAAAGAGAAAAGAATGTCGTAAGCGTAAGAAAGACAGCGATAAATGAGAGAGAGAGAGAGAGTGCGGGATGGGTTGGGTGTGAAAGGAATCTTCGTGTGTGCGCTAATCGGCTCTCTGCAGACCCCCGTTTTCCTATGTTCTCATTTGTGAGAGAGAGAGAGCGCTGCCTAATTTGTACAGGGGTGCAAACAAACGAGCAAAAAAAAGAGTGATTGGCTGTGCAAGGGATTTGCCTCTATTCATTTAGTAACAGAGTTGTAGATATGTGGAATAGGCTACCAAGTGTATTGTGTGGGCCAATTGTCTCTCTGCTGACTCATTTTCTTATGTTCTTATTTTTTACAATAATTATATCTTTGGTTGCAGGTATATGATAACATTGGTGTATAGTAAGTAGTGCAAGTAACATATAAAGCTTATGAGATGAGTTAGGTGTGAAAGGGATCTGCCTTGTGTGCGCCACTTGGCTCTGCTGACTCCCATTTTCATCTTGGTTGCATGTGTAAGGGATTTGCCTAATTTGTACAGGTATGCAAACAAACAAGAGCGAGAAAGAGATTTGGCTGTGTAAGGGATCTGCCTCTATTCATTTGGTAATAGTTGTAGATAATGTGGAATAGGCTACCGAGTGATATAGTGGGATGAATAACAATAGTGCTTCAACATATAGGCAACCAATATTTGCCTATATCTTTTCTGAAACGAAATTTATGTAATTTATAACCATTTGTTCGAGTTCTTGAGTTCTTGCGCTATCACTGAGCTTCAGTACATTTTTCATGTCTCCTTTATTTACCCCACTGAACCACTTGAACACTTCTATCATATCCCCTCTAACTCTGCGTCTTTCTAGGCTTACATTCGTTAGAAAGACGCAGAGTTAGAGGGGATTATGATAGAAGTGTTCAAGTGGTTCAGTGGGGTAAATAAAGGAGACATGAAAAATGTACTGAAGCTCAGTGATAGCGAAAGAACTCTAACAAATGGTTATAAATTAGATAAATTTCGTTTCAGAAAAGATATAGGCAAATATTGGTTTGGTAACAGAGTTGTAGATGGGTGGAATAGGCTACCAAGTGATATAGTGGGATCAAGAACGATAGGGAGCTTTAAGATAAAATTAGATAGGCTTATGGACGAGATGGGTTGGGTGTGAGGGGTGTGGGCCAATCGGCGCTCAGCAGACCCCCGTTATCTTGTGTTAATCTCTGACCGTTTTGGTGGGGTCAGTACTCAAGGTATTAGTGAGTTGGGCCTATAATTGGGGTTGGGTGTGACAGGGATCTGCCTTGTATGGGCCGATCGGCCTTTTGCAGACTCCCATTTTCTTATGTTCTTATGTTCTTATTAAATATGATAGGACGAAATGGGTTGGGTGTGAAAGAGATCTGCCATGTGTGGGCCAATCGACTCTCTGCAGACTCCCGTTTTCTTATGTTCTCATTTGTGTGTGAGAGAGAGGGAGCATGGCGATAGAGAGAATAGGATGTCGTAAATATAATGAAGACAGAGAGAAAGAGAGCGGGATGGGTTGCGTGTGAAAGGAATCTGCCGAGTGTGGGCCAATCGGCTTTCTGCAGACTCCCGTTTACTTATGTTCTCATTTGTGTGTGATAGAGAGAGAGAGAGAGAGAGAGAGAGAGAGGAAGAGTTTATAAGATGGGTTGGGTGTGAAAGGGATCTGCCTTGTGTGGCCCACTGTATTCTCTGCAGGCTCCCATTTTTATCTTGGTTGCACGTGTACGGGATCTGCCTCATTTGTATACCGGTGTGCAAATGAGGGAGAGAGATTAGCTGTGTATTGGATCTGCCTCTCATAACAGAGTTGTAGATATGTGAAATAGGCTACCGAGTGCTTTAGTGAGATCAATAACAACAGAAAGCTTCTAGATAAAATCAGATACGGATATGGATTAGATGGGTTGGGTGTGCAAGGGATCTGCCTTGTGTGGGCCACTTGTCTCACTGCAGGCTCCCATTTTCATCTTAGTTGCATGTGTAAGGGATCTGCCTCATTTGTTCCGGTGTGCAAACAAGCATGAGTGAAAGAGAGAGAGAGATATTGGCTGTGTAAGGGATTTGCCTTTATTCGTTTGGTAACAGAGTTGAACATAATTATGTGGAATAGGCTATACCGAGTGCTATAGTGGGATCAAGAACAATATAGAGCTTCAACAAAACAAAAATAGATAGGACGAGATGGGTTGGGTGTGGAAGGGATCTGCCGTTTGTGGGCCAATCGGCTCTCTGCAGACTCCCGTTTTCATGTTCTAATGTTCTCATTTGTGTGTGTGTGAGAGAGAGAGAGAGAGATAGAGAAAGATTAAATTATAAATCTTGAAAACGCACTCAAAAGTTACTGTTCAAATGAATATAACAAACTCATTAAAATTAAAAACTATCGAAACAACACACTAAACAGAGAGAGAGACCACCATATCACTTTGCGTATGCGACGACTTCTTAACCCTTCCTACCCGGGCTGTCTTACCCAATGACGGTCGCCCCTACCCGGGCGAAATGGCTGAAAAACGTCTAGGCCTAGGCTACCGTATGTATGTTTATTTTCACTGCTAGAACTTTCCCACTCATCTATAATCGTAGTGCGGTTTTCAATCTGTATTTTGGCGTTGAGTAGAGCTCTGTACGTCAAATGGTTCAGTTGTTATGACGATTTCAGTGGAGCCAATATTGCAGAGATGTTGCCAATATGGGGGCTTTTCAGACACTAATTTCGTCTGACGTCAGAACAATAACATTGAAGAGTCTTCTCCTTTTTGTTTTCGGAGGTGCGGTGACGCAACGCTTGGGTTTGTTGACATACGTCGTACGCACGGCGTTCAGACCAAGCTTAATTAGGCTATTAAGCTGCTGCCTTAGGTAAGGCATACCGGGTAGCGGCCCTTCTTTCGAGCTGTCCTTACCTAAGGCAGACCGGGTAGGAAGGGTTAAGGCCGAAATTACCGCGCCAGCAGACTGTCCTGTTTACACAACATGGACACACAGTACACACTCCTCTTCTCTCGTATTTCATCACTTTTTGTCTACGATATTATTTCCGTCTTTTTTACTGTGTATGGCTTAGTTATTGGTGTTCACTCTTCACAGTGGTCGCCTGCTACTTCTGCATGCATATAAAATAGCATGAAAGTGATCAATACGCGCATATGAAGCTATAATATGTATCTCGTATATCGGGGTCTCTTCCCTCCCACTGTCTTGGGAGGGGATGGAGGTGGGTGACTTTGCAGTTCTGCCAGTATTACCGGTACCGCTACATTACCGCTAGATGTAGAGGTATTTACTTCAATCTAGCAGATTTTGTTTTATATCTAGAGACATTTATAGACATTCTAGTCATATTACATTGTAAAATTTGCAAAACAAACAAACCATATCTTTTTAAGAGATTGCGGCATTATTCTAGCATTGTTTGACTATGTAGCAACATGCTAGCGATTTTTAAGAAAGTATCTAGCGGTATTTTGTGGTAACACTTAGCCGGGTATCGGCTGAAGTTGGTTCTCGTTTCCCTATTCCCTATTTCTTATTCGGTACTGTAATAACACTCCCTAGGCGATATTATCAATATGCATTGACTTGCACCAATTATACTGTATACATCTCATTATAATGAGTATTCATTAAAATATCCAACGGTATCATTAGATCCATTATAATAACTTTAAAGTGTTATTATTTCAAATAAGGAATAGGGAAACGGGAACCAACTTCAGCTTAAGGTAAGGTTGAGGGAGGAGGGTTAAAATACGAGTCACACAGGCAATTGTCAAAACTTTGAAGGTCCAGATCATTGTTATTAAAGTAAGCATTTGGTAAAGTGAGGAATTGTTAAAAACTTTAGCCAATACTCTGCTATTCACCAAAAATAAATTTGAATTATCATTATTATTTGGTAGGGTAGGTATGTATAGGTAGGTTGGCTAAATAATTGGTGGAATTCGTAGGGACTCGAACTATTTTGAGAGAGTTGAATTTAATAAAATATATGGATCTGAATGATGAATCAGAATATTATTAAGTAAAGCTAGGGGATGCAGGGAAACCTCAACTGAAGACTGAAAACGTTGTGTGGGTACCGAGTACGGTATTAAAGTAATATAAGAATAGACAGTTTTCAATGCTGCGGCCAAATTATTCCACCAATTTATATTATTTTGGTACCAAAACGTTCGGAATTGCGAGCTTCACCCAACGACGCAAACATGGCTTTGATCATCCGACTAGTTTTCAAGACATGGATTTTTAGTGTATTTCGATTTTTGTTCAAGATTGCCAAAAAAAAAACAAGTGTAAAGCAAAACCTTTTCCATAACATTTGCGGAGCATTAGTAGTGGAGTCAATATACCAAAGGCCAATCATTTTCTATGAGTGGGAGAGACAGTATTTAAGTTTAAAAACATTCGGGAAAACGGCTGCCACGGACCTGTTTGGCCGCCATTTTGGATGTTTTACATATCAAAAGTTGCCCAATACAGAAACGCACCTTGTGTAACAGTTTGGTCGCGATCCGAAAAGCGGTTCCGGAGTTATTGCGTAAAAACCGGTGTGGAAAAATAATTTCGCAGAATAAGAAGATTTAATGATTACAATAGGGGTTCCCCGCTAGGGCTCGAACCCCTAATAATGATGATAGTAATAATAATAATAATAACAAAAACGACGATGTTTGTGTGTGTGCGTTTGTGTTATATATGAATATTCATGTATACATATGTATATAATACTGTAAGCATATCACAATTACACGTGAGCTGTTGAATGCTTTTTACTCTCAGCCTGGCTTGAACCACCAACAGTCAGGACGAATGTCCATGCTTTACTCACGCTGTGGCAAGAGTTGATTGCAGCATGGATACTCGTCCTTACTTTTGGTGGTTCGAGTCCGGCTGAGAGTAAAAGAAAACAAATGAATACAAAACAATATATATATATATATATGTTTCTAATCTCTCAGTGGGGTTCGAACCGCCGACCGTCAGAACGATAGACGACGCTTTAATCAACTACACCACGGCAGTCTAAAAGACACTCAAGCCTCTATCTTGACTGCCGTGGTGTAGCATTAAAGCGTCGGCTATCGTCCTGACGGTCGGCGGTTCGAACCCCACTGAGAGATTAGAAACATTTAGTGGCTCACGTGTATTTGTGATATATATATATATATATGGACAGTTGTGGACAGTAATTTATGGACATATTTTTTTGGGGGGGTAGGGGTGGGGGGGTGGGGGATTGGGGGAGCAGAATTGTGATGTGGTGCCGAACTGTTTCGGTAAACTATTTGGGTCAAGGAGATTGGATCCCTGGGATTCGCTGACTAGTGCTCACTCTCTTGTTTTTGTCCTCGGGATCTGTTTGGATGTTCCTGGCTGTGACTGTCAATGTCTGTGTGTATGATTGTTTGGGTATGCATGTGTGCGTCGTCATGTAAGTAGAGTATGTATATAGATATGTGTTAAATGTGTGTTTGAGTAAGCATGTATATAAGTACTTATATAAGTATTTATGTAAGTATTTGTATAAATATATGTATATACCTGTATGTGTTTTTGGGTATGTATGCATGTCTCTTTTGTAAGAGTATGTATATGTTTGTGTTTTTGTGTGTATTTGGCGATTTACTGTATGTACGTTTCTTTATATATGCATATATTTATGTGGGTATGTCTGTATGCATACACATTTTGAGTTTATGAAGGCCTTTGTGTATGAATTTGTGTGTATGCTGTTTTTGTCTAATGTTATTTGTATGGTATATTTTCTATTGTTGTTTTCTATGTACACGTTATTTTTACTACTAATAGTGTATTTGAAAAAGGAGTATTCAAGGACATATAATACAGATCAGATCAGATGAAGGTATTGAGGGATAAGCCTTTTACAACGGCACCTCGTATCTACATTCTACTTTTCCAATTTTTTTCTGAAGTGTTGAGAGGGGAGAAGGGGTGTTGGAGAGAGAGGAAGCTGTTGTAGTGGCTTTGTTATTTTCTGGGTAACAAATTAAGAGATTGACTATATTTCGTCGAAATCCACTCTTACATTTTCGAGATAATTTGCGAAAATACTCACAGAGATACACATGAGTGGAAACAATACCTTGCCCTTCACACCTACGGTGAACTGCAGGGTAACAGGATCTCACCAGTAGTAGTACGTTACTGAAAACTTCAAATGCCATAAAAGCAAGTCTTAACAAAGAATCAACTTGGACAGCCAGAAGTTGGTCAGGCAGTCGGTAAACTGAGAGGTAACAGCAGGATTGAGAGAGAGAGAGAGAGAGAGAGTGAGAGTGAGTTAGAGTGATACCGAAAATGTGAGTGAGATTCTATGCCGATAACAATATCAGGAGTATAAGTAGACGAATGCAAATTTCCAAAGCAGCCGCAAAATACACATTTAATGAAGATATTCAGTGTATAAAAACTAAGTTCTCAGTAGCCATCATCGTAAAATGCAGCATAGTTTACATACAATATCCATAATACTGTATATTCATATGAACATTAAAAGTCGGCCATATACTGTATAACATCAGAATTGCAGCATGGCTTCCAATCATGTCTATATTATCCTGCCACTAGTATCTTAAATTTCAGTTAAGTTAATTTTATAGTGATATAAGCCAAATGCATCGGCTGCATTCAACGAAGTGTACTAAACATAAAAACCTCGAAACTGATGACATGTTTGCTAGAAAAATGTTCTGTGAGCTGTGCACTGAAATAATTGTGTTCAAATGTAATGATATTTATAAATACAATAAAGCGTTTTAATCTTTAAATATGGTATAATATCTATAAATACTATTAACCCACCCAGTACAGGAGTCCTTTTAATAGGATGCTTGGATAAGTGCGATGCCAACTGAGCGTCTTAATACAAGGATACTGTTATTTACACCGGTTTAAACAGTTCATGGTTTAACATTTGTTTAACCAAAGTGTATGCAGCAACACCATGCACTAACTAGGCGGTAGCTTCAGTCCTTATCAACCTGCCAAGATAGATACACAGCCATCTATATGTTCCGCCTCGTCTGAACCGATGCACCTGCAAATGACACAACACATCATGTGAGGGCAGAAAACCTCAGTAATTCTGCCACTGGACCTGAACTTGTGGTATAAGAAGATGAAAGTGATATATCGAAAATAAGTATTGGTGAAACTGGAAAGGTGGGTGATAGTTAACCCTTATTTAGCGGGCTAGGCGGTATATTTGACCGTGCCGCACAGCGTTTTTTTTTTTTACCATAAACGGGGTTGTTTCCGTGCTCTTTTTCATGGATAAACAAGACCCAGAGCGTAATACAATTATGTATCCCTGAAAGGGCATAAATTGAGCTTTCCAATGACAGCCGAACCATCCTTCTACGATCACTGGTTGTCTTGCAACGATCGTGCATCCGAAGGGCAAAATCGCTAAAATACGGTAATTTCTTTATATAATTACGTATGTAGCGAGGGAGTGAGGGTGGATGTAAGTGGAATAAATATCAGTAGGTCCACGGCGGCCGTGGCGAGCGGTCATGACGTAACCCATGCTCCTCCAGTCACTCGTCTCTCTCTCAGAGCCAATATTGCGCCAAAATTGCACTCGGACTTAAGGCGGGCCCCGCCACATAGTCCAAATGTTTCGATTCGGACTTAAGTCGGGCTCCGATCTTTAAGGGTTAAGATGCGGTGAATGAAGTCAAGATATTTGAGGGCTTTCACGAGCTTCTTGGGGAACCTTTGGGCAGTGTTTTGGGCAGATCCTTGTAAAAGTGATAATGAAGGTGCTGGTAAAATGATTAAGGAGGTTAGTGAATTTTTAAACATACATGAAAGTGCGAGTGCAAGCGCGGCTCACATGGCATTAAAAATCGGGCATTAGTTTTATATAAAAAAAAAACTTATAGACAGTACTACAAAGAAGGCATGAGAGGAGGTGGAAAAATACAGAGGAAATTATTGTGATTATGAGGATAGCAAGAGTAAGCAACCACGTGTGCATACTTTGTTCTCGAATATGGATCCGGGAGCCTCCTGTGTACAAGCGGAATTGTCCCGCATCCCCCACCAACACTCCCCACAACCCTCAACCAGTGCCTCACAGCCCTCAATTTGCAGTCATTGAGCCCTATTTCAGAGGAAGACCTGCAAAACTGATCGCCACCCTCCGAGTCAAGACACCCACTCATGCATCCCAGTAGCCACACCCTCTCGCCACCCACGTTAGCCCCATCCACGCCTGAAGTGGACACATCAGCTGAGGAGGACGTGGATAACCCAGGACTCTTTTAGCACAAAATGGAGTCCCCTAGCGAGGCAAAGGACCAAGTAGAGGCCCCCCCCCACCTCCCTCACGGCTGTGGTCGACCTGCTGGCCATTGGTGTGGGTGTGTACAGCTCAGCCCGCACCTGATGATCAGTGTGGGCGTGGGCGTGTGGCTGGTGGAGGGTGATCACTTGATGTGTTTGCATGGACAGAGGAAAGCGACTTTGTCCCTGATGTCCCTGTACTTGAAGAGGTACAGGAACCATCAAAGATCGGTCCAATCTTTCCCTGTGGCCTAGTGCTTGGTTCACACATATACAAATTAACGTCCCGTCAGTCCCCGACCCCTTAATTCGCCGCGCCTAAGCGGCGTCTTTTTTGTACATGCATAAAATGGTCCGCGTGGCTCGGGTCAACTGCCAGAAAACGTGTTATGTCGGGACACCCACGGGAACAGTCGTCGTCTAGACGCCGACTAACGGGATGAGAAAGGCGGCAAAAAACCGTTGGAATGGTCATCGTGGCCACATGGGGCCACCGGATTGATGCCGTCCTGCCTATTTTCTTGGTTGGGGATGGACGGGACGTTAATTCGTGCATGTGTGAACCGAGCTTAACTTGTGTGTTGGGACCTCTTCTTGGCCTTCTTCGATAAGGAGGTCAAGGGGCACATTGCTGAGGAAACGAATTGTCAGCATTGCAATCCTCCCAAACTTCTTTGACCGAAAGATGAATATTCATATGCAATGCTGGCGAGTGTTCGAGTGTGGCAGAGTTGTGTATTTTGTATAGCCATACTCATGTTCCATATTAAAAACACTTTCTGGCATAGTTTTGGGTCACCAGCAATCTCATCATCCCTACCTTCAGCAAGTTCATGGCCCGTGATCGACATTTTGAGATCCACTCCTGTCTTCACCTGGTGACCAACACAAATATCCACCTACCAGATCCGCTTTGGAAAATAAGGACCTTCAACGACATGATGCATCACTGCTCCAATTCCTTTGTGAAACCCTTCCAGAAAGTGTTGATAGACGAAGCTTCACTTCCTGCAGTACATCCCATCTAAATACATTGTTTTGGGTCAGGTGAAGTCAGGTGAAGGTATTGAGGGATAAGCCTTTACATCGGCACCTCATAGCTACTTTCTACTTTTTGAAGAGCGTATAGAGGGGAGAAGGGGTGTTGGAGAGAGAGGAAGCTGTTGGAGTGGCTTTGTTATGTGCATTATTAGTCTGTATATGTCGTCGAGGTGTCCCCGGACTGGGTGCGAGCATGTGAAACACGCTAGGACGTACTAACACTCCCACTAAATGTCCGCCTTGGCTGGGATTGAACCCAGATCAAGCAGATTCACATGTGAGCGTGCTCTCCACTCGACCGCCGCAGCTCTGGGATCAAACTGTTCGTGCTATGGGACTGCAACGCCAGTTATGTGCTCGATTTCATTGTCTACAGTGGGAAAGAGTGGAACACTGTGACAAGATGTGATATAGGCTTCATTGGTGTAGTTCTGAAGAGTATAATGGACTGGTACTTCGAGAAGAACCACATACTGAACACACAAAATTATTATACTTTTCCCATGCTCACCAAATTCCAGTATGAGCACAACACTGGTACTGTAAGCACAATCAGAGTCAAGAGGAGGGGCATCCCAGTATTTCCTACAAATACCAAGAAGAAGGACATCTGCAAACATTTGTGCCTCATGCTTGCCATCCACTAGAACGACTAGCATAAGTTCTACCTCCTCACCACCGTATACAAGGGCAAGATGGTGGACTCGGGAAAAGTCGACCATGCTACACTAGGAAAAAGCCAACCAGGGTCAAGCCAGGTGCACTGCTCTCTATGTGCATGCCACATGAGGAAGCACTAGCTCACCTTCGACATTCCCACTTGCCCAGGGGGTCCGAAGAGTACAAAGGAGTACAAAGGAAATCAAGCAACAACAGATCTAGTGACCCTTCTAGGCTGCTTGTCCTCCAAAACACTGAGGATCAAGTGTCCAAACAGTGGTTTAGAGTGGGTAAGAGAACATTGGAAAGGGAACTACTGCCCTGGAACTAATGTCCATGGCAGGATTAGGAAGTTAGTATGGGACAGATGGGTTAGTAACTGAAGGGGGATAAAATTAAGTTATTCATTTACAAACGCAGACAGTCGCGGGTTTGATGCGAGATATTTGTCTAAGCGAAGTTTAAATGAATCAACGGTGCTGCAGTCTATAGCGTCTCGGGGAAGCCCATTCCACAAGTTGACAACTGGATTGAAGAAGAAATTCTTAGATTCGTGTGAGTTAAAAGATTTACCAATAATTTTGCAACCGTTTCCCCGCGTGTAATTAGATTGGTCGATTGTGAAGTACTTACTACAGTTCATATTGTCGATGCCTTTGATGACTTTGAACACTTGAATTAAGTCGCCTCTTTATGTGCGCTGGGTTAAAGGCAATAGATTTAACTATCTAAAACGCTCCTTGTATGGTTTGTTCTTTAGGCTAGGTATCATTTTGGTAACTCTACGTTGAACTCGTTCTAGCTTGTCTATATCTTTTTGGTAATAAGGGCACCAGGATTGAACGCAGTATTCCAGAAGAGGGCGGACTAAGGAATTGTAAAGGGTTAGGATAACGTCTATGGATTTATGTTCAAACGACCTGCCTATAAAGCCAATTATTTTGTTTGCCTTCTTAACAACTACTGAACATTGTTGACTCGGTTTTAGATTACTCGATATCGTTACTCTCAGATCGGTTTCTCTGTTTACATTCTTAAACCATTGAGGCCTAGCGCCGCACGTGATGCGTCGGCAGTTTTTGATCACCAACTCCCAGCGACGCATCACGTGCGTCCGGCATATTAAAATCAGTTACGTGGCTCGTAAGGTAGGAAATGGCGGGAGAATAGGAGGGGGAGGTACCATAGTGTGTGGGCGAGCCGGGCCGGTAAGTGTGAGCGGGCCAAGACAGCCGCGCGGCCGGTGGTGGTGGGCTTAGTGGGGATACTTTACACCCTTAGTTCACCGCCAATTTGAACCTTCATTAATCCGGTCGTATGGGAGCTAGAGGGTTGAGATTTATGTGAGACACTCCTTAGGATGTATGCCGTACAATGCCATACTCAGTTTTCACCCTATTGCTCCTGGGCGGGTGGCCATGCGGGGGAGACGAGCTTTCGACCCCCGCCCCCCAAATGACTGAGGTGATTTTTGTTTTATATTTTTCTTCATTTCTCACCATTCTCTTCCATTTTGGCTCAACACATTTTTTGAGGCTCCCCCCCCCCAAAAAAAAAAAACAATATCAGAGGTGAGTTTTTTTTTTTTTTTTTTTTCATTTCTCACCCTTGTCTTCCATTTTAGCAAACAAAAACAAAAAGTGAAAATGGCTTGGGACTGGGGTGAACAAAATATTATAACTAGCCGGGGCTCAGCGGGTTAAGATGAGTGCCATTCATCGAATAATTTGCTTTCTCATTTTGGTATCCGATATGTAGTATTTTACATTTATTCGCATTTGTGACGCTCACTGCTTCCCCCAGAACCGCATGGCTTACTCGCTAGGAATCGCCAGGGCAGAGAATATAGCTACAGTCTACCTATCATTGTGTAATTTCCTTCTCGAGAAAGCTTGTGTTGCAGACAGTTCAGAACTGTTCTTTATTTTTGTCTGTCACAATCCTTTCTATTTTATTTAGTCAATTGAAAGTATTGTGTTAAGTAGTTGAATGATGGGAAGGCGAGCGGGAGAGGGAGAGAGAGAGAGACAAGGTGGTGTGACTTGGTAGTGAGTGCGGCGCGTGGCTGGCCCCCTTACATAGGCCTCGCGGGATTCGTTGCCTCCTGCCTAACACTGCTTACTGGGCGACTGTCGCGCGCCCTCGTGCAATTCTTGCGAACTGGGACTCCAGCCAGGTGGTCCATGGGAATATCCTTGTCAGATCCTTCCCAGACAGCATACTCTAAGGATCTCCCATGAAGTGTCCCACACTCTTGTCTTAGAATCTTTCTCTCCTACTGCCCCTATCATTTCCACTACTTCCTCACCTTTCATTAATATCAATTCCCCTCTGGTTCTCTGCATCCACACCTTGAATTGGTGGCCAGACTGTATTATATGCTGGATCTCACATTTCTTATGTACTAGATTAAGGTTGAAGATATTCATTGTCTTTTTGGGAGATTGTATTGCTCAGACTGTCTCCATCAATCACTAATGTTTCTACAGGGTTAAATAATGCTAGACTAGGGATCAGGTACCTTGCTGTTGGTGTTTTCAATGTGTGTAGGCTACTTTTGAGCTACACGACACTACGGATTCTGTGGGTTACCTGGGTGGATCTTTTGTCTGTGTACCTTGGAGTTTAGACTGTGTAGTGCATGAGGGCTGCTTGCCTAATCCACCCAACACTATTCTAACTCTATTTGCTTTTACTTTTGAGGGTCGCCAGGAGGATACCCGATACTTGTGATTGAGAATCCTCAAGAGAGCACCCCTTCATATTAACGTAATCAGGCCGCACAGACCCAAGGTCCACACTAGGCTAGGAGCTGCCTTGCTCCACCAGAATTCTGTACGTTTGCGCATCCCAGCTAGACTTTATTAACCCGGGTAGACATTAGCTGGATTAGATCATATACTCTTTTATGCATACCCATTATTTTTACACAAGCATTTTGAGGTTTAGGTTGCTGTAGAGAGACACAACCAGCATAGACCGGTTTTGTTAATAGGAGTACTACTTTTTCGTGGCGAGCATTATTACTGTTGCACCGCTTATAATATTCTTGTGTCCAATAACATTATATGTCCAGCCTTTTTGTGTATTTAGCCTACACGTGCATTGTCCTGCCTCCTGCTATTTTGTGGTTCCATTTCCGATACGTTCTTCTTAGTAGCATCCGACATTATTCAGAAGATTTCTTGTTCGGTGCTTGAGGACTTTACAACACTTTATTTCATAAAGGAGTGACAGATATTATTGATTAAAGTAACGTTAAGTAAACCTTCTTGTTTGCATTAAATCACTCTTGTGATTTAATTAAGTTAACTATCTTTTCCTTGTGTACCATAACTAAGCAACCATATGTTATAGGTAATAGGCTGTTCAGAGAACATCAGCATATAGTAGAAGCACATAGATACTGAGAGTTAAGATACCCCGCTATCGCAGATATAACTCTGGAGGGTATATGTGTTCTTTGTTCGACGGGATTATATATCAGGGGTTGGATCTAGCGTTTCCGTTGTTGCATTTATGCCAGTCTAGTCCAATGTATAAGAGCCACTGATTTATACGAGACCCGATCGTAACAAATGGCGACCTAGCTCAGGATTTGGTGAACTGACATATAATTGCAGGTTATTGTGCAGATTTTTCTCACAGTTTAGGCAGTGAACATTTGTTGATTTTGTGGAATATTTTTTGAGGACATGCAAGAATTATTTTTTTAGCAAAGTAATATAGCACTTAAGCTGTCTTCGAGATTTTTTTATTGTGAATATTGTGGTATAAGAGTTTGGGGTACTTCTTATTTGTGTATCAAAGTGAAAAATCTTCAGTGAGCATCATGTCTTATAGCGGATCAGTGCAGGATGAAGACACAGTACGTGATGTAGAAGCTGAGGAGCAGCAGCATGGGCAGGTTGTTAACTTGGTGAACAGTGAGGAGGATGCAAGGAATTTTTTACAATGGCCTGTTACTTCCGACCGGTTGGTGGGTATGAATCGGTACGGTCTCCAGTGCTTAGCCGCAGCTATCGGTCATGTATGTACTAGTGGCATGACCATGGATGACCTGATGATGTGTGTGCTGGGTGGGGTGACTGGCGTACGAGGTAGGGTGAGTGCTCAGAGCCCTTTGGCCGAGCTTCCCCTTAACTCGACTCCCAATCCTCCTATTGGAGTACGGACCCTGAGCACGCTTCCGCAGGTGGGTAGTGACTGGCAGGGTGGTTTGCCCCTGGGGAGATCACCGGGTATTTCTAACATCATTACATCTCCTCCTCCTCCTCAAGGTTTGACCCCGGAGATGCTCTTTCAGCTCGAGATTGCAAAGATGCAACATCAGAGTCAACAGCAGATAGAGCTAGCTAAGATAGAAGAGAGAAAAGAGCTGGCTAGGATGCAGCAACAGACGAGGGAAGCTGAGCTTAGGACTGAACTAGAATCTACAAGATACTGTGCCGACATGGATTTAGAGAAGTCTCGTGTTGAGACGACGGGACAGCGACTCGGTACTGGAAACCGTGCGCATGATCAGTCTCTGTCGCACCTTCTCAAACTGGTCCCTGTATTTGACGAGTCTGGTGTCACAGAGTTTTTCAATAGATTTGAGAAGAAGTGCCGGGAGCATCAGTGGCCTGAAGTTAAGTGGGCGGCCCTTGTGTCCTCTAGACTCGTAGGTAAGGGGCTCAAGGCTTACGATGCACTGCCTTTGGAGTCCTGCGTTGTTTATGAGGAGCTCAAGGAGGCTGTCCTGCGGGCATACAAGCTACAACCCGAGACATATAGGTTAAAGTTCCGTGATGTGACTAAGGGGCGAGACAGTACCTTCTTGGAGCACGCCCGGGACCTGTCCGACGGTATGGGAAACTGGCTCAGATCAGAGAAGACAACTACGTTTGATGAGATGAAACAGTTGATGCTTCTAGAGCAGTTTTATAAGTGTACGGGCGGCGACTTGACTTTAAACCTTAAAGAGAAGAACCCAAGAACTCTCGTAGAAGCAGCAGAGATGGCTGATTTTCGGTTGTCACTAATTCGGGGGTGCGGCTCTGCACAGAGAAACGATGTAGGCGTTAAGGAGCGTTACCCTCCCCCTCCCCGGAATATGGACACACATAAATTTAAAAGCAATGACACCAAGACTGATCACAAACCTAGCACCGCCCCGTTTAAGAAGGGTCAGGGGACTTTTACACCTCAGTATAAGTCCAAGGGGAAAGTTGAGTGTTATCACTGTCACAAAGAGGGGCACATGGCAAAAGCTTGTCCGAGCAGACCTCCCACGGCGGCTGTGTCATTGGCTTGCAGCATTGGGGTGTTCCAGAAGTCTTCTGTGTTTGCTGGAGGCATAAGATCAGAGGATGGAGCACCGCCAGTGAAGAAGGATCCGGAAGGCTCGAACCCTGTCCGCGATGCCTTTTGCGACCATAGAGGGCATGGCTGCGTGAAGTGGGGGGGGGGGGGGGGGGGGGGCAAGAAGCACGGGGTACAGCTTTTGCGTGACACAGGTGCCTCTCAGACACTCTTGAAGAATTTCACTGGTAGACCCATAAACGCGGCGTGGGTAGTTGTGGTGCAGGGAGTTAATGCAACTAGGTCATACCCGCTTGTTAGAATGGAGCTTGAAGTTGACGGTGTGACTCGCGAACTGGATGTGGGAATCGTGGAGAAATTGCCTGTTGGGGGCGTCGACCTCCTTCTCGACAATGACTTTGCGGTGCCTGCTTCTAAGGTTTCACTCTTAGTTGTTGCCGAGGAGCCGGCCGACGTGAGTAGGGAGGAACAGGAGTGGGTTGAGAAGTGTCAGGTGCAACCAATGGCGTGTGTTGTAACCAGATCTCTCGCAACCAGGGAGTCACAGCCTAACCAACAGTCTTCAAATAAGCGGAGGAACGGTCACGAGAAGGTGTTGAAAGCTGATACGGTGGAGAGTCTAGTACCAGCAGCGCTTCTCGGGGACTCAGTATTAGCACCGTTATTAGAGTCTGGAGAAGCACCACCACCTGTCACTGAGAGTGTAGAGGCAGGGCTTAAAGAGACTCAGAGGCAGCAACGGTATACACGGAGAGAGCAACGGGATGCAAAGTTCGATGTTGGGGGAGGGCATGAGTTGTTTCGCAAACACTTAGACAGGCTAGCTCCCTCAGATATTCGCAAATTGCAGCTAGAAGACCCGGAGGTTCTAAAGTGTAGTAACGGTGCTGTCGAACTCGGAGAGGTACCTGGGGAGAGTTTGGGGTTTAGCCCTAATGAGCTTGTGTTTGGACACCGCGTCAGAGGGCCTCTCCACATGGTAAAGGAGATATGGGAAGGCACCGCTAAACCATGTTCTATGCTTAAGTACGTCCTTGAGAGTAGAGAACGAATGTTGCGTAGTCTGGAGTTGGCTGGCTGCAATCTGGTAGGCTCTCAGGCCCTCATGAAGGACAGGTACGACCACAAGGTGAAACTCAGGGAGCTTCACGTGGGTCAGGAGGTGTTGATACTACTCCCTCTTGTGGGTCACCCCTTATCCACAAAGTACGCTGGTCCTTATAGGGTAGCAGAGAAGCTCTCGGACTTAGATTACCTGGTGGCCACTCCAGACAGGCGTAAGAGGAATCAGTTATGTCATGTCAACCTGATGAAGGAGTATGTGAGGTGCCCACCTGAGACTCTCACTGTTCCCGTGATGACTTTCAGCAGTCAAGGTGGAGAAGGAGAACGGGACAGTCATGCGCAGGTGGATGACAACTGGAATTATCATGTTTCTGCAGATCAGTGGGCGGGAAACACGAGACAGGCGGCTCATGAGGCTTTGCAACACCTACCTGAGCAACAGCGTGTGGCTGTCGAGCGCCTATTCGGTTTATACCCTACTGTATTTGCGGAACACCCAGGCCTCACTACTCATGAGGTGCACGACGTTGACGTCGGAGACCACCCACCCTTCAAATCAGTGCCCTATAGGGTGCCCCCTATTAAACTTCCGGCCCTCCGGGCGGAGTTGGAGTATATGTTGCAACAGGGACTGATCGAGAAGGGGGCGGTAAAGTGCCGTAACGCTGCAACCTAAGCCGGATGGCAAGGTGCGCTTCTGTGTTAATTACCGCAGGCTAAACGGCTTGACTCCCACCAACCCATATCCTCTTTCCCGGGTCGATGACTGTGTAGACAAGATTGGCAGGGCCAAGTTCTTGACCAAGTTGGACCTGGTAAAAGGTTACTGGCAGGTGCCTTTGTCTGAACGGGCGAAAGAGGTGTGTGGTTTTGTGGTGGATGGTGCTACATATCGTTGTAATATCATGCCGTACGGTCTAAAGAACGCACCAGCGACCTTCCAAAGCTTGATGAACGAGTTGGTGGCTGACATTCCGAACTGTACCGTGTAGTCTACCTGGACGACGTCATTATCTATGATGACGATTTCAAGAGCCACTGTGAACATGTAGAATCCCTATTTAAGAAATTAAGCGAGGCAAACTTGGCGTTCAACCTGGGAAAGTGTGATTTTGTGCGGGCTACCGTGCAGTATCTGGGGTTCATGGTGGTTTGGGCCAGGTGTGCCCCCCACAGAACAAGATATTGGCTATTAACCACTTCCCCAGGCCGTCCACCAAGAAGCAGATCATGAGGTTTTTGGGCATGATTGGTTACTACCGCCGCTTTATAAAGGGCTATTCTACTGTGCTGGCTCCTCTGACGGACCTATTGGCCAAAGATAGAAAGTTTAAGTGGGCGCCTGAGTGTGAGAGGGCTTTTTTGCTAGTAAAACACCTGTTGTGTACTCACCCAATCCTCAGGGCCCCGGACTTTAGCCGACCATTCCAGCTGGCAACTGATGCCAGTGGTGTGGGGGCTGGTGCCGTTCTGATGCAATCAGACGAAGATGGGCTGGAGCACCCAGTCAGTTTCTTCTCAAAAAAGTTCAACTCGGCGCAGAAGAACTATTCAGTAGTTGAGAAGGAACTGCTGGCGATTGTGCTAGCGCTCAGGCACTTTGAGGTGTATGTTCCAGCCTATGGACCAGTTGTGGTGATCTACACCGACCATCACCCCCTCAAGTTCCTGAATCAATTCCATAACCGGAATATGAGGCTGACCAGGTGGTCATTAATGTTGCAGGAATACAACCAAGACATACGCCATATTGCCGGTTCTGAGAATGTGATTGCAGATTGCTTATCGAGGGTGGAAGACCCGGGGTAGATCATCACAAGGGTAGCCTCCTACTTTGGTTTGATTAGTATGTTTACATCTGGTGCTTGTTGGCTCGCGTGTGTAGCCCAGCGTATTGGGTCGTAAAGTAGGAGTTGCTGTGTTGGTATAGAAGTAAAAACTAGGCTTGCCCCTGTAGTGCAGCCGCCATAAACATATTAAAAATATAAAAATCCTATAAAAACTCTTTCTTTGATAGTTAAATTTTGTTTAAGTATGTTATAGCAGAAATTCTGAGTTGTACTCCTCTCAGAAGGCTGGGCTAGTGAAGCTCGCTCTTATGAGCATAACTATGTAATTTAATCTATTGTGTTGGGAAGGGTTGTTAATTTGTATAATGTGTTATTATGATGAGATCTGTGCTTTACATTTCATTGTCACTGGGTGGCTAGGAGTGGCGAATTTTGTATGGGTTCTGCGTGTCAGATTTAGAGCTCATAGTTGGAGCCTCTTAAAAATCTTGGGTGTGGTGTGACTCTCACCGCTTCCCCCAGAACCTCATGGCTTACTCGCTAGGACTCGCCAGGGCAGAGAATATAGCTACAGTCTACCTATCATTGTGTAATTTCCTTCTCGAGAAAGCTTGTGTTGCAGACAGTTCAGAACTGTTCTTTATTTTTGTCTGTCACAATCCTTTCTATTTTATTTAGTCAATTGAAAGTATTGTGTTAAGTAGTTGAATGATGGGAAGGCGAGCGGGAGAGGGAGAGAAAGAGAGGCAAGGTGGTGTGACTTGGTAGTGAGTGTGGCGCGTGGCTGGCCCCTTTACATAGGCCTCGCGGGATTCGTTGCCTCCTGCCTAACACTGCCTACTACGCGGCTGCTTACTGGGCGACTGTCGCGCGCCCTCGTGCCATTCTTGCGAACTGGAACTCCAGCCAGGAGGTCCATGGGAATATCCTTGTCAGATCCTTCCCAGACAGCATACTCTAAGCATCTCCCATGAAGTGTCCCACACTCTTGTCTTAGAATCTTTCTCTCCTACTGCCTCTATCATTTCCACTACTTCCTCACCTTTCATTAATATCAATTCCCCTCTGGTTCTCTGCATCCACACCTTGAATTGGTGGCCAGACTGTATTATATGCTGGATCTCACATTTCTTATGTACTAGATTAAGGTTGAAGATAGTCATTGTCTTTTTGGGAGATTGTATTGCTCAGACTGTCTCCATCAATCACTAATGTTTCTACAGGGTTAAATAATGCTAGACTAGGGATCAGGTACCTTGCTGTTGGTGTTTTCAATGTGTGTAGGCTACTTTTGAGCTACACGACACTACGGATTCTGTGGGTTACCTGGGTGGATCTTTTGTCTGTGTACCTTGGAGTTTAGACTGTGTAGTGCGTGAGGGCTGCTTGCCTAACCCACCCAACACTGTTCTAACTCTATTTGCTTTTACTTTTGAGGGTCGCGAGGAGGATACTCGATACTTGTGATCGAGAATCCTCAAGAGAGCACCCCTTCATATTAACGTAATCAGGCCGCACAGACCCAAGGTCCACACTAGGCTAGGAGCTGCCTTGCTCCACCAGAATTCTGTACCTTTGCGCATCCCAGCTAGACTTTATTAACCCGGGTAGACATTAGCTGGATTAAATCATATACTCTTTTATGCATACCCATTATTTTTACACAAGCATTTTGAGGTCTAGGTTGCTGTAGAGAGACACAACCAGCATAGACCGGTTTTGTTAATAGGAGTACTACTTTTTCGTGGCGAGCATTATTACTGTTGCACCGCTTATAATATTCTTGTGTCCAATAACATTATATGTCCAGCCTTTTTGTGTATTTAGCCTACACGTGCATTGTCCTGCCTCCTGCTATTTTGTGGTTCCATTTCCGATACGTTCTTCTTAGTAGCATCCGACATTATTCAGAAGATTCCTTGTTCGGTGCTTGAGGACTTTACAACACTTTCTTTCATAAAGGAGTGACAGATATTATTGATTAAAGTAACGTTAAGTAAACCTTCTTCTTGTTTGCATTAGATCACTCTTGTGATTTAATTAAGTTAACTATCTTTTCCTTGTGTACCATAACTAAGCAACCATATGTTATAGGTAATAGGCTGTTTCAGAGAACATCAGCCTATAGTAGAAGCACATAGATACTGAGAGTTAAGATACCCCGCTATCGCAGATATAACTCTGGAGGGTATATGTGTTCTTTGTTCGACGGGATTATATATTAGGGGTTGGATCTAGCGTTTCCGTTGTTGCATTTATGCCAGTCTAGTCCAATGTATAAGAGCCACTGATTTATATGAGACTTGATCGTAACACATTGAAACTCATTTGCCAAATTTGGGCCCAACATGACAACTTATCTAGATTGTGTTGCATATCGTCAACTTGTTCTTTTGAGAGTACGCTATTTGCAATTTTGGTATCGTTAGCAAATTTTGAGATTGTACAGGTGAGATCCTCATCTATGTCGTTTATGTAAATTAGAAGGATAATTGGTCCTAGTACCGATCCCTGGGGTACCCCGCTACTTACATTGGTCCATTTAGATGCCTTACCGTTTATGACTACTCTTTTGCTTTCTGTCGCTGAGGCAATTTTCTATCCATTTCAACACACCGTGTTGTATTCCATGCGCTTTTAGTTTTAGCAGTAAACGTTTGTGGGGAACTTTGTCAAAGGCCTTTTGAAAATCAAGGTATATATATAATATTTACAGCTTTACTCTCATCGTAGAGGTTGAGGATATCGTGGAAGAAGTCTAAGAGGTTTGTTAAAACCCTTATTTAGCGGGCTAGGTGGTCTATTTGACCGTAGCGCCCAGCGGGGTGTTTTTACCCTAAATAGGGTTATTTACGTGATCATTTTCATGCCTAAATAAGACCCAGAGCGTAAAACAAGAATCTATCCCTGAAAGGGCATAAACAGAGCTTTCCAATGACACCCCAACCATCCTTGTATGACCACTGGTTCTCTTGCAACGATCGCGCAACACGAGTGCAAAAACCATGTAGTTAGGTACTTTCCCTACATAATTCCCTGTGTAGCGAGTGCGAGAGGGTCGGGGAGGGTGGGATTCATGTCAGTAGGTCCGCCGCGGTGGTCTGGAGCAGTCATTCGCTTGCTACGCTCCTCCCACCACTCATCTCTCTCTCTCAGCATCATTACGTGGTGAAAATGGCACACAACATAAGTTGTGAATCGCCACTTAGTCCATATTTATTTCACACGACATAAGTTGCGCGCCGCCAATTAAGGGTTAAACAGGAAAGTTTTTTACGAAAGCCGTGTTGAGTATCGGCGATGGTGTAGGGATATCACTGAGATCTTCTGTTGTAAAAACTGATGCAAAGAAGGTATTGAGGGCATTACTCATTTGTACTTCGTCTTTGGTGTATTCTCCATTTTCATCGACTAATGGTCCAACAGTTGAAGTAACTAATTTTTTCTTTCTGATAAAACTATAGAATTCTTTCGGGTTTGTTTTACTTTGATTCGCAACATGTAACTCCAGGGTCTTTTTACTTTGCTTAATTACCTTTTTGGCTTTGCGTCGTAGCTCTACAAATTTCACCCGTTCTTCGTCATTTTGTGAGGATTTTAATCTATGATTAGCAAACATTTTAGCAATCAGACAGTTTGAAATATCTTTATTCCACCATTTGGGCTTATTATTATGGCCTGTACGCCGTATTTTCGATGGTATGCAGTCTTGCACTGCTTTTAGGTAAGTGGTTTCAAATAATTCCCAAGATGTATTTATGTCGTTATTGTTAATTAACCCTTCCAGCCCGGCTGTCCTTTTATAAGGACACCGCGGCAGATGTACCCGGGTGTCCTTATAACAGGCTGTAAGCTTGAAAGCCTATTAAGCTTGGTCTGAACGCCGTGCGTCCGACGCATGTAAACATAGCCGGTCATTGCGTCACCGCACCTAAGAAAACAAGAAGGAGACGTCGGATCAATGTTGTTGTTGTATGATATGACGAAATTAGTGTCTGAAAAGCTCCGATATTGTCAACATCGCGGCAAAATTCGCTCCACGGAAATCGTCATCACAACTGAACCAGTTGACTTACAGAGCTCTACTGAACGCCAGTCTACAAATTGGAAACCGCACTACGTTTAGGGATGCATGGGAAATTTCTAGCAGTTAAAAAAACAAAGATACGGTAGCCTAGGCCTAGACATTTTTCGGCCAGATCGCCCGGGTACCTGACACTGTCCTTTTATAAGGCAGCCCGGGTCGGAAGGGTTAAAAAGCTCCAGTCAGTTTCTTTAAACATAGCTCTAAGTTTATGAGAGTTTGCTTTCTTGAAATTAGGGACTTTTTTGATGCTGCTAATTGGTTCGTTACTAGTAAACTTTAAAGTGAAAGTTATTGTACGATGGTCGCTGTTTCTGAACTCATCACCAACATTCAATTTCTCTATTAATTCTTCTTGTGTTGCAAGTACAAGGTCAAGAACGTTATTACCATGGGTCGGTGATCGCACAAATTGATAGAGTGAACTCTCTTGCAAGTTCGCCTACAAGTCATGTCCAGAGTGTGAAATAAGAGTATCGCCCCACTTGGTTACAGGTAAATTAAAGTCGCCAAAAATTACGGTATCTTGCGAGTTACTTACATCTGCAATTTGAACGTAAATTTCTCGGTCAGTTTGCACTGATTGAGCTGGAGGTCTGTATAATATTGCAAGTATTATTTTTGTACCTTTATTATTCTTTATTAGCACAAAAGATGTGTCGACGTTCACAATTTGAGGTTTTGACACGAGGGTCGGGTTAAGACTTTTTTTTATATAAAGTAAAACGCCACCTCCATTTCTATTTATTCGGCTTCTCTCAAACATTACATAACCGGGAAGTGAATACTCTGATAAAATTTCTCTTTTTCTGTATTGAGCCAAGATTCTGTTATGCCAATCACATCATAATTTTCTGTAAACACTAGTTTCTCTAAATCTGAAAATTTATTGCGTATGCTACGAGCGTTTGCATAGAAAACCTTTAAAGTTGCGGTTTTAGAACTCACAGAACGCTCCTTAACCCTTTGAAGCTCTGACGCGTTTTAGCAGTTCATTTTTGGTATCATTAGACGATTTTATGGAGCTTGGGAAAGATCTGTGGGTATTCATATGGTAAAGAGACTAAAGACTATCTCAATCAACCCTCTGACCTCCATATACCCTTCCTAATCGGAATAAAATCGTCTAATAATTACCAGAAAACAGAAAAGACATGCGTATTGGAGTTTGAAAGGGTTAATCAAAATATTGGTTATGGTCGGATCTACAGTTATGTTCATGGCTGTCCTCAGTCCTTGCTGACCTCGGTCCTCATTGCTGGTGGTCATCGGTTTCCTCTGTTTTTTGTTTGGCGTAGGATGATTTATGTCGCTGCTGCTTTTTCTTCTCGAATGGCGTTTTTTGATCCATGGCTGCGGACTGCTTCATGTAGGAGACGACCTATGCGTGCTGAACCCACAGGGTTTAGATGAGTCCCATCCTTGTGGAACAGAGTAGGCTGGTTATAGAAGTTATCCCAGAGGTTGATGAATTCAACTTTTTCCTTCAGACACAAAGATTTTAGCCGGCTGTTTGTGCTGAAGGCCTTGTCGTAGAATTTGTCAGGTGCATCGATTTTGGGGAGAATGCCTGAGATGATGATATTCCTTGACTTGTTTTTGTAGTGCTGGATCGTCTTGAGATATTTCTCCATCAGCTCTTCGGATCTGGTGCGCATGACGTCATTTGAACCAGCATGGATGACAAAAAGGGTATTTTCGTTTGCATCCTTTGTGGTATCTTCGAAGGCTTCCACAATGTCGTCCAGTCCGGCTCCTGGGATGTAAAGTCTCTTTCGTCGAGTCAGAAAAGGTGCCAGGTCTGCGTCCATACTTTTAACAGACCCCCAAAATTGTGAAGACCACCTCGAGGTGCCTAGAATGTGGGGTGGCACTGTGTGTTGAGCAGTGCTTCAATGACTATCACACTCGCCAGAGCTTTAGACGTGCCAGCAACACAGTGCAAGTGACATTCTAAAAACTATGTAATAACAATATAATAATAACAATAACCTTATATTATGTGAAAGGGAAAGTGACACACAAGTCTGTAACTTTATTATATTATTTACAAGTGAAAGTGATGCCTAAAAATGCTTAAAAGGGTTACAAGTGCTAGTGAGATAAAATTGTAGTGAAAGTGACACTAGAAACTTTATTATAATAAATATTAACCTAATAGTAATTGAAAATGACACATTAATCTATAATGATAAGTAACCTAGAAGTAAATCATTATATTGACACCAAAATCTGCATAATCATACGAGTTACATAACTAGTTCAAATGAAAGTGACACCTAATAATGTTTACAATGATTATAATAAATTTGACATTATTACAATGTAAAACTAATATCGCCTCCCAGAAGCAATGCGAGTTGAGCAACAAGTGAAGTAGTGCGTAGGAGCGTTCGGATGCGGCCAGATTCTTGCGAGCAAAACCCTTTCAATCATCACATGACACTAGGTGTTAAAGGTTCTACTGAATGATATGCTCCAGAGAATGGTAAAACACTTTAACTCTCACAAATGGAACTGCGAATTGCGTATTCATGAAGGGTGTACCTAAATGCACGAATACACGATTATCATATATAATACTATATAAATCAATTGAATGAAAACTTAATATTCGAATTGCATATATACAGGGCTACGATAAGTTTTGGTAGTGGCACGCTGCATGAAACCCTCGGCAACACTGCTTTTAGTCAACCTTTAGCACCACAGGAGCTAGACACAGGCAGGGCTGCCAGAATGCGGAAATACGTCACCAAACGCGGAATTTAAAGTGTGGGAAGACGAAGTGCGGAAATTGTATTCCGAATTTCCGCATTATCCAAATAATTCGGAATATTAATTTCCGCGCTGAGTGAAATTAAAAAATAATGTTTAATACGGTTCTAAGTACCATTTATGTGTTCAATACAACATTACATAATGTACAGTAGCCTATATAGTTTCCATGCCACTCAAAACAAATATAAAATATACCTGTAAATATATTGACATACAAGTATTTATAATACAGACACCGAAACATTCGCGGTCTCCTTACATTGTAGGCTACAGTTCCCTGCACAAGTTCCATTTATCTCTGAGATTGTATTTATGGAAGACAAAATAGTATAATTAAAATTTGAGTGTAGTATCTTGACAGTTTCATAAGAAGGTGAATTAACAGTTATACTGCATAACAAGGAACTCTCCTAATTCAACAATACTATTTTTTCTATCATAACTACAATCTCAGAGAGAGACGGAACATGTGCAATATAGAATGTACTAGATTTATAGTTAATATGAGTACATATAATATATATATAAATATATACATACATAATTATAGACTATTGTTTTGCTTGAGTATACAGTATAGTACAGTATATATTTGCAAGCATTACCCTGTATTCATTACTCCTAAATGGTAGAACTTGTACTGTATATACGTAAATATTAATAAACACTGGTAGCCTATATTTCATCATTTAGGTTTTGTTATACAAGGCTTTTTGCTGGGTTTACTGGATAAAAGGTTGATCCTAACTTAACTGGTGTGGCAGAGAAGGAATTCACACACATACATGCAGAGGTGTAAGGACAACACAGGAGTACATACTGTATATAGTTATAATATTCAATATAGATAACAACATATGATGGCTTACTTGGCTAATGGTTCACACATATAATGGCATAAAATACCATACACAAAATCATGGATATGGAACAGAATATGATATACACCGGAGCTAAGATGAATTGCAAGTATTAAGACTGGAGGTTTACTGCTCCTTTGAATTAGCAATAGAAATTACACACAAAATATATGTGAATGATTCATATTGACAGGTAGATGGATTGGGTGGAGGAAAAACACAGGGAAGAGCTATGCTTCTTTGTTCGCTAACGTTTTGGGCTATGTATTACCCATCTTCAGAGAAACATTGTCAGTCTCTCTGAAGATGGGTAATACATAGCTGGAAAGATTAGAGAATAAAGAATCATATCTCTTTCCTGTGTTTTTCCTCCACCCAATCCATCTACAAAATATATATAAATAATTCACTGAGTGTCTCTCATATATCAGAGTTTATCACGGATATATTGGTATCCTAAAAAGCGCACTTAGGAGTCTTCGCACATAGATTTAGACAAGTCACGGACGCATTTCTCGAATTAATTTAACATGAAATGAAAGTATAAACACAATGAAATAATCGCAAGTCATTTGGTCACGGGCGTGGAAAGATAGTGTCACTGGGGTTGATTTTATGTGTATCACTCTATGGGTGTGTGCGGCTATAAAGTGAAATATTACCATGTGATCTCACAAAGAGTTCATTTACAAAATATTCTACTTTATAACGATAAATATGTGTGGTTTGTATCCTCGTCTATAGAGGCCTAACAAGTGATAAGGGAGGTCTGTTATACACTTATACAGCCTTCAGCAAGCTAAGTTCTTCGTTCTGGTGCCGTGGTCCAACATCTACGGGTTTTCCTCATGCTCGTCCTTGTAGTGGCTTCAACGTCAGGGTTGGTGGTGGGTGGTCCTCTAACAACGTCCTCTAACAGGTCTTGACACGGCTGTGAGTTGGCTCCTTACCATCCAGGTGTTGAGAGGTAAGGGAGAGGGATCAGAGAAATTACTAGGGAACACGGATCAGTGTACTGGTAATCTAGCAACTCCTACACTCAAGTCTCAGGCTACATACGGACCAGTGTACTGGTGATACCAAGCCTGGAGGGTTAGACCGGTAGAGAACTTACTAGGCAGCGCGGACCAGTGTTGCCTACTGTCTACCACGCAATTTCTCTCTCGAGTAAGGGAGAAGTCATTATGGCCTGGACAACTATCGATACCCAAGTTGGGTATGGCCAGAGAATCTATTAGGCGGCTCGGACCAGTGTACTGTCCACCTAACAATTTCTCGGTAGGGTTTGGATCACTACCCAGGGACTGAGTTATAGCAGGCTACACGGACCAGTAGACTGGTAGCATGCTAAAGCTCAATAACCGGGCTCGACAGACTACTCGGACCAGTATAATGGCAGTAAGTCATTATCTAGGATCTGCACAATAACTAGAGTCGTATGGACAAGTGTACTAAGAACTCGTCGTTATTATACAATTCCTCCTTTACTATCTTTAGGCAAGTGGGACAGTTTAGGAAGCTCCAAGTCTATGTATCTTCTTGCACTGACCAATGTACAGGTAATCGGAATTAGACCAGGAGATTGGATAGGGCTAGATGATGTTTGACTGCACTGACCAGTGTACGGGCAGATCACGTTGCACCTAGGAATCGGCAGCTACTCTGACTTCACCCTGTCTGCCCTCTGCTGGTTTCACCGGGCACGTCATACATTCAGCAACGTAGTCCAAGGCGAGGTATCTGCGAGTAATAGGGGTATGGGGTTAAGGTGTCAACATTAAAGGGCTTTGGTCGACTTCCCTGATGGCATTGGTTCTGATTTCTCGGGGCTGTAGTTTTGCTTCTCGTTCTTGTGGACCTCCCATTTTCTGTCTTTCTGTCCTTCCTTTTTTCCTACTGGCGTCTTCCCGTTCTTGTTGGTCTTTCCGTTTTCTTTTTTTCTTGCTCTGGTCGCTACTATATCCTAAGTCTCGTGTTTTCTCTCGTATTTTAGGTATTGATCATATTTGTTAAAAATGGCAATTTATTTGGCTTTAACTAATATCAACGTAAAAAACGTAAAACGTACAGTATGTTTACTACTACTACCTTAATAATAATAATAATGTTATATCAGGTTTTTACTGGGGTTGTATTGACTAATTAGATAGATTCTTACTTGACTGGAGAAAAGGAGACCAACACAAACACAAGCACGAAGACAATAGAGGATAATATAACGCAGAGTACAAACATAGATTATTCTTATTTCACAGTAACATATGATTATAAGTGTAATGTTACATCAGACATGGATAGGTAATAATATAACAGCACGATCGTGGATCCACTAGGCGTCTCAAGGGGAAGATCTTTGGCAGGTTCAGACAGTCTTTGGAGATGCGGCTGCGTTGTATTCCTGATGACGACCTGGTCCGTGGTGGTGGTCCTGCCGTGTGACGGTTGCAGAGTTGGCGAAGACTTCCTTGGGGTCCTCTGAAGATCTACGGGGTTGAAGTCTTTTACGAATACGAGCCATTTCACCAGTGTAGTACACTCTTGTATCGTACGACTTGAGTAAGGAGTCGTTTCACCAGTGTCTTACGCCCTCCACTATGATTCCTTGACCTTGACTTCCTACAGGAATCTCTGAAAGAACTTTGATGTTAGATGTTGTGGTTATACGAGTACGAGCCGTTTCAGCCGTTTCTTACGCTCTCGTATTGCAGGACTTATGTAGGGAGTTTTTTCACCAGTATCGTTACACCCTTCACTACTAGTCTTGACTGAGAAGGAAGCCGTTTCACCAGTGTCTTGCGCTCTTCCAACACGAAGCAGTCCGCAGCCATGGATAAAAAAACGCCATCCGAGAAGAAGCAGCAGTGACATAAATCATCCAACGCCAAGAAAAAAACAGAGGCAACCGAGGACCACCAGCGATAAGGACCGGAGACAGCGAGGACCGAGGACAGCCATGAACATAAATGTAGATCCGACAAGAACCAAAAATATTATTAAAGCGCGTTCCGTGAGTTCTAAAATAACAAATTTAAAGGTTTTCTATGCAAACGCTCGTAGCATACGCAATACATTTTCAGATTTAGAGGAGCTAGTGTTTACAGAAAATTATGATGTGATTGGCATAACAGAATCTTGGCTCAATACAGAAGATAGAGACTTTTTAGCAGAGTATTCACTTCCCGGTTATGTAATGTTTGAGAAAAGCCGAATAAATCGAAATGGAGGTGGCGTTTTACTTTATATCAAAGAAAGTCTTAACCCTACCCTCTTGTCAAAACCTCAAATTGTGAACGTCGACGCATCTTTTGTGCTAATAAAGAATAATAAAGGTACCAAAATAATACTTGCATTAATATACAGACCTCCAGCTCAATCAGTGCAAACTGACCGAGAAATTTACGAACAAATTGCAGATGTAAGTAACTCACAAGATACCGTAATTTTTGGTGACTTTAATTTACCTGTGACCAAGTGGGGTGATACTCTTACTTCACACTCCGGACATGACTTGTATACGAACTTGCAAGAGAGTTCGCTTTATCAATTTGTTGGAACGCCGACCCGTGGTAATAACGTTCTTGACATTGTACTTGCAACAAAAGAAGAATTAATAGAGAATTTGAATGTTGGTGATGAATTCAGTAACAGCGACCATCATACGATAACTTTCACTTTAAAGTTTACTAGTAACGAACCAAATAGTAGCATCGAAAAAGTCCCTAATTTCAAGAAAGCAAACTTCCATAAACTTAGAGCTATGTTTAAAGAAACTGACTGGAGCTTTTTAATTCACAATAACGACATAAATACATCTTGGAAGTTATTCGAAGCCACTTACCTAAAAGCAGTGCAAGACTGCATACCATCGAAAACTCGGCGTCCAGGCCATAATAATAAGCCCAAATGGTGGAATAAAGATATTTCAAACTGCCTGCTTGCTAAAAAATTTGCTAATGATAGATTAAAATCCTCACAAAATGACGAAGAACGGCTGAAATTTGTAGAGCTACGACGCAAAGCCAAAAAGTTAATTAAGCAAAGTAAAAAGACCTTAGAATTACATATTGCGAATCAAAGTAAAACAAACCCGAAAGAATTCTATAGTTATATCAGAAAGAAAAAATAGTTACTTCAACTGTTGGACCGTTAGTCGATGAAAATGGAGAATACACCAAAGACGAAGAACAAATGAGTAATGCCCTCAATACCTTCTTTGCATCAGTTTTTACAACAGAAGACCTCAGTGATATCCCTACACCATCGCCGATTCAGATTGATAATTCAGATGGCAATATCACCGTTACAGAGAGAGAAGTATTGAATTGTTTAGATAAACTCAAGGTAAATAAAACGCCTGGACCTGATACAATCTCGCCTAGAGTTCTAAAGGAAGCTAAGGATGAGCTCTCTAAACCACTGACATTACTATTCAATAAATCCTTGCAGTCTGGAACTATGCCCGATCAGTGGAAGCTAGCCAACGTAACACCGATATTAAAAAAAGGCAGCAAATCCCTATCCAGTAACTATCGTCCAATTAGCTTAACCTCAGTTGTATGTAAAATGCTAGAAACGGTCATACGAGACAGACTCGTAAATCACTTAGAGGAAAATAACATACTTAAAGATACTCAACACGGCTTTCGTAAAAAACGTTCCTGTTTAACAAACCTCTTAGACTTCTTCCACGATATCCTCAACCTCTACGATGAGAGTAAAGCTGTAGATATTATATATCTTGATTTTCAAAAGGCCTTTGACAAAGTTCCCCACAAACGTTTACTGCTAAAACTAAAAGCGCATGGAATACAAGACGGTGTGTTGAAATGGATAGAAAATTGGCTCAGCGACAGAAAGCAAAGAGTAGTCATAAACGGTAAGGCATCAAAATGGACCAATGTAAGTAGCGGGGTACCCCAGGGATCGGTACTAGGACCAATTCTCTTTCTAATTTACATCAATGACATAGATGAGGGTCTCACCTGTACAATCTCAAAATTTGCTGACGATACAAAAATTGCAAATAGCGTACTCTCAAAAGAACAAGTTAACGATATGCAACACAATCTAGATAAATTGTCATGTTGGGCCCAAATTTGGCAAATGAGTTTCAATGCGGATAAATGTAAAGTACTACATATCGGATACCTAAATGAGAAAGAAAACTATTCGATGAATGGCACTCAGCTTAAGAATGTAAACAGAGAAACCGATCTGGGAGTAACAATATCGAGTAACCTAAAACCGAGTCAACAATGTTCAGAAGTTGTTAAGAAGGCAAACAAAATAATTGGCTTTATAGGCAGGTCATTTGAGCATAAATCCAAAGAAGTTATCCTAACCCTTTACAATTCCTTAGTCCGCCCTCTTCTGGAATACTGCGTTCAATCCTGGTGCCCTTATTACCAAAAAGATATAAACAAGCTAGAACGAATTCAACGTAGAGTTACCAAAATGATACCTAGCCTAAAGAACAAACCATACGAAGAGCGTCTTAGAGAATTAAATCTATTTCCTTTAACCCAGCGCAGATTAAGAGGTGACTTAATTCAAGTGTTCAAAATCATCAAAGGCATCGACAATATGAACTGTAGTAAGTACTTCACTATCGACCAATCTAATTACACGCGGGGAAACGGTTGCAAAATTATTGGTAAATCTTTTAACTCGCACGAATCTAAGAATTTCTTCTTCAATCGAGTTGTCAACTTGTGGAATGGGCTTCCCCGAAACGTTATAGACTGCATCACCGTTGATTCATTTAAACTCCGCCTAGACAAATATCTCTCATCAAACCCGCGACTGACTGCGTTTGTAAATGAATAACTTTATTTTATCCCCTCCTCAGTTACTAACCCATCTGTCCTCTACTAACTTCCTAATCCTTCCACGGACATTAGTTCCAGGGCAGTAATTCCCTTTCCAATGTTCCCTTATCCACTCTAAACCACTGTTTGGACACTTGATCCTCAGTGTTTTGGAGGACAAGCAACCTAGAAGGGTCACTAGATCTGTTGTTGCTTGATTTCCTTTGTACTCCCTTGTACCCTTACTATTTTTGTAGGTTTACTAGAACTAGAGCGCTTGTCGGTATTGCATACTCTAATTACAGTAAATCCTGTACCAAGGTAATGTAAAGATGTTGGGTGGTCACCAGTGTGGTCCAACAAGAATACTAGCAAATCCAAGGTACCTTTGAGAAATGCGTCGAGTAGTTCCACCAGTGTCTTACTCCCTCAAGGCAATTTCTCAGTAAATAGTACCAAGTCTTTTGATACTATCCTACCGGTGTGGTAATAGTATCTGTTCAACTCTACTGATTGCATGATGAGGTAGGCTGAGATGGTCTTACCACTTTCGTCGTTCTCCTCGGTGGGGCATTTCAGGGCTAGAGGGGCGGCTGTGCCTGGAGGAGGGTCTGGGCCGGCTGCGGTGGTGTGTTGATCTTTATGCACGATTTGTTTATTACGACGTTGTGAGGGATTATCTTTGTTAGGTATATCATCAGTAGGTGCCGTCCTCACAGGTATGTTCTTTCCTGGGGTCGGGGGAAGTGCCTGAGTGATGCAGGTGACCTGAGCGAAGCATGGTGAGGACTCGCTGGTGCCCTCTTGTCTTGGTGTCGCGGTGGCAGTGGTTGTTGGTGCGTGCAGGGCCTCATCTCTGTGGTTTGTTTCCTAGGCGCTTTTCTTCCCTATCTCAAATAATAATAACGTATTGCATAAAACTGTTCCAATATTTTTAAAAGGTTGGTCTATAATTACCTCTCAGTACAATCCCCAACACTTTAGGGAGCGTTATCGGTGTCGGACATGGAACTTATAAAACATATCACAGAGTACATGAAATGTCAATGAAAGCTAGTAACACATAATACAGTTGCAATCTGAATATTTGATGCCAAAATTCAAGACAAATACACTATATTAATCGCAAAAACACACACATTCCGTCGATTACAACATGATGAGACAACTTTAGTAAAATAAGTGAACATAACTTGAATCGTAATTAAGAGCAAGAAATCATTAGGCCTACCTATAGTACCAAGGTCTAGGTTGAGTGGTCAAACAGGGAGCATATATTTATAAACACATATATATACATGTATACAGGTAGTCCCGGATATATGTTCTTAACCATCCTAGGATTGTCATTATGTAATAAAATGTTATGATATACAGTATATACAAAAACAAAAAAACTTACTTTTCCATATTTTTACAAACTGATAATTGCATAAAATATTGATTATACATAAACTGGTTGATTCAAAATTTAATACTTGCGTAATTTATTCACAGGATGGTTAAAATCATGTGTCCATGAGTGTACAATTACATACATACTATAGATGTACACTCAGGGACAAATTTAGTGTTTGCCGCTCCAAAATCTTTACCTTAGGGTTCTCTTTTGTTTTATAAGATAACATTATTCCCTAAATAAAGCTTATATATCCAAGCTCTGTTCAGGTGTGCGAGGAGTACATTTGTCTTAATCTAATAGACAAAATTAAAGTAGACATGTAAGAGCGGCGACACTAATTTTGTTTGTTGGTGTATATAACCTACAGTTATATACCCAAATATTGGCTACAGTTTACAGAGTTTCAACAATCTTAATTAGATTTATTAGAAGCTCAACAGTTAATGTATAAACTACATTTACAGAACTGTATATATAATGTAAAAAGAGGATGAATCAAGACATATTATAAGTGATAATGTTTCCTACAGCAATCTTAAAAGAAATGTAATTGACCACATGAGAGTTTCGTTCTACAAGGAAGTTGGAGTTGTAGACATCGATAGTAAACATAAATGCAATAATAATGTAGGTTTCGGATGGCTAAAGAGTATGTTGAGTTGGATTTGATGTATCTATAAATGTACTATAACTGTATTTTAGCTGGTATAATTATGTTAAATATCGATGTCAACAACTCCAACTTGCTTATAGAACGAAACTCGCAAGTGGTTAATTGAATAATTTAATAATTATATTTTCTGAGACTACGAACTTCATAGGGCTACTGTACATATGCATACATAAAATGCATACATGCCTTGACATATACGTACATACAGACTGACAGACATACATATAAAAAGGTGCACATCTAATTCTTACCAAGTTACTCCATCAATATATCCGTTTTCTTAAAACAAATTGTAAACAGCGGACCAAATAACTGCGGAAAAATGGCAGCACTGGACACAGGCTCTGGGCTCAGCTTCTTTGTGGCAGTCAGACAGTGAGGTGCGCTTGGCTGTTCATTTAAACATTGTCAGATATTCTGCCTGGATGACTGGTAAGTGTATCTAAAATACTTTATGATAAGGTTTCGTATCTTAGAATAGTTATATATTTATTATATACAATATACATATTTAGATAGTGTAAGCTAATATCAGTACCATACAACTCATTTGAATATATAACCATTACGAATGCTACGGTTCATGTCCGACGAATGCATACTTATAAATAATTGCATAAAATATAATACTAGGAGTAAGTACTTCGTTTTTTTTTTTTTTTGCTATGTGAATGAGGGAGACAAAAGGCAGAGCTGCCTGTGACGAATGCCTCCCCCAGACTTGAAAAAGTGACAGGGCCAAAATCAAGGGACGTTCGAGCCAAAATGCCTGGACAGACAAAGTTTGAAGCAATTTAAGTCATAGGATGAAGGAAAGACTAATTCTGGGAGAGTGTTCCAGAGCTTAGCTGTTGAATAGAAGAATGATTGAGAATATCGTTTCACTCTTGGGTCGGAGAGTTGCATAGAGCAGGGGTGGGATTGTTTTTTTTTTTTTTTTTTTCTATATTCCAACTACTCCCTGTCGAGCATAGGCTGATAGCCTTTACACTCTACCGCTGAACACGGTGAGGCCCGTGAGGTCTTGTTCCAGCCTAGGGAGTGAGACATGTGAAGCACACATTCACGGCTCGAACCCAACTCCATCTCTGAAGCTGCTTTGCCCCTGCACCTCAACAGTCTCACTCCCCGGCTCGGACCCTCACTCTCAGAACGCCACCTATTGAGCAATTAACTCACTAGGCATTGCCCCCCTGTAGCATATTTTGAATATGGGAATATTCATACAGTGCTATTTTAATCAGGGAACAATGAGGGTATTTTGTTTTGGCATTTCGGTGTGCTGTGGTAATGCACTGAAACTAGGTACAGCACAAATTCCATCCCAATAATATCTTCCCATTGACATATTGGGATTCGAACCCGGGTCCATTGGATTACCAGTCCAGTGGCAAGACCACTCTGCCACACCTCCCCTAAAGACGAGTGCTACGTGCTCTACGAAGAAGGGGTGGCATACACCGAGAGAACTCCGAGGAACACTGATTATTATAATAGCGGTAGAATAGTGACAGAGATGCAAAATTGCGGCAAAGAGAGAGAGAGGGACTGCAGAGAATTGGTGAGTGGACGTGAGTTAATGAGACTAAAGGCTTTCTTTTTTACTTTGTCTAATCTATTTCCCATACAATGAGCTATACGTATCACTAATTAATAGATCTAAAACAACTTATACAAAAATATACCAAGAATAATCTAGCCATAGAAGTGCTAGAACCGCGAGGGAATGCTCTTGTGCTATTATATTCAAAATTAAATAAACCTATTGACGATAGACAAATTATGCTTATATTTTTTGGAAAGTACATGAAAAATGCTTATTATGTCATGAATCAATACTAATTATCACTCGCAAATGGTATTTACAACGATAGGTTGGATAATGTTGGAAAAACAATGTTTTTCTTAGTTTGCATCAGTTTCATTGATGACTAATATATATATTTTGGGGTTTTCCTTTTTTACTATTGTAGATCAGCCTTTCCTCTTTCTCCCGAGATTAATAGATTGTAGTAAACGTAATTCATGTTGGTCAAAATCGATGTAGAGTGAATGTTTTGGTTACGCATGAATAATTTTTACTCGTCAAGTACCAATTTGTATGTTATTCATATAAAACAACTATTGATGGTAAATAAACTGATGACACATTTGGAATGAGCCTGAAAAAGGTTTCTAATTTCATATGAAACAAATTATTGCTCAGCTTATAACGAGATTATGACAGTGTATACTCGGAAAAACGATTGAATATAATATATAGCCATTTTAAATAAGATAATTTTCTCATTGTTCCCTGATAGAACTGTACGAAATACTCATTTAAAAAAAATATGCTATAGGGGGGTAATGCCTAGTGAGATCATTGCTCAATACGTGGCGTTCTGAGAGTGAGGGTCTGAGTCTAGGAGATGAGACAGTGAAGCACTGGAGCGAGGCAGCTTCAGAGATGGGGCTGCTTCGATCTGTAAGTGAGCAACTAAGCCCCATTCATCCTGTAAAGGTAAGATGGCAGGGACTGGTTGCAGCTAAAAATTGGTTCACATGTCTCACCCCCTAGACTGGAACGAGACCTCATGGGGCTTCACCGTTCACTGTAGAACAGTTGAATGTACAGGCTCTCAGCCTATGCCCGAGAGGGAGTACCATAGAGTACAGAAGGATAGAGGTGAAAGCGTGCCGTCCCACGGTTATTTTGCCATGCGTCCTAGGGATTTGGTGGCAGCACTGTTGTAGGGCCTACAACCAAAACACTTCAGTCGTTTTTTTCTTATTAGATACTCCTTGATATCTGTGCACTTAGCTTGTCTGCAGTGTTACCAAAGTTAAGGGAAATTCCACAAAATGAGGGGGCACTAGATTAAAGAGGGAACGTCTTTAAGAGTGATTTAATGTTGGTAAAACCACTTGTAAAATATTTGAAATAAATTAGATATATAAAAACAAGAGGAAAATATTAGGAATACATACAGTATAGGCCTACAATATAAAAAATACTTGCATATAATGTAAGCTGTATAACTACAAGCAAAACAACAAGAATTATAATATAATTTTGATTATATATTGTTATGTAGATGTTATTTTAAAAAGTTGCACTAAAACAGGACATTTCACGAAATACGTTCATAGGTTATACTTATGACACCTAGCTATATTTTGGCCCAGCATGTTTGACGTTGGCAACTCCCCACTCTCACAACAACAAGGGTGGGGGTAGAAGCAACGTGGCTGTGAACCTCCTCATAATGACGACAATTTCACGATGATCTGGCCTTTACAGTAGCCTCTACGTATGTCTATTTAACTTCTCATGTCTATAGAGTCTCTGAATAGCATAGAATTGATTGTAATAGCGTTATTAGTACAAGGTAAGGATTATTACGAATTAATGGGGACCTTCCCATCTTTCGAACGCGCGGCACGCTATTTTCATATTTGTAGCGTCTCCCTTTCCTCTCCATCCTTCTGTACTCTATGGGGAGTACTTGAAATGTAAAAACATGGGTCTTGCTCTCTCTTTGGATGTATAATACATTGCATGTAGAGGTGATTAGTATGGGTTATAACAGAGCGATAACATACGTCTATCATCTCGCGGTAGTGCAAATAGTGCTTGAGAGTGAAAAGTAGGGTAGGCCTACATACTTACACTTAACTTTGGCGCGAGTGAAAGGTTAATTAACCGCAGTCCCCCCAGTGAGAGCGGGCAGGAAAATGCAAATATCGCCTGGCTACATGAGCTAATAACAAACTTTCTTGAACAAATTCAAAATTTATGAACGAGTCCGAAAATGCGGAAGATATAGTATAATACAAAAATACATAACCAAAAATATAACAAATATTGTTATATAGATATATTGTGATATTGAGCCTAAGAGTTGAGAAAATGAAGAGTGAAGGTAGAATGTTAAAACAAAATAATAAAGCACAATTTAAATATATTAATTAAATGATAGTTTAAAAGCTTGTAGTCTAAGACTGCAAGTGGACAATCACCCAGTTGAAGGTTAGCGTCAGCTAAGACATGGGTGCTACTTTATCAAGCAGGAAGACCTGTAGGCCAACCCAATCCCTCATTCCCTTGTTCAAGGAACACAATAACAGGTTGTAGTGTTATGAAATACATTCCACGATCGTAGATGGGCTCCAACTTTGGTCCACCGGTTGGGACTACAAGATGCTGCTCAGTAACCTGCTTTATCATACAATACTTAAACCATCTTCACAGTGGATAGCATGGTGGACTCCAGCCCAAATGGACCTCAGATCGAGTCAACGTCAAGGTTTTTTCTGAGGTGATCTGGTCGTTCCTGCTGTTTTACAAATATTCTGCCTACTCCGTCACATAAAAAAAATACCCCCTATTTCGTCACCAATTCATAGCATAGAAGACCATATTCGAAAATGCTATGAATGACCGTATAGCTTCTCTCTCCAAATTAAGTGACATGTATAAATATGGTGTTGTCATCTAGTGTGGCAGAAAGAGAGAGCAACCTACAACTTGAAGCTCCACTGTGACCAGCTAGTACGGTACAAATGAAACATCCAAAATTTCGAAGCTTCAATGGCTAATCTCTGGGCGTTGAAGGAGTTACAGGCTACTGAACAGCCAACATTCCCGAGGTTGAGACATAGGAAATTTAAAAATAGAATACACTAATAAATGTTATTCTGCATAAAAATCTCACAACCTATTAAAGACTATTGTATGATTGCGCAGGCCTAAATTGTTTGCTTTAATAGTCATAAGCTTAGATACCTAATTATATTTGTTGTGAGTGCAACCCAAATATATAATAACTGCTGTGGCATATTTTAAACAATGATTGACTACGCATATGGCCTACCGGTACGACTGAATTAGTATCTTCCGTTTATTTCTTTAAACACAATCTTTACGAAAACAATGTAATTCAGATGGGAATTACTGTATAGTATCATCTGGTGGAAGGCGTGTCAATAATTATTGGTTTTATACTAGCATAGCCTGCAATATTGTTACATTGCTAATGACCCTATATTTCAAAGAATTGTTTTTACTTCATTGAGTGTAATCTCTGTTTCATTAAGAAGGTGGCCAACATTATCTGCAGTGTAATCTAGTGCCTTCACATTTCAACACTTGGATGCACCGATTGCTGTCCCACACAATCGGACAATGACGTTGTGTAGCATCTGTGGGTAATTTCCGGATAAATATTTATCCTGATATCAATATTTAGATAATGATGTGATCCCTGTGGAGTCACTGTAAACTCATATAGTGGTATCTGAGGTGCTGCAAGAAGGGTCATAACCATTGGGTCTAAAGGTTGCTTGGACTAAGATTTGGGTTTAAGGATCTAATGGTTTATTGAATGCATCAGTGAGAGTTCATTATACATGTGCTGACAACATTAATGTCTTGGATATATTTGTTTTAACTTATTTACAATGGTGGGTCAGGCCATGAGGTAATACTCGCCTCATCCAAGCATATGGAATTATGGTCTCAAGAACAGAATACGGCACTGGTTAATGCCTACATACAAAGGATTCTCTTTACATGTTACACCTCGGAATTGTGACGCTCCTGCATAGTAGCCACGTGCGGGCATGCGCGCGTGTCGGCTGCCCAGCCGTTTAGAAACCGGCTGGCGGCAGCCGGCCGGCCGGCTTTTCCTTAGTATATATCCTACGACAATGTAACTAATGTCTGGGATATTCTTATGTTGTTTCACAGCTGGAAGCTGCCCTTATTCTTAACCAACGCATCTTAGTATATTTTATTCTCGATAGTTGATTGTTTCATTATAATATATAAGATGTAAGTCTAGTGAGAGTGGGAGGAGACGAGCGGGAGAGAGAGACCGGCTGGGGGACGTTGCTTCGCGCGGGCGCGGAGAGTCTAGCTTGGGACGAGCCTGATGTTGCCAATTTGATCGCAACGTTAGGCTTAGTTTCGACTCACGCAATGGGTAGAGGATTTTGACCCGGCAACGGTGTTGAGTGTTGCTAAGCATGGGATGTATTTCGCATGCCTAGGGTGGGGTCCAGACAGATTCAAGACTCAGAGCTCACCTCACTGTCGTACCCTTCGGACCCCCTTGATATCTATCCCTCTCAACCCCACTTAGAAACTTTTTCTCTTACTTTGTATACCTTCTTTCCACTACTTCACCAATCTATTTAATTATCCCATCCCCTTGATAGACCTTATATCTATTATTGTATTAACGACGAGCTCTCAGATAACTAGATAGGATTTTGGGCCTTATGCAGAGATGTAATTGTTAATGAGACCTAGGAAGCTTTTTTGTTGTCTCATATTTGGTGGTTTCATGCTTGCTGGTGTGTTCTTGTGGCAGGTGAGCAGGGGCTAGACCGGAGGGGAGGCTTTTTGCGATCCTTTAAGTAAAGTCTGCTGGTGCGAGTCCTGTGGACCTGCACGACTTTACTAGGATACCCGTGGGAGTCTGGGGGCATTTTCTTGTCTGTGTGCCTGTGTGTCTAGTGTTGTGTTGTGTGAGGGCCCTTGCCTAGTCCACTCAGCACTGCGCTAGCACGTCTTGCGTTTGTTTTAGGGTCGGCAGGAGAGAGTCAGATACTTGGGATCTGAGTCTCTCAAGAGAGCACCCTTTCAATTAGAGTAATTTGGCGCACAGACTTGGGAACGTCCCTAGGCTAGAGCAGGTGGCTCAGTCCGGGTATCCGAAGCCTATATCCTTCCGGCTAGACCTCTGCCACCTGGCAGATTAACAGCTAGGGGTTTATTATTTCTGCATGCTTGTTATTGTGCCACAGTTTTACCGTTCTTGTGAGCATTGTGAGTCAGGGTGTGGCTTAGAGACTCTGTCCGAGCAGGCTTGCCTGACTAAGAGTGAGAAGCACACCTGTATGTGGTTATGTTGCGAGTTGCTGCCTTTATTTAATTATACCTATGCCATTATACACTGTATGGCCTATCACTAGTATTTATTCCTGCTTATGAGTTAAGAGTTCTCTAAATCCGTAACTTACTTTCTTTGCTAAGCATCAGATCCTACAGTAGCCGCATGCAGTTTAGAAACCTGCATCTTGTCTACCTGTACGATGTTTTGAGGACTGTGTGCTTTCACCTTCTTTCACGCAGGGGTGATTAGTTGTTGTTGTTGTTGTTCCTCAAGCTGCCTGGCCGAACAGCCCCAAGGCCCCGAGCAATTACAAGGCCACAACCGAGCGCCCCCACAGAACCCTCCCTGCCGACCACAATAAAGCCTGGGTGACCGAAGCCACTCCATGGCGGGGAGCTGAGGAGGGTGCAGAAATGCCCGGGAAACCAAAGCGCCACCCAGGGCCCTGTGCCCCTCAGCAATTATGAAGAGAAAGTTGAGGGGCAAGGGAAAAATGTGACGCTTTGGCTTCCAATCTTGGTAGATTTGGAGGTCAATCCACGGAAAAGACGCCGTCACTTGAGATCTAGAAAATATATAAATTAAAGGAACAGTCAGAGTATGCTATGGGTATGGCAGAGATCGCTCAGTTCTCACTCTGATAGACCAGCCCATCACCACATGACTAGAACCCAATCCTCTCAGCATCAGCTAGGAAAGGCCCTAGAAAGCCGCCTTTGGCGGGGGGATAGCTCCCCTATTTCAACCCCTTTCGAGGTCGGGCACCCGCCCAGGGGTGATTAGTTGTATTAATTAACGTAACGTTAAATGTACTTTCTTCTAGTTTGTTATTAAATTGTTTCTGCAATTTAATTCCGTTATCTATCTTTTCCTTGAAGCTTTAAGTCAACTTAACCCCTTCAGACATATGACGCACGGTTGCAAATTAGCATAAGAATAGAGTTCTCTCACTCTTATAATACCTCTCCAAATTAGTTTTCTGCCCACATCTAACTCAAAGACTGCTGGGTTGAAGTAACTAAAATAAAGGTTTGTAAAAAACCCTGATGGTAATAAGGCTTTAAAGTATCCCTATAGGCTCAAAATTGCGTCATATGGTCAACTTAATTGTGTGATCTTTTATATAGCCTGCTTGACTATCAGCAGTCTATAGTGCGTGCACCCTGTAACCGAGTCATAGGATACCTTGTTGTCCAGGCAGGACTCTTTGACAGTTTAGGGTGGTTTGTTGCCTGGGTTTATAGATAAGGGTTGGATCTAGCGTTTTCCGTTGTTGCTTGTTGCCGCATACCTAGTCCAATAGAAAGAGCCCAGTGTTTATATATCCCAGGACGTAACAAATGGCGACCTTGCATAGGATTTACTGAACAGAGGAATATAGTGGTCATTTGTTTTGAGATTCCTTATGATTAGAGAAATACAGTGGACATAGAGTTTTTTTTTTGGAGCAACCAATATAACACATTAAAGATTTTAAATAACATTAGTATATACATACTTGCATAGGAGATAAGGCACATTCTATAACCGTGATAATTACTGCAGTACACAAACATGTCTAATACATCAGAAGACAGTGGTGGGTCAGGTCACGATACAGGCTCGGAGGGAGAAAGACCTGTGGAGTGGCTAGTCGATAGCGAGGAGGGTGCTAGAAGATTTTTAGAGGTGCCCCTTACCGCTGACAGGGTGTTGAAGCTGAATAAGTATGGCTTAAAGTGTGTGGCAGGTCTTCAGGGTCACCAGGGTTTAAGTGGCATGAGGAAAGATCAGCTGAGGACTTTGATATTGGGTTTAGAAGGGAGAGACCTGGGTGGAGAGGCGACTGGGGGCCCCGGTCCCCAGCCCCCCCTCCACTCTACCCCCATATCAAACGTCAGGATGCCTGAACTTAGTACATACCCCCAAGTTGATGGTCAATGGCAGCGTGGAATTCAATCACAGGGACCCTCTCCATTAAATGCACCTTCCCCTCTTCAAGGGTTGACTCCAGATTTGTTGTTTCGGCTTGAGATGGCCAAGGTTGAGGTTGCTAGAGCTCAGGTTGAGGCCGCCGAAAGACAGGTTAGAGTTCAGGTTGAGGCTGCCGTACGAGAGGCTGAACTGCAGGCAGAGTCTACTAGGTATCGGGCTGACAGGGAGCTGGAGAGATCTCGAGTGGAGGTAACAGGGCGAAATATTGGGGGAGGTAACAGACATCGGGACCAATCATTGTCGCACCTGCTTAAACTAGTTCCTGTGTTCGATGAATCATGTGTGACTGAGTTTTTTATGCGATTTGAGAAGAAGTGTCAGGAACACCAGTGGCCTCAGGAAAAGTGGGCAGCATTAGTTTCATCAAGACTCCTAGGAAAGGGGCTAAAAGCGTATGATGCACTACCTTTAGAGTCCTGTTTAGTTTATGATGAGCTAAAGAAGGCTGTGCTACGGGCCTATGAGTTACAACCAGAAACTTACTGCTTGAAGTTTCGGGGTGTTACTAAGGGCAAGGATAGTACCTTCCTAGAACACGCCCGGGACTTGTCTGATGCACTACGACATTGGCTGCGTTCCGAGAGGGCAGCTACTTTTGAGGAGTTGAGTGAGCTGGTTCTCTTGGAGCAGTTCTTCAAGTGCACAGGCGGGGACTTAACATTACATATAAAGGAAAAAAATCCTAGAACTCTCCAGGAGGCAGCAGAAATGGCTGACCTCCGACTGTCATTAATTCGAGGGTGTGAAGCAGCAGCTAGGAGTGAGTCGGGTGCAAAGGATCGTACCCCTCCCCCTCCCAAGAATTTTGATACACATAAATACACAAAACCATGTAGCACTGACAATAAAACTGAACATAAACCAAATACCGTCCCGTATAAGAAGTCTAATGGTACCTCCCACTCCCAAGGGAAACCAAAGAGTAAAGAATGCTTTGCATGTCACAAGCAGGGTCACTTTGCAAATGCTTGTCCGAACAAGCCACCAAACAATGTTGTGTCATTGGCCCTCAGCATAGGGGTGTCGCCTATGTCTTCTGAGTTTGCCAAGGGTAGTTCGTCAGAGGTTGGGACACAGCCTGTGTTCAAGAGTCCGGAAGGCTCGAACCCTGTCCGCGACGTCTTTGGGGGTCATAGAGGGCATGGTTTTGTGAGGTGGGCTGGCGAAAGGCGAGGAGTTAAGCTATTGCGTGATACTGGGGCTTCTCAGACCTTGTTAAAGAACTTTACTGGTAGGCCGATTAACGCTGCTCGGGTGGTGGTAGTTCAGGGGATCAATGCTACGAAGTCCTACCCGCTGGTGCGGATGGAGCTGGAGGTGGGTGGTGTGGCGAAGGAGCTGGATGTCGGAATTGTGGAGAACTTGCCTGTTGGGGGCGTCGACCTCCTCCTCGGCAACGACTTTGCGGTGCCTGCTTCTAAGGTTTCACCCTTGGTCGTTGCCGAGAAGGCGGCCGACGTTAGTAGGGAGGAACAGGAGTGGGTTGAGAAGTGTAGCGTACAAACCATGGCGTGTGTTGTGATGCGTTCTCAGACATCCGGAGCCTTGCAGCCACCACCTCAGTCTATCAAACCGCGGAGGAAAAGGTCACAAGAAAACGGGAAGTGTTGGTCAATTGGAGAGTTTTGAGCCGGCAGTGATTCTTGGTGACTCATTATTGGCACCTATGTTAGAGTCTGGAGAGGCCCCAGGACCTGTCACAGCTAGTGAGGAGGTAGGGCAGGAAGAGACTCCGAGGCAGCAACGTTACACACGGAGTGAAAAAAGGGTTGCTCAGTTTGATATTGGGGGAGGATTTGGGTTGCTTCGGAAGCATCTAGACAGGTTGGTTCCCTCAGATATTTGTAAACTGCAGTTGGAGGATCCGGAAGTTCAGAAGGGTGGTAATGGTGCTGTCGAGATCAAACACGAGGACGGGGAAACATGTCATGTGAAACTGTTGGAGGAGTTTGTGAGGCAACCACCTGAGCAGCCTACTGTCCCTGCGTTGGTCTGCAGCGGCCATGGTGGAGAAGGAGAGGGGGGCAGTAGGGCACAGGTGGAGGAGAGTAGGGATTGTCATGTCTCGGCGGAGCAGTGGGCGGGGGACACGAGTCTGGTGGCTGTGGAAGCGCTACAGCACCTGCCTGAGCAGCAGTGTGCAGCGCTCCAGCACCAGCTCGGTTCATACCCCACTGGTCGTGCCGAGCCCCTGAGCCTCACAACTCGGGCGGTGCAAGATATTCCGTGGGCAGGTCACGTGAATGTTGAAAGACCGTTAGCCTCGTTGTTTCGGTGGTTCAAGGTGGGCGACGAGGCTTGGACATGGTTGTCAGGTCAAGGTCGACCCATGGCTGTCAAGGGTGGTGGTCAAAAGGAGGACTTTGAGCAGATTGGTAAGATTGGCTGTGGCATAGAAGTGCCCGGTCGTCGCATAGCCTCCCAATACTGCTCTAGTCGAATGCAACAGCTCTACCATAGACCAACTATATCTGGCCATGTCGCTAAAAGCGGTGATGCTGCGCAGGCAGATGTAGTCGTAAGGAATGCGGGGGTGCGCATGTACGGTATCGGCTGGGAAGCCTTAGCAATAATGAACTATGGGAGTGACTGCACAGGTGGTACTGATTGTCCCTCTCATGACCTGGCTGTTCTAGGGACGAAGGTGGAGAAGGAGGGAGACTACAGGTTAGAAGCTGCGGTCTCGGCTGGGTTGTGGGAGGGCACTAGGCATGTTGTTCGTGGAGACAGTGCAAGGCAGTTGTTTACTAGGCTATGGCAGTACTTTCGCATGTTTGTTCATTCTCCAGGCCTGATGTATGAAGTAGAATCCGACATGGAGGCTGGAGACAGTGCAAGGTTCAAATTGGCTCCCTACCGTATAAATCCTGCTCGACAGCCTGTGGTGCAAGCAGAGCTGGATTACGTGTTGACGAAGGGTCTGAGGGATAAGGAATGTCGTGAGTGGTCGTTGCCTGTAACTTTGCAACCGGTGTTAAGTGGCATGATCAGTGAGTGTGTTGATTGCGAGAGTGTGTGTGCATTATCCCTGACAGACGCCTATACCTTATCGAGAGTTGACGACACCATAGACCGTCTCGGGGCTGCATCGCCTATCACGAAGGTAGAACTAGTGAAAGGTTATTGGCAGGCCCCGTTGCCGGAAAGAGCGAAGAGAAATGCCAGTCTTGTGATGAACTGGGCAGTTTATCAGTGCCAGGTGTTGTTTTGCTGCCGGGACACAAGTTGGATGTGTGGCATGCTAAGGGCACTGATAATGTTTTGGCTGATTGTTTGTCACGGGAGGGTTTGTTTGCAGGAGAACCCTCGCCGTTCAGTCAGTGTGTGTTGAGAGTGGAGTAAAATAGGCTTGCCCCTGTAAGTGCAGCCGCCATAAACAAATTAAAAAAGCAAAAAACCTTATAAAAACTCTTTATTTTTATAACGTGTAGAATTTTGTATAAGATGTTGTAGCAGTATCTAAGTTGAATGTTTTCGCTTAGTTGAACTTGCTCGGTGGAGTGCAACAGTCTTTATTTTTTTTATATATAGTGCCTTGTGTCGCAACAGTGTGTGGTACTATGAGAAGCTTTCTGTTAGATATGAAGAACTTAGTCAAGGGTCTTATATCTTGGGGGAGGTGTGACGCTCCTGCATAGTAGCCACGTGCGGGCATGCGCGCGTGTCGGCTGCCCAGCCGTTTAGAAACCGGCTGGCGGCAGCCGGCCGGCCGGCTTTTCCTTAGTATATATCCTACGACAATGTAACTAATGTCTGTGATATTCTTATGTTGTTTCACAGCTGGAAGCTGCCATTGTTCTTAACCAACGCATCTTAGTATATTTTATTCTCGATAGTTGATTGTTTCATTATAATATATAAGATGTAAGTCTAGTGAGAGTGGGAGGAGACGAGCGGGAGAGAGAGACCGGCTGGGGGATGTTGCTTCGTGCGGGCGCGGAGAGTCTAGCTTGGGACGAGCCTGATGTTGCCAATTTGATCGCAATGTTAGGCTTAGTTTCGACTCACGCAAGGGGTAGAGGATTTTGACCCGGCAACGGTGTTGAGTGTTGCCAAGCATGGGATGTATTTCGCATGCCTAGGGTGGGGTCCAGACAGATTTAAGACTCAGAGCTCACCTCACTGTCGTACCCTTCGGACCCCCTTGATATCTATCCCTCTCAACCCCACTTAGAAACTTTCTCTCTTACTTTGTATACCTTCTTTCCACTACTTCACCAATCTATTTAATTATCCCATCCCCTTGATAGACCTTATATCTATTATTGTATTAACGACGAGCTCTCAGATAACTAGATAGGATTTTGGGCCTTATGCAGAGATGTAATTGTTAATGAGACCTAGGAAGCTTTTTTGTTGTCTCATATTTGGTGGTTTCATGCTTGCTGGTGTTCTTGTGGCAGGTGAGCAGGGGCTAGACCGGAGGGGAGGCTTTTTGCGATCCTTTAAGTAAAGTCTGCTGGTGCGAGTCCTGTGAACCTGCACGACTTTACTAGGATACCCGTGGGAGTCTGGGGGCATTTTCTTGTCTGTGTGCCTGTGTGTCTAGTGTTGTGTTGTGTGAGGGCCCTTGCCTAGTCCACTCATCACTGCGCTAGCACGTCTTGCGTTTGTTTTAGGGTCGGCAGGAGAGAGTCAGATACTTGGGATCTGAGTCTCTCAAGAGAGCACCCTTTCAATTAGAGTAATTTGGCGCACAGACTTGGGAACGTCCCTAGGCTAGAGCAGGTGGCTCAGCCCGGGTATCCGAAGCCTATATCCTTCCGGCTAGACCTCTGCCACCTGGCAGATTAACAGCTAGGGGTTTATTATTTCTGCATGCTTGTTATTGTGCCACAGTTTACCGTTCTTGTGAGCATTGTGAGTCAGGGTGTGGCTTAGAGACTCTGTCCGAGCAGGCTTGCCTGACTAAGAGTGAGAAGCACACCTGTATGTGGTTATGTTGCGAGTTGCTGCCTTTATTTAATTATACCTATGCCATTATACACTGTATGGCCTATCACTAGTATTTATTGCTGCTTATGAGTTAAGAGTTCTCTAAATCCGTAACTTACTTTCTTTGCTAAGCATCAGATCCTACAGTAGCCGCATGTAGTTTAGAAACCTGCATCTTGTCTACCTGTACGATGTTTTGAGGACTGTTTGCTTTCACCTAGGGGTGATTAGTTGTATTAATTAACGTAACGTTAAATGTACTTTCTTCTAGTTTGTTATTAAATTGTTTCTGCAATTTAATTCCGTTATCTATTTTTTCCTTGAAGCTTTAAGTCAACTTAATTGTGTGATCTTTTATATAGCCTGCTTGACTATCAGCAGTCTATAGTGCGTGCACCCTGTAACCGAGTCATAGGATACCTTGTTGTCCAGGCAGGACTCTTGACGGTTTAGGGTGGTTTGTTGCCTGGGTTTATAGATAAGGGTTGGATCTAGCGTTTTCCGTTGTTGCTTGTTGCCGCATAGCTAGTCCAATAGAAAGAGCCCAGTGTTTATATATCCCAGGACGTAACAGAATGCATATAGGAATATATAAACTAAATTAGTATTGGCTTAAATAGTATACTGCAATCTAATTACTAATAACAAATGTATGTTATCCGGTGACTGTTCATCCCTGACAGTAAGAAAAGACATATCAGAAACTAGCTGGAATTCTTAAAATCTGTTTATCAAACACCCTGACACATAATTTTCAAGTCACGTTGTATGATATATTTCATGGAGACAACCTATGTCACATTGCATGTAAGACAGTCAAGAGCAGTTATAACCTTCTACAGATCATACCCTAGTCTCTCAGGTAATGGTAGATACACAGACCGCCACACACTTATACATATACATCCAAAGAAGCAAGACGGGCACAGCAGACAGCAGGAGATAGATAGACAGAAGACAGATATCACATCTCCCAGAGGGTTATATTGTTCATAACATACATTTAGAATGTAGACTTTACATACCTTATACTTATAACTCTGTTCCTGAGAAGTGAAGACTTGTATTAATCAATTTTATATCAAGATAATTGTTCCTGCACTCATCATCCCTGAATCTCAAGCTAAACCTATTTCTGTCATGAATTCATCTCAATAAATATATGGTTGGTCAACGACTATTTAATTTTCAGTACGTTATTACATTATGATTAGGATACTGAGTGCGTTATATAGTCTGAGTCACGAGACGTCAAATGACCGTAATTTGTATAATGTTTATAGAACTTCATATATATTGCTTTCTATATATCAAAGAGAGTCTGATTTGATAGGCCTCAAAGGAAAAAATGCAATGTATAAACACTGATCGTTGAATACGCAACAAATGGAAAGAACCTCTTCACCGCAAACTTTCATCTTGGATAAGCTATCTACTTGAAAGATCATGTATAATCAAAGACAGGACTTTGCCATAAATGCCATAACTGCGCCTTTTTGTGCCTTTGTTGGTGATTTCATCACTATAATGCCCATTTTACCTATTTAGTGCCTATTATGCCTTTTTGGTGTTTATCAGAGCTTTTTTGTGCCTTTTTTTTGGTGATATCAGAGTGAATCACTGTTGATCGCTTAGTTATCGCTTAGGATTGTGAGCGAAATCATAAGGAAAAGCTCGCTCAAGCGTGACCTTGTGTATATTGCTTCCAATTTCGCAAACCTTCCACAGGCAATCACGGTAATCACCTCGCTTGAGAAACGTGGCGAATCATTAGTGAATAACTTTAATATTTTTTAGAAAGTAGCTGAAAGTAATAGTAAAGCTCCAGGAGATGTAGGTGAAGACATATAATTTAAATGTGAGCGTGTGATTTCTGGCAACAAAGATCTGGAACAAATGAAAAACATAGCTCAGGTTCTGGAAGGCACTCGCAAAGCAAAATGTATAGACATGAAATTTGGGGACATTATGTGTTTCAAGTATATGCACCAGTAACCTCAGTAGAGGTAGAAAGAACATTTTCTCAACTGAAATATGTACTCTCCGACAGACGGCACAATTTAGCGCCTGACAATTTGAAGAAAATGCTTGTAATTGTGTGCAATCGGGGAAAAATGTAGAAAGAGTATCAATGACAATGTTACTTTGGTAATTTTTACCCTATTATAACTTGATCAACTCTGCGAAGCAGAGTGGTATCGCGCATACAGATCCCGCCCGTATACTGTGCACCACCAGCCAGCTTGTCTGTTGTCGTCGTCGTCGTCCGTCTGTCTGTCTGTCCGGAAACTCCTCCTAGACCGTTTGATGGATTTTCACCAAATTTCACAGGTATATTCATTTGGTCAATGCGAAGGTCAGTTAAAAAGAAATATTCCATTTAACTTAAAGGTTAAGGTCAAAGGTCAAGGTTAAAAATAAGGTAAATATTTCATATTTTTTAGTTCTTGCTCAAATGTCTTCATTTTCACTATACAAGTTACTGGTAACCTATATATCATATTGACAAAATTTTAGGTAAATATTCTTAAGGGTAAGGTCAAAGGTCAAGGTCAAAGGTCAAAATAAGTTTTTCACTAGTATTTCTTATACTAACTGTTAGATTCTCACTAGGCTTACCATGTATATTCGGAATACCTAGGCGAAGGTCATACAAAAAACTATACAATTCCATAATAAAGGTCAAGGTCACAGGTCAAGGTCAAATAAAAGGTCAATATGCTATTTTCTTTACTTTTCATGCAAACTTCACAACATTTGGTGAGAGAGTTGCACTTTAAATGAAAAGGAAAATAATACATTTGGACACACATATCATCAAGGTCAACTATTCTATTAATATATATGAAAGTAACTGATGGGTTTTAATGAAATTAGGCATACTATTTTATTTTCCGGGGCAATGTCAATAAAAAAAAAAAAAAAAAAATCTTACATAAAGGTCCAGGTCACAGGTCAAGGTCAAAGGTCAACTTTTACTATACTTTTTACGCAAATGTCTTCATTTTCACTATACAAGTTACTGGTAACCTATATATCGTATTGACCAATTTTGTATGTAAAGATTCTTAAGGGTAAGGTCAAAGGTCAAAATAAGTTTTTCACTAGTATTTCTTATACTAACTGTTAGATTCTCACTAGGCTCATCATGTATATTCGGAATACCAAGGCCAAGGTTATACAAGAAACTATACAATTCCATAATAAAGGTCAAGGTCACAGGTCAAGGTCAAATAAAAGGTCAAAGGTCAACTTTTACTATTTATTTTACTTCATACTCAAATGTCTTCATTTTCACTATACAAGTTACTGGTAACCTTGATATCGTATTGCCCACATTTTAGATACATATTCTAAAGGGTATGGTCAAAGATCAAGGTCAAAGGTCAAAATAGTGTTTCTACTAGTATTTCTTAATTCTTATACTGTTAGATTTCCACTAGGCTTACCATGTTTATTCGGAATACCTAGGCCAAGGTCATGCAAGAAACTATACAATTCCATGTGAAAGGTCAAGGTAACAGGTCAAGGTCAAATAAAAGGTCAATATGCTATTTTCTTTACTTTCCATGCAAACTTCACAAAATTTGGTGAGATAATGGCACTTTAAGTGAAAAGTAAAATAATAAATGTCGAGACATATTATAAAGGTCGAGATAATGGTCAAAGGTCAAGGTCAACTATTCTATTGATATTTATGAAACTATCTAATGGGTTTTAATGAAATTACGCATGCTTATTTGATTTTCATGGGCAATGTCAATGCAAACAAAAATGTACTCTTACATAAAGGTCAAGGTCACAGATCAAGGTCAAAGGTCAACTTTTATTACTTATTAAGAAAGATTACTCAAATTTTGGAAAACTGGCTGTGTTATGGCTTATTACTTAAATATTATATATGTATCAAATTTCACATACATATTGTAATAGTTAAGGTCAGAAGTCAAGGTCAAAACAAGAGTATTTGTCATTTTCCCTAAACTCCTCCTAGACTGTTTAATGTATTGTCACCAAGTTATACAGGCAAATTCGGTTGGCCAATGCGACGACCATCCAAATATATGTATTTTATTTTATGTCAAAGGTCAAGGTCACAGTAGGCCTATATGATCACTATTTGCAATAAATATTAAAAATGCTGCAACATAGTGTTACGCTGACCTTATTATAGATAAATATTTTAATAGTTAAGATTCAATGTGATCATAAATGTAATTATATATATACATAATTATATACTCCCAGGCGGACATGAACCACCAACAGTCAGGACGAGTGTCTATGCTTTAATCCACTACACACAACTATCCTCTATCACGCCGTAGTATTGTGGATTAAAGTATAGGCACTTGTTTTGACTGTCGGTGGTTCAAGTCCGGCTGTGAGTATAAAAACATTTAATATATTATATACAGTATATATATATACATTGCATATAAACCGATTTCACCTAAGAGATTCAATACTACTTGCAGAATTCTAGGTCGCAGAGTTGCGTATGCATTTTTTTTAATGCGAAAACTGCACACCTACTTTATTTTAGTATTTTCAACATATTTTGATAGAGAAAATAAATGTCTTATTAATGCCTTTTTCATCAATAAATGCTTTTTTTTTGCCTTTTTTGTAATTTATAAATGCTTTTTTGCCTGCCTATTATAGTGTTTTTTAGTGCCATAACATCCGGTCTTTAAATTCATATATAACTGTTATGTTACTAACCTATCTGTCCCCTACTAACTTCTTAATCCTGCCACAGACATTAGTTCCAGGGCAGTAGTTCCCATTCCAATTTTCCCTTACCCACTCAAAACCACTGTTTGGACACTTGATCCTCAGTGTTTTGGAGGACAAGCAGCCTAGAGGGGTCACTATACTTGTTGTTGCTTGATTTTCTTTATACTGTACTCCTTTGTACCTTTAAAATTTGTTCAACAAATCCTGTTTCGTACTTTGATGCATAATAGATATTTCACTAAAACGAGAGAGAGAGAGAGAGAGAGAGAGAGAGAGAGAGAGAGAGAGAGAGAGAGATATAGAGGGCGAAAACAAGAGAGAGAGTGAGTGAGAGTACAAAGGAAGTCAAGCAACAATAGCACTAGCGACCCCTCGAGGTTGCTTGCCCTCTATATCATCCATTGCTGCTCAAAGTGTTCAACAGTGGTTTAGTGTGGGTAAGGGAAGTATTGCCCTAGGGCTAACGTCCCTGGCAGGTTTAGTAGATGTTAGTAGGGGACAATTTAGGTTAATAACTAAAAACAGTTATATAGTGATCCTTCGTGTATCTGGGGAAAAGTAAGTCGCATTTTAGTTAATCATATAATTATATATGTAGTGGTCCTTGATGTATATGAGAAAACAAAGGAGGACAAAAGTTATTAATTTACATATTCAGTCAGTCGCAGGTTTAAGACAAGTTGTGTGTCTAGCTGACGTTTAAAGGAATCAACAGTGCTGCAGGTTACATCTCGAGGAATCCCATTCCACAAGTTCAAAACTCGATTGAAGAAGACATTCTTAGACTCATGTGAGTTAAAAGATTTACCAATGAGAGAGAGAGAGAGAGATAGATTCGCTTCGCCTGTGAAACTGAAATAAAATACACCATAAGAGAGGCCCTCCATGTATTTGTAATGTGGGTGTAATTCTGTGTGTGAGAGAGTTAGTGTGGCCGGAGTTGAAATGCAAATGCAAGAGAAACATAGGGAAGAATATGAAATTAGGTAAACAAAGGCCATGTATTGTGTGCTTTATAAATATACATGTGCTTATATTTATTACTACACATTCATCCCTTCTCGAGTCTACTTTATTATAGGAATTGCTAAATGACTTAAAATATCGAATTAGCACACATATATGAGCTATATATCCGGAATAGCAAACATACATACACATCTGGCAGAGAAAGTGTGTATGTATGACTATGTAAATCCAAACTTTAATCTCACTCGGACCAAATGTTTATGGTCGCATCGCTATTGTTCCAAATGATGAATTTCCATTTTTCTGTTTGAAAATAGGATGTGTTGAATACGCTCTATTGTGTGTATGGGAGGGGTGATTATCTGCCGCATTCAGTATTAATATAACGTTGACATCCTACTGATATAGGGAGGTAAAATCCATATGTAATTAATAATGAAGACCATTCATTACAAGTACACATGGTATATTATTCAGTGTCATCACGAACGAAGGTATGATGTCTGTTAGTTGATTTTTATAATAATTTTATCGCAGTTTTCTGTGCTAGTGACCGCCAAAAGTGAGTTTAAGATAAGACTGTGTTAATTTGTCACCGTTTTTATTGTAGTGTGCCGAAATTTGTCAGGTAAAAACAACCACATTAAATTCTATGCTTCTGAGTTGGGCAATTTCACCGGAAATAAAAGCAGAGTATGGAACTGAATTTAGTCATAATTAACACAAACCGGTTATAAAAAGATCATATATTATGTCTTGCTGGACAAGAAGGCTGCATAGTCAATCATACACAAGAGGAAAATAAACAAATATTGAATCTACGCCATCTTTTAGATAAGCTGAATATTGGTAGTTATTTATATGTATCATATTCTACATTAAGATCAAAATTCACGTTTCATTGCATTATGAAATTATATAGGATTTACGAAAATACTTGGAAGAAAAATAATTCAGAATTGACTGCTCAAGGTGTGAGATAATTAATTGAAATTAAGCATAAAGTTATGAACAATGACTATTTTCTTCTGAATTATATATATCGTTGAACAAAATTGTTTAACCAACTCCATTGCTATAATACCTATTATGAAAATTGAACACCGAACCTTACAAAAGGAGTTCGGTTAAACACCTTCGTTGTGCCGTAGTATATAATGGAAACAATGTAGATATTTTCTATTAAAACGGTACAGTTTACATTTTGTTGGCAATGATAACTGCACACGCAACAATGCAATAGTTGGGCTTACATCGATTATTTTGCGTAGGTAATATTTGTTTGGAAACCGTAATAATATTTGGCTGCAATATATTGTAGAATATACCCTATTATAATAATAATAATAATAATAATAATACAACTAATATGCTTTTTGTTTTAATGTGAGTAAAGGAGACAAAAGGCAGGGCAGCCTGTAACAAGTGTTTCCACCAAAGTTAAAAGAGTAATAGAGAGCCAAATTCAAGGTACGCTAGAGTCAAAATGCCTAGACACTCGAAGTTTAAAGCAGTCTAAGTCATAGGATGAAGGAAAGATTGCCTGAGGGAGAGAGTTCCAGAGTTCACTTGTTGAGTAGAAGAAAGACTGAGAACATTTGTTAATTTTGGGCGCCACCCAATCGCCGCAGGGGGTATGCAATGAGAGAGCTTTCAATAACACTGATTGTTGTAATAGCAATAGGAGAGTGAAAAAGAAGCATAATTGCGGTGTCTGGTTACTCATATAGCGCCCGTAGCTCCTCCTTCGAGGAATCTCAAGCGTGTGACCTCAACCAGAGACCATTACCCATCTCCCTTGCTCAAGGGGAGATGCTACCTGCCGGCTATATCTCAGACAATCTTTTCAATCTGAGCGGGGAATGAATCTGCTGGGTGTTGGCAAGCAGGGATCGCGACGCTATCAACTGAGCCAGTCGGACAGGTGGGAAAACAGTATCTTTCTTAATTTTACTTTATCCGACAAATACATACACAACTTTACAACAATGGGGGAAAATATTGTTTTAATTTACGGTATATTGGAGAAAAACTCAACTGAATGTATATATAGGAAAGTACCCATACACATCTTTCTTAAAAAAAAAAAAAAAAAAACACACAAATTTTGTCGAAATATTGACCTATAATTTACAATCATAGCATTTGCGGGGTTCTGACTAAGCCATGGCCTATTGTTTATTAGCCATATTCCGAAATTTCACGAATCGGTGCTATCCAAGAGTGGTATATTTTCAACATAAATTCAAATGCGCAACTAAAAACTCATGCATATACTCGTTGAAAAGGATATTGACTCGAAATAATTTGCAGTGCATTGAAGTTGAAAAGAAAGGCCAGCAATTATTAGGGTATATTAAGATACAGAAATAAGGAGATAGTAATCACACTCTATAATCCAATATGCAATTAATTTATCGTGTCCAGCAGTGCCAGCTTCTAGTACATATAAGGGAAACTAGAAAGAGTGCAATCTGGGGCCACAAAGCATAGTTCACAGCTTGTCTCCACTGTAATACAAACAATGGGCTAAGGATTAAAACAATTCTTAGGTGATACGACGAACTACAGTACAATCAATAACCTGAATACGTCGGTCAGAATTTATAATCTAGAACCCCAACTGGCCATATTAGAGTAAAGTTCAGGGTGTATACGCTGAAACAGCGCGTAGCGGCGGCGCTCATATCCGATTCATTGCCCTTTGGAGCCTCCAGTACCCACTGTATTGGGTTAATAACCCAATACAGTGGGTACTGCATTTTTGTGGGTTACCACAGTTTACTTCCCCAAAGGGGACATCAAAAATATGCACTAAACCCAAGTTTCTATTTACTGCTAGGTGAACAGGGACATAGGGTGTAAACAGGCTAGCCCATCTGTCTCGCCCTGCCCTGGAATCGAACTCGGAACCTTTCGATTGTGAGTTGAACGCGCTACCATTGCACCACAGGTCACCCTAAGTAAGAAAACTCACATTTTTATATTGAAATATACCATAATCATTGACATATTTGTCTTACTAGGAGAGCAATGGCAGACATTGTACGTTCTTTATCATAACGCGAAAATAAATGTAGGCAGGATATTTGTGTGCTATGTTTCTTTGTAATCGTGCATGGAGTCATTATTCGCATGCTTTTGGCTCTCCATTCTATCTACATCTTCTTAGTTACAAAATATATAATATTATTAAAATTGGAATATTTTCTAATTTCTTAACCCTTTGGCTGCGGCTATGTTTGGGCTATTTAGGGCATATTCAGGCACTCCTGAATGATAAATCAAGAATCTGCATTAAATGAAGTGTATTTTGCCGAATACTAGGCGACAATAGCTTCAAAATGACACCAGAACGGACTGTGTACGTGGTCTGGTTCACCCACAGTGGCCCCAGTGAAACGCGGGAACCCCGCTATTATGTAACACTTGCTCGCTTGGCTACACTGGTGAGAGAGACAGAGAGAGACTAGCCCGAGACACAGCCTAGCTCAGTGAGCCGCTCGGTGCTCTGAGGGTCGGAGGTGGGCCCCTCACGCTCCCACCCACTGACACTTGATTTTTACGTTTTTTACAGGCTTTTATAGCCTGGAAATTGCTGTAACTTGCCAAAACATTCCACAACGTCACCCGCAGCGAAAGGGTTTAAACACATTTGGTATCATATTCACCTGCCACTCCTCGTGGATTTAAACGTATGCATAGACTACAGTAGATCTGGACTGGAAAAAAAAATGGAACTTTGCAGAACTTCCCAAAATCGGAGAACGAACCCCCAAGTTTGAACCTCGAAACCCCGAAATTGTGATATTTTAGCGGTTTCGAGGTTCGAACTTGGAGGTTCGTTCTCCGATTTTGGGTCCCTTACTGCAAAGTTCCATTTTCGTGTCCAGTCCAGATCTACTGTAGTCTATGACGTATGTTATGTTTAGTTTGTCTTTTGTATTCCGTGTTTGTGTCTTTCGGTGCCATTACTAGAGAGAATTTTAGTAAAATATACCGTAATTGTCGGGATATATCAAATAGTCTTCTTCCAAAACTTTTTGGGTATGTATTTCTCTAATCCTTAAATAACTTAAAAGAGACATAATTAGTCAATAATAATCGAACGCAGACTCGTTCCATTGGGCTTTAACAACTATAGATTAATATAACCATTGCGCATTTTGATAGTACGTAATAGCGTAACAGGAGGTAATGATTTTAACAATGTTATAAAGAAAGTCATCATTATCATACTTAGGAAACTTTGTTTATGCAACCCATCAGCCCCAATTCATGCATTATGTGTCTATAAGTGCATTATAATTATCCTTATTTACATGTGAAATTTCCATATAGTTATGCTTAACTCCCTTATCTGGTGCATTAACTTCTGCTGTCTTCTAGGTAAATAACCTCATGTTGTATATATCCACATTATGTAATGATTAATATACCAAGTGGTACCTAGCGGATGTCTGTAGAACTAGGACTCGCCCCGCATAGACTCAGTCTTGCATGAACCATCTGAGTGGACAACCGGCTAATACAATCAATTTGACTTTGTCTGATCACTCACTCCTTGTAGAGGAGTAACCAATAACTTTGCTGTCCCCAGCCTAGCTCCCAATGTGGCTCACTTGTGGTATTGGCATAATACACATAAACATACAGAATGCAATAAGATAAAAATTATATACTAAGGGAAAATTTAGTCCATATAAATATGCGCTAAGTTCCAATCAAAGGCGAAGCCTGAACACTGCTGGCTTGACTTGGGAGTCAAAAACTGTTCATTCCCTATTGTCACTGTCAAGGCCAGAGACCAGCTGGGAGTAAGATCTTGCTGTCTACACAGGCCAGAATAGATACTTTCTCACACACATAATATATTCTTCACTAAACTTTTCTTTACAGATTTAGAACGAGTTAAAAAATAATGCGTAACATTGTGAAAATGCCCGGGTTGAAGAGGAGCAACTCTGTATCTGGCCCGACCTCTATATGTTAAGGTTGTATGACCTTATTGTGTAGTGGATATTGTAGCTGAGACGTCGAGCTTGAAGTTCTAGGCTTGAATCATGTCAGGGAGAAAGATTTCTCACTCACTCTCACTCACTCTCTCTTTTTATATATATATAATTCTTAAACGTTTTGAGTTGGGTGTATACCATTGTGAGAAATAAATAAAAACAAAAATACTAACATACTATATCAAACCTAACATAATGTAAATGTAAAGAGGAGAGCAGAGCAAATCCTAATGGAAAAAAATTACTATAAAACCTAGGGGGAAAACTCACCAGTTTAGAAACAGTAGATCGCATGCAGATTAGTGGTTACCTATACTGAGTTGCACAAATTTAGTGTGGAGAGCTTCCGCTAAATGTAACTCCATGTCTGTACGGTAACTGGCGAGAATTTTGAATTCGGAAACACTCATCGTGTGGTCATAAGCATGTGAGTGATCTCTAATGGCCGAACATTATGATTTTTGAAGCATTTAGCTTATTCTGAAGGAACAGCCTAAGTGTTCACTGATACGAGCCCGGAGTTGCCAAGTTGTTTTTCCGACGACGTACTGAGACTTACATTTTTTACACGTATATTGGTACACAACTGACAATGGTATATTTTGTGGGATCTTATCTTTGAACGTAAACCATTTCCTCATTTTGTTATTATTTGAAAAACCGATCATAGTTGAAATTTGAAGGTAAAATTCTCCATATATATATAAAGGAATAAATGTGAACAGCAACAGGCTGACTGCCATGGTCCTCACTAGGGTACCTGCATTAAAGTAAATGGAGACGTAGCACACATACATTAGGTACACGCTCCATTCAGTGCACTTGTTCAGCTAAGAAGTTAACTAGAAGAGAGTTGTGTTACATAATTTTATCAAAGCATCTTTCGAAAATGGATAGAGTCACGCAAATCAATAACATTTCATGTCAGTTTATGCCAAACGTTAACGATGCGGTTGTAAAATAAATGCTATGCTTAGTCAGACTTGAATCAGTGCCCAGCAATCATGAAGCCTTGTGTAGTTTGACTGATCAACTGTGAAGTAGTTATGAACATCTAGATGATCATGGCCCTTACATTTTGCATATATTTCAATTAAATCTTCTCTCATTCTGTACCTTGTCAAGCTAAACAAGTTGAACTCTTCATATTGTGACCTTCCAGGTCAAACCTACCTAGTCGTCTTTCTACTGCTCTCCTGAACTCTTCCTTGAATTCCTCCTCCTGCAACCTCTCCACCCTCCTCGCCATTCCACCTTCCTCTCGCCTCCCTCCAGCTCTCCTCACCCACTTTTTCTGTATCCTAATTTTAGCTACTACTACATAATGGTCAGACAGACCCCCTCCAATATCCCTATACACTCTAGCATTCAGCACAGATTTCTTAATTTGTTCATCCACACATTTATAATCAATCAGTGCCTTTCGTTTCACCACTTTCTTATCCTTCTTATTCCACACCACTTTCCATGTGTACCTGTGTATCATTCTGTGTCGGAAGAAGGTGTTGGCTATCCACAGCCTCCTCCCCACACATACGTCCAAAAGTGCACTGGAATTCCCATTCACCTCTGACGGTACACCCCACCCTCCCACCACTCCATCAACTTTCTTATCACCCACCTTCCCATTCATATCCCCAATCAGAAATATTCTTTCGCTCTTGCCAAACTTATCCAGGCACGCCTCCATATTCACCCAGAACTCCTCTTTCTCTCTTACAGGCTTATCCTCTGTCCGAGCATACACACACAATCACCCATGTTTGTATTCCTACTTTCATTCTCACCCACACAATCCTTGAACCCACAGACCCATAGTCTCTTACACGCTCCTTCCATTTGTTACTTACAAACAAACACGCACCTTCTCTCGCTGTTCCCTCACTCACTCCAGCACACACACCCATTCCACACTTCAACTCTCTCAAATCTGTACCCCTCCATTTGGTCTCAGTCATTCCACATACATCCAGCCTGGCATTCACTAACACTTTCAGGACCTCTCTCTCTTTTGTGTCATCATTCACGCCTCTTATATTCCATGTCGCTATTCTAAGACTGTCCATGGTAGGTTGAGGTTCGTCAACATTAGGTCCGTCCACATCCGAGGCTGTTCGTTCGTTCATCGTTGCAGTAGTATTTTTCACAGGTGGGGGGTCACAAGCCCACTGACCCAATCTCTTTGTTCGCCTCTTACGACACGCATGAGGCACGTGGGGCATATTCCAATGTCATTGTGTAAATATAAAATACATAACTTCTGATGTTAAGCTAATATATCATGAAGCATGATACACGTTTTTGGAATAAGAAACAAATGTAATGTTCAATTATAGGTTTAACAATATATAAGTTGCTCCATTGCTCCATAATTTGTTGAGGTTCATCTGGTGTAGGCACTTCTTCAGCTTTCTCTGGACCGCTGGTGAGGGACGTTTTCCTGCTGTCACAGTCTTCTGAATCTCCATAGTCAACTCGCAGTAGGTCTTTTTCCAGCTCGCTGGCACTCACCGCCAAGTCGATGTCCTTGTTCCCATCTTCCTCGATCTCCTCCACATCGACTTCTCCTCCCATGGTGTACTCGGAGTATTCAGATGATGCAGATGAGGAAGCTGCCACTGGATGGTCTAATGTGGCAGGTGATGGTGTTGAGGCTGTTGCTGGTCCTGCAATGTTGACAGGTGATGGCGGTGGGGATGCAGAGACTGCTTTATGAGGAGGTGGTGGAGGTTTTGAGAGAGGGTTCTGGAGATCCAGTTGCTTCCTCGGGTGTCTTCTTGGCCTCAGAGCCTGAGTAGGAATGAGGCTGGGTGGTGAAGGTGGTGAAGATGGTTTGGGAAGAGATGGGATATATATGAGAACATTGACTGCAGAATGTAATGCAACAAAATACAGGGAAATGCTAAAAGAGACTGTAAAGGACATGGACGATATAATAGATCTAGGAAATACTGTAGACGAAGTATGGAAAGTACAAGAGACTCCTTGATTAAAGCAGCTGACAAAGTATGTGGCAAGAAAAACGTTAAAACGTGGAAAAAGAAAGGTAATGTATGGTTTGACAAGGAGATAGACTAAACATATTATAAGAAGAAAGAGTTGCGAAAGAGTATGCTGCAAAAGAATATATCTAGATAAATTATAGATGCAAGGAAACAAGTATAAACAAAATTAAAACGAAGAGTTGCGAGGATGATATAAGACACAAAAAGGAAGGCAGATGAGGAATACGGGAAGATTAGTGAACAATTTCTGAGTGACGAGAAAGCATACTACAGAGTTGTGAAAGAAGCCCGAGGGAGGAAGACCGAGTGTCTCGGGTACTAGAATGAGGGACATTAATGGGGAAGTGGTGGAGCATGACGGTGTGGTGGACGTGTGGAAAGGTCATATTAGTAATTTAGCTATAAAGAGTAGGTGGACGGCAAGATCTCAACCATGGGCATGGGGAGAGGCAGAATAAACAATGTATACGAAAAACAGATAAGTAGAGAAGTAAAAAAAGCACTTAATAGACATAAACTGTGGAAAGCAGCTGGAGTAGATAACATCTCAGGTGAAATGCTGAGATATGGGGGGCGATGAAGCTGTAGACATAATGTATAGCTTATGTAAATTACCATGGGATATGGAAAGTGTACCAGAGGACTAGAGAAAAGCAGTGATTGTACACCTGTACAAAGGGAAGGGTAGTAAGGAGGAATGTAAGAATTATAGGGGAATTAGCTTGCTTAGCATACCCGGAAAGATACATGCAAGAGTAGTAACAGAGAGATTGCAGAAGGTAATGGATGATAAGTGTCCATACTTAGTGTACTCAAACTAGTATGAACAGTCTCGATGTTACGTAATCGGGGTTGATGTAGCGTTACGTATCTTTTCGTAGTCTTAAGTTGAACGCTTCCATAACCTTGGTCGAACGTTCCATGATTGGGTAGAATATATTATTCTATAGTTGTATATCGGAAAGTATTGTTGGATTATAATTCCCATATATATATATATATATATATATTTGTATTTAAGATTGTTCATAAGTATCTCATTGTAAAAAAGATGGGATACATTTTCCATATGTTATGCGCGTGCGCGGTATGTCACGACAGAGACAAACATAACGCGCTCGCTCACTCTCCAACCAACCTCCGTCCCAGCTACACACGCTAAGCCTTCTTCCTATAGTTTCATAATCAGGTGTTTTCGCTTCACTTTCATCTCATATTCCACATAGTCATTACATAATCATCTTTGTTAGTTAGCACAAACTTAACGTAAATATCTAGCCTATCCTAGCCTCTTTTCATACGCTGTTTACCTTACTAACCACTTCAAGTCATCTAGCCTATTTTCCGCCATCCTCCAATCACCAGCTGAGTTCATCAAAGGGTAAATATTCTATATGGTTAATACTTCTTCATTATCAATAATATACAGTCCACTTATCTAAATTAACCATATAATTGGTCCTTAAACCTTTCACTAGTTTGCCCCCCCCCCCCCTTTTTGTGGTTGGTGGTGGCCTAGCCTTCGTGGTTCATTTTTTTGGTGCCTTCCTTCGTCTGTCCCTCATGGCCCAGGGCTTTTGGCGTCATGGTGCCGCGGGTGGTGGGGTAGGGGAAGATTATCCTGCGATAGTTGATAGGCCTGCGTACCCGGGCCTGATTAGGAAGGTGGCAATATTGGGCCACTCCTACGTCAGGGATTTGTACGTGGACCAATCCGTCAACAGGCCTTTCTTTTTGGTGTCTTCTCTGGCCGCCCCAGGTGCCTGCGTCAGCACCTTGAGGTCAACAGAAGCCTGGGGTCAGTTTTTAGAGCTGAAGCCCGACTTGACCTTCTTGGTGATAGGAGGAAACGAGATAAGGAGCGGGGTCAGTCCGAGAGAGATAGCGGAGGGGATCGAGGTCCTAGCTGAGGAGGTGGTGCGGCTCTCGGGGGGAGAAGTCCGGGTGATTGGGGTAGAGAAGCGGCAGGCTCCACGAGGGGTCTCTACGGACGAGTTTAACCGCATTAGAAATGCGGTTAACCGTTGGCTAAAGCGCCATATCCCATTCACCCGGGAGCGCTATCAGTCCATGAATACCTCTGAGGCTGACTTCGGTCCCGACGGAGTACACCTCACTCACGAGGCATCAAAGCGTCTCTTTTCGGAGATCCTGGCCACCTGTCGTCGGTGCTTTGGGCAAGACGAGTATGCATTGGTCGCCAGGTCATACGACGAGATGTTTGCCCACCATGACGTTAGAGTTGATCAACAAAATCAGTATAGCCTAGATTAATAATTCTTCAAATCGGTACAGTATATTCATTAAATTTTGATTGCAAATCCTTTAGGCCCAAATTATATAACAATTGATTGGCACTAAGATTAAAATCATCCATACTGTACTGTATAATAATTTCAAAAGTTAATGTTATTCAATCTATATCAAATTTATACTGTCAAATAACTTCTTTATTGATTCACATATTTTTCTAAATTCTACTCTCGTCGTGTGCCCTGGAGGCGGGGTGCTATGATAGCTGATAGGCTGAGTGTGTGTTAATCCAACTCAAAACTTTTTTCCTTGTGACTTCTTGAGATGAACTTTTCTTGTGTACAATTTTCACATTTATTAAATTTAATAATATAAAATTAGCGGTACCCATTGAGTTTAGCCTGTTTAAATTACCCTATAGGCTCTCTCTCTCTTAAAATTCTTGAATTTATTATAACTACGGTACCTCTCTTTTTTGACATCTAGAGACTTTTGGCCTATACTGTATTGTACTAAATTTCCCTCCCGGCTTTTCTTAACTTATGGTGTAATGATTCTATAATTTCATAACTATTATGTAAGGAGTTAAATTGAAATGCTCCAGATTGCTAGTCTACATTGCGCACAATTCTTATTCCGCATTTCGTAGGGGTGTTTTATTTTCGGCTCGCGATTTAATTTGATTTCTCTGAGTACTGTATTGTTGTCTGCAACTTATTCGGTCTGGCATTGATAGTTTGATTTAACGTCAATAGATTTCCTTCCCGTATAATCATGGCTAAAAGTGTACAAAAGCGTCAGGCTGGGCTTAAGGGCTCTTTGACGGTCTTGACCTCTGACATTGACGAATTCCTTGATTCGGCGTCTAGAGTGGAGGTGGAGGCCAGGTTGCTCAGTATTCAAAAGCAACTTGACAAGTATGAGGTCACACAGGAGGACCTTGCCGACACTTACGAGGACGCCGAGTATATCGAGGTGATAAGAGAGGATATCCTATATATGGAGGGCATACAAGTAATCGTTGCCACACTGAAGGGGATCTTGATTCCAGAGGTCAAGAAGGTCAAGAAAGAGCCAAAGAAATCCGCAGTCAAATTACCACATCTTACTCTTCCAAAATTTGAGGGTGATGCCACATTGTGGTCGGGATTTTGGGAGATGTTCAAGTGTACCATCCATGACAATCCCGACCTAACAGAAATACAACGCTTCACCTATCTAAAGGGTCAGCTTCTGGGTGATGCACATAAGCTAGTCGAAGGATTCATTATCGAAGGTGCAAGCTATGCCCCAGCAATAGAACTCCTGCAAGAGACATATGGGCATCCAGATCGAATCAAGGCAGCTTACGTTACCAAATTTAATCAATTAGTGTCACCGACCTGAAGGACTTCTATGCCACTACAGAGAGTGTGATGAGGTCAATCATTAGCCATGGTATTTGTTTGGAGGAATTTTGTGTGGTGACTCTTGTCAATAAATTACCATCACCACTAAAAGAAACCATAAAACGGGAAATGGGAGACTTGAGCCTGGATTATAAGAAATTCACTCATTGCCTCCAGGCTGAAGTGTACAATATGGCGGGTCAAGACAGAGTAGGGGGTACACCCATGGCTACGGCAACATTTACCGCCCAGAGTGAGTACAGGAAATTCAACTGTGTTCTGTGTAGTGGCACCAATCATTTATGGTACAAGTGTATAAAGTATAAGACAGGGCCTCTTAAAGTTAAAAGAACCCGTCAACTGCGTCTCTGCACTGGGTGCTTGTCAAAGGAGCATGGCCATTCGGGTTGTACTAATCCTAACATAAGAAGCTGCAAGTTTTGTAAGGGCAAACACTTTCATTCCCTGTGTACACAAAAACAAGGGAAGGAAAGTAGACCAGCGGAGGATAACACCAAGAGAGAGCATACTGCTGCTACTTAAACTACAATGTCTGTTGCCACAGGTAAAAATACAGTAATCTTGCCCACCGTACAGCTGCCGGTAAAGGGTAAGGATAATAATTGTGTTAAAACCAGATCGCTACTTGACCAATGTTCTCAGAGGACCTTTGTGAAGTCTTCTGTTCTATCCTCCCTTTCCTACATTTCTAAAGGAACTGAGGAGTTGTGTCTTCACGGATTTACCGGAAAACAAGCCGCTAGGGAATATAATGTTGTGGCACTGCAATACAAACACAGAGGTAAATATCATCATCTAGACGCAATAGTGGTTGATGAATTGCCAGAACATAAAGGTGAACTTAACCTAAAGTCTAAACTGGTTAGTTTACAAAGTAAAGGCATAAAATTAGCCGATCCTTACGCAAAGGACACAGATCAGCTGGAGCTGCTTATCGGTGCGGATCACTACTACAAGATAGTGCAACCTGGGTATAAAAGGTCAGGTAGCCTAATTCTGCTTCCTACCAAGTACGGGTATGCTATAAGTGGTACAACCTACCAGCTCCAGCACAGAAGTAATTACTGTATTAAAAGTAGCAGTAACCCCAATGGACGAATACATGTCCACTGGTAATATTCCACCACGCAAAAATTACTTAAATGTTTTGTGGGAATTAGATCACATCGGGATAACCCCTAAGGAATACTCACAGGTTGAGCGTCAAGCACTATCGTCGTATGAGGATACCGTTACCTATGATCCCGACAGCCAACAGTATAAATTGAGACTGCCATGGAACAATTCCAAGGATCAGCTGCCAACTAACAAGGGTTTGGCCATAGGCCGTCTTCGGGGTCTTCAGAAAAGATTCATGAAGGAGCCTGACTTTTGCGAGGAATACTCAAAAGTCATAAAGGAACAGGTGTCCCGGGGTTTTATAGAAGAGGTGCCTTTTGATACATCAGATACCGGACATTATTTGGATCATCATGGTGTAGTCAAGGAGACCAAAACTACGCCAGTGCGTATCGTCTTCGACTTCCGCCAGGATGAGTGATCGTCAGCCTAGTCTTAATGACTGCCTGTACACTGGACCTTCACTGGTGCCAGACTTGGCGCAGGTTTTGCTCCGGTTTAGACTTGGTAAGTATGCCTGGGTGTCTGATATTGAGAAGGCATTTCTGATGTTAAGACTCCATGAAGACGACCAGGACTATACGCGGTTTATGTGGCCTAAATATCCAAGGCAGCTAGATTCCCCCCTAATTTGTTACCGGTTCCGGGCAGTTTTATTTGGCGCGACGTGTTCCCAATTCCTTTTAAACGCCACCATTTTAAAACATTTGTCGAATGTCAGTGCAGATCCGCAGGTTATTCATCAGATTCGGTCAGGGCTGTACATCGACAATTTACTGGGTACAGGTAATGAAGAAGATTTCCTGATTGATACCTATGGTGTAGTCCGAGAAATAATGAATGACGCCCATCTACATTTGCGTGAATGGGCGACAAATAATTCTGTTTTGCAGACTGTACTGCAACGGGATGGTGTGGCGGCTGTACAGCAGGAACATGTTAGAGTGCTAGGGTTGTTTTGGGAAACGGACACCGATACCCTCTCATTCGGCGTTCAGTACGCGCAATATTCGCAGATTACAAAATGAATTTGCTTGAGTATGACGGCTAAACTTTTTGACCCCTTGGGGATAGTTCTACCGGTGTCGATCAAATCAAGATTATTCCTTCTGCAATTATGGAGGATAAAATTAGGTTGGGATGAGGTTTTGACTGGCGATCTGGTTCAGGAGTGGGAAGAAATTATTTCGGATCTTCGTCTCTGTAAGGGTTTTAATTTTCCTCGGAGAGTTGTCATGGACCATCCTGTTTCCATTTATGCCTTCTCAGACGCTAGCAAGGTCGCGTACGGCACCGCCATATACTTTGTTGACACAAGTGGCAGCCGTCTAGTCATGGTGAAGGTGAAAGTCGCCCCGATCAAATCCCTTTCCATCCCAAAATTAGAGCTGACTGCAGTTCTGTTGGCTGCTAGACTCGTTCACTTTGTAGAGGAAACTTTTAAAAATTTGCTAAATATCTCGGAGACAGTTATATGGAGTGACAGCCAAATTACGCTCTACTGGTTACATAGCCGAAAGAAGCTACCAGTGTACGTCACCAACCGTGTCGACGAAATTCGTACCCTGCTCCCAACCGCACTGTTCCGGTATGTATCTACCAAAGAGAATCCAAGTGACTGCATTACTCGTGGTGTCTCTGCTAAATTTCTCAAATCTTCTGCACTGTGGTGGAATGGCCCATGCTGGCGTAATGATCCCAACGAATGGCCAGAAAATATAGATTTGAGCGAGCAACACACTGCTATTGTGGCACCGGTAATTGACTCGGTGCCTGACGAAGACACACGGTTATGGGACTGGGATAGATTCAGCAGCTATGAGAAGTTACAACATGTTACAGCATGGGTGATACGATTTGTAGAAATTATAAAAGCAAATATTAGAGGCACACCGCCCACAGGTAGTGCTTACCTCAATGTGAAGATCAGAATTGCAGACAAATTATTACATAAGCTCTGTCAACAAGAAATATATACGCAGGAATATAAATTACTGGTTAAGGGAACAAAGTCTAGGAATAACCTGATCAACCAGTTGGGCTTACACTTGAAGGGGGACTTGATACATTGCGGAGGCAGATTACAATTGGCAGCCCTCTCTGAGGCAAGTAAGTATCCAATACTACTGCCCCCCAATCATCCCTTCACCCATCTTATCATCGATAGGTGTCACCGACTCTGTTGTCATTATGGGGTTGGTCATATAGTCACCTATGTAAGACAACGATGGTGGGTGCCTAGAATCAGGCAGGTGGTCAAGAAAGTCCTTCGCAAATGCTTAAAGTGTAGAAGAATACAGGGAACACATTATGATCCCGTCGGAATTCCTCCCTTACCAAACCTGCGAACCACCCCAGGTGACCCTTACAAAGTTACCGGGGTTGACTACAGTGGAGCAATCCCTGTGAAAGATTCACCCAATCTTAAGGTGTATATGATACTTTTCACCTGTGCTGTTACCAGGTCAATTCACCTGGAACTGGTCACCAACCTCACTTGTGATAGCTTCCTACATGCCTTCCGAAGATTCTGCAGTAGACAGGGATATCCACGTATCATGCTGAGTGACAATGCAAAGACTTTTATAGGGGCATCTACATATCTCAAAGAAGTGAGCAACAATCCTAAGATTCAGACCTGACTAGCGGATGTAAAATGCGAATGGCGTTTCATTCCCGCCAGAGCGCCTTGGTTTGGCGCCATATGGGAGAGAGCCATAGGCATCATGAAGGCGGGTCTGAAGAAGGTGTTGGGTAGAGCTCTCATCTCGATTGAGGAACTCAACACCATAGTCTTGGAGATTGAAGCCACCGTAAATGATCGCCCTCTATACTATGCTTCTGGTGATTTGGAAGACCTTACCCCAATCACACCCTCAGTACTGGTACGTGGATACAGACTGCGGGATCTTCCTGAAGAGCATGACGAGGATACTATGGAAGATCCAGACTACATAAGTAAGGACGTGATATCGGCCCGCTACAAATATATTCGTAAATTATCGCGAGATATTTGGCATCGCTGGTCAACAGAATATCTGGTGACTTTAAGGGAAGCGCAAAAAAATAAACTAACACCATTACAAGGTCATTGGCCTAGGGTAGGGGACGTGGTAACCATCCATGAAGAGGGCCCGCGCGCATTTTGGAAATTGGGTCGGATAGAGGAGTTGTTACCAGGTCGTGATGGTGAGGTTCGGGTAGCGAAGGTTCGCACCAGGACTGGAGTAATCACACGGCCAACAGTACGACTATATCCTCTTGAGGGTGACCTCGATCGCAAGGACACCTCCTCGGATCAGTTATCCATTGATGTCCCCTCTCTGGCTTCTACTTCGGCGCAGCCTGTTGACGCGTCCGGCGGACGCCCACGTCGACAGGCAGCCCAGATATCCTCCCAAGCTTGGCCGGATAAGATTGCCTCCGGGCAAATCTAATCATGTAAATTTTGTATATTTTCTGTTGGTGGGAATATGTCTATACTTAGTGTACTCAAACTAGTATGAACAGTCTCGATGTTACGTAATCTGGGTTGATGTAGCGTTACGTATCTTTCCGTAGTCTTAAGTTGAACGCTTCCATAACCTTGGTCGAACGTTCCATGATTGGGTAGAATATATTATTCTATAGTTGTATATGGGAAAGTATTGTTGGATTATAATTCCCATATATATATATATATATTTGTATTTAAGATTGTTCATAAGTATCTCATTGTAAAAAAGATGGGATACATTTTACATACGCTTCCATAACCTTGGTCGAACGTTCCATGATTGGGTAGAATATATTATTCTATAGTTTTATATGGGAAAGTATTGTTGGATTATAATTCCCATATATATATATATATATATTTGTATTTAAGATTGTTCATAAGTATCTCATTGTAAAAAAGATGGGATACATTTTCCATATGTTATGCGCGTGCGCGGTATGTCACGACAGAGACAAACATAACGCGCTCGCTCACTCTCCAACCAACCTCCGTCCCAGCTACATACGCTAAGCCTTCTTCCTATAGTTTCATAATCAGGTGTTTTCGCTTCACTTTCATCTCATATTCCATATAGTCATTACATCATCATCTTTGTTAGTTAGCACAAACTTAACGTAAATATCTAGCCTATCCTAGCGTATTGTAGCCTCTTTTCATACGCTGTTTACCTTACTAACCACTTCAAGTCATCTAGCCTATTTTCCGCCATCCTCCAATCACCAGCTGAGTTCATCAAAGGGTAAATATTCTATATGGTTAATACTTCTTCATTATCAATAATATACAGTCCACTTATCTAAATTAACCATAATAAGATAGGTGAAGAACAGGAAGGTTTAAAAAAGGGCAGGGGCTGCATTGACCAAATAGCCTCTATGCGACTGTTGGTAGAGAAGTATTTGGCCAAGAACAGAAAACTCCTTGCAGCATTCATGGATTTGGAAAAAAGCCTATAGCAAAGTAGATTAAGAAGGCTGTGGTAGTGTTTACAATATTTGATGTAGGAGGGATGTTGCTAATGGCAGTCAAATCTTTTAATGGGAAAGCAATGGCAAATCTGAGGATAGGTGATATGTTAAGTGAGAGTTTTGAGGTCAATGTAGGAGTAAGACATCACACAGAGATGTGTCATGTCACCTTGGTTGTTTAATATATACAAAGTAGGGCGGGATTATTGGGTTTAGGAGCTAGGCTGGAATCGGAGAGAAGAGAGTGGTAGATTTTAACATGCCTATATACGCGGACGAAGCAGTCCTGTTGGCAAAAAATGTGGAAGAATGTCAGAAAATGGTCACAAATTTCAACAGGGTATTCAATAAGAGTGAGACAATGAACGGAGGTAGGAAAAACACAGATAAAACAAAAAGGTCCATGTGCCTAAAGGCATCCTCCATTCATAAAATGTTTGTAACAACTGGATTTAAACATTTGTAGATTGTAAGTTTGTGGAAAGCAATTCGAGGGAAGTGAATTCCAAAGAGTAGTAGCTCTGGGGATAAATGAATTCTGGTAAGCAGCTGTTCTGCATTGTGGAGGAGAAAGTGTAAATTCATGGGCGCTCTCAGCTGCCCTAGTTCTACGGGGAAAGATGTGGAGAGGCGGCACAATTGAAGCAAGTTCCTCGGAAAAATTGCTGTGAAAATATCTGTAGAATAATGCAAGGGATGCAACGTTTCTTCGTATGGATAATGTAGGAAGGTCCTGTGTGATTGCAGGGTTATTGATTAATCTAATAGCTTTATTTTGAATTTTGTCCAACTGCCTCAATGCAACCACTCCACTCCCACTCCACAGAGGTGAACAGTAATCCATCTGAGAACGCACATGAATTTTATATATTACGGCCAACTGCTTGTCAGTGAAGAATTCTCGAACTCTGTACAGGAGTCCCAGTTTTTTAGAGACATTCTTAGCAATGCTTCTAACATAATGTGTCCAGCTCAAGTTAGTAGTTAATGTTACACCGAGAATGTCAATACTAAGGGAAGTGGGAATATTTACATCATTAAAAAATATATGGGAATCAGTGAGATTCTGTTGGTTAAAAAATTTAATGTACTTGGTTTTCTGTGCATTAAAGGAAACTAGATTCTTTTGTCCCCATTCATTAATTCTAGAAAGGTCCTGGTTCAGAGAAATTGCAGTGTTTATTTTTGAATTTATAAGATCGGGTTGGGTGAAAGAATTGGTAAATGTGAAGGAACTGTGGAGTGTTGAGTCATCTGCGTAGGAATGTATTGGATTATGAGTGGTAGATATGAGATCATTGATATGAATGAGGAACAGAGTTGGGGCCAAAACTGATCCCTGGGGAACACCAGGATTTATTGAGTGAAATTGAGAATAAAGGCCATCTACCATTACACATATTTTTCTGTTATGAAGATAAGAAGAAATTAGTGGAACTAATTATGCAAGGCCGTAGTGTGACATCTTCGACAATAAGGATTGATGCCAGACTCTATCAAATGCCTTTGATATATCCAGTGCTATTGTATGTGTTTCACCATTGTGACGTCTACCAGCGTTGGCAGAATCGCCTCTCGTTAGCCACTAGCGCTCGCCAGGGACATCGAAATGGGCTACAGTTATCAGAGAATGTTGTTCTTTCTTTCCCAGTACTCGCTTTGTCACAGACAGTCCAGTGGTGGTCTTTATTTTCGTCTGTGACAACGGGAAGTATTTTATATCATTGATAGAATATAAGATGCATTGTAGTGTGAAGTTGAGAGAGAGAGAGAGAGAGAGCGGGCAGCGAGGGGGTAGTGAGTGTTGCCTCCCTCACTCGGAGTAGTATTCCCGCTCACGCGCGGGCTTTCCCACGCCTTTGATTGGCTGGCGGACCCTGACGCGGCCAGGACGCCTGCTGTCTTATGACGTCTCGGCTCGTGATTGGCCGACCATCGCGCCTTTGCGGGCTCCTGTGTAACTAACCTCCTGCATGAGGGTCCCGAGGAGCTGCCCTCCTCAGGACAGGCTTGGCGTGCATGCTTCTAACATCCCTTTGCATACTCTCTCCCGATCACCCCCTTTACCACTGTCTCCCTCTCTGACCTTCTTCTTTTCCATTGCTCCTCACCTTTATTCAATTACTTATCCCCTTGGGTTCTGCATATGGTTTCCATAGCCGGCCCATTGTATTGCATGCACCTTCCTCTGAGATATTTACATGTACTTAGAATAGGTTTGAGGGTTCTTAGTTAGTAGAGGTTAAGAACTTTGTATGTGTCTCCATTATTGATTTAGTGTTTCTGCTCTTTTATTTAATGCTAGACTGGGATAAGGTTACTGTAGTCGTTGTCTCTGATGTGTGTGCGGTTTGCTTATACCTACACGACTTCGACCGGTCCTGTGGTAGCCTGGGTTGTCTTTTTGGCTGCGTCTTTTGCGAGTGCAGCATTGTGGTGACTGAGGGCTTTGGCCTGTTCCAGTTCCACACTTTGCTGCCTCTTTGCTTGTCTTTTGAGGGTCGCCAGGATAGAACCAGATACTTGTGATCTGGATCTATCAAGAGAGTACCCCAGTCAATTAACGTAACTTAAAGGATGCAGTCTTAAGGACATCGCTAGGCTACGAGCCTGTCTTGCTCAACCCCAGTTCCTTACCTAGAGTATCCCAGCTAGACATTATTAATCGAGTAGACACTTGTTAGTAATTATTATAAGCTCTTTGATATGTACGCATTATTATTCACAGCATTTATTAGTCTAGGTTGTTGCTGAGCCGCACAACCATAGCAGACTGTTTCCTTGATGAGGAAGTACATCTTTTAGTGTCGAGCATTACTACCGTTGCGCATTTATAGTATTCTCGTGTCAGTTAACATTATATGTCCTATCTTTTAGTGTATTCAGTCTACACGTGTGGTGTCCTGCCTCCTGCCTTTATATAGTTTAAGATACGAGCATCTTATGAGCATCAGACTTTCTTCAGAAGTTTCCAGGTCTATGCTGTAGGACTATACTTCACTTTCTTTCAGATAGGAGTGAAGAGTTTATTGTTGTTTAGAGTAACTGTATTGAAGCATCTTTTTATTGTATTAAATCTTGCAGTGATTTAATTGATCTTTCCATAGCTTTCCTTTTATGCATTTTAACGTAACTTGCATCTTGTTTGTTATCAGGCTATACCAGTGTAGGTTAGCCTGAAGTAGAGTACATTTATGCCCAGTTAAGGATACCCCGTTATCGCAGATTAACTCTGGAGGGTATAGGTGTTTTTGTTCGCCGGCATATAAGTTCGAGGGTTTGGATCTAGCGTACTGTTGTTGCATAGTGCCCTATTACTAGTCCAATCATTAAGTGCCCTTGTTTTATTCGTAGTCCAGGTCGTAACAAATGGCGACCTTGCCTAGTATCTTATCTTAGTCGTCATACCAAATGAACTTACCTTCACTCCCTTACCCACTCTAAACCACTGTTTGGACACTTGATCCTCAGTGTTTTGGAGGACAAGCAACCTAGAAGGGTCACTAGATCTGTTGTTGCTTGATTTCGTTTGTACTCCTTTGAACTAAGAGATAATTGCAGGATTGTTGGACATTTGTTTTTTGAGGAATATTTTGGACACGTGGAATTTTTTTTTGGCAACGTAGTATAGCACTTGAGTTGTCTTCGAGCATTTTTTGAGTGAATAGTGCTACATGAGAGTTTAGGTACCCCCTTTTTTTTATAAACGTTGAGAATTTTTGGTGGACACTATGTCGAACGACGGATCAATGGACAGTGAGGACACAGTACGGGAAGCAGACTCTGAGGTGCAGCAGCTGGGTTTGTTAGAAGGCATTAGAGTATTAACTAGTGAGGAGGATGCAAGGAAGTTTGTGGAGATGCCTATTACTGTTGACCGGGTGTCGGGGATTGATCGGTATGGTCTCCAGTGTTTGGCCACGGTCATGGGGCATGTGGGCACTAGCAGCATGACGAGAGGTGACCTGGTGGCCTGTGTGCTCGGCAGGGTGCGTGGGGCTTCGGGTGGAGCGGGAGCTGGGGCACCTTCGCCCCAGCCCCCATTCCACTCGACTCTTACCATGGCGCCCCCTCGGGCTCCGGAGCCGGGTATGTTCCCGCAGGCCGATAGTCACTGGCAGCGTGGTTTGTCACTGGGTGGGTCTCCAATTGTTGCATCTCCTCCTCCTCAAGGTTTAACTCCAGATATGATCTTCCAGCTTGAGATGGCTAAGATGAAGCAGCAGCGGGAATCTGAGCTTGAGATAGCTAAGCTTAGGATTCAGGCTGATGAGAGAAAGGCCATGTACTGTGCAGACATAGAGCTTGAGAAGTCTTGGGTGGAGTCGACAGGGCAGCGTCTCGGTTCTGGGAATCGAGGTCTTGATCAGTCTTTATCGCACCTTCTTAAGTTAGTCCCTGCATTTGACGAGTCGGGTGTCACCGAGTTTTTCCTGCGTTTTGAGAAGAAGTGTCGGGAGAACCAATGGCCCGAGGTTAAGTGAGCAGCCCTTGTTTCCTCTAGGTTGGTTGGCTAAGGACTCAAGGCATATGATGCGTTGCCCTTGGAGTCTTGCATCGATTATGAGGTATTGAAGGAAGCTGTTCTGCGGGTGTACGAGTTACAACCAGACACATATAGGTAGAAGTTCCGGGGTGTTACGAAGGGTCGTGAGTGCACTTTTCTAGAACATGCCCGGGAACTGTCTGATGCTTTGAGAAATTGGCTGAGGTCAGAGAAGGTGACGACGTTCGAGGAGCTTGAGCAGTTAGTCCTTCTAGAGCAATTTTTCAAGTGCACAGGCGGCAACCTGACTTTGAACCTCAAAGAGAAACAGCCTAAAACTCTACAAAAGGCGGCTGAGTTGGCTGACCTGAGAATGTCGCTGATTCGTGGGTGCTGGTCTGCACAACGGACCGATGAAGTTAACAAGGGGCGCAACACTCCACCCCCCCGAGTCAGTGATCCAACCTTTAATAACGAAAGTAAGAGCAATGATACCAATTTTTATCACAAACCTAAAACCGTCCCGTTTAAGAAAGGTCAGGGCCCTTCCCCATCTCAGGGGAAGTCCAAGGGTGAAGTAGAGTGTTTTAAGTGTCATAACAAGGGGCATTTCGCACGTTCCTGCCCTAGTAACCAACCTACAGCAGTCGTGTCTTTGGCTAGCAACATTGGGGTGTCTCTGAGGTCTTCTGCATTTACCCGGGGTGATATGTCAGATGCGGGGGCACAGCCAGTGAAGGAGTGTCCGGAAGGCTCGAAACCTGTCCGCAATGCTTTTTGCGACCATAGAGGGCTTGGCTGCGTGAGTTGGGCTGGTTGCAAGCATGGGTTGGAGTTGTTGAGTGACACAGGTGCATCCCAGACTCTGATGAAAAACTTTACAGGCCAACCTATAAACGTGGCACGGGTGGTTGTGGTGCAGGATATTAATGCTACAAGGTCATACCCGTTGGTCCAAGTGGAGCTGGAGGTTGATGGTGTGACACGAGAGATTGATGTTGGAATCGTGGAGAAACTGCCAGTAGAGGGCGTCAACCTTCTTCTCGGCAACGACTTTGCGGTACCTGCTTCTGAGGTTCCACCCTTAGTCGGTGCCGAGAGGGCGGCCGACGTGAGTAGGGAGGGGCAGGAGTTGGTCGAGAGGTGTCAATCACAGTAGAGGGAGTGTGTTGTCACCCGATCTCGTGCATCTAAGTTGTCACAGCCTATTCCTCAGTCTCTAGACCAGCGGAGGATCGGTCGGAAGGAGAAAGCTAAAGTTGGGAGTTTTGTGAGTTTTGCTCCAGCGGCTCTTCTTGGAGACTTAGTACTTGACCCAGAGGTGAGCTCCGGAGTGGCTCCAGAACCTGTCACCCCTAGTGACATGGTTGGGCGTGATGGCACTCCGCGACTTAGTAGTTCCCAGGTGGAGGAGAGTTGTGGGAACGGGGCTATTGAACACGAGGACGGGGAAACATGTCATGTGAACCTGTTAAAGGAATTTGTGAGGCAACCACCTGAGCAGCCTACTGTCCCTGCATTGGTCTGCAGCGGCCAAGGTGGAGAAGGAGAGGGGGGCAGTGGGGCACAGGTGGAGGAGTACAAAGGAGTACAAAGGAAATCAAGCAACAACAGATCTAGTGACCCTTCTAGGTTGCTTGTCCTCCAAAACACTGAGGATCAAGTGTCCAAACAGTGGTTTAGAGTGGGTAAGGGAACATTGGAAAGGGAATTACTGCCCTGGAACTAATGTCCGTGGCAGGATTAGGAAGTTAGTAGAGGACAGATGAGTTAGTAACTGAGGGGGGGATAAAATAAAGTTATTCATTTACAAACGCAGTCAGTCGCGGGTTTGATGCAAGATATTTGTCTAGGCGGAGTTTAAATGAATCAACGGTGATGCAGTCTATAACGTTTCGGGGAAGTCCATTCCACAAGTTGACAACTCGATTGAAGAAGAAATTCTTAGATTTGTGCGAGTTAAAAGATTTACCAATCATTTTGCAACAGTTTCCCCGCGTGTAATTTGATTGGTCGATAGTGAAGTACTTACTACAGTTCATATTGTCGATGCCTTTGATGATTTTGAACACTTGAATTAAGTCACCTCTTAATCTGCGCAGGGTTAAAGGAAATAGATTTAATTCTCTAAGACGCTCTTCGTATGGTTTGTTCTTTAGGCTAGGTATCATTTTGGTAACTCTACGTTGAACTCGTTCTAGCTTGTTTATATCTTTTTGGTAATAAGGGCACCAGGATTGAACGCAGTATTCCAGAAGAGGGCGGACTATGGAATTGTAAAAGGTTAGGATAACTTCTTTGGATTTATGCTCAAATGACCTGCCTATAAAGCCAAATATTTTGTTTGCCTTCTTAACAACTTCTGAACATTGTTGTCTCGGTTTTAGGTTACTCGATATTGTTACTCCTTCGATATTGTTATTGTTATAGGAGAGTTGGGATTGTCATGTCTCGGTGGAGCAGTGGGCGGAGGACACGAGTCTGGTGGCTGTGGAAGCGCTAGAGCACCTGCCTGAGCAGCAGTGTGCAGCGCTCCAGCACCAGCTCGGTTCATACCCCACTGGTCGTGCTGGGCACCCAGGCCTCACAACTCATGCGGTGCACGATGTTCCGCTGGCAGGTCACTTGAGTGTGAGTAGACCGTTGGCCTCGTTGTTTCGGTGGTTCAAGGTGGGCGACGAGGCTTTGGCATAGTTGTCAGGTCAGGGTCGACCCATGGCTGCCAAGGGTGGTGGTCAGAAGGAGGACATTGAGCAGATTGGTGAGGTTGGGTGTGGAGTGGATGTGCCCGGTCGTCGCATAGCCTCCCAATGCTGCTCTAGTCGAATGCAACAGCCCTACCATAGACCGACTGTATCTGGCCATGTCGCTGAAGGCGGTGATGCTGCGCAGGCAGATGTAGTCGCAAGGAATGCGGGGGTGCGCATGTACGGTATCGGCGGGGAAGCCTTAGCAATTATGAACTATGGGAGTGACTGCACAAGTGGTACTGATTGTCCCTCTCATGACCTGGCTGTTCTAGGGACGAAGGTAGAGAAGGAGGGAGTCTATAGTTTAGAAGCTGCGGTCTCGGCTGGGTTGTGGGAGGGCACTAGGCATGTTGTTCTTCGAGATAAGTTGCAACCTTTTGTTCCTGAGCGCCAAGAGATGTTGTTTACTAGGCTGTGGCAGTACATCCGCATGTTTGTTGCTTCTCCAGGCCTGATGTATGGGGTAGAATCCGACATGGAGGCTGGATACAGTGCAAGGCTCAAGTTAGTTCCCTACCGTATAAATCCTGCTCAACAGCCTGTCGAGAAAGCAGAGCTAGACTACATGTGGATAAAGGGTCTGAGGGATAAAGGATATCGTGAGTGGCCGTTGCCAGTGAGTTTGCAACCTGAGTTGAGTGGCAAGATCCGTGTGGATGGTGATTGCAAGAGTGTGGAAGCATTATCCCTGACAGATGCCTATCCATTACCCAGAGTTGACGATACCATAGACCGCATCGGGGCTGCCTCATTTATCACGAAGGTAGAAACAGTGAATGGTTATTGGCAGGTCCCGTTGCCGGAGAGAGCGAAGAGAAGTGCCAGTCTTGTGATGAACTGGGCAGTTTATCAGTGTCAGGTGTTGTTTTGCTGCCGAAACACAAGTTGGATGTGTGGCATGTTAAGGGCACTGATAATGTTTTGGCTGATTGTTTGTCATGGGAGGGTATGTTTGCAGGAGAACCCTCGCCGTTCAGTCAGTGTGTGTTGAGAGTGGAGAAAAACCAGGCTTGCCCCTATAGAGCAGCCGTCAAAAACAATATTAAAATTAAATAAAAAATCACATAAAAACTCTTTCTTTTGATAGTTAATTGTAAGTTGCCAATGTTATAGCTAAAGTCCTAAGTTGAACCTGTCTTTCACTAAGTAGGCTGGGCTCTGTGAAGCTCGCTCTGGGAGCATAGCAGGTTAAAATTATAATCTTATGTTTGGGAGGGGTTATAAGATTTTCTTTATGCTAATATGTTGTTTTATTTAAGATTGAGCTTTGCATTTCATTTCTGGTGGAGTGGCTAGGTGTGGCGGGTCTTGTCGGCATTCTGCTTTGTCAGATATGGTGCTCGCCTAATGTTGAGCGTCCCATATCTTGGGCGGGGTGTGACGTCTACCAGCGTTGGCAGAATCGCCTCTCGTTAGCCACTAGCGCTTGCCAGGGACATCGAAATGGGCTACAGTTATCAGAGAATGTTGTTCTTTCTTTCCTAGTACTCGCTTTGTCACAGACAGTCCAGTGGTGGTCTTTATTTTCGTCTGTGACAACGGGAAGTATTTTATATCATTGATAGAATATAAGATGCATTGAAGTGTGAAGTTGAGAGAGAGAGAGCGGGCAGCGAGGGGGTAGTGAGTGTTGCCTACCTCGCTCGGAGGAGTTTTCCCGCCCACGCGCGGGCTTTCCCACGCCTTTGATTGGCTGGCGGACCCTGACGCGGCCAGGGCGCCTGCTGTCTTGTGACGTCTCGGCTCGTGATTGGCCGACCATCGCACCTTTGCGGGCTCCTGTGTAACTAACCTTCTGCATGAGGGTCCCGAGGAGCTGCCCTCCTCAGGACAGGCTTGGCGTGCATGCTTCTAACATCCCTTTGCATACTCTCTCCCGATCACCCCCTTTACCACTGTCTCTCTCTCTGACCTTCTTTTCCATTGCTCCTCACCTTTATTTAATTACTTATTCCCTTGGGTTCTGTATACGGTTTCCATAGCCGGCCCATTGTATTGCATGCGCCGTCCTCTGAAATATTTACATGTACTTAGAATAGGTTTGAGGGTTCTTAGTTAGTAGAGGTTAAGAACTTTGTGTGTGTCTCCATTATTGATTTAGTGTTTCTGCTCTTTTATTTAATGCTAGACTGGGATAAGGTTACTGTAGTCGTTGTCTCTGATGTGTGTACGGTTTGCTTATACCTACACGACTACGACCGGTCCTGATGTAGCCGGGGTTGTCTTTTCGGCTGCGTCTTTTGCGAGTGCAGCATTGTGGTGACTGAGGGCTTTGGCCTGTTCCAGTTCCACACTTTGCTGTCTCTTTGCTTGTCTTTTGAGGGTCGCCAGGATAGAACCAGATACTTGTGATCTGGATCTATCAAGAGAGCACCTCAGTCAATTAATGTAACTTAAAGGATGCAGTCTTAACCCGGGAACTGTGGGAAGACTCTTAAGAGTTCCCCCGGCGGACTGCGGGAAGACTCTTAAGAGTCAGAGAAAAAAAAAATCAACTTTAACACCTTACGAGCGGCCTAGGCGGTATATAATATGTAGCCACCAGCGGGGTGTTTTTACCCAAAATAGGGCTGTTTACGTGATTATTTTCATGCCTAAATAAGACCCAGAGCGTAAAACAAGTATCTATCCCTGAAAGGACATAAACAGAGCTTTCCAATGACACCATAACGATCCTTTTATGATGGCTAGTTTTCTTGCAACAACTGCGCAACGCGAGTGCAAAAAGCATGTAATTCGGCAGTTTCCCCATATAATTCCGTATGTAGCGAGTGAGGAGGTGGGATTCGTGTCAGTAGGTTCGCCGCGGTGGTCTGGAGCAGTCATACGCTCGCTACTCTCCTGCCACCACTTGTCTCTCTCTCTCAGCAACATTACGTGCTGAAATTGCCACACGACCTATGTCGAGCGCCGCCAGATAGTCCAGATTTATTATACTCGACTTATGTTGCGCGCCCCTAGTTATGGGTTAAACATCGGGAAAAAAAAAAAAAAAAAAAAAAAAAAATGGCCCCTGGGCCATGCAAAATATCACTCCTCTACCTCCCCTCCTTCCCCACTTTCCTCCCCTCCTTCAGTTATCACCTATTTTCCCTGTTATTCCCTTATTCTGAGGTATATTTTCGTGCTAACATTAGCGAGTTGCAAGCAGGGCATTGACATCACTGTTAGCAAGCGAGTGCAAGAGAGAGAGAGAGAGAGAGAGAGAGAGAGTATCGATCGACTGTGTCTCAGTGGCCTTGGGGGAAATTGGCGGGAAAGCAGGTTGCCTCACCCATACATTATATAACTCGCGGCCTGTATCTCCGATTTTGACCATCCAAACGCTGTTTTCACTCGTTTTATTGTTGTTTCAGGTTAATACCTTTATAATCAACCCATAATAGGCGCGTATGGATAAGTATTAATGCTATATATGGTAAAATGAATATTTTAGTGATGGAAACAGCTCAAATACGTCAGCACAGGCAGAGGTGTCTAATTACCCCCATGCGCACTTGTTAGGTTAAGGACATCGCTAGGCTACGAGCCTGTCTTGCTCAAACCCAGTTCCTTACCTAGAGTATCCCAGCTAGACATTATTAATCGAGTAGACACTTGTTAGTATTTAATATAAGCTCTTTGATATGTACGCATTATTATTCACAGCATTTATTAGTCTAGGTTGTTGCTGAGCCGCACAACCATAGCAGACTGTTTCCTTGATGAGGAAGTACTTCTTTTAGTGTCGAGCATTACTACCGTTGCGCATTTATAGTATTCTCGTGTCAGTTAACATTATATGTCCTATCTTTTAGTGTATTCAGTCTACACGTGTGGTGTCCTGCCTCCTGCCTTTATATAGTTTAAGATACGAGCATCTTATGAGCATCAGACTTTCTTCAGAAGTTTCCAGGTCTATGCTGTAGGACTATACTTCACTTTCTTTCAGATAGGAGTGAAGAGTTTATTGTTGTTTAGAGTAACTGTATTGAAGCATCTTTTTATTGTATTAAATCTTGCAGTGATTTAATTGATCTTTCCATAGCTTCCCTTTTATGCATTTTAACGTAACTTGCATCTTGTTTGTTATCAGGCTATACCAGTTTGGGTTAGCCTGAAGAAGAGTACATTTATGCCCAGTTAAGGATACCCCGTTATCGCAGATTAACTCTGGAGGGTATAGGTGTTTTTGTTCGACGGCATATAAGTTCGAGGGTTTGGATCTAGCGTACCGTTGTTGCATAGTGCTCTATTACTAGTCCAATCATTAAGTGCCCTTGTTTTATTCGTAGTCTCGGTCGTAACACCATGTTGGTCTGTAGCTTGGTTAATTTGATGCGTAAGAAGGCAAAGAATGTCTGCAGTTGATCGACATCGTCTAAAACCATGTTGCCTATCACTGATTAATTTATTATTCTCAAGATGCTTAATTATGTGATTATTTAATATAATTTCAAAGACTTTACCAAGAGTGGAAGTTATAGGTATTGGTCTGTAGTTTGATGGATCTGAAGAGGCACCTTTTTTAGGAACTGGATGGATGTTTGCTTCTTTCCAGGGTACTGGGAAGCATGAGGTATGAGTACACAGACGGAATTTTTTTGCCAATACAGGAGCGAGCACCAAGGAGCAATTCTTACTATTGGAGGAATTTCAACTGGACCAGGAGCCTTATCTACTGAGAGATTCTGCAAAATAGTTTTGACATGTCTGGTGTGGATCTTAAGTGAGGGAATTTCAGGCGAATTAAAATTAAGTACAGGGACATCTTGATTTATTTCATCTGAGGTTGAGTTGGTGGAGAAAATATCTGCAAGAAGGTTAGCTTTACCTCGTGGGTCACTTACAAGATTGCCAGTCGGAGATTTTAATGGTGGAATGGATGAAGCAGTAGTGAAGTTGGATTTGAATGAGTTAAGAGTAGACCAAAATATTTTGTTATCATTTGGATTATTTAGAAGTTTATTTGCCTGCTTGTGGAGAAAGTTTGATTTAGTTAGGTTTAATACAGTTTTGGCATGATTTCTGATGTTTCTAAAATAATTAAAGGCTTCATGTGTTTTTGATCTTGTGTATGCATTGTAGGCTATTGCTTTTTGTTCAGTTACTCTAGCACAATTATGGTCAAACCATTTAGGTGAATTAGATCTTTTACTGTACTTTTGATGAGGAATAAAAGTTTCCATTCCAATTTCTACAAAATCTTGTATGTGGCTCAAGGTGGAGTGTGCATCATTAGAAAAGAAAGAGGTCCAGGGAATATCAATAAAGAAACCTTGAAGACCCTCCCAGTCTGCCCTATCGTAATGCCATTTAGCCACCAAAACTGGTTCAGGTACACTGGATGTGCGTACAAGAGAAATCCTCTCACCACAAGAGACACTACATTCTGATGAGTCAAATAATTCTGAAGAGACTGCCACAGCTGTTGTAACCAGAGCTCAGAATAATGCTACACACACTCGAAGACCTAACCTTAAGATTTCATCACTGCAAGAACTGGTTCAAGTGGACAATGTTATTCAAGAGCAAAAGCAGGATACATCACTGGTGCCAGTAAGAAAATATCAACTTGAGAAGAGGAATTTTAGAAACCGAGGAAAATCTCATCAGTTTATAGTAAAAAGAGGACGGTTGTACAACATAATTACTTCAAAATTTAGAGGTGTAACTCATGATGCTTTTGTGGTTCCAAAAATCTACAGATCAGCAGTCTTTAAGCTAGGACATGAAGCTATCATGGGAGGCCACATGGGTCAGAAAAGAACATTGGCCAGAATTCAAGACAAATTCTACTGGCCAGGCATGAATGCAGACATTTGCCGGATGTTCCGTTCTTGTGATATATGTCAAAGGACAGTCGACAAAGGTCGTATACCTAGAGCTCCTCTTAATCCCATGCCAGTCATTGCAGAGCCATTTGCAAAGGTGTGCGTGGATATAGTAGGACCTTTGGTGAGAGCAAATGATGGGAGTAAGTATATGTTGACTTTAGTGGATTTCGCTACCAGATGGCCAGAGGCGGTGCCACTGAAAGATATAGAAACTGAGACCGTAGCAGAAGCTCTACTCGGCATCTACTCCCGGATTGGCATTCCAAAGGAAGTATTGACTGACAGGGGGACTCAATTTACATCCTCTATGATGAGTGAAGTCTATCGTCTGCTCTCAATTAAGGGCTAACAAACTACACCGTACCATGCTATGTGCAACGGACTTGTGGAACGCTTTAATGGGACACTAAAGAAGATGTTACGTCGAATGTCTGCAGAGCAACCTAAGGAGTGGCCACGGTTTGTAAATCCCCTACTCTTTGCCTACAGGGAAGCACCTCAGAGTAGCTTGAAATTTTCCCCTTTTGAGCTTGTTTATGGAAGAACAGCTCGTGGTCCATTGCAAGTGCTGTGTGAACTCTGGGATGACAAGACCGATGACAGTGATGTACAACTAACTTACACATATGTCCTTGACCTAAGGAACCGTCTTCAGGAAACCTGTGATATTGCTAAAGAGGAGCTTACCAAGAATCAAGAGGTGCAGAAAAAATACTTCGATCGCAAGACCAAAGCAAGGGTGTTCAAGCCAGGTGATCAGTGTTTGGTGTTATTGCCTACATCAAGAAACAAGCTGTTAATGCAGTGGAAGGGACCATTTGAGGTGTCTGCTTGTCCAAATGAGTATAACTGTATCATCAAGATTAAGGGGGGTAAACTCAAGAGATTTCATCATAATATATTGAAATTATATTACCAGCCTGCTGCTGCTGCTACTATTTTGCATTCACCGCAACACTCTCCTGAACAGCTAGAAGTTTTGAACATTATTAAGGGACACTATCGGACGGAACAAATTGTGTGCAATGCAGCTGTTGTAAGGGATGATGATTATGGTGAATCTAGTATCTCCTCACCATCGACTCTAAAGAGGCAAACATACAAGGACGTAAACATTTCCAATAGCTTCTCAGAGTCACAACATGAACAACTTGTGAATGTACTTAACCTAAGAACTGTGAAGGTCCTCAATTGAGTCTGTAGTGAGATTTTTTTTGTTTTTTCCCTATGTAAAAAAAAAATAATAATATCCCACTACAGACTCAATTGAGGACCTTCGCAGTTCTTGGGTTAAATAGTATGATGATGTTTTTTCGGATGTTCCTAAGCTAGCAAATGTTGAGCCACATTATATTGTCCTGACAGATTCAACTCATGTTCGGCAATGTCCCTACCCAATTCCTCACAGCCTAGTTGAAACTACTTCAAAGGAAATTGCTGAAATGGAAGCAGCAGGATTCATCGAACCCTCAACATCACCATACTGCAGCCCAATAGTGATCGTGGACAAGAAAGATAGTGGAGTGAGAATCTATGGAGATTTTCGAAGACTAAATAGCAGAACACAACTAGACTCGGAACCTATGTATGACCAGGAGGTTCTGTTTTCGAAGTTGGCATCATCAGTAATATTCTCCAAAATGGATCTTGCAAAAGGATTCTTTCAAATTCCCCTCCATGAAGACTGTCGACCACTGACTGCTTTTGTCACACCTCGTGGGCTGTATCAGTACACAGTGCTGCCTTTTGGCCTGACTAATTCTCCTGCAGTATTCAATCGAGCCATACGCAAGCTTTTGGGAGAGATGCCTGGGTTTGAGGTGTTCGTAGATGATATCCTTATTCATTCTGGGACATGGAACGAGCATATGAAGACAATAGATTTGGTCCTTCAAAAGTTGCAAGATTCTGGGCTTACAGTGAAACCATCGAAATGTGAATTTGGATGTTTCGAAATAGAGTTTTTGGGTCATAAAGTTGGAGGGGGTCAGAAGAAATGTCAAGAGAAGAAACTTCAGAAAATAGAACTAGCCTCTGCTCCAACCACTAAGAAACAAGTTCGTTTATTCCTTGGATTGGTGGGGTACTATAGAAAGTTTATTCCGCAATTCGCTGACATTCCAAAGCCTCTCACTCAACTCACACAGAAAAATCAACCTAACAAGCTGAAATAGGATAAGCTACATCAAGAAGCTTTCAACAAGGAGCACTTTCTTGCAAACCTATACTCCATCTTCCTGACCTGTCAAAAGAATTCATACTAAGGACTGATACATCTCTGGATGGTATTGGAGCAGTACTCCTACAAGAACATGAAGAGGATGTCTGGCCAGTGGCATATCACAGCAGAAAACTAAAGCAGCATGAAAGAAATTATGCTACGGTGGAGAGAGAACTACTCGCTATCGTACAAAGGAAATCAAGCAACAACAGATCTAGTGACCCTTCTAGGCTGCTTGTCCTCCAAAACACTGAGGATCAAGTGTCCAAACAGTGGTTTAGAGTGGGTAAGGGAACATTGGAAAGGGAACTACTTCCCTGCCACTAACGTGGCAGGACTAGGAAGTTAGTAGGGAACATATGGGTTAGTAACTGAGGGGAGGATAAAATAAAGTTATTCATTTACAAACGCAGTCAGACGCGGGTTTGATGCGAGATATTTGTCTAGGCGGAATTTAAATGAATCAACGGTGCTGCAGTCTATAACGTCTCGGGGAAGCCCATTCCACAAGTTGACAACTCGATTGAAGAAGAAATTCTTAGATTCGTGTGAGTTAAAAGATTTACCAATAATTTTGCAACCGTTTCCCCGCGTGTAATTAGATTGGTCGATAGTGAAGTACTTACTACAGTTCATATTGTCGATGCCTTTGATGATTTTGAACACTTGAATCGTGGAGGGGATCAAGAAATTCTATCAGTACCTCTATGGATCTCATTTCACATTAGAAACGGATAATGAGCCCTGAGCTACCCAAAATCATCTAAGAACACAAATTCACGTCTAATGAGGTGAGTACTGTATTTGCAACAATTCCCATTTACAGTCCAATACATTCGTGGAAGTCTGAACGTGGGGGCTGATTGCATGTCACGTTTACCTCCAGAGGATGAGACTACCGCCACCACCGACAACCTGTAAAGTCTACAAGCAATTGGTCGGAGAGGGGGCCTGGTGTTTCCCCGAGGACATTCTCTTGTCTTTGTGACGCTTCTGCATAGTAGCCACGTGCGGGCATGCGCACGCGTCGGCTGCCCAGCCGTTTAGAAACCGGCTGGTGGCAGCCGGCCGGCCGGCTTTTCCTTAGTATATATCCTACGACAACGTAACTAATGTCTGGGATATTCTTATGTTGTTTCACAGCTTGTAGCTGCCTTTATTCTTAACCAACGCATCTTAGTATATTTTATTCTCGATAGTTGATTATTTCATTATAATATATAAGATGTAAGTTTAGTGAGGGCGGGAGGAGACGAGCGGGAGAGAGAGACCGGCTTGGGACGTTGCTTCGCTTGCCAGCTTGGGACGAGCCTGAAGCGTTGCCATATGCATTTGATTGCAACGTTAGGCTTAGTTTAGACTCACGCACGGGGTAGAGGATTTTGACCCGGCAACTGTGTTGAGTGTTGCCAAGCATGAGATGTATTTTGCATGCCTAGGGTGGGGTCCAGACAGATTCAAGACTTAGAGCTCACCTCACTGTCGTACCCTTCGGACCCCCTTGATATCTATCCCTCTCAACCCCACTTAGAAACTTTCTCTCTTACTTTGTATACCTTCCTTCCACTACTTCACCAATCTATTTAATTATCCCATCCCCTTGATAGACCTTATATCTATTATTGTATTAACGACGAGCTCTCAGATAACTAGATAGGATTTTGGGCTTTATGCAGAGATGTAATTGTTCATGAGACCTAGGAAGCTTTTTTGTTGTCTCATATTTGGTGGTTTCATGCTTGCTAGTGTGTTCTTGTGTCAGGTTAGCAGGGGCTAGACCGGAGGGGAGGCTTTTTGCGATCCTTTAAGTAAAGTCTGCTGGTGCGAGTCCTGTGGACCCGCACGACGTTACTAGGATACCCGTGGGAGTCTGGGGGCATTTTCTTGTCTGTGTCCCTGTGTGTCTAGCGTTGTGTTGTGTGAGGGCCATTGCCTAGTCCACATCTTGCTTTTGTTTCAGGGTAGCCAGGAGAGAGTCAGATACTTGTGATCTGAGTCTCTCAAGAGAGCACGCTTTCAATTAGAGTAATTTGGCGCACAGACCTGGGAACGTCCCTAGGGTAGAGCAGGTGGCTCAGCCCGGGTATCCGAAGCCTATATCCTTCCGGCTAGACCTCTGCCACCTGGCAGATTAACAGCTAGTGGTTTATTGTCTCTGTATGCTTGTTATTGTGCCACAGTTTACCGTTTTTGTGAGCATTGTGAGTCAGGGTGTGGCTTAGAGACTCTGTCCGAGCAGGCTTGCCTGACTAAGAGTGAGAAGCACACCTGTATGTGGTTATGTTGCGAGTTGCTGCCTTTATTTAATTATACCTATGCCATTATACACTGTATGGCCTATCACTAGTATATATTCCTGCTGATGAGTTAAGAGTTCTCTAAATCCGTAACGTACTTTCTTTGCTAAGCATCAGACCCTACAGTAGCCGCATGCAGTTTAGAAACCCGCATCTTGTCTACCTGTACGATGTTTTGAGGACTGTTTGCTTTCACCTTCTTTCACGCAGGGGTGATTAATTGTATTAATTAACGTAACGTTAAATGTACTTTCTTCTAGTTTGTTATTAAATTGTTTCTGCAATTTAATTATGTTATCTATCTTTTCCTTGAAGCTTTTAGTCAACTTAATTGTGTGATCTTTTATATAGCCTGCTTGACTATCAGCAGGCTATAGTGCGTGCACCCTGTAACCGAGTCATAGGATACCTTGTTGTCCAGGCAGGACTCTTGACGGTTTAGGGTGGTTTGTTGCCTGGGTTTATAGATAAGGGTTGGATCTAGCGTTTTCCGTTGTTGCTTGTTGCCGCATACCTAGTCCAATAGAAAGAGCCCAGTGTTTATATATCCCAGGACGTAACATCTTTCAATTTATGGTTGCCTGTTTTCTTGCATGAAAGAATCATGAAATTATAATTATTTGTAAAGTTTTAGTTTAGCTAATTAAAGTTTCGAGTTCTTGATAATATATATATTTATTTGAATGTAGGAGGTGAAAAGTCAATACTTTAACATTCGTCGGTAATTAAGTCTAGATTTTGTTTTCTATTGAACAAAAATCTACTCTGACCACAGAGTAATGTCATGCCTATAAATAGTCATGACATAATAATTATTGTTTGTTCATAATAAATATTTTATAGTTTCATTGATTAAATTATAGTTCGTAAGCACTCTTTTATGACCGTTAATATTGAATTGGTTATTTGCTAAAGTATTTAATATATTAACAGTTAATTGATATGCTACCTAACAGAATTAATATAATTATAAAGATTCAGTTTTTGTTACTTAATGTTGCTAAAGGAGTGTTCAGAAATAGGAGTTCGAATGAGGAGTTTTCCCAGAGTTATGTTTTCCACTCATTTTCGACTCTTCTATTTCACTAGGAAGTAAGTGTTGTGCCTTGATATTAATTGTAAGTTTGGATGTGAGTGAAAGTTATATTTGATTGATGCTTTCTGCATATATGTTGACCGTAACTTAAGTGTCCCTAATGCTCCATTTTTATTCCATACAAAATATCAGCATTGGTTGCTTCGATGTCTCAGAGTGGTGGGTGAATGGCCATACAACACTGACGTCATCCTAATCATACCGACATAACGTGGAGGAGGTGAAGAGCTGACTGGGGGCAGTAGACGGCGGGCAGTGGTAGCTCACGGATATTACCAACACATTTGCTACCGCCAGCCGATTTCCTTGTCGCTCTCCTACCTACTTTGACATCGGGGATATAGGTTCATCTACCACTTCGCAGCAGTCCTGTGTTATTAAGCTTACTACAGCAGTTCGGTGGAGCGGGAGACAGCAAGACATATGGAGAGGCGTTACCGAGTGAACATTACGTGAAGAGAAAAAGCTAACATGGAACATTTTAAAAGTGAAGCATTGAGCAATAACGGTCAATAGTTAATATAACTCTGCAGTAAATATATCAATCCAATATCACTCGATATAATATAATCGTGTGATTGTTTAATATTGTGTGAATGTGTTATATTGTTTAGGTGCAAGAAATTAATTTATTAATATAAATACAAATATTAAAATTTTCTCTAACCTTCTATTACTACTGTCTTGGATATTATTTTGAGCAATTGAATTGTCTACTATAATCGAGACTTCCGAACTTCTCGGAAATAATATGATCATTATAAAACTTATCTTTCTCCAGGTTTCTGCATTTAATAAGTAACACCTAAATATTGGTCTGGGCATGTAAAATAAATCCTGTGAGTTACGACACACGAGAACTGGTATGGAATGAGATTTGCTGTCAAATACTGTTAAATATGTTACATCGGTGCAGGAGTGTAACCAAATTGTAAATAGTTGCCTAAATATAACAAACTAATATAGTCTTTATATAGTGAATCTTCTATGATGTGTTAAACTTTAACTTTGACGTAAAAACATTATGTATTTATGGATAACAAATAAGAGAGCGAGAGTGAGTGGGTTGTGGGGAAGGGTGTAATGAAACAACTGTTACAGACTATGACGAACACATTGTAAAATGGAAAATAAACATATTGTTGAATCAATTTTTCCCATATTTTTTTTATTTTAGAGATAAATGCCTTTTTAGAAATTTAGCAAAACAGGGTTACAAGTAAAGCACTAAATTATTAATACATGATAAACTTATTTATTATCGACTTCGCTAAAGGGAAAGCATGGGTTTACCTATTCACACATTAGTAATTACGAAATAAAAGTATCTTAGAATGTGGTGATGATATGTGGTTAGCAGAAAAATACTAATTATTAGCAACATATTAGCGTAAACAAAATGTGTAACATTTGTAACTCTGGTCATGGGATATAATGATGATGCCCAAGTCTAGGTCGGGTATCCGAACGAAGCGGAAGGTAATTCAATCGTTTATGAAACTTAGTTCTATTGGGGGCTGATCATACTCGCGCAATTGTTACGTATTCAATAAAGATAGTATACTGCATGTACAGTTATGTTCAGGAATGAAGAGTCATCGAGCAATACGAAAAGTTATAGGAGCCAAATGTTACATACCGTACAATTGTGACCACGCATACCTGACCAAACACTCATGTTATAAAAGAGCGAGGTTAAAGAAAATTAATGACATACACAGACATACAAACCTCTCATTTCCATGTTTATGTAAGGTAAATAAAATAAGCGTGACAAAGGGAGACGTGTGTGTGTGTGTGTGTGTGTGTGAAGTGAAGTTTCCTTAATCATTGCTCATTGTCTCAATTATAACGTCATCGACTATTACTGACAATATTGGTATGTAACAGTTGTACTGTACAAATAATAGGTTAGATATTTGGAAAACAGGCATGATATCATGTCCACGCCGATAATTCGATATTTTGAGCAGATTCGAGTGGAATCCGAAGCTTCATATACCGCCTCGAATATTTTTTCAAAACTGTATTACATCACTTGGTGGGAATTATACAGTATTTGTTTCAATTAATCTTCTTATTACACTGTAATGACCATGTACAGTCACGAGCATAAATACTGCGACACCAACCAAATAATGTTCGCCACTTTGTCTCCAAAGGTAGGCTATTGCAAAACTTTGTATTCAAACTCGCAATTATTTCTGTATTTCATTCTACCTACCGTCAAACTATTTTATTCAGCTTAGTATAAACCCCTAGTGATGAAGGAGTTGACGTTATCTGGTTGATGTCGCAACATTTATGCTCGTGACTGTACAGCAGTGGTAATTAATTCTGATCGATTTAGAAGTGTCGAACTGATTAAAAGAATCTCTGAAATTCAAATACCCAGTATAAATTAGTTAGGAGATTCAATTCAAACCGAGACCGCTTCGAATATGTTTGTATGTGAATAAATGTGCACAACTGTACAATACATTAAATAACATTGGGCAATAACTTCGTAATGCCTACATGTTGTGGTTCTATCTATCATTCAACATTGGTAATAATTACTAACATATGACAGTAATATCTGCAGACCACTTGAAGATCGTAATTTGTTTCATCCAAGATACCTTCGGTGTTTCCTATGTTGAAAGAAAGATACATAAATGTTTGATATTAACAGAAAATAATTGTAGTTTTAAATGGTTTATAAAGGGAACATAAATTACATTATGTCAACCTGAAAACTAATTATGTTTATAATTCAACATTCCTGGGTATAAACTAGGAGATTGGGGGGAGGAAGGGGGGGGGGGGGGGGGGGGGGGGGGGGGGGGGGGGGGGGGGGGGGGGGGGGGTGGGGGGGGGGGGGGGGGGGGGGGGGGGGGGGGGGGGGGGGGGGGGGGAGGGGGGGGCGGGGGGGGGGGGCGGGGGGGGGGGGGGGGGGGGGTGGGGGGGGGGGGGGGGGGGGGGGGGGGGGGGGGGTGGGGGGGGGGGGGGGGGGGGGGGGTGGGGGGGGGGGGGTGGGGGGGGGGGGGGGGGGGGGGGGGGGGGAATGAAGGGGGAGACCAATGCCAGTGTTCGGCTTATAGCACATGCTTGGACGACACTGATTATTTTACTGTATATCCTGTAAATCATTAATGCATAATTATTTTATATTTCATTATGGAATAAAGTGAACTTGTTTTTTTAATCTGTACTTAGCACTTGAAGTCTGTAAGTGTTCTTTCAATACACCCTATATATATATATATCACTCCTTCTTGCCTAAGGGTCCGATACCCCCGACATTCTTTCAGTGTCCTCTGTAAACTATATAAAATATAACTTTCAATAACTCCGCCCATAATATTATCTCCTTTACATAATTTGGCAATGAAAGAAAAGCCTCCATGTTTTGTTTGTAAACTACCTTCCCTCTCTCTGAACCAACTCCGCGCTTCCCAACCCTCTTTCCAATGAACTGCTCCACTGACCCTTCCTATGTGACTTGGTGGTCAGCTCACCTAACACCACCAATTGCCTTATTCTCAAGCCATTTTTAGCCAACCTATCATAATGTTCCTGCTGAAACGTTTGCCATTTGATAGAATATCCTTTCATGTACCACTTGCATTCATTCTTGTTTCTTTTACAGAAGCTTACCATTGATTATGTGTGATTCACTGCTACTTGGTCTATCCAGTCTGCTTAGAGATTGTGCTGCATTCAACAAACCCCTATCCTTCCAAAATTTAGTAATTGCAGCAGCATCTATATCTATCACTCTTACTCCTTTCTATTGTCCATATAAATTTGTGAATTTGACACCCACTGTTTTCTTTCCATTTCCTCTAATACTTTGTTACCCGAATCGTTGCCTAAAACGCAGATGTGTATCAAAATATAGCCTAGTAGGATAATGCTTTAATCAGTGAATTTCTGAGTTTTGTATTACTCTAAATTGTTAAGCCAAAAACAAAACAAAATATATATACAGTATATATATATATATATATATATATATATATATATATATATATATCACAAATACACGTGAGCCACTAAATGTTTCTAATCTCTCAGTGGGGTTCGAACCGCCGACCGTCAGTTGATTAAAGCGTCGGCTATTGTCCTGATGGTCGGCGGTTCGAACCCCACTGAGATTAGAAATATATATATATATATATATATATATATATATATATATATATAGAGAGAGAGAGAGAGAGAGCGGTCGCAAAACCTTTCCCAATAGGGAATTCCTGTCTATTTGCAAGAGAGCTGAAGAATCTATTTTTATTTATTTCATTCCAACACCAAACAACTCTCAAAGAAATTAATGAAAGCAAGCATGTGATCCACCGGGATTCGAACCTGGGTTACCACATACAGATGCAGATCAAATATATAGGAATGAAGATAAAATAATATAGGAATGCTATATGGGCACAGGAATTCCGTATGGGGTAATGTTTCGCGACCGCTCTGTATTATATTTATATAGGAATTGATAGTGAAAGGAATACTGAATTGAGAACATAACTTAAATCAAATACAGACTGCCCAGTATTATTTAATTTCGATTTTATTAACGTGAAAGTAAAACTTTACATTAAATGATATAATATAATAGAGGAAAACAAGACTTGAAATAAGCAAAACTGGAGGATTAGGCGATACATTTAGGCAAGATAAAGGCAATTTTTTTATTTCAGCTTAGGTTACTATAGGGACAAATTATGCTATGAGATGTTGATACATGCAGAATTATATGAATACTGTCTAGAAAAACTCAAAACCAATATTGAAATAACGGAGCCTAAAGGACAACCACACAAAATAGCCACCGTAAGAGAATCCAGGGAGAACAGAAGAAAAGGATTTAGAAACAGATTGATTTCCCATTCTGCAGAGAACAGGAAATCTGACCCCATGACCCATTCTCTAATTCCCGGGCGAACAGGTGAGTTACCCCCGAAGGGCAGGTCAAGCCCCACCAATCCTCACCTCACACGGCCCCGCCAATCACAGTGCAGGACTCAAATAGCCAAGGCAGAACTTCCCGGCCCTCCATCCTCAAGAAGCTACCAGATGAGAAGAAAAGTGAAATGGTGATAGGAAGTGCCACAGAAGAAAATCATTTCATAAACAATCCAAATAGCCAAAACAATTAGTGAACAGAAAATCACGAATTACATCATCAGGCTTGATGGTATAAGAAAGAACCAAAAGGTCAAAAAGACGAGAACCTCAGTGCGATGTCATTAAGCACCATAATATATTTTTCATGTAATTATTAACCTCAACATAGCCCATTTTTTTGTATTTACTATGCCCCTATTCATGGGAGATCACGTAACCTGACCAAAAGAAATATCCCAAATATATACTGACTGAAACTACAGGAAGTAAGTTCAAACTCAGTAGGTTGCTCTGTCTGGATTATTGTCCGGGAGTCGTTCCCCCACCTGAGAGAGAAGGAGCCTCTTGTCCACTGACACCCCTGCCCTTGGACTCCTGCCGAAAGCAGTACCCTGATGTCTGGCCATACCCCTTGGACTCCTGATGAGTTGCCCCATTACGTCCAGCCACCGTGCCCGGACCTCTGTGACGCCCCGACCCTCGTACTTGGCCCTTCTCCTCCCCCACGCTAACCCTAAGTGTTTCCGCGTATCTCAATTTGTGGCTATTGTCGAAGGTAAGGTAATATATGAGAGTATTCCGGAAGTGTTGTTAAGTTGATCTGTGCCTGTTAATTGTTCAATTATCGATCTGTGTACACGTTACATAGTCATTTGTCCTCCCATAAATCTTGATCTAAGCAAGTTAATTCATCGCACCAGATATTGCTACGCATACCCCTTTGCAGTATCTTTCCTGAGGTGTTATTATCAATTGTACACCCGTTATATAAACTCATCTCGATCCAGGCTCAAGATGGAATACTCTCAGATGTCTCCTATATATGTTATTTATTCTCTCGTGTATCCAAGTTGAAGTGTAAATGTATACCGTGAAGATATTCCCTAATTTGCTACCATTTACCTAAGACTTATGCCCAAATTTTAATCTATCTATCTTTCCTTACCGAAAAGTCAAGAATCCCACGTTGAGTTAACCTTAATTCTATTATTCAAGCTATCTAGTTTATACTAGTGCTTGTGAATTAATCTGATCTACTCTTTTCACACATTTATAGTAACTCTTATTCAAGTTATTTATTATTCGTGTCTCCATATTATCGTAGAGAGTGTTGCTACTTTTATTTTACTATTTCAATAGTAATTATTTAAATACATTGTATGTTTATGTAATTTGCGTTAAGTCATATCTTCGATCCACGTATTGCCAGATAGGGATTTGCTAATGTATTCAAATTTCCTTGAATACTATTACCGTAGTATTTTAACCTAGTACAACTTCGTCGTGTACGCCCTTTTGTATTCAGAGTTCTTTCGAATTCTAATTTACTGTTATTTCCAGTCGCATATTAATTGAGTGTATTTTCCTCATTATATATTAACTTTCATTCATTCCAAAACCTGTTATAGTGCTTCATTGACCTAAATTTGAATTTGAATTCTATACTTATGTGTATCGATCTCATACTGGGCCTAAATCTATTTTTCTTATCCGTGGGGTGAGTCTTTTACAAAAAACGCTTAGAGAAGTAAATTCCAACTTAAACTACCTTGCCGATGAGCTCCTTAGTATATATTTAACATTCACTAGTGTCTTATAGTTGCACTATTTTGAATTATAAATTCATACCAAAGCAGTCCCTCTGACCTAGGGTCGAACGCACTACCTTTTATTTACCTTACCTGTGTGACCCTCCCATTAATCCCCTTGATAAGCGCTCACCGCCCCACGCTAGTGAACGCTGTTTCAAGTCAATTCGCCTTATGCCAGAAGTCTTCACGTTAGACGTTACACTTACATACGTATTATCATCGGACTGATTACCTATGTACATGTGTAACACTATTATTCCTGCATAATTATATTACCTATACTGTGTGTAAATGTAACATGACTAAATACAATTAAGTTATCATTATAGACCATTCTATATATGATACGTCACTTGAGTACCTCTTATTGTCTGCCCTATATGACAGAACAATACACTATATTCCATAAATTATGTCCATTGAATAAACTAAAGTGTGAAGTAATATTGTGTTCATATTGTGTGAATGCTGCCTTGGGATAAAGAGTTGATGCAAGATATATAAAGCTAGACGTGACCCTATCGAGCATATTCTATCTCAAGATATCTTATTATAAGATTGTTATCGAGATTATAACCAGTCGAGCTGAAATACCATTAACCCGACATTTCAAATATTAAGTAGGCAATGATATAAATTAACGATAAACATAGCATGGAGGACTATAGCTAGTGTATACTACTCTAGAACTAAACAGGTGGAAATACATATCTGATAGCCCGTTTAATTATTTTATACACTTTAGTAAATTATTATGTTCAGGTGAACTGTGATACGAACAATGCTAACTCCATCTTCTTCTCATACCATAATGCAGAGTCAACATACACTGCTCCTGGATGGCATCACCAATGGGTTTTGAATTATGTACACATTTATGCAGTTCTAGAATAAGTAGATTAGTTTACAGTGTAATGAACTATAGTCCATTCATTATAGGTAGGACAAAATTCGAGACCTTTAATTTCTGTAACTCAAAAGGGGTTAGAGCAAATGGGCTGTAAATGTCCACGCCTATTCATATTTGTTTTCACCAACCTACCAATTAATTATAAATAAACATAACTAATGAAATCAATGTACGTACATACTGCACTATAGTAGCCTAATGCTGACTCTTCCCAAATGTCATACAAATTACTTTGATGACTAATCGTTTCAGGGTAAAGAGGTTAATGTTCAAGATTTGTTGCCTAGTTGTAATGAATGGACTTTAGCAACATTGATCATCAGCCTCCTCAACTTAGTAATTGGAATGTGCAGAACCATGGGGAGAAGGTAACATAATTATTATGTACACGTTTCAAATATACTAAATAAATATATGTATATCTATATCTATCTATATACTGTATATACAGTATAATATATATAATATATATATTTTTTTTATGTGAATGAGGGAGGTAACAGGCAGAATTGCCTGTAGCGAGTTCCTCCCCCATAGTTGAAAAAGTGACAGGGCCAAAATCAAGGGTCGTTCGAGCCAACATGCCTGGACACACAGAGTTTGAGGCAATTCAAGTAATAGGCAGAGGGAAAGACTGATTCTGGGAGAGAGTTCCAGATCTCGGCTGTTGAATAGATGAAAGACCGAGTAAAACGTTTCACTCTTGGGTTAGAAAGTTGCACAGAGTAGGGGTTGGATTGTGTTGCCAGACGGGTACCACATACCTTATGTACAGGAGGTGGAATACACTGGGAGAGCTCTGAGGAGCACTGATTATTGTAGTAGCGATATAATAGCGAGAGAGATGCAACATTGCGGCGAAGAGAGAGAGATTGCAGAGAGTTGGTTAGGTGAACGGGAATTAATGATACAAAAAGTCTTCCTTCTGCTTTGTCTAGGAGTGCGGTGTGAGAGGATCCTCCTCACACATGTGAACAAAACACAATACAAGGATGCACTGTGCCCCTGTGTAAAGGATCAGCGAATGCCTAGTCATAACTCAGGAAGGTGGTAAACATACACTTAGACATGGTTAACAAATGTATTAATAACAAAAGAATATACTGTATATAGTAAATTGTTGAATAATAAGTTTTCCGTTGAAGATTTAATTAAATAAATAAGTTAAATATAAATAAGTCTAATAAGAAAAGATTTAAGTGACAAAGAAGGAATATAGGGCTTTATGTACAAAAGATTTGGTGCACCAGCGTAAGGGTGGCTCGGAACTTTTATCTACAGTATATTCCGACCACTTCTGTTGCGGGGGCAACAGCTCAGGCCACCAAGCAGCTTTAACCCCACACGACCAGCAGCCCAGAACACCTGTCCCACGCCCCTCTCCACAACACAAGGAGTCCGACGATGATGGCTCACGGTGCTGTAGTCCACTGCTGACGTTAGGACGCCTCCCTGTCCGGCCCTTGACAGTGGTAGGGTCCGAGTCCTCTCCCGATCTGATTAAGTACCAGGAAACTCCATAACTATCAAACAATAACTTGAGACCCCATTTATGTACTTAAAGATTGAAGCAAGTAACCCACTCGTAGATAGTCAAATTGAACCAATCAAATAAGGTAACAAAGTTAACCCCACCAAGATAATGCAACTATCACAAACTCAAAGTTAATCCCATCAAACATTTGTAGGCACCGTACTTCACTCAACTAACCTCCTCGGCGACGTGAATAAGACTGGCTTCCCTAGCAAATCACATACACCACTTTAGCTACGATTACCCGAAGCACTAAGCAATGAGCAAAACTTTAAACAATGAGCAGCTACTAAGGAAACATTTAATTCACAATACTCTACTGGTTCGAAGCAAAGAACGAAACTTGAAACAATGACGATACACTAACATTTCAAACATATAGGACAACAGTAAACTTGGTAATAGAAAGGAATATTTAAATGCATTACAGATTTACGAAGCTATATTATTCAGCATATCAAAGGTCTCGAGTTACTTTAACATTATAACCTTAAGAAAGACTAATCCCTTACAGGGCTCTCCCAACAAGAATCTAGCCCGCTAGATGTGTAGCCTACCTGTCTCTCCATCCAACTCTCTAGTCTTTCTCAGACCTACTGAGGAAATCTGCTCCTACATATTGTCCTGGCCAGCATTGTGAACTAATCTGAATCTAAAAGGTTGCAGAATCAGAGCCCATCTAGTTAACCTACTATTCACTTGCTTAGATTTATTCATGTAGATTAAGGGCTTATGGGCAACTTCTAGAATAAACTCCACATACTGTAAAAGAAAAAAGAAAAGCGCCCAAGCCAAAATCTGAAGCATCAGTCCTGAGAACAAAAGTTATATCAGTATCTGGCAGTTTAGGGATGGGATTTTGGGCAAGTGATTCTTTGAGTTTATTAAACCTCTCAATTACATCGCTGGTCCAAACTAATGGTTCACAAACATCTTTCCTGAGCATATCTGACAAAGGACTAGACAGATCTGACATGTTAGGAATGAATTTCCTGTAAAAAAAACAAAATCCTAGGAAAGACCTAAGAGCCTTCTTACCTGTGGGAGGAGTGACTTTCATCAGGGCTTCCATCTTATCATGCTGAGGTTTTAAGCACTGACCATCTATTGTGAAACCCAAATACTGCATCTCTTTAATGCCAAACCTACACTTAACAGTCAGGTTGTATTTCCGCAGCCGTTCTAATACCAAGTTCAATTCAGTCAGATGTTCTTCCCAAGTCTTTGAATAAATAAAAACATTATCAAAATAAAAGGCAACATTGTCCAATCCATTCAAGACTAACCTCATTAACCGAATGTAGGTGGCACAAGCGGTAACTAACCCAAATGGTAACCTGCAGAACTCCATCAATCCACGATGAGTAGGGAAAGCTGTATATTTCCTGGCTTGTTCAGAAAGTGGGACTTGGTAGTAAGCCTTAGTTAAGTCCAACTCAGAGAAATATTTTGAACCACTGAATTTATGAAGATCTTCCTCAACCGTGCAAGCTGGTTCGGCATGAAACACTGTAACAGAATTCAGAGTCCGATAGTCTATGGCCATCCGGTAGCTTCCATCAGGTTTTTTAATCATGACCACTGGTGAACAATAGGGAGAGTCTGACAGCTGAATTATTCCTTGTTCATACAAAGTGTCTACTTCCTGTTCAAAATGTGACCGTAAATGTACAGGAATAGGATACATCTTGGATTTAAACCGATCGGTAGTGGTTAGGGTGAGGTCATGACTTACCAACGAAGTACATCCAGGTGTCTCAGAAAACACATCCGAGAATGAAGAAATACAACCATCTGCATCCAATCTCTCCGTCTCTGTTAGGCTTGTAGAAATCTCTAGAATATTAAATTCATTAAAAGTATCATGACAACCATCTTGGGTGATAGCGAAATCTCTGCCATCATCGACTTCATCCTCCACAATACACAGTTGGACAATGCGAAGGGGCTCATGTGATCCATCATTTAGGTAGGTTTCCTCATCTATGACATTAGCCTGGGAAACCGTAGCCCGTCTGTGATACTTCTTCAGGAGATATGCATAGCATAACTTATGGACTCCATTTTGATCTATGAGGTAGTTAGCTCCGTTTCTTTTCTCTAGGACAGGAAAAGGGCCACTCTAAGACATCAGTAGTTTGTTCTTACAATCAGGCAGCAAAACTAAGACCTCATCTCCTGGCTGGAACTGTCTATCTTGGGATTTCAAATCAAAGTAGGACCGATATATATATATACAGTATATATACAGTATATATATATATATATTTTTGTTTTTTCTATATTCCAACTACTCCCTTTCGGGCATAAGCTGATAGCCTTTACACTCTACCGCTGAACACGGTGAGGCCCGTGAGGTCTTGTTCCAGTCTAGGGAGTGAGACATGCGAAGCACCCATTCACGGCACGAACCCAACTCCATCTCTGAAGCTGCTTCGCCTCTGCGCTTCACAGTCTCACTCTCAGAACGCCACCTATTGAACAATTAACTCCCTAGGCATTGCCCCCCTGTAGCATATTTTGAATATGGGAATATTCATACAGTGCTATTTAATCAGGGAACAATGAGGGTATTTTATTTTGGCATTTCGGTGTGCTGTGGTAATGCACTGAAACTAGGTACAGCACAAATTCCATCCCAATAATATCTTCCCATTGACATATTGGGATTTGAACCCGGGTCCATTGGATTACCAGTCCAGTGGCAAGACCACTCTGCCACACCTCCCCTAGTGGAACTAACATCAGCATTCTGAGCTGCGATCTTTGAACAATCAGCTAGTTTGTCTTTCAGTTCTATTATTAGGGGTTCGTCTCCTACGGGGAACCCCTATTGTAATCATTAAACCTGGGTTTTCATCCAAATTCTTCTTACGCGCCGGTTTCGACGCAATAACTCCAGAACCGCTTTTTGGATCGGGATCAAACTTTCACAAGAGGTGCGTTTTTGTATTGGGCAACTTTTGATATGTAAACATCCGGCATGGCGGCCAAACAGGTCCGTGGCAGCTGATTTTTCGAAAAACTTGACGCCTAAATACTGTCTCTCCCACTCACAGGAAACGACTGGGCTACGCACTCCCCTACTAATGCTCCGCAAATTTTATAGAGAAGGTTTTGCTTTTGCACGTGGGTTTTTTTCCGGCAATCTTGAAAAAACCTTGAATTCCACTTAAAATTCCACATCTTGAAAACTACGCCGATGATCAAAGCCATGCTTGCGTAGTTGGGTGAGGCTCGCGATTCCGAACGTTTTGATACCAAATTTTTTTAATTGGGTGGAATAGTTTGGCCGCAGCATTGAAAACTGTCTATTCTTAAATTACTTTAAACCGCATTCGCTACCCACACAAAGTTTACCGTCTACAGTCTACAGGCTTCCACGCATCCCCCAGTTTTGCTTAATAACATAATCTCTTTTATTATTCAGATCTATAAAAAAAAATTATTTAACTCTCTCAAAACAGTTAGAGTCCCTACGAATTCCAGCAATTATTTAGCCAACCTACCTATACATACCTACCCTACCAAATAATAATGATAAATTCAAATTTATTTTTGGTGAATGACAGAGTATTGGCTAAGGTTTTTAACAATTCCTCCCTTTGCCAAATGCTTAGTTTAATAACAATGATATGGACCTTTAAAGTTTTGGCAATTGCCCGTGTGACTCGTATTTTAACCCTCCTAAAGTGTTACCACGAAATACCGATAGATCCTTTCTCAAAAGTTGCTAGCATGTTGCTACATAGCCAAACAATGTTAGGATAATGCTGCAATTTCTAAAGAGTTTTGGTTTGTTTGTTTTGCAAATTTTACAATGTAGTATGACTAGAATGTCTGAAATTTTCAAATTATCCCTAGTAAATTTCTCTAGATATAAAAGAAATGGCTGCTAGATTGAAGTAAATAGCTCTACATTTAGCGGTAATATGTAGCTTTACAACTGGCAACACTGCAACCACCACCTCCCTCCCACCCTCTCAGTATGTCTCCACAAAATACCACTAGATCCTTTCTCAAAAGTCGCTAGCATCTTTCTACATAGTCAAACAATGTTAGAATAATGCTGCAATTTCTAAAGAGTTTTGGTTTGTTTGTTTTGCAAATTTTACAATGTAATATGACTAGAATGTCTGAAATTTTCAAATTATCCCGAGTAAATGTCTCTAGATATGAAAAAATGGCTGCTAAACTGAAGTAAATATAGCTCTACATCTAGCGGTAATATGTAGCGGTACAACTGGCAACACTGCCTAAAACCACTACCTCCACCCCCCCGCACCCTCCCCAGAGACTCGCACCTACAGTACGTCTCTCCCTCTCATCGCCAATGATTATGCTGAGGTTTGTATTTGCTTATCTTATCCTGTGTATAAAGGTAACCCTTACACATGTTTCTATTAAATAATGACATTAAACAGGATTCATGATTTAAATGCAAGGCTAGATATTTATCGGAAGTACTTATTTACCTTCGGAAAGCTAAAATATAATGTTTACACATATGGGATAGGGAGGTATAAGGGGTGGACCGATGGAAGGGAAGAGAACCCCGATATACGAGATACATAGATTCATATGCGCGTATTGATCAATTTCATGCTATCATGTATGCATACAGAAGTAGCAGGACACATATGTCAAGAGTGAACACCAATAACTTAATCCATAGACAGTAAAAAAGACGGAAATAATATCGTACATACGAAGTGATGGAATGGGTATGGGGGAGTGTGTATGATATGTAAACAGGACAGTTCGTCGCTAGATAGGCGTGTGTGTGCTTGTGTGATGGTCTTGTGTAGCTATGTGTGTGCTTGTTTGAGTGTTGCTATAGGCTACCTATTAGTTATCTCTCTCTCTCTCTCTTATTTATCGCTGTCTTACTTACGATTACGACATGCTGTACTAGTGCATGAGAACAGGAAATAGGGAGCCTCGCTCTCTCTCTCACAAATGAGAACATAAGTAAACAGGAGTCTGCAGAGAGCTGATTGGCTATAAGACTCGGTAGCCTATTCCACATATCTACAACTCTTGTTACTAAACGAATAGAGGCAGATCCCTTACACACCCAGTCTCTCTCTGTCGCTCGTTTGTTTGCACACCGGTACATGGGAATCTGCAGAGAGACAAGTGGCCCACAAAAGGCAGATCCCTTTCACATCCAACCCATTTCATCCATATGACTATCTGATTTTATCTTGAAATTCTCTATTGTTCTTGATCCCACTATAGCACTAGGTAGCCTATTTCACATATCTACGACTATGTTACGAGAGAGGCAGATCCCTTACACAGCCAATCTCTCTCTAATTTGCACACTGGTACAAAGGAGGCAGATCCTTACACATGCTACCAAGATGAAAATGGGAGTCTGCAGAGAGCCGATTGGCCCACACATGGCAGATCCCTTTCACACCCAATCCATCTCGTCTTATCAAATTTTATGTTGAAGCTCTATTGTTATTGATCCCACTATAGCACTTGGTAGACTATTCCACATATCTACAACTCTTTTACCAAGCGAATAGAGGCAGATCCCTTACACAGCCAATCTTTTTCTCTCTCGCTCTTGTTTGTTTGCACACCGGTACAAATGAGGCAGATCCCTTACACATGCAACCAAGATGAAAATGGGAGTCTGCAGAGAGCCAACTGGCCCACATAAGGCAGGTCCCTTTCACACTCAACCCATCTCATAAACGTTACCTGTTATTTACACTACTTACTATACACCCATGTTATCATATACCTGCAACCAAAACACTATTGTAAGAAATAGGAACATAAGAAAATGGGAGTCTGTAGAGAGCCAATTGGCCCACACAACATAGATCCTTTTCAGACCCAACCCATCTCATAAAAACTCTCTCTCATTTATCTCTGTCTTCCTTACATTTATGACATCCTAGTCTCTCTCTCTCTCTCTCACAAATGAGAACATAAGAAAACCGGAGTCTGCAGAGAGTCGATTGGCCCACACATGTCAGATACCTTTCACACCCAACCCCTCCCGTGCTCTCTCTCTCTCATATTTATCGCTATCTTCCTTACGTTTACGGCATCCTATTCTCTCGCCATACTCCCTCTCTCTCCTTCACAAATGAGAAAATATAAAAAATAAGAAAACGGGAGTCTCCAGAGCCGATTGACCTACACATGGCAGATCCCATTCACACCCAACCCATCTCGTTCTATCTAATTTCAAGTTGAAGCTCTATTGTTCTTGATCCCATTATAGCACTCGGTAGCCTATTCCACATATCTACAACTCTGTTACTAAACTGATAGAGGCAGATCCCTTTTACAGCCAATCTCTCCCTCTCTCGCTCTTGTTTGTTTGCACAATCTGCTCCTTCTGTAGTTTCTCCATGCCCGATAAGTTAAATGATCTTTTGATATCTGTGACACAGCATTTGTATCAAACACAATACCCTGCTTGCAAAACCGTCGAACCCCGGACAATGTTGCTTGCAACTTTAATTATTATTATTATTATTATATGAGATGCCGAAGTCTCCAACCAGGGTGCAGAAACACCATCAAGATGAATCCACACAAAACACCCGGAGGCACTGGAGAGAGATTACGGCAACTTAGGAAAAAATAAAAACATATACTGTATACTGTACATATACACATATTATGCAGTGGAAGATATCAAGTATAAATATAATAGAATAAAATACATTTAAAAAATAGAATTAATGATGCAAAAAAGCATTAACTCTAGACTTAAAAATGGAGATACGAGCTGAATTTACTAGCTCATTTGGCAACTTATTCCATAAGTCAACCATGGCCGGCACAAAACACCGTGAAAACTGTGTAGTAGAAAAATTAACACGGCTCATGGCAAGATCATTAAGATTGCTTGTGAATCTAGTTGCACGAGCCCGGGCATAGGGCCCAGGCAGAACCCCATGTAAGGGATGCTAAGGGTTGTTAAAAACTTTAAATAAAAGACTAAGGGCACCAACTTTACGTCGATGACACAGGTCAAGAGACAAATGAGGTAGAATAAAACTGATGTAATTTAGCGACCTGTCAAGCAACTTGAGATGGCAGTCAGCTGCTGACAACCAGACAGGTGAGCAGTACTCGAAATGTGGGAAAATAAAAGCATAAAAAGACTTGATAACTGTGGCATCACAAGCAAATGTTTTATAAACCTTGCGAAGCAGACCAATTTTTTGGGAAATGGAAGAGGAGAAAGAACGAATATGCTTTTCAAAAGTAAGTTTGGGATCAAGAGTAACTCCTAACAAATGCAGAGTATCCACATTCTCAATTTGCTCGCCAGAAACATGTAGATAAGGATGGCGAGGATCCAAGGTACGAGATCTGCTGATGATAATGGAGTGTGTTTTACTAGCATTAAGTTTCATGCCCCAAAGTTCACACCATGATGTAATTTTAGCTAAATCCCTATTCAGAGCAGTAGCAATTATGTGTCGATCTATTGGTGAGGGAATTGACGCATATAAAGTTGTATCATCAGCATAGGAGATTTATTTTCAAGCTCGGAACACAGGTCAGCAGTAAAAATAATATAAAGCAAAGGCCCAAGGACACTGCCTTTTGGAACACCAGAAACAACAGTAACAGAAGGGGAATGACACCCATCAATGACCACAGACTGAGATCTTTTCGTCAAAAAATCTTCAAAGATCCTTAAAAATTGCCACCAATACCGATGAGCTGTAACTTATACAGAAGTGCTATATGGTTGACTAAATCAAAAGCAGAACTAAAGTCAATAGCCACGACACGAGACTCATGTCCCTGGTCCAATGAAGATTGCAAGTCATGGGTGAGTGTCAGAAGCGCATCACATGTACCCAGTCCCTTACGAAAACCAAACTGTGTGTTTGGTATCAAATTATGACTATTACAATAAGAGGAAAGGCGTCTGGACAAAAGCCACTCATAGAGCTTGGATAGGATAGGTGCAATGGAGATAGGGCGATAGTCATTAGGAGATGATGAGGCAGTATTTCCCTTTGGAATAGGAGTGATAATAGCCTTACGCCAGCAAAGAGTAAAACTACCTGATTTCAAAAGCAACCTAAACACCACAGCCAATTTAGGTGCCAAGACCACTGCAACCTTTTTAAAAAAGAGAGGGAAAAACCCATCTGGGTCTGTGCCACCATAGGTATCAAGATCCAGCAAGTACCTTTTCAGTTCAGCTGATTTGAATGCCATTGAATTGAGGTTGGGTCTAGGGAAACATGTCAATGGCAAAGACAATTCCTGATTACTCTGCTTATTAATAAAAATATTAGATAGAATATTGGCCTTCGATAATGGATCAAAAGAGATGGAGGCATCAGAATCACAAAGAGGAGGCATGGAGGAATCTATTCCAAATAAAGAGGATTTCAAAGCGGACCACCATTTATGAGGCTGTGTAGCTCCTGCCAGAACATCCTGAAGATGGGAGTTATAATCCCTCGCAGCACCATCATAAACTCTCTGCGCAGCTGCCCTTTTAAAAACATAATTTTCCCAATGCAAGGGGGTTTGATTACGCCTCCATAGACGATATGCAGCCTGTTTGTCATCAAATGCACGCTTGCAGTCATCATTATACCATGCTTTATCCCTGATACGAGACGTAATTGTTTTTGATGGAACTCTTTTGCAAAGGATACCAAGAAGGGAATTGTTGAGAGCTGAAACTGGGTCATGAGATCTTAGTATGTGATTCCACTCAATATTACAAACATCATTACAAACGTTGTCCCAGTTAACCCGGGATTTAAGGTAGACTTTACGTGAGAGAGTAATATCAGGAACAGAAAAATCAAGATTAATTTTACACATGATGGCATTGTGGTCGGAAGTGCCAACAGGTACAAGAACGGAGGTTTCTACAACGCCAGGAATATCTGTTAGTACTAGATCAAGACAATTTCCAGACATATGAGTAGGTCCTTGGATTAGCTGTTCACAACCAGATAAGTTTGCAAAATCCAATGCAGCAAGACCATTTCTATTAGTTGGAGAGACCGAGTTCAACCACTCTTGATGATGCGCATTGACATCACCAACCAAAATAAAGGATGATTTGACATCTACAGACTGTATTGAAGCCATGGCTGTTAAAAGGCAGTCATATAATATTATGTCATTGTTAACATCAGGATTTCTGTACAGGCTAAAAATGTAATGATGATGATACTTGCTGGAAACTTTAACTAACTGCATCTCATGGCATTTACAAATATGCTTAGTTAAGTGCTGAGCATTATACCCATATCTAATATACAAGCTCATTCCACGAGCACGAGGAATAGAATCACGCCGAATAAGAACTGGTTTACCGAAGTTAGGTATAAGAAGTTCAGAAAAATCTCTATAACCAGAGACAAGGGTTTCAGAACAAAAGACAATATCATAATCAACAGATGCCAATGTAAGATCCTTGATGGTCTTATAGAGATCACGAATATTGGAATAAAATACATGACAACTTGTAGCAGGTTGTCTGTGAGGACCGGGATTAACTTCTATATCACCGGACAAAAGTAGAAACAAAAACAGAAAAAGTTGAAAGCAATCCATATACAAATACATAAAGATGGATATAAACAGGTCGACCCAGACGGAGCCATCACATCTGGGTAAGGTATAAAACAAGCCCCAAAGACACCATATCCAGGGGGGAGCGTAGCGGTGGATTTTATTTGTTTAGAAAAGACGAGAAACCGAAAAAGAATGCCAAATCTCCTGAAAATCCACCAGACTCAAAAGTCTTCCTCATTGGCCTGCTAACCACCGTGGGGATAAAAACAGGAGATTACAGGAAAAGGAAGGAAAGTTGCTGTATAGCACCAAACAGCAGGGATGGATGAAAACTGACAATGGAAGACCTTGGTGCAGGCTATGGCAGAATCCTAAACATCCATCATGGTAAAATACCATAGGTTTGCTAGATGGCCATTGACTAATATATACAGTAGTTCATCCGCCCTTTGACAGGTATTGCTTTTAGTCCTGCAGGGTGTCTAGCCACCCACCCTCCAAGTGAGGACCCGGAGGGGGAGCCGGTTTAGTCGCCGACAATCCGACCATGAAACAGGTAGTATCAGATTACATGTTACTGATAGCAGGAATACCTGACCTGACATCAAAATACCTATCACATCTGAATACCTATATACCTAAATACCTATATACCTGACCTATCACATACTGAAAAGATGACCGGTCATCTTCACTGGCATGGTTATCTTCCCACAAGTCTCTAAGCACAGCTAATGGTCCCCTAACTGCACGACCATGCAAAAGTTCAAAAGGGGAAAAGCCTGTCCTGTCACTGGGTGTTTCTCGTAGGGCAAACATTGTTGGAATTAAGTACCTATGCCATTCTCGGGGTTTCTCAGTGTACATTTTCCCAAGTGATGATTTGAGGGTGGAGTGGAACCTCTCTATACGTCCATTACAGCTAGGATGGTAAGGGGTGGTAAAAGAGGGTTTGACACCTAACAATTTGTGCAATTCTTTCATAAGGGCAGATTTTAATTGGGCTCCACAATCTGATAAAATCTCACGTGGAATACCTACCCTTGAGAAGATGACGAGGAGTGCCTCGGCAACCGACACTGTATCAATTCCTTTGAGGGGGATGGCCTCTGGAAAGTTTGTAGCATAATCTATCAGAGTAAGGATGTACCTATGGCCTTCTGAAGTAGGTGGAGATAGTGGACCTACCAAATCAATGGATACTTTTGAAAAGGGCTCTGTAGAAATTGGTATCTGTTTGAGGGGAACTGGTTTATGTCTTCCTTTGGGAGACATACATTGGCAAATATCACAAGACTGACATAAATTCTTAATATCACTAGTCATCAAGGGCCAAAAGAACTCACCGGCTACTCTCATTAGGGTTTTGCGATGGGAAAAGTGACCTGCTAATGGGCTCTCATGCGCGGTGGAAAGTACAGTCTGTCTACAATCAGTGGGGACAACTAAGGAAAGTTTACCTATTCTATCTGGGAATTTTGACCAAATACAAGAGCGGTACAGAAAACCCTGTTCTTCAACAAACTGGTAAACTGACCCATCCCGATTAGTGTGCTTCTCTCCGGAATTAGGTTTATCCCAAACTGATGTCAAGGAAGAACAGGAAGCTTGTAAGTTGGCAAAATCAGCCGGAGTGATATTTAGGGGTTTGAATTTGGGAAGGATGAGAGGGTGAATTGCCTTAGACCGAGATGACTTGGTCCGTACAGCTTGAACCTTCTCAGGAGTTTGAATGGTGGATAAAATATCTGGATCTCGTGCACCCGGGACATTACCAATTAGAACACTGCAGAACTTAATTGGGGCACACAACACATCAGCCCAACCTTCAAAATATGGACAATTTATGTAACAACGTACCTGAGGGAAGGAGTCTACATGCCCCAGATAATCTGCTACTTCCACTTTCTTACTCTGTGAAAAATCAAAGTCAGGCAAAACATTCTCTGAAACAATTAGGCATGAACAACCAGTATCTCTCAAAATAGTAGAGACCCTAGCTCCATTTACTGTACCTGAGGCAACAAAATATCTGGGCGACGAGCCCTCGAAGCAAAATCCCACCTTGTGACCAGAATATGTGTTAGACTTGAATTTAAGAGGATTTGTGGGGCACTTACCATGCCTATGTCCTGTCAAACCACACTCAAAACATTTTCCTTTAAACCTTTTAGTGTCCTCTGATGAGACTTGGGATGATTGGGTTCTTGGTTCTAGTATCCCTTTCCCTTTATCTATAGCAACATTAGACTTTGGATATGAATTATGAGCAGAAGCCCAGTTGTCTGCTAGTCTAACTGTCTCCTCCAGAGTTTTAACGTCATGTTCCTTGATATAAGTACGAAGGTTGGCAGGTAAAGATGATATGAACTGGTCCATAATAATAAAAGACCTAAGTTTATCATAAGTCTTCTCTAGTCCCCAGCTTTCCACCCACTGATCAAACAATCTTTCTAGGTTGCTTGAAAACTGTAGAAAGTTCTCCCCACTACGTACCTTGGCGGATCTAAAATCATGCCTATAACTTGCGGTAGTTTTGTTGAATCCTCGTAAAAGAGCCAGCTCGAGTTGTTTATAATCGGCAGTTATTTCTGCTGGCAAAGAGGTATAGATGTCCACGGCCTTACCAGTTAACAGACTTCCAAGACGTACGGCGTAAGATTCCTCCGTGACCTTCAGCAAATCGGCAATCCTCTCAAAGCGAACTAAGTAGGATCCCATATCATCGCCATCCTTATACACTGGCAGGCTTGGACGAACTACACCATCAACATTGACAGGAGTAATGGAAGGACTTGCCTGCAATTTTGCCATTTCTAGTTGGTGGGCCAGCCTTACCTTTTCCTGTTCATATTCCCGTTCTTCTTTCTGGGCTTTAAGTTCTCGTTCCCCTTTCTGGGCTTGAAGTTCTCGTTCCCGTGCCCTCTCGTCCCTTGCATAAGCCTGCTGTTGCTTGACATACTTGGCAACATCAGGTCCCGAGAGGTTAAGACTTTCAGCCTGCATCTTAAGTGTTCCATAGATAGATCAGCCATGGTTATTGAATGGGTATACTCACCATTAATGGGTGTCTAGTTGATACAGGCCGTAGATGGTCAAACACTAGATGAAATAATAATCCTGCACCTAGCGTTTACCAACAATCATTACAACTGACTCAGGGATTCTGACTCAATCAGCCACACTCTCGTGGCAACCTGCCTCCGGGCCCCAAGGACGACAAGCCTAGGATGATTCCTATACATCTCAAAATTAACTAAGTGAAGTTCACACCTTCGAGTATGACTACGTATCCTGGCAAGGTCGCCACTATGTAATGGATCAGCGAATGCCTAGTCATAACTCAGGAAGGTGGTAAACATACACTTAGACATGGTTAACAAATGTATTAATAACAAAAGAATATATATAGTAAATAGTTGAATAATAAGTTTTCTGTTGAAGATTTAATTAAATAAATAAGTTAAATATAAATAAGTCTACTAAGAAAAGATTTAAGTGACAAAGAAGGAAGTTAATTATAAATAAGTCTAATAAGAAAAGATTTAACACCTTACGAGCGGCCTATGCGGTTTATTTATATGTACCGCACAGCGGGGTGTTTTTAGCCAAAATAGGGCTGTTTACGTGATCATTTTCATGCCTAAATAAGACCCAGAACGTAAAACAAATACCTATCCCTGAAAGGGCATAAACAGAGCTTTCGAATGACACCATAACGATCCTTGTATGATGGATAGTTTTCTTGCAATAACCGTGCAACGCGAGTGCAAAAAGCAGGTAATTCGGTACTTTCGGTACATAATTGAGTATGTAGCGAGTGAGAGAGGGAGGAGGGAGCTGAGATTTGTGTCAGTAGGTTCGCCGCGGTGGTCTGGAGCAGTCATACGCTCGCTAGTCTCCTGCCACCACTTGTCTCTCTCTCTCAGCCACATTACGTGCTGAAATTGCCACTCGACCTATGTCGAGCGCCGCCACATAGTCCAGCTTTATTTAACTCGACTTATGTTGCTCGCCGCTAATTAAGGGTTAAGTGACAAAGAAGGAATATAGGGCTTTATATACAAAATATTTGGTGTACCAGCGTAAGGGTGGCTCGGAACTTTCATCTACAGTATATTCCGACCACTTCTGGTGCGGTGGCAACAGCTCAGGACACCAAGCAGCTTTAACCCCACACGACCAGCAGCCCAGAACACCGGTCCCACGCCCCTCTCCACAACACAAGGAGTCCGACGATGATGGCTCACGGTGCTGTAGTCCACTGCTGACGTTAGGACGCCTCCCTGTCTGGCCCTTGACAGTGGTAGGGTCCGAGTCCTCTCCCGATCTGATTAAGTACCAGGAAACTCCATAACTATCAAACAATAACTTGAGACCCCATTTATGTACTTAAAGATTGAAGCAAGTAACCCACTCGTAGATAGTCAAATTGAACCAATCAAATAAGGTAACAAAGTTAACCCCACCAAGATAATGCAACTATCACAAACTCAAAGTTAATCCCATCAAACATTTGTAGGCACCGTACTTCACTCAACTAACCTCCTCCGCGACGTGAATAAGACTGACTTCCCTAGCAAATCACATTCACCACTTTAGCTTTGATTACCCGAAGCACTAAGCAATGAGCGACACTTTAAACAATGAGCAGCTACTAATGAAACATTTAATTCACAATACTCTACTGTTTCGAAGCAATGAGCGAAACTTGAGACAATGAGCAGCTACTAACGAAACATTTAATTCACAATACTCTACTGGTTCGAAGCAATGAGCGAAACTTGCAACAATGACGATACACTAACATTTCAAACATATAGGACAACAGTAAACTTGGTAATAGAAAGGAATATTTAAATTCATTACAGATTTACGAAGCTATATTATTCAGCATATCAAAGGTCTCTAGTTACTTTAAAATTATAACCTTAAGAAAGACTAATCCCTTACACCCTCTACAGAGCAAGAAACTGTGCAGGGGTAAAGAACCCATTGAGGCAGTTCAGCACACCCAGCTTCTGGGAGGGTGCCTTAGCAAAACTGGTAATATGGTCCTTCCAAGTGAAAGCAGAAGAAAAAGAGACACCAAGAATATTGAGAGAAGATGAAGATTTTATTTTTGTTTTGTTGAAGTATAAAGGATAGTCCACTGGGAGTTCTGAACGGGTAGTAAGATGGAGAAATTCGGTTTTGGAAGCATTAAAGGAAACACAGGGTGTCCCGCGAGTTTTCGTAAATACTTCCAGAAATGAGAGAGTATTAAGACATTTTTGGTAGATGGACGTAAGCTTGTGGGAGCATTTGTTTACAACTGTGGTCGTTTATAGTCGACAATTTTGCGTGGTTTGCCATTTTTAAAGATGTTTTCCCTCTATTGAAAAATTATAGAGAGGACAGTAAATAGTGTATGACAAAGAATCGTATCCATTGTTCATAGAGACACTAACACATCCTATGTAGATTTCTTCTATTTCCTGTGACAATGATTTGTTTATGACAAATACAACATTTAATTGATATTCAACATATCGCCATGGGCAAATGAAGAAAGCAACACAGGAGTTTGCTATGGCTCTTTAAAATATATAGATAATATTTCTTCATACACTACTCATGTCTTTCATTTAGAGGTACCAAAGGAGTAAACATGACAACACATGTAAAACTGCCAGGCGAAAGGGGGTAATTTGTATGTTGTTTCGTTAGTTTTAACCCATTTTCCATGAAAAGAAAGTTAATATAAAAAACGCTGAATGCTGTATGATGGTACATAATACCAATACTTCACTAAAACACCAATAAATCCTATCAAATTTTTTTTTTCCCATGATGATTAGTTTCAAATACGAATTTGTGAGTTTCTTGTAATATTCAACTCATTGCCATGGGAATGGGAATACTGATATAGTGGATATTTTGGAGTCAGTTTGCAGTATGGACACCATGCTTCATCATACGCTGCATAGTTGTTTTCCTAGCCCCTTCTCTTTGAAGAAAACATGGGGTTAAATATCACGAAAAACGCCAAACAGATTGGTTTAAAGGGCCATAACTGCAAAATAATGCCCCCTAAAAACTACTGTATGTGCATAGGTAATTTTTTACTGAGAATTACTTGATCATTCATTTCTGGAAGTATCTGATAAAACTCGCGGAACACCCTGTATATATAAACATTATATATGTATACAGGTATACATGCATGCGTACACACACACACACACACACACATATATTATGTTTTTCGTTTTTTCTATATTCCAACTACTCCCTCTCGGGCATAGACCGATAGCCTTTTACAATACACCGTTGAACACGGTGAGGCCCGTGAGGTCTTGTTCCAGTCTAGGGAGTGAGACATGCGAAGCTTCACGGCTCGAAGCAACTCCATCTCTGAAGCTGCTCCGCCTCTGTGCTTCACAGTCTCATCCCCCAGGCTCGGACCCTCACTCTCAGAACGCCAACTATTGAGCAATTAACTCACTAGGCATTGCCCCCCTGTAGCATATTTTTGAATATGGGAATATTCATACAATGCTATTTAATCAGGGAACAATGAGGGTATTTATTTGGCATTTCGGTGTGCTGTGGTAATGCACTGATACTAGGTACAGGACAAATTCCATCCCAATAATATCTTCTCATTGACATATTGGGATTTGAACCCGGGTCCATTGGATGACCAGTCCAGTGGCAAGAGCACTCCACCACACCTCCCCTATATATATATATATATATATATATATATATATATATATAAAATTATATAATATATAGACTGTATATATATATGGTATTTATAATATGATTTTTTTTAACAGAGGAAGGGAAAACAAAGACAACAACAAAAAAGATCCATGTGCCTAAAGGCATCCTCCATTTATGAAATATTTGTAACAATTGAACTTAAACTGTTGTGGGTTGTAAATTTGTGGGAAGCAACTCCAAGGAAGTGATTTCCAGAGAGTAGAAGTTCGGGGGATATATGAATTTTTATGTACTGTATATCCACTCACTGACTCTTTGCAATCTCTCTCTTCGTCGCAATGTTGCATCTCTCTCGATATTCTACCGCTATCACAATAATCAATGTTCCTCAGAGCTCTCTCAGTGTATACCACCTTCTCAATGTAGAATATGTAGAACCCGTCTTGCAACACAATCCCATCCCTACTCTGTGCAACTCTCCAACCCAAGAGTGAAACGATTTTCTCAAACCTTCTTCTATTCAACAGCTAAGCTCTGGAATGCCCTCCCTGAATCCATCTTCTCCTCATCCTATGACTTAAATTGCTTCAAACTCCGTGTGTCCAGGCATTTTGGCTCGAACTTTCCTTGATTTTGGCTGTATCATGCTTTTAACTGGGGGAGGCACTCGTTACAGGCAGTTCTGCCTATTGTCTCCCTCATCCACTTAGACAAAAACAAAATACACGAGGCATGCATAATTATACACATACAGACACTCACTGACCCTACCCCCCCACCCCCACAGTCACGCATACACAGAGACAAGCAGTCGCTGATACTTACACACACAAATACACCGACACACACACGCATACAAACACACCTACACACACAAATACATGCACATACATATTCACACCCACCCACACACAATCTATGTCATGAGGTGGTTGAGAATCAATCTTACGTGTTGAGGAGCTTGTTTTCTGCCTGTCGTTCACCGGTCTCTTGAAATTTATGTTTTGTCGGTTTAGAATTTTGTTGTGTCGTCTTGCTGACGTGTGTGTTGGCCTGATGGCAGGGGTCTTAAAGGCTGCGTCACACACAGTACGTTAACCGGCGATCACAGCCAATCCTTTCAAAAAATTTAAATTTGTCCAGATTCTCTCTGACATCGTCTGTTATCGTCTAAAAAAGATCGCCTCGAATCCTCATAATCGAGAGGCGGTTTTGGCACGGAAATTATCGGCGATGATCGGTCAAAAATAGTGCATGCACTATTTTCTGGCCGACAGTCAGCAGAAAAAAACTTTATTTTCTATCGTGTGACTATCTGGTAGCTATCGACCAATGATCCTGTGGGAATTGTACTTATTGTCCTGTGATCGGTCAACTTTTTCAACGACAAGTGGTGTACGAACAACAGGTCAACAGGACGACCACAGTTCGATCAATACACGTTAATAGCACAACAATAGCACAACTACCACACAATAAATCGTGATTCATAAAACATATTAGCAAGTACCACACGATAACAGTCAGATCTCTACTCAACAACAATCAGATTCACTCGACCCTAGGTCGATCATCGCCCAATCACACCAAAATTAAATGAACTATCAAGAATGTAGGTGTATAAAAGATAAAGAGTATATATATGATGGAAAAGAAAATTAAGAAACTATTACAAGTTTTCTAAGGTTGTAAATGTTACAAGTGTTGTAACTTTAGATGTCAATAGAAGTTAACGGGAAATAACTTTATATGTCAATCGAAGTAGTGGGAATAACTGAATTTGCAGACGGTAGGAGCTTTGGGGGTAGAATAAATGGGGTGGCCTCCCCCTCCCATGTATATAACGGGCAGGTCATTTGCAGTGCGGCAATCGTGTGCGTCGTACCAAGGTCGTACTAATCGTTCCACACCCGTGTGTATGTCGTTTACACGCGTGCGCATGGCGTGCTGTTCTCGCATGGCTATCGATCAATATCGGCGTTATCGTGTTGTTACTGTGCTGTTACCGTATGCCAAACGTGTGATAGCCGAGTGAGCATCGTGGCCATTCAACGTTTTATTCTACAACGATCGTATTAGCAGCGCGTGTGTCGTGTGTGTATCGAGTGACTGTTGAGGGCTTGTTGTAAGGTCAACGTGTGGTGGCGAGGATCGTGCGGTGATCCAGTGATTCGTTTAGAATCGGCGAAAATGTGCAATTCATCCTCTATTGGCGGCTGTCGTGCGGCGGCCGTACTGTGTGTGACGCGGCCTTTACAGTATGCTGTCGTTTCATGTACGCATGGCTGTCCTCCCACGCTATTGTCATCCGGCTGTTTCCCATAAATATACACAACAATCCAGTTTTGCTCGTCGGGGGTGTTGGGACGGCTGTATGAAAGGGGCTGTTCCCACCCGCCACCTCTAATACTCAAGAGCAAGAGCAATAATAATAACACTGTTGGCGTGCCGCTGCCAGTAAAACCAAAGAAAAAGCATGAAAGGGAGAAGGTATTTACTAGTAAAATATATGAGAAGACATTAATGATATGGGATTCTTTAAACACACGAGAGGAGCGGCATTTATTAGCCAAATGGCTTACGTGTCATTTCATGCCTAAATAAGAAATGTGGCTACTACGTCTCATTAATAAAAAAATATATTATCAGTAGTTACAGGGATATTTCGTAGCGAGGCCGTTCTATTTGATCTGTGCCCCATGAATAATATTTCCTCTCACTTAAACATTAGGCTAACATAGCGCGGTGAGAATATGAACATGATTAGATTAATATCCAGTATTCGAGAATGGATAATAAGTCGTAGGCGTGTGCATAAACCTTTAACCGTCTTGGTGGTGTAATGGTTAAGGTGTCTAAAAGACTGTGTGTGATAACCCAGGTTCGAATCCCCGTGGATCACATATATGCTTTCATTAATTTAATTGGAGGTGTTTGGTGGTGTGGTGAAAATAATAAGAAATAGATTAGTAAAATATGAAGAAAGACCTCTCAGTACGCTATAACTCTATAGATGGCACATGTCAGCTAAGTATCTCGGCAAATACAGCAACATAAACAAAACTGATTTATCCACAACCCAGATCCAATGATTTGCAACTAGTAAAAAGTTAAAAACTTCAAACAATTTTGCTGAATCACTAGCCTGTGTCTTCGAATCCTAGACATAAAACATGATATTTTATACAAACACAAATCAGAAAAGGAAAGGAAATACAAAAATATGAAGAAACCTGCAGCAAGGAGAACAAAATAAGAACAATAATCCTGGGTCTGAGTTGCAAGGCGATTGGTCGCTACCAACAAATGACTCTATCCAAGAAAGCTTTTACCGCTGATGTATTCTTTATGCAAATGTAATTTGTCCCTACCTACACTGATACGTGTTCTCATGAGTAGAAATAATGCAGGGGTAGGGGGGGGGGGGGGGGGGCCCTAAGTTAGGGCGGGTTAAGTGATATTGATATAATATAGATATATTGTACATTGATATTAGGCACATGAATGTATTACATTTATAAATTAGTACCAAGTATTGCAATTGACAATAAATCAGACGTAGTAGAAACTGAATGCAAACAGAAAAGGGGCAACAGATATTTGGTGAAGTGTAGTAGTTGGATGCAAATTTACAATATAATTAACATTCGTTGAAAGTGCAAGTATAGTACTATAAGTATGATAATAGTAGGAGCATATCATATGAAGTGCAAGTATAGTACTATAAGTATGATAATAGTAGGAGCATATCATATGAAGTATGATAATAGTAGGAGCATATCATATGAAGTGCAAGTATAGTACTATAAGTATGATAATAGTAGGAGCATATCATATGAAGTATAGTACTATAAGTATGATAATAGTAGGAGCATATCATATGAAGTATGATAATAGTAGGAGCATATCATATGAAGTATGATGATATCATATGAAGTGCAAGTATAGTACTATAAGTATGATAATAGTAGGAGCATATCATATGAAGTTGAACAACAAAATAATGCTTGACAAATATGCTATTACTAGGACACATCAAGTTGACTTATTCTCGTTATTGTACTATATTTTTTTGTTTTTTGTATTTTTCCAAATATCAAATATATTTTGTATAATCATATTTATGTGTTTTGATTAGTACATGAACCTAATGAAATCAGACACGGTGCATGAAAATAGTAATAGCTCACACAATTGTTCCCACACTATAATCTTAAGAATATACAGTAGGTACCCAAAATGTTAATACTCCATGAAATATTATTGGGGCCTCTTCCCCTCATTGGGTTCATCCAACTATCTCCAAACTTATTGTGTGGTGTCCGTGACTAACCAAAAACTAGTACCTCGACACTGGTGATCATGGAACAAAGACTTCTCTCTGTCATAATGGGGAGAGGGGGGGGGGCAACAATGGGAGAGTAGGGGGCGGGGGTGTCAAGCAATGCTAACCAAAAAATACTGGGATCCTTTCGGGTACTGACAAGTCGCTTCAAAATATATTAATTCATTCCCAAGATATTTTGCTAACTGACAGAACAAAACACACACACACCCAGGAGTGGAAACAATACTTTGTGATACACGACTCCGGCGTCCCGCAGCGTAACAGTGTAATATAGAAAATAATACACAAATAGTGAATGGTACGGACTTTCTCCGTGGCCCATTGTCTATGTAGCATAATGACAAGAACCTTTCGCCAAGGATTCCCGGTTATTACATCGCCCGGTAACATATTCCACAAGTTTGGAGTCAGACACTTGTCCTAACTTAACTAATTCAAAGATAGTCCTGGTCAGAGAAAAGTACCACGAGTGTCCACACTTCGGGAATGATGCCGACCGGTTAGTAATCCCAAGGACACTATGAATGATTTATTCACACCCACTAGGCTTTCTAGGGCCTTTCCTAGCTGATGCTGAGAGGATTGGGTTCTAATCATGTGGTGATGGGCTGGTCTATCAGAGTGAGCACTGAGCAATCTCTGCCATACCCATAGCTTACTCTGACTGTTCCTTTTACTTATATATTTTCTAAATCTCAAGTGACGGCGTCTCTTCCGTGGATTGACCTTCCAATCTACCAAGATTGGAAGCCAAAGCGTCACATTTTTCCTCTGCCCCTCAACCTTCTCTTCATAATTGCTGAGGGGCACAGGGCCCTGGGTGGGGCTTTGGTTTCCCGGGCGTTTCCGCACCCTCCTCAACTCCCCACCATGGAGTGGCTTCGGTCACCCAGGCTTTATTGTGGTCGGCAGGGAGGGTACTGTGGGGGCGCTCGGTTATGGCCTTGGCCTTGCTCGGGGCCTTGGGGCTGTTCGGCCAGGCAGCTTGGGGAACAACAACAACCATTCCAGTAAAATTCAGTTTTTCTTAATATTTTGTTGGCGAACATTTCTTTAATTTTAGTCGAACAGTCAGGGATTTAATTGAGGTTTGTTTTACCCATTTCATTGATTAAAGGTATTTTAAAGCTGAACAAAAAAATAATATATATATACCGGTATATATATATATATATATATAACAGTATACAGTATAAAATTTATTTATGTAAGCCAGATTAGTATAATAGTTTAGTTTCCCACTTATGTATTTGTTTCTCGCAAGTTATAGACTTGTCTGGCTCCAGTCTGTCTCTCACAACATTGCGTCATTTCATTCACATGTATAGTAGAAAATGACTGACTGATGTCTAGAGTAAAGATAGAAACAGACTGATAATAGATTGGAGGAATTTGGGACTTTGGAATGGAAGACTAATTGGAGGGTTAACTTGGAGGGTATTGGGGTGTGTAATAATAAGTGAAGAATAGATAGAAGTTAGAAATATAATTAGAGAGTAAAAGATTCTGGGCTCAATCAGAGCGCTTCATTGTTCCAGATTCTCTGGTAACATATATATATCCCCTGAGTCCTTGCAGTTTTGACTCTCGACCAGCTGACCTTAGCATTCTGTCTGCCCCTCTCTCTCCTGCCTGTACATAGTTTACCATTGTACCTAGTGAAGTGACATATCTCTCCTGGCTGCCATCATAAGATAAAGCAGTCTGCAAATCCTTGCCTGTAATCGAGGAGTTGAGTATATAAGTGTGTCACCTATATATAGCCTACTTATTATTCTGTGACATTTTGTGTAATAGTTATAAGTTAATAATTAATTATCATTGAGTCTCTGCCAATTAGATTATTTCTTTATTTCCTTTTGAGTGCTTTAATTATTATTGGAAAGCATTGAATTAATTTGTGATTAGTTTTCAAGTTTGTGAATTTGAGCAGTTTAATTTAGTTACACCTTTATTGTATTTTCAGAAGGAATATCTTCTCAAGTGACATTTTAGTGCTTGTTTCACATTTAAATAATTTTATCAACTACTTGAATTGCTTCTATTAACATGTTGTGCATTTCCTTAACCCTTCCTACCCGTGCTGCCTTAGGTAAGGACAGCTCGGCAGAAGGGCCGCTACCCGGTATGCCTTACCTAAGGCATTTGCTTTAAAGCGTGCTTTAAATTTCGCGCGGGCAAATTTTACTTTGCGTGGGCGATCGTAGCGCCACCAAGCCTCAACTACCACTCTTATCAGTTCCTACGTTGCCGCCATTGCGAGCTACAGCAAAAAAATGAATTCTGACGCGTCCGATACTGTGCAATCTCCCGCGCGTCCCAGTGCTAACCCGCTTGCAACATCTACGCCTCTGCCAACCGAGAAGAAAAAGAAACTAAGGAAAGTGAAACGTTTGCTAAGTGAGAGTGCAATACACCGTGAACTTTTCAACCCGGATTTGAGCAGTGGTGAAAGCTCTGTGGACAAAAACCTCTATATTCAGAGTAGAAATGGAAGCGAAGTTGACGATTTTGTGGGATTTGGTGATGATGACAATGTGGATTTATTTGAGGGGGGTGATAGTAGTGATGATCCTGATGTGGAAGTGGTGGAGAAGGGTGCTATTGAAGTACCAAGTGTGCTAGAGCCAACCCCTTCGCCTAGTTTCGTAGGTCAGGGTAGGCCTAGGCCTAGCCCTAGCCCTACGCCAGGACCTTCCCCTTTGCCTGCCCGTACACCCTTGAAAGTGGGTAAATACTTCTATAAACAGTCTTTAGTGAAAAGTGCAGCCAAGAAAGCACGCAGGGAAGCGGAACAAGTGAGGGAAGGCGTAGATAGTGATAGTGACGCCGACCCAGGCCTAGCAACCACCCGCATTCCTTTGTCCCGACGCCTTGACCCGGGACGCCGGGAGGGCCACCCACAGCCCTCGGCTTCATCTGTCCCTCAGGATGACCAAAGGGCCTCTACAAGTGCGTCATTGGCCTCCCACAGTGTGCCACCACAGGCCCCGCATCGTAGGTCATTATTTCCGGCGGAAAAGTCCACGGCTAGCCGCAAAAGGAGCCCAACTCCCGAAGCCGAGGCTCCCATTGCTCAACCTCCCGCAGCCCCACGCCGCCGACGCCCGGTCTATTCTTCACCAGAGTTGTCTCCTGAAGAGGATGCTGACGACCCCAACATTGCCCCAGATGACCTGACGTCGCCTGAGGAAGAGGAAAACGAAGAGGAAGAGGAGGAGGAAGTCCCGACAAGAAGAGTCAAAGGGCGAGGTCGTGGACGTGGTCAGCCTGCCGACGCCGCTGCCCCTGGGCCTGGGCCTGGGCGTGGGCGTGCAGGGCGTCCGCCTGGGCGTCCGCGTGGCCAAGGGCGTGTGCCAGGGCGTCCAGGGCGTGTGCCTACTGCAGCTGCACGTCCTCGTCCTCGAGCAGCTGACATGTTTGTGTGGACAGATGAGGCGGATTTTGTGCCAGATTGTCCTGCCTTTGACGAGGTACAACAGGGTTCCGGGGTGTCACCAGCATATCCCTGTGGCCCAAATGCCACCCCCAGTGAACTTTTCTGTGGCTTCTACGACAATGAAGTCATGGAATACCTTGTCAAAGAGACAAATAACCACCAGGCTATCTGTTCAAACTTTCTTGGGAGGAAGACCAGTGCCAAGATGGTGGCATGGAGAGCTCTCACTGTGGCAGAATTATATGTTCTCTTGGCACTCACAATGCTGATGACACACATAAAGAAGCACGTTCTGGCCGACTACTGGATAACTGGCGACCTCACAACGACTCCAGCATTTGGCAAATTCATGTCAAGGGATAGGTACTTCGACATCCTCTCATATTTCCACCTGACAAATAACATGCATGTCCACGAGCCCGACACACTCTGGAGGATCAGGCAACTGTATGACATGATACGTCATCGGTTTTCCACCTACCTGATTCCTTTTCAGAAGCTGTGCATCGACGAGTCTCTGGTCCTGTTCCGTGGTAGGCTGCACTTCCGACAATATATCCCGTCCAAGAGACGCCGCTTCGGCATCAAGCTCTTCGTCCTCTGCGACTGCAAGACGGGATATGTGCTCGACTTTATAGTCTACAGCGGCAAGGGTGGTGAGGTGCAGATTGACCCCCTCATTGGTTTTGGCGGCGCTGTGGTAAAGAGGATGATGGAGAGGTACTTCCATGACAACCACATCCTCTATACCGACAATTATTACACGTCGCCTATCTTCGCCAAGTACCTCCATGACCGCAAGACCGGAACTGTCGGCACAGTGAAGGGGAAGAGGAAGGGCATGCCAGCCTACCCAACCAAGACTAAGAAGATGGACATCTTCCATAAGAAGAGTGGCCCCATCCTCTCCATCCACTGGCATGACCAGCGCAAGGTCAACCTCCTCACCACATGCCACAAAGCAGAGATGGTCCCCACAGGGAAGGTGGACCGAAAAACGAAGAACCCTATCACAAAACCAGCTGCTGTTCTGGACTATAACCTCAACATGCGCCTCGTCGACAAGTCTGACATGCAGATGGGCTTCATAGACTGCCTGCGAACATCTTGCAGGTGGTACAAGAAGTTTGTCCTGCATACAGTAGATATGTCTGTCCTCAACGCGTACAACATCTACCGTTTGAGGAGTCCAGTCATGAAGTACAAGAGCCTGTGGACCTTCCAAAAGCAGCTGATACATGAGCTCCTGGTAAAACATGCGGGTACATCAGGGAGGCCACTACAAGGACCAGGCATGATGGACAGAACAGGGTGTGCCGAGTTCTTCAGAAAGCACCAGCTCGTCGCCCTTCCTTTCCAGGGTCCTAACAGCAGAATAAGAATGCAGAAGAGGTGCTATGTGTGCACCCGCACAACTGGATGACCAAGCAAACCCACAAAAACCACTTGGCAATGCCTCGAGTGTCAGGTGGGACTGTGTGCTGGCACCTGCTTCAATGATTTCCACACTATGACAAACTATTGAAGTGTAAGTGACAGTGATAGTGACACTCAATAATAATAATACTAATATAACTAAGTATAAGTGAAAGAGACACACATAAGTAATAATAAGTGCCTTCAGAACAATATGAACAAGTGAAAGTGACACTAAAATATATATTCCTAACAATAAATAAGTGAAAATTACACTATCAATTACCATAGTCCAGTGAAATTGACACTATACTAATAATAAAACTAAGTATAAGTGAAAGAGAATCACATACGTAATAATAAGTGCCTTCAGAACAATATGAACAAGTGAAAGTGACACTAAAATATATATTCCTAACAATAAATAAGTGAAAATGACACTATCAATTACCATAGTCCAGTATAAATAATCATAACTACTATAATAATAACAATAAAACTAAGTATAAGTGACAGAGACACAAATTACTTCAGAAAAATAACTTTATTGAGTGAAAATAACATAATAACAATAATATATGGCATAATAAACAATAAAACAATAAAAAATCGCTTCCCGCCATAATTCAAGGTAGAGCGACGAGTCAAAACGTTCGTCGTAGCCTGGGCCGAGGTTGATCGTTCAGACGCGGCGAGGTAAATACGCGGCAAAAGTTACCTCCACTTCCATCACCATCACTCCGGAACCAGTTGAGCTAGAAAGCTCTACTCAACGCCATTCTACGCGGCAAGGTAAGGCGCACATTTTGACATATGTTTGATTAATGTAGGTAGTATATTAAGCGAGCTTAGCCTTAGTTTACTTTTGTTGTGTTTTCAGCCAAATCGCCCGGATACAGCCTCCGTCCTTAAGAAAGGCTGCCCGGGTAGGAAGGGTTAAGTTATTAAACATATATTAACCATTTCCAGGGATCTTGAGAAAATATTAATTATTTTGTGATTTAACTATTAAACCTTGCATTGTTTCAGTAGGGGTATATTCTTATTTATGTTTTCACTTGCATATTGTTGGTGAATTATTCTTTTACTGTTAAGCCAAATCTTAGTGCATTACATATTCTTATTCTCGTCCTGAAGAACCTTTATTTTGTGTTTATATTATATACTTAATTTAATTGAACTAAGCACTTTTATTCTAGTTTCCTTGATCCTGGATATTTTTGAGTGTTCTGACATCAGTCTTGAATTTAATATTTAGCCTATTGTTTGTGTAATTTCACCTCGTCAAAAACATAACACTATGTATATGTGTGTGTGTGTGGGTGTGTATCTATTTATTGTTTTGTATTTATTATAATACTAATATTATTAATGATAATTATTATATCAATAAATATATTAAATAAATTACGCCATGACACTGAATTGGTTAACTCCATCGTTAAAACATAAATGGTCAAATTGGTTTGTAAAGGACTAGGTTACAGTAGCCGGAGGTGGGTGGGACGTGAAGAAAAAGTTTAAGAGAGACAAAGTTTCTGATCCCTGTGGTTAGTCTGTTGCCAAGTTAAGCCCCCCTTCTCTCTCTCTCTCTCTCTCTCTCTCTCTCTCTCTCTCTCTCTCTCTCTCTCTCTCTCTCTCATTACTATTATTACTTTGTTATTTTATTATGAATATCATCAAATTCATTATAATATTAAGATTCATTTTAAATTCCAAATCAGATTATTCATTATTGGGATAGAAAATGGAAGTGACTAACTTTAAAAAGGATGTGGGTGTTTTGATTAGCAATACTCTAAAGTTATTCAAGCAGTGCATTGAAGTAAAGACGAAAGTACAAAAATGAATAGGGTATATTAAGATATAGTTGCAATATATAAATAAGGAGATGATAATCACACTACACAATGAAATATGCAGTTCAATTCTTGTGTAGGCCTACATTACCGAGGAAATATTTAGAGCTACTAGAAAGAGTCGATTCTAGGATCATAAAGTTTATTCCAATGATAAGAAGACTAGCTATGATGACTGGTTGAGAACTCTTGGTCTCTTTTTCGTCAGGAACACGTAGTCCACGCCAGTCCTGACGAGATCAACTTCTTGAATTGTTTACAATACTTAATGGATTTCACAACGTGAAATAAAGCAGGTTTACTCTCAATAAAGAACAGAACACGCTACGACGGCTGTAAGTTAGAATAAAGAGGTTCATCACTAGCATCTGTGGAAATTATTCACATCTAAGACCTGTTCTACCTGAAATAAACTTACCTAAGAAGATGTAAATAGTTCTTCAGTAGAGCAATTCAAGAAGAGGATAAATAGTGTCTTGCACACTCTGCAATGAGAGTAGTGCACTTCACAAACTATCGTTCATCCTAGGGGCCCTTCACACAGTCAGGAATGCGAGCTAGAGTCACTAGGAGTAGGGGAAAATTTGGACTCGCGGGCCTATTCGCGGTGAAAATCGATGACTCCTAGTTACTCTAGCAACTCCTGTTAGACTCCCACTCGCTCACGGTGAAAATTGATGACTCTTAGTGACTAGCGACTTCTAGTAACTCCTGTTAGACTCCCACTAGCTCACACTCCTGAGTGTGTGAAGGCCCCTTTAGTGTATTTCCTCGGAATGGACCACAAGGTCTTGGATACAATACTCCTTGTAAATTCATATAATACCTTCCTTTTGATTTACGAAAACATGTTATGTCTTACTCCACATTAACTAATGTTATTCTTCTGAAAGACCACAAGCCTCCTTATTTCGCCATTGAAATCAATCGATCAATTGTGACCTAAGGCAAGGCGGCGTGTAGCTACACTCACCCTTCAACTCCACTCCCAGGGGTCTCTCGGAGCAAGTTCCCAGCTGTGACTCTGTCTATCCCAAATAGTTCCTGACGTAAATGTTCGGCTTCCTTCAACCATGAGGCACATGGTATTCTCCTTTGTGGGTTGTCAGAAACCAACACCACCACATGAGCAGAACGGACCAAAACTGGTGCTCATGGGCCATGCACCCTGTATGACTGTCTCCAATAAATTTAAGAAAGTAGGTGCTGGTTTAATATGTGGTCATACCAACGGTACCCAATGATCCTGCGTAGCCATTTAGTGCCATTTAGTACACGTTAGGCTTAATGTCTCCTATTACAATGTACGCTCCTACTAAGAATAGTGATATAGGAGGCTTTCCCACATGCCCAATTTTCCTCGTCGACAAGACCTGACATGCCGTTTTCGGCTCTTGTCTCGTTTTGTCTGCGAAAATTCATTCAAAATCGTCTTTAGTCCCCGAATGGTCGCTGGAGTTCAGCTGGAATTGGGCATGTGGTCGTGATGCGTGATTTTTGGAAATATATATTTGTTTTCCAAATGTTGGTTACGTTGCCCGACGTTCGAGCAGTGTCAGTCATGTGTCTGCAAGTGATTGGCGACCTTTCGATGATATTCGGATGTGTTTGACAGGGTTTCATGCTAGATAAACCGATACAAACAAGCCAAACTTGTCAGTGTCGCACTGCAAATCCACGCAACTCCTTGGACGACCAGTTGATAACATTACTCAGCTAATGTAGTATGTCAGCCAGACAAAATGTTCGACTTTAGCCGAATGCGAGTATGCTATACTCGACTGTTGGCAAGTGGCATCAAATGTTCTGCAACACCATTAGACATGTCGGCAATACTACCCACATGGTCGCCAACCATGTTCGATCCTCGGGAAACCTGGTTTTGTTTGCTTTTCGAGTAACCAGCTGTATTGTTGGCAGCGATAAGGCCGGTATGCTGACCACTAAATAGGTGGTCAGGTCAGTAACCAGAGATTTTGCTTAATTTGTCAATGTTGTTTTCTTTCTTACAATGCTTTAATAAAGTGCAAAGTTTAAAATAAATAAATTATATGTATGACTATATAATTATGCTTATTGTATTCTTTCTTGAATTGCTTCAATGAGGTACTAAGCTTAATATATTTGATGGATATCTACGGTAATAATGTTTCAATGTTTATTGTTTTCTTTTAGGAGTGCTTTAATGGGATGTGAAGCTTAAATTATGTTAGTGCTGTTAGTATGAGCTTTTCATAGCCTTCTGATCTAATTATTCAAACACTTCGGCAATTTATTGTATAAGTAAGCAGTTACATGTACAATACGTTGGTATTGTATGCTAAACCATGCTACCGTTAATAACATTAAAAAAGGCCAATACTGAGTTAACGGTACTAATAACTTGTATGACGGGTGGCAATATCTATGCAGTGACGACTTTAGTGCTGTTGACGCTACAGAGAACATCTATTTTGACAGCTTCTCAATCGTCACCTGTGCACATGATGGGACCAATATGACGATGGCGAGACAACAACTGATTCGTTCTTAAGATCATGTAGCTATATTGAAGATTTAGTGCCAAGTACAACCTCTACGGTCTATATAGACTAGGCCTGTTGGGTAGTAACCCAACCAAAGACAAAGCATGTAGGCAATATTTTAATGTTAAATAATATAATGACTTTAGCAACTATATTTTACTTTATATATAACGACGTATGTAATACCAGCTGCCCAGTAGTGTAGTTAGTTATGTGTATACATATTTTTTTGAAATAAATACACTTTTTATATAATTACGGTGTATATTTACTGGTTTAAATATGCATGCATGCTGGTAAATTGTACAATTAAGTCTTATTATTATTTTTTCCTACTGTGGCCATATCTTACAATAAATGACTATATTTGTAGGCTTATATGACAGATTAGTAGCAAAGTTGAGAAACTAATAGTTAGCAAAACCACCGAGTAGTGAAACCGCTCCTTCTAAGTAGCGAAACCACTACCCGAGGGTGGTGGTATATGGATAAAATCAGGAGTGTTATCTAGCATACTGCACTTGATATTATAGATAAGCTACAATCATGCCATCATGAGTTACTCATACCTTACTCATACCTTCTATCCAAGTTTACATTCAACTACAGAATAAGATGGCTATATATTATACTTTATGTGATATTATAGATAACTTGGATTGATGCCAATCCTAACCGTTCATAAGGGGGTATCCCACTGTGCAACTTTTCGATGGCGAATGCCCAGCGGCAGAGGGCGACAGGATTTTTTTGTCTATGTCTAAAAAATTTGCCATATTCATTCGAACATTCTCCCATTGTCGCCGAAATCGCACAACGGTCACCATCGAGTCGCCCATGTTAGCCCAGATTCCCCCAGATTCGCCGTAAATTTTGAGCATACCCAAAAAACGGCTGCGAATTCAAAATTTTGGCCAATGTTGTGCGACATTCGCCCTTTGTCTCACTTCATTTGCCCTTGGTCGCACTATAGTCGCACAATTCGTACCCTTGTCCCCGTATTCGCCAGTACAGGCGAATGTTGGGTGAATAGGGCGAATGTTGTGCGAATGCCGAGCGAATATTGGGCGAAGATGGGCGATTGTGGGCGAATGCCCTGCGAGCTTTGGAGCGAATATGGCGATTTGCCATTATTGGCAACGCTGCTTGTGAGCGAATTCGCTCGATAATGACAACTACCGTGCGGTGATTGTGCGAATACAGTGAGTGTTTTGGCGAATATCAGCTAATGAAACACAATAAAAGGGCGACATGGGTCGAATGAGGGCGAATGTAGGTTGAATGAGGGCGAACGTTGGGCACAAAAATCATATTGGGGTTGCCGCGACCCATGCGATAACACTATCTATGGTCGCACATTTTTCACTGACCATATATAAACGCCAGTCCTGTCAGGGGGTCATTACCCTAGTTTTGACGACCGTGATCACACGTACCTACACCCGTCCGCGCACCTAGTTTCATCATGCCATGATCACAAAAACCTACTAAGAAAGCAGGGAAAAAGGCCCCAAAGAAGAAATCCACAACGAAGGCCAAGAAGATGGACACAACCCAAGACCAGGCACCAGTACGGAGACGGAAAGACCTGCAACTCCATCCCCTTCTACGTCCCAGTCATCGCACTCTGGCTCAAAAATCGCCACTGCAGGGACTGGAAGAGGAGAGCCAAGTTGAGCGAGCGGTCACAACTGAGGAGGAACTCGATCATAGCAACTCCTCAGATTCGACGCCTCCTCCAGGCAAGAGGAACTATGTTGCTTTCACGGACGATCAGGAGCAAGACCTGGTGGAATGGTTCCAGGAGAGACCATTCCTGTATGATAAGGGACTGAAGGCCTTCAGGAACAAGGTAAAAAAGGAGTCCGCCTACGACAAGAAGGCCAAATCTCTCAACGTAACTGGTAAGTTGAAAACGTCAAAGTGAGTGTTTGTGTGAAACTGTGCAATAATGTTTAAAAAAAGAATAAAACAATTTTTTTTTTTTGCATATCAAATAAAATTTACATTGTGTGCAAGGCAGTGTTGGTTTATGATAACGTGATTACTTGGGTGCCCTGGTGTCAAGAACTTTGTCATTTGCATATTTTCTTTATTGTACAGGTCAAGAAAACACGCTCGAATTGTATAAACACTGTTATTTGTGATATTTTGTGCTTTTACAAGGGTACTATCATACCCTGTGGCCATATGCTTTTATTGAAAGATTTCCTCTTTTATATATAACTGACGTACATATGACCAGCTTAAAGTGACATAGAATAATTGCTGTTGTTGATCACCAGCAAATTTTGTCGGTGTCATAGATTTTCAATACATTTCAATGTATACGTTTATTAACTCTTGTTTTTTTCTTCTTCAACAGTCCCTCAACTTAGAATGTGGGTGAAGGTGATGAAGACTCGGTACAGCAAGCTGAGCAATGTGAAGTCTGGCCAGAAGGCAAAGTACCCCACCGAGAGGGAGAAATGGATTCTGGCCAACTTCCGTTTCCTGTTTCGCCGCATTGCCAGGGTCAAAGGACGCATGAACGAGGAGGTAATTAAGCGTATTTCTTTAATAATTAAGGTATTGCATTGATTTGTCATTAAATTTTGAAAACATATTTTTACTTACAACGTAATAAATCGGTGTTATCAAGAGAAAAACATTGTACACATCTTTATTTAGGTTGTGTTGAAACTATTAATTAAATTTTTATTTATTCAGGGAATATTTACTTATTATTAAATGATTATTTTATATAAATTTTCATAATGTGTTCACATTACTAAGGCTAGGTAAAATACATGCTATTGATTTACATGTCATATATATTAAAATTTAGAAGATTCGTCACCGATCCATTGCCAAGGTCACCTTCCACCACTTTCGCAGCGAAATACCACATCTGTAAAAGAAATAAGGTTCAATATTATTACTTATTTTAAAAAGAAATTGCGGACAGGTTGGTAGAAAGGTACCATGAAGAAGTTTTGAACACACTGACGACAGGTATATTTGGGAATACTGGGCACTTTCATCACTATGCCAAGTGGTGAAGGTGCCCAGCCTTCCGTAATATACGTGGGGCCAGTAGGTTTGAAACCTGGCCATAATACCTCTCTTTCAACAAGTATTATTATTTTGTTCATGTGCATATAATTATTATTTGTTCTTAGCAGTTCCTCGATCGTTCAAGACAGAGGGGTGGCGACAGCGACGTGACCGTGGAACTGGTCCAAAGCGATGAACATGAAGACAGGGGTATGATCCCTGCCGGTGACCCCCTGCCACGACCCCAAGGGAAGGGGAAAGGGAAAGGTAAGAAGAGTCTCAAGCGGATCATAACTTCCCCTCCATTCGACGAAGATGATGTCATGGTAAGCATCTGTAATTTTTGTAATATTCGTACATATATATATATATGTTTCTAATCTCTCAGTGAGGTTCGAACCGCCGACCGTCAGGACGATAGCCGACGCTTTAATCAACTACACCATGGCAGTCTACCGTGGTGAGTTGAATAAAGCGTCGGCTATCGTCCTGACGGTCGGTGGTTCGAACCCCACTGAGAGAATAGAAATATTTAGTGGCTCACGTGTATTTGTGATATATATATATTTATATAGATGTATGTATATATATATATATAGATGTATGTATATATATATATATATATATATATATATATATATATATATATATATATTTAGTAGGAAAGAATGGTAGAGATTGGGAGTTGAATCAGTTGCTGTTCGCTGATGACACAGCATTGGTGGCGGATTCTGATGAGAAACTGCAGCGGGTAGTCAAAGAGTTTGGTGTGGTTTGTGGAAGGAGGAAACTGAAGGTGAACGTCAATAAAAGTAAAGTAATGGTGTGTAATAGAGGAGAGCATAGGGTGAATCTAGATGTGAGGCTGGATGGGGAAATATTGGAACAAGTAGAGTGTTTTAAATATCTAGGAGGAACGATAAGCAGGAGTGGAGGTATGGAAGTGGAGGTAAAACAGAGAGTGTGTGAAGGAAGGAAGGTTTTCAGGGCAATGGGAAGTATGTGGAAGACGAGAAATCTCGGAGTGAAAGTAAAAAGTGCACTGTATCAAGGAATTGTTGTGCCAACAGTGATGTATTGGGCTGAGACATGGGCTCTGAAGAAAAAGGAGAAAAGAGGGCTGGATGTGATGGAGATGAGCTGCTTGAGGAGTATGTGTGGAGTTACTCGTAGAGACAGATTGAGGAATGAAGAGATACGTAGGAGAGTGGGGCAGCAGGAACATTTGTCAGCCAGAGTGGACAGAAGGGTGCTGAGCTGGTATGGTCATGTTGAACGAATGGGAGATGAAAGGCTTACAAAGAGAATATGTGAGTCAGGTACAAGGGGAGATAGAAGGGCAGGAAGACCCCCATTGAGATGGAGAGACTGTGTAAGAAAGGCTTTGGATGATAGAGGAATGACTATAGATCAGGCAGGGGAAGTGGTGGTGGACAGGAGTGAATGGAGAATGCTTGTGAATAGTTGAGTGAAGACGTGGTCATTTGGAGTAAGGGGTCGGGCGCAAGTTCGACTAGATAATAGTCCATCAGGCGCCTGGCCCGGGGGACGATTAATATGAAGGGTGTGCCTGGAAGTGTGGTGGGAGGGCTTGTGGCTTTGGCTCCGCTGCATGTCTGCCTGCCGAGATCGGAACCTCTCCGGGTGGTCAGGGGCCGGGGGAGTGCTGGAGCGACCTTGGTAACCCTGGTCTCTGGGTCTTCTCCTGGGTGACCTGGATGTGTGTGAGGTTGTGTTTTTTATCTGTGTTTATTTGTTGTTTTATGTTGTTTTTGTGTTTTCCCTGTTCTTGCTCTGTCTTGAGTCGGCTACCCCCAAAATGGGGATTGGGCCTGAGCATATAGATAGAATAGATAGATAGATATATATATATATTTAGTATAATCGAAACCTCAAATAATCCTTTGATTTTCTATTGATGAATATCACTCTGTCTTTCCTTTATATTTTTATATTACTTAGTATGAGTTTTTAATATTTTTTGTTTAGGTTTTCGCACTTCAATAATATTACATTGTATATGATCATTCTCTGTCTGTACTCTGTCCCCTGAAGATGTAATACACGAAAGCGCTTGGGACTCCGTGTTTATTTTCCTTCCTTCCCTGTGGATATTTAGCATATTATAAGTTCACGTGTTGCTGTGACTTTCTTGCATATATATATAAATATATATGTATATATATACTGTATATACACATAGATATTTCATTATGTATATATATATATATATATATATATATATATATATATATATATACAGTATATAGATATCTACTGTATATATTATTATGTTGTTAGTTTGTTCGTTTCGTCGACTGTTGTATTTTCCATCCTTAATCTCGCGGTCATCGCCTACAGGCATAACCACTGATAATATTTGCCCAAGGGTGTTCTTCACCTATGACAAATGTACAGGCGGAGAAATAGGTTATGTAGTTCGTAATCGTGTTTGTCATTTTACCCATTATTAATGTTATATTATAGTTTGACAAAGATGGATACATTAAACTTTGAAACAGTCACAATTGTAACTTTGTATTCACCCACTACATTCATATATAGCCATTCTCGGTTTTCGTCCACATTCGTTCACTCACTGCATAGCTACATTCACACAATCACATTTAGAAATCTGAGTATGCGTCAACATTCGCCACCTACTTAACTCTGATTATATAAACATTCTCAGTATTCGTTACCATTCGTCATACACTGAATATGTTTGATGGACGGGGTACTGGGAAGGAGATGGTGTTGTCCAATTTCATTCAGATAAGATAACGTGGCAAAACGCCATATGTCACCCACACTCGGGGTAAATTTGACACCACACACTGCTCACGGCCCTATTTGTCTGTCGTCAAACAATGTTTGATATTATTTGTGTATGAACAAATTATTTTATTTTATAAACCTTCCCTTTGTTCACACAGGTGCTGAGGGATCGTCGGCTGCAAGTGGCGGAACTCGAGGAAGAGATCGCCAAACTAACCCACAAGAAGACGCCACTGGAGGAGGAGGTAGATTCATTCACTTTGTTGATGGCGAACACGCTTAAGTCCCTTAATAGGAACATAAGCCAAAAATGTATTAGCAATGCGCTAGATCTCCTCGGCAATGCCCGAAAAGAGAATATAAAACTTGAGAGTGGGGAGCCCCAAGAACTTGTGAAAGTTTGGGATATAGCCCCAGTTGAATATCAGGTGAATCTTCCTCCTCCAGTGGCGACATGCGTCGCCACCCCTCAGATAACACCAACAACCGAATCTGTCCAGCCTCCACAAACAAGTCCTGGGATCATGAACTTGATCTACCACCAGGGCCCGCACTCATCTAGGCAGCAACCAGGTGGGTGGAGCCTCAGCCCCGCACCGCAGCAACAACAACAACAACTCAGCCCCGCACCGCAACAACAACAAAACAACATCAACAACAACCACAACAAACTCACAGGTTGACACACAACCCGAGTTTTTGTGGTACAACACCTGGGGGCTGGTCTAATCTCCCATGCCCCCCACAAACAACTAATTATACCTACACGGCACCTGCTCCACCTGTGTCTACGTATCAGACACTGGCCACGGTCAATATGGACAGGTCGCCCAACATGTCAACATTACCTCCAACCCCAGGAGCAGAAATTCACCTGCTTATGTCCGAAGCTGGTATAGTTTCCCCCCCTCCCCCACACCACAACCCAATAACACCGACAGTGATACCCAACGATCAGTGGAGTATTCAAACTGCCAAACCTGCGACTGAGGATGACTAAACCCAGGAAAACATAAACATGTATTCCTACTGCTATTTTTTTTCCCATACCTAGATATGTACCTGACACATTTATCCAAATAAAACATGTCTCATTCATTAATTCACCATAATTTAATTAAGTGCCTATTTTTAACCCCTGTCCAACGGGGATGTTTGTAATATCTACTACCTGTGTGGCGGGCATATTTACCCTAAATGAGCTTCATTCCATGCTCTTTTTCATGCATAAACAAGAGCCAGAGCATAATACAATTATGTATCAGTGAAAGGGCGATAATAGAGATTTCCAATGGCACCTGAATCATCCTTGTACGACCAAGGGTTCGCTTGCAACGATCGTGCAACACGAGGGGAAAAACCCTAAAATACGGTAATTTCCAGAGATATTACATTTCCTCGCGAGGCCAGGCAAGTGTAGGGGTATAATAATTACATCAGTTACTTCGCTAGGTCCAGGCCAAGCGGTCAGAGCCCGCCTGCGGTCCTTGCAACGCGTGGACTCTCTCTCAGAGCCGATAATGTGCTCAAAATCCCACCCGAATATTGTCGGGACCCGCTGAATAGGCCATGGTTCTCTCACTCGACTATTGTCGAGTCCCACGGCTAGAGTGTTAAATGTTATACAAATTTATTACTAGGCTCATTCATATCACCATCATTTAAGTAAGTGCCTATTTTTAAGTTTTCTACAGATATATTTATTGTTTTTTAATAAAATAATATAAAATGTAGTATCTTATTCAATACATATTTCTACTAAATGTCTACTACCCTTAGATCATTCCATCTTGCCAAGAGACACGACCTGCTCCTTGATAGTAGTCCTTGAGGTACAACCTGACTCTCTTCCCTGCTGCCGAGGAAGTATTGCGTGAGAGGGGTTCTAGTGAGATTAGCTCCCCCTCTTGCCTCCACGTACCAGCGTTGACACGCCGATTAGCGTGGTCCTCCTCATCCACCCGCGCGATGTTGTGAGTGGGGTAGCGAGTCCTGAGGAGGTTGTGGAGACAACAGTTTGCCAATACTGCTGACTCTACATTCTTCGGCTCAAGGAGAATGGTTGTCAGCAATAGGCGGAACCTAGGAAAAATGGGAGAAGAACTGATTATTATAAAGAATTTAAATTTGATAAACAAATAAAATGGTTAAAAATGAATCGAGGGAAAAGGGAAGTAATAATTATTATTATAAAAAATATAAATTTTACAAACAAATAAAATGGTTAAAAATGAACCGACGGAAAATGGAAGAAATAATGATTATTAAAACAAATAGAAATTTTAAAAACAAATAAAATGGTTATATACCTAGAAACTGACATATGAATACAAATTATAAATTATAAATTCCGAGTAAATAATAATAGACATAGGAATAAGGTCAAACCCCTCCCCCCAAAAAAACCCACACATCCTCAGGTGACAACCAACATTTTATATGAGTGTTAATATAATTATATATTTTCATGCAGACATTCAGACACATACATCAATAATAATTACTTGACTTATATACCTGTTCGCCATAATCCCGAAAGCATTCTCAAGCACTCGGCGAGCTTTTGAGAGGCGGTAATTGAAGATTCGCTCTTCCTTTATTTTGCAGTGAGGAAAGGGCTTCATTAGCCTGGTCCTCAGCCCAAAAGCGTCGTCCCCGACGATGAAGTACGGGACAGGCTGATCCCCACCAGGTAGAGGTTCAGCTTCTGGCTGTCCCGCACGGCCCTCCTCGAGTGCAGTACGCAGTGGGGTGTCCAGGAACACACCACCGTCAGATGAAGACCCGTGGGCTCCAACATCAACATACAGAAATCGATAGTTGGCATCAGACAAGGCCATCAGGACTATCGAATGAAACTTCTTGTTGTTGTAGAATTTGGAGCCCCCGTTGGGAAGAGATTTGATGGCAATGTGTTTGCCATCCAAGGAACCGCAGGTGTGTGGGAAGTCCCAGATGAGAGCAAATTGGTCTGCCACTGAGCAGGTGTCCTTGGGCAGACCATCATCTCCCCCATGTACTCATCAATTATTGCATTGCACACGTGAGGGACAATCTTGAAATGGTGTTTGGTGCAACTCTGAAGGAATAAGAGAGGTCTGTATAGATGTTTCCAGAGGCCAGGAATCGCAGCGTTATAGCCAACCGCAAACCGGGTTCGATACTTGAACGAAAGATAGTGGCCTGCTTGGCAATCCTTGGCCCGACACGACGTAGCAGCTCCCTGAACATAACGACGGGCATCCTCATAAAGTTTTTGAACTTAGCACTATCCTCCTCTGCCAACTCCACCATCAATTTGTGATACACCCCATACTCTTCACAACGTAAAAGCATAGGTCGGACATGCCACTTCCTCCTCCGTTCTAATTTCCTCTTCTGCATCCTTGCTTGTCTTCTTCTGATGAGGGCCGCAAGCAACTCCATCTCTGCATGTTCACACTCCAGCGCCAGAGCCAAGCGTAGGGGAACATTGGAGCGTGTACGTAGTAAATCCATGGTGCTGTAGTTCGGTTGTGTGGTATGGTAGAGCTGATGATAAACACTGTTTGAGGCCAGAGCTCTGCCACCCTATTTATACCAACCCCTTATCATCCGCTCCAATGACATTACCTAATCATCTCCGGTCGCAGGTGGGATCAAGGGAGAATGTACCTTCGATAGTCGTCGGGCATTCGCCATATTCGCCATAAGTTGCACAACCTCCGCGGTGTTATCTCATCACATCGTCCAACATTCGAAGGGCAATCGCCGTGCATTCGCCATTTTCGCCCTCATCGTTCGCCACATTCGCCCTGAATCGCCCTCAATTGTCGCACAACATTCGTCATTTTCGCCAAAAACTTTGCTATATTCGCACTTTGGTCGTACTTCCGTTGCATTGCAATCGAGGAAATACGCCTTTTTCGCTTTCATTCGCTTCTGAAAAATCCCTATTCGCCGCGAATTAACATATATAGAAAAAAACACGGTCGCACGGCATTCGCCATCGAAAAGTCGCACAGTGGGATACCCCCTTTAGTTACTGTATATATCATATTTGATTTCGCCTGACAGTATTTGGTTATGATCAGAAATTTTAAATTATATGTTGACCATATAATGATTACGGTACAATTATGACCTGGATTTTATTTTAAAGCTGTCAATAATTAATTACATATTTTGATAAATGTTATGTATCCTATATGCCGATAAGGCAGTAGATTATGATGGGAGGTATTCTCGGACAACTATATAGAGGGTGGAAGCCGTAGAGAAACATCTAGGAAGGTCTATAACGTGTCATATGTAATAACGTTATGAACATATACCGGTAATACATTCCTTCAAATATCCGCACTACAAGCCACCCAAGATCAGCTCTTATACAGCTGTTGTTTAAAAAATAATATGCATACATGTCTCTTCAAACACTCATAATTTTGACAGTAATTATACAGCAATATAATACAAATATTCATAATTGTCATAAGAAAAGTAGGTAAAAATAGCAAAACAAAAATGGGGGGAGAGGGTAAAGGGGTCTTCCTGGATGATTGGGCGACATTTGAGCGACTTTTCGGACTAGTTTGGGCGACAAGAACTACCTCGGATATGACAACCCTGGTATGTCTTGGCCTGATGAACATACGAACAGTTGTCAATAAAGGGCTTCCTTCTCACAACTGGTGTTAATATCACGGATTGTATCAATTTGTATATATCCTTATACTAATGTTGTAATTGCAATATATATACAGTATAAGTCAGGTCAGGTGAAGGTATTGAGGGATAAGCTTTTAGAACGGCACCTCGTAGCTACTCTCTATTTTCCTAATTACTAAAGAGTGTAGAGAGGGGAGAAGAGGTGTTGGAACGAGACGAAGCTGTTGGAGACACTTTGTTATGTGTGTTATTAATCTGTATATGTCGTCGAGGTGTCCCCCGACTGGATGTGAGCATGTGAAACACTATTACGTACTACCACACCCCCTTAATGTCCGCCTTGGCTGAAATAGAACCCGTGTCAAGCAGCTTCACACGTGAGCGTGCTCTCCACTAAATTATTGTCACTGCAAAACAACTATTTATCTAGTATAAATAGTTAGTTTTGCAGTTGACTATTATTATGACAGGGATACGGTAAAATTTCCCTTTTCGTTGAGATATTTATAGCAGGATGGATCTTAACGTACTGGGTGAATGTTCAGACATGGCAGATGCCACTAAGCTTGGAAAAGTGCAAGGTGATGCATATCGGCCAAGCAAACAACAAGTCAAGCTATTCGCTATTGGGAATGCCTCTGGAAGTGACCGACTTGGAAAAAGATTTGGGTGTTCTGATCAGCAGTGATCTATACTTTTACAAGCAGTGCATTGAAGTAGAGAAGAAAGCTCAGAAATGATCGGGTTATATTGAGAGGCAATTAAGTATAGAACAAATGAATTAGTCCTCACATTTTACAACACTGATTCGGCCTCTCATAGAGTATGCTTTACAATTATGGACACCAGCACTCTGGAAAGATACAGAGTGACTGGAAAGAGTACAAACTACGGCTACAAAGCTTATTTCATCTATTAGAAGAATGAGTTATGAGGACAGGTTGAGAGCTCTTGATCTCTTTCTTTTGGAAACACGCGGATTATGAAGTCAGCTCATTGAAGTTTATAAAACACTCAATGGGTTTGATAATGTGGATTATAGATTTTTGTTTAGCCTAAATATGAATATAACACGCAACCATGCCTGGTAGTTAGAATCGAAAAATGTCAGCACTAGTAATTGTGGAAACTGTTTCACATGTAAGATCTATTCTACCTGGAATAAACTTTCCTCAGAAGTTGTAAACAGTTCTTCAGTAGAGCAGTTCAAAAGGAGAGTAGATAGTTTTTGCACACTCTGTAATGAGTGTAGTGCACTAAACAATCGCTCTCCATTCTCCGAGTATTACCCCGGAATGAGCCGAAAGGTTTTTGAGATACTAACTATTCCTTGCAACTATTTCTCTCTGCCATAACATTAATCCTTACACAATTGATCATTTTTAAAAGTGACTGGTGAGTAACTGGAGGATGAAAAACCACAAGTAAAACAGTAAAATCATTTGTACAGATGGAATGTTGAGAAACTATTGTTATTACGTGTCTGCCCTATATCACTGTCAGTAGCAACCTTTGTAATTACAGCAAAGAACTTAATGTTGTGTGGTAAATAATGTTGTATATTTGTACTATTTCCTGACGATATTGCATGGTCATCTTAGGATTTACCTGTCAGAAAGTTAATCATATATTATCCGAAAACTCCCTTACCGTTCCCTTACGACGTAACGCTAGTATTCACGAGGCGTCGTAGCGGCCATTTTTGATCGTAGGAAGGGTGGTCCGGACCACCCTTACATGAATTTGACCCGGATATAGGTACACAAATATCGATTACACAACCCGCGACCATAACAAATTCGTCTGAAGTATAGCTCTTTATGACACACTAAGTCATTATTGAGGCAATAATAGCGCAATATGATTGTTAACTTGTGTTTACAACACCATTAAGGCATTTAATACAAAGTATGAATATATTCGTATCCTTAATGTTTTATGACAGGCCGAATTAAGCTATGAATAGCCTACATATGCCAGCCTAGACCTAGTCAAGGTTAATTGATGCACAAATTCATGTGCGGCGACAACACGTAGCCTACCATTAGTAGATTTTAATCCTCATTTATTGCCGAAATGTTTTATTCCAACTCTCCACCACCTTGGAGTTAGATTAGGGTAGCCTATTCCTCAACAAATTTGAAAGTATCACAGGAACAAAATGATGAAAAGAATTACCCTAGGCCTAGCCTAAAAAATAAATAAATAATAAACGGTGTTGTGAATAATTTTGTTTAGCCTAGCCTAGGCTATAACCTAGGTTTATTTTGAAAAAGTTAGGGCTATTTAGGCTAGAAAAGTTAGGCCCATGTATGGTATTTTGGTTAGGCTAGCAATGCCTAGCTGGGTTAGGTTAGGATAGCCTATTTCCTCAACAAATTTGAAAGTATCACAGGACAAAAATTATGAAAAGAATTAGGCTACCCTAGGCCTAGCCTAAAAAAAAAAAATAATAGGCTAGCCTATATGGTGTTGTGAATATTTTTGTTTAGCCTAGCCTAGGATATAACCTAGGTTTATTTTGAAAAAGTTAGGGTAAATTTCTATAATTGCACCTATACGAGCTAAAACAAATATTATTGTATTTAACAGGAAGGTACGACGAGGTAAGTGATGTGGTATAGGTGGCAATATGCGGAAATGGATTAAAAGGGTATTCCGCCCCCTCTGACAAAAGTCTATCAATCTAGATGTGACACGGATTTTACAATGTTTCAGAGATACATTAGCCTAACCTAACAACCATACCTAACCTATCCTAGTATTATGGGTGGGGGCTGCCACCCCCAAACCCCCGCTGGTTGGGTAAAACGGTAGAAATCCAGTTGGGGTGGAGCGAGTAACCGTAGATTTTCGTAAGGGGGTCAGAGGGGGCGGAATGCCCTTATAATCCATTTCCGCATATTGCCACCTAGCCTATACCACATCACTTACCTTGTCATACCTTCCTGTTAAATTAAATAATAATTTGTTTAGCTCGTATAGGTGCAATTATAGAATAATTCCAAAGTTAGGGCTATTTAGGCTAGAAAAGTTAGGCCTACGTATGGTATTTTGGTTAGGCTAGCAATGCCTAGCTTGGTGTAGCCTAAGCATGTTAGAGTAGAAGCCTAGCAGGTAAAGATGGTGTTTGCAGGCATACCGTCCTCATTGTTAACTAGCTGTTATTAGTCCCATGCTGGTAATATATTTAATGATGGCAATAAGTCATGGGAGGTGAGGGGGACAAAGCCCCCCTCAACCTATCATTATATCCCATGGCCATTGGGATTAGGGTAATAGGTTGAGGAGGCCTATGCTAGGCCTATTTTGAAAAGGTAGATAGGCCTTGAGGTGTTGTGAATACAAAAAAATATTACCCTAGGCCTATTTTGAAAAATTATGCCTAGGCTAAGTCTGGCATTTTGGCTTGGCTAGAACTGCCTGTGTAGGCATAGACATAGTAAAGTCTGGCATTTTGGTTTGGCTCGCCACTCGCCCTGTCTAGGTGTAGACATGGTAAAGTAGAACAATATACTGTGGTTAAGGTATAAATAATACACTAATTTCCCAACAAGCCTAACAGATGATTATCAATGATCATTCCGTCGGAAATCCTTTAACTTGGGCCACTAACAGGCTTCCCTGTAGCCTAGCTAGGCTAATTTCTTATCATCAATTCACAAGATACTCTATTCTTCTTCCTGCTGGCTGTGGTGGATCGAATTAGCCATGCTTAACAATGAAAAGCTCATAAATTAAATTATATTAGGTTCTTCTTGGCACTTCGGTCATGTGGGTGACATATTGTTTATTTACAAAGGCCAAGTGCCTGATTGGTCAAGAGAAGCCTTGGTGAAAATAACCGAAAGGGAGCCGTAAGGGAGCTCAACGATGCGTTCGTGAATACACCTTCCGCACTCCCTTAGGAACGATCGTAGGTTGCTGTACGACATCGCACGCTACGACCGTTAGTGAATCCGGATCCGTTGTTGCCAATGTGGCGCCCTCCAGTAACATTGCCATTCGGCTAGGAGTATAATTATTTAGTTTGTTTAACCCTGTTGGGATTATTCTCAATTTAGAATAAGTTACCCAATGATGTCTTATGTTTTATTGATTGCTCCTGTGTTATTAGTGAGAGCATGGGAGCTTAGTTGTATTGTGTAGTCTCGCGGTGTCTGGGCTTCCCTCATCCCTTCATGCGCTAGCCAGCCTTACTTCAGTCCCTGAGCTTGTAGTGACAACATGTGCTTCTCCGTGTTGGTCAAGCTTGCTTGCTAACTCCCTAAATACCGCATAAATATATTTTGTTCCTTATTGGATAGTAGCAGGGATGGGCTGGAGTCACCTCGAGCATAACAGTTTTGTTTTAATATTAATATTCTGCATTCTAGATTTGTTTCCGTTTGTCTTAGACTTAATTACTGCATCCTTTTCTCTGGCACTCTTAAATATCAACTTCACACTTTTTTCCTTCCATTTCTTTTCCTTTATTCTACTGCATTGTTATTTATTATATTATGTATATTTTATGTATCATTGAGGTTGGCATCTACAGTGGTTTGTTCGGTGACTCTCAGAAGCTAGCTGCAACCTACTGATATGCAACCCCTGTCCATTGTTGGGCTACTGTATTGGACTTTTTCCCCATGTTTTTGCTTCATGTTATTCTCAATTCCTGAGCGATTGGGCATACTATGAAGTGTCTGGGAGTCTAGTAGTGTTATGTTTTGACATTCATTTGCAGTTTAGAATAACCTTAGAAGTTCTCTTGCCATACCACCAGCACTATCAACCAGACTCAGGGACAGTAGATATTGTTGTGTCTCCTTGTATTACTGCTTTAACCCTTGTCTATTGGGGCCCGACTGAATTTAAGTTGGTCTAGACTCTAGAGAAGAAAGGACTATGTGGCGGGGACCGACTTAAGGCGGCGTGCAATTCTGAGCAATATTTGGCCCTGAGAGAGAGACGAGCAGTGGGAGCAGTAGGTCGGCTCTGACCATTCGGCACGGCTCCCGCGCCAGCACTGGACCCTACTACACACACACCCACACTCACTGCCTCGCTACACAGGGAATTATGTAAGGAAATTACCGTATTTTAGCGACTTTGCCCTTCGGTTGCACGATCGTTGCAAGAGAATGCGTGGTCGTAAAAGGATAGTTCTGGTGTCATTGGAAAGCTCAATTATCGCCCTTTCAGGGATACATAATTGTATTACGCTATGGCTCTTGTTTATGCATGAAAAAGAGCACAGAAACAAGATCGTTTAGTGTAAAACCACCTGCTTGGCGGGTAGTAGAAGTTACTGACGGGCCCGCTCGTAAGGCATTAATAGAGCAAAGAGGAAGATAACCCCTTTTCCTAGAGAACCTGTGTGTCTTGGTGTTTGAGTCAGATATTAAGAGCGTGTATGTTGCAGGGTAGTTCAGTACGGTCGGCAGTGTTGGGTGCATGACTACAGCATTGGTGTCTTTTTGCTACGGCGTTTCTATTTTGGACAGTGCTGTGGGCTAGGCTATTAGTGCATCTGCTTTCCCTGGGCTCCCCTCGTAACAGTGGCGACCTCAGGCCAGGATAGTGTGATAGTATAGAGTTCTTTGTGGTGTGAAGTTACTTATATTTAGATTGTTTGGTAATCTTTCTTGCAGTTGAAAGTCTATGGACTTCGTATTTTCATTTATTAATCCGTGTCCACAACTATTACTAAGATGTCGCATATTGATTGCATTCCTGTTCATATTGTGGGGAGGGAGGATGCTTGGCAGTTTATTAGAACCCAAGCTAGTCAAGAAGAGGTTGCTGGCAGGAGTAGTGATGAATTAAGACGCGTGGTGGAGGTGTATGGTTGGAGGTGCAGTGGTATGTCTAAGACAGAGTTAGTTCAAGAGGTGTGTAAGTTAGTTGCACAACTTATTGGTCTTCATGAAGCTAGTACTCGTGTTGTGGATGATGGCACCATCCAGCATGTGCCACAGCGTCCTATCAGTCAGGCTAGCTAGCATTCTACTGGGGACCGGAGTGGAGCAACAACTCCAGAGCTAGGTGGTACTGTATTTAGGCAGTCTCCTACTATTACCACAGCACCTGCCACCATGCCTACACCTTCAGCATTTAACCCTATCAATACGGCCCCTTCATTTTCACAGGGCTATGTTTATGGTAAGTACATTTGTTTCAAGTTATGCTAGCAATCCCCAGTATCCTCCTTCTTTCCCCCATGTGTCGTGGGCCACACCCCAGCATTTCACTGCCACTCATACGGTGGGTGCCCAGCACAATGTTCCCCCTTTCGCCCAGTTTCCTCCTATAACTCCGATGGGGTCGCGAAGGAGTCCAGAGGTTGAGCTTCAGCTGAAGAGATTAGAGATGGAAGAGAGACAGAGAGGCAGAGATAGTGAGCTTGATTTGAAGAAGTTGGAGATAGAGGAGACGAGAATACAGGCAAAGAGAGAAGAGAGACAGAGGGATAGGGAGGCAGATTTGGAGAAGACGAAGTTGGAAGCTAGTGGGCAAAGACGACAGGGGAATAATGCTGGGCATGCATCTAAGGAGGAGGCAGAAGAGGTGCTGTTGTCTCGACGGCTGAAACTTGTGCCGGCCTTCGATGAACTTAAGATCACAGAGTGGTTCTTACGTTTTGAGAAGAAGGCCCACGAGTATCAGTGGCCAAGGCAATGCTGGGTGGTGTTGGTGTCTAATATCTTGAAAGGTAAGGCTCTTGATGCATACGATCGCCTAAAAGTGCAGGAGCTAGAGTATGATGTACGTAAAGAGGCTGTGTTAAAAGCCTACGAGCTGCATCCTGAAGCTTACAGGTTGACCTTCAGGGGGGCTCGGAAGCGGCAGGGGGACTCGCATGTGGAATGTGCCAGGTACCTGCGCGATACTCTAGCTAAGTGGCTGCATTCAGAGTCAGCTGGTACTTTTGAGGCGGTGTGTGAGGTTTGGCTGATGGAGCAGTTTACCAGCATAGTTGAAATGGACATTGGGGCAAAATGAAAAGAAAAACGGTTTAAATCAATAAGGGAAGCAGCAGTTTGAGCTGATGACTTTGCACTAGACCAGCGTGGCACTTGCATGGGGAGCATTGGTGACAGGAAAGACCGACCTGTGCACCAAGTAGCCACAGTATCAGTTCGCCCATCATCACCCAAAGTTAACACGAATAAGACACAACATTGTACCAAGGCTGACAACCAGCGAGCTTCTACGGAAGTGAGATGTTATTTTTGCAAGCAAGTGGGTCATAGTAAACCTCAGTGTGCTAAATGGAAGGCTACCCAGGAACCCAAGGCTGTCCAGTTGGTGGCGACACTAGGGGAGGTACCTGTGAAAGGCAAGCCAGGTACAGGTGAGTTTGGGGGGCAGTGTAGTCCAGCGTGAAGCAGGGTTGTAAGCACTTTGCCGCCCCAGATGGTATCACCACCTGAGCATAACCAGACTTCCCCTGGTTGGTGTCGGCCATTCATACATGATGGAGTAGTACGGGTTGGGGAGCAGACTTACCCTGTCATAGTGTTTAGGGATACTGGTGCGCAACAATCCATTTGTCGCAACCTGACAGGGGGACCTATTAGCACGGGAGAGTTTGTAATGTGCAGGGGAATCAACAGTGAACAATTCTGTGATTTAGTCCGGTGACCCTAGAGTGCCCACTTTTGACCGCCGAGGGTAAGGTGGCCATGGTGGACACTGCCAGTTGAGGGGGTGGACTTTTTGTTCAGGACTGACTTGGCAGGGGATGTAGTTTTCCCGTCTCCTATAGTCGTCGCTAAGGCTGCTTTTGTGCCCCCTGGTGGTGGTTGTTTGCAAGAAGATAACATGGACTCTATCTACCCTGTTGGTGCAGTGACCCAATCAGTGGCACATTTGGCACAACAGGTGGATGATTTAGTGGATGCGGGGGCCGACAGCCATGAGTGCGGGCCATCCCATGATGCACTACTAGATGACACTGGTCCGGAGACAGCTGTGGGCTTGGCTGACCCCAGTGAGGCTACTGAGACTAGTAGGTGACCTAGTGCCGGACGAGGAGTCTGACATAGTGCCGCCGACTCAACCTTCTGCTATTTTTGAGAGGTCAGAGGTAACTGCCTTGATGGAGCTACCTAGAAACAAACTGAGCAAGTTGCAGCAAGAGGACCCGAGTCTGGGCCTCCTGTTTAAGAAGGTTGGTACGACTGGTGGGAAGAACGGTCAAGCAAAGTTTATTATAAAAGGGGCATTGTTGTATCGGCAGTGGACGCCGGATACGAACTCAGGCTTGGGGGAGGAGCAGTTTGTGGTGCCTGCCCAGTTCAGGGAGGAGCTGGTTTGGCTAACGAATGAGGCACCACTGGCGGGTCATTTAACCCCTCAGACCCAGTTGGGCTCTGAGGCATCCATAAAAAACACCCCCGCGGAACCCGGAAGGGCTCTGAGGCACCGGCAGCTTGAAAGCCTGTAAGCTTGTTTTGAAAGCCGTCCGTCCGGCGCATGTAAACAACAGCCGGTTGGACCGATGCCGCGCATCTCCGACCACAAGAGGGAGAGGCGTCCTTGTTCGTGTGTGCCTGTATGTTATTTTTAAGTAGTGAAAAGTAATGATAAGTGGCTGATCTCGCCACAAAGTTATCTCCACGGAAGTCGTCATCACAACTGAACCAGTTGACTTAGAGAGCTCTACTCAACGCCATTCTACAGGTACGAAACACTTCTACGCTTGGGGATGCGCGGGAATTCGGAAGCAGTCAAAATAACAAAGATACGGTAGCCTAGGCGTAGACGTTTTTCGGCCAAAACCCCCGGGTTTCGGTATGGAATACATACCCGGGTCTGATGGGTTTAGGGTATGTGAGACTACTGATAGGCTACGTTTTCATTTTTGGTGGCCTAATATGCATGCATTGGTGGCTTCTTTTTTGATGTGTCATATTGGTAAGGTAGTTGGAGAACCCCATCAAGGAATACCTGTGGCACCTTTGATCCCTACACCTGCAGTTGAACCATTATTGACTTGTCATAGTTGACATGGTTGGTCCCTAATCACCCAACAGTTCAGGAGACAAATACTTTCATACTTTGATGGATACTACCACTAGATACCCGGAGGCTATTCCGGTTAGTAGCATGAACACTAAGATGAGAGACCATTGTGACAAACAGGCTAAATCTCGGATGTTCAAGGTGGGCGACGAGGCTTTGGCACGGTTGTCAGTTCAGGGTCGACCCATGGCTGCTAAGTTTTGTGGGCAGTACCAGGTCTTTAAGCAGATTGGTGAGGTTGACTATGTAATAGATACGCCCGACCGTCGCATAGCCTCCCAATGCTGCCCTATTAAAAATGCTACAGCCCTACCATAGACCAACTGCATCTGGCCGTGGCACTGATGGAGGTGATGCTGCACAGGCAGGTGTAGCCGTAAGGAATGCGGGGGTGCGCATGTTTCGTATCGGAGGAGAAGCCTTAGTATTTGAGAATTATGGGAGTAACTGCACAGGTGGTACAGATTGTCCCTCTCATGACATGGCTGTATTAGGGACGTTGGAGGAGAAGGAGGGAGACTATAGTTTAGAGGCTGCGGTCCCGGCTGGGTTGTGGGAGGGCAATGGGTATGTTGCTCTTCGAGACAAGTTGCAACCTCTTGTTCCTAAGCGCCAAGAGGAGTTGTTTACTAGGCTGTGGCAGTACTTCTGCATGTTTGGTGATTCTTCAGGCCTGACGTCCGGGGCGGTACCCGACATAGAGGCTGGAGACAGTACAAAGCTCAAGTTGGTTCCCTACCATATAAATCCTGCTCGGCAGCCTGTCTTAAAAACAGAGCTGGACTACATGTTGGAGAAGGGTCTAAGGGATAAGGGATGTCGTGAGTGGTCTTTGCCAGTGACTTTGCAACCTGGGCCGAGTGGCAAGATCCGTTTTTGTGTTTATTGCAGTAGTGGTAGTGCATTATCCCAGACAGACGCCTATCCATTACCCAGAGTTGACGACTCCACCGACCGCATCGGGGAATTAGTGAAAGGTTATTGGCAGGTCCCGTTGCCTGAGAGAGCAAAGAGAAGTGCCAGTCTTGTGGTGGACTGGTCAGTTTATCAGTGTCAGGTGATGTTTTGCTGCCGGAACACAGTTTGGATGTGTGGCATGTTAAAGGCACTGATAATGTTATGGCTGATTGTTTGTCACAGGAGGGTATGTTATAAGAAGAACCCTCACCGTTCAGTCGGTGTTGGTGTAGCCTCCTACTTGGTTTGATTAGCATGTTTACGTCTGGTGCTTGTCTGTTGCCGTATGTAGCCCAGCGTAGGGTCATAAGGTAGGAGTTGCTGTGTTTCTGTGTAGAAGAAAATATTTAAATACAAAAATGGAAAAACTATAAAAATACTAGAAAAAAGAATGTAGTTGTGTATGTCTTGTAGTGTTATTGAAGTATAGGCAGTCTGTTGTTTCAAGATGCATCAACAGACTCCCCCTGGGTGTGAGGGTGTCACTTCCACCTGATATTTCAACTGTAAGTGTTGTTTAACTTGTATAATTCACGAAGCCTACGTGTTTATGGGGAGAACCGAGTCGTTTTTCCTTCCCTTCTATGTTGCCACGTGAGGGCCTGTTGTTGCCAATGTGGCGCCCTCCAGTAACATTGCCGTTCGGCTAGGAGTATAATTATTTAGTTTGTTTAACCCTGTTGGAATTATTCTCAATTTATCATAAGTTACCCAATGATGTCTTATGTTTTATTGATTGCTCCTGTGTTATTAGAGAGAGCATGGGAGCTTAGTTGTATTGTGTAGTCTGGCGGTGTCTGGGCTTCCCTCATCCCTTCCCGCGAGGGCCCAGGACTTTAATAGATCAAAGAGGAAGATAACCCCTTTTCCTAGAAAACTTCCGTGTCTTGGTGTTTGAGTCAGATATTAAGAGCGTGTCTGTTGCAGGGTAGTTCAGTACGGTGGGCAGTGTTGGGTGCATGACTACAGCATTGGTGTCTTTTTTCTACGGCGTTTCTCTTTTGGACAGTGCTGTGGGCTAGGCTATTAGAGCATCTGCTTTCCCCGGGCTCCCCTCGTAACAATATATATATATATATTATATATACTCTCGTATATATGGTGGGTGGGCTTGTGGTGGTAGCTTTGCTGCATGTTTGCCTGCTGAGACCGGAACCTCTCCGGGAGGTCTGGTATCGGGGAATCCGGCTGGGGACCCCAATGGGCCTGGGTCTCTGAGTCTTCTCCTGGCTGACCTAGATGTGTGTGAATTTTGTGTTATTTGTTTTTATTTTTGTTCAGGGTTCTGTCTTGAGTCAGTCACCTCCAGCTAAACAAAAACTAAAATATTAATAATAATAATAATAATAATTAAAGTTGCAAGCAACGTTGGCCGGGGTTCGAGCGGTTTTGCAACCAGGGTATTGTGTTTGATACAAAAGCTGTGTCACAGATATCAAAAGATCATTTAACTTATCGGGCATGGAGAAACTACAGAAGGAACAGATTGTGCAAACAAGCAAGAGCAAGAAAGGGAGAGATTGGCTGTATAAGGGATCTGCCTCTATTCGTTTAGTAACAGAGTTGTAGATATGTGGAATCGGCTACCGAGTGCTATAATGGGATCAAGAACAATAGAGCTTCAACTTGAAATTAGATAGAACGAGATAGGTTGGGTGTGAAAGGGATCTGCCATGTGTAGGTCAATCGGCTCTGCAGACTCCCGTTTTCTTATTTGTTTATGTTCTGATTTGTGAGGGAGTACAAAGAAAATCAAACAACAACAGATCTAGTGACCCTTCTAGGCTGCTTGGCCTCCAAAACACTGAGGATCAAGTGTCCAAACAGTGGTTTAGAGTGGGTAAGGGAACATTGGAAAGGGAATTACTGCCCTGGAACTAATGTCCGTGGCAGGATTAGGAAGTTAGTAGGGGACAGATGGGTTAGTAACTGAGGGGGGGATAAAATAAAGTTATTAATTTACAAACGCAGTCAGTCGCGGGTTTGATGCGAGATATTTGTCTAGGCGGAGTTTAAATGAATCAACGGTGCTGCAGTCTATAACGTCTCGGGGAAGCCCATTCCACAAGTTGACAACTCGATTGAAGAAGAAATTCTTAGATTTGTGTGAGTTAATAGATTTACCAATAATTTTGCAACCGTTTCCCCGCGTGTAATTAGATTGATCGATAGTGAAGTACTTACTACAGTTCATATTGTCAATACCTTTGATGATTTTGAACACTTGAATTAAGTCACCTCTTAATCTGCGCTGGGTTAAAGGAAATAGATTTAATTCTCTAAGACGCTCTTCGTATGGTTTGTTCTTTAGGCTAGATATCATTTTGGTAACTCTACGTTGAACTCGTTCTAGCTTGTTTATATCTTTTTGGTAATAAGGGCACCAGGATTGAACGCAGTATTCCAGAAGAGGGCGGACTAAGGAATTGTAAAGGGTTAGGATAACTTCTTTGGATTTATGCTCAAATGACCTGCCTATAAAGCCAATTATTTTGTTTGCCTTCTTAACAACTTCTGAACATTGTTGACTCGGTTTTAGGTTACTCGATATTGTTACTGTTATGCCCTGATTTTATACAGGATTAACTTGGTATAGGTGAGTTCTGCAAGACTGGGTTATTGGATTTCTTGCAAAATACATAAAGAGAATCAACAGAGGACATAGATAATCTCGGATAAATGGTTTGTAATACAGCTTTATTCTCAATAACACTCAGGTAGAAGGTACGTAATATAATTCCACGAACATTAGATGTTGTAGCACTCAGGTAGGTTATTGGACTTATTACAATCTCCCAGCACTTATCGTGGATTTTGATAGAGACATACTTCCCACTTCCAACGTTCAGGCATTATTCTTCTGATCACATTGCTTTATGATACACAGGTTAGGTATTTCGCTTTGTTAACTCTCTGGTAATATGACTCTTAATCAAGGATGAAAGTATAAGTAATGTGGTTATTGCCCAAGAATTAACGTAAAGGGATAACTGTAACTAGTTGCACTGGTCTAGGATGTTCACTTGTCTAGGTGATACTTCGGACCGAAAATATCAGTGAGGGCGAATCAGGTTAAACCTGATGGCAAGAATAATTACGGGAGTCAGTTCGCCTAAGATAAATTTCACTGATATATATTAATGTGTACTAGCATAATCACTTGTTTCCTAACATCAGAGAAAGTTGAGACACAATCGAATACACTGGATGGTTGATAGTTAATAGCACCGTAACACTGGTACTCTGTGAAGTAACACTGTGATGGAGTTTTCCTGGTTATCTTGCGTTAGTGATGTTGGGGGTTACAGTAGCTCTGGGGCCATCCAAGCTGTCCGGTAGTGTAGAGAAGGTTTGCAGATGGGCTTCTTGCGGGCGGTTGTGCACCTTTCTGGCAACAATTGCTGATGGGTTAAGACAGTCGATTGTTGCCAAGGAGTTATTCTTGCCGAGTCCTCACTCAAGAGTTTCTCACATAATCCCTTCTAACATAACAAGATCTTTCTGCCTTAGATCAGTTATGAGTTATGATCGTTCGTAGCTCAAGTAGCGGATGGTGCACTATCAGAAGTTAATGAAACAATCAATAATTTGTGAATTTGTTGTCTACCAATATAATATTACTGCCGGTACTCCCGATCGCAATAAAACATTCGTAAAGGGTTAAATCACTTCCTCACAGAGTTGCACAGATTACGGAACGCCGAACTATCGTGAATCTTGAGGGGGGGAGGGGTATTAGAAGCCACCGCAGTGTGACCAGCCGTTGCTTTGGGCTCTAATATTCAACTGCCCGACTGTTGTCTCTGTGTCTTATTTATAGGCAGGTCAAGGAAGCTTCAGGAATGTTCTAGAAGTATTGGATGTCAGTGCTATGAAAGTAGTTAATTTATTCTGGTGAACTTAGGGGGTTAGGGAGGGGGGTCTTTAATGTGGCGGTAAGTAACTTGTTATCTGATTTATGATCGTGGATATCTTAACTCTAGTATGAGGTACTAGTAGAGTTATTTAGGCAGATTTGGTGAAGATTTTGTTAGGGACTACTTTGCTGGCGCCCTACGTGAATAGGCTGGGAGGTATTATTCATCAATTCACCTAAATATCCTTCTCTGATCTAGCTGACATGCTATTCGTAATCTAGGATGGGATAAGGAAGATTTTGGTTTTGGTTAAGGATGGGATAGGATGGTATTTGGATAGGTATTTAGATTTGTAGGTCATAACCTGTTGGAAACTCACCTGTTGTCTGGCAAGAATTTGCTGGTTTGCGCGGGTCAGGGTAATTCTCCGCGGGGGTCGGTGGGGTCCCCGTGGGGTCGGGGGGCAGGCCACTCCCTGAATATGGTTATCGAGAGTTCTTACATTAATTGGTTTGAGATATGAGTTCAGGTTGTCAGGAGGTATCTTCCTAGTTAGGGTTGGTCACTACATCTAGTTTTCATGTACGAGGATCACTCGTGGCTGTTAAGAATAGTAGTTTTGTGAAAATGTAAGTCATGGGGAAATTTACATTTTTAAGGGGGGACGAGAGGGGGTCGTCCTAGTCTCGCGCCGGCTATTGTTCTGGTTCAGGTTGTGAGTGGGGCTAGGGAGTTAGAGGATAGTTAAGGGGGGGTACAACGATAGGTCCTTACCTTCCATTTGTTGAGGTTAGTGAACGAACTGAGTCGGCATGTTTTAACGTTCTCATGGCGTCTTTACAGGGGGAGGGTTGTGAATTGTAAAGGGGGTGGTTTGAGGCTAGGCACCGCACCGCGTGTGACCTAGGGGTGTGACCCTTAATGCGCTGGACATAGGGGTGGCATTTCCCTACGATCGAACAGGTAGGGTGGTGTGTGCAGCGGGGCGTGAAGGATAAGAGGACAGGATGACCCAAAACAGGATACCACTGAGCATAGGGTCACGAAGCAAAACAGAGTAGTGTGGATTGTGGATACGGAGGAGGTGATTGGAAGACGTATAACAATTGTGGAAAAGTAAATGGAAGAGAGGAACACAATGGCGGATAAAAGATAATTAACCTAAGGATTGAATACATGCATGATTGACGACATTATAGCCGTCGTCCTAATAAGGTGATGAAAACCGGTTTGGTATGCACGTGGCACAATACGACACAAGGACAGTGCCGCTATGTCGTATCAATACTGGTGGCATACTCCGGTTAATATTATATATGCACTTAGTTACTAGAAGACAAGGCAAGGGGGCAACTGAGCACGGGGGTACATATATCTATACTCGTTATGGAGAGAGAGAGTTACGAGGTAGCTTTCCTGCATCTCTCCTGATAATCGTCTGCAGATTGGTCATAGTGAGTTTATCCGAATTAACAGGCCTAAATCAATACAATAACTGGCATAGGGTTATCGGGTTTATAGAGTCGTGGTTAAAGGTTGTTACATAACTCGTAATTAACTTATCTAAATCAACAGGCATAAATCAATACAAGAACTGGCAAGGGACACAAATTGACAGACGAACATTGCAACGTGAGGTTATGTATAGCTAACTGCTAAAAATGGGGGAACGAAGATAGGTGTCTTCTCTTTTTACAAGTTCCCTAAATTATGTTAACATTAGGGAGTTGGTACATCAATAAAATAGCAATGTGGATCTCAGTGAGTTAGGGAGCTGTCTAGTGTAATTTCATAATTAATCTCGGAATTACTGCTAGGTATTTTGTCTAGGGAAATGGAGGTTGTATTGGGAAGGTTGGGAATATATATAGTTAGCGGATAAAACAACGGGAGGTTAGAGACATAGAATTGGGGGGGGAACTATGATTGTTATATAACTAAATACAGGGCTGACGTAATCACGATCTGATTTGGTGTGAAATGGAAGCTAAGGTGTCTTTTAGATCGCCTCGAACCTACACAATGAAAGTATTATACCCTGTATGGTGGTTACATAATTAAATACATACTTAGGTGGTACATCAAGAATATCAATGAGTAAAGTATTGTGGTTTGTATATTAGAAGACTGTGATTGAGAGACGTATAATATATGGAATGAATTGGGAGAGAGAGAGAGACCAAATCGGGGATGGAAAAGGGACCGGGGATCTCGTTGGGGATGGGGGTTTCGCTCTCAGGATTTTCGTTCCTGTGGCTCGTTAGGGGTGGGGGTTTCGCTCTCAGGTTTTTCGTTCCTGTGGTATTTTAGTTACTCCCAGATCGGTTTCTCTGTTTACATTTTTAAGCTGAGTGCCATTCATCGAATAGTTTGCTTTCTCATTTAGGTATCTGATATGTAGTACTTTACATTTATCCGCATTGAAACTCATTTGCCAAATTTGGGCCCAACATGACAATCTATCTAGATTGTGTTGCATATCGTCAACTTGTTCTTTTGAGAGTACGCTATTTGCAATTTTTGTATCGTCAGCAAATTTTGAGATTGTACAGGTGAAACTCTCATCTATGTCGTTGATGTAAATTAGAAAGAGAATTGGTCCTAGTACCGATCCCTGGGGTACCCCGCTACTTACATTGGTCCATTTAGATGCCTTACCGTTTATGACTACTCTTTGCTTTCTGTCGCTGAGCCAATTTTCTATCCATTTCAACACACCGTCTTGTATTCCATGCGCTTTTAGTTTTAGCAGTAAACGTTTGTGGGGAACTTTGTCAAAGGCCTTTTGAAAATCAAGGTATATAATATCTACAGCTTTACTCTCATCGTAGAGGTTGAGGATATCGTGGAAGAAGTCTAAGAGGTTTGTTAAACAGGAACGTTTTATACGAAAGCCGTGTTGAGTATCTTTAAGTATGTTATTTTCCTCTAAGTGATTTACGAGTCTGTCTCTTATGACCGTTTCTAGCATTATACATACAACTGAGGTTAAACTAATTGAACGATAGTTACTGGGTAGGGATTTGCTGCCTTTTTTTAATATCAGTGTTACGTTGGCTAGGTTCCACTGATCAGGCATAGTTCCAGACTGCAAGATTTATTGAATAGTAATGTCAGTCGTTTGGAGAGCTCATCCTTAGCTTCCTTTAGAACTCTAGGCAAGATTGTATCAGGTCCAGGCATTTTATTTACCTTGAGTTTATCTAAACAATTCAATACTTCTCTCACTGTAACGGTGATATTGCTTAGAACATCTGAATGATCAATCTCAATCGGCGATGATGTAGGGATATCACTGAGGTCTTCTGTTGTAAAAACTGATGCAAAGAAGGTATTGAGGGCATTACTCATTTGTACTTCGTCTTTGGTGTATTCTCCATTTTCATCGACTAACGGTCCAACAGTTGAAGTAACTACTTTTTTCTTTCTGATATAACTATAGAATTCTTTCGGGTTTGTTTTACTTTGATTCGCAATATGTAACTCTAAGGTCTTTTTACTTTGCTTAATTAACTTTTTGGCTTTGCGTCGTAGCTCTACAAATTTCACCCGTTCTTCGTCATTTTGTGAGGATTTTAATCTATCATTAGCAAATTTGTTAGCAAGCAGGCAGTTTGAAATATCTTTATTCCACCATTTGGGCTTATTATTATGGCCTGGACGTCTTATTTTCGATGGTATGCAGTCTTGCACAGCTTTTAGGTAAGTGGTTTCGAATAACTTCCAAGATGTATTTATGTCGTTATTGTTAATTAAAAAGCTCCAGTCAGTTTCTTTAAACATAGCTCTAAGTTTATGGAAGTTTGCTTTCTTGAAATTAGGGACTTTTTCGATGCTACTATTTGGTTCGTTACTAGTAAACTTTAAAGTGAAAGTTTTCGAACGATGGTCGCTGTAACTGAAATCATCACCAACATTCAAATTCTCTATTAATTCTTCTTTTGTTGCAAGTACAATGTCAAGAACGTTATTACCACGGGTCGGCGTTCGAACAAATTGATAAAGCGAACTCTCTTGCAAGTTTGTATACAAGTCATGTCCGGAGTGTGAAGTAAGAGTATCGCCCAACTTAGTCACAGGTAAATTAAAGTCGCCAAAAATTACGGTATCTTGTGAGGTACTTACATCTGCAAATTGTTCGTAAATTTCTCGGTCAGTTTGCATTGATTGAGCTGGAGGTCTGTATATTAACGCAAGTATTATTTTTGTACCTTTATTATTCTTTATTAGCACAAAAGATGTGTCGACGTTCACAATTTGAGGTTTTGACAAGAGGGTAGGGTTAAGACTTTTTTTGATATAAAGTAAAACGCCGCCTCCATTTCGATTTATTCGGCTTTTCTCAAACATTACATAACCGGGAAGTGAATACTCTGCTAAAAAGTCTCTATCTTCTGTATTGAGCCAAGATTCTGTTATGCCAATCACATCATAATTTTCTGTAAACACTAGCTCCTGAAAATTTATTGCGTATGCTACGAGCATTTGCATAGAAAACCTTTAAATTTTTTATTTTAGAACTCTTGGAACGCTCTTTAATAATATTTTTGGTTCATGTCGGATCTACATTTATGTTCATGGCTGTCCTCGGTCCTCGCTGTCTTCGGTCCTTATCGCTGGTGGTCCTCGGTTGCCTCTGTTTTTTGCTTGGCGTTGGATGATTTATGTCACTGCCGCTTCTTCTCGGATGGCGTTTTTTGATCCATGGCTGCGGACTGCTTCGTTTAGGAGACGACCCATGCGTGCTGAACCCACAGGGTTTAGATGAGTGCCATCCTTGCGGAACAGAGTAGGCTGGTTATAGAAATTGTCCCAGAGGTTGATGAATTCAACTTCTTCCTTCAGACACAAATATTTTAGTCGGCTATTTGTGCTGAAGGCCTTGTCGTAGAATTTGTCAGGTGCGTCGATCTTGGGTAGAATGCCTGAGATGATGATATTCCTTGACTTGTTTTTGTAGTGCTGGATCATCTTGCGATATTTCTCCATCAACTCTTCGGATCTGGTGCGCATGACATCATTTGAACCAGCATGGATGACAAAAAGGGTATTTTCGTTTGCATCCTTTGTGGTATCTTCGAAGGCTTCCACAATGTCGTCCAGTCCAGCTCCTGGGATGCAAAATCTTTTTCGTCGATTTGGGACTCTGTCGCAGAACTCTTCGACCTGTCCTCGTAGGATGGAATCCCCAACGAGCCTGGTCTCTTCTGGTTCGTCTTCCATCTCTACCAAGACCTCAAATCTGTTTGACATTGTGACTGGTAGATGAGACCTTTTCTGCGTTGGTCGTGCACCGTTCCTCACTGGTGTAAATCCGGAAACCTGTGGTGGCGAGACTCTGCGTACAGGTCGGGGAGAGGAGTGGTTAGAACGGGGGCGAGTGGTTGGTACTGTTCGTGCTAGCAGGCTTCTTGCACGAGGAGTGGGGGAGAGACTAAGGTGAACAGGGCGGCTGCCCTGGTTTGATGTCGGCTCAGGTTCGTCAGAAGCCTCTGCTGCAGTGGCTACTGCAGGTGTTTGATTGTTGACAGATGACGTTGGGGCGGTGGTGGATGCTGGAGTTGAAACAATTGGAGTTAGTGATACTCCAACGTTGAGTGTTACAAACTCTTTGAGTGATTCCAGCTTCCTGGTGAGGGTGTTGATCTTGTTGTGGGCTTCATCCAATTTTGATGTCAAATCCTCTCGTTGCTGGCAGAGTCGGCAAACTTGTGGATCGGCAGGAGCAAACATGGAAGCACCAAACCTACCGGCGCAGTTCGTACAGGCACGAGGCATGGTGACGATCACTTTCTTCAGATCACTTCACTCACTTAAAACCACTAAACTCACTTTAAAAACACTAAACTCACTTTAAAAACACTTATCTCACTTTAAAAACACTTCACTCACTTCAGGTCGCTTCACTTACTTAAATAGGCCTAACCGAAAACAAAAATGTTGAAATACGCACAAATAGGTTATCAGCGGTGATAGCCTAACCGAAAATTAAAACAAAACAAAATTAAATTTAAATACGCAGTGATAGCCGAACCGAAAACAATCTTATATTTATTTAAACAGAAATAGGCCACCAGGGTCCTATCCTAACCGGAAAAAAAAAATAACCGAAAACAAAAATTATGAAATACCGGTACGCAGAAATAGGCCACCAGCGGTGATAGCCTAACTGAAAATTTAAAAATTTAAATACGCAGAAATAGGCCACCAGGGATGATAGCCTAGACTAAACAAAAACAAAAATAACCGAAAACAAAAATTATGAAATACCGGTACGCAAAAATAGGGCACCAGCGGTGATATCACAGCCTAACTGAAAATTAAAAAATTGAAGTACGCAGAAATAGGCCATCAGGGATGATAGCCTAGACTAACCGAGAACAAAAACTAACCAAAAACAAAAAGTATGAAATATGCAGAAGTAGGCTACCAGGGATGATACCCCACCTAAAAAAGCAAAACAAATATATATAATAGAATATGTAACTAAATATACAATTCACCAAATAGAGATTATATCAGAATAAAGTGTAACTGCACACAAGGGGTTAATATAATGTCAAATATCTGTGTGTGATAACCCAGGTTCGAATCCCGGTGGATCATATATACTTTAATTAATTTAATTTGGGGGTGTTTGGTGTTGTGGTGAAATTAATAAAATAAAGAATACTGTATCAACAGATGGCGCTGGTGTCACTGTAGGCTAATCAAACAGGATTATATTTAGATAAACAAAGTTATCAGTCAAAGGTTACTACAAGATCATGCAAGCAACAACTAAAATTACAGATATATATAGCTAAAGTAGGATACTGAATACGATAACTACTAGAGTTAATAAGAAAATACAAAGCTAGGTCAATTAGAGGTGCGCGTGCGTCGTCTGCTACAAGCTAGGATAACAAATGTAAACAACAATCTTTATCAGGCAGAAAATCAATAAAATAACATGCACGGCAACTACAGAACTATGTCGAGGTCAAACAAGCACTTAACTACTGTTCATGCAATGAATAAAGGGAATAGGGATATGAAATACTCAAATTAGGATCGAGTTTTCTCAGTGGCGATGCGGAGCTGTAGGCGGTGCTAAAGCCGGCGTTGAAGAGAGTAAAGCGAGAGAGAATAGGATGTCGTAAATGTAAGGAAGATAGCAATAAATATGAGAGAGAGAGAGAGAGCGCAGGATAGCTTGGGTGTGAAAAGGATCTGACATGTGTGGGCCAATCGGCTCTCTGCAGATTCCGGTTTTCTTATGTTCTCATTTGTGAGAGAGAGAGAGAGACTAGGATGTCATAAATTTAAGGAATACAGAGATAGATGAGAGAGAGTTTTTATGAGATGGGTTGGGTGTGAAAAGGATCTGTCTTGTGTGCGCCAATTGGCTCTCCACAGACTCCCATTTTCTTATGTTCCTATTTCTTACAATTGTGTTTTGGTTGCAGGTATATGATAACATGGGTGTATATTAAGTAGTGTAAATACCAGGTAATGTTTGAGATGGGTTGAGTGTGAAAGGGATCTGCCTTATGTGGGCCACTTGGCTCTCTGCAGACTCCCATTTTCATCTTGGTTGCATGTGTAAGGGATATGCCTCATTTGTTCCGGTGTGCAAACAAACAAGAGCGAGAGATTGGCTGTGTAAGGGATCTGCCTCTATTCGCTTGGTTAAAGAGTTGTAGATATGTGGAATAGTCTACCGAGGGCTATAGTGAGATCAATAACAATAGAGCTTCAACATAAAATTCGATAGGACGAGATGGATTGGGTGTGAAAGGGATCTGCCGTGTGTGGGCCAATCGGCTCTCTGCAGACTCCCATTTTCATCTTGGTAGCATGTGTAAGGGATCTGCCTCATTTGTACCAGTGTGCAAATAAGAGAGAGAAAGAGATTGGCTGTGTAAGGGATCTGCCTCTCACGTAACAGAGTCGTAGATATGTGAATAGGCTACCTAGTGCTATAGTGGGATCAAGAACAATAGAGAATTTCAAGATAAAATCAGATAGTCATATGGACGAAATGGGTTGGATGTGAAAGGGATCTGCCTTTTGTGGGCCACTTGTCTCTCTGCAGATTCCCATGTTTATCTTAGTTCCATGTGTAAGGGATCTGCCTCATTTTTACCGGTGTGCAAACAAACGAGCGACAGAGAGAGACTGGGTGTGTAAGGGATCTGCCTCTATTCATTTAGCAACAGAGTTGTAGATATGTGGCTACCGAGTCTACCGAGTCTTATAGTGGGATCAAGAACAATAGAGTTCAACATAAAATTAGATAGGACGAGATGGGTTGGGTGTGAAAGGCTGCCACGGGCGTGTCTTGCCACCATTTTGGATATCATATCAAAAGTTGCCCAATACAAAAATGCACCTTGTGTCAAAGTTTACTCCCGATCCGACAAGCAGTTCCGGAGTTATTGCGTAAACCGGACTATATATATTTGTATGGAAGAATGCAATACTCTTCAACCCCTGATACCGTTGCTTGCTGTTTGAAGGAGGAGGAAAGCTAAGTCAAACCACACCAAAAATTGTCAACACTTTGAAAGTCTAGAACTTTGTTATTAAACTAAGCATTTGGCAAAGGGAGGAATTGCTAAAACCCTTAGTTAATACTCTGCTATTCTCCAAAAATAAAATTGAATTATCATTATTATTTGGTAGGGTAGGTATGTATAGGTAGGTTGGCTAAATAATTGCTGGAATTCGTAGGGACTCAAACTATTTTAAGATAGTTAAATTAAAACAAATTTATGGATCTGAATGATTAATCGATTATGTTATTAAGCAAAACTAGGGGATGCGTGGAAGCCTATAGACTGAAGACTGAAAACGTTGTGTGGGTACCGAATACGGTTTTAAAGTCATTTAAGAAAAGACAGTTTTCAATGCTGCGGCCAAACTATTCCACCCATTTATATTCTTTTGATATCAAAACGTTCGGAATTGCGAGCCTCACCCAACTACGTAACAATGGCTTTGATCATTGGCGTAGTTTAAAAGATGTATAATTTTAAGTGGAATTCAAGGTTTTTTCAAGATTACCGGAAGAAACCCCACGTGAAAAAGCAAAACCTTTTCTATAACATTTGCGGAGCATTAGTAGTGGAGTCCATATACCAAAGCCCAATAATTTTCTTTAAGTGGGAGAGACGGTATTTAAGTTTTTAAAAAATCGGGAAAACGGCTGTCACGGACTTGTTTGGCCGTCATTTTAGATGTTTAGCATATCAAAAGGTGCCCAATACAAAACCGCACCTGGTGTGAAAGTTTGGTCCTGATCCAAAAAGCGGTTCTGGAGTTATTGCGTATAAACCGGCGTAGAAAAATAATTTGGAAGAATAAGAAGATTTAATGATTACAATAGGGGTTCCCTGCATGGCTCGAACCCCTAATAATGGGGTATGTGCCTGACAACATTATATATATATAAATATACAGTATATATATTTTTTTTTATATATATATATATATTTAGTATATTATAGAGAGAGAGAGAGAGAGAGATAGAGAGAGAATTGGGGGGGGGGAAGAGAATCACTTATGGCAATTGTATTGCAGCCCTTGCTAATATTTGCTCAGTGTTACTTTCAGTTTGGTGAGTGTGTGTATGTGTGTGTGTCAAATGAGTAAAATCATATAGTTTTTGGTTTGCTAGCTATTATTTCCCTATGTATAGATTGGCAGGATATATATATATATATATATATATATATACTGTATATTGTTTTGTTTTTCCCACTGTGAGTGAGGGAGATTAAAGGCAGAACTGCCTGTATCGAGTGCCTCCCCCAGAGTTAAAAGAGTGTCAAGGTCAAAATCAAGAGACGTTCGAGCCAAAATGCCTGGATACACAGAGTTTGATGCAAATTTAACTCATAGGAAGAGAACATAAGAACATGGGAGTCTGCAGAAAGCCGATTGGCCCAAACAAGGTAGATCCCTCTCACACTTAACCCTAATTATAAGGCCTTATAAGCTGAACTTATAAAGCCCAGCTCACTAACACCATTAGGAATGACCTCACCGAAACGTTCAGAGGTCAGAAAACGGGGGTCCACAGAGCGCAGATTGGCCCACACCTGACAGATCCCCCTGTGATATCCCCGTGGTTGTTTACTGTATATATGTATGGAGTCATGAAAGAAATACTATCAAGAGCAGTGGATGTTGGTGTATTGCTGAAAAGGGAGGGAATTGAGTGGAAGCTACCTATACTGCTGTTTGCGGATGATACAGTTTTGATAATGAATGGGAGTTGCAGGGTCTGGTAAATGAGATTGGAACAGTGTGTGAAAAACGGAATTTGAAGGTAAATGCGGGGAAGAGCAAGGTTATGATCCAATGGACAAATGTTGAGGGGCGCACCGGGGGAAGCTGCAAGGGCATGGGGGGGCGTCAGCCAAGAGTTTGAGACATCGTCCGGTGGTTACCCTGTGCCCTTGAGAAAGGTGGCCCTCTTTGGACATTTGTATGTCCGGGATTTTCCGCTGGACCGTCCAGTGCAGTGCCCTGCTTTTTTTGTTAAGCACATAATTATGTAGACCAGGGGCAAGGGTGGACACTGTCAGGCAGACCTCAGCCGGGGTTAGATGCGCCAGGGAGCCGGAAGGTATTAGATAGGCTACTGGACAGAGCGCGTGCCTTCTTTGAGAAGAAGGACAGGGCCAAGGAGGAGCAGTCGACGCAATAGGCTAGATCTCAAGACTATGACGATGGCTGCGGCTGTTCCTCCTTCAGAGGAGTCTTGGTTCTTCTTTCTCTTTCTTTTCAGGCATTAACTTTGTAATTTGTTAAAATTTAATATAGTAAAGTAAATATTGTAAAGTAGAGTAATATGATATATGTAAAAAAAAAATGTTTGTCATTTGTAAACTCACAGGGGGCACGCGATCTGCATGCTTTAATTTGCTTGGTTGCTGTCGTCATCAATGTAAGTAGGTTAGCCTAGGCTTAGAATAGGTTAGCCTACAGTGACGATTAGTATTGCTGTTCCTTAAGCTTTAGTTACCGTAAAAATTTTAAGAATGGAGGAGAAAATAAAGTCATTGCGGCGGTTCAGGGCCGCCAAGAAGGGAGGGATTACTAAGCTTACCTCTAATCTGTCTGATGTTATTGAACATGCTGCTACACTGCATGATGTAAGGGGTGTGAAAATCACTGTAGAAAAGGCCCTAGCTGATATCGAGTCGTATAACGTAGAGTTGTATAGCTTATATTCAGATGATCAGTTAGAGGAGGAGATGGTGAAAGATATGCAGTATGTTAATCAAGTAAACAGTCAGTTAGCTGAGTTGGATAGTGCTCTCCAGACAACCACTACTGGAAGATCTCATGATAGCGCAGCAAGTAGGAAACAGAAGGGTATTAAGCTACCTTCCCTGAACTTGCCAGTTTTTGACGGGGATCCAACACAGTGGGTGGATTTCTGGGAGCTCTTTGATTGTAGTGTTCACTCCCAAACGGACTTAACTGACATTCAGAAATTTACGTATATAAAGGGACAACTTAGTGGTGAGGCTCTACAGATTGTTAGTGGGTTTAGTTTCGTCGCTGCAAGTTATGAACCAGAGGTCAATATTCTAAAAAACAGTTATGGTCAAAAGGATCGCATCAAAGCAGCTCACATAGCGAAACTGTGTAATCTCCTACATCCTAGCCAGGAGGTCAGTGCTCTGAAAAAAAATTCCGCGTCATTTGAGTGTACATTAGAGTCATTACGCTCTGTGGATGTAACAGTAAGTGAAATGTGTGCAGTACTGTTGCATAATAAACTTCCTAGTGCACTCTCTGAGGTGATTAAGCGTGAATTAAAAGACACCTGGCTGGATGTGGATGAATATGTTCGTGTGTTTAAGACTGAAGTGTGCAATCTAGAAAGTAGACATAATCCACTAGAACAGTTTTGGGCGACCGCCACAGCAGCATATGCAGTGTATCAGAAACCCGATACCAAGCAGAAGTATGGATGTAAGTTGTGTTTAAAGACAGGACATTTTTGGGCAAAGTGTGCTAAATACAAGAACAGTCCCACCAAAGCCAATAGAGCAAGGCAGTTGAAATTGTGCGTCGGGTGCCTGTCGTCAGAATATGGAAGCCAGGGGTGTACTAACCCTAAAATTAGGCTGTGCCGATTCTGCCAACAGAAACATTTTAATTATTTGTGTCCGACGCCACGCCTTGAATAAACTGGACAACCAGTGGCCCCTGAACCAACAGTGACCATGGCTGTGGCTTCGGGCTGTAATGCAGTGTTGTTACCTACCATTCAGATTCCTTTGACCGACAGAAACGGTCATAGCAGTAAAGTAAGAGCTTTGTTGGACCAATGTTCGCAACGTTCCTTCATCTTGCGCTCTGCTTTATCGCAGCTTGATTACATTAGGGTCAGTAAGGAACAGCTAAGGCTCCAGGGATTTACTGGCTCACTTGGTAGTACTGAGTATGAAATAGTAGAGTTAACCTATCATTACAGAAGAAGGGTGCGTAAATTGAGGGCCGTTGTGGTGGAGGAGTTACTAGTATACAAACCAGGGAGAGGATTAGGGATGGAGGTAAATGCTATCAAGGCTCGGGGTTACAATTTAGCCGATCCAGGTATCACTGAGGGAGATATGATAGGGTTACTGATTGGGGCGGACTTTTATTACCACTTTGTACATTCAGGCTATGTCAGGGAAGGAAGTATAGTTATGTTACCCACAATTTATGGTATGCACTGAGTGGCACTTATCAGTCAGATATAGAAGAGACCCCTGTAGAGTTAGTCACTGTTCTTAAGTTAGCAGTAGACCCTTTAGTGGAGATACAGGAAGATATTGGCAGGAAATCTCCAGAATTAAAGGATCTGACAGCTCTATGGAACTTGGACCATATAGGTATAAGTCCTAATGAGACTGGTAAAGGTGGGGAGAGAGTCTTAAATAGATTTTCTGAAACGGTACAGTATTCCGAAGCACAGGGAGTGGTCTTGCCACTGGACTGGTAATCCAATGGACCCGGGTTCGAATCCCAATATGTCAATGGGAAGATATTATTGGGATGGAATTTGTGCTGTACCTAGTTTCAGTGCATTACCACAGCACACAGAAATGTCAAAAAAATACCCTCATTGTTCCCTGATAAATAGCATTGTATGAATATTCCCATATTCAAAAATATGCTACAGGAGGGCAATGCCTAGTGAGCTAATTGCTCAATAGGTGGCGTTCTGAGAGTGAGGGTCCGAGTCTGGGGATGAGACTGTGAAGCGCAGAGGCGAGGCGGCTTCAGAGATGGGATTGCTTCGAGCCGTGAAGCTTCGCATGTCTCACTCCCTTGACTGGAGCAAGACCTCACGGGCCTCACCGTGTTCAGCGGTAGAGTGTAAAGGCTATCAGCCTATGCCCGAGAGGGAGTAGTTGGAATATAGAAGAAAAAAAAAATATATATATATATATAAAGTGGAACTGCCGTGGAGAGATAACAGAGATAAATTACCTGATAACTTTAAGTTAGCCCTGGGCAGAATGAGAGGAATGCAGCGTAAATTTATAAAAGATCCCAACTACTGTCAACAGTATACAAAGGTTCTGGATGATCAGGTAGAAAGGAGGTTTATTGAAAGGGTAGAAAACAGGAATCGAGCTGGTCATCCCCTTCACTACTTAGCTCACCATGGTATTACTAAAGATAGTGTTACTACGCCTGTACGGATAGTGTTTGACTGTTCGGCTAGGATGGACGAGAGGGCGTTCAGTCTGAATGACTGTCTCCATACAGGTCCATTGCTAGTGGCTGACCTTACCCAGGGACTTCTACGCTTTAGATGCCATCAGTTTGCCTGGGTGAGTGATATTGAGAAAGCATTTCTCATGGTGGGATTGAGTGAGAAGGATACGGATGCTACTAGGTTTCTGTGGCCCGTTGATCCCTTGGATGTTGCAAGTCCTTACATTGTCTACCGGTTCCGTGAAGTTCTGTTCGGGGCCACCTGTTCCCAGTTCCTCCTTAATGCTACCATTCAAAAATACTTGTCTATGATACAGGAGAACAGTGAGGTAGTAAATAAGCTAAAAAGGGGGTTGTATATTGATAACTTGCAGGGGACTGGTTATGATGTAAGTGATTTGCAACAACAATGTTGGGATGCCTGTAGAATATTTTCCAGCGCTAACCTGTCTTTACGTGAGTGGGTCACAAATAATGAGAGCTTGCGGGAACTATTGCACCTGAATGGCATAGCTTCTGCCAAACAAGACGGGGTTAAGGTACTTGGCTTTGCGTGGCTAACTGATAAGGATATGTTACAGGTTAATTTCCGCGGAAGTAGCCCTGCATTGGTTACAAAACGCGAGGCTCTACGTCTAACCGCGAGTGTGTTCGATCCTCTAGGAGTGTTGCTACTGGTAACCATCCGGGTGCGGAGGTTCGTACAGGACTTGTGGAAATTAGAGTGTGGGTGGGATGTACCAATTCCAGATGACATGAGAGCTAACTGGCAGGGTATTTATGACAATATGATAGATAGTACAGGTATCATGTTTCCCCGTCAGGTCACTAATTCTAAGAGGGTTACGCTGCACCTATTTAGTGACGCTAGCTCAGTAGCATATGGTGTAGCGGCCTATGCGGTTGGTGATGAGGTGAGTAGCTTAGTAATGGCCAAAGCTAAGGTGGCGCCTATTAAGTCCCTCACCATTCCTAAGATGGAATTGACTGCTGTTCTTCTCGCAGCTCGTCTCGCATGTTATATATGTTAGGCCTACGCGGACGAGCAGATTATAGAGAATATATACCTCGAGTGCCATTCATCGAATAGTTTGCTTTCTCATTTTGGTATCCGATATGTAGTACTTTACATTTATCCGCATTGAAACTCATTTGCCAAATTTGGGCCCAACATGACAACTTATCTAGATTGTGTTGCATATCGTCAACTTGTTCTTTTGAGAGTACGCTGTTTGCACTTTTTATATCGTCAGCAAATTTTGAGATTGTACAGGTGAGACCCTCATCTATGTCGTTGATGTAAATTAGAAAGATAATTTGTCCTAGTACCGATCCCTGGGGTACCCCGCTACTTACATTGGTCCATTTAGATGCCTTACCGTTTATGACTACTCTTTGCTTTCTGTCGCTGAGCCAATTTTCTATCCATTTTAACACACCGTCTTGTATTCCATGCACTTTTAGTTTTAGCAGTAAACGTTTGTGGGGAACTTTGTCAAAGGCCTTTTGAAAATCAAGGCATATAATATCTACAGCTTTACTCTCATCGTAGTGGTTGAGTATATCGTGGAAGAAGTCTAAGAGGTTTGTTAAACAGGAGCATTTTTTACGAAAGCAGTGTTGAGTATCTTTAACCCTTATTTAGCGGCAATTTCAGCACGTAATGTGGCTGAGAGAGAGAGACAAGTGGTGGCAGGAGACTAGCGAGCGTATGACTGCTCCAGACCACCGCGGCGAACCTACTGACACAAATCTCAGCTCCCTCCTCCCTCTCTCACTCGCTACATACTCAATTATGTACTGAAAGTACCGAATTACCTGCTTTTTGCACTCGCGTTGCACTGTTATTGCAAGAAAACTATCCATCATACAAGGATCGTTATGGTGTCATTCGAAAGCTCTGTTTATGCCCTTTCAGGGATAGGTACTTGTTTTACGTTCTGGGTCTTATTTAGGCATGAAAATGATCACGTAAACAGCCCTATTTTGGCTAAAAACACCCCGCTGTGCGGTACACATAAATAAACCGCATAGGCCGCTCGTAAGGTGTTAAGTATGTTATTTTCCTCTAAGTGATTTACGAGTTTGTCTCTTATGAGTGTTTCTAGCATTTTACATACAACTGAGCTACTAATTGGACGAAAGTTACTCTTTTTGCTTTTTTAATATCGTTGTTACGTTGGCTAGCTTCCACTGATCAGGCATAGTTCCAGACTGCAAGGATTTATTGAATAGCAATGTCAGTGGTTTGGAGAGCTTAATTAACTTTTTGGCTTTGCGTCGTAGTTCTACAAATTTCACCCGTTCTTCGTGATTTTGTGAGGATTTTACTCTATCATTAGCAAACTTTTTAGCAAGCAGACAGTCTGAAATATCTTTATTCCACCATTTGGGCTTATCATTATAGCCTGTACACCGTATTTTCTATGGTATGCAGTCTTGTACTATCTTAAGGTAAGTGGTTGTGAAAAATTCCCAAGATGTATTTATGTCGTTATTGTTAGTCAGAAAGCTCAAGTCAGTTTCTTTAAACATTGATCTAAGTTTATGAAAATTTGCTTTCTTGAAATTAGGGACTTTCTCAATGCTGCTATTTGGTTTGTTACTATGTAACTTTAAATTGAAAGAATATCATCCCATTTAGTCACGGGTAAGTTGAAATCGCCAAGAATTACGGTATCTTGTATGTTAGTTATTTCTGCAATTTGTTCATAAACTTCACTGTCAGCTTGCACTGATTGAGCTGGGGGTCTGTATAATAAAGCTAGTGTTATTTTAGTTCCTCGGTTATTATTTAATAGTACGTGAGTTATGTCTATATTCGCAATTTGAAGTTTTGACATTAAGACGGGATTAAGACTTTCCTTTATAAAAAAACAGAACTCCTCCATTTTTATTGATCCGACTTTTCTCAAACAATGTATAACCAGGAAGCGTATATTCGGCTAAAAAGTTTCTGTTTTCCGTATTTAACCAAGATTCTGTAATGCCGATTATAGGCTATCATAATGTTCTGTAAACACGATTTCCTCTAGATCTGAAAATGTATTGCGTATGCTACAAGCATTTACATAGAACACCATAAGAGTATTAGAGTTAGATGTTACTGACTGAGCATTGTCTGAATTTTCAGTTCGTATTTGACTTACACTACCCTGCCTGGGTTGACCCCGTTTTTTGAACGGAAATCCTTGACTGCATCGTTCAGCAGACGACCAAGATGTGCAGCTCCTACTTCATTGAGATGTACACCATCTCCTGAAAACAAAGATTTATCATAGTCAAATTGATCCCACGTGTCGACAAAGCCGATGTCCTCCTCCCTGCAGAGGTTGACTAGTCGGCGATTTGTACTGGTAGCTATGTTGTAGAATCGGTTTTCTACATCAATCCGGGGAACAATTCCTGAAATTAAAATTCTATTACATTTTTCTTGCAGGACCTGATCAGCCGCCGGTACTTGCAAATTAGTTCTTCTGACCGCGTCCGTTGGACATTGTTAGATCCAACGTGGATGACGTATGTAGTGCTTGCGGGGGCGAGCCTGGAAACCTCTTCCACAGCCGCAACAATGTCGTCCACGCCGCCACCCGGGATACAGAAACGCTTTCTGGTCCTGGGTGCCCTGGCGCAGAACTCCGCTAGTTGATCATGGACCTCTTCCTCGTCAATAGCAAAAATCTTGAAGCGGTTTTGGCATGTTGTCGGGATGACCTTCCTGGTACTGGGACGCACAGAGAGAGAGAGAGAGAGAATGAAATGATACTAGAAGTTGTTGAATAATAGTAACAATATTTTGTTTTATCTAGCTCAGATTTAGATCCTCAGGATTCAATAATCCACTATTTTTGTGATGCTATTGACTTTTGAATACAGAGTTCGTGGCAGAATGAAGTAACTCCCATGAGGAAAAAAACTAAACTCTGATGTTATCCAATTACCTTATTTACTAATTAAAAACTGTGTAATTATTTTCAAGGGCATTATATTCACCCCGTAATTACAGCATGTTGAAATGCTAGATGAAAAAAGTAATGTAATGAATAATGTGACGTAATCGGCGTCATGATAACTTTGAAATAAGTATATATGTAAAGAAATCCCATTCTCGACTAATTTAACTCTTTGAAGTTTACGATACATTTTAACCGTTTGTTCTTGTTATCACAACTCAATGTTATGCAACTTGTGGAAGATCTGTTGGTATTACAAGGAAAAAACTCATTAAATCCTTTCACTTCCATGCTACTCATCAAACTTTAAGCGGAATGAATATACTGTCAAAAATGCGTTGTGATCCACGAGGGGATAACTTCTAAGGTATACAGCTTAACGTTTATTAATATTCCATCAACTTCCTTCAATCATTATGTTGTTTAATATGAGCTTCCGTTCATGAGCATATATTGTACTCTGTTAACTCTCCAACTCAAGAGCTAACCTATATTCCCAATTTTTTTTTCTATTTAATAGGTGAGCTCTGGAACTCTCTCCCTGAACCCATCTGTCCCTCATCCTATGACTTAAATGCCTTCAAACTCCGTGCCAACGAGTATAATATAGAGGTGCTATAAAATAATGCAGGCACAACAATGAACCGATTTAGGAAAACCCTACTGTATATCTACTATCCATTTCAGACCCCATGAGGTATCGTTTTTTGCAAATATCTTCTAAACAAACAGTTGGATCAATATGATAATTTGGCACAGCTTGTTCTACACCGTCCCCTAATTTATGGCACTACAGTGGATTGTCAAGTGTATTTCATTAAGGAGTTTACTCTTGGTTTTCAAGGCAAAGCTGGCAAGAGCTGATTAAGCATTCGGACAGGTGGAGTTTCCCCCACTCCCGTCATCCCCTCCCTCCGTACTTGCTTACGTCCAACCCCATATCCCCGCCTTCCCCTTCGCACTCCCACCCTTCTTCTATCCTTTCTTCTCTCCCTCTCTCTCTCTCTCGCGTTGTACATAAGATATGAAGCCATGCACATGATACTTGTCTATAATGGCAGATAACCAAACATTATACGCCGAGTATGGTTGTTGTTGTTCCCCAAGCAGCCTGGCCGAACAGCCCCAAGGCCCCAAGCAAGGCCAAGGCCATAACCGAGCGCCCCCACAGAACCCTCCCTGCCGACCACAATAAAGCCTGGGTGACCGAAGCCACTCCATGGCGGGGAGCTGAGGAGGGTGCGGAAACACCCAGGAAACCAAAGCCCCACCCAGAGCCCTGTGCCCCTCAGCAATTATGAAGAGAAAGTTGAGGGGCAAAGGAAAAATGTGACGCTTTATCGTTTATACAAACCATCGTGGTCGCTGTTCTACCTTGTTTGACCATTATACGGTGTTTGGTAGGTGAAAATGTTAACGTGGTAACTCACGGGCATGCAGCCGTAGAAGGTGTATAGCCACATGCTGTGGAGGAAGGTGTGCTTCATCGCTGGCGGTTCATCGCTGATGGTCATGGCCAACATGCTACGATGTGCGCGTGGGTGCAAAGGAGTAATTGTGCTTCGACTTTTCCATGTCTTTAACCAGGAGAAAAGCGCTAACAAAATGAGGATTAGTCTGAATAGGTAAGTCATTAATCAGTGTTATGCCGATCTATAGCTGGTGTGTTATGACTTTGTTCCTTATGAAATTTTGATCTCATTCTTCATATTTATTATCCATTCCATGCCGCTTGGCTAGCTCAGTGGTTATCATCTCCGTCTCCCACGCACGGGGTAGGGGGTTCAAATCTCGCTCAGATTTGAAAGTTTTTTCTGAGATACAAGCTGGGCGGTACTGTCTCTCCATGAGCAAGGGAGATGGGGTAATGGTGTCTGGTTGTTACTAAGCGTTCCAAGCGCTTGAGAATCCCTGAAGGAGGAGATCCGGGCGCTATATAAGTAACCACACGATTATTATTATCATTATTATTATTCTCTTCCTCTCCAAATCGTTCTACTGTCTCAGCCAAAGGTTAGATTCAGTGTAATGGGGTCGGCACTTTTCCTGCGCTTGAGAGGGACGGTATGTAATTGTTGTCATGTTACTCGATGATTTAAAGCTGGGGCTGGTTATTACTCTCTTACATATTCCTTGTTCATTTCTCTGGACATTAAGAGTTATCGAGGGTTATTACTTGTTGTGAGTTTTCGAGGGTTATTACTTGTGAGTTTTCAAGGGTTATTACTTGTTATGAATTCAGCCTTTACCAACTGAAATGCAATCCCGTTAAATCGTGTTCTTGATTTCTTGACTTCCCTTCTCAGAGTTCGTATTTCGCTTGATGGTGGTTGATTTATTATTGCTGACTTCCATAATAGTTGTTAATTGAGCATTGCTATTACTTGTATAATTATTCATGGGTCAATTATTCGTTTTCTTACACATGGTCATGTGAAGAAAACGTAGTGTCCAGATAAAACTCTAAGTATGTTTCACTGCTATCTATGACATTAAAAGTGAAATTATTTTGATCATGATACCGTTATCAATATCCGTTATATATTATATTTTGAAGCATGTTATCTAATCTACAGCTTTTCCTTCCCCACATAGGCCATATGATCGTGTTGCAGAGGCCATGGGAATGACCGTAAAAGCAGTGCGGTTGATGGTGACACACAGCATGGGTTCTCGGACAGATACACCACCTGGGACAGCCACTCCCCCCGTAGCACCGCCAAACTCACCGACACCCCCTGCCACACCACCTGTCATTGACAATTTCACCGTTGGTGCCATTCGCCGCCATATACATGCCAAGTTTGCAGCCAAGGAAACCTTTACTATTTGCACCCTGACAGAAAGTATGAAGATGGCAGGTATTATTCCGAGGGAAATCTCAGAGACGGCGATGTGGCGAGTGCTGCACAACATGGGATTCCGGTACAGGACATCACAGCGGAAAATGTATGTGCGAAAGGAGTCGTTGGATGTTGTGTGCCGCCGTGTTGAGGCTCTCCGAGCACTCCAGCGACATCGGAAGGAGGGAAGACAGGTGGTGTATGTGGACGAAACGTGGTTCACCACCCGAATGAAGCACAACATGGAGTGGGTAGATACATCCCAGCCTGCCACTAGTGCCACCTACAGCCGTCAGGTGCCACCTGGAGAAGGGGATCGATTTGTGGTAGTAGCAGGTGGTACAGTTAACGGTTTCGTTAATGATTCCTTTTTGTGCTTCGTTGCAACAAAAAAAAATGGCGACTACCACGGGGAAATGAATTGCAACCTGTTCCTCCGCTGGCTCACGTCGCAGCTCATACCGGCTCTGGCTGAGCCATCAGTGTTGGTGTTAGATAATGCACCCTACCACAGCCAGATGACGGAGGAGAGTCGCTGCCCCACGACTGCCACCAACAAAGCGGAGCTGGTGAAATGGCTGGAGCACCGCAAGTTCCCCTTCCCACAACATGCCACACGTCCCGAGCTTTTGCAACTCTGCAAGAAGAATCGACCAGAACCACGGTACATGGTTGACAAAATCATCCGAGAATGGGGTCATGAAGTCCCAAAATATAATATATGCTCGATTGTTTGCATTATTAATCCACCCATCATATATCCGCTTTCTATCTTTGTATGCAATGACATTTTTTTAGCACTTGTCTACAAGAACGATGATCGTATGACACTGTCTTCCTAACGTCAGAAGTAATATATATATGTACATTTCATTTGAGTTTCGTTTTACGTATTTACTCTGCTCTTGAATCCCCGTTCCATTACCACCCGTATTCCTTTCCGACTCCTACCCAATTTCCTATAAATGATCAAGCCTCAGCTACCTTTATATCAAAGAAAGTCTTAACCCTACCCTCTTGTCAAAACCTCAAATTGTGAACGTCGACGCATCTTTTGTGCTAATAAAGAATAATAAAGGTACAAAAATAATACTTGCATTAATATACAGACCTCCAGCTCAATCAGTGCAAACTGACCGAGAAATTTACGAACAAATTGCAGATGTAAGTAACTCACAAGATACCGTAATTTTTGGCGACTGACCTTTGACCAAGTGGGGCGATACTCTTACTTCACACTCCGGACATGACTTGTATACGAACTTGCAAGAGAGTTCGCTTTATCAATTTGTTCGAACGCCGACCCGTGGTAATAACGTTCTTGACATTGTACTTGCAACAAAAGAAGAATTAATAGAGAATTTGAATGTTGGTGATGAATTCAGTAACAGCGACCATCGTACGATAACTTTCACTTTAAAGTTTACTAGTAACGAACCAAATAGTAGCATCGAAAAAGTCCCTAATTTCAAGAAAGCAAACTTCCATAAACTTAGAGCTATGTTTAAAGAAACTGACTGGAGCATTTTAATTCACAATAACGACATAAATACATCTTGGAAGTTATTCGAAGCCACTTACCTAAAAGCAGTGCAAGACTGCATACCATCGAAAATACGGCGTCCAGGCCATAATAATAAGCCCAAATGGTGGAATAAAGATATTTCAAACTGCCTGCTTGCTAAAAAATTTGCTAATGATAGATTAAAATCCTCACAAAATGACGAAGAACGGGTGAAATTTGTAGAGCTACGACGCAAAGCCAAAAAGTTAATTAAGCAAAGTAAAAAGACCTTAGAGTAACATATTGCGAATCAAAGTAAAACAAACCCGAAAGAATTCTATAGTTATATCAGAAAGAAAAAAGTAGTCACTTCAACTGTTGGACCGTTAGTCGATGAAAATGGAGAATACACCAAAGACGAAGTACAAATGAGTAATGCCCTCAATACCTTCTTTGCATCAGTTTTTACAACAGAAGACCTCAGTGATATCCCTACACCATCGCCGATTCAGATTGATAATTCAGATGTTCTAAGCAATATCAACGTTACAGAGAGAGAAGTATTGAATTGTTTAGATAAACTCAAGGTAAATAAAACGCCTGGACCTGATAAAATCTCGCCTAGAGTTCTAAAGGAAGCTAAGGATGAGCTGTCCAAACCACTGATATTACTATTCAATAAATCCTTGCAGTCTGGAACTATGCCCGATCAGTGGAAGCTAGCCAACGTAACACCGATAGTCAAAAAAGGCAGCAAATCCCTACCCAGTAACTATCGTCCAATTAGCTTAACCTCAGTTGTATGTAAAATGCTAGAAACGGTCATACGAGACAGACTCGTAAATCACTTAGAGGAAAATAACATGCTTAAGGATACTCAACACGGCTTTCGTAAAAAACGTTCCTGTTTAACAAACCTCTTAGACTTCTTCCACGATATCCTCAACCTCTACGATGAGAGTAAAGCTGTAGATATTATATACCTTGATTTTCAAAAGGCCTTTGACAAAGTTCCCCACAAACGTTTACTGCTAAAACTAAAAGCGCATGGAATACAAGACGGTGTGTTGAAATGGATAGAAAATTGGCTCAGCGACAGAAAGCAAAGAGTAGTCATAAACGGTAAGGCATCTAAATGGACCAATGTAAGTAGCGGGGTACCCCAGGGATCGGTACTAGGACCAATTCTCTTTCTAATTTACATCAACGACATAGATGAGGGTCTCACCTGTACAATCTCAAAATTTGCTGACGATACAAAAATTGCAAATAGCGTACTCTCAAAAGAACAAGTTGACGATATGCAACACCATCTAGATAAATTGTCATGTTGGGCCCAAATTTGGCAAATGAGTTTCAATGCGGATAAATGTAAAGTACTACATATCGGATACCTAAATGAGAAAGCAAACTATTCGATGAATGGCACTCAGCTTAAGAATGTAAACAGAGAAACCGATCTGGGAGTAACAATATCGAGTAACCTAAAACCGAGTCAACAATGTTCAGAAGTTGTTAAGAAGGCAAACAAAATAATTGGCTTTATAGGCAGGTCATTTGAGCATAAATCCAAAGAAGTTATCCTAACCCTTTACAATTCTTTAGTCCGCCCTCTTCTGGAATACTGCGTTCAATCCTGGTGCCCTTATTACCAAAAAGATATAAACAAGCTAGAACGAGTTCAACGCAGAGTTACCAAAATGATACCTAGCCTAAAGAACAAACCATACGAAGAGCGTCTTAGAGAATTAAATCTATTTCCTTTAACCCAGGGCAGATTAACTCCCTCAGACATATTATGTTCCAGTAAGTCCGAGGAGGCGGGAGCACCAGGATCATTGCCACTGCCTCGCACTACACTCACAACAACACTGCGGCCGTTAGAATTATCGCAGGAGGCTAAGGTTGCCACCAACGGTTTTATCGTATGGTAACTTATCGGACTTACTGAGCTCATATGACGCAAAATCGCGTCATAAACTTATTGGAGAGGTATGGAGATAAGTCCATATGACGCGATCTCGTTATATGAGTTTTTGGTGGACTTATTCATATGACGCGATTGCGTCATATATGTCTGAGGGAGTTAAGAGGTGACTTAATTCAAGTGTTCAAAATCATCAAAGGCATCGACAATATGAACTGTAGTAAGTACTTCACTATCGACCAATCTAATTACACGCGGGGAAACGGTTGCAAAATTATTGGTAAATCTTTTAACTCACACGAATCTAAGAATTTCTTCTTCAATCGAGTTGTCAACTTGTGGAATGGGCTTCCCCGAAACGTTATAGACTGCATCACCGTTGATTCATTTAAACTCCGCCTAGACAAATATCTCGCATCAAACCCCCGCCTGACTGCGTTTGTAAATGAATAACTTTATTTTATCCCCCCCTCAGTTACTAACCCATCTGTCTCCTACTAACTTCCTAATCCTGCCACGGACATTAGTTCCAGGGCAGTAATTCCCTTTCCAATGTTCCCTTACCCACTCTAAACCACTGTTTGGACACTTGATCCTCAGTGTTTTGGAGGACAAGCAACCTAGAAGGGTCACTAGATATGTTGTTGCTTGATTTCCTGTGTACTCCTTTGTACCTCATCCCATCATACGCACAACGTAGCCTGTGGGAAAGAGGGATATATACAACCTTCAATGGTTATATAATAACCAAACAAACCTCATACAGCACTTATGCAAAAGGCAATTACGCTGGAACAACAATCACTATTGTTCGCAGAAAAAAAACCCTACCTTACGTAGCATATACTTTCGAGTTATCTGTCAATATAGACAAGTAACATGGGCATGGCTTCATATATCATGTACAGTCACAAGCAAAAATGCTTCAACACCAGCTACATACCAACAATCATTTAATTACGAAAGATTTATGCTAAACATTATAAAACTTCACAACTATTTGTTTATACTATAAACAAATAGTTGCAAAATGTTAGAATGTTTAGCACAAATCTTTCGTAATGAAATGGTTGTTGGCATCTGGTTGGTGTTGAAGCATTTTTGCTTGTGACTGTACAGTCCCACTATCAAGTGATGACTCGATTCCCAGTACCCTTCTTTTAGAAAAATAAGCTTGCTATCGCTCGCTATCTCAGGCTAGCGAGCCTATTTTTCGATAGAGAAAAAAAGTCCGGCTTCGCCGTAGACAGTTTTCTACCGAAAAATCAGCTCGCTACCGCTCGCTAGCCTGAAAGGGGAAGGGGAGAATATATTAAATGGAACTTTGTCAGAAACTTTAAATAAGCGAGACATCACTTATTTGGCAGATTGTTTTTTTTTTTTTTTTTTTAAAAGACAATGAACGGAGGAAGGAAAAACACAGATAAAACAAAAAGGTCCATGTGCCTATAGGCATCCTCCATTCATAAATTTTTTGTAACAACTGGATTTAACCCTTAATTAGCGGCGAGCAACATAAGTCGAGTTAAATAAAGCTGGACTATGTGGCGGCGCTCGACATAGGTCGAGTGGCAATTTCAGCACGTAATGTGGCTGAGAGAGAGAGACAAGTGGTGGCAGGAGACTAGCGAGCGTATGACTGCTCCAGACCACCGCGGCGAACCTACTGACACAAATCTCAGCTCCCTCCTCCCTCTCTCACTCGCTACATACTCAATTATGTACCGAAAGTACCGAATTACCTGCTTTTTGCACTCGCGTTGCACGGTTATTGCAAGAAAACTATCCATCATACAAGGATCGTTATGGTGTCATTCGAAAGCTCTGTTTATGCCCTTTCAGGGATAGGTACTTGTTTTACGTTCTGGGTCTTATTTAGGCATGAAAATGATCACGTAAACAGCCCTATTTTGGCTAAAAACACCCCGCTGTGCGGTACATATAAATAAACCGCATAGGCCGCTCGTAAGGTGTTAAACATTTGTAGATTGTAAGTTTGTGGAAAGCAATTCGAGGGAAGTGAATTCCAAAGAGTAGTAGCTCTGGGGATAAATGAATTCTGATAAGCAGAAGTTCTGCATTGTGGAGGAGAAAGTGTAAATTCATGGGTGCTCTCAGCTGCCCTAGTTCTACGGGGAAAGATGTGGAGAGGCGGCACAATTGAAGCAAGTTCCTCGGAACAATTGCTGTGAAAATATCTGTAGAATAATGCAAGGGATGCAACGTTTCTTCGTATGGATAATGTAGGAAGGTCCTGTGTGATTACAGGGCTATTTATTAATCTAATAGCTTTATTTTGAATTATGTCCAACTGCCTCAATGCAACCACTCCACTTCCACCCCACAGAGGTGAACAGTATTCCATCTGAGAACGCACATGACTTTTATACATTACGGCCAACTGTTCGTCAGTGAAGAATTCTCGAACTCTGTACAGGAGTCCCAGTTTTTTAGAGGCATTCTTAGCAATGCTTCTAACATAATGTGTCCAGCTCAAGTTAGTAGTTAATGTTACACCGAGAATGTCAATACTAGGGGAAGTGGGAATATTTACATCATTAAAAAATGTACAACGAAAGTGGAAGAGAGAGAGAGATAGAGAGACTCCTGTTGACTCTTGGTATACTCTTGTTGACACTTGTTACACTCTTGTTGACTCGTACAGACACTTTAGCCTAGTATAAACATTCAGGAGTGCAAGCCAGAGTGTCCACGAGTCCACAGTCGTGGACACTGGCAAAAATGAGTCAGAGTGTGCAAAACTCCACGAGTGTACAAGAGTATCCACAAGTGACAACGATTAGCCAAGAGTGCACTAGTGGACACTTGCAGTCCTTAACGAGTTACTATAAGTGTACTGAGAGTGGGGGTAAATTTAAAGTTTAACGGTCATTTTCGAATCACAAGTATTTACGAGTTACCAAGAGTGCAACACGAGTATTTATAAGTAGTTACGACAAGTTGTTACGAGTTATTTTGAATGTTCACAAGTTATCACGAGTGTCTTTACGTTGAGCTGACTCGGGGCCAGAATTTCATGCATGTATGAAGTTTGGGCTGCCCGAGCCGACTTCCCAAGAGTATCCGGGAGTGACCCAGAGTGCCCACATGTTCCTCGGATATTGGACGAGTCATTACGCGAGTTTCCGCGACTGAATACGCGTGGAAACTCAGGCTCGCACTCTTGAATGTGTGAACCATGTTGGGTTCGTGTTACACTCTTCATGACTCGTACTGACTCTTGGATGAACACGTACTGACTCTTGTTGACTCTTGGTGAATCGGGAACACTGACCTTACTCGGGCTGGCTCTTGCCAGAGTCACGAACATCCACGAAGAGTGTCACTCTTCGCTCACTCGTACTTGAGTCTGGCGCCTACTCTTGAATGTGTGAACCATGCTTAATGACGTCTGTGGCAACTCGCAAGGGCTGATTTCTAAGGGCCTGCCCAGGACCTCGCTTTGGTCGCCCGACAGCTGCTTGGCAAAAAACGTTGGACACTTCACTAAAACAGACATTTTTATTTACTTTCACGGTCGTAATTAAACTTTTGTTGCACTCAATCTGTTCACTGTGCCGTAATACAATCGCTTAAAACGAATTACCCTTGCATCCCAGTTTTCTGTTTACCTATATTCTTACGGAGCACAATCTCAGAGGAGTTTTTCACTCTTCTGCGTTATAGTTTAGTGATTTGACGTTTTCTACATCATTATTAAAATCAGCGGGGGTCTGGGGGTGGCAGCCCTTAAGTTAGGCTTGGTTTTTAATTTAGGATAATGAAAATATTGTCATCGAAGGAGGCGGGTAAGTGTTTGTTTACGTTTGTTTGCGTCCACCGCACGGTCCGTGAGTGCTTGCCTCGCCGACTTTCATTATCAATGGAAGCATTAATCTAGAATGACAACCTAACTCAACCTGGGGGCTTCTGTCCCCTGTTACGACCGGCACTACAAAATAAACAAGGGCACTTAGTATTGGACTAGAAGATAGGCTATATCTGCAACAACGGTACGCTAATTCCAAACCCTCGAACTATTAAGCCGGTGAACAAAACACTTACACCCTCCAGAGTTAATCTACTGGATAACAGGGTATCAATTAACTGGGTTAAGTGTACTTCTACAAAGGCTTTCCGGTGACGGCAAAGCCTACTCACAACAGGAGTACTTACGTTAATAAAATGCTCTCAAGTAATAACAATGCTTAAATAAACTTATGACAAGATTTAATAAAGGAGTATATGCTTACGTTAACTTTAGTGTGAGTCTGAACTCAACACTAAACTCTTCAATGCTCTATGAAAACACTGGAAGTCTAGTCCTACAGCAAACAGATATGGAATCTTCTGAAAACGTCTGATGCTCTAAGATGCTCGTCGAATATAGAACAGAAATAATGCAGGGGCAGGACACCAAAGCGTGTATCTTAAATACACCAACAAGTAGGATACATATATATAAAACAAGGGAGTGCAACAACTCTGTGACAGCACTAATAACAGCCACTAAAAAACAATACTTCCTTAGCCAACGTAACAGCCAAACTGGGTTGTGCACTATGCATCAACCTAGGCTAAAATAATACGTGAATAATTCCTAAAGCATACGCAGTTAAAGTTAATAAACACAATGCTGTCTTTCTTACTAATAAAGTCTAGCAGCGGCATAAAAGGTACAAGGAGCCTAGGCAGAGCGCAAGCATGCTCGTAGCCTACTGTCTCCCCTTAACAGATTTCCCTTGTGTTACATTAAGTGACTAGGAGGCTCTCTTGGTAAGTCCAGATCTCAAGTATCTGGTCTTACCCTGGCGTTCCACAAAGGTCAACAAAATGAGGTAGCAAGCATACAAGCAAGAGTAGGCAAAAGCCCTTCGCTTGTATACTGCTACGCTCGCAAAGGAAAAAATATGCACAAGGGTTACAAGGCTACCTAGCTCCGTCGAAGTCATATAGGCTCTGACTTGCCATATACATAACTCAGACAACGACCAAAGATACCCTCCACTGTCTAGCATTAAATAGTAGAAAAGAACAACCCAATAATTAGAAGCACCCAATACTATGATACCATGTGACTATGACTCTAATAATCCCTAAAGCTAGTGTAAAACATATATGTGAGAACTGGTGCTGGTAATACGACTGGCCGACTATGGAAGTCGTATGCAGAACCAGAAGGAATGGATAAATGAATAAAGATGAGAAGTATTGGAAAGAAGGAGTTCAGAGAGAGAAAAAGCAGTAAAGAGGGTTAGATTGGGGACAGAATGCAAGGGACGTCTAGGACCAAGCACAACATACCAAGCTCTAAGGAGACACGCGGGAAGGATCCCCCACCCACCGAGCTAAGACAGCAGCCCCCAATCACAGACCACTACGTCATGAAGAGCAGGCGTCATATGACACGCCAGGCCCGCCGGCCAATCACAAGCGGGTGGCCCTGCCCAAGCGAGGAATGCACACGTACATACACAAGCACATACTACCACCTCGCTGCTTCCCTCGCTCTCTCTCCTTGCAATTCACACTACATATCTTATAACTCTATCAATGATATAAAATACTTCCAAGTGTCACAGACAAGAATAAAGACAAACACTGATCTGTCTGTGACAACATGAATACTAAGAAAGAAAGAACATCGTTCTACGATTATTATAGCCCATCTCACTGCCCTGGCGAGCGCTAGCGAGTACGAGTGCATTCTGGCAAGCTGGCCAGCGTAACACCCCGCCCAAGATGTGGGACGTTTTAACCTCAGGTAAACGCCACATCTGACCAGACAGAATGCCCACCAACCCTGCATCACCCAGCTACTCCCCCAAGTTGTGAAAACAAGGCACAATCACAAAAATAAAACACTTCATTATACTATCAAAAAGAAAGAGTTTTTATGTGAGGTTTTTATATTTTTTTAATAGTGTTTTTGGCAGCTTTGCACTACAGGGGCAAGCCTAATTTTTCTCTACTTTCAAACCAACACGGACTGAACGGCGAGGGTTCTCCTTAAAACATACCCTCCCGTGACAAACAATCAGCCAGAACATTATCAGTGCCCTTAACATGCCACACATCCAACTTGTGTTCCGGCAGAAAAACAACACCTGACACTGATAAACTGCCCAGTCCATCACAAGACTGGCACTTCTCTTCGCTCTCTCTGGCAACGGGACCTGCCAATAACCTTTCACTATTTCCACCTTAGTGATAAACGAGGCAGCCCCGATGCGGTCTATGGGGTCGTCAACTCTGGGTAATGGATAGGCGTCTGTTAGGGATAATGCACCAACACGCTTGCAATCAACACAAACACGGATCTTGCCACTCAACTCAGGTTGCAAAGTCACTGGCAACGACCACTCACGATATCCTTTATCCCTCAGACCCTTCTCCAACATGAAGTCTAGCTCTGCTTTCACGACAGGCTGTTGAGCAGGATTTATACGGTAGGGAGCCAATTTGAGCTTTTCACTGTCTCCAGCCTCTATGTCGGGTACCCCCCGGACATCAGGCCTAGAGAATCAACAACCATGCGGACGGACTGCCACAGCCTAGTAAGCAACTTCTCTTGGCGCTTAGGAACAAGAGGTTGCAACTTATCTCGAAGAACAACATGCTCATTGCCCTCCCACAACCCAGCCGGGACCGCAGTTTCTAAACTATAGTCTCCCTCTTTCTCCACCTCTGTCCCTAAAACAGCCAGGTCATGAGAGGGACAATCTATACCACCTGTGCAGTCACTCCCATAGTTCATAAGTGCTAAGGCTTCCCCGCCGATACCGTACATACGCACCCCCGCATTCCTTGCGACTACACCTGCCTGCGCAGCATCACCGCCTTCAGCGCCACGGCCAGATACAGTTGGTCTATGGTAGGGCTGTTGCATTTTACTAGGACAGCATTGGGAGGCTATGCGACGATCGGGCGTATCTAGTCCATAGTTCACCTCACCAATCTGCTTAATGTTCTGATACTGACCACCACCCTTAGCAGCCATGGATCGACCCTGACCTGACAACCATGCGAAAGCCTCGTCGCCCACCTTGAACAACTTAAACAACGAGGCCAACGGTTTACTCACACCCAAGTGACCTGCCAGCGGAACATTGTGCACCGCATGAGTTGTGAGGCCTGGGTGCTCGGCACAAACAGTGGGGTATGAACCGAGCAGGTGCTGGATCGCTGCAGACTGTTGCTCAGGCAGGTGTTCAAGCGCTCCCACAGCCACCTGCCTCGTGTTCCCCGCCCACTGATCCGCCGAGACATGACAATCCCAACTTTCCACCACCTGTGCCTTACTGCCCCCCCTCTCCTTCTCCACCTTGGCCGCTGCAGACCAACACAGGGACAGTAGGCTGCTCAGGTGGGCGCCTCACAAACTCCTTCAACAGGTTCACATGACATGCTTCACCGTCCTCATCGAGTTCAATAGCCGCGTTCCCACAACTCTCAAGACTAGGATCTCCTAGTTGCACCCGACATATATCAGAGGGTGCCAACCTGTCCAAATGCTCCTGGAGCAACATGTGGCCACCCCCGATACTGGGCTGCTCAAGCCTTGCCTGCTTTACCTGGGAACGTTTCTGTCGCGGAGTGCTAACACGCCCTACCATGTCACTAGGGGGGACAGGTTCTGGGGCCACTCCGGACCTCAAAATTGGTGCAAGTACCGAGTCACCAAGGAGTGTCGCTGGGTCCAAACTCTCAACCCGACCACCAGCCTTGACTTTCCCCTTCCGACCCTTCCTCCGCAGGTCTGAAACCTGGGTAATAGGTTGTGACACCTGAGCGGACTGAGACCTGGTGACAGCACACGCCATCTGCGGCATCTGGCACCTCTCGAGCCACTCTTGCCCCTCCCTACTCGTGTCGGCCGCCCTCTCGGCAACGACTAAGGGTGGAACCTCGGAAATAGGCACCGCAAAGTCGTTACCGAGAAGGAGGTCGACCCCCTCAACTGGCAATTTCTCCACAACACCCACATCCAACTCCCGTGTTACACCGTCCACCTCAAGCTCCACTCTGACCAACGGGTAAGACCGCGTAGCATTGATGCCTTGAACCACCACAACCCGAGTCGCGTTAATAGGCTTGCCAGTGAAGTTCTTAAGAAGTGTCTGGGAAGTGCCCGTCTCACGCAGCAACTTAAGCCTATGCTCCACACCTGCCCACCTCACAGTGCCGTGCCCCCTCTGACCGCAAAAAGCATCTCGGATGGGTGACGAGCCCTCCTGCTGCTTTTGCACCGACTGTGACTTCGCAACCGACATTTTACCCCGGGCAAACGCGGAAGACCTCAAAGACACACCGATGTTGCTCACTAGTGACACCACTGCTGTAGGCGGTGTGCTCGGACAAGAGCGCGCAATATGCCCCTTCTCATGACACTTGAAACACTCCACTTCGCTCTTGGACTTCCTCTGAGGTGAGGAAGGGCCCTGGCCTTTCTTTAACGGGAAGGGTTTCGACTTGGGATCAAAATTGGCACCAGTACTCTTAAAGGTGTAATTAGTTGTGTCATTAATTCGGGGGGGTGGAGTGGTACGCCCCTGGTTACCTGCCTCAGCTCTCTGTGCAGACCCGCACCCACGAATCAATGACAACCTGAGGTCAGCCAGCTCAGCCACCTCCTGCAGAGTTTTAGGTTGCTTTTCTTTCAGGTTAAGAGTCAAGTCACTGCCAGTACATTTGAAAAATTGTTCTAACAACACTAATTGCTTCACTGCATCAAAAGTAGTTGCCTTCTCCGACATCAACCAATTCTCAAATGCATCTGATAGGTCTCTAGCGAGTTCCTGGAAAGTACTCTCCTTTCTCTTAGGAACAGCCCTAAACTTCAGCCTATAGGTCTCTGGCTGCAACTCATACGCCCTCAGGACAGCCTCTTTCAACACCTCATAATTCAGACAGGAATCTAGGGGCAAAGCATCGTACGCCCTGAGTGCTTTCCCCGTCAATCGTGAAGAAACAAGGGCTGCCCACTTCTCCTCGGGCCATTGGTGCTTCCGGCACATTTTCTCAAAACGGAGAAAAAATTCTGTAACTCCTAACTCATCAAACACTGGAACCAACTTTAGTAGATGCGACAGGGACTGGTCATGGGGTCGACCCCCCTGGACGAAACGGTTTCCCGTCACCTCTATACGAGTTTTCTCTAGGTCAAGATCGGCACAATACATTTCAGACTCATACTTGAGCTCAGCCTCATGCTTTCGCTGCTCGAGCTCAGCCTCATGCTTTCGCTGCTCGAGTTTGGCGAGCTCGAGCTGAAACAACATCTCGGAAGACAAACCCTGAGGACGGGATGCTACTACCTGGGACCCACCCCGTGAGTCACCTAGAGGCATACCCAACCGCCAGCGGACATCAGCCTGCGGGAACGTACCCGGCTCCGGAACCCGAGGGGGTGCCATGATAGGAGTTGAGTGGAATGGGGGCTGGGACGAAGGTGCCCCAGCTCCCGCTCCTCCCGAACCCCCATGCACCCCTCCCAGCACACAGGTAACCAGCTCACTTCTCGACAAACCGCTAGTACCAGAAAACCCTAAGACCGTGGCTGTACACTGCAGTCCGTACGGGTCCAGCCCCGACACCCGGTCCGCCGACACAGGCTCCTCCAAAAACCTCCGAGCATCCTCCTCATTGTTCACCACCCGAACGCCGTTAATCAACTCCACCTTCTCCACCTCCTCGCCTGTCTCTCGCACTGTGCCCTCACTATGCTCAGACCCGTCCAGTGACATGATGGAGTCAACAAACAAAATTCCCAAGTCAAGACAAAAGTAGTCAAACTCTCGCGTAGCTTTATTCACAAAAAAATATTCAAAGATGTTTTTTGAGTTCAATACTAGGTTACCAATAAACTCCAACAAGTCCCATATATCCTCAAAACAATGTCCACTGCCAACACTGCGAGAAATAAATTCAACCCCAAATGGCAATAAGATTTCTCCAAAAAAAAAACTGCAATATTCAGTTCACTATATACTGGACTAAGGTCGCCATTTGTTACGACCGGCACTACGAAATAAACAAGGGCACTTAATATTGGATTAGAAGATAGGCTATATCTGCAACAACGGTACGCTAATTCCAAACCCTCTAACTATTAAGCCGGTGAACAAAACACTTACACCCTCCAGAGTTAATTTACTGGATAATGGGGCATCAATTAACTGGGTTAAGTGTACTTCTACAAAGGCTTTCCGGTGGCGGCAAAGCCTACTCACAACAGGAGTACTTACGTTAATAAAATGCTCTCAAGTAATAACAATGCTTAAATAAACTTATGACAAGATTTAATAAAGGAGTATATGCTTACGTTAACTTTAGTGTGAGTCTGAACTCAACACTAAACTCTTCAATGCTCTATGAAAACACTGGAAGTCTAGTCCTACAGCAAACAGATATGGAATCTTCTGAAAACGTCTGATGCTCTAAGATGCTCGTCGAATATAGAACAGAAATAATGCAGGGGCAGGACACCAAAGCGTGTATCTTAAATACACCAACAAGTAGGATATATATATAAAACAAGGGAGTGCAACAACTCTGTGACAGCACTAATAACAGCCACTCAAAAACAGTACTTCCTTAGCCAACGTAACGGCCAAACTGGGTTGTGCACTATGCATCAACCTAGGCTAAAATAATGCGTGAATAATTCCTAAAGCATACGCAGTTAAAGTTAATAAACACAATGCTGTCTTTCTTACTAATAAAGTCTAGCAGCGGCATAAAAGGTACAAGGAGCCTAGGCAGAGCGCAAGCATGCTCGTAGCCTACTGTCTCCCCTGAACAGATTTCCCTTATGTTATGTTAAGTGACTAGGAGGCTCTCTTGGTAAGTCCAGATCTCAAGTATCTGGTCCTACCCTGGCGCTCCACAAAGGTCAACAAAATGAGGTAGCAATATACAAGCAAGAGTAGGCAAAAGCCCTTTGCTTGTATACTGCTACACTCGCAAAGGAAAAAATATGCACAAGGGTTACAGGCTACCTAGCTCCGACTTGCCATATACATAACTCAGACAACGACCAAAGATACCCTCCACTGTCTAGCATTAAATAGTAGGAAAGAACAACCCAATAATTAGAAGCACACAATACTATAATACCATGTGACTATGACTCTAATAATCCCTAAAGCTAGTGCAAAACATATATGTGAGAACTGGTGCTGGTAATACGACTGGCCGACTATGGAAGTCGTATGCAGAACCAGAAGGGATGGATAAATGAATAAAGATGAGAAGTATTGGAAAGAAGGAGTTCAGAGAGAGAAAAAGCAGTAAAGAGGGTTAGATTGGGGACAGAATGCAAGGGATGCCTAGGACCAAGCACAACATACCAAGCTCTAAGGAGACACGCGGGAAGGATCCCCCACCCACCGAGCTAAGACAGCGGCCCCCAATCACAGACCACTACGTCATGAAGAGCAGGCGTCATATGACACGCCAGGCCTGCCGGCCAATCACGAGCGGGTGGCCCTGCCCAAGCGAGGAATGCACACGTACATACACACGGACATACTACCATCTCGCTGCTTCCCTCGCTCTCTCTCCTTGCAATTCACACTACATATCTTATAACTCTATCAATGATATAAAATACTTCCAAGTGTCACAGACAAGAATAAAGACAAACACTGATCTGTCTGTGACAACATGAATACTAAGAAAGAAAGAACATCGTTCTACGATTATTATAGCCCATCTCACTGCCCTGGCGAGCGCTAGCGAGTACGAGTACATTCTGGCAAGCTGGCCAGCGTAACACCCCAGACGCCCATGATACGCGCATCAATATGGTTTCCTGAATAAGGTAAAACAGTAAAAGAATCAGTTCCCAAAGGAAAATATACAAAAATAGGGGGAATGTAGGTGTAGATTTACCCTAATTTTGTGTCCCATTATGGAGTACTTTACATTTATCCACAATAAAACTCATTCGCCATATTTGAGCCCAACATGACAGCTTACCTAGGATATTTTGCATATCTACATGTTCATTTGAGAGTACAGTATTTGTCATTTTTGTATCGTCTGCAAACTTTGAGATTGTACAGGTGAGGCCCTTATCTATGTCATTTATATAAACTAGGAAGAGAACTGGGCCTAGTACCAATCGCTGGGGTACCCCGCTAGTTACATTGGTTCATTTCGATGCTTTAGAGTTTATGACTACCCTATGCTTGCTTTCACCCACCCAATTTTCTATCCATCTTAACACTCCGCCTTGTATTCCATGCGCTTTTAATTTTATTAATACATGTTCGTGGGGTACTTTGTCAAAGGCATTACGAAAATTTAGGTATATAATATTTACAGTTTTACTCTCGTCATATAGGTTGAGGATCTCCTGGAAGAAGTCTTAAGAGTTTCGTTAAGCAGGAACGTTTGTTACAAAAGCCATGTTGAGTAACTTTGAGTATGTTGTGTTCCTCTAAATGATTTACAAGTCTGTCTCTTATGAGTGTTTCTAGCATTTTACATACAACTGAGGTTAAGCTAATTGGACGATAGTTACTTGATAAAGATTGACTGCCTTTTTTTTATATCGGTGTTACATTAGCGAGTTTCCAGTCAACAGGTATAGTCCCGGACTCGAAGGATTTATTGAAAAGCAATATCAGTGATTTGGAGAGCTCACATTTAGTTTCCAATAGAACTGTAGGTGAGAATGTGTCGGGTCCAGGCAACTTATTTATCTTCAGTTTTTCCAAACATTTAAATACTTCTCTCTCTGTAATGTTGATATTGCTTAGAGCATCAGCATTGTCTATCTGAACTGGCAATGCTCTAAGGATATCACTAAGGTCTTTTGTTGCAAAAACTGATGCAAAAAAGGTATTGAGGGCATTACTCATCTGTTCTTCGTCTGGTGTAATCTCCGTTCTCATCTACTAACCGTCCAATAGTTGAAGTAACTACTTTCTTCTTTGTGACGTAACTATATACTTCTTTCGGATTTGTTTTACTTTGACTCGCAACATGTAACTCCAGGGTCTTTCTACTTTGCTTGATTAACTTTTGGGCCTCATGTCATAGTTCTATGAATTTTACTCGTTCTTTGTAATTTTCTAGAGGTTTTTAATCAATCTTGACATATTTTCTTTGCAAGCAAACCATCTACAATCTCTGTTCCACCATTTAGGCTTATCGTTAAGGGTTAAACGTCGTCTATTCAATGGTATGCACTCTTGCACTGCTTTTAAGTAAGTGTTAACAAAAAAAATCCAGGAATGATTTATGTCATTATGGTTAATTAAATGCTCCAATCAGTTTCTTTAAGTAGTATTACTCTAAGTTTACACAAATATGCATTATAGAAATTTGGGACTTTCTCATTGCTACTATTTGGTTCATTATTAAACTTTAAAATGAAAGTGATGTTACGATGGTCGGTATTACTGAATTAATCACCAACATTCAAGCCTTCTACCAAGTATTTTTGTTGTCGAAAATAAAAGATTATTGTTATGCGACGACGTTATAATTTAACACGCTTTATAGTAGTTACTTTGTCCACCATAGGAAAAGACGGGAACTTTAGATATTCAACTGGTACACAACTCACTTCAATATTATAAATTACACAATAATCATAATCAATGGACACAGAATACACAATTGAGGTTCACACGTTTTATTTCTTAGCAGCTAGGGTACAATCATAGAATAATTAATAAATAGATAGAGCCTCATATATGGTGGTGAGCTTTGCGATCAAACATACATAAATAATGTAATGTACTGTATATAAATAATCATGTATCAATATAACTTCAGGATTACACAAAATAAGATCATAAAATAGTACATATGAATAAATACAATGTTACTATATTAATTACAAAATAAGTAGACACAGAGATGTTAATCTCAAAACAATAAATAGTATCCTGATGGTAAACTGGCAACCGCAAGGTAACTTGCCGAGAAAGGTACATAAAGATTACTGCGGAGGCATACGCACAGTACTGAAGGTTTATAGAAATTAAGATACTAAATGATGGATGAACAACTTTTACATTAATTCAACGTGTACAGAAGATAAATCTCAAATAACTTACAGAGTCACAATAATGAATATAAATTCACTAATAAGTCAAATAAATACAATAGTCAGCATGCTGACTGAGATTCTCGCCGGATGAGAAGTTAATGCGACGTGAACGATAGGAGTTTATAATTACCTCAAACAGTACTTGACATGAGTAATCATGAAGCATAATATTTATAATAGTCAAACTAGGAGACTGAACCGTAAAACACTCTGTGAACAACTTATATATGCAATCACGTACCCAGCTAATAATACTACATACAACAAGATCTGAATAAGTGTTCACTGGAATTTACGTATAAGGTGCATGTATATATTCCCGAACGAATGTATGTATTATTCTTATCCAGAATATTGGAACCTATCTTCCAAGAATTATATATATATATTAATTTCACGGATAGGGGTGTGTTCTGTTCTCTAGAAATCGAGGGACGAAGGCTAGGAAAAGAAGAGAATAGAAAATCTCTATAATTATGTTACGGTAAACCCTAACATATCTTGTTTAACCCTTACTATAGTCACCATAACATTTAACAAAACAAGAGTCACTTGAGGTTTCAGGTAGAGAAATAGGATCCTGGGAGAGGATATGGTGGCTACGTTAGTTGTCCTATCCTGTTGGCACCAGGGGACGTCTACTTCACACGCTCGTACTAGATGCTACACTCTCTCACTCTCTCACACTGCACTTCTTCGGGATCACTAAGCACTAGGTTTCTTTACTGCATCATAGATGGTTTTTATACGTTTTAAGGGGATAATTGGCATTACCCTTATGGAAGTTTTACTCCGAATTGAGATTAGCTATTCAGCATGTTTGCCCTAGAAGGGAGAGGTACCCGAAAGTAATACTCAGTTTTGCCTACCTAACTCTTGGCACGAGTAGGTCATATTCCGTTTATATTTAGGGTTACAGGTTTGTTTTTTCTGAAAAGGAAAGGCATGAATTTTGAGGTTTCTTATTTATCTTGAAGTTATTATTGGTGCTAATATGATGTGGAGGATACCTTTGTGATGGTGTGGATATTCTCCGTCCCTGAATATTAGTTTGAGGTTTGGGAATGCCTTGTTGATGTGATGATAAAAGGATTTCTGTTTTGGCTATAGACAGGTGGTATGTGTGTGGTATGGAGGGGACTTAAGAGGAAGGAGAACAGGATAATTCTATTTGTTTGTTCGCCTGGTTGATGTAGTTGTGTTCATGATGGTCAGGTTGGAAATTAGGAAATTGAGGGGGTTGGTGACGCATTTGCATAAACATCTCGCTGTAATTTAAGTCTGGCTCAGGTAGGGAAATGTTGTGATGGGAAGCGGCTCGTTTTTCTCAGGTATGGAGACGCCGTAATGACAGGGGAGCGGCGCGTTTTGGGCCGCGTTAGTTCCATGGTACTGTTCACGTTGTGGCCTGGAGTGGGGAGATCTGTTAATGCGTGCTCTGCATTTTATGTTAGCAATGGGGCATTGAATGTTCTGATTCTCTTCCTTTGACGGGAGCAGGTGCTTGTTGGGTTTTGGTTTATGTTGGCCGGACCCCGTCCTTTCAATTATACCAAGTAAGGTTAATATAGAATGCATGCGAACGTATGTAGAAGTATGTCAACACATACAACACTTTCTTTAGCTTAATTTGATCATTCATTCATTACTTACATCCCTCCTCACTCCCTGTAACTCTGATAATTAATATTCAAATTATTTAATTCTCACTCCCATACACAGTTTATTTTCACCATATGTGTAACACATACACACACAACACCTCTATATAGCACACAAACACTGTTACACACAAATTCCCAAATACCTCCTCATTTCCCCCTTTCCTCTCTCGGTTCCCCTCATCTCACCCAACTCCCTTTTCTATCTCTGTTCACCTCATCCTCTTTTGTTTCTCTCTCTCTCTCTCTCTCTCTCTCTCTCTCTCTCTCTCTCTCTCTCTCTCTCTCTCTCTCTCTCTCTCTCTGAATCCCCCCAAAAAAATATTAATAATTTGATATTAATATCTTTCGTACATAACTATTTCATCCTAAATGTTAAGCAACCGGCACGAGGCGGAAGTATATTCGATCTTTCTTTCACCACACATGATGACTTAGTATCAAATGTGAACATAGGTGAACACTTGTCAACATCCGACCACAAGATTATTAGAATTGACCTAAATTGCAAATACACCCTTAGCAATATAAAAATCCGTGCACCATACTTTAAAAATACAAACTTCAATAGAATTAGTGAAGCCCTAAATAACATACACGTTAAGCTTAGCAAAATATAATAAGTAGACGAGCTGTGGGAAAATATTAAGGAAACCATTATGGATGCACGTGAAAAGTGACAAACTGCATAAACTTAGCAAAACTACTGCAAACAGTGAACAGCTTAGCACCTTACACAAAGTACATTGAGAGTAGAACAATTAATTAGGGCAGGGAAACTAAATTATGAAACATATATTCCCGAAAAGAATGCTAACAATCCCAAGTGTTTTACAGATACATTAGCAGTCATAAACAGAACAGATTTAAAGTGGAATCGGACCGCTAATAAACAATGGCCAGACGGTATAAGGTGACACAAATATTGCAATAAATGTACAAAGGAAATCAAGCAACAACAGATCCAGCGACCCCTCAAGGTTGCTTGCCCTCCAAAACACTGATGGTCAAGTGTCCAAACAGTAGTTTAGAGTAGGTAAGGGAAAAATGGAAAGGGAAGACTGCCCTGGGACAAATGGCTGTTGCAGGATTAGGAGATGTTAGTAGGGGACAGTTATCAGTAATATAATAGAAACAAAAATATTAATTTACAAATGCAGTCAGTCTTGGATTTAACCCGTACAGCCCCAGCGACGCGCCTGACGCGTCGGCGATGTATGTAACGCACAGCCCCAGAGACGCGCCTGGCGCGTCACCCTAATTGCGCCGACCGTGACCTCAGGTGTAGCCACTCAAGAGGGCTCAGATTTGTATGGGAACTGTGTACGTATCCCACGCAACCGTGCCGATGGTTGAAAACTCTCAAAGTCCACGTGCGTGCGCGCGAGCGCGCAATAACCTGATTTTTGGGATAATTGCCTTCAATTTTTTACTCTTGTAAAATCCATTTTCGGGGGCTCTGTAGGACCATTTTTTAAGCTTTTTGAGAGGTTTTTCGTGGTTTTTCCTTCATTCCTAACCCATTCGCTATTGTTTCTGGAATAAAAAAAAAATTTGAAAACCGGCCGGGTTCTGGTGCACAAACATTACAAAACTAGCCGGGGCTCCACGGGTTAAGGCAAGGTGTTTGTCGAAGCGAAGTTTAAAAGAATCAAAGGTGTTGTAGTCCATGACATCTCGGGGAAGCCCATTCCATGCTTTACCGTTTATGAACACTCTGTGCTTTCTGTCACTGTCTTTACTAAAGAGGTATACGATCCTAACATGGAAAAACAAAACCACAAAAGAAATAGGAGATTTTTAACATAAGCGTTAGTAAAGAATTGAGGAAGTTAAGTAATACATAGATAAATATAACTGCGGGGCCCGATATTTTAAACCCTATAATACGAAAAACGTGATAGAAGAAATAGCTGAGTCCGTAACGTGCATATATAGCATGTCTCTACAAAATGGGAAATTACCACGTGATTGGAGAGATACAAATATTACGTCAATATACAAACATGGCAGCAAGGCCTAAGCTAGTAATTATAGTCCAATTACCATAACATCATTAATAGGATTGTTTTTAATTACCCTTACAGTACCGGTGACGTCGCCTATATTTGATTTAAGCAACATTTAGACGATTTTATGAAGCTTAGGAAAGATATATGGTTGCTAAGATGATTAATTGATATAGTCTGTAGCCTTTTAATTGATAACGTCCTTCCAAAGCTAAATAAAGTCGTCCCATAGTTACCAGAATATAATTGAAATGTGGCCACCGGTATTATAATTATGGGTTAAAAGATAAGATAGTAGAATTAAGTAACACCCACTAACACTTAACATTAATCATCAACTATAAACCCCAATGCACTTGAATAATAAACTAATAATTAACTAATAAAAGCATATGTTCCTCCCAGGATTGGAACTTGGGACACCACACCCAGAACATAAACATCTAAACCATTACACCACCTATCTATTCTATCTATATGCTCAGGCCCAATCCCCATTTTGGGGGTAGCCGACTCAAGACAGAGCAAGAACAGGGAAAACACAAAAACAATATAAAACAAAAAATAAACACAGATACAAAACACAAACACACACACATCCAGGTCACCCAGGAGAAGACCCAGAGACCAGGGTTACCAAGGTCGCTCCAGCACTCCCCCGGCCCCTGACCACCCGGAGAGGTTCCAATCTCGGCAGGCAGACATGCAGCGGAGCCAAAGCCACAAGCCCTCCCACCACACTTCCAGGCACACCCTTCATATTAATCGTCCCCCCGGGCCAGGCACCTGATGGACTATTATCTAGTCGAACTTGCGCCCGACCAACACAGTTAAAGGTTGAATACACGATCACGATTAATATCCATTTTCGAATTTTGGATATCAATCTAATCATGTACTCGACCCAACTTCATTATGGAAAGCGTAATGTTATAGTGAGTGGAAAGAACAATGAATACCTGAACCTAAGCAGAGACAGTCATCACGGTTATATACCTAATAAGTCTTGCCTTACAAACTTGATTGGGCCTCATGAAGTGCAACTATAAAGGCTTTCATGAAGTCTTCTTGATTAATCCCCATTGTTGCTGATAATGTCCTAGACCACATCAATAGAACGATAGATGGCGACACTGTTTACAACTTTCTCTTCATAATTGCTGAGGGGCACATGGCCCTGGGTGGGGCTTTGGTTTCCCGGGCGTTTCTGCACCCTCCTCAGCTCCAGGCCATGGAGTGGCTTCGGTCACCCAGGCTTTGTTGTGGTCGGCAGGGAGGGTTCTGTGGGGGCGCTCGGTTATGGCCTTGGCCTTGCTCGGGGCCTTGGGGCTGTTCGGCCAGGCAGTTTGGGGAACAACAACAACAACAACATACACGACTTCACCAATATCACAGCTACTTCTACAGTAGGTATTTTTGTTGTATTCACAAATATTCTTCACTTTAATATCATTAACCCTTTCTCTACCGGCAACGAATTATTCATTGGATTTAAACTATATTTAGACAATTTAATGAAGCTTAGGAGGGATATGCGGTAGCTACAATGATTAATTGGGATAGTTTGTATCCCTTTAATTGGTTGACGTCCTTCCTAAGCTGAATAAAGTGGTCTAAATGTAGCTAAAATCAAATATAGAATATGTCGCTGGTATAGAAGGGGTTAATGTTCGGTATACCCTTCTGCACATGTTCACACTTTAGCTAACGTAATTACATTATTCATTATTGTAGAGTTGTTAGAACAGTGTCATATATCCAGTAATGCTGCAGCTGTAACTCCGCCTGCGCTCCTCTTACCACACCGCCATGACACACAGTTGGTAGAACAGTGTCATATATCCAGTAATGCTGCAGCTGTAACTCCGCCTGCGCTCCTCTTACCACACCGCCATGACACACAGTTGGTAGAACAGTGTCATATATCCAATAATGCTGCAGCTGTAACTCCGCCTGCGCTCCTCTTACCACACCGCCATGACACACAGTTGGTAGAACAGTGTCATATATCCAGTAATGCTGCAGCTGTAACTCCGCCTGCGCTCCTCTTACCACACCGCCATGACACACAGTTGGTAGAACAGTGTCATATATCCAGTAATGCTGCAGCTGTAACTCCGCCTGCGCTCCTCTTACCACACCGCCATGACACACAGTTGGTAGAACAGTGTCATATATCCAGTAATGCTGCAGCTGTAACTCCGCCTGCGCTCCTCTTACCACACCGCCATGACACACAGTTGGTAGAACAGTGTCATATATCCAGTAATGCTGCAGCTGTAACTCCGCCTGCGCTCCTCTTACCACACCGCCATGACACACAGTTGGTAGAACAGTGTCATATATCCAGTAATGCTGCAGCTGTAACTCCGCCTGCGCTCCTCTTACCACACCGCCATGACACACAGTTTGAAGAGTGATTCGGTTGCACTCGACCTCAACCAATTTCACTCTACCTTATTTTATGTAAACCTTAATCAAAATCCCACAACCTCACCTAATTACAGTAAACTTCAACAAACATTAATCCCCCTCATTTGACTTATGGGGGGGGTCACCGTTTTTTTTTTTTTTTTTTTATCTTTCTCTCCTTTTCTATCTTTCTCTGGCTTGGATCCATTCGGCCTCATTCAACCAAGTGTTTAAAGACGTTTATCCCCATCCAGGTGTCGATTTCTTCCTGGCGAACGCTAGCGAGCCAGCATTGTATGGAGAAATCCGGCTTTGCCGGAGAAATTTTTCTATCGACAATTTACAAATTTAGCTTCCTGTCATAACAAAAACATATATATGCTGGCTCGCTACCGCTCGCCAGGAAAATATTAACACCTGGATGGGGGTAAACGTCTTAAAACAGTAGGCTGAGTGGGGCCGAATGGATACAAGCCAAAGAGAGAGGGAGAGAAAGAGAAAAAAAGCGAGGTGGGCTCCCTAAAGTCAACTTCATATGACATCGTTAATCCTCTATCAAGTTGACATTATTAGACTTTAAACAATTTCTGTGTGTGAACCACTCTCAGTCATAACTTCAGTTCATGTTATTCGACCCTCACTCATACTTAATTAATGAGAATTTATCAATTTCCCTCAATCTACCAACCTAGTAATATTGGACTTAATTTACTGTCTGCCTAAATCAAACTCACTAGGCATCAAGCAACGTCACTTTATCTCAGCTAACCTGAAAACACCTCACTCGATCATAATGAATCTTACTCTACCTAACTCAACCCGAATCAACTTAACTAAACCTCAATAAACCACATTCGACTTCAATCAGAAGCAGTCAACCACAGCCATCGAATTATTATATCACTCTATTACATTCACTTTCAGTTACATTAATAAGGGAGCCCAACTCGCTTGTTTTCTCTTGCTCTCCCTCTCTCTTTGGCTTGTATCCATTCGGCCCCATTCAGCCTACTGTTTTAAGAAGTTTACCCCCATCCATGTGTCAATATTGTCTTAAATATTGTCTTAAAACAGTTAGCTGAATGGGGCCGAATGGATACAAGCCAGAGAAAGTGAGAAAAGGAGAGAAAGAGAACAAAAGCAGGTGACCCCCCTTAAATCAATCTCTCCATTACAATAAACCTCACTGGTCATAAATGAACTTTAATCTCATTTACCTCACAACTCCTTAGTCAATATCACATATATCAGTCACCTCACTTGACCCCAATCAACCTCACTGTATCCTATTCAATCTCACTCGCCCTCAATCAACCGTACTCGATCTCATTTAACTTCAGTCAAGCTCACACGATATTGGGGCTTTGGACACAATGCCTCCAAACAAGATGCTGGATCATATTGTTTCAGATGTTAAGGTCATTGGTGCAGCATATATATAATTATCTTTAGATAAGCATACGCTTTGGAGACATACTAAAACTCGAAGGTATGAAAACAGATTTACAAGTTAGAATACAAGGGAAACTGAATTTAAACATATTTTTGACGAATAATTTAAAGATAATCATATGTTAAAAGGAGCATTACAGATAACGAAGGTATAATAATGAAAACACAGATAGGGACTAAAGTGTTGTCCCTCTACTGAACCAAAATCAATGGATACTATGTCAGTGAAGCAGTGAATCTATATCAAATGACGCAGTCTAGACAAATAGGGGGAGGGAGGAAATCGCTGATTGAAGATGGAGTGAAGAGAATAGCAGAAGTATAATGATGTGTAGACGTGTATTATACAATACTATTACTAAATCATTTGTATTCTAATTCAAGTCCTCTAAATTGGCATTATACTCAATAGTCTATAGTATATACTGTATATTTGTCAACGTATTATATCTCTTCATATACTAAATAACTACCCAATGTTCTTTGATGATTAAAGGATCTATTATATTGTTCAGTCTGGTTGACTGCTCATTATCACTGTGATCATTATTTGATGATAAACAATGTGAGTAATAAAACGAAAACACTGTGTGTGTGGGTGGGTATGTGTGTGTGTGTGTGTGTGTGTGTGTGTGTAGGGGGGGGGGGGGCATACCTAAGAACAACAATCCTTGGGAAATGTACCCATCGGGAAATATTCCTGGAATCACCCCACAATCTAGAGATAACCTAAAAATGGTGAGGGTGGCGGCCACCCCCACCAACTGTGATTCAAACATACTTTAAGAACGTGGAAAACTATTAGTTTAGTAACAATAATATTTATTTCAGGCAATGGGCATTTTAACATAGTATTTTACGGTTCTAACTCCACCATTACGATGCCGCAATTGTATTTATATCCTGGCAAACATTAGATGTGTTTATTAATCTTAGATAAGACATGTGAAAGGAACATAGGGTAAATTCTACCTCAATTAGTCGTCTGGCCTCCACAAGTCTTTCCTAATCTAAATAAATTTGACTGGTGATGAGCCATAACAGAAAGGTAAATGCCACGATCATACTGAAAGGGTTAATAGTAAATTAATTATCGATCATCATGCGGGAATTCGAGTTGTCCGGTATCATAAATATTTAAATTCCAATTATTCGGGCACTAGGCGCGCTCACAGATATGGATGTTTGCGGACATGTGTTCGGGTCATGAGATAAAGGGATTGCAATGGGGCAAATATGCTTATTGAGCCCATTTAAAAGCCTATATTTGTCAAACAAGGCTATCCACGATCAACAGGTAGAAACAGTCAGGATGATGTTGCAGGTACCAGCCGAACAGGGTGGTAAGGAGTTCTTTTCTTTTCTTTTTCTTTTTTATTTGTGAATGAGGGAGACAAAAGGCAGAACTGCCTGTAGCGAGTGCCTCCCCCAAAGTTGAAAGAGTGCCAGGGCCAACATCAAGGGACGTTCGAGTCAAAATTCCTGGATACACGAAGTTTGAAGCAATTTAAGTCATAGGAAGTGGGAAAGACTGATTCTGGGAGAGATTTCCAGAGCTCAGATATTGAATAGAGGAAAGACAGAGTAACATTTCACTCGTGGGTTGGAGAGTTGCATAGAGTAGGGGTGGGATTGTGTTGCAATATGGGTATCACGTGCCCTACGTAGAGGACCTGGTATACATTGGGAGAGTTCTGAGGAGCACTGATTATTGTAGTAGCGAGAGAGATGCAACATTGCAGCGAAAGAGAGAGATTGCAGAGAGTTGGTGAGGGGACGGGAGTTAATGATACGAAAGGCCTTCCTTTCTAATTTGTCTAGGAGTGCGGTGTGAGAGGATCCTCCTCACACATGTGAGCAATAGTCAATACAAGGACGCACTGTGCCCCTGTACAGAGCAAGAAGCTGTCCAGGGGTAAAGAACCCCCTGAGGCGGTTGAGCACATCCAGCTTCTGTGAGGCTGCATTAGCAAGACTGGTAATATAGTTCTTACAAGCGAGAGCAGAAGTATAAGAAACACCAAGAATATTGAGAGATAATGAAGGATTGATTTTTGTATTGTTGAAGTATAAGAACTCCTCTGGGAGTTCTGGATGGGTAGTATAATGGACAAATTGGGTTGTGGAAGCATTAAATGCAACAAGATTTTCTCTGCCCCAATTGGAAATAGTAGTTAGATCAGAAGATAAGTCTTGCATGGCTTCATTATGTTTGTTTTTGAGGGATTGCTGGATGGGGTGTTCTGGAAAACTAATTGAGTAGTGTTAGGAAGAGTTGTCTGCTTATGAATGGATGGGACTGGAGGTACAGTTGAGAAGACCATTTATAAAAATTAGGAAGAGAATGGGAGATAGGACAGAGCCCTAAGGTACACTGGAGTTGATAGGATGAGGAAGTGAGCGATGGCCGTCCACAACCGCAGGTATGGAACAGCAGGAAAGGAAATTAGAGGCAAAGGCACAGATGGAAGGATAGAAACCGAAGGAGGGTAAGTAAGAAATAACAGATTTGTGCCAGACTCTATTGAAGGCCTTCGATATGTCTAGTGCAATAGAAAAGGTCTCAACGAAGTCCCAAAAGGAGGATGACCAGGAGTTCGTAAGATATGAAAGAAGATCACCAGTAGAGCGACCCTTAACCCATTGGCTTCGGGAGACGTTACGGAACGTCATGGCAATTTACAGCAATTCACAGGATTTTAAAGCCCTCCTAAAGCCTGTAGAATTGAGTGCGAGGCAGAGGGAGCACGACAGGCCACACGTCCTTCCTCCAACCAGCCGGCCGCGGCACCGAGGACTCTGAGGCATACTCTCGCGAGATATACAGCGCTGCCAAAGGCAAATGTAGCACGACATTAGCGATAATTGCTCATTTTAGAGAATGTCTAAGGTAGCGCTGCGGGCTACGAAGCTCGTTTTGGTGTCATTTTGAAGCTATTTTCTTTTAGTTTTTGACTGAAATACATTACATTTCATTTAGACACTTGCCTAATCAATCAGTGCCTGAATGAGCCCTAATATGGAGGAAATAGGCGGAAATATGCTCGCACCGTAGTCGTTAAGGAAGCAATACTGATGATCTGAGAGTAGATTATGAAAGAGAAATGCTTAAAAAAATGTGGAAGCAAGAATAGTTTATTTTTTTTTAGAGATACAAGAGATAAGAGAAATTGGACGATAGTTGGAGGGTTGAGAGCGGTCACCCTTCTTTGGGACAGGTTGAATGAGAGAAAACCTCTAGCAAGAAGGGAAGACGTTTGAAGAGAGACATAGACGAAAGAGTTTGACTAGCCAGGGAGTCAGCACGGAAGCACAGTTTTTGAGTACAACAGGAGGAGCACCGTTCGGACCGTACGCCTTCTTAGTATTAACCGCAGAGAGGGTAGAAAGTATAATTATCTTTAGAAGATATTAGGATATTAGGCATAAGTAGGAGAGAGGGGGATGGAATGGGAGGAATATCACCGGAATCATCCAAGGTGGAGTTTCTAGCAAAAGTTTGAGCGAAGAGTTTAGCTTTGTCAGAGGAAGAATTGATGGTTGTGCCATTAGAGTGGAAAAGGGGAGTGAAAGACGAGGAAGAAAAATTATTGGAGAGGTTTTTGGCTAGATGCCAGAAAGCTTGGGAAGAGCTAGAGTTGGATAGTTCAGTGTATACATTATTGATGAAAGAGTGCTTGGCAAGTCGAAGAACAGATTTGGCTTGATTCCGGGCAGTAACATAGGAAGAATTAGATTCTTGAGATTTAAGGCGTCGGTAACGTTTGAATGCTTCCTCCTTGTTACAGACAGCAGTAGAACAAGCGGGAGTAAACCAAGATTTGTTTGCATTAGACTGAGAGAAAAGAAAAATGGAGGATTACCTCGGTAATGCATTCAGCACTCTCCGAGGGTCTCCGGCCACGGAAGCAAAAGTCCTTTCATAGAAAATCAAAGTACTGCCGAAGAGCCTCCCAGTCGTGAGCGCCAAAGTGCCATAATCACCGCCGGTTGTGAGGATCGGGTGGCCGTACCGGAGAGATAGCACAGGTGACAGATATTTATTTATGGTCGGAGGAGCCCAAAGGAGAAACATTTTTACAGTATAAGCAGAAGGGTTAGACGTTAGAAATAAGTCCAGTATGTTGGGCCGATCTCTGAAGCGATCCAGGATACGGGAGGGTTGCTGGACTAACTGCTCTAGGTCGTTTGATATAGAAAAGATGAAAGCTTGTTCACCAGGTTGAGCAGTGGAAACAGAGGAGAACCATTGGCAGTTATGAACGTTGAAATCTCCTAAGATGGAGATTTCTGCGAAAGGAGAGATGGATAGAATGTGTTCAACTTTAGAAGTTAGATAGTCGAAGAATTTTGGATAGTCAGTAGAATTAGGGGCGAGATAAACAGTGCAGAAATATTTAGTTTGAGAGTGACAGGAAAGCTTTAGCCAGAGAGTTGATAATTCAGAAGGATCTAAGTTGGGAACACTAGAGAAAGCAAGATTGTTGTGTACATAGACGCAACATCCACCTTTGGTTTGAAACTGAGGATAGAGATAATAGGAGGATACAGAGAAGGGTTTGCTGTCAGTAAACCCAGACAACTGTATTTGGGTGAGAAAGAGAAGATCAGGGTTGGCTGAGGAGAGGTGGTGTTCCACACAGTGGAAGTTAGAGAAAAGGCCACGAATATTAGCTAAGTTTATAGTGAGACTAGAAGTAAGTGGTCCAGATCATTGGGGCGAGTTGTTTCCAGGGATCATATAAAAGGGGGCGTTTTTGGACACCCCCCCCCAGGGGACTCCGAGGCAGAGTATAATGTAATGATAGCGGGAGAAGGTGTTTTGGAGGGCAGGCTGGGGTTGCCCTCAAAATTGATGAGCCACAGAAATGATCAATTAGGGAGGCCATACGGTGAAACAGGAGTTCCACCTATCCTTATCAACCACCTAGCTCTCCCCAGGAGTACCACCCTGTTCGGCTGCCATAGGTGGGTGATAAGGATACCTGGAACTCCTGTTTCACCACCCGACCTCCTTTGCTGAACTATTTCGTGCTTCACAAACAGAGAGTAACTTCAGTTTGCCTTCTAAATTACTTTCTCTCCCTATCAATTCACTATGATATATTTACACTACCCTACCTACTACCCTATCCGACAGCTAGTGACCGCTCTCAACCCTCCAAATATTGTCTGATTCCTCTCATTCATCTTTAACCCTTCTTTGGCGGCGCGCAACTTATGTCGTGTGAAATAAATATGGACTAAGTGGCGGTTCACAACTTATGTCGTGTGCCATTTTCACCACATAATGTTGCTGAGAGAGAGAGATGAGTGGTGGGAGGAGCGTAGCAAGCGTATGACTGCTCCAGACCACCGCGGCGGACCTACTGACATGAATCCCACCCTCCCCCACCCTCTCGCACTCGCTACACAGGGAATTATGTAGGGAAAGTACCTAATTACATGGTTTTTGCACTCGTGTTGCGCGATCGTTGCAAGAGAACCAGTGGTCGTACAAGGATGGTTGGGGTGTCATTGGAAAGCTCTGTTTATGCCCTTTCAGGGATAGATACTTGTTTTACGCTCTGGATCTTATTTAGGCATGAAAATGATCACGTAAACAACCCTATTTAGGGTAAAAACACCCCGCTGGGCGGTACATATAAATTACCGCCTAGGCCGCTCGTAAGGTGTTAAAGTTTCAGAATCTATTCTTAATTAAAAATTTCTTAAGAATTTGTCATCACATAGTCTACTTTCAGATCACCAATATGGCTTCCTTAGGGGCTGATCTACTATTGATCTCCTTTCTTATCTTATTAACTCTTGATCATTGTCCTTTCGGGATTTCGATGAGACCTTTTCTATTGCACTAGAAAACCTTCAATAGAGTCTGGCACAAATCTCTTAATTTCTAAACTACCCTCCTTCAGTTTCTATCCCACTATCTGTGTCTTTATCTCAAATGTCCTCTCTGGCAGTTCCATAGCTGCGGTTGTGGACAACCATCGCATACTACCTCAACCTATCAACTTCGGTGTTCCTCAGGGCTCTGTCCTGTCTCCAGTTCTCTTTCTAACATTAATTAATGATCTTCTCAACTGTACCTCTAATCCTATCCACTCATATTCTGATGTATCTTCCTTACACTATCCAACTAGTTTTCCACAACGACCCCCACACGCAATTACTACAAAACTCATGTGATGAGGCCATGGAGCACGCCTGTCTTCTAATCTATCAACTATTTCTGATTGAGGCAGAGAAAATATTGTTACTTTCAATAATATAGAGAGGCTTGTGAATACTGTCAATGTTGAAATTGCCAAAGTAACAGAGTGGATTCCTGCTAAAAAATATTAAACACTAGTAAGACTCATTAGGGGAAGATGGGCCGTTTTTTGTGTGTTTTTATTTTATTTTGTTTTGGGGGAGGGGGGGTGGGGGGGGGGGAGGGGCCTTCTCCCTCGTGTTTATCCCCATTAGTTTTCCGATTGTCTGACGTGCGCACCATTAGTTTGTCGATATTCATCCCATTTCCATATCAATATCAAGACTTTTCGGGCCATTTAGGAGTTTGATTTTTTCCTGACGAGCAATAACGAGCCTGTTATTTTTTAGAGAAACCAGCCTTCGGCCGGGACATTTTTCTATAAATTTTTTTACAAATGTATCTAGAGGGGGTCTAGGGAGTGTTTTTTTAAGCTTGATGAAGGTCTAGCGAGGACACTAAAACATAGATGAATATGTAAAGAAATAGACCCAACAAAATATAGGCATAAAGTCATTATGGACGGTAATCAGGTGGCAATTATAAACTATAGGATACACGAATTTACAGAAGCTAAATTTTAGGAATTAATCTTGACATAAATTACTCTGTAATAAGCATTTCCTGTATGTAAGAACCAAGGTATCAAAGCAATGTGGCATTGTCTATCAAATTAGACATGCATTAAGCAAACATTCGTTAATATTAATATATTATTCACAAATGTATGCAAATTTGACTTTTTATGGGGAGCAACAAAGATATCTACTCTTAAAGCCTTAGACATTGCTCAAAAGAAAATATTACAAATAATTGGAGAATTAAAATTTTATGAACACGGTAATGCTGCATTTTACTACGACAACAAATTATTCAAGATCCGTGGGATAAACATATTAACGTGTTCTTTACTTGTTTATAAGTGCATTAACAGTGTTAATTCCAACAACTCATACTTTGTGCCCACTCTACCAGGGAGATATCCAATAAGAAATAATGCTCACTTTGTAATACCATGTACAGTATGTTCTCTTCTCAGTCACAACGCAATATTCGTTATCATGGCGCAATGGTTTTAAGTTCCCTACCAGTTGATATTGTAAAGAAAAGTTCAGTTCCCAGTTTCATGATCAGACTTAAAATGTCAGTGTAGCTAGATCCAGTTAACCTCTACGCTGTGACATCACGCTCAAAATGCTTTACTGAGTGAATGCGACGTTAATCCTGGAATGCTTTACTGGCGAATGTGATGATGCATCCGGAAAATGGCACTTAACCCGTTCAGTACCAGTGACGGCAGAGAGCCGTCAGTAGATAAATCACTCCCCAGTCCCAGCGACAGCTGCCAGCCGTCAGTAATATACAATCCTTGTAACTGCCAGTATCAGGCAGTTACCACAACGTTTGAACACTGCTGTAAGACCTTGACAACACTTCTCAGCTTATATCCAAGCCTCAGCTTATATCCAATATATAAGCTTCTCAGCTTATATCCCACATGCTGGGAAAGGCAGTATTCCACCATCTTTTGAGGTGGGAGGTTGTTATATCTTGCCTCTGAAGCCATTTTGGCCACATTGCTTGGGACTGGGTGGTACATTTACACTCAGCTTCTTGCTCTTTATAGAGGCAAGGCACAGTGCACTCCTATATCAAATATTGTTTGCATTTGTAGGTCTACCCATACTGCACTTTTCGAAAGAGTAGAGTCAAAGCATTTAGCCTCATCAACTCACTTCCTCTTACTAGTTCCCTACAATTTCTTTCTACATGCCTTTACGTTGCAGCCCTTTCACACTTCTATCCTCCTGAAAATACCATTAGGTGTACAAATTTGTTTACTCAACATCCCTTCACAGGCCAGTGAAATGTTATTAATGAAAACCCATTGGATTTTTTTTTTGTTTTTTTTAGTTTTCCAAACTGTTCCTGTATTTCTAAAAGCGTTATATAGCGAACTTTGAAATTGACAGGCTCAGTAACTACTAGTCGTACGAGGATCGTACATATATAAATGGAAAGAGTGTAAACTACTCTACAACCCTCCAAAAGCTGTATCTTCTACTCTGCCGTGTTCCTGCGTAAAATATTCTAAATCAAATACAAAAAGTTAAAAATGTTCACCCAATTACCTTAGACTTTCACATGTTTTCTCAGCACCTGTTTTGTTGCACTTTGGGATCATATAATTAATGTATTATTGGGCCTCAAGGAATGTTTTATATACCATTGGAAAGCGCGTGAAATGCTATATAAAGCTCTTGACGCCTTTTTTTGCATTTGAGACACAGCCCTTTGTCATAGGTAGCTAACTACTGATTACAAAATCATTACCTAATTTCCGAGTGACCTAATTCCGCAATTAGATAAAAAACAAAAAAGTACATCAAGATAGTTGTAAAACCACCTGTCCTGAGTTGTCTGATCCCTCTGAAAATATTATGCAGTGCTTGGGTTTCGAACTATTCGACTTCAGAATTTGTGTTCAATTTTCGAGCTAATTTCCACCCTAATTCAGGAACTAATTGACCTAGAATACAAAACAAAAAATCTTCGTTTCATCATCCTCTATACGTGTGCGAAATCTCATTGCAATCGGACGAAGTTCAGTGTCACCCCCTATTAAAAAGCGGCCGGTCCCCTTATTAAGAGCTCTCTCATACCTCCCCACGTGCGGCGAGTGCAAGGCACCCGCCTTTCAATACAATCCCACCCCTATTCTGTCCAACTCTCCAATCCAAGAATTGATAAATTTTCTCAGTCTTTCTTCTACTCAACTATGTAGTCCTTAATCAATTTTTCCTTCATCCTATGAATTAAACTGGGTTGAACTTTGTGTGTCGAGGCATTTTGACCACAGCGTCCCTTGAATTTGGCATTCTGTCACTCTTTTGGTTTGGGGATAGACACTCGTTACAGGCAACCTGGCTTTTATCTCCTTCATTCACATAGAAAAGAAAAACATTTTTTTTTTACCAGGCTTGGCCCCGGAATACGTGGGCCTGGAAGGTAATCAGGAAAGGCCTCTTTTGGGAGTGGCTTCAAACTCCTCCATTATATGTATCTTCTCACAATCCTTTTGTTTCTTCGGAGATGGAGGCGCTTATAGAGAAGATGCTAGACAAACAAGTTCTAATTGTTGTAAGCTCAATTAAAAAAGTCTTAACTTCCGGTTGTTCCTCTTACTATAAAGGGACAGTCACAGTCACATAGACCTGTCGGCCCTGAAAACATATATCCTCAATTACAAGTTCAACATCGCACACATACACCTAACCAACCTGCCCTTAGCCTGCATGGTTACCCTAGACCTTTCAAGTACGTATGGCACGGGCCGATAAACAGAAGGTTCCAAAATCAAACGCTTCTGTTCCAAAAGATGCCATTCAGTCTCAACAGTGCACCCTGTATTTGTTATCAAACCAGTCTGGTAAGCCCTTGTGCCACTTCTGTCTCAAGGCATCACAATCCTCTGTAATCTCGACGATTGACTGATAGTAGGGAAATCACTGGAGCAATGCTTATCCCATTTCGATATAGTACTATGTCATGTATTTCAGGTGGGGTTCAAGATCAACCTTTCAAAGTCACATCTTGTTCCAACATGCATACAGTGGGTGGGACTACTGTGGGACACAGTCAATCTGAACATGTGAATAATGGGAGTCCTTGGTGGGCTCTCTCAGTGGGGTTCAGCTCCCAGTTCCCTTCGGCCAGCTACGACACAAGCATTTAATAGTGGAGGGCAACAAAATAGTCCCCTTAACTCAGGCAGGTCGTCTATGGCCAATTCCTCAACATATAATCATGTGACTCACGTATTGGGCCCGCAAAGACTTATTTAATTCATGTCATCTGTGGGTTCAGCCACGTCCGACACTCTGGATCAATACAGATGCTTCGGAGAGTCTCGGGTGGGGGTATCAATCGTTGGAAGGCCACCAAGGACAGGGTCGTTGCACAGGGTTATCGGGGAATCCCATAAATGCAAAAGAGTAAATGGTAGTCCTCTTCTTTCACAAAGATCACAGGGGTTTCCTAGAGAACAAATCACTAGCCTTCACAATGTACAATATCAATGTGGTCATATGCATTCAGAAGCAAGGATCAGCCAGGTCAAGAGTCCTTCAAAGGATCTCGGAAAAGACCTTTTATCTGGCTCTTCAACTAAACATTACACTTCATGCCACTTACACACCAGGAAAGGCGAATCTATGAGTAGATGCCTTATTGAGAGGTCAAAGTACCCTGATGGAGTGGACACTTCGGCAAAACGTCTTCAACCAGATGATTGCTGCAAATTACCAGTCGCAGATAGACAACCAGAGAGTACCGTCAGCCTGTGGCCTTTGTGTTCTGTTCTTTGAGTTTAAACAATTATCTGTAGTTATTTTTGTTTATGTGAGTGAAGGAGACAAAAGACAGAACTGCCTGAAGCGAGTGCCTCCCCGTGAGTTGAAAGAGTGACAGAGCCAATATCAAGGGACGTTTGAGCCAAAATGCCTGGACACACGGAGTTTGAAGCAATTTAAGTCATAGGAAGAGGGAAAGACTGATTCTGGGAGAGAGTTCCAGAGCTCAGATGTTGAATGGAAGAAAGACTGAGAATAACGTTTCACTTTTGGGTTGGAGAGTTGCACAGAGTAGGGGTGGGATTGTCTTGCAAGACGGGTGCTACGTGCTCTACGAAGAGGGGGGGGGGTTATACACTGAGAGAGCTCTGACACTGATTATTGTAATAGCGGTAAAATAGTGAGAGAGATGCAACATTGCATCGAAGAGAGCTTTTAGCCAGATGCAAACCCTTTTATGACCTCACAGGATTAAATCTGCTGGAGGCGGACGAGAGGCGATTAATGAGAGCTTGCTTCCGGTTATGGCCCCCTCCTAAACAACTCATGCCTCATTGGTCAATGAATCATGCCCTGGCACTTTCTCAATCACTTCTATACACTAGCAGGGTAGATGTGTTGAATAATTTGAAGAAGGCATTGATTTTCATGGCATTAGCAACGAGTGACAGGGTATCGGAGTTTGTCGCCATGTCTAAATCACCTATTTATCTTCATTTTAAAACACGTTTAGGAGGGGTCTCTATTGCCCCTTTTCCTAGCTTTATTGCAAGGAACGAGCATTCGGAACACCTTTTTAACAAATTTTCAGTCCCGACATTGAAGCAAGGTAACTCTGATCACAAATAATGTCCTGTAAAAGTATTATCCACCTATAAGAAAGTGGCTAAGCCTTAACATGAATGTCATTTATGGGTCTCTAACATTTCGGACCAAGTTAAGAAAACGACTGATAGCTTCCATGATTGTGGAAGTCATAAGGGAGAGTAATCCTGTAAATTTAATCCGGGCACATGATTTACATACGTGGGATGTGTCCCTCCGATTCTTGCACAATTTCTCTATTGAAGATATCTCAAGAAGCCAGTTATGGTCCTCTTCTACTATTTCTTTTGCTCGCTTACTGTCCTTAATTTTGAAGACCATATTTCCCGTATGTGGCTTTGCACCAGTTTGTTAGGTAAGCTAATTGTCTCTTACATTTCTTTCAAATCCCAATACGTCATCAAACAGTACACTAGGACCATACGGCTGGGAAAGTGTAGATTGCAGAGAAGGGGTGTTGTATATAGAGGAAGCTGTTGTAGTGGCTTTGTTGTGTGTGTATATTAGTCTGTATATGTCGTCAAGGTGTCCTCCGACTAGGTGCGAGCATGTGAGACATGCTAGGATGTACTACCACACCCACTAAATACTCCGCCTTGGCTGGGATCGAACCTAGCTCAAGCAGATTCACACGTGAGCATGTTTTCCACACGATCCCCACGGCTCTGGCTCCAGATATTAAAGAGTTTAGAAGGAAGGGGGGGGGGGGTAAGATGGCCAATACCCAGCATTCCTTTCCCACAATGAACCTACTGTAGGTAACCACAGTACACATATATCATAAGTAGGATACATATAGACAATCTTGATACGATTTGGTGTGTACAATTAATTTTGATTTGTTGGATTACATGTTTAGCTTTAAAGCACAAGGTTTGGCACAAAGGTCAAATATTCGTGGATTGATGTGCCAACAACTGTTTAATAACTCATACAAAGTTGTTTCAGAGGATGGTTACACTTAGTGGAGTACCTTACAATATTATATACAACAATATTGTTATTACCTGCTGCATAGTTTAGGCTGTTATATATATATATATATACAGTATATATATATATATATATATATATATTGTGTATGTGTGTGTGTGTGTGTGTGGGCTCAAGACATAAATTATGTATGCCCCCCCCCCCCGGGTCTTGGTTGTTCGGGCATTGTCATTTAACTATGTAGCAGCCAATATTAAATTACGGGTTTGAGTCGTTTGACATCCGAAGGGAAGAGAGGAAAACCTAATATATAGTAGTGGCTCCTGCCAAATGACGTAACAGTAGCCCTCCTTACCATTCCCATACATCTGTCATGGCATCTTGATATATCAATGAAGGAGGCTGAAGGAGCAAGACATCCAGGATGACGCGCTAGATATACAACAAATTAATGGGAAGCGCACAGTAACACAACAGATGTATTTAATATTTAACGCATTTTGTTTGTTTTTCCTTTGTTTATGATTCTCTAGAATGTATAACTTTATTTTACTATTACCTCATTGTCGCATCTGTGACAAATTACAAACCATGGGTATTTTCACAGTGTCGCCTATGAAGTTGGTTATTGATTAGCCTATAGGTTAAATAGGGACAAATATTTGTATTGGCACTACGTCAGTTGACCCGGAGCCACTACTAAATATTAGGTTATCTTCTTTTCCTTTCAGGTGTTAAACCTGTATTGATGTGAAACACATTTAGGGTTAACTATTCTTCAATAGTTAAACCTTTCTATACTGGTGACTTTTTTTACATTTTATGCTAGCTATATTTAGACGCTTTTGTGCAGCTTGGCAAGAATCTGTGGTAGTAAAAGGGGCTAAATAAGCTGAATATAAGTCTGGTAGTAGCCAGTATAAAATGAAAAGGACGGGACTGGTACAGATGGGGTTAATCATATGCTTCTATTTTATATGCTGCTTTACATATTACTTGATTTATATGCTGCTTTACATATTACTTGTTTTATATGCTGCTTTACATATTACTTGTTTTATATGCTGCTTTACATATTACTTGTTTTATATGCTGCTTTACATATTACTTGTTTTATATGCTGCTTTACATATTACTTGTTTTATATGCTGCTTTACATATTACTTGTTGTATATGCTGCTTTACATATTAGTTGTTTAATATGCTGCTTTACATATTACTTGTTTTATATGCTGCTTTACATATTACTTGTTTTATATGCTGCTTTACATATTACTTGTTTTATATGCTGCTTTACATATTACTTGTTTTATATGCTGCTTTACATATTACTTGTTTTGTATGCTGCTTTACAAAGTACTTGTTTTATATGCTGCTTTACATATTACTTGTTTTATATACTGCTTTACATATTACTTGTTTTGTATGCTGCTTTACATATTACTTGTTTTATATGCTGCTTTACATATTATTTGTTTTTCAATATATTTGAAATCACTATAAATTGCCAAGTAATATAGTAAAGCACCAGTTGTTTAACAGAAGCCAATCCGCTATACATGTTTTCAAATTCTGTACTACTAAGGGTAAAAAAAAAGGTCAAAGGTCAAGTTCATCTAATCAAACATTTTGTAAACTAATCCAATAATATGCACCAGATTAAACTTGATATGACAGCAATGTTCATGAAATAACAAAATACACTCTTACTGAAAGGAAAGCTCACAGTCCAATGAATAATAGTGTTTAGTATTTATAATCATTCGAATGTCACCAATCTTGGATATTAGCGGTTTCATATACATACCGGTAGACTTTCCAGAAATATACATAATTTCAAAATTAAATATTAGGACATATCATTCATATTTTCCCTAAATACGACATTAGCTTTGAGCTAATAAAAAAAAAAAAAAAAAAAAAAAAAAAAAAAAAAAAAAAAACACACACACACAGGACAAACAAAAAGACACACACAGACACATGATATTAATAATACTAAATGTAAATATAAAACAATAGATACTAAATTATGTAAATAAAATATACATTAATAGTAATGATAATATACCAGTATGAATCTCTCTCTCATTCTCTCTCTCTTTGAAAGTGCTAAATTGCCCATACCAAATAAATGCCAAGTTAGTCTTCTAACATTCTTGCTCACAATATGAAGACTAAATTGTCATGTTTTGTCCCCCTGCTATTTCGATATCCTTAACTATTGTATGAAACATAATGTAAAAGTACTCCATCAATTTACTGAATACCTGTTTGTCAAACATGTTAGTTTACGTATATCAATGTTATTGTATACATATTTTTGTTTCCTCGCCCTTCTGCAACATCTCTCTCTCTCTCTCTCTCTCTCTCTCAGCAAATAAATACAATTAATAATACCTACCTACCTTATATAAATGCAGATACGCTCTTATCACTAGTTTACAGTACACTTTACCCATCTATGGCGAGATCCTATAACGATTAGAAGCCCAAATCTGTAAGCTGGCAAGGCTGGCAATCAAGAGCCTATTAAAGCAAGTTCCCTTCCTTTTAGTCATAGCACCAAATATGTATTTATTTATTGACAGATGCTATAATCACCTAAGGGGTAACCGCAAATTAATCGCCTCCATGCAACTCTGTCCTCTGTCAACCGGCACCCCTCCAACACCCTTTCACTCATATACCTTTCAACTCCATCCTTCCACCTCACTTTCGTACACTCCCTTAGTCATTGTCTCGCTCCCCATACGTTCCACATGACCGAACCATCTCAAGGTGTTCCTTTTCACACTCTCCAGCACATCCCCATCCATACCACAACGCTCTCGTACGTCCTGATTTATGTAAAGTTAATATCATGCTTTTTAGTTATTAGTATGTCTTTGGAAGTTCTAACATGGCGAAACCAAATAATTTCATATTAATTTGATTGCATTCCACGTCACAATCATTCCAGTCGAAAATCAAATTATCCTGGTTTGATATCAAGCGAAATCCAATGGAAAATTTAGGTCGAAACACCCTATAAAATTCTAATTCATTCATTCTCCCCTCCACTGGCCTTGAGCATATCGACCATAACCTTCCCTGTTTACGACCGACTTTGGTCCCTTACTGAGCTTATTATCCCTTCCTCTCTCCCCTCAGCAGTAACTCAATGAAATATATGGGTAGCTTATCAAGGTTTGTATTGAGAAGGCAGTATGAGTGATGGTTAGTAACATGATATGATCCTCATATTCGTACATGGCAAATAGTTCTCACAAATACATATAGAACTAGACCTCTTCTTGGTTGAATTTCAGCTTCCAATTCACCTCTTACTTGGACACACCCTCTCACAACCGAGACCTGTGGCAAACTGATATTACTATGAGAGTGAAGGTTAGAAGCTAATGGAATTGTCTGGCAAAAAGTGGAGCGGCTCGGTACTACTAAGTCAGCCGGTAATACCAAAAAGTATGGTTTAGTGGCCCGCAGCAAACTATTTTTATTCATAGGACGTAGCCATATGCCGGCCACAGTGAAAGAGTTAAAACACTGAGGTCTCAGGATTTTAATTTTGTGTCCTTTTCTTACATTCAATATATATATATATATATCCTTCTTTTAATTTGTAAAACAACAATATTAAAACCACATTTCTCGTATCAATTATTAGTGAACAAAATTATGTAGTAGTTTAAATGTTTCCTTCCCCAATTGCCAAATGGGAGGTTATTCAGCAGCACTTGTTTGATTTTTCATATAATTATATTTGCTTCCATGGCCGGAGACCCTTGGAGTTTGTTGAACCATTACCGGGTAATCCTCTTGGGTATGGAGGCATACATTCCATTTTTTTCTCTCAGTTAAATGTAAAAACATCTCGGTTTACTCACTTGTGTCTACTACTGTCCACAATAAGTTGTAAACATTCAAACTCTTATCCAAACTATATTCCTTCAGTTTCTATCCCACTATCTGTGCCTTTATCTCCAATTTCCTTTCTGATCGTTCCATAGCTGCAATAGTAGACGCAAATTGCCTATCTTTTTATCTATCAACTATATCCGATTGGGGAAGAGATATCCTTGCTGCTTTCAATGATTCCAAAACCTAATTTTTCCATATATCTACCCGTCACAATCTTCTACAAGACTGTCCCTTAATCTTCAACACAAAACACAAATCAACCCTTCATCTTCTGTCAATACTCTTGGTGTTTCTTTTTCTTATGAGCTCTCTTGGAAAAAACGGCTTCCCAAATGTTAGGTGTGCCCAACTGTCTCTGTTGGTTCTTCACCCCTACAGAGCTTTTTGCTATGTACAGGGGCTTCCTGCGCCAATGTATCGAATACTGTTCGCAAGTGTGGAGAGGTTCCACCCATACCACACTTCTCAAAAGGGTAGAGTCAAAAGCATTTTGTTTCATCAACTCATTTCCTCTTATTAGTTATCAACAATCTCTCTCTACATACTGCCATGGTGTATATCTCATACTCTTCCACCGATATTACAATAATCAGCATTATCTGTCCAACTTTTTAACCCAAGAGTGAACCGTAGTACTCTAGTGGAGATCGTCTCAGCCACCCACACCGGGAGACCCGGTGAAGGTTTTTCACATGCATTGGTAGACGGTACCATTTCCTTTGAGCAAGGAAATGGGTAATGGTATCTGGTAATAAACTTTGGTTGAGCGTTATTGATTCTCGAAGCGAGGGCTAGAGAGAAATGCCGCTTAATATGTAACCTGAACATTATTATTATTTTTGTTGTATATATGTATGTATACTGTATACACAGGCACATACCCCATAGCTGGGGGTGGCCGACTCGAGACAGAGGGTTCGGAACCACTTTCGCGTTCCCTTGCCCCTATCTCTGTCTCGTTGTTCTATAACATATAATATGATAATCTTATATAAAGGCCATTGGAATTAATCGGCAGTTAATCATGAACTTAGAGTTTATTTGATAAGCCCTTCTTATCCAGGTACTTTTCTATCTATCTATTGCCTGAACGAACGAACCGCCCCCATGCACCTCTGTCCCCAGTCAGTCGACGCCCCTCCCCCCAACCAGCACCGCCTTCGTTCATGTACTTCCTCACTCCATCCTTCCACCTCTCATTCGGTCTACCTCTCCCTCTCTGTCCCTCCACCTCGCTCTCGTACACCCTCTTAGTCATTCTCTCGCTTTCCATACGTTCCATATGGCCGAACCATCTCAAGTTGTTCCTTTTCACACTTTCCAGCACATCTGCCTCCACACCACACCTCCTTCTTACTTCCTCATTAGTCTGTCCATCCCTCCATGTAACTCTGCACGCACTCCTTAAGTAATTAATTTCCACTGCTCTCACTCTTGGTCTGAGTCTCTCAACCAACGTCCATGCTTCGCTTCCGTAAGTCAGTGTCGGGATTACTACACTGTCATGCAAGGACTTCTTCACTTCCATACTGACCACCCTATTTCTTGTTACTGCTTTTAGCGTTCCTACAACCCTCTTCCCCTGTTGACCCTCTCCCGCACTTCTTCATCCATAGTCCCATCTTTACTCAACACACTGCCCAGATACTTAAAAGAGTTGACGATCTCCATAGCCTGACCGTTCAGTTTCACCTCACACTCTGTGACTTCACCCCTTTCGAAGACCATAACCTTTCTCTTCCCCTTTTTTTCCCTACATTTGCTCCATATTATAATTATTATATATTCACACACTTCTAACTGAGATCAATTCAAATAAAAGGACAGGGTTTGAATATTCTGGTCACAGTGCATACCTTTAACCTGTGTAACTATGAATTCCCATCACTATTTACCACTATGAACGTTGCTCCACATTTGATATATTTCAGCGTCAGACTTAGGATTACACAAATAACGAACTTAAGGGGAGATAGGTCGTTTTTATGAACCCCCTTCTCCCTTGTGTTTAGCCCCATTGGTTTTCCAATTTTAAGACGTTCGGCCGTTAGTTTGGTGATTTTAACACCTTTCGCCCCATTTCGTTGTCAATGTTAAGACCTTTCGTGTCATTTAGGTGTCAATTCTTTCCTGGCAAGCGATAGCGAGCCTGCATTTTAAAGAGAAACCGGCCTTTGGCCGGGCCATTTGTCTACCGAAAAATTTAAAAATTTATCTTATCTAAGGGGTGTTTTTCTAAGCTTGATGGAGGTCGAGCGAGGAAACTAAAAAAATATATGAATAAATTAATTAATAGACCAACAAAAAACAACCACTGTTCTCTTAGAATATATATTTGCGTTACGCTAACGGTTAGCATGTTAATCACTCCGTAATATATATTTCCACAATCAGTAGATTTCCTTTTACCAATATTAGTAATTCAATTTTTCTGCAATATTTGGCTTACCTATCTAACTCGTCAACATAATTAATTTAGTAACAAGTTCTATGTTTCCTGTCCTTCACACAACTGATGGGCCTTTTGGTTAAATTTCTGTGACCTCAAATTAATCTCATATATTTTTTTAATACAAGTGACTAGTCTATTAGCTAGATTTTCATGACCTCAAAAATAATATTATTTATACCATCATACAACAGGTTAAGTTCCTTTTTCTTGCCGTCTTGAGTCTAAGGGAACTACTCAACACATTTCGTTAAAGGGCATCATCCGCCCTAAATAGAGTTAATGATATTATCGGCCTCATTTGACAACATAACTTATCGCCTTCAAAACTCAACACTCAACATCTATCTGTAAGTTTGTAAAATCTTGTTGCTGAAATCCACTTAGAAATCGGTCTATTTCTATGTCTTTTCAAACTATCACAGGCCGTTTGAGCGCTCTTGCGGCAAGGGACGGGGGGGGGGGGGGAGGATCTGTATGTCTATACATTTTGTATATATCCAGTATATATACATACACTATAATATATGCAGAAAGCCTTAGCATTAAATTATGCATTGCGTTCACTACGTAATATATCTTAGAAGTCGAGTTCATCTACATGTAAACACTTCTCCAACTTTACACCCGTTTTTCTCAAAATTTAATTTAGTGAGATTTAAATGCAATATGCTCTCTAAGTTTTCGTCTTACATAAATTATATATATATCATTGGAAAGAAAGGAAAAACTCTATAAGGCTTTATTTGTGTATATTCTTCCCGTATATATATACTGTATATCATTGGAAAGAAAGGAAAAACTCTATAAGGCTTTATTTGTTTATATTCTTCCCGTATCATACACAGCATGTCGTCAAAGTCATAACAAAACTAAACAAAAATACATAATTTCCTAGTCGCCTAATTAGACCAAAATCAGAAAAAATACAATTTGACAGTTATAATGCTATCATCTCTGTATTGTTGAAGCACAATAAAACAATATACAGGCAAATTTGTAGGAATAAAAAAAAGAGTTCATGTAAAGCATATTTTTCACCCCAATTGTACACTAATTTGTTCCTAATGCAAAAACTAATTGTAATATTTTTTTTGGAAAATTGATATGTGACAACATCTTATAGTCCTCTATTTGTGTGCCAAATATAATTGAAATCAAACACAAAATATTGACACCCTCTAATTAAGGGATGGATGACCCCTATAACTCACTCAAATTTATATAAACTATCAGATACCTAGCTTCGATCTGGCTAATAGCTTATCGCTTTGCTAACAAAAAACAACTAATAGCTTAACTCAAAAGTCTTTTATTGCTTCGGTTATAGTATATTTCTTTCTTCTCTTTATGTAACAATCATCTATTTTTAGTTTGCCTGGGTCATTGTTCTTTTCTTCAAGATTTCTTTGGGCCAAGAAGTCCCATTAATAAAATGTTGGTCCAGCCTGAAAGTCTGCCACATAAGACTACATCAGTTTCTTCCTCTTATTTTCTTTAGCCGATCATGTTTGGCCACCAGTTTTTCTCAGCTCTTCCTCATCTGTCACACTTCCGGTCAACCCATGCAGCTTCTGGGATACTCGATGCAGGCGGGCGATGTGTGCACACTGCACAGGCTCCTTGGTACTGTAGGTGTATCTGGGCAAATGGTAATTCAGCTATTCTTCTCTGGGTTGACTGGTACTGCAGCTCGATATCTGCCAATGTATTCATTCTTAGGCTCCCATTTATTCTTTGAAAAGTGATGCAGCAAGGGTAGTAACTTTATATTTGCCTTTGGCTAGGCTCTGGCACGGCAACTACCGTTTGTCCATATGAGGCTCTCCTACAGGGGAATATAGTAAAGGTGAGCCAAGTAATAATTTTGATCACCCCAATGCCTCGAATACTAGAGTTGGGACAGAGGAAGTAGTAGGGGGTGAGGAAATGAATTGTAGTAGGAAATGAAGGCGTCGGGGCTTGACCCAACTTGCGTGAATTGTGGTTCTTTACGAGGAGGGAAGGACAGACAGGACGGACGAACATAGATAGACAGGGAATTTAGTAAATTGTGAGACAAGTAATCAAATTTACCCCAGGATACGACCATGCCAAAGCCGATTTTACACTCCAGGTACCCACTTTTATGTCTGGGTGGGACAAGGCTAACACGAGAGAAAGCGAGCCCAATGATTTACGAGCAATCCTGGTGGCTAACCAAGTTCTCATTCTCGTGTGTTTGATTGGATGCAGGAAGCCACCAATCAGGTCCCTGGATTTATTTGAGCCACAACGACTCCAGGTACTCATTTTCGTCTAAGTGAGATGGAACTAAACAGGGATTGGAGTTTGTTCAACACTCCTGGGCTACTTGGACCCAGGTGGCAAGCAAAGGAGATTTCACCCACCCCATGTATGTGTGGCAACATCTGATCTGTGCTGGTACCAGGCATTCACCCATCCAGCTACTGCTGTGCTGGTACCGGGTCCCACAACCCATCCAGCAACTGCTGTGGTGGTACCAGGCGGTCACCAATCCAGCTACTGACCAGACCCTACGCAGCTTAACCCTGATGATCGAAATCAGCGTTGCCAACCACATAGGCCGGGGTTGCCACAAGGCTCTCCAGACCAGACCAGATGGCTGGAGTTAAATAGGAAAGAAAAGTAATTGGACAGAGGAAGAACAAGCTGAGAATTGGGAAGTACAGTAGGAGACTGAAAGTTCTCGGGTTCAACCAAGTTGCTTCATTGCAAGGCTTTGATGATGATGATGGCTATAGGAAATCAGATCAGAGAGTTTTGGATAGAGGAAGAATAAGTTGAGAAATAGGAAGTACACTAGAAGATAAAAGTACTTGGGCTCAACCAAGTTGCTCCATTGTTTATTTGTTATTGTGGAGACTCATGTGGTGCAAGCACTTTATCAGCTTCTTCTGTATGGCTGGTGGAGGAGTTCTTCCTGCTGCTATTATATTCTTGTATTACACTGTCAGCTCACAGTAGGTCTTCACCAGCTTAGGTCGATGTCCTCGTCTCCTTCCTCCACATCGACTTCTTCTCCCGTGGTGGAGTTGGAGTACTCAGACGATGTAGAGGAGTTGGTCGCCACCGGATTTTCAAGTGCGGCAGGTGTTGGAGTCGAGGCTGCTGCTGGTCCTGCGATGCTGAACGGTGATGGAGGTGGTGATGCAGAGACTGTTGTTTGTGGTGGTGGTGGAGGTCTTGAGAGAGGCTTCTGGATGTTCATTTGCCTTCTCGGGTGGCTTCTTGGCCTCATAGCCTGAGTGGGAATGAAGCTGGGTGGTCTGGAGGAGGAACGGAGGAATATAGAAATGATGAGACAAGTAATCAAATTTACCCCAGGATACGACCTTGCCAATGCCGTTTTTACACTCCAGGTACACATTTTTTTTTATGTTTGGATGGGAGAAGGCTAACACGAGAGCAAGTCAGCCCAATGACTTATGAGCAATCCTGGTGGCTAGCCAAGTTCTCATTCTCGTGTGTTTTGATTGGTTGCAGGAAGCCACCAATCAGGTCCCTGGATTCATTTGAGCCACACGATTCCAGGTACTCATTTTCGTCTGAGTGAGACGGAACTACACAGGAATTGGAGTTTGTTCAACACTCCTGGGCTACTTGGACCCTGGTGGCAAGCCAGGGAAATTTCACCCATCCCATGTATGTGTGGCAACCATCTGATCAATGTTGGTCCCGGGTGCAATCACCCATCCAGCTACTGCTGTGCTGGTGTACGGCCACCAAACCTTCCCAACAACTGCTGTGCTGGTTCCAGGTGGGCACCCATCCAACTACTAACCAGACCCCACATTGCTTAACCTCGCTGATTTAAACCAGCGTTGACAACCCCATAGGCCATGGTTGCCACGGGTGGTCTTCCCCTCCCGCTCATTATATACCCGGGTGTCATGTCAGGGACAGCCCTGATTTGTTGAAATGGGCGGTAGGTACTTACTGCTCCCACACAGCTTCTTTGATCTTTCTCTCTATTTATATTGGCTCTCCCCTCATCAAAATATTACCCCGGCAGTAGTATATTGTTATTTTCTTGATGATTTTGGTGACAAGGATCTTGTGGGTAGACAGTACAACCATGGAGTTCTACAAATATGGAGTTCGGAGTTGTGTAGGATAAAGGATTCACGACCGACCAACCAGTGTGCTCATATGTGGTGTAGATCAGCTTGAGTCGGCTTATCTCTCTTGGTTCCCCTAATGGCAATTGGAGCATGCTGATTGGCTGGTGGGTTCATATCCCCTCACGTTGCAACATCGCCTCTGACTCCAGCAAAATTTGTCTCTTTGTTTTCCTGAAATCTTCGCGCTGATTGATGCATTCGTTTGTTACTACAATTATTATTATTACATCCACAAACATATATATTCAATATTCAGCATTTGCATTTGCAAATGAACGAATGCCAATGTTTTCAATAATTATATTCGACAATACAATAATGGGAGAGTATGCGGTAATCTGTATACATTACTATGTATGTATGAATGTGACCAATCAGATTAAAACACATAAGAACAGATATTAAGGGGAAATTGTAATTTTCTAATTGTTTTTATTTGTTCTATCCCTTTTACTTCTCTGCCCAAATTTTACTTACTAAGTTTGTGTTCGCTGTTAACTAAATCAAATGTTTTCGTTTATGTGGATTGCCTATATAAATGCATATACTAAGTAAAAGATACTACATCTACTAATAAATCTCGCCTGGAGGAAGATATATTTTCTCTACAGAACATTCATTATTAAGGTTCTGCCCCCCACCTCCTCGAGCCCCCTAGCCGCTACCCTCTAAGTTCCATCATGACTGAATAATATTCATTTTTCAATCCACCTCACATTACCCTGACCCTTGCAATTCCCACTAGGAGCTCTAATTATAATTCACATGGCTCAAGTACTTAGTAATCTGCGACATTGAAACTTTGATTGAAACATGTTACTGGAGACATTTTTAATTAGGCTAGTCATATGTTCATTTTTGTTTTAATTACTGTGTAGCCACTTTGCATTAATAATATTAAAGTATATGAACAAAATATTTGTTCTCTTAACCCGAGAGCGGCACGCTATTGATAATTCCAACCCTCCCGCCAAGCGAGGATATTTTGGTTCATTCCCGCCTAAATTCGTAATTTTACCATAAATATTATTATTACTTGTTCATATGATCCTATTTTACGTTTAATATGAAGATATTAACATGTAACAGCAATAAAGCAAGTGGGCATAGTATTCAGGTGATGAAAAAGATGAATTATTGCCGACCCTCCAGTCATGAGGTGAGAGACAAACGAGACGTACATCCTCTCTCTGAAGGCAGACTGAAGTCTCTCTCTCACTCTCTTTCTTTCTTTCTCTTCCCACGCTCTCTAGATGTGCAGTAGATGACCTTGGAACCAGGTTGGAGATATTAACACGATAAATAAACCGATAAACAAGGGAATAAGAGGATAAATAGGTGATAGTTGAAGGGGGGGGGAAAGGGTGGAAGGAGGGGGTTTTGACACATGTGGAGGGGTGATAAAAGGTATGGAGGGGAATTATCCTACTTAATCACATATTTCTTTGTTTTGTGTGCTACTGGGGTCTTTTATATGTTTTCTTTTTAGGCCTTGGATCGTAAGAGTCCCGTCGCCTTTCACCACCAAAACCTCTTAACTCTTTGAGACTCATATGACGCGATATCGTCATATGGAATTTATGACCAAAAACTCATATGACGCGATCGCGTCATATGGACTTATCTACATGCCTCTCCAATAAGTTATATGACGCCCTAGCGTCATATGGAGCTCAGTAAATCCGGTAAGTTAGATGAAGATCTGTCGGTTGGTGACAACCCCAGGTTTCTCCGACAATTCTAACGGCCAGCTGTGTGGTTTTGACAGTTGTGTGGTGCAGTGGCAATGATACTGGGCGCCCGCCTCCGTGGACTTACTGGAACATAATATGTCGCAAGGAGTTAAGAGTCTCGGCACCTTTCCCGAGTTAAATTATCCTAATAATCTTGATATTATTCTCCCTAAGAGCGGGGGGGAGGGGGTGTATCATGGTAGCGCCTGGTGGGTCTATTTACCGAAAATGAGCTTCATTCCATGCTCTTTTTCATCCATAAGCAAAAGCTAGAGCATAATTATACTGTATATCTGTGAAAGGGCGATAATAGAGCTTTCCAATGACACCTGAATCATCCTCGTACGATCACGGGTTCTCTTGCAATGATCGTGCTACCGAAGGCAAAAATATCCTAAAATGAGGTATTTTTGTCGATTTTATCCTTGTTGAGAGCTGTAGGGAGGCGGGGATGAGATACATTAGTCTCCAGTGCCGACCACGGAGCAATGGCAAGTGGTCTGAGGCCACCTATTGACCCTCAACACTCGGTTTCTCTCTCATAGCTCGTAATGGCCTCAAAATGGCACCCGTCATATGACGGGCGCCGCAGGGGTGGCCCACATTCTTTGTCCCGTCATATGACGGTCATCGCGAGTTGAGTCTTAATCCACACAGAACGCCATGATCATCAGTACTGCCACGGAAAGACAGACACTGTGATCACAATAGTACGCTACCCTGGCAGAGAGGGGGGGGGGGGGGGGAATTCATTCCAGGTGGGAGGGTTGGATCACGTTTTTGACCTAGGACCTAGGGTATTGAGCAAATTCAAAATATCTGTTTTGACTGGCCGTCACATTGACCCATCGAATGTACGTGTAAAGTTTGGTTAAAATCAATCAATCGGTCTAGGAGGAGTTTCCGAACAGACTGACAGACAGACCACTACCACCTTATGAGAGAGCAATACCACTCTGCCTACAGAGTTAATGAATAAATAAACAACAACAAAATAAACCCTTCCCTCCTAAATAGTTTAGCTACAGTAGACTACCTCTCACAATAAGCTACAGCTCACACACATCTATTTTTCTCATAATTATCTTAGATTATCTCCCAACATAAAGCTATCCCTCTTTTTATATATATATATATACTGTATACAGTATATGTCACAACCTCGGGACTGTAGGCTGCTCAGTAGCCTGTAACTCTTGCAAGGCCCCGAGATTATCGGTTGAAGGTTTGAGATGTTAGGTGCTTCAGATGTGTCGCACTAGGTGGTCACAGTGGAGCTGCAAGGCGTTTGTTGCTTCCTTTCTGCCACATTAGATGATGGCACAACATTTATACACGTTAGTTGATTTGGAGAGAGCAGCTATACGGTCGTATAATTATAGTCAGGCATCTTTTATGCTAGGAATTGGTGACGATATAGGTGGTATTTTCTTGACGTGTCGGTGTAGCCAGGATATGTATAGAACAGTAAGAACGATCAGATCACCAAAACAAGAAAAAGAAAAAACATTTGGCGTGGACTCGATCGGAGCTCAATTTGGTCTACAGCCCACCACGCTATTTACTGTGCTATAGCCTCCCCCAAACATTTGAATGAAGGTTTTGGTGAGGGAAGTGAAAGGGGGGGGGGGGGGGAGAGAAGTTTGTGATGAGGAAAGGGGAAAGGGGGGGGAGGGAAGCTTGCGGTTAGGGAAGGTTGTGGTGAGGGATGGGGGGTGGGAAGGTTGTGGTGGGTGAGGGATGGGGGGTGGGAAGGTTGTGGTGAGGGATGGGGGGTGGGAAGGTTGTGGTGGGTGAGGGATGGGGGGTGGGAAGGTTGTGGTGAGGGGGGTGATAGAACGTGATGGTGAGGGAAGTGGAGGGGGTGTGAAGGAAGGTTGTGGTGAGGGAAGAGGGGAGGAAGTGAAGGAAGGTTGTGATGAGGGAAGGTGGGGGTAAGGGAAGGTGGTGGTGAGGGAAGGTGGGGGTAAGGGAAGGTTGTGGTGAGGGAAGGTGGGTGTAAGGGAAGGTGGTGGTGAGGGAAGGTGGGGGTTATGGAAGGTGGGGGTGAGGGAAGGTAGGGGTGAGGGGAGGTAGGGGTGAGGGGAGGTAGGGGTGAGGGAAGGTAGGGGTGAGGGGAGGTAGGGGTGAGGGAAGGTGGTGGTGAGGGAAGGTGGTGGTGAGGGAAGGTTGTGGTGGGTGAGGGATGGGGGGTGGGAAGGTTGTGGTGAGGGGGGTGATAGAACGTGATGGTGAGGGAAGTGGAGGGGGTGTGAAGGAAGGTTGTGGTGAGGGAAGAGGGGAGGAAGTGAAGGAAGGTTGTGATGAGGGAAGGTGGGGGTAAGGGAAGGTGGTGGTGAGGGAAGGTGGGGGTTATGGAAGGTGGGGGTGAGGGAAGGTGGTGGTGAGGGAAGGTTGTGGTGAGGGAAGGTGGGGGTAAGGGAAGGTTGTGGTGAGGGAAGGTGGTGGTGAGGGAAGGTGGTGGTGAGGGATTTTGGGGGTGAAGGAAGGTGGTGGTGAAGGATTTTTGGGGTAAGGGAAGGTTGTGGTGAGGGATTTTGGGGGTGAAGGAAGGTGGTGGTGAGGGATTTTGGGGGTGAGGGAAGGTGGGGGTAGTGGAAAGTTTTGGTGAGGGAAGGTGGTGGTGGTGAGGGAAGTGGGGTGAAGGAAGGTTGGGTGAAGGATGGTGAAGAAAGGTCGGAGTGAGGGAAGGTTTGGTGGGGGTGAGGGAAACGCTTTACTTTGAAAGCAGCTTAACAGAAAAGGTATTTTCTAGGAAAGGTGTATGCGTAAGCTGTTCACTAGGAAACACCTCATTTGATTTGATTGTTACAATAACGTCTCTCATAAAATAAACAATAGTACCACACCTCACTGTCTTGGTCTTATAGCCATCTTATGGTACTTATGACCATGTACTATAGTCCCTACAATTCTCTTGATATAACTGTCGTAGAATCCCTCCCGCCATTAGCTATAGCTCCCCATCTTACCTAGGAAATCCTTTACCTTTAAGAACGATTAGTTTAATAACTCATCCTGCAGGCCACATTAGTGAACGTGGGAACCGGACCGCTGGTGTTGACAGTCCTGGGCCAGAACAATGACAGTCATTATACCCATCCGTTTGGTCACATGTACAGGTTGGTGGTGGTGGGGGGGGGGGGGGGGGGGATGTGCACTACGGTTGGGGTTGGGGAAGGGGAGCTACTTACTAGGAAATGTGCTGGGGTAGGGAAGGTACTTACTAGGGAAGATAGTGGGGAGGGAAGGTGGTGATGAAGGATGGTGCTTACTACGGGAAGTGGTGGGGAGGGAAGGTAGTGATGAGGGAAAATGGTGCTTCCTAGGAAAGGTAGGGATTAGGGAAGGTACATACTACGGAAGGTGGTGGGGAGGGCAGAAGGTGATGAGGAAGGGTACGTACTAGAGAAGGTACCTATTAGAAAAAGTGGTGAGGAGGGAAGGTAGAGATGAGGGAAGGTGCTTACTGGGGAATAATAAGAATAACAATAACCATTTAGCTCAGACTGTATATACAGCATGGATCACATAGGACAGTTTAAAACAATCACTGATTTTTTTTTTTTAAAGTACATTATCGACAGAGTAATGACATAATTATATCATACACATAAATAATTGCATACATTGCATACACGCAATTGTTAAACACTGATTATACATATTTAAAGTACATACTTATATACAAAATCGTAGTAATATCATATAATGTGAAACAATTGGTATTGCTCCCTCAATAAACGATTATACAAATATGCAGTATTTTCCTTTCGTATATATTTAGCTCAGTGGGCTTTTCTCTTTAAACCATAAACAACATACTGTACCTATGCAGTATATTCATATATATATTGAATATTTACCCTACTATAGATATACAAGGGACAGGTGTTCTCGAAAAGGGGTTCCAGTCCTAACGCCTATGGTTTAACTTATAGTGTGGTGGCTTAATAAGCCTCTGTAGTCCTATTTTAACTGAATGTTCAACTCTCTGGCTAAAACTTTCTTGTCACTCTATCTATCTATCTATTGCCTGACGCCGTGATCCCCGAAGGTGTGGCCACGAACGAACCGCCCCATGCACCTCTGTCCCCAGTCAGTCGACGCCCCTCCCCCCAACCAGCACCGCCCTCGTTCATGTACTTCCTCACTCCATCCTTCCACCTCATATTCGGTCTACCTCTCCCTCTCTGTCCCTCCACCTCGCTCTCGTACACCCTCTTAGTCATTCTCTCGCTTTCCATACGTTCCATATGGCCGAACCATCTCAAGTTGTTCCTTTTCACACTTTCCAGCACATCTACCTCCACACCACACCTCCTTCTTACTTCCTCATTAGTCTGTCTATCCCTCCATGTAACTCCGCACCCACTCCTTAAGTAATTTATTTCCCTTGTCACACTCAAACTAAATATTTCTGCGATGTTTATATCTTCCCTAATTCTACTGACTATTCAAAATGCTTTGACTATCTAACTTCAAAAGTGGAACACATTCTATTTTTTTTTCTAAGTGCGTGAGGGAGACAAAAGGCAGAACTATCCATGGCACGTGCCTCCCCCAGAGTTGAAAGAGTGACAGGGCCAAAATCAAGGGACTTTCGAGCCAAAATGCCTGGACACACGGAATTTGAAGCAATTTAAGTCATGAGAAGAGGGAAAGACTGATTCTGTGAGAGTGACAGAGCTTAGATGTTGAATAGAAGAAAGATTGAGAGAAACATTTCACTCTTGTTTTGCAGAGTTGAAAAGAGTACGGGTGGGATTGTGTTGCGAGACGGGTGCTACGTGCTCTACGAAGAGGGGGTGGTATACACTGAGAGAGCTCTGAGCAACACTGATTATTGTAATAGCGGTAGAATAGCGAGAGAGATGCAACATTGCGGTGAAAAGAGAGAGACTGCAGACAATTGGTGAGTGGACATGAGTTCATGAGACGGAAAGCTTTCTTGTCTACTTTGTCCTTTATCTAGAAGTGCTGTGTGAGAGGATCCTCCCCACATGTGTGAACACTATTCAATAGCCTACATGGATGCACTGTGCCCCTGTACAGGGCAAGAAACTGCGCAGTGGTAAAGAAACCCCGGAGGCGGCTGAGCATATCCAGCTTCTGGGAATCTGTTTTAGCAAGAGTGGTAGCTTGATCTTTCCAATAAAGATCAGAAGAAAAAGAGACACCGAGAATATTAAGAGAAGATGAAGGTTAATTTGTATGTTGTTGATGAGTAGGTCATAGTTTTCTGTTAGGGGGCAAAGAGTAGACAAATGGAGAAATTGAGTTTTGGAAGCATTAAAAGTAACAAGGTTTTCTCTGCCTCAATTAGAGATAGTAGAGAGATCAGATTATAGGTGCTTTATGGCCTGCTTATGTGAGTTTTGGAGTTCCTGCTGTGAGTGTTGTTGCGGAAAGTTGGTTGAATAGCGTAATGTAGAGTCGTCAGCATATGAGTGGATAGGGTTGGAGGAGCAGTTGAGAAGATTGTTACTGAATAAATGGAAGAGAATTGGAGATAGGACAGAATCCAGAGGAACACCGGAGTTGATATGTTAAGGAAGTAATCGGTGGCCGTCCACAACCGCAGCTATGGAACGGCCGGAAAGGAAATTAGAGACAAAGGCACAGATGGAAGGATAGAAACCGATGGAGCGTAGTTTGGAAATAAACTATTTGTGCCAGACTCTATCGAAGACCTACGATATGTCTAGCGCAACAGAAAAAGTTTCGCCGAAGTCTCGAATGGAGGATGATCGAGAGTTAGTAAGATAAGAGAGAATATCACCAGTAGAGCGGCCTTTAAGGAAGCCATACTGGCAATTTGAGAGTAGTTTATAAGAAGACAAATGCTGAAGAAATTTCGAGGCAAGAATTGTTTCAAAAACTTTAGAGATGCAAGAAATGAGAACAATTGGACGATAGTTGGAGGGTTGAGAGCGGTCACCCTTCTTTGGGAGAGGTTGATTGAGACCGAACTTCCAGCAAGAAGGGAAGACGTTAGAGGAGAGACAGAGACGGAAGAGTTTGCCTAGGGAGGGAGTCAGCACGGAAGCACAGTTTTTTAGTACAACAGGAGGAACACCATCATGCCTTCTTAGTATGAAGCCCAGCGAGGGTAGAGAGTACATATATAAAAGAGATTAGGATATTAGGTATAAGTAGGAGAGACGGGCTTGGAGAGGGAGGAATAGCACCGGAATCATCCAAGGTGGAGTTTTTAGCGAAATTTTGGGTGAAGAGTTTAACTTTGTCCGAGGAAGAAGTGACGGTAGTGCTGTCAGAGTGGAAAAGGGGAGGGAAAGACAAAGAAGAACAATTGGTGGAAAAGTTTTTGGCTAGATACCAGAAAACTTTGGAAGAGCTTAGAGTTGGCTAGTTCAGAGAGAGGTAACCTGACCAAGATTCGAACCCACTCACTCCAGGTATATTTGGAAGAGCTGGGCACCATAACTACTCTGCCATGAGCGTATGGCCGAGTGGTTATGGTGTTCAGCTCTTCCAAATATACCTGGAGTGAGTGGGTTCGAATCCTGGTCAAGATGCCTCTCTCCCAACCTGTGCGACATTATCATTAGATATTGAATAGTTCAGTACATTTAATATAGAATCGACGAAAGAGTGTTTAGTGAGCCGAAGAACAGATTTGGCTTGAATCTGGGCAGAAACATAGGAAAAATACCACCTCCTCTACGTAGACTACTTAATATCCGTCTTGCAACACAATCCCACCCTTACTCTGTACAACTCTTCTACCCAAGAGTGAGACAATATTCCCCATCTTTCCTCTATTCAACAACTAAGCTCTGGAACTCTCTCCCTGAATCCATCTTTCCCTCATCCTATGACTTACATTGCTTCAAACTCCGTGTGTCCAGGCATTTAGGCTCGAACGGTGCTTGATTCTGGCCCTGTCACTCTTTTAACTCTGGGGAAGGCACTTGTCATAGGCAGTTCTACCTATTGTCTCCCTCAAGCGGCTCGCTTGGTGTAGTGACTAGCGTCTCGGACTTCCACCCAGAAGGCCCGGGTTCGCGCCCACGCTTGGCGCATTAAAGATTTTTCACAAGCACTGAGTCATTACCATCCCTCATGAGCAAAGGGATGGGGTAGTAGTACAGGACCCCAATGGAAATACGCCTAATCGGCCTTATTGAGCTATCCTTAGCTAGCTTAGCATGCGCTAGCTTTAAGAACTATTATTATTATTATCTACATACAGTAGGAGGGCGGGTGCCCAACCCCGAAAGGGGTTGAAATAGGGGAGCTATCCCCCCGCCAAAGGTGGCTTTCTAGGGCCTTTCCTAGCTGATGCTAAGAGGATTGGGTTCTAGTCATGTGGTGATGGGCTGGTCTATCAGAGTGAGAACTGAGCGATCTCTGACATACCCATAGCTTACTCTGACTGTTCCTTTTACTTATATATTTTCTAGATCTCGAGTGACGGCGTCTCTTCCGTGGATTGACCTCCTAATCTACCAAGATTGGAAGCCAAAGCGTCACATTTTTCCTTTGCCCCTCAACTTTCTCTTCATAATTGCTGAGGGGCATAGGGCCCTGGGTTGGGCTTTGGTTTCCCGGGCGTTTCTGCACCCTCCTCAGCTCCCCGCCATGGAGTGGCTTCGGTCACCCAGGCTTTATTGTGGTCGGCAGGGAGGGTTCTGTGGAGGCGCTCGGTTATGGCCTTGGCCTTGCTCGGGGCCTTGGGGCTGTTCGGCTAGGCAGCTTGGGGAACAGCAACAACAACAACAACATACAGTAGGAGAAAAATAAATGAAAATTATATATACCGGTATATATATATATATATATATTTTATATATATATATATATATTTGGATAACTAGATAGATAGACAAAGATGTATAGATAGATAGATAGATACATAAATACAGGTACATACATATAGATATATTTATATATTTATTTATTTATTTCTATATTCATGTATACATTGCATTCATTCCGCTGTTCATGATTCCTGCTATTGAAGTTGTTAGCTCCGTGTGAAGCTCTGCTCATTTCCCTGGTGGTCTTTGTCTCGGCGGTGAACAATGTGAGGGCTGGGGGAGGCGAGGTCACCCACAATATTACCCAACTTTTGTACTTGAGAGGAGTCAAAGATCATTATAGAACAGAGAAGGGAAGAGGAAGGAGATAATTAGTACATGGATGTCTGATAATGAGAACCATACATAGAGTTATATAGATACAAAGACTACACAGACTTTGCAGTCACTACTAGGCAGTCCGACCTTAAATCTAAACAAAATCATGCTATGGTTTAAGACTTTTGGTTTGGCAAAGCAACATAGTTAGAACAAGGATCCCACCAGAGTCGAGAAAACGTTTACTGGGAAGCTTATAGTAAAGAAAGAAATAGGATATATATTAATATATACAGTATACATATACCTGTACATGTATATACTGTATACATATATATACCCGGTATATACTGTATAATCATACTATATATAATCATACCATGTTTGGAACTTGAACACAAAGTCAAATTATATAAATATTGTTTAAATGGTAATTCGTATTACCAACATGTATTACCAATCGTATCAGCTTAACTATACTAGCATGCTCAAAGGCAACTATAAGATGTGGGTTAAAAAAGCTACATAACGTTATAGTGAATAACGAATATCTTGTCGTTAGTATTCACTAATACATTTTCTAATTGAATACATTACCATGCACAAAATTCAATATATCAATGTATTGATTTTAATCAGATGAGAAAATAATGTAATTCTCCATTAGCTGATTTTCGGTTTAATTGCCAAAGAAGAAACTACTGTACAGTACTACGTATCTGTTTAACATAAATAGTTGTTATCACAATTAACGAAAAATTACATTATGTAAAGTGAATCACATCTAGGAAGTTGAAATAGGGATATGCAAACTTTTTGGCCGATTTAAACTAACAGCCTGACTCATTATATAAGTAGAATCTACTGTCAATGATATATAACTATGTCATTATATACGTAGAATCTACTGTCAATGATATATAACTATGTCATTATATACGTAGAATCTACTGTCAATGATATATAACTGTCATTATATACGTAGAATCTACTGTCAATGATATATAACTATGTCATTATATACGTAGAATCTACTGTCAATGATATATAACTGTCATTATATACGTAGAATCTACTGTCAATGATATATAACTGTCATTATATACGTAGAATCTACTGTCAATGATATATAACTATGTCATTATATACGTAGAATCTACTGTCAATGATATATAACTGTCATTATATACGTAGAATCTACTGTCAATGATATATAACTATGTCATTATATACGTAGAATCTACTGTCAATGATATATAACTATGTCATTATATACGTAGAATCTACTGTCAATGATATATAACTATGTCATTATATACGTAGAATCTACTGTCAATGATATATAACTATGTCATTATATACGTAGAATCTACTGTCAATGATATATAACTATGTCATTATATACGTAGAATCTACTGTCAATGATATATAACTATGTCATTTGAAGATGAATAACTTTATATTAACAGTCCTTAGATGTTTCCAATCACCCTATAACTTACTGTGTGTTGTTGTTAGTAATATCGTTAGATTATCGAGTTTACCTCTGGTATTTACAGCATTATCAATAATGTTATACTAATTAATTTGATTAGAGATATACAATATGCCATGAGTTGTCTTACGACTGGTTACTAAAGGGCCTCCTGTCACACCCTACCGCCGGCGACTATATTTTATACACCTTGCATTTGACCAGTCGCAAATATACCCTATATTAGTCAATCAAGCGTAGTCTATTATATTTTAACCGTTTCCATGTCAATGTATAATTATAATATTCTATAAACAAACATATATAATATATATATATATATATATATATATATATATATATATATATATATATATATATATATATATATATAGTATATATATAGATATATAGTATATATATATATATATATATATATATATATATATATATATATACGTGTTGTGTGCATGTAGCGACATATGGTTATGCTATATGTAGGCTACAGTTGGGTTAAGTTCCAAGCACGACACTACCATCGTAAACAAATAATAATAATAATAATGCATATAATAAAACAGTACGCCTTCAATCTTTATGGCTCAGTATTTATCGCGTTCTTTTGTTCCATTGAGCCAAACATATTAAAATAGCATGTGTATTATCTTATCCTTATAGTTAGTAGAGTCCTGCATGAAACTGACCCAACTGTACAAGGGGTTGAACTGGGTTGCCATAAATGAAGGTTGGTCCGGAACACAACACAGCGGACGCAACGACTCTGTTTACACTCAGGGCCGCACCAAGAGGACAATTTGTAAGCGGCCAAGAACAAACACAACTTCTATTTATTTTTCAAGAGAGAAGTTGAGGGAGGCCTTAAGGGAGGATGGGCGTATTTATTTGCTGATTCACATATCTTTTAAATATTTTGTTAGTTTCCTCCCTAGACCTCAACCAAACTTTAAAAAAACACCCTTCTTTAAGATACATTTGTACATTTTTCGATGTCGCGGCCTAAGGCCGATTCTTTATAAAATACAGGCTCGCTATCGCTCGCCAGGAAAAATCGACATCTAAATGACACAATTTGTTTTAATATTGACAAATAAATGGGGCGAAAGGTTTTGAAATCGCCAAACTAAATGGCCGAACGTCTACAAATCTGATAACTAATATGGGACTAAACATGAAGAAGAAGGGGGACCAGAAAAACGACCCATCTCCCCTTAATATTGTGGATGCTTACGTACAATTATCTGCTGTGTCCCCTGGATGATTGCTTCAACTTTAACTAAATACTGTATATCGATGTTCTTCACAAGTATCAGCATATTATCATCGTTCCAGACCAATACCAGAAACACGTTAAAGAAAGGGGTGGTGGTGAATATGTCATCCCTTAACCCTTACATTACCAGCGACATGCTTTTCATTATGCTCTGGCAACTATTAGACGATTTTATTCAGCTTAGGAAGGACCTCTAGCAACAATAAGGCTTCAGACTATCTCAACCAACCCTTTCAACTACCACAGATCCCTTCCTAAGCTGCATAATATCGTCTACATATAGCTAGAATAGAATATAACACACGTCGCTGGTACTCAAAGGGTTAAAATACAAGTGCGTATTTACTTAATCTGTATACCTCTATCAAACCTTTCTATTCATATGAGTTCCAAAGGGATTTAATCTATCTAATAGTATACACAATATGATCGAGATGAAAACTACTGCCATGGTGCGAAGTTTATAGAGTTTGTAGCCAGGTCAATTAAATCAAGATACTATACTGTATGCTTTTATTCACATTATTTACATCCTTGTGGTGTCAGAGATCCTTGCCTGCATGTTCTTCATTCTTTACTCGGTTCTACATTAACCTCATATGTTGTTAGTAATCACTCAGTTTTAACCATAACCAAATTCAAATAATGCAGCTAGATTATCCTATTTTTATTCTATTTAAGCTAAACATAGTATTCCTTTTTTTCTTGTGTATGCAGGATACAAAAGGCAGGCTGTCTGTACCAAGTGTCTCCCCCAAAGCCAAAAGAGTGACAGAGAGCCAAATTCAAGGGAGGTTGGAGTCAAAATACCTGGACACACAAATTTTAGAGCAGGGTTGCAGCAGCAACCCTTGCTGCTGCACAAGGGTTGCTGAACGCAGTAGCTGGAAAGCAAGTGTTTTGCTGAACTTTCCGTGTGCTTCACAGGGGTTTCCAAATGAGGACTTTCTTGAGCAAAGGATATGAAGTAAGGGAGGCAAGGGCAGGTGAGACCGAGCCCAGTGACCTGCTAAACAGCTGCTGCTCTTGGCCCGTGTTACTATTCTTGCTTTTCCTGGTCCAGGAGTCCTTGGGTGTAGACGGGTCCTTTGAGGTTGTGTTAGGGCAGCTCATGTGCCCTTTATCCTCTGAGCCGGCATTCTCAGGTAATTTACCTTCCCAGGTAGCAGTTGTAAATGTAGATAGGTTGCCAGCTGCACAGCATGCGCTTGGGTTAGATGGAACTCTAACGTCATCATCTCCATGATGGACTGTACCTGTTTTGGGAAAGAGTATGGGGTAGCAGGGAAAAAAGAAAACTGGGCTGGCGGGGGCACTGCATTGATATTCTGGATTACATTTACACGTTTTGTGGAGGTTGGTGTTGTTCCTGGTTTTGGGGCTGGTGTAGTGCTGGTGGGGACTTCTTGGTTGTCTTCATTTTGGAGTCTCTGCATAACATTTAAAATTTCAAAAAGTTATGAATTATAAATCCACATAATATATATATAATTATCTAATAACGGGTGAATCGAAGGATAAAAGCTGCTGGCCATCACAGTGTAAGCCTCAATTGGTATACAGTATGTTTAGTTATTAGAAAGAACAAATACACGTAATGCTTCATTGCAAGAAAATATTAAAATTGTAGAATATAAGATATTAACAGAAAATAACATGTAATGGAAAAGAGTAGAAGAGAGAGAAAAGCGATAAATGAAACCCAGTGTTGAAGTAAGAAGATGTTGGGTATGCGAGTAGAGGTGATGGTGGTGAGTGTGGGAGTAGAGGTGATGGTGGTGGTGGGTGTGAGAGTAGAGATGGTGGTGGTGAGTGCAAAGGAGTACAAAGGAGTACAAAGGAAATCAAGAAACAACATATCTAGTGACCCTTCTAGGTTGCTTGTCCTCCAAAACACTGAGGATCAAGTGTCCAAACAGTGGTTTAGAGTGGGTAAGGGAACATTGGAAAGGGAATTACTGCCCTGGAATTAATGTCCGTGGCAGGATTACGAAGTTAGTAGGGGACATATGGGTTAGTAACTGAGGGGGGGGATAAGATAAAGTTATTCATTTACAAACGCAGTCAGTCGCGGGTTGGGTGCGAGATATTTGTCTAGGCGGAGTTTAAATGAATCAACGGTGATTCAGTCTATAACGATTCGGGGAAGCCCATTCCACAAGTTGACAACTGGATTGAAGAAGAAATTCTTAGATTCGTGTGAGTTAAAAGATTTACCAATAATTTTGCAACCGTTTCCCTGCGTGTAATTAGATTGGTCGATAGTGAAGTACTTACTACAGTCCATATTGTCCATGCCTTTGATGATTTTGAACACTTGAATTAAGTCACCTCTTAATCTGCGCTGGGTTAAAGGAAATAGATTTAATTCTCTAAGACGCTCTTCGTATGGTTTGTTCTTTAGGCTCGGTATCATTTTGGTAACTCTACGTTGAACTCGTTCTAGCTTGTTTATATCTTTTTGGTAATAAGGGCACCAGGATTGAACGCAGTATTCCAGAAGAGGGCGGACTAAGGAATTGTAAAGGGTTAGGATAACTTCTTTGGATTTATGCTCAAATGACCTGCCTATAAAGCCAATTATTGTGTTTGCCTTCTCAACAACTTCTGAACATTGTTGACTCGGTTTTAGGTTACTCGATATTGTTACTCCCAGATCGGTTTCTCTGTTTAGATTCTTAAGCTGAGAGCCATTCATCGAATAGTTTGCTTTCTCATTTAGGTATCCGATATGTAGTACTTTACATTTATCCGCATTGAAACTCATTTGCCAAATTTGGGCCCAACATGACAATTTATCTAGATTGTGTTGCATATCGTCAGCTTGTTCTTTTGAGAGTACGCTATTTGCAATTTTTGTATCGTCAGCAAATTTTGAGATTGTACAGGTGAGACCCTCATCTATGTCGTTGATGTAAATTAGAAAGAGAATTGGACCTAGTACCGATCCCTGGGGTACCCCGCTACTTACATTGGTCCATTTAGATGCCTTACCGTTTATGACTACTCTTTGCTTTCTGTCGCTGAGCCAATTTTCTATCCATTTCAACATACCGTCTTGTATTCCATGCGCTTTTAGTTTTAGCAGTAAACGTTTGTGGGGAACTTTGTCAAAGGCCTTTTGAAAATCAAGGTATATAATATCTACAGCTTTACTCTCATCGTAGAGGTTGAGGATATCGTGGAAGAAGTCTAAGAGGTTTGTTAAACAGGAACGTTTTTTACGAAAGCCGTGTTGAGTACCTTTAAGTATGTTATTTTCCTCTAAGTGATTTACGAGTCTGTCTCGTATGACCGTTTCTAGCATTTTACATACAACTGAGGTTAAGCTAATTGGACGATAATTACTGGGTAGGGATTTGCTGCCTTTTTTTAATATCGGTGTTACGTTGGCTAGCTTCCACTGATCAGGCATAGTTCCAGACTGCAAGGATTTATTGAATAGTAATGTCAGTGGTTTGGAGAGCTCATCCTTAGCTTCCTTTAGAACTCTAGGCGAGATTGTATCAGGTCCAGGTGTTTTATTTACCTTGAGTTTATCTAAACAATTCAATACTTCTCTCTCTGTAACGGTGATATTGCTTAGAACATCTGAATTATCAATCTGAATCGGCGATGGTGTAGGGATATCACTGAGGTCTTCTGTTGTAAAAACTGATGCAAAGAAGGTATTAAGGGCATTACTCATTTGTACTTCGTCTTTGGTGTATTCCCCATTTACATCGACTAACGGTCCAACAGTTGAAGTAACTACTTTTTTTTCTTCTGATATAACTATAGAATTCTTTCGGGTTTGTTTTACTTTGATTCGCAATATGTAACTCTAAGGTCTTTTTACTTTGCTTAATTAACTTTTTGGCTTTGCGTCGTAGCTCTACAAATTTCACCCGTTCTTCGTCATTTTGTGAGGATTTTAATCTATCATTAGCACATTTTTTAGCAAGCAGGCAGTTTGAAATATCTTTATTCCACCATTTGGGCTTATTATTATGGCCTGGACGCCGTATTTTTGATGGTATGCAGTCTTGCACTGCTTTTAGGTAAGTGGTTTCGAAAAACTTCCAAGATGTATTTATGTCGTTATTGTTAATTAAAAAGCTCCAGTCAGTTTCTTTAAACATAGCTCTAAGTTTATGGAAGTTTGCTTTCTTGAAATTAGGGACTTTTTCGATGCTACTATTTGGTTCGTTACTAGTAAACTTTAAAGTGAAAGTTATCGTACGATGATCGCTGTTACTGAATTCATCACCAACATTTAAATTCTCAATTAAATCTTCTTTTGTTGCAAGTACAATGTCAAGAACGTTATTACCACGGGTCGGTGTTCGAACAAATTGATAAAGCGAACTCTCTTGCAAGTTCGTATACAAGTCATGTCCGGAGTGTGAAGTAAGAGTATCGCCCCACTTGGTCACAGGTAAATTAAAGTCGCCATAAATTACGGTATCTTGTGAGTTACTTACATCTGCAATTTGTTCGTAAATTTCTCGGTCAGTTTGCACTGATTGAGCTGGAGGTCTGTATATTAACGCAAGTATTATTTTTGTACCTTTATTATTCTTTATTAGCACAAAAGATGTGTCGACGTTCACAATTTGAGGTTTTGACAAGAGGGTAGGGTTAAGACTTTCTTTGATATAAAGTAAAACGCCACCTCCATTTCGATTTATTCGGCTTTTCTCAAACATTACATAACCGGGAAGTGAATACTCTGCTAAAAAGTCTCTATCTTCTGTATTGAGCCAAGATTCTGTTATGCCAATCACATCATAATTTTCTGTAAACACTAGCTCCTCTAAATCTGAAAATTTATTGCGTATGCTACGAGCGTTTGCATAGAAAACCTTTAAATTTGTTATTTTAGAACTCACGGAATGCTCTTTAATAATATTTTTGGTTCTTGTCGGATCTACATTTATGTTCATGGCTGTCCTCGGTCCTCACTGTCTTCGGTCCTTATCGCTGGTTGTCCTCGGTTGCCTCTGTTTTTTGCTTGGCGTTGGATGATTTATGTCACTGCTGCTTCTTCTCGGATTGCGTTTTTTGATCCATGGCTGCGGACTGCTTCGTGTAGGAGATGACCCATGCGTGCTGAACCCACAGGGTTTAGATCAGTGCCATCCTTGCGGAACAGAGTAGGCTGGTTGTAGAAGTTGTCCCAGAGGTTGATGAATTCAACTTCTTCCCTTAGACACAAATATTTTAGTCGGCTATTTGTGCTGAAGGCCTTGTCGTAGAATTTGTCAGGTGCGTCGATCTTGGGGAGAATGCCTGAGATGATGATATTCCTTGACTTGTTTTTGTAGTGCTGGATCATCTTGCGATATTTCTTCATCAACACTTCGGATCTGGTGCGCATGACGTCATTTGAACCAGCATGGATGACAAAAAGGGTATTTTCATTTGCATCTTTTGTGGTATCTTCGAAGGCTTCCACAATGTCGTCCAGTCCAGCTCCTGGGATGCAAAAACTTTTTCGTCGATTTGGGACTCTGTCGCAGAACTCTTCGACCTGTCCTTGTAGGATGCAATCCCCAACGAGCCTGGTCTCTTCTGGTTCGTCTTCCATCTCTACCAATATCTCAAATCTGTTTGACATTGTGACTGGTAGATGAGACCTTTTCTGCGTTGGGCATGCACCGTTCCTCACTGGTGTAAATCCAGAAACCTGTGGTGGCGGGTCTCTGCATACAGGTCGGGGAGAGGAGTGGTTAGAACGTGGGCGAGGGGTTGGTACTGTTCGTGCTAGCAGGCTTCTTGCACGAGGAGTGGGGGAGAGACTGAGGTGAACAGGCCGGCTGTCCTGGTTTGATGTCGGCTCAGGTTCGTCAGAAGCATCTGCTGCAGGTGTTGGATTGTTGGCAGATGACGTTGGGGCGGTGGTGGATGCTGGAGTTGAAACAATTGGAATTAGTGATACTCCAACGTTGAGTGTTACAAACTCTTAGAGTGATTCCAGCTTCCTGGTGAGGGCGTTGATCTTGTTGTGGGCTTCATCCAATTTTGCTGTCAAATCCTCTCGTTGCTGGCAGAGTCGGCAGACTTGTAGATCGGCAGGAGCAAACATGGAAGCACCTAACCTACCGGCGCAGTTCGTACAGCCACGAGGCATGGTGACGATCACTTTCTTCAGATCATTTCACTCACTTAAAAACACTTAACTCACTTTAAAAACACTAAACTCACTTTAAAAACACTTATCTCACTTTAAAAACACTTCACTCCCTTCAGGTCACTTCACTTACTTAAATAGGCCTAACCGAAAACAAAAATGTTGAAATACGCACAAATAGATTATCAGCGGTGATAGCCTAACCGAAAATTAAAACAAAACAAAATTAAATTTGAATACGCAGTGATATCCGAACCGAAAACAATTTTATTTTTATTTAAACAGAAATAGGCCACCAGGGGTTATAGCCTATCCTAACCGAAAAACAAAATTATGAAATACCGGTACGCAGAAATAGGCCACCAGCGGTGATAGCCTAACTGAAAATTTAAAAATTGAAGTACGCAGAAATAGGCCACCAGGGATGATAGCCTAGACTAACCGAAAACAAAAATAACCGAAAACAAAAATTATGAAATATCGGTACGCAGAAATAGGCCACCAGCGGTGATAGCCAAACTGAAAATTTAAAAATTGAAGTACGCAGAAATAGGCCACCACGGATGATAGCCTAGACTAACCGAAAACAAAAATAACCGAAAACAAAAATTATGAAATACCGGTACGCAGAAAGAGGCCACCAGCGGTGATAGCCTAACTGAGAATTTAAAAATTAAAGTACGCAGAAATAGGCCACCAGGGATGATAGCCTAGAGCCCTAGACTAACCGAAAACAAAAATAACCAAAAACAAAAAGTATGAAATATGCAGAAGTAGGCTACCAGGGGTGATAACCTACCTAAAAAAAAAATATATATATATATATATATATATATATATATATATATATATAATAGAATATGTAACTAAATATACAATTCACCAAATAGAGATTATATAAGAATAAAGTGTAACTGCACACAAGGGGTTAATATACTGTATCAACAGATGGCGCTGGTGTCACTGTAGGCTAGTCAAGCAGGAATATATTTAGAAAAACAAAGTTATCAGTCAAAGGTTACTACAAGATCATGCAAGCAACAACTAAAATTACAGATATATATAGCTACAGTAGGATACTGAATACGATAACTACTAGAGTTAATAAGAAAATACAAAGCTAGGTCGATTAGAGGTGCGCATGCGTCGTCTGCTACAAGCTAGGATAACAAATGTAAACAACAATGTTTATCAGTTAGAAAAGCAATAAAATAACATGCACGGCAACTACAGAACTATGTGGAGGTTAAACAAGCACTTAACTACTGTTCATGCAATGAATAAAGGGAATAGGGATATGAAATACTCAAATTAGGATCGAGTTTTCTCAGTGGCGATGCGGAGCTGTTGGCGGTGCTAAAGCCGGCGGGTGAGTGGAGTGAGTGGAGTGGAGTGTGGGAGTAGAGGTGATGGTGGTGGTGGGTGTGAGAGTAAAGGTGGTGATCATGGTGGTGGGTGTGAGAGTAAAGGTGGTGATCGTGGTGGTGGGTGTGAGAATAGAGGTGATGGTGGTGGTGGGTGTGAGAGTAGAGGTGGTGGTGGTGGTGGGTGTGAGAGTAGAGGTGATGGTGGTGGTGGGTGTGAGAGTAGAGGTGATGGTGGTGGTGGGTGTGAGAGTAGAGGTGATGGTGGTGGTTGGTGTGAGAGTAGAGGTGGTGGTGGTGGTGGGTGTGAGAGTAGAGGTGATGGTGGTGGTGGGTGTGAAAATAGAGGTGGTGGTGATGGTGGGCGTGAAGGGGTAGATGGTGGTAGTGGGTGTGAGGGGCTAGGTGGTGGGTGTGAGAGGGTTGGTGGTTGTCGTAGTAGTGGTGGTGGAGGTGGGCGTGAGGGGGTAGGTGGTGGTGGTAGGCGTGAAGGGGTAGGTGGTGGTGGTGGGTGTGAGAGGGGTGGTGGGCGTGAGAGGGATGGTGTTGGTGGTGGTGGGCGTGAAGGGGTAGGTGGTGGGTGTGAGAGGGGAGGTGGTGTACGAGGAGAGGAGACTCCTGGCAAAAATTTAATGTATGAGCAAAGTTTTGTATGTCCTTGTTTAATCTTGGCCGCCTGACTTAAAGCTGACTGGCCTCCTAACTTACCTTGTCTTTCTTATTTTACCAAAGAAAGAGTTTTAATATATTTTATGAATAATAGTTTTTTAAATTTCATGGAATATTAATTTGTTGCTAGAATGTATCGAAGCCAATGACGATTGAGCAATAAACAACTGATTCAAGATTGTGAATCTCTATATCATTTCTAAAACGAAGTATAGTAATTGAGAATTAATTTTATTATGATAGTATTTTTGGGGCGTTTTACACATGGAGTAGTTGACTGAATAGGAATACGAATGAATCACGTTATAATATTGTTGATTTACATATTAGAATAGTATTAGAATGGTCATCCTCCTTCTGAGACTTTGGTAAGACCTTGTCTATTGCGCTAGACATATCGAAAGCATTCGATGGAGTCTGGCACAAATCTCTAATTTCTAAACTCCTTCGGTTTCTATCCCTTTATCTGTACCCTTATCTCAAATTTATTTTCTGGCCGTTCCAGAGCTGCGGTTGTGGACATCCATCGTTCACTTCCTCTACCTGACACTATTCAACTAGTTTTCCAGAATCCCCCAACAAGCAAGCACTCAAAAAATCACGCGAAGATGCCATAAAATATTTAAATTCTGACCTATCAACCATTTCCATGTGGGGCACAGAAAATCTTGTTACATTAAATGCTTCCAAAACCCAATTTCTCCAATTATTTACCCGTAAAGAACTCCCACAGGACTATCCCTTATATTTCAACAATGCAAAAATCAATCCTTCATCTCTCAGTATTCTAGGAATATCTTTCTCTCCTGATCTCACTTGGAAACACCATATTACCACCCTTGCTAAGACAGTTTCCCAGAGGCTGGGTGTGCTCAACTTCCTCTGGGGGTTCTTTACCCCTGCACAGCTTCTTGCTCTGTACAAGGGCACAGTGCGTCCATGTATCGAGTATTGTTCGCATGTGTGGGGAGGATCCTCTCACACCGCACTCCTAGATAAAGTAGAAAGGAAAACCTTTCTTTTCATTAACTACTGTCCATTCACCGACTCAATGCAATCTCTCTCTCTTTGCCGCAATGTTGCATCTCTCATGCTATTCTACTGCTATTAAAATAGTCAATGTTCCTCAGAGCTCTCTCAGTGTATACCACCTCCTCTACGTAGAGTACGTAACAACCATCTTGCAACACTATCCCATCCCTACTCTGTGCAACTCTCCAATCCAAGAGTGAAACTATATTCTCAGACCTTCTTCTATTCAACAGCTGAGCTCTGGAACTCTCTCCCTGAATCCATCGTCCCCTCATCCCATGACTTTTCAGGCCTTTTAGCTCGAACGTTCCTTGATTTTGGCCCTGTCACTCTTTCAACTGGGGGCACTCGTTACAGGCATTTCTGCCTTTTGTCTCCCGCATCCACATAGAAAACAAAACTATATATATATATATATATAAATATATATATATATATATATATATACACCAGTATATATATATATATATATATATATATATATATATATATATATATATACCGGTATATATAAATACATTCTCTTTAACATACTTTTTTATGCTATTATCTTAAGCAATTATATACTGTGTTCACAGAACCAAATATTTTACCTTACTTTTCTAAATTCAATATTTGTTTTCTCTAAATCCTTGTTCAGTACATTCATGTCAGTCCTTTTTAGCGGTTTCCCTTTGTATTAGCATATAATGAGATAGACAGATGACGCCTTCAATTTTTTTTGTTTTTTCCTAGCACTATTATTCTCAGCTGATGTCGCCTTTAATATTATAGTTGTTAATTGCTTTTGGACCTGTGACGTACGCTGCGTTGCAATACTTGCCTCTATCACACTCCAGTATTATGAGGTTTTTAACAATCACCATTTTGTTTTATTATTTTGTTTTGTCTTGACTAGCTGAAGTTTTTCAATAAAGGTAAACAAAACAAAAGTATTCTAGGAATGGACTGGAGTTTTCGAAACGAGGCTCTAATCTTGAATTTCTTCCTGACTTATGCTGGCTGAATAATCTTGAAGGCTTGAAAGCCTATGAAGTTCTATTTAGATTTAGTTTTTGTTTTTTTAGCTAGCTCACGTTCGACTGCCGACCTAGACATAATGCATACTCCAAACATATACCTACCTAAGATCGCTAAACACGATCTCTGAGTAGGTCACGGTAAATAGTGGTACATGAAAGCTTACTCTCCCTCACGGAGAGTGAGAGGCACCTGCCATTCAACACACTTCCGTCCCTATAATGTCCAACTCTCTAACTCTAGAGTGAACCGAATGTCCCAGTCTAACTTCTATTCAACAAGTAGGCTTTGGAACTCTCTCCGTCAATCTGTCTTTCCCTCTTCTTATGATTTAAGCTGCTTTAAGCTCTGTGCGTCCAGACATTTTGACTCTAACGTATCTTAAATTTTGCTGTGGGGGAGCCACTTGTTACAGGCAGTTTTTCCTTTAGTCTTCGTCATTCACATAGAAGACAAAAATACCCTATGTATGGTTACATAAACATATAGACTTCCAGACAGTTTCATGACATTTGTAATACATTATTAACTGGGACAGTCTAACTAGTAACAGGAAATATGATATATATATATATATATATATATATGTATATACTGTAAATATATATATATATACAGTATATATATATATATATATATATATATATATATATATATATATATACATATACTGTATACATATAAATATATATATACATATATGGAGGTAAAATCACAAATATATATATATATATATACAGTATATATATATCTATATTATTAAATCAGTTCGTGTGTCTGTTTGTCTGTGAGTTCTTAATAGGCGGCCGCAGTTTTGGACCTGGGGAGCTGAAACTTTGCATGTGAATGTCAATTGACCTGCGTCAGGTCATAGAGGGGGCAAGGCCACGATCGGAGGTCGTTTCGAGGCCGAAATTTAAAACAAATTGAAAAAAATGGCCGTTTGGGGCAGAAGGAGGCCTCCGATCGAAAAGGTGTATGGAACGAAAGTTGTTCGCAGCCCCCCAAAATGGGGGTACGGATGAGGTCAGATCCAAAATCGGAGGTCATTTAGCGGCCGAAATCAAGGTCGCCGTTTAATGAGGCACTGGGAGGTGGTAGTAGTAGTATTGTGATGATTGTGGTAGTAGTGATTGATGATGGTGATTATGGTAGTAGTAGTGGTGGTAGTAGTGATGGTGATTATGGTGGTACAGTATTATTACCTGGGCAACGCCGGGTACCATGTCAGTTGAACCAGTGCCACTTCAACCAGTGCCACTTTAACCAGTGCTAACTCAACCAGTGGCCACTTCAACCAGTGACCATTTCAACCAGTGGCCATTTTAACCAGTAACCTAACCTAACCTACTGGTTAAAATGGTCACTGGTTGACATGGTCACTGGTTGAAGTGACCACTGGTTGAGTTAGCACTGGTTAAAGTGGCACTGGTTGAAGTGGCACTGGTTCAACTGACCTGTCACCATATATATATATACATATATATATATATATATATATATATATATATATATATATATATAAATATATATATATATAAATATATATACATACGGTATATATAATTATATAAATATTTGTTCTATGTGAGTGAGGGAGACGAAGGGCAGAACTGCCTGCAGTGAGTGCCTCCCCCAGAGTTGAAAGAGTGACAGGGCCAAAATCAAGGGACGTTCTAAAATGCATGGACACACAGAGTTTGAAGCAATTTAAGTCATAGGAGGAGGGAACGACTGATTCTGGGGGAGAGTTCCAGAGCTCAGCTGTTGAATAGAAGAAAGACTGAGAGTAATATTTCACTCTTGGGTTGAAAAGTTGCACAGAGTAGGGGTGGGATTGTGTTGCAAGACGGGTACCACGTACCCTACGTAGAGGAGGTGGTATACACTTGGAGAGCTCTGAGCAGCACTTATTATTGTAGTAGCGATAGAATAGCGAGAGAGATGCAACATTGCGGCGAAGAGAGAGAGTTTGCAGAGAGTTGGTGAATGGGCGGGAATTAATGATACGAAAGGCCTTCCTTTCTATTTTGTCTAGGAGTGCGGTGTGAGAGGATCCTCCCCACACATGTGAAGAATACTCAATACAAGGACGCACTGTGCCCCTGTACAGAGCAAGAAGCTGTGCAGGGGTAAAGAACCCTTTGAGGCGGTTGAGCACACCCAGCTTCTGGGAGGCCGCCTTAGCAAGACTGGCAATATGGTCCTTCCAAGTGAGAGCAGAAGAAAAAGAGACACCAAGAATATCGAGGGAAGATGAAGGATTGATTTTTGTATTGTTGAAGAATAAGGGATAGTCCTCTGGGAGTTCCAGACGGGTAGATATATGGATAAATTGGGTTTTGGAAGCATTAAAAGCAACAAGGTTTTCTCTGCCCTAATTGGAAATAGTAGTTAGATCAGAAGAAAAGTGTTCTATAGCTTCATTAAGTTTGTTTTTAAGGGATTGCAGGGTGGGGTTTTCTGAAACACTAATTGAGTAGTGTAAGGTGGACTCATCTGCGTACGAATGGATGGGAATGGAGGTACAGTTGAGAAGATCATTTATGAAAATTAGAAGAGAATAGGAGGTAAGACAGAGCCCTGATGAAAGAAGAACCCTTAATGAAGCCATACTGGCGATCTGAGAGCAGATTATGAGAAGATAAATGCTTAAGAAATTTGGAAGCAAAAATAGTTTGAAATACACGAGATGAGAGCAATTGGACGATAGTTGGAGGGTTGAGAGCGGTCACCCTTCTTTGGAGCAGGTTGAATGAGAGCAAACTTCCAGCAAGGAAGGAAGACATTAGAGGAGAGACAGAGATGGAAGAGTTTGCCTAGGCAGGGAGTCAGCACGGACGCACAGTTTTGTAGTACACCAGGAGGAACACCATCCGGATCGCACGCCTTCTTAGTATTAAGCCCAGAGAGGGTAGAAAGTATATCTTTAGAAAACATTAGGATATTACGCATGAATAGGAGAGAGTGGGGTGGAGAGGGATGAATAGCACTGGAATCATCCAAGGTGGAGTTTCTAGCAAAAGCTTATGTGAAGAGTTTAGCTTTGTCAGAGGAAGAAGTGATGCTACTGCCATCAGAGAGGAAAAGGGGAAGGAAAGACGAGGAAGAAAAATTGTTGGAGAAGTTTTTGGCTAGATGCCAGAAAGCTTGGGAAGAGTTATAGTTGGATAATTCATTGCATTTATTATTGATGAAAAAGTGTTTGGCAATTCGAAGAACAGATTTGGCTTGATTCCAGGCAGAAAACAGATTCTTGAGTTTGAAGGCGACGGTACCGTTTGAAAGTCTCCTCCGTCTTGCGGATAGCAATAGAATATTCGTGAGCAAACCAAGATTTTTTTTGCATTAGTCTGAGAGAAAGGAAATGGAATGTATGTCTCCATGTCGGAGAGGATTACCTCGGTAATGCGTTCAGCATTCTCCATGGGTCCCCGGCCACGGAAGCAAAAATTATTCTATTGGAAGTCAAAGAAGTACTTCCAAAGAGCCTCCCAGTTGGCAGTACCAAAGTGACACAAGCGCCGCCGACTGGGGGGATCAGGTGGCCGTACTGGAGAGAGATAGGGGAAAGATAAACAGCACAGAAATATTTAGAATGAGAGTGGCAGGATACCTTGAGCCATAAAGTTGAGAATTCAGAGGGGTCGAAGTTGGGAACACGAAAGCAAGTGAGTTTGTTGTGTATGTATACAAAACACAGGCCTTTGCCTTTGACACTAGGCTGGAGATAGTAGGAGGTTACAGAGAAGGGCTTGCTGTCTAGTCCCAGACAACTAAGTTTCGGTGAGAAAGAAAAGATCAGGGTTAGCAGAGGAGAGGTGGTGTTCAAGAGAGTAGAAGTTAAAGGAAATGCCACAAATGTTGCAAAAGTTCATAGTGAGAGTGTCAGGCCGTGGTCCAAGACATTTTGATGGGTCGTTGGGTGGGTGTCCAACCTGTGACTCCTGTTGACTCCTTTATAGAGTTATATACTTCGAAGCTGAATTCCAACCTTATTAATGATTATCGTTAATAGCTTCATGTATACTTTCATACATCAACAACTGACCTGTCAAATTAGTTTATCATATGCATACTTTAGAACAATGCTATTTCAATATTTGTGTAAGTATTAAGAACACACAGTTACTTGCTCTGTACACGGGCACTGAGCGCCCATGAATCGAGTAATGTTCACATGTGTGGGGAGGTTCCACCCATACCGCATTTCGCGAAAGGGTACAGTAAAAAGCATTTTGTCTCAGCAACTCGCCTCCTCTGACTAATTCTCTACAATCTCTCTCTACACGCCGCAATGTTGTAGCTCTCTCACTCTTCTTCCGCTATTACAATTACCAGTGTTTTTCAGAGCTTTCTCAGCGTTTACCTCCTCTCTTACGGAGAGTATGTGGCACCCACCTTTCAACACATTCCCATCCCTATTCTGTCTAACTCTTTAGCCCAATAGTAACTTGTCTTTTTTCCTCTCAGCAACTCTCTCCCTCTCTCTCTCGGCCTTTCTTTTCATCATGCTATGACTTAAACTGCTTCAATCTCCGTGTATCCAGATATTTTGACTCTGAACACACCTTGTTGCAATAGCTCTCTGTCATTCTTTCATTTTTTGGGGGGACAGGCAGTTTTGCCTTTTGCCTAATTCATATGCGTAGGAAAAATCAAGTCAGTATATCTATCAAGTATATATTTGTAGCACTCATGGCATTATTAGTTTTCTCCCGTTCCTACATCCATGCGTTTACCCCAGCCTGTACTGTATATATTTTATTCTCGTTGAGCCCCGTAATCGTATATGACAAATAAAGAACCATCGATTGGCTAGTGGAACAAAAACAATGTAAGCGAGACTAAGGCTGGAGTCCCGGTGGGGGCTGTGGGGGTCGGGATCACGACTGGTGGTGGGAGTCAACACAAAATAATAATACAGACAATACAAAATGTATTGAGACAATCATTCTCTTCCCTTCTCTCTCTCTCTCTCTATATATATATATATATATATATATATATATATATATATATATATATATATATATATATATATATTGTAAATTCAGGAAGCAGATTTTCTTTAACACGCATTGAATTGAATACTACAGCAACATTACAGTTATTAATATTCTTGCTTATATTTTCTAATTTTCTTAATGCTTTTCTACCCTGTATGAAGTGTTCAAACACCAATTGAATACTACAGCAACATTACAGTTATTAATATTCTTGCTTATATTTTCTAATTTTCTTAATGCTTTTCTACTCTGTATGAAGTGTTCAAACATCAATTGTCCAAAATTTGCCATTTTATTTTTCCTGGTTTACATTTGTTCAATTGCAACGTTTCGTCATCTTCAGACTAAAAGAAATTAAAAAAAAAACATTAATAATTTAAATTTACACGCTATATTCACATAACATTTATTTTGCGATAAAAGCACTGTCTAATCGTTTAAACAATAAAATACACAAAGTAATAATTGTATAATACTGTTACAGCTAAGAGAGATCGTTTCGCCTCCGGTTCCTCAGCCGTACTGATGTTGTGGAGGCGTGGTGTCCGTATATTGCGTCGGTGTCAGGATTTGAACTCCTTGAGTCACGGGAATTATTTGGCTATTAGATGGTCTGGAGCTAGTACGAGGACCGTCATATAGTTGGATCGTTGTGTTCATGTTGGCTTGAGTGTTTATCACTGGCGGTTTTTCGCGTATATTCACTGCTTCGAGTATTTGAAGTTTTCTATGGTCACTGTCTCGGGCAATAATACTTGTATTGTGTTATTTACGATGAGGTCTCGAGTTATACTTGCAAGGGACTGGAGTTCTCGCAGAGAGGCTCCAGTCCTGACAATATTGTTGACTACAGTGTGCTGGCTTAATAATCCAATAGGGTTGATAGCCTCTGAAGTACTATTTTAACTAAAGTTATACTTGCACAGTGATGCAGATGAAGAGGAAGTCGCTGGCTAAGTGTGTTGGTAGTGTGAGCTATGTAGCATATATTTCGTGGCTCACAGTCCCCGACGGTACACTCGGATGCCATAGTCTCTAGCCCATTCATACATTCACTTATTTTCACCTATTTTTATTTATGGAAGGATAACTCTGGAAACGAATCGATAAATATAATTTTCTATGCATCAACTACAATAATATATATACTATATATTGAACAGCAAGTTCTCTCCAAATATCAATCCAAATAGTTATAATTCCATTAAGATAAACATAGGAGTCCACGAATTATTTTGAATGGACTAGAAACTATGGTATCCAAGTGTACATTGGTATTTATATACTGTACTAGATTTAGAGGAACTAGTGTTTACAGAAAATTATGATGTGATTGGCATAACAGAATCTTGGCTCAATACAGAAGATAGAGACTTTTTAGCAGAGTATTCACTTCCCGGTTATGTAATGTTTGAGAACAGCCGAATAAATAAAAATGAAGGTGGCGTTTTACTTTATATCAAAGAAAGTCTTAACCCTACCCTCTTGTCAAAACCTCAAATTGTGAACGTCGACGCATCTTTTGTGCTAATAAAGAATAATAAAGGTACAAAAATAATACTTGCATTAATATACAGACCTCCAGCTCAATCAGTGCAAACTGACCGAGAAATTTACGAACAAATTGCAGATGTAAGTAACTCACAAGATACCGTAATTTTTGGCGACTTTAATTTACCTGTGACCAAGTGGGGCGATACTCTTACTTCACACTCCGGACATGACTTGTATACGAACTTGCAAGAGAGTTCGCTTTATCAATTTGTTCGAACGCCGACCCGTGGTAATAACGTTCTTGACATTGTACTTGCAACAAAAGAAGAATTGATAGAGAATTTGAATGTTGGTGATGAATTCAGTAACAGCGATCATCGTACGATAACTTTCACTTTAAAGTTTACTAGTAACGAACCAAATAGTAGCATCGAAAAAGTCCCTAATTTCAAGAAAGCAAACTTCCATAAACTTAGAGCTATGTTTAAAGAAACTGACTGGAGCTTTTTAATTAACAATAACGACATAAATACATCTTGGAAGTTATTCGAAACCACTTACCTAAAAGCAGTGCAAGACTGCATACCATCGAAAATACGGCGTCCAGGCCATAATAATAAGCCCAATTGGTGGAATAAAGATATTTCAAACTGCCTGCTTGCTAAAAAATTTGCTAATGATAGATTAAAATCCTCACAAAATGACGAAGAACGGGTGAAATTTGTAGAGCTACGACGCAAAGCCAAAAAGTTAATTAAGCAAAGTAAAAAGACCTTAGAGTTACATATTGCGAATCAAAGTAAAACAAACCCGAAAGAATTCTATAGTTATATCAGAAAGAAAAAAGTAGTTAGTTCAACTGTTGGACCGTTAGTCGATGAAAAAGGAGAATACACCAAAGACGAAGTACAAATGAGTAATGCCCTCAATACCTTCTTTGCATCAGTTTTTACAACAGAAGACCTCAGTGATATCCCTACACCATCGCCGATTCAGATTGATAATTCAGATGTTCTAAGCAATATCACCGTTACAGAGAGAGAAGTATTGAATTGTTTAGATAAACTCAAGGTAAATAAAACGCCAGGACCTGATACAATCTCGCCTAGAGTTCTAAAGGAAGCTAAGAATGAGCTCTCCAAACCACTGACATTACTATTCAATAAATCCTTGCAGTCTGGAACTGTGCCTGATCAGTGGAAGCTAGCCAACGTAACACCGATATTCAAAAAAGGCAGCAAATCCCTACCAGGTAACTATCGTCCAATTAGCTTAACCTCAGTTGTATGTAAAATGCTAGAAACGGTCATACGAGACAGACTCGTAAATCATTTAGAGGAAAATAACATACTTAAAGATACTCAACACGGCTTTCGTAAAAAACGTTCCTGTTTAACAAACCTCTTAGACTTCTTCCACGATATCCTCAACCTCTACGATGAGAGTAAAGCTGTAGATATTATATACCTTGATTTTCAAAAGGCCTTTAACAAAGTTCCCCACAAACGTTTACTGCTAAAACTAAAAGCGCATGGAATACAAGACGGTGTGTTGAAATGGATAGAAAATTGGCTCAGCAACAGAAAGCAAAGGGTAGTCATAAACGGTAAGGCATCTAAATGGACCAATGTAAGTAGCGGGGTACCCCAGGGATCGGTACTAGGACCAATTATCTTTCTAATTTACATCAACGACATAGATGAGGGTCTCACCTGCACAATCTCAAAATTTGCTGACGATACAAAAATTGCAAATAGCGTACTCTCAAAAGAACAAGTTGACGATATGCAACACAATCTAGATAAATTGTCATGTTGGGCCCAAATTTGGCAAATGAGTTTCAATACGGATAAATGTAAAGTACTACATGTCGGATACCTAAATGAGAAAGCAAACTATTCGATGAATGGCACTCAGCTTAAGAATGTAAACAGAGAAACTGATCTGGGAGTAACAATATTGAGTAACCTAAAACCGAGTCAACAATGTTCAGAAGTTGTTAAGAAGGCAAACAAAATAATTGGCTTTATAGGCAGGCCATTTGAGCATAAATCCAAAGAAGTTATCCTAACCCTTTACAATTCCTTAGTCCGCCCTCTTCTGGAATACTGCGTTCAATCCTGGTGCCCTTATTACCAAAAAGATATAAACAAGCTAGAACGAGTTCAACGTAGAGTTACCAAAATGATACCTAGCCTAAAGAACAAACCATACGAAGAGCGTCTTAGAGAATTAAATCTATTTCCTTTAACCCAGCGCAGATTAAGAGGCGACTTAATTCAAGTGTTCAAAATCATCAAAGGCATCGACAATATGAACTGTAGTAAGTACTTCACTATCGACCAATCTAATTACACGCGGGGAAACGGTTGCAAAATTATTGGTAAATCTTTTAACTCGCACGAATCTAAGAATTTCTTCTTCAATCGAGTTGTCAACTTGTGGAATGGGCTTTCCCGAGACGTTATAGACTGCAGCACCGTTGATTCATTTAAATTCCGCCTAGACAAATATCTCGCATCAAACCCGCGACTGACTGCGTTTGTAAATGAATAACTTTATCCTCCCCTCAGTTACTAACCCATATGTCCCCTACTAACTTCCTAGTCCTGCCACGTTAGTGGCAGGGCATTAGTTCCCTTTCCAATGTTCCCTTACCCACTCTAAACCACTGTTTGGACACTTGATCCTCAGTGTTTTGGAGGACAAGCAGCCTAGAAGGGTCACTAGATCTGTTGTTGCTTGATTTCCTTTGTACTCCTTTGTACTCCTTTGTACTACTACATTGGTACACTTAAGTTTATCGGGTCGGGTCTGACTGAAAGGTTATTCTTCATAACAAAGGTGGATGAACGAGTGTTTTTATAGTAAATGATTAATCGGAGCTTTGTCTCGTTTTCTACTGGTTTACAGTTTCGCTCAATAATATCTCGAATAACTTTTTCATCTTCCTTATATGCACAGAGTATTCGAACATATTGGAAAAGGCTATAGGTCTGGCAAGATTTTACAAACAATTGGTTTGTCTGCTGTACAAAATAATTCCCACCAAGAAGATCACCCTTTCACAGATATATATTTCGAAATGGTTGCTAGGTTTAGATATCACAATGATGCACTTGTAGGTGATTTTTTTTTTTTTTTTTTTTTTTTTTTTAACTAAGAGTCAAAATCACGAACTCAATCTTGCCAAGAATTAGCTAACGTCACTGCTTCCAGATTCATATGTTTGACGCTTTGTTTTTTCTTTCTATAAATTAATTTCAACTTTGGGCACTTTTTGCCAATCACATCAGCAGAGATTATATACTATACTAGGAGATGTAAAACCTGCTATCTAATGTACTAATAACATCGTGCTCCTAAAGGTTGCCAGATGCCACCACAAAATAACGCCATCTGTTGTTGCTATCCAGAACTAACAGTGAACAAAAAATCTAAGGGATCGCACTACTCTTTCATTAGTGCACTCCACAGTACTGTACAGTAATCACAAATGTTATGTAATGGAAAGACCTACATTATGTAACCTCTAATTTATCCTGTTACAATATCTATGTACATAAGTAATGTTCTCTGACATGAACGAACTACAGTATATATATATTATACTGTAGAAGAACACATTATTATATAATTAAAACCATTGTTTGAGCTCACGTCACCAACTAAAATAAATTAAATAGATGCATTAATTGCTATTTAAGTATTACATTAATTGCATTCCATGCACTAATGCACGCTAGCCATATGGTCTTAGCTGTATACATATCAAGGACAAATAAAATCAACATAGGCCTACTCAATATACTTTATTTCATCCTGTTTTTCGATTAATATATATTTCATTCTTCCACTGGACAAAGGCAACGACTACAAATAAAATTGATCCATACATCATCAGAGAGGACAGCTATCCAACCTTATCCTAAACTAGATTGATTAGGTTCTTCAATTTCCCTATGAATGACACTAGTGGAATATAAACGAAAATCGGTGTTCAAGGAAATGACATCACCGGGTCACGATTTCTTACTATTACTGTCGGAATAAGAGGATAAGCATAGGCCTATCCCAATATAATATAGAGTAGGCTATGATATGGTTGGTTATGGCTTGCTTATTAAAGTTATTTAAAGAATCAATCGTGTTATGATAGCGAAACGACTAGGGAACGAGTTGATTTGTGTCCGGAGCCAGTGAAAACCACTATTTACCAGCTGATTTACATAAAATTATCAATCAATATTGCATATGTCACAGCAGCAATGCTTTCAGACCATGCCAGTGGAAGAATGGAAGATTACTGATTGACTTAGAACACAAAAAACACTGATTTGTCATTCACAAATCCAGTAGCTGTTTCGTGTTGTTTTGCAAGCTGATCACTAGTTCGGCTTTTAACATATTCAGGCATTCCTGGTAAAATTAGAAACTATCTTATAATAAATACCACACAACAATTGTATACCATTGCATACATAACCCTTATTTGTACTCCAACCACAATATAAATGACTTTGCAATAGAAAGTCAATTATAACAATGGCAAACACGATAGTCCTTGTCTGCAAAGGACCGAAACTGCAAGTTTGTATTTCGTGTACCAGGAGGCAATAAATGGTCAGGAACCAGACTCTATAGTGTAAATGCCCTAGAGCTTGCCCTAAGGCCTACTAGACTCTAACGCCACTGTTATTGCTATCCGTCAGAATTTCGTCAAAAAGTGGTGGGGTTCCAAGTACTCGATAACGACAATAACTGCTAGTGCCAGGGGTTGCACATCAGTTCATATTTGTCCCTTGTCCTTGGTGGTCCTTTACGTCAGTGTCCCCCGACTTTGGGTAAGTTGCGTTTGTAAGTGAATGTTTAGTTTTTGAGCGTAGGTAGTATTAGGTATTCACATATTTAGCTAAATATTTAACTATATAATGTTACTGACACTGTATAGGTTGTGTATTTCATGTATGGCAATGAGATTTAATATTATTATCTAATTTTCCAATTTTATGTTTTGCTTTGACATTTAGATTAGTATATAGTTAAGTGAGTCAAATTGATTTTGGGTTCTGGGTGTTGGTTGGTTGTTGATAAATATTGTGTATAAACATTTATATTAAGGGGACTACACACCCTCCGACACAAAACAATATATAAAAAAACATATATTATATCTTTCATCTCGATACTTTTAGGGTATAATCAAATTATCAATGCCGACTTTGTGGAAGCATGAGAATGTAGTACGTCATGACATGACGTCACGACGTCATGATGATGTCACAACTTCTTGCGATCTTATTATTTGTCCTAGAGACACCTGCTGTTACATGTAAATACTCGAATACCATACGAAGAGCGTGTAATTTCGTTTTATTAAAATTTCCAATACATCATGAGATATCGAGGTCATAAAATGTACGTCGTGTGCGACGATCGCGATTTTGTTTAATAAAGTTCCCCCTGATACTCAAGTTTTTCATTTTATCGAAAAAAAGAAAATTACACGATGAAGGCACAACCAATATGTGTTAACATGAGAATTTACAAGCAGCTCCAATACAATACAATGGAGTAGTTACACTTGGAAGTTGCCAATGTATGATTTGTGGGAAATCGCAGACGAAAGTAAAATATACGTAGCTGTAGACATACAAGTATACAGTGTTCACTAATGAATATTTAAAATCATCTAATGGTACCCAAAACAAACAATTTACGTCACTTGAACTTAACGAGTATAAAATAACAAAGGCAGAGACACACCTAAATAACGACAATCCATATTTATGTGATATTATAAGGTAAATAAAATCACTATTACAGAAGAAGATAGCACCATGGCCGAGCACATGATTAAACACATGAGAAGATTCGTTATGACTCCAAAGCTTCGAAGAAAAACTCGAACTGGGATATGAGGCAAGAGGTAGGCTATTTGGGGGGGAGGGGGGACACTAGCCCGTGTTCGGATTATAGCTCATACCTGGGTGTCACTAATGATTTTACTCTATGCGGTTTAAATCATTATTGGTATATTATTTTGCATTTTGTCCTTAGATAATCTTCTTCGTTATTTTATTTACTAATTAGCAGATGAGGTCTGGCAGTGTTGTTTTAAAACACCCTGTATATAACATCTCAATTATTTGGTGGTGTGTCATGAAAAAACGTAAACTAGTCAGTAATTTAGGGTAAACTAGTTTTGTTTTATATGTAACCTGTATCATAATTCGTATCATAGGCGTATGTCAGTGTTTGTTTTTGTGGGGTTTTTTTTTTTTGGGGGGGGGGGTATTGATGTCATATGGTTGTTTATGCCCTCTTATGTTATTCTCATGACATTTTGGTTGTGTCTGTGGGGGGGGGGGAATGTCATATGGTTGTTTATGCCCTCCTATGCTATTCTCCTATGTTGAAAGAAGCATGTTAGAAACAAAAAATATGAAATTTTGGGCTGGGGGGGGGGGGGGGGGAGTGGAGTTGTCCCCTTAATATCTAAATGTATGTTTAGTGTTAAGTCTCTTATTTTGGTAACATATTATTTTAATGTATTTTTCATTATTAAATTGTATTGCTGAAACCCTTGTATTTCGTTGACAATATTGTGGAGATGTTTTTAACCGTGTTTAGATTTACACTCGGAATATTTACTAGATGTTAATTTGCATGCCCTGAATAATTATAGGTTCTATTCTGCCAAATTAATTAATTATTCTTCAAATAGACATTATACCACATACATATTACCTTATTAACGATGATTAACTACAATAATCAATGTTCCTCAGAGCTTTCCCAGTGGATACCACCTCCTCTACGTAGGGTGCAACACAATCCCACCCCTACTCTGTGAAACTCTCCAACCCAAGAGTGAAAAATTATTCTCAGTCTTTCTTCGATTCGGCTGCTGAGCTCTGGAACTCTCCCAGAATCAGTCTTTCCCTCTTCCTATGACTTACATTGCTTCAAACTCCGTCTGTCCAGGCATGTTAGCTCGAACGTCCCTTGATATTGACCCTGTCACTCTTTCAACTCTGAGGGAGGCACTTGTATGGGCAGTTCTGTCTTTTGTCTCCTTCACTCGCATTTGATGAAGCCATACTGGTAGAACACATATCTCCTGATCTAACTACCATTTTCAATTGGGCAGAGAAAACCTTGTTGCTTTCAATGTGTCCAAAACCCAATTTCTCCATTCATCTACCCGTCAAGAACTCCCAGAGGACTATCCCTTATACTTCAACAATACAAAAACCAACCCTTCATCTTCTCTCAGTATTCTCGGTGTCTCTTTCTCTTTGGATCTCTCTTGGAAAGACAATATTACCACTCATGCTAAAAAATGGCTTCCTAGACGCTGGGTGTGCTCAACTCCCTCAAGGGGTTCTTAACCCCTGCACAGCTTCTTGCTCTGTACAAATCACAGTGCGTCCTTGTAATTGCAATAATCGTGTATTGAGTATTGTTTGCATTTGTGGGGAGGATCCTCTCCCACAGCATTTCTAGACAAATTATAAAAGAAAGCCTTTCGTCTCATTAACTCTAAGTCCACTAACATTTTCTCTGCAATCTTTTTCTCTTGGCCGCAATGTTGCATCTCTCTCACTATCTTATCGCTATTGCAATAATCAGTGTTCCTCAGAGCTCTCTCAGTGTGTACCACCTCCTCTACGTAGGGTACCTTGTACCCGTCTTGCAACGCAATCCCACCCCTACTCTGTGAAACTCTCCAACCCAAGAGTGAAACGATACTCCCAATCTTTCTTCTATTCAAGAGGTGAGCTCTGGAACTCTCCCAGAATCAGTCTTTCCCTCTTCCTATGACTTAAATTGCTTCAAACTCTGTGTGTCCAGGCATTTTAGCTCGAACGTCCCTTGATTTTGGCCCTGTCACTCTTTCAACTCTGAGGGAGGCACTCGCTATGGGCAGTTCTGCCTTTTGTCTCCCTCCCTCGCATAGAAAAAAATAAAAAGATTATGCTGACGAATCTACCTTAAAAATTCAACTAGTTTTCCAGAACGCCCCAGTAAGCAATCCCTCAAAACAAATGTGATGAAGCCATATAACACATATCTTCTGATCTAACTACCATTTCCAATTGTGGCAGAGAAAACCTTGTTGCTTTCAATGCTTCCAAACCCCAATTTCTCCATTTATCTACCCGTCAAGAACTCCCAGAAGACTATCCCTTATACTTCAACAATACAAAAACCAATCCTTCATCTTCTCTCAGTATTCTCGGTGTCTAATTTTCTTCTGATCTCTCTTGGGAAGACCGTATTACTATTCTTGCTAAAAAATAGCTTCCCAGAAGATGGGTGTGCTCAACTGCCCCAAGGGGTTCTTAACCCCTGAACAGCTTCTTGCTCTGTACAAATCACAGTGCGTCCTTGTATTGAGTATTGTTCGCATGTGTGGCAAGGATTGTCTCACACAGCACTTCTAGACAAAGTAGAAACGAAACCTTTCGTCTCATTAACTCACGTCCACTCACCGATTCTTTGCAATCTCTCTTTCTTAGCCGCAATGTTGCATCTCTCTTACTATCATATCGCTATTACAATAATCATGGTTCCTCAGAGCTCTCTCAGTGAATACCACCTCCTCTACGTAGGGTATGTAGTACCCGTCTTGTATACAATCCCACCCCTACTCTGTGCAACTCTACAACCCAAGAGTGAAACGATACTCCCAATCTTTCTTCTATTTAACAGGTGAGCTCTGGAACTCTCTCCCTGAATCCATATTGCTCTCATCCTATGACTTAAGTAGCTCCAAACTCCGTGTAACCGGACATTGTGGCTCGAACATTCCTTGGTTTTGGTCCTGTCACTTTTTCAATTCTGGGGGAGGCACTCGTCACAAGCATTATTGCCTTTTGTTTCCCTCATCCACATAGAACCAAAAAATATATGCTTAATTGCATACAGAAGATATTACTTTGCGAACTCAATTGTTTTAAATAATTAATTGATAAACTGCATATATTCATTATAAACGTCCAGGGTTAATTGTTTCATATATATATATATATATATATATATAAACTGTCTATATATATTTTGTCTACAGTATATCTTTGAAGGAGACAAAAGGCAGGCTGCCTGTAATGAGTGTCTCCCCCTAAGCCAAAATAGTGACAGGGACGTTAAGGACGTTAGGGTCAAAATGCCTGGATACACAGAATTGAAAGCAGTATAAGTCATAGGATGAAGGACAGATTGATTCAGGGAGAGAGATCAATTGTTGAGTAGATGAAAGCCTGTTATAAATTGCTAATTCTTGGGTTGGAGAGCTGGACAGATTAGGAGTGGGACCGTGTCGAAAGACGGGTTGTTCGCACTCGCCACAAGGGAAGGGGTATGCATTGAGAAAGCTCTGATTAAGACTGATTGTTATAATAGCATTGGAAGAGTGAAAAAGATGCAACATTGCGGCTTGTAGAAATATAGTGTAGGGAACTAGTAAGAGGAAGTGAGTTTGATGAGGCTAAATATTTCTGACTCTACTCATTCGAAACGTGCTGTATGAGTGGAATCTCCGCACACATGCGAACAATACTCGATATATGGGTGCAATGTTCCCCTATACAGAGCAAAAAACTGTGCGGGGGTGAAAAACTCACAGAGACGGTTGAGCACATTTAACTTCTGGGAAGCTGTTTTAGCAAGAGTGGTAATATGATCTTTCCTAGAATGGTCGGATGAAAAGAATACACCAAGAATATTGAGAGAAGATGAAGGGATAATTTGTGTATTGTTGAAGAGTAATTGTTAGTCTTATAGAAGATTTCGACGTGTAGGCATTGAAAGTAACAGGATTTGTTCTGCCCTCAATCATAAATAATTGATAGATAAGAAGATAGGCTGAATGAGTTGTCGCGTCCCGTCTCACCGCGCGCGCCTGAACCTGTGTCAACAAGATGGGGGGAATAAACATATTATTTGGGCACATTGTTGATTTTATTTTGTACTCACCTCCCCACTAGTATGCTGTGTTCCACCCATTAACTTTCTTCAGTATTTGAAGGCGCTTTGGGACATCGGCAGCGAGGTTTTGAAGCACGGATGGCTCCAGACTCTCCCAAATATTCCGAATGAGATGCTCAAGGTGCGGTAGAGAAGTTATTTCCTTCCCCTGTAGGCGCCTTTTCATGATAGCCCACAGGTTTTCAATGGGGTTTATGTCGGGAGAGTTACCAGGCCAGTCCTTGAAGTACTTTACACCCACATCATCCATCCACTCAGTAACATAACGGGCCATGTGGCAAGGTGCACCGTCTTGCATGAAAAAAGTGGCCCTAGTTTTGTGGTATAAGCTTGGCAAATGGTCATTTAAAAGTTCCAAGTAATTAAATCTATTCATGCGAATGTTTTTTGGCAGCACTACCAAGTAACCAACACCATAGTAGGTGAAGCAAGCCCATACCATGAGACTGTCTGGGTACTTTACAGTGGTTGCTAGTGTTACGTCCTGGGATATATAAACACTGGGCTCTTTCTATTGGACTAGGTATGCGGCAACAAGCAACAACGGAAAACGCTAGATCCAACCCTTATCTATAAACCCAGGCAACAAACCACCCTAAACCGTCAAGAGTCCTGCCTGGACAACAAGGTATCCTATGACTCGGTTACAGGGTGCACGCACTATAGACTGCTGATAGTCAAGCAGGCTATATAAAAGATCACACAATTAAGTTGACTTAAAGCTTCAAGGAAAAGATAGATAACGGAATTAAATTGCAGAAACAATTTAATAACAAACTAGAAGAAAGTACATTTAACATTACGTTAATTAATACAACTAATCACCCCTGCGTGAAAGAAGGTGAAAGCAAACAGTCCTCAAAACATCGTACCGGTAGACAAGATGCGGGTTTCTAAACTGCATGCGGCTACTGTAGGATCTGATGCTTAGCAAAGAAAGTACGTTACGGATTTAGAGAACTCTTAACTCATAAGCAGGAATAAATACTAGTGATAGGCCATACAGTGTATAATGGCATAGGTATAATTAAATAAAGGCAGCAACTCGCAACATAACCACATACAGGTGTGCTTCTCACTCTTAGTCAGGCAAGCCTGCTCGGACAGAGTCTCTAAGCCACACCCTGACTCACAATGCTCACAAAAACGGTAAACTGTGGCACAATAACAAGCATACAGAGATGATAAACCCCTAGCTGTTAATCTGCCAGGCGGAAGAGGTCTAGCCGGAAGGATATAGGCTTCGGATACCCGGGCTGAGCCACCTGCTCTAGCCTAGGTACGTTCCCAGGTCTGTGCGCCAAATTACTCTAATTGAAAGGGTGCTCTCTTGAGAGACTCAGATCGCAAGTATCTGACTCTCTCCTGGCGACCCTAAAACAAAAGCAAGACGTGCTAGCGCAGTGCTGAGTGGACTAGGCAAGGGCCCTCACACAACACAACACTAGACACACAGGGACACAGACATGAAAATGCCCCCAGACTCCCACGGGTATCCTAGTAAAGTCGTGCGGGTCCACAGGACTCGCACCAGCAGACTTTACTTAAAGGATCGCAAAAAGCCTCCCCTCCGGTCTAGCCTCTGCTAACCTGACACAAGAACACACTAGCAAGCATGAAACCACCAAATATGAGACAACAAAAAAGCTTCCTAGGTCTCATTAACAATTACGTCTCTGCATAAGGCCCAAAATCCTATCTAATTATCTGAGAGCTTGTCGTTAATACAATAATAGATATAAGGTCTATCAAGGGGATGGGATAATTAAATAGATTGGTGACGTAGTGGAAGGAAGGTATACAAAGTAAGAGAGAAAGTTTCTAAGTGGGGTTGAGAGGGATAGATATCAAGGGGGTCCGAAGGGTACGACAGTGAGGTGAGCTCTGAGTCTTGAATCTGTCTGGATCCCACCCTAGGCATGCAAAATACATCCCATGCTTGGCAACACTCAACACAGATGCCGGGTCAAAATCCTCTACCCCGTGCGTGACTCGAAACTAAGCCTAACGTTGCAATCAAATGCACGTGGCAACATCAGGCTCGTCCCAAGCTGGACTCTCCGCGTGAAGCAACGTCCCCCAGCCGGTCTCTCTCTCCCGCTCGTCTCCTCCCACTCTCACTAGACTTACATCTTATATATTATAATGAAACAATCAACTATCGAGAATAAAATATACTAAGATGCGTTGGTTAAGAATAAGGGCAGCTTCAAGCTGTGAAACAACATAAGAATATCCCAGACATTAGTTACGTTGTCGTAGGATATATACTAAGGAAAAGCCTGCCGGCCGGCTGCCGCCAGCCGGTTTCTAAACGGCTGGGCAGCCGACGCGCGCGCATGCCCGCACGTGGCTACTATGCAGAAGCGTCACACTAGGTACTTGCGGTCCATCCTGTTGCCACCGCGCCGCACCCTCACATTTCCTCCATGGTTGCTAGTGACCGTGAAAGTTGCCTCGTCGCTCCACAACACTGTCTTCCACTTCCCTAAAGGCCAACAAAGGTACTTGGCGGCAAAAAGTCGCCTGTTTCGAGCTTGGCGGATAGTTATAAGGGGTTTCTTGAGCGGCCGTAAACTGCGATAATTAAGTTTTGTGGCAAGGGCCGTGCGGATAGTTCTAATGGCAACATTACCCAACAAATCAGGATTATTTTGTTTTAATTGGCGTGCAGTCAAACGAGGATTGCCCTCAATCTGTCGCTTGAGCACTACCAGGGTCCTGGCACTGATTTCTCTGGGCCTACCAGGCTTCGGCTTATGGCCGACGTCGGCAGCGTCGCCCGCCTCACGAAACTTCTTAGTCCACCTCTGTATTGTCCTCAAATTAATGCCCGTCTGGCGAGAAATCTCTGGATTCGAATGCCCAGCCCTATAGAGGGCCCCTATGGCAGCAATGTCTGCAGTTTCCAAGTTCTTAGCACCGGGCATAGCGTGGATATTAGCACAAAACCGAGCGCTGGTGTTCAAGATTTGGGTAATCCAGTGGGACCACCAGCGGAGCACATCCACTCGTCACGGGGGTAAGACAATTACTGAGGGACGATTAGTGATCTCCCCAGCAACGCGGGAGGCCTGGTTAGTTGCCAGACGTACGAAAACGGGAATCCCACGACAACCACGAGGTAAAATCGTCCAGTACCATTCACGGCCGTATGTGTTGTCGCTACCCCATACGCGACAACTCATACGGCCCCCACTGTATATATATATATATATTGAGATGACAGGGTTGAACAGCCACCCCCAAACCAAAGCAAGAATAGCAGTCATCCAAGACAACAGGAAAAATAGGAGAAGACAGAAGCAGAAGACGAGAAGAATTGAGACCCAATCAACTTCCCAGGCTTTAATTCCGGCCCGGATACACGAGTCTACCTCTTGTTCCGGAACTACCCATGTCTAAATTCCGGAGAAAAAGGTCAGTCTGCCCGAAAAAGGAGTTCGAGCCCTGACCACTCACAGGGGCCCCAACTCATCCAATGGCAGAGGCAGAAACCACCGCCCGAGGCATATCATCAGCTCCAGCCCAATTTACAATACAATGAAGAAATTTTTATGGAAGTTAAGCACCAACAACCCATCCAATATTGAAACAAATGGGACCCTCAGTACCCCTCCTATAGTACCTTCCCGGAAGACTGGGAATGAAGCAAATGCAGTGACAAACATAAAACTTGTGGCCGGCAGAATAAAAAAAGCCAGATACCACGATGGATAGAAAATAATCCATTACATCACCACAAGGCCCTCTAAAATTAGGGGATCAAGATCACAAGATTAAGAATCTCCATGTGAATCAATAAATAACCCCCATGTATTTTTAGATTAAGTATTACCTTTACCATAGCCAAAACAACGATATCCACATGTCCCTATGAACTCGAAAGACACCAAATTGAACCCTAAAAAGAACCCAAATATAGCCTGACTTTAACTGAAGGAAATTAAGCAAATACGATTGTCACCTTCGTCTGGTCACGCCGAAAGGAAAAGCATTGATATTACCACTTCACCAGACGTCCAGTCCGGAGCCCCTTCACCTGTTCCTGGGAGAGAGGCAGTTCCCTTTAACTCCCAGCCCTGCAGTACTACGAGAGGCAGTTCCCCCTGACGTCCTGCCCTGCATAATCAAGAGACCTCATCGACCAGATTCTCGCTCACGGCTCCCTCCACCCCTACCCTAAGTGTCTCTGAGTATATTAAATTGTGGCTATTAGTTGTGAAGGTAACGTAAAATATGTGAATATTCCAATTTTAATTAACTCTAGATCTGTGCCCATGATCTATCTTGAATCTGTGTTACCCGTGTGAAATATTAAAGTTGATCTATACGAGTATTTTATATGTACTACGAGATATTGCCCTGTAAATCTGTGTGAAACCGTCTTAAACCAGTTTAACCAATGATACTTCATCTTTATACTTTTATCAGTGTTACTTAGCCGGAATATTCACAGATTTTCTTCTTATGTGTCCTTTATTCTGTGTGTAACGAAGTTGAAGTCAAAGTGTATAACGTGAATTTATCCCCTTCTTAAATCTTCTATTTACCTAGAACCTACGCCCAATTTTAAGATTCTTTTATCTATTTAATTACTATCCAGAGAACTTTATCATTTATCCCCTTTTGAAAGTCAAGATCCATTTTCGTTAAATTAAGATTTATTCGGTGACAAGTTCTAAGTTATTAATTCTTGTGAGTAATCTAATAATATACGTATTTGGATCATATAATTCTATCCACACGTATCTAGGAATCCCGTTCGAATATTCCTATGTCTATTTAGCCTACGTTTTGGCTATTCACTTTTCTTCGATTACTTGATTTAGTAATTAATTATTATAATCATTTCAAGGTTATAATATAACGCTAAAATTTTTCTGCGTTTTAAAATAGGAATTTGTTAATATATTCAGAGCTCCTTTCATGCCAAGTTTTGGTATTTAATTAGTACAACTTTGTCGTGTACGCTATATCATATAGCTATTCTATTTTCAGCTAGGTATTCGCGCTACTTATATCTGTGCCCCTAAACTACTCAGTTAATTTATTCCAACCTATTATTTCGGATTGCCCATTTTACTTCAGTCACATTAATTATTAGTGCATCGGAATTCCGCCATTCGTGTGATTTGATTTAATCTCTGATCAAAGTATTTTTCGTGTCGTATTAGAGAGATTATTCATATTTATTCTTAGAGGGTCAACTTATAATTTAGTTTGTCTTCCCTTTTAGACTTGAGTTATCCACCTTTCTTGAACCTTTAAGTTAACATCGCATTCATTCATATTACTATTTTCCGTGACCGCAGCGCATTCTAGCTATACCCCCATATGGAATGGAAACTTTTATTCCTCATCAAAAGTACAGTAAAAGATCTAATTCACCTAAATGGTTTGACCATAATTGTGCTAGAGTAACTGAACAGAAAGCAATAGCCTACAATGCATACACAAGATCAAAAACACATGAAGCCTTTAATTACTTTAGAAACATCAGAAATCATGCCAAAACTGTATTAAACCTAACTAAATCAAACTTTCTCCATAAGCAGGCAAATAAACTTCTAAATAATCCAAATGATAACAAAATATTTTGGTCTACTCTTAACTCATTCAAATCCAACTTCACTACTGCTTCATCCATTCCACCATTAAAATCTCCGACTGGCAATCTTGTAAGTGACCCACGAGGGTAAGCTAACCTGCAATTTTCTCCACCACTCACCCTTAGATGACCACTAAATCAAGATGTCCCTGTACTAAATTTTAATCACCTGAAATTCCCTACTTAAGATCACACTAGACATGTCAAAACTATTTTGCAGAACTCTCAGTAGATAAGGCTCCTGGTCCAGATGAAATTCCTCCAATAGTACTTAAGAAATTGCTCCTTGGTGCTCGCTCTGTATTGGCAACAAATTTCCGTCTGTGTACTCATCACCTCATGCTTCCCAGTACCCTGGAAAGAAGCAAACAATCCATCCAGTTCCTAAAAAATGTCCTCTTCAGATCCATCAAAACTACAGACCAATAGCTATAACTTCCACTCTTGGCAAAGTTTTTGAAATTATATTAACTAATCACATAATTAAGCATCTTGAGAATAATAAATTAATCAGTGATAGGCATAGGTTTTAGACGATGGTCGATCAACTGCAGACATTCTTTGCCTTCTTACGCATCAAATCAACCAAGCTACAGACCAACATGGTGAAACACATACAATAGCACTGGATATATCAAAGGCATTTGATAGTGTCTGGATCATCCTTGTCGAAGATGTCACACTACGGCCTTGCATCATTAGTTCCACTAATTTTTTCTTATCTTCATAACAGAAAAATCGTGTAATGGTAGATGGCCTTATTCTCAATTTCACTCAATAAATGCTGGTGTTCCCCAGGGATCAGTTTTGGGCCCAACTCTGTTCCTCATTCATATCAATGATCTCATATCTACCACTCATAATCCAATACATTCCTACGCAGTGACTCAACACTCCACATTCCTTCACATTTACCAATTCTTTCACCCAACCCGATCTATAATTCAAAAATAAACACTGAAATTTCTCTTAACCAGGACCTTTCTAGAATAATGAATGGGGACAGAGAATAGTTTCCTTTAATGCACAGAAAACCAAGTACATTCAATTTTCTAACCGACAGAATCTCACTGACATATATTTTTTTAATGATTGTAAATATTCCCACTTCCCCTAGTATTGACATTCTCGGTGTACATTAACTACTAACTTGAGCTGGACACATTATGTTAGAAGCATTGCTAAGAATGCCTCTAAAAAACTGGGACTCCTGTACAGAGTTCGAGAACTTTCACTGACGAGCAGTGGCCGGAATATATAAAAGTCATGTGCGCTCTCAGATGGATTACTGTTCACCTCTGTGGGGGGGGAGTGGTTGCATTGAGGCAGTTGGACAAAATTCCAAATAAAGCTATTAGATTAATCAATAACCCTGCAATCACACAGGACCTTCCTACATTAGCCATACGAAGAAACGTTGCATCCCTTGCATTATTCTACAGATATTTTCACAGCAATTGTTCCGAGGAACTTGCTTCAATTGTGCGCCTCTCCACATCTTTCCCCGTAGAACTAGGGCAGCTGAGAGCGCCCATGAATTTACACTTTCTCCTCCACAATGCAGACCTTCTGCTTATCAGAATTCATTTATCCCCAGAGCTACTACTCTTTGGAATTCACTTCCCTCGAATTGCTTTCCACAAACTTACAATCAACAAATGTTTAAATCCAGTTGTTACAAACATTTTATGAATGGAGGATGCCTTTAGGCACATGGACCTTTTTGTTTTATCTGTGTTTTTCCTTCCTCCGTTCATTGTCTCTTAAAAAAAAAATAAAATAAATAAGCGGTACGTTTGATCTTTTACCTGTGCGCGGCCTAGCTTTTACCCCCACGCCACGCACTCACACCGCGCAGTGAATGATATGTTCCACTGTTTTGCGTAGTATTTCAGAATACTTCAGTTAGACGCTTGACTCCCATAGATATTATTATCAAGGTGATTATTCTATTTATATATGTATCTGTATCCTATGCGTAATTTTCCTTTCTTGATTGTCATATAATTAATTCTAGTACTCCATTTGAGATTCAGATTATTAAGTCTCTCCACTATATTTATTACTTGCTCCCTGTTTACCTTAAAACAGTCGAGTTTAGTGTGCACATAACCTATTTATGCTTGTTAATACATAAGAGTGTAAATTACCTTGTGTGTATATTGTTACCTGATTGAGTTTACTATTATCTTATGCACTGTGCTCGATGTGTTCCTGTCGAGGAATATTCTAAATGTAAAGGTCCTAAATTAGGATTGATTATAGATAATACTGAAGCCTGTTGGATTACAACCCGGCATAACATATATATATATATATACAGTATATAATTAAATATATATATATATATATATATATATATATATATATCAGAGGTGGGCACTTCCGTAATCACTTCCGTAAACCACTAATTCCGCTAGAGCGCTTATTTAACACCTTATTGGCGGGCTAGGGGATCTAGGGGACCGTAGCGCCCAGCGTTTTTTTTTATACCCTAAATAGGGTTGTTTACGTGATCATTTTCATGCCTAAATAAGACCCAGAGCGTAAAAAAGTATCTATCCCTGAAGTATCTATTCGGGTGTCATTGGAAAGCTCTGTTTACGCCCTGTAAACAGAGCTTTCCAATGACACCCGAACCATCCTTGTACGACCGCTGGTTCTCTTGCAACGATCGTTCAACACGAGTGCAAAAACCCTGTAATTAGGTAATTTCCCTACATAATTCCCTGTGTAGCGAGTGTGAGAGGGGAGGGAAGGGTGGGATTCATGTCAGTAGGTCCGCCGCGGTGGTCTGGAACAGTCATACGCTTGCTACGCTCCTCCCACCACTCATCTCTCTCTCTCAGCAACATTACGTGGTGAAAATGGCACACGACATAAGTTGTGAACCGCCACTTAGTCCATATTTATTTCACACGACATAAGTTGCGCGCCGCTAAAGAAGGGTTAAGGGAGAAATTAGGCAAATATCCGCGGAATAGAAATGTTTCACTACTTCTGCAATCACTAGAAGTAAAAGCCTTTCACAATATGCTCAGCCCCCCCCCCCCCCATGCGGGTACTATTTATAGACGACAATCTCCAACAAGAACTCCGCGTGATGCTATGGATGGGTGATGCAGCGTTGTGAAAGTGACAGTTGCCGTAAGTGGAAGGGTACTTGGTAGTGGTGACCATATCGATACCAAAGTATTGATATTTCAGATACCAACTCTGTACTTAAAAGTATCGATTCTGAAGGCTTGGTATCGAGTGTTATGAGTACGAGAGAAACCTACGCAAAATAATCGTGAAATTTATAAAAGTAATCAGGTTTACTTCCATTTACATGCCTCCACTCCTGCTTATCGTTCCTCCTAGATATTTAAAACACTCTACTTGTCCAATATTTCCCCATCCAGCCTCACATCTAGATTCCCCCTACAATAACCTCTATTACACATCATTACTTTACTGTACTATTGAACTATTTTATATACTACTAAACTATTTTATATTCATAATTTTATGTGAATTATAAAAAAAACAAAAACAAAATTGTTATGGAGTATTCTTTTGGTAACCTAATTATTTAAAACTTATTCCTACCATTATAAGTCTACTTCTTGGTATTAGTTTTACATATATCTCACAATATGCTTTGTCAAACATCTTATAGATAGTATTTGTATTAGTGATCCTATCAATAGATTGATTACATAGTAACAATCTAAGACATCACCCAACCTCAACCATCACGGTGTCACTGGGATAATTTCCCTCTGAATTTAGTAATTAGTTTTGTTCTCAATTATCTCCATACATTATTACTAGTGTACTAGTACTCCTGAATTCCATAATAAATAAATAAGCAATATTATACAATATATAAAGAATGTGAAGTCAAACTCATCATGATCACTGGAATAAAGTATTGAAGATTAGCAATAAAAAAAACAAAATATATACTGTATATATTATATATATATACTGTATATATGTTATGAAAATGTTATAGTTTTAGGGGACCTAAATGCTAGAGTAGGAAATGAGCCTGTTGAGGGAGTCATCGGTAGTTTTGGTGTCGATGGTGTAAACGAGAGTGGAGAAAGACTGAAAAATGTATGTGAAGAGTGCAGATTGAGTGTAGGTAATACGTTCTTCAAAAAAAGGTGTATACACAAGTACACCTGGCATAGACTTGTGAGGGGAGAGATTGTAGAGAGGGCATTGATGGATTATGTGCTGGTGACAAGGGAAAGATTGTGTAGACTGCTGGATGTAAATGTGATGAGAGGTGAGGCGGAGGGTATGTCAGATCATTACCTGGTGGAGGGAAAGCTAAGAGTTAGGAGTTACAGGAGAATGATACACAAGCGTGAAGTAAGAGAGGTAATAACAGTTTGTGAGTTAGAAAAGAGTGCAAAAGAGAGGGAGTACAAGGAAAGACTAAATGAAAAGTGGATGGAAGTGAGAGAGATGGAAGAGAGGGAAGTAGAGGTTGAATGGCAGCAGTTTAAAGGAGTGAAAGCAAGTGCAGAGGTAGTATGCAGCAAAAGGAAAGTAGGAGGCAGAGGTATCAGGAAGGGAAGGGAGTGGTGGAATGATACGGTGAGAAAGGCAGTTGAGGAGAAGAGACAGTGTTTTGAGAGGGTTTTACAGGATGGTAGTGTTGAGGTATGGGAGAGGTACAAGGAGAAAAGGAGAGAGGCAAAAAGGAAAATTAGAGAACCGAAAAAAGATGCAAACGAAAGGTGGGGTCAAAGGTTGAGTGAGAATTTTGAAGAATGAAAGAAGATGTTCTGGAAGGAGGTAAATACAGTAAGGAAAGGAAGATAAAAGAGGGAAGAGTCAGTGAAAGATGCAAATGGAGAATTACTAGTGGAACCAGTTGAAGTGAGGAAAAGATATGCTGAGTATTTTGAATCTTTGCTAAATGCAAGATATGGAAGAGAAGCAGTGATTGAAACAGTGGTTGATGGAGATAGGTTACCCAGGCCACCCAGGTGGCAGGGAATGAATGAAAGGATTGAGAACAATGAGGTGAAAGAAGCAGTGAAACAATTGAAAGCGGGAAAAGCAGAAGGTTTGGATGGTATTGCTGTGGATTGTATAAAGAAGGGAGGAGATGTGATAATAGATTGGTTGGTGAGACTTTTCAATGTTTGCTTTGTGATGTCAAGGGTACCAATAGACTGGAAGAGTGCATGTATTGTGCCGTTGTACAAGGGGAAGGGAGATCGGCAGGAGTGTTCAAGTTATAGAGGTATTAGTTTATTATCAGTAGTTGAAAAGCTGTATGGCAGGGTGTTGATAGAGAGGATAATAAAATGTACGGAAGTTGCAATAGGAGAAGAACAGTGCGGTTTTAATAGGGGAAGAGGGTGCGTGGATCAGCAGTTTGCAGTAAGACAGTTATGCGAGAAGTATTTAGAGAAGCATAAAGAGATATTTTGGGCTTTTATGGATTTGGAAAAAGCATATGATCGTGTGAATCGTGAAGCAATGTGGAAGGTGTTAAGGATTTATGAAATTGGAGGAAATTTGTTGGAAGCAGTTAAGAGTTTTTATGAAGGGAGCAGAGCATGTGTTAGAGTAGGAAATGGCGAGTTGAGTAAATGGTTTGAGGTAGAGGCAGGTTTGCAACAGGGTTGTGTATTGTCACCATGGCTGTTTAATATGTTTATGGATGGTGTGGTGAGGGAGGTGAAAATGAGAACTATGGGAAGAGGATTGGGTTTAGTAGGAAAGAATGGTAGAGATTGGGAGTTGAATCAGTTGCTGTTCGCTGATGACACAGCATTGGTGGCGGATTCTGAGGAGAAATTGCAATAGGTAGTCAAAGAGTTTGGAGTGGTTTGTGGGAGGAGGAAACTGAAGGTGAACGTCAATAAAAGTAAAGTAATGGTGTGTAATAGGGGTGATCGTAGGGTGAATCTAGATGTGAGGCTGGATGGGGAAATATAGGAACAAGTAGAGTGTTTTAAATATCTAGGAGGATCGATAAGCAGGAGTGGAGGTATGGAAATGGAGGTACAACAGAGAGTGTGTGAAGGAAGGAAGGTTTTCGGAGCAATGGGAAGTATGTGGAAGACGAGAAATCTCGGAATGAAAGTAAAAAGTGCAATGTATCAAGGAATTGTTGTGCCAACAGTGATGTATGGGGCTGAGACATGGACACTGAAGAAAAAGGAGAGAAGAAAGCTGGATGTGATGGAGATGAGCTGCTTGAGGAGTATGTGTGGAGCTACCCGTAGACACGGATTGAGGAATGAAGAGATACGTAGGAGACTGGGGCAGCAGGAACATTTGTCAGCCAGAGTGGACAGAAGGGTGCTGAGCTGGTATGGTAATGTTGAACGAATGGGAGATGAAAGGCTTACAAAGAGAATATATGAGTCAGATATAAGGGGAGATAGAAGGGCAGGAAGACCCCCATTGAGATGGAGAGACTGTGTAAGACAAGCTTTGGATGATAGAGGAATGACTATAGATCAGGCAAAGAGCATGGTAATAAACAGGAATGAGTGGAGAATACTTGTGAATAGTTGACTGAACACGTGGTCATTTGGGGGAAGGGGTCGGACGCAAGTTGGACTAGATAATAGTCCATCAGGCGCCTGGCCCGGGGAGACGATTAATATGAAGGGTGCGCCTGGAAGTGTGGTGGGCGGGCTTGTGGCTTTGGCTCCGCTGCATGTCTGCCTGCTGAGATCGGAGCCTCTCCGGGTGGTCGGGGGCCGGGGGAGTGCTGGAGCGGCCTTGGTGACCCTGGTCTCTGGGTATTCTCCTGGGTGACCTAGATGTGTGTGAATTTTGTGTTTTGTCTGTGTTTGTTCGCTGTTTTGTCTTGTGTTTTGTGTTTTCCTGTTCTTGCTTTGTCTTGAGTCGGCCACCCCCAAGAAAATGCAAAAAAAAAAAAAATAATAATCATAAAATAAAGGAAAGTAAAAATAAAAAATAGGAAAAGTGGGGATTGGGCCTGAGCATATAGATAGATAGATAGAAATATTATATTTATTTATTTATTTATTTATATAAACAAATCTCTAAATGGTTTCCCAAGCAAATTTGTCTGAAGATAAAATTAATTGTCACATAGTTATTAGGTTATTAGGATATTAAATTTATTCCACTCATAATAATTCAAGGGATAGGTAAAATATAAGACATGCCCTTAAGTCCATACTATATATAATTTGTACACATTTATCCCTGTACAAATAATAATACAAACCAAAATAGGTTATATATAACGATACAATGAGTGAGGCCTGACTTGAGGTGAAGTATGGGATATTTGTGAGGGTTATGCATGTGATAAATAATAAGTAAACACATTTGTTTACTACACTACCAAATGATTTACCCTCGTTTGTGCACTGTTTTAATTAAAAATCCCATCCGGATTGCGTTTACGTTTAGCGATAAGCGGAACCGTATTAATTAATTAATTAACGGTCTAGCGAATGTGGAAAGCTACGGTTACGATATGCGATATTGCGATTACGAAAGTGGATAATTGTGGATAATATATATATATATATATATATATATATATATATATATATATATATATATACAGTATATATATATATATATGTTTTTATCTCTCAGTTGGGTTCGAACCGCCGACCGTCAGGACGATAGCCGACGCTTTAACCAACTCCACCACGGCAGTCTAAAAGACACTCAACCTTCTATCCTATTTAAGTTAAGGAGAAGGGAAACCCACTAGGCGAATGTATTTCAATTCATACCCAGTCGTAGGATCCATATTCCAGAATACCATACAAGGATTTCTAAGTGTCCCGACGCAACTCGGGCCGAAATTGATTTAATTTAATTCTAACCCACCAAGCATGAGAGTTATTAATATTAAGTATATATCACAAATACACGTGAGCCACTAAATGTTTTAATCTCTCAGTAGGGTTCGAACCGCCGACCTTCAGGACGATAGCCGACGCTTTAACCAACTCCACCACAGCAGTCTAAAAGACACTCAACCTTCTATCCTATTTATGTTAAGGAGAAGGGAGACCCACTAGGCGTATGTATTTCAATTCATACCCAGTCGTAGGATCCATATTCCAGAATAACATAAAAGGATTTCTAAGTGTCCGGACGCAACTCGGGCCGAAATTGATTTAATTTAATTCTAATCCACCAAGCATGAGAGTTATTACTATTAAGTATGTATCACAAATGCACGTGAGCCACTAGATGTTTTATTCTCTCAGTACGACTGGGTATGAATTGAAATATATTCGCCTAGTGGGTTTCCTTTCTCCTTAACCCACTGAGCCCCAGCTAGTTATAAATAAATGTACCACCAGGGACCGGCAGGATTTGATTTTTTTTTTTCCAGAAACAATAGCGAATGGGTTAGAAATGAAGGAATAACCACAAAAAAACGATCAAAAAGGTCAAAAATTGGTCCTACGGAGCCCCCGAAAGTTGATTTTACAAGAGTAAAAAATTGAAGGCAAATACACCCAAAATACCGGTTTTTGCGCGCTAACGCGCACGCGGTTCAACTTTGAGAGTTTCCAACCATCGGCATGGTTGCGTGGCATACTTACACAGTTCCCATACAAATCTGAACCCTCTAGGTGCCATAGGACCGGAGTAATTGGGACCGGAGTACCTGTGACGACACGTTGTCGTCGCTGGGGTCTAGCGTTACATACATTGACGACGACACGTTGTCGTCGCTGGGGTTCAGGGGGTTAACACAAATAGGATAGAAGGTTGAGTGTCTTTTAGACTGCTGTGGTGGAGTTGGTTAAAGCGTCGGCTATCGTCCTGACGGTCGGCGGTTCGAACCCCACTGAGAGATTAAAACATTTAGTGGCTCACGTGTATTTGTGATATATACTAAATATTAATAACTCTCATGCTTGGTGGGTTAGAATTAAATTAAATAAATTTCGGCCCGAGTTGCGTCGGGACACTTAGAAATCCTTGTATGGTATTCTGGAATATGAATCCTATGACTGGGTATGAATTGAAATACATTCGCCTAGTGGGTTTCCCTTCTCCTTAACATAAATAGGATAGAAGGTTGAGTGTCTTTTAGACTGCTGTGGTGGAGTTGGTTAAAGCGTCGGCTATCGTCCTGACGGTCGGCGGTTCGAACCCCACTGAGAGATTAAAACATTTAGTGGCTCACATGTATTTGTGATATATACTTAATGTATATATATATATATATATATTATATATATATATATATATATATATATATATATATATACATACATACATACACACATTACATTTTAAGACTGAGTGATCCACACATACGTGCAGTTCCAGTCTCTAGTCCTAATGGCGGCATTCCGGGCAACCCTGTTAAGAGCTGCTTCACTTTCAAGTTTTTGGATTTGAGATCGGCACATATAGTCCGATCCCAGGTCTTCCTCGGTCCACCCCTTGGTGCAGCTCCCTCCACAATCACAGACCTGCATCTTTACAACCAGTTTTGTTCATCCATTCTCTCCACATGCCCATACAATCCCAGTCTACTTGTACGCATCTCCTCGCTAATACTCTTTATCCCTAAGCATCTCCTTAGCTCATCAAAAGTTATTCTATCCTGCAGTTTTGCCCCACACATCCATTTCACCATTTTCATCTCATTACATTCCATTCTGTTGACATCCTCTATTTTAGCGGCCCATGTTTCTGAGGCATTCGTCATTGCACTTCTAACACATGCGACATACACCTTTCCTTTCAGGGGGAGAGGGCATTCATGGTCGGAATTGGCAGGAGTTCTCTGAACTTCCCCCAGTCACATCTAATTCTAACAACAGTGGCTTCCTAGGCCCCACCACCGGCAGAGATGGTATCTCCTAGGTAACAAAACTTGTCCACCAGCTCGAATGACTCATTTCCAAAATTCACAGCCACAGGATCATCATTTAACACAAGGTCGCCCTTGCACAATACGCACTCAAATTTATCAATTTTTAACTCATCCTTCGGCAGGGGTAATTTTTTTCTACTACAGCGCTTATCCCCATGGTGCACCTAACATCAACAGATGCTACTTCGAATCGAGTTAGCGTCCACACCCTTTCCACACACTGGGTATGCACTGCTCTTTTCCACATTGCCTCGTCTCAATCTGCATAACATTGGTTTTGTAAATATTGACTCTTAAACCCTTGCTCGCTATGCCCTCTCTCCATCTTCTGAATTTGGCCTCAGCATCTTGCACGTTGTCAGCTATTAGGACTAAATCATCTGCATAAAGCAGTTCCCATGGGAGTCTGGATCTAAATTTTCTAAACAGTGCCTCTGGGACCATAATAAAGAGGAGGGGGCTTAACACTGAACCCTGATGAACTAAAAGACGGACTGTGAACTCCTCACTCAGTATACCTTTCACGCTCACCGCAGTTCGCGAATCCTCATACATCTTCATTATCATACGCACCAGCCACTCTTCCACACCAAGTTTCCTCATAGCCCAATGCACAACATCTCTAGGCACCCTGCCAAAGGCCTTCTCCTGGTCTACAAACACAAAGTAAATATCTCTGCCTGTTAGTAAGTATCTTTCCTGTATTTGCCTGACTATGAAGATAGCATCGGTTGTACCACGTCCTGTCATGAAACCAAACTGCATAAATTATAATCAATGGAGATGCTTTGCCTGATCAAACCCTCAAAGACTCTCTCACAGGCCTTCATGATTTGGTCAAGCATTTTCAGGCCCCTATAATTACCTCTATCTAGCGCATCCCCGTTTCCTTTGTATATATTTACTATTACACTTTTGTGCCAATCTTCGGGGATTTTTATCATCTCAGTGACTAAGCTGACACCAGTCTCCCCTGAGGCTTTTATCCTCTCAGCGACAATGTCAGAGCATCCTGGAGCTTTACTGTCCTTCATTTTATTGATTGCACCACTCACTGCAGCTGGTGCTATCAAAGGAAGGGGTCAGATATTAGTTTTTCGATACCAAGCTGTTCCTTATTCCATTCAAACTCTACATTTAGCAATCTTCATAGTGTGCCTTCCATGCTTCTCCGATTTCATCTTCTGCATACACAATCGTCCCATTATCGTTTCTAACACACTGTTCACTTATAATGTGCCTACTGTAACTTTTAACTTGCCTATCTAGGTTGAAGATCCCATTGGGGACATATGTGTCCATGTTACACACTTGTTTGAGGACCAGGTCCTTAATGCCTTTTCTAGCATGTAAATAACTCTTCTGGCAATTCGTTTAGCTGCCTGGTATTCCTCCTTATGCCCCTTTCCCACTGGTGAGACAAGTCACGATTTTCGTCGCCGATGCCTTCGTTTTGTCAAAGTCGCAAGAATACGTGCGACCTTCACGATTTCGACCGTTACAAACAGATGACAAATTATACTGGGCGAAGATGTCGCCGATGTCGGCGACGCAATCGCCGACATCGGCGATGTTATAGGGGAAGTGAGCGATGTTTCGCCGATGAACCTCTGCGTTTACTTCGGCGAGGTGATAAGAGTATTTTTTTAAGGCACAAATTCTTGCGAGTCATCGTCGAACATCGGCGTTGGCATCGCATATACGTCGGCGAGATCGGCGAGATCGGCGAGGTGTGCGCAGCTGAGGGAATGTAACATGAATGTGCTAATTGCAGAGTGGAATTAGCATATCACGCCAAACTAATGGGCCGAATGTCATAAAATATGAAAACTAATGGGGTTAACCATGAGGAAGAAAGGGGACCAGAAAAACGACCCATCTCCCCTTAATTCGGAGGTTGGCAATGCTTTGCCGGAGACATTTTTCTATCAAATAATGTACAAATTTAGCTTGCTCTCAAAACAAAACAAATATATGTTGGCTCGCTACCGCTCACCAGGAAAATATTGAAACCTGGATGGGGGTAAAAGTCTTAAAACAGTCGGCTGAACGGGGCCGAACGGATACAAGGCAAAGAGAGAGGGAGAGAAATAGAAAAAAAAAAAAAAAAACGAGGAGAGAGAGAGAGAAAGAGTAAACTAAAAAAAGCGAGGTGGGCTCAATTGCTAAGCCTTAACGCAAACATTGAGCCCACCTGCTGTTTGTTGTTTTCTCATTCTCTCCCTCTCGTCGATTTTTATTTTTTTTCTATTTCTCTCCCTCTCTCTTTGCCTTATATCCGTTCGGCCCTGTTCAGCCTACTGTTTTAAGACGTTTATCCCCATCCAGGTGTCGATTTCTTCCTGGCGAGCGATAGGGAGCCAGCATTGTATGGAGAAATCCGGCTTCGCCGGAGACATTTTTCTATCGAAAAATATACAAATTTAGCTTACTCTCAAAACAAATATATATATATATGTCCGCTGAACATGATGGCGGTGTTTAGATTATTCTATCATCATTATTGGATTTTATAGAAATAAATCTATAACGCTAGTTTTTCGCTTCTTATAGAATCCATTCTGCAGCAAAATATTAACTCTCAGTCTGTTTTCACCAATAATAACTGCTTTTTATATTGTTTTGTTTTCATGAACGGCAAGAGGAAAGGTTATTCTATAAGATTTCATCAACAACAACAACAAAAATAACAATATGTGGAATTTCACCGTAGGTGAATGATATCTCACTATAGGCCTTTTTTTTTTTTTTACCCACCTGCCGAAGGTGCTCTTTGGCATCGTCGATGTTCCCGGAACATCTGAGAGCATCGGCGATGGTGAGTATGGGTGAGTATCCATGCAGCGTTGCAAAGTTTTTTTTGTGCGAAACCATCCGCGATGTCTCGCCGATGTCGCAGATGATCGCAGAATCCCTCACAGATCTCCTCGGCGATGCTCGGCGATGCTTGCGAGGGTAACCAATCCTCGTGAATCCTCGTGAGTGCTCGTCCAAAATTTTGAACTGTGCGAAGATTATGCGACGACCCGCGAGGGCCCTTGCGAGGCCTGAAAGGCCTTGAAAGTCAAACGATTTTTCATGAGAGGTGTTGAGACATGTCACGAATGTGCCAATTTATTGGTTTCGGCGACGAACATCGTGACTTGTCTCACTAGTGGGAAAGGGGCATTACTGCCTCCATTCTTCCATGCTTTGAAGCATCTCCTTTTCTCTTTCTAAGCATGTTCTACCTTATCGTTCCCCCACCAGGAGGTCTTATTCCTGGGGTGACCCTTTGTTTTCCCAGACTTTGTCAGTGGCAGCGGGAAGGCTATGCTTAAGGAAATTCCATTGACAATTTACATCACTAGGCCTACCTTCCTTATTTCTATTCATTTCCTCCAGTTAACTATGAAATCTATCCCTAACTTCCTTGTTCTTCAGCAGCCACAATCTACTTTTGGGTATGTATACCTTCTTGCACTCCGGATCTCTGTATAAACTCATGTCGCACACAAGTAGCTTATACATTCTTCGCTCGGGATGACATTTACATTCCGAACCAGTTTCCAGTCTTTTCTGTTAACCAAGAAGTAATCTATCTGGCTACTAGAGACCCCAGAGTTATATGTGACCAGATGGCTGTCTTTTCTTGAACTTCGCGTTACACACAACCATGTTGAGTGCAACGCAGGACTCCAATATATATTCGCCTTCCAGATTCCTCCTTCCGTAACCATTTCCTCCATGTACTCCCTCGTATCCATCTGCAGATGCTCCCACGTGACCATTCAGGTCCCCTCCCAGGATTGTTATTTCATTCTCCTAGAGGCCCGAAATGACACTGACGGTGTAATTCCAGAAGTCCTCTTTTATCTCTTTCTGTAGGCCAGCCTGTGGCGCATATGCAGATATCATATTCAGAATTCTTTCACCAACTTTCAACTTCAAAACAATCAGCCTTTCACTAACTCTCGTAATCTGAAGCACACTTTCCACCCACTCTTCAGCCACCAGAACACCCATTCCTCCTTTCTCTTTATCAGTCTCAACCCACTTCCAGTAGATCCTATATCTTTTCTTTATTCCAACATTTCACTGTGACCCATACCCTTTCCAGAGTGTTTCCTGGGCACAGAAAACATCCACTCGCCTCCTCTCACACATATCAGCCACTTCATTTGCACGCAGATTCAAACTACCAACATTCACACTAACAAGTCTGAGGCTGTGGGGGTAATTTATCTGTATCCTGTACGGTTTGGGAACACCGGTCTTACGTTGTTTCCCGGTGCGTCCCACCAGAACCAGCCGCAGAGACGCACCCCGTGCGTGTACGTGGTACTACGACTGGTCTGGTATTTTACGCCCAATGACAGGGCAACCTCCTCGAGTGCTACCACCAGGTTTGGGCCCCAATACTGTTGGTCGGAGAGTGCCAGTCCGGAGAAACACTACGCACTGTACCCTTAAGATCCATTTCTGTGCCCAAGGCGCCAGGTTCGGGTCCAGAGGGAGAGACATCCACTGCCAGTTGGCCACCATTAGGCAACTTGGAGTAGAACAATGAAGCCCTGTCACAGTGCTGCCATATGAAACACATCTAGCCCACTAACAAGGCTACATTGTATAGTAATGGCTGTTGGTCCACAAGTCTAACTCCATCCCCCCCATTAGTCACCTTGTACGACATATATATATATATATATAGATAGATAGATATATGTTGTTTGTGTGTGTGTGTGTGTGTGTGTGTGTGTGTGTGGGTAACTAGTTTGAATTTATAGAGGTAGAATGAGGTAAACTATAAGGAGACTAAAATAAGCTATATACGACACCACTTTGTATATGTCATTTACAAAAAAAAAAAACACACACAGAAGGAATCATGCTTACATTATTAAAATGATTGTGGACATCCAGTAATGCAAGTAATGGTCGTTCTTCTGTAAATATAAAATGGCTTACATAAGAATGGGAAAGGGGTGAGACTTTTGTCTTGAGTTATTATATAAAGTGTGTGTGTGGGTGAAGTCACATTATGCTTACAGTGGTATACAACAAATATCATGTGCAATATTGAAGCTGATTTAGCTATAGTGTACTGCAATGTACAGCACTGTAATAAAGTGCAGTAATCTGTATATTGTCCATACCAAATCTAAACCAAGGACATTCTACCTCAAAGAACTATTTTCGAAACTATAATTTTAATATAAGTAGTAATAGTAGTAGTAGTAGTAGTAGTGGTTGTAGTTGTAGTAATAATAATAATAATAGTAGTAGTAGTAGTAGTAGTAGTAGTAGTCGTAGTCATAATAGAAACTAAAAATACTGTTGTTAAACTTTAGCCTAGGATTCGCACCTGTTTTCTCTCACAGACCTCATTTCCTCACGCGCACAAACTAGTTTTTCATTTGTGTGCACATTTTCATTATTTTTCCTTACATTCTACCTTTTCACATTCTATCCACGCTCAAGATGTGTGCTACATTTACATATGAATCAACAGTTACAGTCATTATATAGCGATGTGAATTATGTTCAAGAAGAATCCCTAACTTGAAAGACCATATTGCTTATATTAATAGCACATTTACTGTTTTCGAAATACATTTAATGGACTTTACAGCATTTAGTTTAAACAAATGTGCTTAGCAACTTCAGACAAGGACACAGTTTTGCATTTTGATATTTGATATTTTAGACCACTTTGCTTAGCTTAAGTAAAACCTTTATGAATCAAAGGGGTAAAGGCTATCTTGATTACCCTTTTGACTAAAACACGCCCTTCGTGTAATAAAAACCCTAACAAATGAACAGATGCATTATGGTATACTTTAAAATAATCATGTGCCAGCCGTTTACTAACTTATACTGGATGCTGATGCTGGGGCAAAGAGTAGCTGCACTCACCCTCCGACTCTATGTCCGGCGGTCTCTCCGCATGAGTTCCCGGGTCGTGACTCGGTCTACCCCAATTAGCTCCCACCATGAATGATTGACTCTCTTCAACCATGAGTCACGTGGTCTTAATATACAGTAGGTCTCCTCCACTCAGGGTTGTCACAGACCATAACTGCCATATGAGCAGGGTTGACTACAAGGAGGCAGGCCACGTGCCCATATAGCCGAAGCTGGTGCTTTTGGACTATGCACACGATATGTCTCAAATCAGTTTGATATGTGGTCATACCAATAGTACCCCATGATCCTGCTTACACACTTGCTACCAAATGAGTTGGTGCCTCTCTCCAAATCACTGTTGAATATCCATGTCTTGCAACCATGTAACAAGATATTGAGCACCAGTATTATACAGATCCACAACCTTGCCCTTCTGTACAGGTGCCATTCTCTAGCAACTCTGTTAGAATCACTGTATCACCATCAAACTCAAGGTGAGTGGTATGGATATTGCTGAACGAAGCTTCGCATTGACTACGAATGACTGAATGGCCCATTAAGTAGTCCATACAAATGTTGAAAAGTGAGGGTGCCAGCACACATCCCTTTCTCACTCCTGAGTTCACAGGGAAGAAAAGGAAGGTCCACCAAACTTGGCAGCACTCTCTGTTCCTGTATAAAGTTCGAACACCAGCTCAATTATCGCTATATGTAACCCACAGCGTGTCACCATATTAGTGATGAAACAAATATTGTCCTAGACATGATCTATGGTATACTATTGTATTTCTAAAGCGGTTCTAACTGTCACTGATATGTACACAAAGGAAATTATTCATGTAAACAATGTTTTAGTGGTAAAGACTTACATCTTGTTTCCAAAGCTTCCTTATTCATAGCCGTAAGCCGGGAACTATATATCATGGCTGCATAGTTTACCAGATAGGTTAAATGCGCGCATACAGTGAAGTGCATTTTGTTTACGTGATTACTCTTCACGTGACTGGCAGGAAAATATTCATATACAATCAAATATTTATGGGACATGAATGTTGATGATACAAATGGAAAGAGCATAACAAAAAATATTCAGTGCACTCCCAAACAACCTATGTTGTCATTTAACATGTCCCTGAAATTGGCTGTTCAATTACGCAATACAAATATTATATACATCCAAACACTGTACATAGCATTATAATATACAAATATAATGTATATATATATATATATATATATATATATATATATATATATATATATATATATATATATATATATATATATATTTGTTTTTGTTTTCTATGAGGATGAGGGAGACAAAAGGCAAAACTGCCTGTGACGAGCGCCTCCCTCAGAGTTAAAAGAGTGACAGGACCAGAATCAAGGAATAGTCGAGCTAGATACACAGAGTTTGAAGCAATTTATGTCATAGAATGAGAGAAAGATGGATTCAGGAAGGGATTTCTAGAGATCAGCTGTTGAATAGAAGAAAGAGTGGGAGTATCGTTTCACTCTTGAGTTGGAGAGTTGCACATAGTAGGGGTGGGATTGTGTTGCATGACGGGTACTACGTATCCTACATAGAGTAGGTGGTATACACTGAGAGAGCTCTGAGGAGCTCTGATTATTGTAGTAGCGACAGAATAGCGAGAGAGATGCAACATTGCAGCAAAGAGAGAGAGATTGCAGAGAGTCGGTACGTGGTCGGGAGTTAATGATACAAAAGGCTTTCCTTTCTACTTTGTCTAGAAGTGCTGTGTAAGAGGATCCTCCCCACACATGTGAACAATACTTAATACAAGGACACACTCTGCCCCTGTACAGAGCAAGAAGCTGTGCAGGAGTAAAGAACCCTTTGAGGCGGTTAAGCACTCCCAGCTTCTGGGAGGCCGCCTTAGCAAGACTCGTAATATGGCAATATATATATAAAATATATATATATATATATACATCTTGTTGTTGTTATTGTTGTCGTTCTTTAGGCTGCCTGGCCGAACAGCCCCGAGTCCCTAAGAAAGGCCATGACCACGATCAGGATTTCCCACAGGGCTCTCAAGGAGTGTAGATTATATTGTAGACGTAAGTGATTGCGTGGAATGCAGTCTTCTATGATGTGTTTAATAGTATGGGATGCTGTGTTACATCCTGGACAGGCATCGCCGACGGAGTCATCCAGTCTCTTCTGATAGCTCAGAAGAGGTGGATGGTCAGGTGGACTCTGTCCTCGCGAGGAAGGGATGATTCAGAAGTATCAAATTTGGGAGGTCGTGCCTGCAGTTGCGTGTTGTCTCCAAGTAATTGGATGAAACGACGTGAGATATGATTATGGATGTGCTTCTGGAAGCTGGTTTGGTGTGGGTAAGTAGGGAGAGATATCAGTATTTGTCTGTAGTATCGTGTGTTGGGTGATGTTTTGATATTTCTTGGTATCTGTGGGTGTGCCATATTGTGTTGCATATTGTCAACTTGTTCTTTTGAGAGTACGCTATTTGCATTTTTTGTATCGTCAGCAAACTTTATGGGGAAATGCTGAGGTATGGTGATGAGATAGTGATCGAATGGGTATGGAAAATGTGTAAACTAGCATGGGAGAAGAGGAGTGCACCTGATGACTGGAAGACAGGCATAATAGTAGGGTAGTGATTGAGAGAGTGAGAGCGAGAACGGAGAAATGGATAGGTGACTAGCAGGGCGGGTTTAGGAAGGGAAGGGGATGTGTAGATCAGATTTTTACCCTGAAATGTGTTATGGAGAAATATCTGGAGAAGCAACAAAAGCCGTATGTTGCCTTTATGGACTTGGAGAAGGCCTATGGCAGAGTGGATAAAGAAGGTATGTAGAAAGTACTTAGAAAATACGGAGTAGATGGCAAGTTACTGAAAGCAGTGAAGAGCATGTATGAGGGTGCAAAGTCGGTAGTAGGTGTGGAGAATGAGAAGAGCGAATTCTTTCATCTGAATGTTGGGTTGAAATAGGGGTGTGTGATGTCCCCGTGGTTGTTTACAGTGTATATGGATGGAGTTATGAAAGAAATACAAGGAAGAGCAGTGGATGTTGATGTATCGCTGATATGGGAGAGAAACAAGTGGAAGCTACCTGTACTACTGTTTGCTGATGATACAGTTCTGATGAGTGATAATGAATGTGAGTTGCAGGGTCTGGTAAATATGTTTGGAACAGTGTACGAAAAACGGAATCTCAAGGTAAATGCGGGGAAGAGCAAGGTTATGGTCTTCGAAAAGGGTGAATCCACAGAGTGTGAGGTGAAGTTGAACAGTCAGGCTATGGAGATTGTCAGCTCATTAAAGTATCTGGGCAGTGTGCTGAGTAATGATTGGAGTGTGGATGAAGAAGTGCGGGAGAGGGTGCAACAGGGGAAGAGGGTTGTAGGAACGCTGAAAGCAGTAACAAGAAATAGGGTGGTCAGCATGGAAGTGAAGAAGTCATTGCATGACAGTGTGGTAATCCCGACACTGACTTATGGAAGCGAAGCAGAGACTCAGACCAAGAGTGAGTATGGGAAGCAAGAGAATGACTAAGAGGGTTTACGAGAGTGAGGTGGAAGGACAGAGAGGGAGAGGTGAACCAAGAGAGAGGTGGCAGGATGGAGTGAAGAAGTATATGGATGAAGGCAGTGCTGGTTGGGAGGAGGGGTGTTGACTGACTGGGGACAGAGGTGCATGGAGGCGTTTCGTTCGTGGCTACCCCTTCGAAGATCACAGCGTCAGGCTGATAGATAGATAGATAGATTATCATATGTTACCCCTAGGATTTTGGGTGAGCGTGTGTGTGTTAGGGGGTGTTCCTTATGGTGATGTGCAGGGTGTTTCTGTATTCTGCTGTCTTGTGAGGAGGGTTGCAGTGGATTTGGCTGGGGCTAATTTAAGTCTGTTTGTAGTGCACCAGTCATGTAGTGTGTTGAGATAGGGTTGAAGGAGATGTGTTGCTCTGTCTGGGTCTTGGTGTGTACATGTGAGTGTTATGTCATCTGTGTGGGAAGCCATATTTATTTGGGGTGTGTGGTGTGTGGGTATATCATGCATGTATAAATTGAAGAGTACGGGCGACAGTACAGATCCTTGCGGGACTCAGTTTGTGAAGTTTCTGATTTTATATGACTGACCGGCAAATGCTACATGTGCGAATCTGCCTGCTAGAAAATTGGCCAGCCACTTTTTTGTATTGTTGCGCATGTTTGTGTTATAGATTTTGTTTATTAGGTTATGGCGGGGGATAGCATCGAAGGCTTTACTATTGTCGAGTGTGGCAAGTAGTGATCTGTGTGGTGGTCTGGCTGAGTTGATGCCGTCAAAAGCTTTTTGTGTAAGGTCTGTAAAAAGAGTGCTTGTGAAGTGTAGTGACCTGAAGCTATGTTGGAGCTAGGGGTAGAGCGTGTGTGATCAGTTGTAGTACAAGGCATTCTGAGACTTTGGAGGGAGTGCAAAAGAGTGTGAGGGGCAGTGTGAGGAGAGTAGCGTGGGGTCCTTTTAGGGTTTGGGGAATGTAATGATGACACCATGCTTTCAGATGTCTGGTATTGTGTTGTGTGAATAACTGTAGTTTGATATGTTGGTGAGTGCTTGTATGCCTTTGTGGTACAAGACGTCTGAAGTGTATGTTGCTTATGTTGTCTGGACCACAGGCAGGTGAGTGCTTGAGATTGTTGATGATGTGCTTTGTCTGGTTGTTGGTGAAGGGTGCATAGTCAGGGTCTGTGGGGTATTGTCTCTTACTTCGGATGACACGTCGGTCGTCTTGATGGGGGATTAGGTGGCTGACATGAGAGAAGTGATTAATAAGAGTGTTTGCTTGTTGTTTATATGAAGGAATAGAGTCTCTTGTTGTGATTGCGGCATGTGATTGTGTTGTGTTACTGTTGGAAAGTGTGATGCTGTTTAGTGTTTTGTAGATTTTGGGGGTCTGTTTTGTGATCAAATGTTTGGAGGTAGTTATTCCAATTTAGTGTTTGTTGTTCTAATATGTTGTTATTAATCTGTGTGTTGTATGCTTGGATTTGTTGTGCAATGTCCTGTGTGTAGGGTGCTGGGGAGTGATTCAGTGTGTCGCATTTTCTGATGAGGTTTTGAATTTCTGGTGTAAAGTTGGGGTTGAGTCTTTTTCTGTTGTCTCTTGGAGTGTGTTTCTTGCCAGCGTTTTGGATAGTTGTGTTAAATGTGTGTACAGCATATTTGATATTAGTGATGGGAGTGCTGTTTAGGGTTTCAAAGTGTTGTTCGTCTCATTTGTGAAAGCTTCCCAGTTTGCTTTTTTATAGTTAGTGTATGACTAGCTGGGGTGAGTCTTGTTTTAGCGGTGATAATGATCGGGAGGTGGTCAGAACCTAAGGCTTTTACCGCCCTCCATGATGTGGGGGCGAGTTCTGGGGAGCAAAAGATGATATCTGGAGATAATGAGTGGAAGAGGGCTTGGTGGGGAATATGGGTATATTGATGGATGTCGTTAAGGATGAAAAGGTTATCTGATTGGCATTGTAGAACCAGCCCTCTGTCTGTGTCAGGATTGTCGACAAACCAAGCCGACGTCTTGGCATTGAAGTCACCACCCAGGATGATGAGTGGAGTGCTTGTGATTTGTTGTAGTTGTGGTCTGTAGTCATTGGGTACTGAAGAGGATGTTTGGTGGGGTGGGGGGGGGGGGGATTATGTATGTATTTATGATGGTTATGTTGGCATTATTGTCAGTGCTTAATTTGATGGATTGTATTTCTGTTGTGTTATCATGTGGGGGGAGGAGGGATTTGGTATGCACACTGGTGTTTGTGAAGTTTATTGATTTGTGAACCAAGGTATTGAATCCACCGCCGCCGCCGTTGGCACGGTCTTGTCTGATGGTGGTGAATACATGAAATGTAGGTGTTTTTTGTGTTGTGCAGAGTTATGTTTCTTGTAAGATGGCAAAATGTATGTTGTGTTGTTTGGTGAAGTGTGAGAGTTTGTGTTTCTTTGTGTTAATGCCATCTATGTTTAGTTGAAGAATACTGATGTTGTGTGTGCGGTGTATATTGGGTGCTACTGTACGAGTTGAGGGTGAGGGCGAGGGTGGGAGTGAGGAGGAGAGAGATGGGCGAGGTGCAGGAGATGAGGGTATGGATGGATTAGGTTCGGGTGGGATGTGAGGGGTTGAGGATGTGGGTGGTACGGAAAGGATTGATGGGTTGGAGAGGAGAGGAGTGGGAGGTGTAGGAGAGGGGTATGACTGGGAAAAGGAGGGGCATGAGGAACAGGTCCAAGTGTTTGTGTAGTGTTCCGTGGAGGCAAGTGTTGTGCAGGTGAAAGGGGTCCAGTTCCTGCATGAATTGCAGAGAACTGAACCCTTTGTGTGGTGACTCGAAGTGATAGGTTTTGAGCGCGTTGGACATATGTGTTTGTGGGTGGGTCCTGGGTTGCTCTCGATGTCTCCGGCTTAAGACGTCTTCGAGAAATAACAGCTGGAGAGTAATTTCTTGGTGTAGAAAATACAGTGTAATGTGTGTGTGTAATCTTGGTGCCTCTCCCATTTATTTAATTTATGTTCCTTGCCATGACAGCTCCTGGCACAGAATCAAAACAACATAGATCTCCAGCGGAAGTTGGCCAGTATGCTCGGACCCAAGGCCTGCTGCAACCCTCTATGCAGCCACTTCATGTCCTTTGCTGCACTGGAGGTTTACATTATAGATGAGAGGCTGTGGGGCTACAAGTGACATGGTGCAGCTCCTGAACAGGTATTGGGTCGAGACTTTGCACATTATGGTGGCTACAGCTACACCTCCGGCCCCACAGATAGCTCTCCCTCCCACCCAGCTGCCACATCACCAGGTTCCACCACCAGAGTGGTGGTCCTACATACCCTACCAGGTTGCCTCCACTAGCACTGCACCACCACCCCTCCTTCAGTACTCACAGCCCCCAACACCCCACGCTTTAGGTCTGCCTTGGACCAGGTCTGGGCCAATAGTGCTCCAATCTATGGCCGCTCATAGCTTCGCCCGGCAACACCAGGAACGCCCCTCACCCAGGGCCTCTCCTGAACATCTCCATGGGTTCCTTATTAGATAATTATGAGCTGCTCATTACAGGCCCCTTCCCCTTCTGCTCCAATTGAGGGACCACTGAACAAACCTAGCCAGAGCCCCAGACGGAGGAGTGGAAAGAAGTATTAATAATCATATGCTTTGCTTGAATAATATGTTGCACAATTAATAATGCTTTGTACTAACGTTTATTCAATACTTTTTATTATAAGTCAACATTAAACAAATTACATCTGTATTACAAATGAAGTGTAATGTAATAGCGCTGTACTTGAAAGCATTTACAAAGAGAAATATATAATAATAACTGAGAAGAACCACATTTATATAAAATGTATAATTATGAATATTTACTGAGAAGAACTACATACAATATACTGTATATGAAACGTATCTAAACAATGATTTAAAATAAATATATACTATTAGTATATTATACTAAAAGTAAATGAATGACATACGAAGTGCATTGTAATATCACAGTATGTGAATATCTGCAATATGGGTATGGGTATACTTTGGGTTACTTGATGAATTATATAAGTCTTGCCTTTAAAACACACTCTCTTGCCATGACACACTTCCTGCAGGAAACATATAGCACATCTTCAGGTGGTTCCTCAGCTGTGTCCCGGCCTGTGTCCCTGTTTTCCCTGTGAGGGCCTGCAAGCTAGTCAAGGTGTCACCATCCCTCCATGTCCCGGGTGTATTGAAATGGGAGTCTGGGTCCTCGTCATCAAGTAGAGTTACATACTGGGCTGGGTAGAGGATCCTCTTTAGGTTGTGTATATAACAGCAGGCCATCACAACTGATTCCACTCGCTTGTATCGTTACCAGGTGTATCGTCACCAGTCACAATAGACATCTGAATCTGAAAGGAGATAGAAATAAATATATGTGAATTAACATTCACAAAAGAGCAGATGCTTAGGTTAAGAATATTTATATTCAAATGACTGATAATCAGGTATGCGGGTCTTTGTTATGCAGTACTGAATGACATTTGTATACAAGTTATAAATAACATGATACACATGAATGTAAATTATACTATCACATAATCTATACAACATAAGCAGGTACCAGACAAGGCATATACAGTATATATTGACACACAGTATATGATATGTGTTACGCACCTCCTCACCATGATGCCAAAGGCATTCTTCACAACACGCTGGGCCCTGGACAACCTATAGTTGAATAAGTGCTCTTCCTGGGTCATGTTGTGTCGGGTGTAGGGCTTCCTCAAGTAGGTCCTCAGTGAGAAGGTGTTGTCGCCAATGAGGTAGTAGCTGACAGGTTCCTCATTGCCAGATAGAGGCTCAGGTGGTGGTAAGCCGACCAGGTTGCCCTGAATGGTGTTGCACCGAAAATCCCTCCATCTGACGACGAAGCCAGGGCGCCAACGTTGACGTAAAGGAACTTATAATCTGCATCCATCAAGGCCATCAGGACGATCGAGTGGAACATAGTTATAGTATGTTGATCCACCTCCGGGGGAGGCACCAAATGGCGATTTGCTTGCCGTCTAAGACGACAATTGCATGGTAGCATACCTTGAGGAGAATAGGTCAGCTACTTGTTTCCATTTCTCTGGCGTGTATTTGGTGAGGAAAGTTTCACAGGTGTTGGGGATGAGGATGGAGATGGTGTTGTGAGCCACACGGAATGAATACTTCAGTCTCTAGTAACTGTATCCAGTTGGTAGATACCGCAGTGTGATGGCCAAGCCCAGATCTGGAGGTACAGTCTTCCGTAATAAGGAGTCCTGTCACTCCCCTCGTGGCCCCACATGTGTCTCGAGCTCCACGAACATATCGAGGTCAAGGCGGTGGAATCCTCCAAGGCGAGCTCCTTCATGAGGGTTTCGTACTGCCCGTGGGTGGGGCGCCGCAAAAGTCATCTCCTGCTCCACTTTGCTATCCTTTTTTGCATTTGTTGCCTATGCATGTGTTGTATCAACGGATTATGACAATATCCATTTGGATGAATGCTGCCCACAGCTGTAGTAGAACATCCACCACCTGTAGGTCATCATCGTTCGTGTTCATGTAATAAGTGAGGCTATTAGCGTTGAAGGTTTGGTGTATAGAGTGATGTGGCAGAGTCATGTCCGCCCCTTTTTATATGCTGGCCAGGTGGCAGAGACAACTTCACGCAGAGTTTCGTCCTTCGGTCATGTTTGTCGTGGGGCCAATGTAGTACAGTCATTGTTAAAGTGTCTCCGTCTTCCCAGGTTGTGGCCCACCGTCATGACCGTTGTTGCGCTACCATAATCCGCTGCTCGGTGATTGTCTTTCTACAGTCATTATGGCATCATCCCACACTCGTCCCATAATATTACTCATGCCAATCTTTTGCCTGTTAGTACCAACTTTTTTGTTTGTGGGTGTCATGAGCGAAATCGGCGAGGTGTGAGTTAAATTGGGATGCAAACTCGGAACTGAGCTTCTTCAGGGTTTGGTTAAACAGGCCATTGGTCATTTGCAAAAAATGGCCCTCAAACCTTCTCACAAGGATCATCTATATAATGTTGAGAGTCTCGCCCAATATAACGCCCTTACTTGACCTTGGCTTTACTCAAACATATTCAACAACTGTTGTAAGTGCCTCATGTTAGAAACTATCACACAATTCCACAAGGCCCTCCAATGAACCAAACACTACATAATTATTCACTACATAATAGCAACAACAACCTCCGACAATTTTGTTGTTGATAAGTTAAATAATGTCATTATAGTAGCCTTGGTTCACAATCTCCTTCCTTAACATTCGACGGTAATGCTATACAAAATCACCTATATCCAGAGCACGAAAGCTAATGTTTACTGAGCTACGCTCCAGTTTTCATTATCAAATACAGTACAATAAATTAATTTGATTGTAGAAGCCATTGGATCTATTTTTTATTTAAACAATCGGTTATAAAGAATGATTTGTAATCTGGATGATATCGTCTATAATTAACCAGAATTATACAAGACTAGCAGGGGTACCCAGCGTTGCCCGGGTAATCACCATAATCACCATCACTACTACCACCACTACTACTACCATAATCACCATCATCAATCACTACTACCACAATCATCACAATAATCACCGGCCTCGACCTCCCTGTGCCTCATTAAACGGCGACCTCGATTTCGGCCGCTAAATGACCTCCGATTTTGGATCTGACCTCATCCGTACCCCCATTTTGGGGGGCTGCGAACAACTTTCGTTCCATACACCTTTTCGATCGGAGGCCTCCTTCTGCCCCAAACGGCCCTTTTTCCGATTTCGCGCCCATTTTCTCCGTTCCTTTCACCCTGGGGAATTCTATTTTTTCACTAAAACCTGCCTAGGGAACCCCTTACTATGCATACCAAGTATGAACGCTCTAGCTTAAAAACTGCGGCCGCCTATAAAGAACAGACAGACAGACAGACAATCGAAATTATTATATAGATAAATAAATGGGCACAATAGAATATCGTCATGGTATATTTAAACTTCAGTATATTATTAAATAATATTAACATAAAAAACGCGTTGTCATACTGGTGAAGGCAAATTAAAGTTAATCAGGTGCTTCTTGATAATACTTACGAGGTTCTGATGAGACCATGGACCGAAAAGTCAATAGCAAACTCTTTAGTAATGTGATTCCGATAACTGGTGGTGACATCAAGTTTCGCTGGTAGGACACTTTTTTTCTTAATAAATACTAATTTCTTATGAAATCTTACTCGTGTCTTATAAACATGAATTCACGTACATATTTATTATAATATCCATATAATCACGTCAGTATCAACTGATTAAACTCAAGAATAGAAAATAAATATGTACCCGGTATTTGTTACAGTGGAGGATTACGTTTAAGCATGTTTCCCCAGAAACAAATTTGATTGGTACCCGGGTATATATTTGTTTTTATTTTTAACCCAGTCAGTACCAATGCCGTCCTATTAACTTTATTCTGGCTGCTATTAGACGATTTTAGTCTGTTTAGAAAGAGCCTCCAGCAATTAATAGGCTTCGAACTTTCTCATTTAACCCATGTTACTACAACAAATCCTTCTTAAACTGCAGAAAATCGTCCAAATATACATACCATATAATTACAAGACGTCACCGGTACAGAAGGGGCCCCTAACCCTTGAAATAAGATGCTTGCAATATTATTATTATAAAATACTTATTTCCAGTATATACAGTATATATAATATTATATATATATATATATATATATATATATATATATATATATATATATATATATATATTAGAGGTGGAACGAATATAAATTTTCACTATTTGCGAATACGAATACGAATATGATTTTTTGTTTTTAAATTCGCGAATACGAATACGAATAGCGAATATTTCAATCCTTATTTCATCCTTCAAGAACTGGTAATTATTTTTATGTCACCAACAAACGTTAATTAAATTACTATGAAATTAATTACCAGAAGTTAATGACGATGTGAATGTGTAATTTCTTAAATATCATAAATGGACTGTATGAATTAATGTTTAATATATTGTAAGAGTTCAGCCATAGAAAATTGAATAATTAAAATTAAATCCATTAAATTTTCTGTTTCCAGTCCTCAGTCCCAATGTTGCCGCTTTGTTGGTACTAAAGTACCATATTTGGTACATTTGACTCTCTCAAGTACATTTTATACATGTTCCAATAAAATAGTCCATATCTGGTACTAAATACGAAATCAGTGAGGAAATATGATGGAATATATTTTAGTGACATGCTATTACATTGGATATGTCTGAAATGGCAATATTGCGACGGTTCAAATGTCCAGGTCCAGCACACGTTCGTTTACCGGGCAGTGATTCCACTTTAGAATAATTTGGTAGGCCTACTTTTCACTAGCTTGATCTGGTACTATTAAATACAGTTAAGTAGCAACACTGCTCAGTCCTCCTTCATTCCACTTTAGCGGCCCCAACGCACACCTACACTGATATTTATTCGTTTGTGTTAACTTCAAAATTTAATATTTAACATTTGTGTATATATTCTATTGGTTTCGTGAACATATTCGCATATTTGCAAATAGTTATGAATGGAAATGCGAATACGAATACGAATATTGAAAAACATAGCGAATATTCGGAAATACGAATACGAAACGAATATTCGGTCCATCTCTAACGGTCCATCTCTATATTCCAACTTACTTCCTCTCGGGCATAGGCTGAGAGCCTTAACATTCACCGCTTTACAATGAACAGTGAAGCCTGTGAGGTCTTGTTTCAGTCTAGAGAGTGAGACATGTGAAGCACGTAGAGTACAACGAGCACCTGCCATCTTGCCTTCACATGAGGCACGGTGCTCACTCATGGCCCGAAACGACCCCATCTCTGAAGCCATCTCGTTCCCGTGCTTCACTGTCTCACGCTCTACACTCGGACTCTCACACTTACACACACACAACGCCACCTGTTGAGCAGATAACTCACCAGGCATTGCACCCCTATAGCATATTTTGAATATGGGAATATTCATACAGTGCTATTTAATCAGGAAACAATGAGGGTATTTTATTGACGTTTCGGTGGGCTTTGTGGTAATGCACTGATACTAGGTACAGCACAAATTCCATCCCAATAATATCTTCCCATTGATACATCGGGATTTGAACCCGGGACCTTTGGATTACCAGGCCAGTGGCAAGACCACTCCACCACACCTCCCCTGGTAGAGGTATATAGGTGACAGGGCTAGGATTCGAACCGTACAGGCAGGGAGTCCAACCTCCTACACCATCACGAGGGTTAAAAGAAGGAATTTGATACTTCTACCAGTATTCCTTCCCAACCCGACTCTGATGGGGGGGGGGGGAGACAATTATTTATTCGAAATCCGGCTGCCCTAAGCATGACAAGTTATTTATTTGATGACAAATATAGCTGACAGGGCTAGGATTCGAACCGTACAGGCAGGGAGTCCAACCTCCTACACCATCACTCGTTGGACTCCCTGCCTGGCGGATTCTGAGAAGAAACTGCAGTGGGTAGTCAAAGAGTTTGGTGTGGTTTGTGGGAGGAGAAAGCTGAAGGTGAACGTCAATAAAAGTAAAGTAATGGTGTGTAATAGTGTGTAATAGGGGTGATCGTAGGGTGAAAATAGATGTGGGGCTGGATGGGGAAATATTGGAACAAGTTGAGTGTTTTAAATATCTAGGAGGAACGATAAGCAGGAGTGGAGGTATGGAAATGGAGGTAAAACAGAGAGTGTGTGAAGGAAGGAACGTTTTGGAGCAATGGGATGTATGTGGAAGGTGAGAAATCTCGGAATGAAAGTTAAAAGTGCAATATATCAAGGAATGATTGTGCCAACAGTGATGTATGGGGCTGATACATGGGGTATGGAGGCAAAGTTGTGATGAAAGCTGGATGTGATGGAGATGAGCTGCTTGAGGAGTAAATTTTAGAGACAGATTAAGGAATGAAGAGATAATAATAATAATAATAATAATAATAATAATAATATTTATTCAGTTAGCAATTTACAGAGTTGGTACCACATAGTTTGTTATAAATATGACATGTACCAGCCTTGCATAATTCCAACTAAGGATAGCCCAATAAGGCCGTTAGGCGTATTTCCATTGGGGTCCTTGTGGGATTAGGTTAGCTGGGGAAATGGGGAGGATAAAGAAATAGATACTTTAGAGAAAGTATTTCTAGGGGGTTATTTTAAGATACCTTACATCCTATAGTAAATATCAGTAATCCGAAATCAGTAATCATTTCAGTTTGGTTTGTCTATCTCTTATGTCGTATTTAGTAGTAGACATAAGCTTGGTGCTCCCTTCTCGCAGCTGTCCGGTTCAGGTGTTCCTTCAGGCTACGTCTGAAGGAATACAGTGTTCTCTTTTCACGGACTGACTGGGGTAGGTCGTTCCAGTCTTTGATGGCAGTGAAGAAGAATGTTTGCTTACCCTGTCCTTGGATTCTCGGGACCTTAAAATTAAACATCATGTTTCTTGTATTATGTCCACTCCTCTCATTTGCTTTAACAAAATCATTCTTTAGATACTCTGGAGCTCTGTCATAGACAATTTTGAAGGCATTAGTTAGCCTGATTTGTTTGGCCCTGTCAGAGACATTGAGCATACCTAGTGACTGAAGTTGTTCCTGGCCAACATGTGATCTGGGTCCTAGGTTCAGCATGAACCTAACCATTTTATTTTGAGTGACCTGAAGTTTGTGCTGTGCTGATTTAGATGATGCAGAGTACCAGGATGACACAGAATAGTCAAAATGACATTGAACAAGCGCTTGGCAGAGGGTCTTTTTGGTCGCCGCGGGCAAGCATCCCACCTGTCGATACAGGTATTTTATACGTGCTCTACACTTACTCAGGATAGATTCCAAAATTGTTTCACCTGACAAACTCGTGTCCAGTTTCAGTCCGAGATATTTAACTTGTGACACTGTTGTTATAGGAATATCATTACAGTTGACCGAGAAGCCCACAATGTCTTTCAGTTTGCGTTTTGTTCCACATAAGATGGCTTCCGTCTTGCCCAGGTGAAGAGATAGTCTATTGTCCACTAACCATTCACTACATGATGCTAGTTCTTTGGAAAGTGAAGCGGCAATACTTATTGGGTCTTTTCCTGAAACCAGAAGCACGCTGTCGTCTGCATACAGTAATAATTTACATGAGACGCTCAGTTCCATGTCGTTCACATAACAGAGAAAGAGTAAGGGACCAAGGATGCTTCCCTGCGGGACCCCACAGTTAATTGGCATAGGATCAGATATATTATCATCAATTTTGACTCTTTGGGTTCTACCACTAAGATAAGATTTAAACCAGTTCACAGACCCTATGCCCATTGCTTGTAGTTTATTACATAGGATATCATGGTCTACTGTGTCAAACGGTTTTTGTAGATCAAGAAGAACCATACCGGTGTAGTTACCTTTAGACATTTCTTTACGAATGTGATCCGTTAAGTGGATAAGACAGGAGTCTGTCGAGTACATGCATCTGAAACCTGATTGAAACTTATAGAATAGATCATTTTGTTTGAGGTAGTGTTCAATTTGGGTGTATACCGCTCTTTCAAGGATTTTAGATACAATACATAATATGCTAACTGGTCTGTAGTTGCCAACTTCTAGTTTATTTCCTTTCTTGAATAGAGGGGTTACAATAGCTTCCTTCAGTTCAGCAGGTACTGTGTTGGTGTTAATTGACAAGTTGATGATGTGGGTTAGGGGGCCTGCTATACCAATGGCTCCATCTCGTAGAAATTTGGCAGGAATTTTGTCTGGTCCTGTGCTCTTATGTACATTTAGGTTAGACAGCTCGTCAAAAGTGTATTTTGGTGTAACATTTTGCAATCTAAATGTGTTCGGGTATATGTCTTTATCTCTGTAGAAATTACGAAAGGTGGCCGTTGTTGTCGTGTATTTATTGAGAGGTTGAGGTAGGTTCTGTGCCAGTGTGTTTGCTATGGAAGTGAAGAAGGAGTTGAAGTAGGTTGAAATTTGTCGTTTATCGTGGCAAACCTGATCATTAATGGTGAGAGCAATATTAGTGTTAGACGAATCCCTTGTCTTGTTGCTGTAGCTTGTTATTTTTAGGTGCCTCCATAGTTTCTTTGGGTTATTCTGATATTCCTCTGCCTTATTGTGAAAATAATTATTTTTCGCTGATTTCATTTTCCTACTTAGTTTATTCCTGGCCCTGTTGAACTCATGTTTCAGACCTTGATCCTGTCTATGTTTCGCTAGCCTTTTTAACAGATTGTCTCTGTGTTCCAGATGGTGTAGTATGTCATTGTTGATCCATGGGTCTGACCTTGCTTTAATTCGTATGTCTTTCAGAGGAGCTATTTCGTCTAGGATGTTTGTGATGATGGTTCTGAAGCCAACCCATGCGTCATTAACGTTTGTACTTCCTAACACTGGAGACCAGTCTGTATTCCATAAAATGTCCAGAAATGTTTCCTTATTGTAGTTTCTGAGTGACCTTGTTTTGATAATCTTGTGATTCTCTAGGGTAATTTTTGTGGTTTTCCGTGTGCAATATGTGACAAAGTGATCACTTATCCCAGTCTGTATAACCCCTGATTGGGATATTTTGTCCTCTCTGTTACAGTTTATGTGGTCTAATATTGTGGCAGTGTTCTCAGAGCTACGTGTGGGGGTTGTGATGAGTTGTTTGTGATTGTGCATTGTCAGTATATGCCTATATTCTCGTACAAGCCTATCATTTCGTTGTTTGTAACACAGGTTAAAATCCCCTAGTATGATGGATTCATTCCGAGGGTCTAGCGATGACAAAGTTCGTTCAAATTTGGTCAAGAATTGTGTGTCGGCTGGTGGCCTATAGCATACCCCAATTGTGATGGGTCTTGTCCTCGGCAGGTGTAGGTCGATCCACAGAGCTTGGTGATTTTCTACATGGAGGTCGGTCCTAGTTGTGTGTGTGAGGTTGTTTTTTACATACAGACATACTCCTCCCCCATGCCTATTGCGATAATTCCTAACCATGTTGAAACCTTGAATGTTTATTTCACCATCGTTTATACTTGAATCCAGCCAGGTTTCTGTGATTGCAATTATTTAAGCTTTGGCCTTATTAGCTAACAAGTTTATTTCTGACAATTTATGGTACATTGATCTGGCGTTAATGTGGATAAGATGGAGCCCTTTGTTGGTGAACACTCTGTATTCATCTTTGATTTTGAATGTGTCCTGGCTGGATTCTGAGTTGTTAATACTTGGATCATTTACATTAATATTCGGTAATGAATGCAAGGCACACTTATTGCAAAGAAATTCCCGTTCTTCACTGTTGGTCTCCTTAGAGATGCACTTCATGTGAGCTACCTGTTTACACTTTACACAGTTTTGGATCTTCTGACGTCGTGTTATGAGTGATTCACAAATAAAACAAATGGTTTCGCGATGTTGTACAGCCGAGTTCCTACATTTAACACATTCAACTTTGTTTCTACTGTTAACCTAAGTACATCGGTTATGAACAACTTCATTACAACTGTTGCATTGTAAAAGTGAACTCCTATTGTTGAAACCAATATTACAGACTATACATAGTTTTTTCTTACTGTTTATCATACGACTGGAGGTGTGGTTTGATACGTAGGAGAGTGGGACAGCAACAACATTTGTCGGCCAGAGTGGACAGAAGGGTGTTGAGCTGGTATGGTCAGGTTGAACGAATGGAAAATGAAAGGCTTACCAAGAGAATATGCGAGTAAGATACAAGGGGAGATAGAGGGGTAGGAAGACGGCCCCGATTGAGAAGGAGAGACTGTGTAAAACAAGCTTTGGGTGATAGAGGAATGACTATAGATCAGGCAAAGGAAGTGGAATGAATGGAGAATGCTTGTGAATAGATGAGTGAACACGTAGTCATTAGGTAGAAGGGGTTGGGCGCCAGTTGGATTAGATAACAGTCCGTCAGGCGCCTGGCCCGGGGAGCTGGTATATATGAAGGGTACGCCTGGTAGTGTGGTGGGCAGGCTTGCGGTTTCGGCTGGCTGCATGTCTGCCTGCGGAGACCGGAACCTCTTCGGGTGGTCGGGGGCCGGGGGAGTACTGGAGGGACCTTGGTGATCCCTGGTGTCTGGGTATTCTCCTGGGTGACCTAGAAGTGTGTGAATTTGCGTTTTGTTTTTGTGTTTTCATTAGTAGTATTTCTAAAATAATGGATAGATTTTCGCGAAACGTTTCATAGTTATCGAAAATACCTATACAAAGGTCAACAAATACACAAATATAATAATACTAAAAGGTCAAGGCCATAGAGAAAGTTCAAATTTTAAGGTCATTCTATTAAAGTCTTTATGTTATATTCAAATATCACCAAATTCGCTGAAATGGTTGACCTTGATACAAAATTACAATTGCAAATTATCAGACACATTCCACAAAGATCAAGAAAAAGGTCAAAGGTCACTTCCAATTATATTCATAATTTCTCAAAAACAAATCCACCATTTTTCATTAAAATGTACAGCTACTAATGAATGTTTGTGAGCTCTTGCAACTTTCATTATGCAATTATATCCATTTAGACTGATGTTCAGCACAAATCAGCTACATATTAATCAGAACATAATGTTTTCTTAAAATATAGCTTATTTGATTTGAACATGAATCTAATTGGATATATTTGCATAAAGAAAATCGCAAAAGCTCAAACATTTGTCAGTAGCTGTACATAGACATTTGTCAATTAACTTGTAATGCGATAATATATTCTCCTCTCTTAAAAGGTCAAGGTCAAAGTTATACTTGATTTAAATTTCACCAATATCGCTCTCCTAGATGTTATTTATACAAATATTTTATTTAACAAGTGCCACATATATATTTCATATTTCAAGGTCAAAGGGCAAGGAAAAAGGTAAAAAATAGATTAATCTCAGTTTCTCCTAAACAAACCTATATGAAATCTCACCAAACTTAATAGATATGTCCAGAATGTGTATGCAGAGGTACAGAAATAACACAACACAATATATTACTCAAAGGCCAAGGTCACAGGCCAAGGACACATTTTAAGGTTGATGCATTAACTTTTTACTATTAATTCAAATTTCACCGGACTTGTTGAGATGGTTGGCCTTTACATGCAAATTGCAATAGTAATTATTCACACTAAAACAATTAATTTAAATATAAAGATCAAAGTGCAATTCCAACTATTCTTATAGTTCCTGCAAAAGTAACCAATAATTATTCACTAATTTAAACATGTTACCATTTATTAATAGAAAGATCACACAATATGAGTATATACTTCTACAGAAAGATCAAAATAAAAGGTTAGGGTAAAAGTTAAATTATTACATATTTATATAATTTACATTTCATAAATTAATGTTAGTTGAATATATATATATATATATATATATATATATATATATATATATATTGTTACGACCGGGGCTACGAATAAAACAAGGGCACTTAAAGATTGGACTAGTAATAGGGCACTATGCAACAACGGTATGCTAGATCCAAACCCTCGAACTTATATGCCGGCGAACAAAAACACCTATACCCTCCAGAGTTAATCTGCCTGCGATAACGGGGTATCCTTAACTGGGCATAAATGTACTCTACTTCAGGCTAACACACACTGGTATAGCCTGATAACAAACAAGATGCAAGTTACGTTAAAATGCATACAAAGGAATCTATGAAAAGATCAATTAACCCGTCCAGCACCAGCGATGCGTCTGGCGCGTCGGCGATGTATGTAACGCACAACCCCAGCGACGCGTCTGACGAGTCACCCTAATTGCTCCGACCGTAACCTCAGGTGTAGCCACTCGAGAGGGCTCAGATTTGTATGGGAAATGTGTACGTATCCCACGCAACCGTGCCGATGGTTGAAAACTCTCAAAGTCCACGTGCGTGAGCGCGCAATAACCTGTTTTTTTGGGGTAATTGCCTTCAATTTTGTACTCTTGTAAAATACGTTTTCGGGGGCTCTGTAGGACCATTCTTTAAGCTTTTTGAGCGGTTTTTCGTGGTTTTTCCTTCATTCCTAACCCATTCGCTATTGTTTCTGGAATAAAAAAAAAAAATTGAAAACCGGCCGGGTTCTGGTGAACAAACAATACAAAACTAGCCGGGGCTCCACGGGTTAAATCACTGCAAGATTTAATACAATAAAAAGATGCTTCAATATAGTTACTCTAAACAACAATAAACTCTTCACTCCTATCTGAAAGAAAGTGAAGTATAGTCCTACAGCATAGACCTGGAAACTTCTGAAGAAAGTCTGATGCTCATAAGATGCTCGTATCTTAAACTATATAAAGGCAGGTGGCAGGACACCACACGTGTAAACTGAATACACTAAAAGATAGGACATATAATGTTAACTGACACGAGAATACTATAAATGCGCAACGGTAGCAATGCTCGACACTAAAAGAAGTACTTCTTCATCATCGAAACAGTCTGCTATGGTTGTGCCACTCAACAACAACCTAGACTATTAAATGCTGTGAATAATAATGCGTACATATCAAAGAGCTTATATTAAATACTAATAAGTATCTACTTGATTAATAATGTCTAGCTGGAATACTCTAGGTAAGGATCTGTGGTTGAGCAAGACAGGCTCGTAGCCTAGTGATGTCCTTAAGACTGCATCCTAAAAGTTACGTTAATTGACTAGGGTGCTCTCTTGATAGATCCAGATCACAAGTATATGGTTCTATCCTGGCGACCCTCTAAAGACAAGCAAAGAGGCAGCAAAGTGTGGAACTGGAACAGGCCAAAACCCTCAGTCAACACAATGCTGTACTCGTAAAGAACGCAAGCGAAAAGACAACACAGGCTACCACAGGACCTGTCGAAGTCGTGTAGGTATAAGCAAACCATACACACATCGGTGACGACGACTACAGTTACCTTATCCCAGTCTAGCATTAAATCAAAGAGCAGAAACACTAAATCAATAATGGAGACACACTAAGTTCCCAACCTCTACTAACTAAGAACCCTCAAAACCTATTCTAAGTACATGTAAATATCTCTGAGGACGGCGCATACAATACAATGGGCCGGCTATGGAAACCGTATGCAGAACCCAAGGGGACAAGTAATTGAATAAAGGTGAGAAGCAATGGAAAAGAAGAAGGTCAGAGAGAGAGACAGTGGTAAAGCGGGTGATCGGGAGAGAGTATGCAAAGGGATGTTAGAAGCATGCGCACCAAGCCTGTCCTGAGGAGAACAGCTCCTGTGGACCCTCATGCAGGAGGCAAGTCACACAGGAGCCCACAAAGGCTCGATGGTCGGCCAATCACGGGCCGATACGTCACAAGGCAGCAGGCCCCTGGGACGAGCCAGGAACCGCCAGCCAATCAAGGGCGCGGGAAAGCCCGCGCGTGTGCGGGAAAACTCCACCGAGCGAGGGAAGCAGCAACATACATACACACGCACATATTACCACCACGCTGCCTCTATCGCTCTTTCTCCTTAACTTTACACCATGCATCTTATATTCTACTAATGATATAAAATACTTCCCGTTGTCACAGACGAAAACAAAGACCACCACTGGACTGTCTGTGACAATGCGAGCACAAGGAAAGAAAGAACAACATTCTCGGATAACTGTAGCCCGTTTCGATGTCCCTGGCGAGCGCTAGTGGTTAACGAGAGGCGATTCTGCCCACTCTGGTAGACGTCACACCCGGCCCAAGATATGGGACGCTCAACATTAGGCGAGCACCATATCTGACAAGGCAGAATGCCGACAAGATCCGCCACACCTAGCCACTCCACCAGAAATGAAATGCAAAGCTCAATTCTTACATAAAACAACATATTAGCATAAATAAAATCTTATAACCCCTCCCAAACATAATAGTATAATTTAGCCTGCGATGCTCCCTGAGCAAGCATCACAGAGCCCAGCCTACTAAGTGAAAGACAGGTTCAACTTAGGACTTTACTTATAACATTCGCAACTTATAATTAACTATCAAAAAGAAAGTTTTTATGTGATTTTTTTTAATTAATTTTAATGTTGTTTTTGACGGCTGCTCTACAGGGGTTAAGCCTGGTTTTTCTCCACTCTCAACACACACAGACTGAACGGCGAGGGTTCTCCTGCAACCATACCCTCCCGTGTCAAACAATCAGCCAAAACATTATCAGTGCCCTTAACATGCCACACATCCAACTTGTGTTCCAGCAGCAAAACAACACCTGGCACTGATAAACTGCCCAGTTCATCACAAGACTGGCACTTCTCTTCGCTCTTTCCGGCAACGGGACCTGCCAATAACCTTTCACTAGTTCTACCTTCGTGATAAATGAGGCAGCCGCGATGCGGTCTATGGTGTCGTCAACTCTAGGTAATGGATAGCCGTCTGTCAGGGATAATGCACACACACTCTTGCAATCAACACACACACTGATCTTGCCACTGAACTCAGGTTGCAAACTCACTGGCAAAGACCACTCACGATATCCCTTATCCCTCAGACCCTTTTTCTATATGTAGTCTAGCTCTGCTTTCACAACAGGCTGTCGAGCAGGATTTATACGGTAGGGAATTAACTTGAGCCTTGCACTGTCTCCAGCCTCCATATCGGATTCTACCCCATACATCAGGCCTGGAGAAACAACAAACATACGGACGTACCGCCACAGCCTAGTAAACAACTTCTCCTGGCGCTCAGGAACAAGAGGTTGCAACTTATCTCGAAGAACAACATGCTCATTGCCCTCCCACAACCCAGCCGAGACCGCAGTTTCTACACTATAGTGTCCCTCCTTCTCCACCTTTGTCCCTAGAACAGCCAGGTCATGAAAGGGACACTCTGTACCACCTGTGCAGTCACTCCCGTAGTTCATATTTGCTAAGGCTTCCCCGCCGATACCGTACATGCGCACCCCCGCATTCCTTACGACTACATCTGCCTGCACAGCATCAGCGCCTTTAGCGACATGGCCAGATACAGTCGGTCTATGGTAGGGCTGTTGCATCTTACTAGAGCAGCATTGGGAGGCTATGCGACGACCGGGCACATCCACTCCACAGCCAATCTCACCAATCTGCTCAATGTCCTCATTCTGACCACCACCCTTGGCAGCCATGGGTCGAACCTGACCTGACACCCATGCCAAATCCTCGTCGCCCACCTTGAACCACTGAAACAATGAGGCCAACGGTCTGCTCACACTCAAGTGACCTGCCAGCGGAACCTCGTGCCCCGCATGAGTTGTGAGGCTTGGGTGCTTGGCACAAACAGTGGGGTATGAACCGAGCAGGGGCTGGAGCGCTGCACACTGCTGCTCAGGCAGGTGCTCTAGCGCTTCCACAGCCACCTGGCTCGTGTCCCCCGCCCACTGCTCCACCGAGACATGACAATCCCAACTTTCCTCCACCTGAGCCCCGCTGCCCCCCTCTCCTTCTCCACCTTGGCCGCTGCAGACCAACATAGGGACAGTAGGCTTCTCAGGTGGTTGCCTCACAAACTCCTTCGCCAGGTTCACATGAAATGTTTCCCCCATCCTCGAGGTCAATAGCTCCGTTCCCACAACTCTCCTCCACCTGGGCACTACTCTGTTGCGGAGTGCCATCACGCCCTACCATGTCCCTAGGGGGGACAGGTTCTGGGGCCACTCCGGAGCTCATCTCTGGTCCTAATACTGAGTCGCCAAGAAGAGCCGCTGGGATAAAACTCACAAAACTTCTCCCAACTTTAGCTTTCTCCTTCCGACCGTTCCTCCGCTGGTCTAGAGACTGAGGAATAGGCTGTGACACCATAGATGCACGAGATCGGGTGTCAACACACGCCATCTGCTGTAATTGACACCTCTCGACCAACTCCTGCCCCTCCCTACTCACGGCGGCCGCCCTCTTGGCACCGACTAAGGGTGGAACCTCAGAAGCAGGTACCGCAAAGTCGCTGCCGAGAAGAAGGTCGACGCCCTCTACTGGCAGTTTATCTACGATTCCAACATTTATCTCTCGTGTCACACCATCAACCTCCAGCTCCACTCGAACCAACGGGTATGACCTTGTAGCATTAATACCCTGCACCACAACTACCCGTGCCGCGTTTATATGTTGGCCTGTAAAGTTTTTCATCAGAGGATGCACCTGTATCACACAACAACTCCAACCCATGCTTGCAACCAGCCCAACTCACGCAGCCACGCCCTCTATGGTCGCAAAAAGCATCGCGGACAGGTTTCGAGCCTTCCTGACACTACTTCACTGGCTGTGCCCCCGCATCTGACATATCACACCGGGTAAATGCAGAAGACCTCAGAGACACCCCAATGTTGCTAGCCAAAGACACGACTGCTGTAGGTTGTTTACTAGGGCAGGAATGTGCAAAATACCCCTTGTTATGACACTTAAAACACTCTACTTCACCCTTGGACTTCCCCTGAGGTGGGGAAGGGCCCTGACCTTTCTTAAACGGGACGGTTTTAGGTTTGTGATCAAAATTGGTATCATTGCTCTTACTTTCGTTATTAAATGTTGCATCACTGACTCAGGGGGATGGAGTGTTGCGCCCCTTGTTAACTGCATCGGTCCGTTGTGCAGACCCGCACCCACGAATCAGCGATATTCTTAGGTCAGCCATCTCAGCTGCCTTTTGTAGAGTTTTAGGCTGTTTCTCTTTGAGGTTCAAAGTCAGGTCGCCGCCTGTGCACTTAAAAAATTGCTCTAGAAGGACTAACTGTTCAAGCTCTTCGAATGTCGTCACCTTCTCTGACCTCAGCCAATTTCTCAAAGCATCAGACAGTTCCCGGGAATATTCTAGAAAAGTGCACTCACGACCCTTCGTAACACCCCGAAACTTCAACCTATATGTCTCTGGTTGTAACTAGTACGCCCGCAGAACAGCTTCCTTCAGTACCTCATAATCGATGCAAGACTCCAAGGGCAACGCATCATATGCCTTGAGTCCTTTGCCAACCAACATAGAGGAAACAAGGGCTGCCCACTTAACCTCGGGCCATTGGTGCTCCCGGCACTTCTTCTCAAAACGCAGGAAAAACTCGGTGACACCCGACTCGTCAAATGCAGGGACTAACTTAAGAAGGTGCGATAAAGACTGATCAAGACCTCGATTCCCAGAACCGAGACGCTGCCCTGTCGACTCCACCTGAGACTTCTCAAGATCTCTGTCTGCACAGTACTTCGTAGCCTCAACCTGAATCTCAGCCTCACGTATGGCCTTTCTCTCCTCGGCCTCAGCCTCTCGCTGCCGTTGCTCGAGCTCAGCCTCATGCCTTCATTGCTCAGCCTGCTGGTTAAGTTTAGCCATCTCGAGCTGGAAGATCATCTCGGGAGTTAAACCTTGAGGAGGAGGAGATGCAACAATTGGAGGCCCACCCAGTGATCCACCCCGGGGCAAACCACGCTGCCAGTGACTATCGGCCTGCGGGAACGTACCCGGTTCCGGAGCCCGAGGGGGCGCCATGGTATGAGTCGAGTGGAATGGGGGCTGGGCCGAAGGTGCCCCAGCTCCCGCTCCACCCGAAGCCCCACGCACCCCACCGAGCACACAGGCCACCAGGTCTCTTCTCGTCATGCTGCTAGTGCCAACATGCCCCATGACCGTGGCCAAACACTGAAGACCATACCGATCAATCCCCGACACCCGGTCAACAGTAATAGGCATCTCCAGAAACTCCCTTACATCCTCCTCAGTAGTTACTACTCTAATGCCATCTAACAAACCCCGCTGCTGCACCTCAGAGTCTGCTTCCCGTACTGTGTCCTCACTGTGCACTGATCCGTCGTTCGACATAGTGTCCACCGAAAATCCTCAACGTTTATAAAAAAAAAAAAAGTACCTAAACTCTCATGTAGCACTATTCACTCAAAAAATGCTTGAAGACAACTCAAGTGCTATACTACGTTGCCAAAAAAAAAAAATCCAACGTGTCCAAAATATTCCTCAAAAACAAATGTCCAAAAATCCTGCAATTATTTCTTAGTTCATTTGGTATTATGACTAAGATTAGATACTAGGCAACGTCGCCATTTGTTACGACCGGGGCTACGAATAAAACAAGGGCACCTACAGATTGGACTAGTAATAGGGCACTATGCAACAACGGTACGCTAGATCCAAACCCTCGAACTTATATGCCGGCGAACAAAAACACCTATACCCTCCAGAGTTAATCTGCGATAACGGGGTATCCTTAACTGGGCATAAATGTGCTCTACTTCAGGCTAACTCACACTGGTATAGCCTGATAACAAACAAGATGCAAGTTACGTTAAAATACATACAAAGTAATCTATGAAAAGATCAATTAAATCACTGCAAGATTTAATACAATAAAAAGATGCTTCAATATAGTTACTCTAAACAACAATAAACTCTTCACTCCTATCTGAAAGAAAGTGAAGTATAGTCCTACAGCATAGACCTGGAAACTTCTGAAGAAAGTCTGATGCTCATAAGATGCTCGTATCTTAAACTATATAAAGGCAGGAGGCAGGACACCACACGTGTAAACTGAATACACTAAAAGATAGGACATATAATGTTAACTGACACGAGAATACTATAAATGCGCAACGGTGGCAATGCTCGACACTAAAAGAAGTACTTCCTCATCAACGAAACAGTCTGCTATGGTTGTGCCACTCAACAACAACCTAGACTAATAAATGCTGTGAATAATAATGCGTACATATCAAAGAGCTTATATTTAATACTAATAAGTGTCTACTCGATTAATAATGTCTAGCTGGGATACTCTAGGTAAGGAACTGGGATGAGCAAGACAGGCTCGTAGCCTAGCGATGTCCTTAAGACTGCATCCTTTAAGTTACGTTAATTGACTAGGGTGCTCTCTTGATAGATCCAGATCACAAGTATCTGGTTCTATCCTGGCGACCCTCCAAAGACAAGCAAAGAGGCAGCAAAGTGTGGAACTGGAACAGGCCAAAACCCTCAGTCAACACAATGCTGTACTCGTAAAGAACGCAAGCAAAAAGACAACACAGGCTACCACAGGACCGGTCGAAGTCGTGTAGGTATAAGCAAACCATACACACATCGGTGACGACGACTACAGTTACCTTTTCCCAGTCTAGCATTAAATCAAAGAGCAGAAACACCAAATCAATAATGGAGACACACTAAGTTCCCAACCTCTACTAACTAAGAACCCTCAAAACCTATTCTAAGTACATGTGAATATCTCTGAGGACGGCGCATACAATACAATGGGCCGGCTATGGAAACCGTATGCAGAACCCAAGGGGACAAGTAATTGAATAAAGGTGAGAAGCAATGGAAAAGAAGAAGGTCAGAGAGAGAGACAGTGGTAAAGGGGGTGATCGGGAGAGAGTATGCAAAGGGATGTTAGAAGCATGCGCGCCAAGCCTGTCCTGAGGAGAACAGCTCCTGTGGACCCTCATGCAGGAGACAAGTCACACAGGAGCCCAGAAAGGCGCGATGGTCGGCCAATCACGGGCCGATACGTCACAAGGCAGCAGGCCCCTGGGACACGCCAGGAACCGCCAGCCAATCAAGGGCACGGGAAAGCCCGCGCGCGGGCGGGAAAACTCCACCGAGCGAGGGAGGCAGCAACATACATACACACGCACATATTACCACCACGCTGCCTCTATCGCTCTTTCTCCTTAACTTTACACTATGCATCTTATATTCTACTAATGATATAAAATACTTCCCGTTGTCACAGACCAAAACAAAGACCACCACTGGACTGTCTGTGACAATGCGAGCACAAGGAAAGAAAGAACAACATTCGCGGATAACTGTAGCCCATTTCGATGTCCCTGGCGAGCGCTAGTGGCTAACGAGAGGCGATTCTGCCCACGCTGGTAGACGTCACAATATATATATATATATATATATATATATATATATATATATATATATATACTGTATATATATATACAGTATATATACAGTATAGTATATACTGTATCTATAAATTGTTTTGAAGAATGATAAAGTTAAGGTCATAAGTCAGAGGAATGGTCAAAATTAGATTGTTTATATCGTATTCCTAAACTGACGGAAAAACGCTCATCAAAAGTTTCATTTACATCTGCCATTAGTATTCAAAGGTCAGAGAAGCATTAAATCCAATATTAATTATAGGTCAAAATCTATATTAAGGTCGTTTTTTGTTTACTATATATTCAATTTTCAAAACATGTACCGGCAAACTTCCAGATAAATATTCCAAATAGCAAGGCATTAGATCTATCATATTACTTTGAATGATGCAGACTAAAAACAAATGTATGTTTTCCAACATCTTTCGAATTCGTACCATCATAAATATAAATCTTGTACAACGACGATAAGGTTTGTATAAATATAATTACAAGAATTATTCACGCACTTTCCATAATACAATCAGAATTTGTCCATCGTCAATATTTTGTTCTTTTATGAATATAATAGTACAAGAGTATACCCTCACTGTTCTTGGACTCACACTAGTATAAGCTATCGTACATCATTATCGTTACATTTTGTTGTAAGATATTTTAGAGCTAACATTTATAGTAATACGTATAGCTCATTGTCTTAATAAGAGAATAATACAAACTCAAAGTCCCTAATCCTTTTAATTGATCTTATATGATTATTTATAAATACACATTCATCAGAAATGAATTGTACCACTAGTAACGGTGTTAAATTCACACAAATTGTAAGGTACAATGATAATAGCTTACACTATATAAACATATATAATAATGCAAAACATATTCTAAGATACATAACCCTATCCTAAAGTAAGTTAGATACACTTACCAGTCATCCAGGCGGAAAATCCTACATGTTAACTCAATTAATGCGGACTATCTTGTTTACATCACCGAAGCACCAGGTGGGCATAATTGCCGAAAATTACCTTCATTCCATGCTCTTTTCCATGCATAAGCAAGAGTCAGAGTGTGGTACAATTATATATCTGTGACAGTACAATGATAGAGCTTTCCAATGACACTTGAATTTTCCCTGTACGACATCTGGTTATCTTGCCAATGAAAGCCAAAATCGATAATAAAGGGGCAATTTAGGCTGTTATTGCTATGTGTAACACTGCACATGAGTGAGACAGCCGTCTCTCGCCCTCAGTGTGTGCCCGTTCGATATGGCGAGCAGTTGGAGCCCCCCTATGCTCCCTCCAATGCCTAGCCTTTCTCTCAGGGCTAATAATAGCATTAAAATGGCGCCCATTATATGACGGGCACCGGACAGAAGGGGTATTTTCTCTCCCGTCATATGATGGTCGCCGCAAATTAAGGGTTAAAGAGAAAGACAACCGCACTGCTATGTGTGATTGCCAGGGACATACTGAAGACCATGACTCTCCCTACCTCCCACAGTGGGCTAGGTTGAGGGAGTGCAGTGTTGCCAATGGTTTTATTCAGCGTGCCATCACCAAAACTTATTGTAGCCCAAATCATATGCACTCCTAGTATTCAGTTTTCATTTAATGGATGTTTGAAGTATGCAATATGATAATCACGTATCCGTGCATTTGATACCTTTCTTGAATATGCACTTCAAGTATCCATGCGTGAGAGGGTTTATTCTCCAACATCCAAACACGAGAGTTACATAAATAATTAAGTTTATCTCAGAAATACGTGTGATGTACATGAATAAATGTTATTTCTCCCAGCCGGTTACTTTTCTTTATCATGCCATAGTGCAGTTGGTTAAAACATTGACTGTCCATGGTAGAATCGCAGCTGAAAGTAAAATCTGTCTTGATAGTGTAATGGTTAGATGTTTAAGATCTGTATGTGGTAACCCAGGTTCGAATCCCAGGAGGATTACATGCTTTCATTCATTTCATTGGGAGGTGTTTGGTCTATCTCCCTATCTATCTATTGCCGGACGCCATGATTCCCGAAGGGGTGGCCACGACCGAAACGCCCCCATGCACCTCTGTCCCCAGTCAGTCGATGCCCCTCCTCCCATCCAGCACCGCCTTCATTCATATACTTCTTCACTCTATCCTTCAACCTCATTTTGTACACTCGTAGTCATTCTCTCGCTTCCCATATGTTCACTATGGCCGAACCATCTCAAGGTGTTCGTTTTCACTCTTTCCAGCACATCTACATCCACACCACACCTCTCTCTTACTTCCTCATTCGTCTGTCTATCCCTCCATGTAACTCTGCACGCACTTCTCAAGTTACTCATTTCCACCCCTCTCACTCTTGGTCTGAGTCTCTCCACCAACGTCCATGCTTCCTTTCCGTAAGTCAATGTTGGGATTACCACACTGTCATACAAGGACTTCTTTACCTCCATACTGACCACCATATTTGTTGTTACTGTTTTTAGTGTTCCTACAACCCTCTTCCCCTTTTGTACCCTCTCCCTCACTTCATCCATACTCCCATCATTACTCAGCACACTGCCCCCTTAAATGAGCTGTTTGGTGTTGGGAGTTAAATTAAAATAAAACTAGTGTTTTCATGTAACTCATGTGTATTTGTTAGATATACTTTATATATATATATATATATATATATATATATATATATATATATACATGATTTAACTAGTTCTGTTTAGTTCTTTTTAAGAGTTGAGCAGTTAAGTTAACCAATTAACTTCCCAAGCTTGAATGTCTGCTTCTTTAATCATTATTGGCCCAATAACATTAACTTGTGGTTACCAACATCTCTTTTATACTGTATTAAACATAATGCTATTAATACAATGTGCTTTAGGATTAATAGTATTACTCAATCAAATAATTTTATTTTTGATCCACGTATCAGTTAACTCATTTACACGTTGTCTCTTAACATGTCCCTCCAAATTTACGCATTTTGATGAATGCAAGCAAAACTCTTTATAAATTCTATTCATAACAAATGCATCTGACATTATATATAATTTATCATTCGTTCTTGAACTGCTTCAGGGAAATTACAATGCGTCACATACTGAATATAGCAATCATCAGTAGAACCAATCATATTATAATTATAATTACAATGCGTCACATACTGAATATAGCAATCATCAGTAGAACCAATCATATTATAATTACAATGCGTCACATACTGAATATAGCAATCATCAGTAGAACCAATCATATTATAATATAGCAATCATCAGTAGAACCAATCATATTATAATATAGCAATCATCAGTAGAACCAATCATATTATAATTATATCTCACATTACTAAATTACTCAATGTATATGATGCTAGTAAGAAACGTAATTTGTCAATAACCTATGCATTTCTCAAACATTCGACTATCGCATTTTAATAAATTACACACCGGTGCCTGAGTATTTACATACATACATGCATACACATCGGTAACCTACGTTACCTTCCCAACCTCCTAATTAAGTGATATTTCAAGTAATTCATCCACATCTTGAAAAATCCTTTTTTCGAAACTTTGTTATATATATTTTTTAACTACAATAAACTACTTTAAGAGCCAGTTCATATCCAAAGATGCTTACTAGGTTGCCTTATTTCCTTTCAACTTTAACCTTCCTTGAATGTACACGTTTTAATTTAGTTCATCTAACTCGAACTTTAATCTTATCCGACTATCAAGCGAATTAAAGTTGGCTGAAAATAACATAGGAAAAAGGAGTGGAAAGATAAGACCTGCAATACATATATTAGAAACACGAAATTATAAATAAACAACACATACGAAATATACGACAATTAACCCATCACAAAATAGTTGGTTTATATTACAGATCAATACTATTTGGCAGACAGCAACATATTTCATATAGTTTTGTCATGCATTTCACTATCTTAGATTGTTAACTGGTTAAAGAAATAACTCAAAGGACCGTGATAATTAATATGCATAAATGGAAAGACTACCGAACATTAAAATCCAAGAAAGAGCATAAACAATGTTCGTTGTGCTAGCATTTCATTATATTGCGCTTGATACTAATGATATATGAATTTTGAGATTATAGTAGTTGATGTCAAATTTAAACATGAATAAGTGTACTTACGTAGGCTACAGTGGGTCGTTTGTGTCACGTGGTTCATATTCAATAAAAAAGCATACTATAAACTTGTGTTAAGTATTACACTTTTTCTGGTACTTGCCATACGTTTACTTAGTCACGATTTCCAGTAATATGAAAACTTTTACTTGTATTGTGAAACATATAGTAAATAAATTAACGGTTTGGATACGGGAGTCCTCTGATGAACTTAATAACATGATCTACTGTGACACAACATAGAAAAATCAAGATATACTTTACAGAAGATACTCGTGGTAGTGTTATCCCTCTTGACTATTAAAAGTATTGCCTATTTTGAACAAGATAGTCTGATTTTTGCAATAATATAATACAAATAATGTAATTCATACTGGAAGGATACAATTCGTATTCCAGATGAAGAATTACATGATATACCTTAGCCTATCTATCTATCTATATGCTCAGGCCCAATCCCCAATTTTGGGGGTAGCCGACTCAAGACAGAGCAAGAACAGGGAAAACACAAAAAGGACATAAAACAACAAATAAACACAGATAAAATGCACAAACTCACACACATCCAGGTCACCCAGGAGAAGACCCAGAGACCAGGGTCACCAAGGTCACTCCAGCACTCCCCCGGCCCCCGACCACCCGGAGAGGTTCCGATCTCGGCAGGCAGACATGCAGCGGAGCCAAAGCCACAAGCCCCCCCACCACACTTCCAGGCGCACCCTTCATATTAATTGTCTCCCCGGGCCAGGCGCCTGATGGACTATTATCTAGTCCAACTTGCTCCCGACCCCTTACTCCAAATGACCACGTGTTCACTCAACTATTCACAAGCATTCTCCATTCACTCCTGTCCACCACCACTTCCCCTGCCTGATCTATAGTCATTCCTCTATCATCCAAAGCTTGTCTTACACAGTCTCTCCATTTCAATGGGGGTCTTCCTGCCCTTCTATCTCCCCTTGTACCTGACTCACATATTCTCTTTGTAAGCCTTTCATCTCCCCATTCGTTCAACATGACCATACCAGCTCAGCACCCTTCTGTCCACTCTGGCTGACAAATGTTTCTACTGCCCCACTCTCCTACGTATCTCTTCATTCCTCAATCTGTCTGTACGAGTAACTCCACACATACTCCTCAAGCAGCTCATCTCCATCACATCCAGCCCTCTTTTCTCCTTTTTCTTCAGAGCCCATGTCTCAGCCCAATACATCACTGTTGGCACAATTCCTTGATAGAGTTCACTTTTTACTTTCACTCCGAGATTTCTCGTCTTCCACATACTTCCCATTGCTCCGAAAACCTTCCTTCCTTCACACACTCTCTGTTTTACCTCCACTTCCATACCTCCACTCCTGCTTATCATTCCTCCTAGATATTTAAAACACTCTACTTGTTCCAATATTTCCCCATCCAGCCTCACTTCTAGATTCACCCTATGCTCGCCCCTATTACACACCATTACTTTACTTTTATTGACGTTCACCTTCAGTTTCCTCCTTCCACAAACCACACCAAACTCTTTGACTACCCGCTGCAGTTTCTCATCAGAATCCGCCACCAATGCTGTGTCATCAGCGAACAGCAACTGATTCAACTCCCAATCTCTACCATTCTTTCCTACTAAACCCAATCCTCTTCCCATAGTTCTCCTTTTCACCTCCCTCACCACACCATCCATAAACATATTAAACAGCCATGGTGACATTACACAACCCTGTCACAAACCTACCTTTACCTCAAACCATTCACTCAACTCACCATTTCCTACTCTCACCTACTAATACCTTAGCCTAATGATGAAAATATTTGTCCTCCATAAAATATCGGCATTATCTGTCTTTGCTCCCTGCTTAGCTTTGTAGTGTGTATGTAGTAGTGTCATACTATGTACTGTACTACTACTACTACTAATAATAATAATAATAATAATAATAATAAACGGTGTATTGATATTTATAGCCGTTGGCTGAAAATGTTTTTTTTTTCTTCTATATTCCAATTTACTTCCTCTCGGGTATAGGCTGAGAGCCTTAACATTCACCGCTTTACAATGAACAGTGAAGCCCGTGAGGTCTTGTTCCAGTCTAGGGAGTGAGACATGTGAAGCACGTAGAGTACAACGAGCACCTGCCATCTTGCCTTCACATGAGGCACGGTGCTCAATCATGGCCCGAAACGACCTCATCTCTGAAGCCACCTCGTTCCCATGCTTCACTGTCTCACCCCTTACACTCGGACTCTCACACTTACACACACACAACGCCACCTGTTGAGCAGATAACTCACCAGGCATTGCACCCCTATAGCATATTTTGAATATGGGAATATTCATACAGTGCTATTTAATCAGGGAACAATGAGGGTATTTTATTGATGTTTCGGTGGGCTTGTGGTAATGCACTGATACTAGGTACAGCACAAATTCCATCCCAATAATATCTTCCCATTGATACATCGGGATTTGAACCCGGGACCTTTGGATTACCAGGCCAGTGGCAAGACCACTCCACCACACCTCCCCTATAGTGGAACAGTGTGTTGCTTAACTCTAACTTATATTAACTTATAGTAAGGACCAAACCAAGAGATTGCTCAAGAGCTATTTGATCAGTTAAATATTGTATACTTGATTTGCAGATGATTTACGAGTTGATATAATAGCTGTAAATGTTATAAGGGTTCTCTGAAAGATTGTGAGTTGATTTATTGAATATGTTTACTGTTAATCTAGGATAGAGCTGACATATCTCGTATGACTCTGTGTACTGTTTGTCTGGGGTAGTTTCTCTAGTTGGTTTCTGTGCTATGTTCACTGTTCACTTGAAATATGGTACTTTTGTAGGGTAAATCAAACTGGTGAGATATCGTTTTCTATATTTTCCGAGGTACTGTATTATAGAAAGATGATGTTTACACAAACGCATTTTCGGCAGTTTTCAGGATCAAGTTATATGTATTCAATTATTAATTATAAGGATAAAGTTATATTTATTCCATTGTTAATAAAGTAGACGTGCCGTTTCGCCCAAAATCAAAACGGCATACCCAACTCTGTGATCGGTCACCATCATCACTACCAGTCACTATCATCATTAATATCATCAGCACTACTACTCTCATCATCACTACTACTCTCATCATCACTACAACTTTCACCATCATTACTACTACTTACCAACATCACTAATACTGTCACCTTCATCTTACAATCATCATTACTACTGTCACCATCATAAATACAATTATGACCATCATCACTACTACTAGTACTGTCACCATCATATCTACTACTGTTATCATCATCACTACCATCAATCACTACTGTCATCATTATCACTAAATCTACAACCATCATCACTGCTATAATCACCATCATCACTACTATCAACATTATCTCCACTATTACTACCATCACTTCTAATGTAAACTAAACTAAATTTGACGTGCCGTTTCGCCCAAAATCAAAACGGCATACCCAACTATGCGAATGGTTACCATCATCACTAATATTACCACCATTATTACTACTACGATCATCATCACTACAATTGTCACCATCATCACTACTACTATCATTATCTCTACAATTGTCACCTTCTAATGTCAACTAAACTAACTTAACTTAACAAATGCGGTCAAGTTTTTTTTCGCCCCCTTAACGATGACGTTCTGTGTGAGTGTGCACCTACGGGGCACACACACAGAACGCCATAATCATTGCTTGGAAATAGGTACAGGGTGGGGGGGGCTGAGGGTGGGGGGTGGGGCTGTTGGGGGGGGGGGGGATGGGGGGGGGGGGCAAAACATGTTTTTGGACCTACTGTAAGATCATAACTATTGCACAAATTCAAATATTTTTTTGTTTTAATTACCGTCGCATTCACGCACCGAAGGTTCGTGTGAAGTTTGGTGAAAATCCGTCAAACGGTCAAGGAGGAGTTCTCGGACAGACAGACAGACGGACAGACAGACTGACAGACATTTCGGTTAGCATGTACCACTATACGGGGGGGCGATACCACTCTGCTTACGCAGAGTTGATTATTAACCTCTCCGCGGCGCACAGGGGGTTTTCTACAGGGTAAGACTGTGCGCACCTATGATGATTTTGGGACCTATTGCCAATTTCGATAAAAAGTACATCATCGTGTAGGGAATGTTTGCGTGCATCGGCCCATATATATTTGACCCCCCAAAAAATGTCTGGGGGGGGTGGGGGAATGGTCCGTAGTTGAAAAATGTGGAGCGAATGGCACCGCGCGGCTAGATTGTCATCGAGCGGCGAGATTTCCCTGCCGAATTTTCACGCGCCCAGGGGATAGAAGGAGAGGGAGGAGGGGGTGGGTTACCGCGTATTATCACGTATATCTCCTTTTTTGAGCCCTTTTAGGCTATGTAGAGTATGTATACGTGTGTAGGCCACCCATATAACAATGAATATGCCTCATAGTGACCAAAAATTGCAATATATAAGGGAATTATAAGATAATTTTTAGGCGGGAATGAAGATGTGTTGGAGGTTTGGCGGCAATTTATGAGCTGAGAGTGTGGTTTACGCCATACATATCACTTATATCTTGTACGTAGAGCACTGTCATGCTATAATAAAGACTTGTACGTATGTATACGTGCCATATATCAAAATATATACCGCATATAGACCAATTCATGCGATATTTACGCACAATATCAATGAGTTTCTATGCGTGAACCAAGGTGTGAGTGAGTTGTGCTGGGAATGAAAGGGGGAGAGGGTGTGTTACGCCATAAATATCACGTATATCTTGTATTTAGAGCACTGTCATGCTATAATAATGACGTGTACGTATGTAGGCGTCCCATATAACAAGGAATATACTGCATATAGCCCAATTGATGCGATATTTACGCAAATTGTGAATGTGTTTCTAGCAGACGGAAGCCTGAAAGGGTGGGTGGGGTGGGTGGGGGGGAGGGAGGCATGCAGGGGTGCAGTGAGTGAGTGAGTGAGTCGTGGAGAGATGGAAGTCAGGCAGATCTCTAGATAGATAACCAGCTTTGTGATAATTGTGGAGGCGCCCGAGGCGTATGGATGTCTTGGTATTTTGAACCTTATGTCTACCAGATGTCTGGTGTTCGTTGCCACCAACAGGTCTACAATAACATGAGTCAGGAATGGAGAGAGAGAGATAGAAACTGAGACATGCGTATGTCGTACGTATAAATGGACTTCTGAATTGCATTTTTATGCAAGCAGACATTGCATTTTTATGCAAGCAGACATTGCATTTTAGACACATGTGAAGTACCACAGAAACATGTAGGCCATTGACTGTAAATAAAGTACTATATTATAGACCACCAGCGACGGTGGTCAGTAAACACAGGCAGATTGCCTTTTGTGATAAAGGGCTAAATATAGAATGGTGTCTCCTTACACTTGCGAAAGGGTAGATTGCCACCAGAGAAACGTTTACTTATTTATTTCCAAGTAATATGCAATCTAAATGTATATTCGAGACCTACTGCAATTATTTGTATGACAGTCATGACTATGTATAATCCAATATACGCACGTAGGCAAGACATAAGAAAGCTGGTTGAGCAATTTTCGACACCCACACAGTTATTATTCTTTTTTATTTACAATATTATACAATACAAATGTATTTGTGAAGAGTATTTTATCCATTATTTTATTTTGTTCCCAGACAGAGCTGCTGTTGCTGGTGTAGCTGGGGCATAAAGGAGCGGCAAGGGTCACCGCTTGACCGTGTGAAAATGAGTGGAGTCGCACTGAGAGGGGCAATTTTGCTGAGTGTTTGGGCAATTTTTGACAGAATAAAGTTATATAATTACTAATTCTTGACAGAGACAAACTTTTATAAACCTTGGCATGATATAATTAATAATCCCATCAATTTACAAACGTAAATTGGTGGGATAATTCATTTTTTTTTGTATATTGTCATTTCGATTGTAGACACGAAGTTTTGAGTGATATTTGGTATGAGCTCCTGTGGCATGGTTGGTAAGGTCGCGGACTGGAAAACTCAAAGTGTGGTAGGGTTGTGTGATCGAATCGAGGAGGGGGTTATGGGGAAGGTTTTATATTGTCTAGAACATTTTTGATAAATTTTGTTTTTTACAAGATCATGCCATTGTATTCAAACAATATGAAATATTCATAGAATATATCATATTGTAAGAATACAATGACATGACCTTGTTTTTTTGTTTTTTTTTTATTGTTTTATTGTATTATCTTAGTAGGTTTGACAGGATTTGTTGAAACATATTTATTTTTGTACAATTCATTTGAGGTAAGAAAATAATTATATACACATTACTTTGGCTAATAACAAACATATATATTGATATACTAAAAAAATAAGGCATATTACATGTAAATCTTTGAAACTTATAAACTAAATAATGAAACATACAATTATATAATGTAAAAGCTATATCACAGGGACATCTTTGGAACTTATACATTATATAATATATATGTTACATTATGAGGTAGCGTGATCAATTAGGTCAGGTCAGGTAAGGTAGGGCGCGAGTCCAGGACAGGGCGGGGCAGGGGGCGAGTCCAGGGAAGGGCACGGGGCGAGTCCAGGGCAGGGCAGGGCAGGGTGACACTCAATAATTCTTGAAGGTGTGGTAGTCCCTGAAGCAGTCACCCAGGCAGAGTGGAACTTTGCACTCGGCGCACATTGAGGTGATTCTTTTGGTGACATGGGGTTTCCTCACACTGGAGCTGCAGACGGTGCACTGCGCCTGCCTGTGACGAGTGCCAAGCATCTCAGTGTTGATGGGGTAGTGTCTTTTGACACCCAGCTGGATGCGGTCAGGAACGTGATCCCCACGCCATGCCGTACGTCTGTGAGTGGTGGTGCCATACTTCTCCAGGAGTTGGTATGAGACGTTGTAGACGAACTCCCGGAATTTCAGCTTCTGGTTTGGGGCCATATCCTTTTTCACCAACCACAAGTTGTAGGCGTTGAGCATCGTGATATCAACTAGGTGGAGGAAGAGCTTGTGATACCACTTCACAGTCTTCCTCAGACACTCAACGCCTGACAGCTGACAGTCAGACTTGTCCACCAGGCGCATGTTCTTAGTGTAGTCCACTACCATGTCGGGCTTGTAGATTGTCTTCCTGGTTCGGTAGTGGATTTTGCCAGAATCCATCTGGGCACCTGTGTGGACGGTGGAAAGCAGGTGGACGTCTCGCTTATCCTTCCACTTCAGGGCTATCAGTTTCCCACACTTCTCGAGCTGCTTGTATTTCTGCCCCTTTCGTCGCCTTCTTCGCACATGCCTCTCGCGGTGTTCCTGGGCCAGGTCGTCTTCTCATGGTGTGTCACTGGAGGAGGCATCTGTGAGAGGAATGACATTACCTGTGAACTTTGGCATAAACTTTCTTGTCTTTCTGACAGTCCTACATGACCCCGTTTGGTTGTCATGAAGAAACTGGCAGAGAGCAGGAGAAGTATACCAGTTGTCAGTGTAGATGATGTGGCCTTTGCCCAGGTAAGGTGCCAACATTTTCCTGACGATGGCACCTGACATGCCCATGGGGTCATTGGCAGCGGCTTTCGGTATGTCAATGTCAGTGCCTGTGTACACGATCATGTCAAGCACTATTCCAGTTTCGCAGTCACACAAAACGAAGAGCTTGATTCCGAACCTATGCCTTTTCAAGGGGATATACTGCTTGAAAACAAGACGTCCTTTGAAGAGCACGAGCGACTCATCAATCACCAAATTTAGGAAGGGGTAAAAGTATTTCCTATACCTCTCCAACAACGTGGTGAACACATCCCGAACTTTCCATATCCTGTCAATCCTGTTAGGATTTTCGTTGTCTGCAAAGTGCATAAATCTTAGCAGCAACAAAAATCTGTCACGAGTCATGAACTTATTGAAAGTTGGGGTGGCGATGAGAGGGTCGTGCTTCCAATAGTGTTGCAACACATGCTTCTTGATCAGAGGCATGAGGAACAACAAGGCAAAGAACGTCATAAATTCTTACACAGTCGTATCCACCCAGCCTCGTATTCTCGCCTTTGGAGAAAGGACGTCCAATCTGCCAAACACCCACCTGTAGTAGGCGTTTGTTTGGGCAACGATGTACGTCATTACCTCCATGTCGAAAAAAGCGAGGAAGAAGTCGCTTTTGTTCGCTTGATCGTCACAGGGCCAGTTGTCAGTTGTTCCTGACGTCCCAGGATTGAACTGGGGCACGTCAGGTACAAAATTGACCCCGTCAGACCAATCGAACGAAGGCAGCTCAGGGATCGGAATGTCGTCTGCTTCTGCTTCATCGTCTGAAATATCGCTTCCATGGTCGCGATACAGCACTGCATCATCATCATCACCCTCCTCTTCACTTGACAGACGATGCCCTTCCTCATTCTCGTCACCGACGTCGGACTCACTCCCACTGTCCACTCCCAAATCCCCCCACCCTTGGTCCCGTGCTAGGGCTTCGTCGTCGAAACCTGGGCTGCCAATGTCCTGCGAATCACCATCAAACAGCAGGGTGGCATACTTTGATGGTGTCAGAGTTTTCCGGGTCACTTTTGCACGTGCGGGAGTCTTATGGACAGGGACAGCAGAGGTGGTGGCAGGGGCAGGGGCAGCAGTGGTGCGTGGCCTTGATGGCAAGATGATGGTGGTGCCTGTCGCCCTTCTCTCTGTTCCTTGGGCAGGGGCGGCATGGGCGGCAGGGGCAGCAGGGGCAACAGGGGCAGCAGGGCCGGCAGGGACACCAGGGCCAGCAGGGCCAGCAGTCGCTTTCCCTCTCCCTTTCCCCTTCCCCTTCCCTGTTCCTTGGGCAGGGGCAGCAGGGGCGGGAGGGGCGGCAGGGCCAGCCGGGCCAGGGGCGGCTGGTGGTGGTGGTGGTGGTGGTAGGGGCACTGTGGCTGGCGTACGGGTTCTCTTCCCTACGCCCGTGCCTTTAATTTTTCCTGCCCCCGCAGGTTCTGCAGCCCTAGAGCGGCCTCCTGCGTCGCTGGTACCGGTGGCAGGGGTGGCAGGGGCAGCAGGGGCGGCAGGGGCAGCCGGGCCAGCGGCGGCTGGTGGTGGTGGTGGTGGTAGGGGCACTGTGGCTGGCGTACGGGTTCTCTTCCCTACGCCCGTGCCTTTAATTTTTCCTGCCCCCGCAGGTTCTGCAGCCCTAGGGCGGCCTCCTGCGTCGCTGGTACCGGTGGCAGGGGTGGCAGTGGTGGCAGTGGTTGTTGCAGTGGCCTGGGTCGTGGTGGCAGTGTCCCGAAACACCAATGACCTCTGTACCTTTCTCGTGCTTGCACGTGTTTTTCGTGCTTTGGGTGCAGGTGTTTCGTCCTCCGAGCTGTAGGGCGTCTCGTACTGGTAGCTAGGGTCTTTAGCAGCCACCCTCTGCCTTCCAGGGCGGCTAACACCACCAGAAGGAGGGCTGGTTGTGTCATCAGGGAGCGAGCGTGAGGGACGTGTGGGCTCCATGACTAGTGCGTGGTTACTGGCGCGGTGGTGCTTGCACGAGTGCGGGGCGAGCGTTTGGCGGGGTGGTGTCGAGAGTTGACATGTAGTACTATACCCACACCAATTGTCAGCCGCCTGGCTGTAAACGCGCGGTTTTGGTACGCGTTCAAAAGCTCTGCTCTTAAGAGTCTCCCCGCAGTCCGCCGGGGGAACTCTTAAGAGTCTCCCCGCAGCTCCCGGGTTAATCAACTCTGCGTAAGCAGAGTGGTATCACCCCCCGAATAGTGGTACATGCTAATAATCAACTCTGCGTAAGCAGAGTGGTATCGCCCCCCGTATAGTGTTACATGCTAACCAGAGTTGATTAATAATCAACTCTGCGTAAGCAGAGTGGTATCGCCCCCCGTATAGTGGTACATGCTAACCACTATACGGGGGGCGATACCACTCTGCTTAAGCAGAGTTGATTAATACATAATCAACTCTGCGTAAGCAGGGTGGTATCGCCCCCTGTATAATGGTACATGTTAACCGAAATGTCTGTCTGTCCGAGAATTCCTCCTAGACCGTTTTACGGATTTTCACCAAACTTCACACGAACCTTCGGTGCGTGAATGCGACGGTACCTTAATTAAAGAATTTGTTTTTTAATTTGTGCAATTGTTATGATCTCAGGTCCCCCCCAAAAAATCCCCCCCCCCCCCCCCCCCCCCCCTCCAGGACATGAACCCCCCACCCTGTACCTATTCCCAAGCAATGATGATGGCGTTCTGTGTGTGTGTGCCCCGTAGGGGCACACTCACACTGAACGCCATCGTTCAGGGGTCGAAAAAAACCTCGCCTGCATTTGTTAGCTTAAGTTAGTTTAGTTTACATTAGAAGGTGACAATTGTAGTGATGATGATAGTAGTAGAGATGATGGTGGTAGTGATGATGGTAGTAGTAGTGATGATGGTGACAATTGTAGTGATGATGTTAGTAGTAGTAATAATGGTTGTAATATTAGTGATGATGGTAACCCTTCGCAGAGTTGGGTATGCCGTTTTGATTTTGGGCGAAACGGCACGTCTACTTTATTATCAACTCTGTGTAAGCAGAGTGGTATCGCCCCCCGCATAGTGGTACATGCTAGCCGAAATGTCTGTCCGTCTGTCTGTCTGTCCGTCCGAGAACTACTCCTAGACCTTTTCACAGATTTTCACCAAACTTTTCACCAAACTTTCACGACGGTAATTATTATTTTTTTTTTAAATTTGTGCAATAGTTATGATCTAACTGTAGGTCCAAAAAATGGTTTCCGCCCCCCCTTCAGGACCTCCACCGCCCTCACTGTACCTATTCCCTGTGTGGCTTTCTGTGATGATGGTGTGAGTATTAGTGATGATGGTGAGTAGTAGTGTTGATGGGGAAAGTTGTAGTGATGATGACAATAGTTGTGATGATGCTCATAGTAATGGTGATGATGGCAGTAGTAGTGATGATGGTGACAGTAGTAATGATGATTGTAAGATGGTGGTGATGATAGTAGTAATGATGGTTGATAGTTGTTGAATCAATGATGATAGTAGTGATTAAGATGGTAGTGACAATGGTGACAGTAGTAGTGATGATGGTGAGAGTAGTACTGATGATTGTAATTGTAGTAGTGATGATGGTCATAGTAATGGTGATGATGACAGTAGTCGTGAAGATTGTGGCAGTTTTAGTGATGATGTCAGTAGTTGTGATGATTGTGATTGATGAAGGTATCTGTAGTGATGATGGTAACCCATCGCAGAGTTGGGTATGCCGTTTTGATTTTGGGCGAAACGGCACGTCTACTTTATTTTGTATTTTTTTGTAATGACTTATTAATTTATAAACTCTGCATAAGCAGAGTGGTATCGCCCCCCGTATAGTGGGACATGCTAACCGAAATGTCTGTCTGTCTGTCTGTCTGTCCGAGAACTCCTCCTGGACCGTTTGACGGATTTTCACCAAACTTCACACGAACCTTCGGTGCGTGAATGCGACGGTAATTAAAACAATTGTTTTGAATTTGTGCAATAGTTATAATCTTAGGTGCAAAATATGGTTTCCCCCCTCCCCCCCCCTCCCCTCAACCAGCCCCCCCCCCCCCCCCCCCCCCCCCCTCAAAGCTTAAAGAAACTGACTGGACTTTCTGACTAACAATAACGACATAAATACATCTTGGTAGTGTTTCACAACCACTTACCTTAAGGCAGTGCAAGACTGCATACCATCGAAAATACGGCGTCCAGGCCATAATGATAAGCCCAAATGGTGGAATAAAGATATTTCAGACTGTCTGCTTTCTAAAAAATTTGCTAATGATAGATTAAAATCCTCACAAAATGACGAAGAACGGGTGAAATTTGTAGAGCTATGACGCAAAGCCAAAAAGTTAATTAAGCAAAGTAAAAATACCCTGGAGTTACATGTTGCGAATAAAAGTAAAACAAACCCGAAAGAATTCTATAGTTATATCAGAAAGAAAAAAGTAGTTACTTCAACTGTTGGACCGTTAGTCGATGAAAATGGAGAATACACCAAAGACGAAGTACAAATGAGTAATGCCCTCAATACCTTCTTTGCATCAGTTTTTACAACCGAAGACCTCAGTGATATCCCTACACCATCGCTGATTCAGATTGATAATTCAGATGTTCTAAGCAATATCACCGTTACAGAGAGAGAAGTATTGAATCGTTTAGATAAACTCAAGGTAAATAAAACGCCAGGACCTGATACAATCTCGCCTAGAGTTCTAAAGGAAGCTAAGGATGAGCTCTCCAAACCACTGACATTGCTATTCAATGAATCCTTGCAGTCTGGGACTATGCCTGATCAGTGGAAGCTAGCCAACGTAACACCGATATTAAAAAAAGGCAGCAAATCCCTACCCAGTAACTATCGTCCAATTAGCTTAAAGGTGGGGGCGCATGGGTTGAGGTAAACATGGACAAATAATCACCAACCTGCATATAATTATCCTGTAAAATGTAATGTCACTGAAATAATTATTAACAATGGTATAAAGGATTTTGCGGATCGTCTATACCGGGCCTGTGACGTCATAGTGACGTCACACCAGTATCCTCATCCTAGACTGGATGGTGGACTTACACTCTTGTGACGTCACAGGCCCGGTATAGACGATCCACAAAATCCTTTACACCATTGTTAATAATTATTTCAGTGCCATTGCATTTTGCAAGATAATTATGTACAGCTTGGCGATTATCATTCCATGTTTATCTCAAACCATGCGCCCCCACCTTTAACCTCAATTGTATGTAAAATGCTAGAAACGGTCATAAGAGACAGACTCGTAAATCACTTAGAGGCAAATAACTTACTTAAAGATACTCAACACGGCTTTCGTAAAAAACGTTCCTGTTTAACAAACCTCTTAGACTTCTTCCACGATATCCTCAACCTCTACGATGAGAGTAAAGCTGTAGATATTATATACCTTGATTTTCAAAAGGCCTTTGACAAAGTTCCCCACAAACGTTTACTGCTAAAACTAAAAATGCATGGAATACAAGACGGTGTGTTGAAACGGATAGAAAATTGGCTCAGCGACAGAAAGCAAAGAGTAGTCATAAACGGTAAGGCATCTAAATGGGCCAATGTAAGTAGCGGGGTACCCCAGGGATCGGTACTAGAACCAATTATCTTTCTAATTTACATCAACGACATAGATGAGGGTCTCACCTGTACAATCTCAAAATTTGCTGACGATACAAATAATGCAAATAGCGTACTCTCAAAAGAACAAGTTGACGATATGCAACACAATCTAGATAAATTGTCATGTTGGGCCCAAATTTGGCAAATGAGTTTCAATGCGGATAAATGTAAAGTACTACATATCGGATACCTAAATGAGAAAGCAAACTATTCGATGAATGGCACTCAGCTTATGAATGTAATCAGAGAAACCGTTCTGGGAGTAACAATATCGAGTAACCTAAATCCGAGTCAACAATGTTCAGAAGTAGTTAAGAAGGCAAACACAATAATTGGCTTTATAGGCAGGTCATTTGAGTATAAATCCAAAGAAGTTATCCTAACCCTTTACAATTCCTTAGTCCGCCCTCTTCTGGAATACTGCGTTCAATCCTGGTGCCCTTATTACCAAAAAGATATAAACAAGCTAGAACGAGTTCAACGTAGAGTTACCAAAATGATACCTAGCCTAAAGAACAAACCATACGAACAGCGTCTTAGAGAATTAAATATATTTCCTTTAACCCAGCACAGATTAAGAGGTGACTTAATTCAAGTGTTCAAAATCATCAAAGGCATCGACTATATGAACTGTAGTAAGTACTTCACTATCGACCAATCTAATTACACGCGGGGAAACGGTTGCAAAATTATTGGTAAATCTTTTAACTCACACGAATCTAAGAATTTCTTCTTCAATCGAGTTGTCAACTTGTGGAATGGGCTTCCCCGAGACGTTATAGACTGCAGCACCGTTGATTCATTTAAACTCCGCTTAGACAAATATCTCGCATCAAACCCGCGACTGACTGCGTTTGTAAATTAATAACTTTATTTTATCCCAACCTCAGTTACTAACCCATCTGTCCCCGACTAACTTCCTAATCCTGCCACGGACATTAGTTCCAGGGCAGTAGTTCCCTTTCCAATGTTCCCTTACCCAATCTAAACCACTGTTTGGACACTTGATCCTCAGTGTTTTGGAGGACAAGCAGCCTAGAAGGGTCACTAGAGCTGTTGTTGCTTGATTTCCTTTGTACTCCTTTGTACTCCTCAACCACTCCGTTATAGTGTTCTCTCTGGCCGTCAGAGGGCACCACCGTCCGTTCTTCTCTCCCCTACTCCGAGTCCAAGCCACCATTTCGCTTCGTAGAAATCTAGCCTATGTTCCCTCTAGCTGGCCATATACTTATACAAATCATCTCTCCACATCCCCTAGGCCTTCATACACCCTCACACACCATCACTGGGTGAAAGTTGATTAGTGTCAGAAACAAACTACGTGAATTTAAAGGAAGTTGAGCAAGGATAAACGAGAATCCGTTTAGGCCTAGCTTTTCTCCTGATCGACGAATCGAAAATCACCAACACCTTTGAAATATCTCTTCATATAAACTACACATATATCAAATAACAATGCTAACATGTAGATTGGGTCCTACTACAATAACATTATCGATATCAATCGACGTTACTCTACATCTTAGGCAATTAGGTGGACAAAAATATCATTGCATTTCCGCGGTAAAATTTGAAGCGACGTCGGCTATATACTACCTCATAACCATATATATATTCTTCAAATGCAACAAATAACAACTTTAGCAAATAGACTAGGGTCCTGTCACACTATATATGTCTATGTTTATCCATGTCACTTTACATTTTCGGTGGAAAACGCAATATACCGATCCTGTTAGAAGACCATATTTAGGCTAGGGAGACGGTACACAAGAGTCATTGAGTGACGTCACAGAGGCCCAAACAAGTGACTGTCGTGGTTCCAATACTACCGCCATGCGCCTACCTCCTTATGTTACTATACCGTGAGGTTCATGATGTAAGGGATGGGACTTTCTTGATATCTTTTGGTTCTCGCACGTATAGGGGTAATGGTGTTATGATGCCGGATAGCTCTCCTGGGGGGAAAAGGTGGAGACGGGGGGGGGGGGGGGGGGGGGAGAAGGTTGCGGTGTCTGGGGTTGTTAACTAGGTTCTGACCGAATTTTAGTGTGAGTTTTTGGTATCTGCTAAATAGCTTTTCTAACTCCAGGAACCGTAGCGCTTCGGGATAGTGTGTGTATGAGAGTCTTAGAATGATCTTGCAAGCTCTTTTCTGCACTTTTTAGAGTTGTTCTTTCTGTGTTGTTGTTAATGATGAGGTCCTTGCCAGGCAGGCATAAGTGAGTTTGGGCTGAATGAATAGCTTGTACACGTATGAGAGGTTGGGTGAGGTAGCGCCTAGTGACTTTAGACGGTGAAGGTTTGTAGAGTTTATAGGTATAAATTTTGACTACACTACTGAGGTGGGGTTTCCAATTTAGATTGTTGTCTATGATAATTCTTAATAGTTTTAATTTGTTCACTACTTGTAAAGCGCTGGATCCGAAGGTGATCAGAGGTGGTTCGATGATGTCTGAACCCACTCTGATGTACATCATTTCTGTTTTGGCACTATTTATGGTAACGTCGTTGGCTGAAGTCCAGTCATGAAGTTGGTTGACATGATCCTGAAGTGCGCTGAAGTCAGGTGATGTATTGTCTATGCTCACTCCGATTGTGAGTCATCCACGTACTTCCAGTGTGCATCTATGTCTCACATTGCATCGTTGATCAGGATAAGGAAATATAAGAGTCGCATTGTTGTGCCTTGTGGGACACCGCAGGTCAGTGGGAGGGGGGAGGATACTATACCTTTTAACCACGCGGCTTGTCTACGGGCACTGAGGAAGTTTGCTAGCCATGCAACAAGGGAGGGTCGTAGTCCGAGCTCGGTTGCCTTCTTTATGATAATGTTGTGGTTGACTAAATCAAAGGCTTTACTGAAATCTAGGAAAGTTAAGGTAACTAAAGTTTTCCTTTTTTCCAGGTTGCGATAAATGAAGTTTAGAAAACTGACCAAAGAATGGGTTGTGGATGATGATTTAATTTTATCGAATTGTTGTAGGTGTATGGATGGTGCTATGTCAGCATTGGCCCAGTCAAATACGAAGTTGTCGCAGATTATACTGGGGATTGGAGTTATGGCAATTGGACGCAATTTGTCAAGGGTTTCTGGGTTTGTGGTGTTTGATAGTGGTGTGACATAGGATATTTTCCACTCAGCTGAGCATTTCCTTTGTGCGAGTGATGAGTCTATGATGGAGGAGAGTGGCTTGGCAATTTCACATGCAAATTCCTTGTAAATTCTTGCTGGTATGTCTGTGACTGACCCTTGGTTTTAAGATTTTGTAAGTGTTTTGAAACCTGATATTCTTCCATGGATTCAGGGGGTGTCGGTGATGGATGGCCCTTAAGGAAGCCATACTGGAGGTCTGAGAGTAGGTTATGGGAAGATAAATGTTTCATAAATTTTGAGGCAAGAATAGTTTTAAAAACTTTATTGATGCACAAATGAGAGCAATTGGACAATAGTTGGAGATTGAGAGCGGTCACCCTTTTTTGAGACAGGTTGAATGAGAGCAAACTTCCAGAAAGAAGGAAAGACGTTAGAGGAGAGACAGAGACGGAAGAGTTTGCCTAGGCAGGGAGTCAGCACGGAAACACAGTTTTTTAGTACAACAGAAGAAACACCATCCGGTCCGTACGCCTTCTTAGTATTAAGCCCAGAGAGGGTGGAAAGAACACCCTTAGAAGAGATTATGATGTAAGGAATAAGTAGGAGAGAGGGGAGTGGAGTGGATAGAGATAAAAAACACCGGAATAATCCAAAGTGAAGTTATTAGCGAAAGTTTGAGCAAAGAGTTCAGCTTTGTCAGAGAAGGAAGTGACGGTAATGCCGTCAGAGTGGAAAAGAGGAGGGAAAGACGAATAAGAAAAATTGTTGAATAGGTTTTTAGCTAGATGCCAGAAAGCTTGGGAAGAGCTAGAGTTGGATTGTTCAGTGCAATTATTATTGATGAAAAAATGTTTGGCGAGTCGGAGAACAAATTTGGCTTGATTCCGGGCAGAAACATAGGAAGAATGAGATTCTTGAGTTTGAAGGCGACGGTACCGTTCCTCCTAATTGCGGACAGCAGTAGAACAAGCATGAGTAAACCAATGTCTCCTTCATCCCTATACTGCCTATATTTGTTACCTTACTGCATACCCTGCCTTCACCCTGCCTGAATGTCTACCTTCCTGCCTTACTGCCTTTCCCATCCTTCTTCCCTAGGTATCCAACCCTACTTCTTCCATGCCTAACATATGCCTTTTCCATCCATATCTCCCAACCTAATCTACCTCTCTTTCTACCTTGCCTTAGCTATCTTTTTACCCAACTTTTTTTCTAAGCTGATGAGGAAGACAAAAGGCAAAACTGCCTGTAACGAGTGCCTCCCTCAGTTGAAAGAGTGACAGGAACAAAATCAAGGAACGTTCGAGCCAAAATGCCTGGACACACAGAGTTTGAAGCAATTTAATTCATAGGAAAAGGGGAATATGGATTCAGGGAGATAATTCCAGAACTCAGCTGTTGAATAGAAGAAGTGTAGTAGCTGTAATGCTACGTATATTGGTCAAACCAAACGCCAACTTTCAACGAGGATATATAGGAACACAAGGGTCGATCTTACCGTACAAATTTTCCTTTGTCGAAGCCATCATATTCCGCTATCCGAAACCACAGCGAAACCTCAGACCATACTATTAATAGCCAGGATTTTACCATATTATTCACAAGGGACTGGAGTTTTCGCAGAGGGACTCCAGTCCTGACGTTATTCTTGACGCACAGTGTGCTGGCTTAATGATCTAATAGTGTTGATAGCCTTTTGAAGTCCTATTTTAACTAATATTATTCACTGCAACAGACAACATGACACGTTTGACAGCTGAGTCCCTCCTCACCCACCACCTCCGCCCGTCTCTAGGCAATCACGAGACCTCCACTCCCCTCCTCTGCTTTAAGTTTCCTGTGCTTTTAATACTAGGTACGTGTAGGCATATGTTTAAATAGATATATGGGCCCATTTGTACGCCTGTTTCCTTTTTTTAGTCGACCCCGCCCCTTTCACTCCTTGAGTATTTTAAATTCGCCACCCACATCTATCTTTATTTTGCCTAGCAATAATAATTATTGTTTACATTATTTTCACTCTTTATTCCTTTTTCACTTATCATATATCTCTACTTTTAATTTCTTAATGTAATGAACCTTAGCTATATTTTCATTAAATTTATCTTTTGAATACATTTTCAATATTAACATGTGATGACTTTATGATACTCACGATAGGTTTTATTCTTTCTCTTTTTAGGCTTGATAATGACACAAGATTGGTGTTGAAACGTTGGCAATAAACAAATATGTTCCTGTTCGCTTTGGTCTTCATATTCCTTATATATATATATATATATATATATATATATATATAGAGAGAGAGAGAGAGAGAGAGAGAGAGAGAGAGAGAGAGAGAGAGAGAGAGAGAGAGAGAGAGAGATATGTATACTTTTGTTGGTGTGAAAACAAAAATGAGCTAAATCCTGTGAACCCGAAATGAGAAAATACGTTAAAACGTTGTTTAGAATTGGGAAAGGAGCGAGTCTTTTGTATTTCTTCCTGACATTTCTGGGCAGAGGAGAGCCTAAGTGAGGAGAAGCGTGAGGAGTTGGAGGGCTGTGGACTTAATGTTTACTTTGTCGACTAAGCGGTAAGGTTGTGGAATAAATGTTAAGGCAATGGATGGAGTGATAATGTTGTGGATTTAGTATTAATACTATAGACTAAGCTCTAATATGGCTATTTTGTTACAGTTATGGAATAAATATAATGACTATTTATTATGTGTTAGGAATACATACACAACATACTATATTTTCCAAATTATTTGTTATTGGGTCCGCCAACTAAATACAGTTCTGTCATGTAAAGTATTAGTGACATTACATTATGTAGAGCATAATCAGTAATAAATGCCTCTACATGATCTCTTACGGGTAATCCTCATAAATCTGATATTTATATTGATCGTAAAACTGTATCGTATTTGTAATTACTAAAATGTATATAATATTTACTGAGGGTTACATCCACTGTTTTCACCCAACCTGAATTACCCGTTCTGTTCTACTTTCATAACTTTGTATTCTGAGGAGTGAACAAATATATAATTAAGGTTAATAGGAAAGGCAATTGAGGAAAGTTAGACAGGCTAGAGAGTAGTGTCAAAGGATTACAGTAAAATTATATAGATGATACACACATACGAAACCAAGTAGTAGTATACATGAATGATGAAAGCGGAAAGATATATTCAAGTAAATAAGACTCTACAGTATTAATACCATATATTAGAGGACACCATAGACAATGCTTTGTCATAAGCAGTCATGAAAAAGAACAAGACACAAATTAATGGACACAGAGGGTGAAAGCCAATCAGGGAAACAAAAACAATACAATTAAGAGAAGACAGGACAGGGTTATATGAAAGTCAGGGAACTATGAGAAGACGGAAAAGGCAAGTATCACAGTGAAAAGAAAGTAAGTTAGGAAGAAACTGTAATGTGTATGGTAATTCGGATCGCGATCCAGTTGTTTCACCTTGAGAGAGAAAGATTAATGGCAAATAATTATACAGTATATATATGTATATACTATATACATCTATCTATCTGTCTATCATCTATCTATCAATAAATCAACCAATCAATCAATCTATATATCTATCTAGCTATATCATTATACATGTTTACATTATCAAGTATATGTCACAAATGCATGTGAGCTACTAAATTGATATAACACAAGCTGCGTGAGGGTACAGTAGTTGTATGGTATCCTAGTATATGGATCCTACGACTTGTGTATGAAATGAAATACATTCTCCAAATAGGATTTCCCTTCTCCCTAATATAAATAGGAACAGGTTAAGTATTCTCTATCACACCGTGGTGTAGTGATTTAAAGCCTGAACACTCGTCCCGACTGTCGGTGGTTCAAGTCCGGCTTGGAGTCTATTTTAATTCACGGACCCCAGGTGATGGCATATCCTGTTCCCAGTACTAGCTTCCGTAGGCCCCGGTTGACGGGATATCCTGCACTAAGGCCGCCTGCAACCCGTACTCTCCACACATTTTGATCTTGTCATTCCTATGGCTTCACGTAATCTAGACACGTCTACTCTGTTTCAGCTTGAAGAGGTAGAATAGGCAATATGTAATATATATATACTGTATATCATTATGGTGATTCTATTAGGTTAAGAATAGGAAAGAGATGATATACGCCTAATGAATGAGGGAAAGGCAGAGCCCAGGCCGCCTCGAACCCATACTCTCCACACTTTTGTCCTCGTCATTTGTATACTCAGGCTGCATGTAACCTAGAGATCTACTGTTTTTCAGTGTGACGAGGAAGAAAGGGCGATAAGCAATATATATGCTTAATAACTCTTTTAGGTTAATTTTGAGAAGATACATGCCTAATGAGATGAAATAGGCCTAGCGAGCGAAAGACAATGAGCCTAGCCTGTGCGGGAGGGGAGTCATATTCACATTAACCTGCGGTGAATTTCGCTACGATTAGGCCAACCAAAGAAAGTTATAGTGACCTTTGGTAAAAATACCTACACATTCAGGCATTGTACGTATTTGTAAGCATTGGTATGAATAACTACCAATAGCCGTTAGGTACGAATACCTAAGAGTGAGGTATGCATATGGTACGAGTAAGGACGCATTGTTAAAATATTTGAAATTTTCTACCTATGAATCGCTACTAATTGCTTCTAATCATAAGCAATCGCTAATAATACGTACGAGTGATACGGGATCATGGCCAACAGGTTATGGTTTATCAATTATAGTTCCACAAGATGTCATAATTAACATATAAACAAGCATGTCGTGCTAGATATATAATTGTGCAATACTATTTTAGTATCATAATTTTTTTTTTTTTTTTTTTTTTCGTTCTAGGAAAGCAAAAATTATTTGTCATGTTCAATGTTTTGCCATCACCTCATGACCTGCTGCACATGGGTAAAGGGTAGTGTGTCTTGGCAGGATAGCATGATATAGAGGTATTTTCTATTCTATCTATCTATCTATCTATTTATCTATCTATCTATATGCTCAGGCCCAATCCCCATTTTGGGGGTAGCCGACTCAAGACAGAGCAAGAACAGGGAAAACACAAAAACAACATAAAACAACAAATAAACACAGATAAAAAGCACAAACTCACACACATCCAGGTCACCCAGGAGAAGACCCAGAGACCAGGGTCACCAAGGTCGCTCCAGCACTCCCCCGGCCCCCGACCACCCGGAAAGGTTCCGATCTCGGCAGGCAGACATGCAGCGGAGCCAAAGCCACAAGCCCCCCACCACACTTCCAGGCGCACCCTTCATATTAATCGTCTCCCCGGGCCAGGCGCCTGATGGACTATTATCTAGTCCAACTTGCTCCCGACCCCTTACTCCAAATGACCACGTGTTCACTCAACTATTCACAAGCATTCTCCATTCACTCCTGTCCACCACCACTTCCCCTGCCTGATCTATAGTCATTCCTCTATCATCCAAAGCTTTTCTTACACAGTCTCTCCATCTCAATGGGGGTCTTCCTGCCCTTCTAACTCCCCTTGTACCTGACTCACATATTCTCTTTGTAAACCTTTCATCTCCCATTCGTTCAACATGACCTTACCAGCTCAGCACCCTTCTGTCCACTCTGGACATAACAGAATCTTCTGGTATTTTCTATTATATATATTTATTGTTCTGTCTTTTTAATGATGGTAACCCCATAGCAGAGTTGGGTATGCCGTTTTGATTTTGGCCAAAGCGGCACTTCTACTTTATTGATATTCATTGTTCTGTCTTTATAGTTATATATTTAGATATATATTATTTATATATTTTAATTGTTTATGTTTGTTTTATATTACATTTCTGATATTTACAAGAACTTTGATTGTATGTTTCATAACCCATAACTTTTCATAGTAAAAATCAGCATACATATTGTTACAGGTCATTGAAATATATTTAAGAGGTAAGCAATACTTAAAAATGCAATTTTACATACGAAATATTAGTATATTACCCAACAGAATCACCACGAATAACAACTAATTTGCTACGAATAGCTACTAAAAGCTACGCAGAGCTACTACTAGATATGCTATGGGTGGTGATGGGCTGGTCTAATGAGTGAGAACTGAGCGATCTCCGCCATACCCATAGCTTACTCTGACTGTTCCTTTTACTTTTATATTTTCTAGATCTCAAGTGACGGCGTCTCTTCCGTGGATTAACCTCCCAATCTACCAAGATTGGAAGCCAAAGCGTCACATTTTTCCTTTGCCCCTCAACTTTCTCTTCATAATTGCTGAGGGGCACAGGGCCCTGGGTGGGGCTTTGGTTTCCCGGGCATTTCTGCACCCTCCTCAGCTCCCCGCCATGGAGTGGCTTCGGTCACCCAGGCTCTATTGTGGTCGGCAGGGAGGGTTCTGTGGGGGCGTTCGGTTATGGCCTTGGCCTTGCTCGGGGCCTTGGGGCTGTTCGGCCAGGCAGCTTGGGGAACAACAACAACAACAACTACTAGATATGCAAAGCTACTAATAGCGACGCAGAGCTACTATTAGCTACGCATTGCTACTAAGGAGATCGACGAATGCCCATTGCCACTACACACTGACAAACATTTTGAACACAACCAATTTTTTGTTTAGCATTGCCGACTGTCCACACATGTTCACTAGTAGTGGAGCATTCTTACATATCTCCAAGCATTGTGGCGATTGACCTGCGGAATAAATGCCGAATGCATGAAGAATATATCCTGCATTGTCATTCGCCGCTATTTTGCGCCCAATTTGTGAATGTGTGAAAAAAGGGTTTAAGCTACGTGTGTGCAGACATTTTGACTCTAAAGTACCTTGACTTTGGCTCTCTATCACTCTCTCAATTTTGGAGGGACAATTGTTACAGACAACTTTCCCGTTTGTCTTCTTCATACACACAGAACATATACAAACATAAGTGTATGATATCTTATGTTATCTTAGGTACTGCTAACGATATTATGACAGGATAAACGTGAATACAATATAATAGAACACGCTAATAAGGAAAGAATAAGGTAGATTAATTGAAGGTAGCTTGTGATAGGATAGCATTAAGAAGGTAGGCTAGGCTAGGCTAGTTTATATGAGGTTAGGTAAAGGTAAATTTGCTTCAGGTAATATAAGTTAAGATAGACTGGTTATTTAGGGAAAAATAAGATGAAATAGGTTATTATCGTTTAGGTCAATAATGCTTCAATACCACAATGTGTCCATCTATCTACCTGTCACAATCTTCCACATGCCTATCCTCTACTCTTCAACAATATACAAATCAGCCCTATGTTCTTGGTTTATCTTATTCTTTAGACCTTTTTTTTTGTGGAAAGATCATATTACCACACTTGCTAAAGCAGCTTCCCAGAAGTTAGATCTGCTCAGCCATCTCCGTGGATCCCCCCCCCCCCCCCTGCACAGCTTCTTGTTATGTACACTCGGATGCCATAGTCTCTAGCCCACTCATAAATATTCGTGGACGTCACCTATTTCTAATTATGGAAGTATATCTCTGGAAACGAATATATGAATATAATGTTTACATCAACTACAAAACTATATATAATATTGATTGAAAAGCAAGTTCTATCCCAAAATCAATCCAGATAGCTATAATTGCATAAAGACAAATATAGGGGGTCCACGAATTCTTATGAGTGGGCTAGAGACTATGGCATCCTAGTGTACCTTGGCAAAGTGTGCCCATGTATCTAGTATCGTTCGCAAGTGTAGGTTGGTTCAACCAATACCACACTTCTTGAATGGGTAGAGTCCAAACCGTTTTGCCTTATCAAATCACCTTCTCTTACTAATTCTCTACAATCTCATTCTACACACCGTAGTCTTGCATCTCTCATTTCTCTACCGCTATTATAGCCTAATTATATATTTTCTTCAGAGCTTTCTCAGTGTATGCCTTTTAACTTACATAGATTGGTAGGCACCCGCCTTTCAATACATTACTACCGCTATTTTGTCCAACTCTCTAACCCAAGAGTGTACCAATTTTCCTAGTCTTTCTTCTACTCAATAAGTAAGCTCTAGAACTCTCCTTAATCTGTCTTTCCCTCATCCTATGACTTGAACTAATTTAAACTCGGTGTGTCCAGACATTTTGACTCTAACATACCTTGAATTTGGATCTCTATCACTATTTCATTTTTGGGGGCACACTTGTTACAGGCAGGTTTACCTTTTGTCTCCTTCATACATCTAGGAACAAATATTTTAGCATTTCATTGAAATGCATGGAGGTGCATAGGTGCATTGAAATATATATATATACAGTATATATATATATATATATTGTTACGTATCTTGATCAAGTGGTTAACTTGATGAATCTAGATAGCACAGAGATATATATTAAGGTATCAGTCAGCTGAAGGCAAAACAAAAGTAAAATCTAATAAAATAATTTCCTGTTGTTGCTTCCTTTCCTTTTGGATCTTAGGACTTAGTGTCCTTTATTGACTGATACTCTTTAATTATGAAAAATACTGAAACTAATTAAAGTCATGTAGTATTTATAAAGAATTATTTAACCGAAGCTTAGTAGGCTATGGTTATGAACCGAATAAGTTATAGCTAAAGAAGGACTATTAATTTTATAAAAAGTCTTGAAAGATAAATATTAAAGTAAGAATATTTCTGTCTCTTACCCATTTTGAAATGAATAGATAGTTTTCTTATATGTCCTTTTATTTATATTTAATGTAATTATTCTTGGTTCTTGTCTTACGTTAATAGTATTATATTATTATCATCAGGATTTATATCAAAGTCACATAAAAAGTTAGATATATTTAATAATTAGTTAAATGTATTTCTTAACCACGTAACATTGAGGTTTGATTATGAGTAAATAAAGTTACAGGATCGCTTCATAGATTCGATTCAGGTCTCACTCAAATAATATGAAAAGCAAAATATAATATTTTGAAGCAAAAGAATTTTCTTCAGCTTAGGAAATCACTATAAGTAATATTAACACAGCCATGTTAGTCTAAGGCGATATTACTAATACGAGACAATAGCATCACCGTACTAAGCACCGTTAAGCAATGTAAGCTTAATTCAAAGAAAATGAAAGAACTCGTAAGTATTAATATAAAACAATAGTATTACTTTCATCATAACCCAATTACTTAAAGAGTTGCTTTAGTTCACAAGTCAGTTAACTAAAATAGTTAAGTACATAATAATAGCGTTAATGTTAAATCCCAATCAAATAGTTACGTACATAATAGTAGCGTTAACGTTAATTCGCAATCAAATAGTTAAACACATAATAGTAGCGTTCACGTTAATTCCCAATCAAATAGTTAAACACATAATAGTAGCGTTCACGTTAATTCGCAATCAAATAGTTAAACACATAATAGTAGCGTTCACGTTAATTCCCAATCACATATCTCACTAACCAACATAACGTAAGTGTTTACACCGAACACACTTAACACACATTTATATAATCTGACTGACAGTCACAATCCCATTATAATACTTCACCCCGTCTTCCTCCAGCTGCAAGTTCACCTTCCCCAACTCCAAATGAGACTGATTTGAATGCCCACAACTCGGGTCTTATATACCAAACAATGATGGTGTAGGAACGAATCAGGAGGCGGGGGGTGGTGCCTACTCCAATCATAGCTCCTCGAGTCGCATAACAGGTGCCTGGTCCACTCACAGCTCCTGGCGTCGATCATACGTCATAGCATCGGTCATCGAGTTAGTTTGCAGGGTCCCCTATGACGCACGCAGGTGTGAAGGCTAGATTGTAGGTATGCGGGCGAGCTAGTTTCCCCACTCGCTAGTTCGCTCGCTAGTCTGCTTCACCGTTTGAGTAGTGTGACTCCTTCAACTCTAATTCTAACTCTTAAATTAACATACAGGGCTCCGTATGTCAGACCTCCCCCCTAGAAAAGAGTTTAAGGAGTATAGTACATAATATTAAACATAATACATAAATAGATTCACCACCAGATTGGAAACAGCAAGATTATAATGAGGATATAATAAGGATATCACCCAAAGTAGGCAACGTCTCCAGGTACCACATCAGAACATAGCCGGAACGTAGCTGGAGCGTTATTCGAACTGCAAGGCATTATCTCACAGCTGAAGGCTTGAAAGCGCACTACAAAAGCATGATATTTACCTCGCTACAAGGGAGAGCTAATTGCCAAAATCCTCTCATTAAATTAAACTTACTGCTGCATGAGGCCAACCCGGTAAATGTAATCTTTAACAGATACTTGATAGGCAATCGGCTAGCACGTTCTGGACCCCCTTAATATGCTTGACATCCAGGGAGTATTGCTGCAGCAACAAACTCCACCTGGTCAGTCGTTGGTTTTTATTTTGGAACCTATGCAAAAATGTTAAGGGGTGATGGTCAGTATATACAGTGATGGCACCAGAGGCAGATTGCACATAGACAGCAAAGTATTGAAGGGATAAAATTAATGCTAACAGCTCCTTCTCAATGACTGAATAGTTACGTTGGGCAGAATTTAATTTTTACTGAAATAGCACACAGGATGCAATACCTCACAGTCGTCTTCCTGGAGCAACACTGCACCAACCCCGGTATTGCTCGCATCCACTGCCAGGGAAAAAGATCTGTTAAAATCAGGAGCTCGGAGTACAGGATAATTAGATAATATATTTAGTAGCAATAAAGGCCTCTTCACATTCAGAGGACCACACAAACTTCACATCCTTACGGAGAAGATCTGTCAGGGGAGCTGTCAACTTTGAAAATTTTATAATGAAACGCCTATAATAGCCAATCATGCCTAGGTACCTTTGGATATGTTTCTTAGTGCTAGGAGTTGGGAATTCTAGAATAGACTCTACCTTTGCTTGAGGAGGTGCAACCCGCCCCTGACCTACCGTATATCCTAGATACTGGACCGTACTCTTTACAAAGGTGCATTTCTTAAGATTAACCACCAGATTGGCATCAGCAAGATTTAAGAATAGCAATCTAAGTTGGTAAAGATGCTCCTCCCATGACTGTGAAAAGATAAGAATATCATCGATGTAGACAACGCACCCAGGTACCCCTTCAGTCACCAAATTCATGAGGCGCTGGAATGTAGCTGGGGCGTTTTTCAAGCCGTAGGGCATTACGTTACAGCAGAAGGCTTGATTGTTGACTACAAAGCATGATATTTCCCTCGCTCTAGGGGTGAGAGCTACTTGCCAATATCCCTTCATCAAGTCAATCTTGCTGATATAGGTGGCTGTACCAATCTGGTCAATGCAGTCGTCGATCCGTGGCAGTGGGTAGGTATCGTTCTTTGTGACAGCATTGACTTGCCTATAGTCCATACATAATAACCTATGGCTCCCGTCTGGCTTTGGCACAAGTATGACTGGACTACTCCACTGGCTTAAGGCCCTAGTGATCAGTTCATTAGATAACATAAAGTCAAGCTCGACCTGCAGTATACTCCTGCGTTGTGGCGAGACACGGTAGGGGGATAGTTTAATGGGAGTTGCATCCCCTACGTCGATGTCGTGCACGGCCAAAGAAGTGAGCCCTGGAGTATCACGGAACACACTGGGAGACTGAGATAAAACAGAGATTAGTTGGTTCGCTTGATCAGAGGGAAGATGACATAGTTTAGATGGTAATTCCCTCAAAGCCACTGAATTATACTGAAAGTTGGATAGGCTACATGAAAAGTCAAAGTCTGCATGGATACCTTCAGGCTCTGGAACAGTCTGTTGCGGGTCAGTAAGAGAACTGAAGACTTCGTCCGCACCAGGCTGTTCACAGGTCCTGACATTCACTGCCACAGTGGGAGAATCCGGAGGAGAGGAATCAAGGGACCTATGGTAGGGCTTCAACATATTTATATGGAATACTTGCGTGGGCTTTCTCCTGTCTGGGGTAGTTACTAGATAATCGGTAATGCTCACCCTCCGAATGATCTTATGTGGGCCCCTGAACTTGGCAGATAAAGGTTGGCCAAAAAGGGGGAGCAGGACCAAAACCTCATCACCGGGCTTAAACTCCCTCTCACGGGCTTTTCTGTCATACCATTTCTTCATGGAGCTTTTAGCCACTGTCAAGTTTTGAGCGGCAAACTCACATGAGGATCTCAGCCGGGTTTTGAAATCTGAAACATACTTGAGGAGGTTTTGGTTCCCCTCCTGGCCAACTAGGCTATCCTGCAATAGTTGCAAAGGACCTCTTACCTGGTGACCGAAAACTAGCTCATTAGGGGAAAAACCCAGGGATTCAGTTGGAACCTCACGAGTAGCAAATAAAAGAAAAGGTACCCCCTTATCCCACTCAACTCCGGTCTCTGTACAATACTTACGTAACATTCCCTTTAATGTCTGATGATATCGTTCGAGAACCCCTTGACTCTCTGGGTGGTAGGTGCTAGACTTTACATGCTCGATACCCAACTCCTTCAGGGACTGCTGGAAAATGTTAGAGGTAAAATTAGTTCCTTGATCACTTTGCACCTCATGGGGGAAACCCATTCTGGTGAAGAATTTGAGCAGTTCCTTGATAACAGTTGGAGCAGAGGTAGTCCTTAAGGGTATAGCCTCTGGGTAGCGAGTTGCCATGTCCATGATAGTTAATAAATAAATGTTACCTTGGGAAGTCTTAGGCAATGGGCCTACAATGTCCACTACCACCCGAGTAAAAGGATTCTCGAAAACGGGCAAGGGCACCAGAGGATGTACAGGCACCTTCTGATTGGGTTTTCCTGTCATCTGGCAAGTGTGACACACTCTACAACACTCCACTACATCTGCACGCATTCCTGGCCAGGAAAAGTGGGCTCTGATTCTGTCTAGAGTTTTTCTCACACCTAAGTGTCCTGCCAATGGTATACAATGTGCCATTTCCATGATATCTCTACGACAAGGTTTGGGGACTACTACTTGATGGATGTCCCAAGCCCCGTCATCGATTGGTCTGTGTGGCGGTCTCCATCTTCGCCACAATACTCCTCCTTTGAGGTAGAAACATTCACCACCCTCCTTCTCACATTCCTCTTCACTCACGGACCTGGCAGCTAACTCCTTGCATTCACTATCATCTCTCTGTAGCTCTACCAGGCCACTAGGATAATTTGGAGGGGTTTCATGGTCATCGTTAGGGTCAAGATGAGCCATAAAGGTGTCAGATAAATCCACCTCAGTCACATCATCAGTTGGAGCGTCATTCACACTCTCATCATCCCTTTCATCAACTCTTACATTCGGTACATTTCTGTCTGAGGGAACTGCTACTTGAGACATTGAACGTGTGACAGCACACACAGGGAAAACTGTTGGCATCTCCTTTTCGAGCTCACCGGTTAGTGGCTCGTTAACAGGGGAAAGTGACAAAATGGGGTCTGGTCGGACCTTCTCACCTGCTACATCATTCCCCAAAAGGAGTGTTACCCAAGGCACAGGGATATCTTGGGACCTACACAAAGCTATGGTGGCCTCACCCTGTAGTAACTCACATTCAATTTCGCCTTTTACCAAGTGTGCATAAAATTGGCCTCCAGCACCTCTCATTACAACTGGTTCGCCAGGGCACTCAGTGTAAGGATTCACCATGAGGGTGCTAGTAGAACCTGTGTCTCTCAGAATTTTTACCTCATGCATACAACCATTTAATCTCACGTTGCCAGATGAAATAAAGGGACGGTAACTGTCCTGCACTGATGGTGAAATTATTATTAGCTTAACCCTAGTGGGTTGCACCACACATGCTACTACACCCCTGTCTAGATGATTTACGTTAGCTGCTAGGTACTCCTTCTGTCGAGAGTCCTGCATTAAAGGAACTTTTGGTGCTAGGTACTCCTGTCGGGAGTCCTGCATTACAGGCACATATGGAGTTTGAGATACGGCGGCAACTGTCTGCCCCGATCTCTCGGTTCTCTCCTTGGCCCAGCACTGATAAGCTAGGTGGCCTCTCTTGCCACAAAAAGTACATACTTTAGGGGATACGGGAACGTTCCCTCTTTGAGTATTACTATTAGTTTGGGGCCCACCTCTGTTACCATTGCCCTGAGTCGCATTTTTAGTTGGGGGAACAATTCTATTTTGGCTAGCTGGGGAAGACGTTATAGGCTTGTGACTGGGTCGGTCAGATTTGTGATTGGGATACTTAAAATTAGAACTAGAATTATCGTAGGGATTCTTTCCACGAAATTTGTTGTTGAGCACGTATGTGTCAGCCATGTCAGCGGCGTCAGCAAGACAATCTACCTTTTTCCCCTTTAAATGATAGGATACAGAAGAATCAATTTTCCATAGGAAATTTTCTAACAGGACCAACTCCTTCAGATCGTTGTAGCTTGTGACTCTCTTACTCTTGACCCAATGATTGAAAGTTTTAGTCATGGTCCTGGCAAATACCTTGGGTTTCTTCTACTTTCTTCTGGTTTTTACGGAAAGATTGCCTGTAAGCCTCAGGCTGCAATTGATAGGTTTTTAAGATAGCTTCTTTGAGATTGTCATAACCCTGCCTAACTTCTGCTACTTCTGACAAATACGTGGCTCGAGCCTGCCCTGTCAAAACAGTTTGTAACATAAAAGGCCATTGATCTCTTGTCCACTTCATACCTCCAGCAACTTCCTCAAACAAAACAAAGAAATCCTGCACATTATCCTCAGTAAAAGGTGGAATGACACTAGTCATAGTTAATCCCGGAGGGGGAGCAATTTCGGGAGCATTTGTATTGACATTTAGTTGAGCCGTACGATATTGATATTCACATTGTTCGGTCGTTGCACTGGCATTTAGTCTGACTTGTTCGGTTTTGGCTTCGGCATTTATTCTGGCTTCTTTGGTATTTATTCTGGCTAGTTCTATATTTAGTCTGGCTTGTTCGGTCTTTGCTCTGCTTTGTTCTAGTTCGCATAATTGATCAATGGTAAAACCAGGTGGCAATTGTTCATCAAGTTGGCTAGGTTTACTCACCAACTGCTCCGTCACCCTCCCCGCCTTGTACAGGGAACAGGTGGGTTTTTATGGTCTGAGCCACCTCTACTTTGGACATGTTTGAGACAGATAATTTGAGATGTGAGGCAAGCACTTTCAGTTCAGATTTTGACAGACGGTCAATATCAGGGGCTGTGGGGTCTGATTCTATGAAAACTCGAGCATCTTCGTCATTAATTAGTTGAAGCATGATTAATATTTGATTTTTAAGTAGTGAAACGTTAATGAAACTGAGTGAAACTGTATGAAACGAATCCTGGCAAGGTCGCCACTCTTCTGTTATGTATCTTGATCCTCAAGTGGTTAACTTGATGAATCTAGATAGCACAGATATATATTAAGGTATCAGTCAGCTGAAGGCAAAACAAAAGTAAAATCTAATAAAATAATTTCCTGTTGTTGCTTCCTTTCCTTTTGGATCTTAGGACTTAGTGTCCTTTATTGACTGATACTCTTTAATTATGAAAAATACTGAAACTAATTAAAGTCATGTAGTATTTATAAAGAATAATTATTTAACCGAAGCTTAGTAGGCTATGGTTATGAACCGAATAAGTTATAGCTAAAGAAGGACTATTAATTTTATAAAAAGTCTTGAAAGATAAATATTAAAGTAAGAATATTTCTGTCTCTTACCCTTTTTGAAATGAATAGATAGTTTTCTTATATGTCCTTGTATTTATATTTAATGTAATTATTCTTGGTTCTTGTCTTACGTTAATAGTATTATATTATTATTATCATCAGGATTTATATCAAAGTCACATAAAAAGTTAGATATATTTAATAATTAGTTAAATGTATTTCTTAACCACGTAACATTGAGGTTTGATTATGAGCAAATAAAGTTACAGGATCGCTTCATAGATTCGATTCAGGTCTCACTCAAATAATATGAAAAGCAAAATATAATATTTTGAAGCAAAAGAATTTTCTTCAGCTTAGGAAATCACTATAAGTAATATTAACACAGCCATGTTAGTCTAAGGCGATATTACTAATATGAGACAATAGCATCACCGTACTAAGCACCGTTAAGCAATGTAAGCTTAATTCAAAGAAAATGAAAGAACTCGTAAGTATTAATATAAAACAATAGTATTACTTTCATCATAACCCAATTACTTAAAGAGTTGCTTTAGTCCACAAGTTAGTCAACTAAAATAGTTAAAGTACATAATAATAGCGTTAACGTTAAATCCCAATCAAATAGTTACGTACATAATAGTAGCGTTAACGTTAATTCGCAATCAAATAGTTAAACACATAATAGTAGCGTTCACGTTAATTCCCAATCAAATAGTTAAACACATAATAGTAGCGTTCACGTTAATTCGCAATCAAATAGTTAAACACATAATAGTAGCGTTCACGTTAATTCCCAATCACATATCTCACTAACCAACATAACGTAAGTGTTTACACCGAACACACTTAACACACATTTATATAATCTGACTGACAGTCACAATCCCATTATAATACTTCACCCCGTCTTCCTCCAGCTGCAAGTTCACCTTCCCCAACTCCAAATGAGACTGATTTGAATGCCCACAACTCGGGTCTTATATACCAAACAATGATGGTGTAGGAACGAATCAGGAGGCGGGGGCTGGTGCCTACTCCAATCATAGCTCCTCGAGTCGCATAACAGGTGCCTGGTCCACTCACAGCTCCTGGCGTCGATCATACGTCATAGCATCGGTCATCGAGGTAGTTTGCAGGGTCCCCTATGACGCACGCAGGTGTGAAGGCTAGTTTGCAGGTATGCGGGCGAGCTAGTTTCCCCACTCGCTGGTTCGCTCGCTAGTCTGCTTCACCGTTTGGGTAGTGTGACTCCTTCAACTCTAATTCTAACTCTTAAATTAACATACAGGGCTCCGTATGTCAGAATATATATATATATATATATATATATATATATATATATATATACTGTATATATATATATAATATATATATACAGTATATATATATACAGTATATACAGTGTATGTATGTATATATATATATATATATATATATATATATATATATATATATATATATATATATATATAAAGACATTCACTTAAGTACTTCCCTTGAATAAGATATGTCCTAGTACTTCTCTGAGGTTACACTGTGTATTTAGATTATGAGGATATTACACTTAAGTAAGTTCCCTCGAATAAAGTACGTCACTAGTACTTCTTAAAGGTTAAATAGCGTATTAATATATTATGTTATTCACTTTAGTACTTCCTTTGAATAAGCACCGGTGCGTCACTAGTACTTCTTAGAGGTTACACTGCGTATTTATAATTATATATATCACTTAAGTACTTCCCTTGAATAAGGTGCGTCACTAGTACTTATTTGAGGTCAAACTGGGTATTATATAACGAGGCACTACTGTAATCTTCTGATGAGGGTCTTGGCTGTGGTGGTGGTCCTGACGTGGATGGTGGACAGTGGATGGAACTTGACGATGAACTCTTGGGTGTTGGGTCTCAAAAGTTATGTACAATATGCCAGTGCATCTGTAACATATCATCGGACTAACGTAAGAGGGCTTATTTGACGCAACGTCTCTTAACTATCCTGAGCGTTATAAGAGTCTTTCAAGGACTGAGTGGATGAGGTGATTTTGGGCCTTTTACAGTATATGTACCCCAGATCCAGTGCCTGGGATTCCGTACCATAAGGACTCGAGATGCAAAGTACCGTTATGCAAAGCTACGGTATCTCACAGAGCCCTACCCTTCAAAAGCCCAGAGAGTACGTGAACTTTAGGAAAGCTTAGTGGTCGTTTTTTATTTGTTTTAATTTTATTTCTATGTGAGTGAGGGAGATAAAAAGGCAGAACTGCTTTCAGCCCCAAGGGTTGAAAGAGTGACAGGGCCAAAGTCAAGGAAAGTTCGAGCCAAAATGCCTGGACACACGGAGTTTGAAGCAATTTAAGCCATAGGAAGAGGGAAAGACTGATTCAGGGAGAGAGTTCCAGAGCTCAGCAGTTGAATATAAGAAAGTCTGAGAATAACGTTTCACTTTTGGGTTGGAGAGTTGTACAGAGTAAGGGTGGGATTGTGTTGCAAGACAAATACTACGTACCCTACGTAGAGGAGAGGAGATGGTATACATTGGGAAATCTCTGAGGAACATTGATTATTATAGTAGCGATAGAATAGTGAGAGAGATGCAACATTGCGGCGAATAGAATGAGATTGCAGAGAGTTGGTGAGTGGGCGGGAGTCAATCATACAAATGGCTTTCCTTTCTACTTTGTCTAGGAGTGCGGTGTGAGAGGATCCTTCCCACACATGTGAACAATACTCAATACAAGGATGCACAGTGCCCCTATACAGAGCAAGAAGCTTTGCAGGGGTAAAGAACCCCTTGAGGCGGTTGAGCACACCCAGCTTCTGGGAGGCTGCCTTACCAAGACTGGTAATATGGTCCTTCCAAGTGAGAGCAGAAGAAAAAGAGACACCGAGAATATGGAGAGAAGATGAAGGATTGATTTTTGTATTGTTGAAAAGTATGGGATAGTCCTGTGGGAGTTCTGAACGGGTAGTAAGATGAAGAAATTGGGTTTTGGAAGAATTAAAGGTAGCAAGGTTTTCTCTGCCCCAATTGGAAATAGTAGTTAGATCAGAAGATAAGTGTTGCATGGCTTCATTACGTTTGTCTTTGAGGGATTGCTGGCTGGGGCGTTCAGGGAAACTAATTGTGTAGTGTAAGGTAGAGTCGTCTGCGTATGAATGGATGGGACTGGAGGTACAGTTGAGAAGATCATTTATGAAAATTAGAAAGAGAATAGGAAATAGGACACAACCATGAGGAACACCGGAGTTGATAGGATGAGGAAGTGAGAAATGGCCGTCCACACCTGCAGCTATGGAACGGCCAGAAAGGAAAGTAGAGACAAAGGCACAGATGGAGGGAGAGAAACTGAAGGAGGGTAGTTTAGAAATTAAAGATTTGTGCCAGACTCTATCGAAGGCCTTAGATATGTCTAGTGCTATAGAAAAGGTCTCGAAAGGAGGATGACCAAGAGTTAGTAAGATATGAAAGAAGATCACCAGTAGAGCGGTAGAGCGGCCTTTAACCCTTCTATGGTGGCGCGCACCTTATGTCGTGTGAAATAAATACAGACTAAGTGGCGGTTCACAACTTATGTCGTGTGCCATTTTCACCACGTAATGTTGCTGAGAGAGAGAGATAAGTGGTGGGAGGAGACTAGCAAGCATATGACTGCTCCAGACCACCGCGACGGACCTACTGACATGAATCCCACCCTCCCCCACTCGCTACACAGGGAATTATGTAGGGAAACTACCTAATTACATGGTTTTTGCACTCGTGTTGCGCGATCGTTGCAAGAAAACTAGCGGTCGTACAAGGATGGTTGGGGTGTCATTGGAAAGCTCTGTTTATGCCCTTTCAGGGATATATACTTGTTTTAAGCTCTGGGTCTTATTTAGGCATGAAAATGATCACGTAAACAACCCTATTTAGGGTAAAAACACCCCGCTGGGTGGTACATATAAATTACCGCCTAGGCCGCTCGTAAGGTGTTAAGGAAGCCATACTGGCGATCTGAGAGTAGATTATGAGAAGAGAAATGCTTAAGAAATTTGGAAGCAAGAATAGTTTCAAAAACTTTAGAGATACAAGAAAAGGGAGCAATTGGACGATAGTTGGAGGGTTGAGAGCGGTCACCCTTCTTTGGGACGGGTTGAATGAGAGCAAACTTCCAGCAAGAAGGGAAGACATTAGATGAGAGAAAGAGACAAAAGAGTTTGCCTAGGCAGGGAGTCAGCACGGAATCACAGTTTTTGAGTACAAAAGGAGGAACACCGTCCTGACCATAAACACCTTCTTAGTATTAAGCCCAGAGAGGGTAAAATGTCATCTTTAGAAGATGTTAGGATATTAGGCATAAGTAGGAGAGGGGGGATGGAGAGGGAGGAATAGCACCGGAATCATCCAAGGTGGAGTTTCTAGCAAAAGTTTGAGCGAAGAGTTCAGCTTTGTCCGAGGAAGAAGTGATGGTTGTGCCATCAGAGTGGAAAAGGGGAGGGAAAGACGAGGAAGAAAAATTGTTGGAGAGGTTTTTTGGCTAGATGCAAGAGAGCTTGGAAGAGCTAGAGTTGGATAGTTCAGTGCTTTTTTTTTTTTATTAATGAAAGAGTGTTTGGCAAGTCGAAGAACAGAATTGGCTTGATTCCGGGCAGAAACATAGGAATAATGAGATTCTTTAGTCTTAAGGCGTCGGTACCGTTTGAATGCTTCCTTCTTGTTGCAGACAGAAGTAGAACAAGCGTGATTAAACCAAGATTTTTTTGCATTAGACTGAGAGAAAGAAAATGGAATGCATGATTCCATGCCCGAGAGGATTACCTCGGTAATGCGTTCAGCACTCTCCGAGGGTTCTCGGCCATGGAAGAAAAAGTCATTCCTTGGGAAATCAAAGAAGTCCTGCCAAAGAGCCTCCTAGTCGGCAGCTCCAAAGTGCCACAAGCGCCGCCAGTAGGGAGGATTGGGTGGTCGTACTGGAGAAGATAGGACAGGTGGCAGATATTAGTTTATGGTCGGAGGAGCCCAAAGGAGAGAAAAGATTTACAGTATAAGCAGAAGGGTTAGAGGTTAGAAATAAGTCAAGAATGTTGGGCCGATCTCCGAAGCGATCTGGGATGTGGGTTGGCTGCTGGACTAACTGCTCTAGGTCGTTTAAGATAGAACAAATGTAGGCTTGTTTACCAGGTTGGACAGTGGAAACAGAGGAGAGCCATTGGTGGTGGTGAACATTGAAATCTCCTAAGTTGGAGATTTCTGCACAAGGAGAGATGGATAGAATGTTTTCCACTTTAGAAGTTAGATAGTCAAAGAATTTTGGATAGTCCGCAGAATTAGGGGAGAGATAGACAGCGCAGAAATATTTAGTTTGAGAGTGACAAGAAAGCTTTAGCCAGAGAGTTGAGAATTCAGTAGAATCTAAGTTGGGAACACGAGAGAAAGCAAGAATGTTGCGTACATAGACGCATCATCCACCTTTGGCTCGAAAATGAGGATAGAGATAGTAGGAGGATACAGAGAAGGGGTTGCTGTCAGTAGTCTCAGACAACTGTGTCTCGTTTAGAAAGAGAAGGTCAGGGATGGCAGAGGAGAGGTGCTGTTCCACAGAGTGGAAGTTAGAGGAAAGGCCACGAATGTTACAGAAATTAATAGTAAGAGTAGAAGGTGGTGGTCCACAGCATTTTGGCGAGTCATTACCAGGGGACAGAGTTATGGGGGCATTTCTGGTCCCCCCCCCCCCCCCCTGGGGACTCCGAGGCGGGTCGAGGTTTCGTTATTTAGGTTTTCTTTGGAAAAGTTAGTGTAGTATATAAGGTGTTTGTAGTATAATGTATTTATAGGAGGAGAAGGTGTTTTGGAGGGCAGGCTGTGGTTGCCCTCAATATTAATGAAACACTGAAAGGATCAGCTAGGGAGGCCAGGTGGTGAAACATGACTTCCAGCGGTTCTTATCAGTCACCTAGCACTCCCTGGGAGCACTGCACTGTTCGGCTGGCATCTACAGCTTCCTCCTAACAATTCTGGAGGTGGGATTCCCGGTCCCAACCTCCAGGACAAACCAGCATTCTTTATTGGCAGTAAAGCCTGGTAATCAAGGCAGAAGAACTGATATTAGGTTGTCTCCAGTGAGATCTAATAACAAATTTCTTTGATGAGGCAAGATCTAAATAATCCTAAATAGATCTTTATAACCAGTGCTGTCAGTGGCCTATTTAGTATCAAACCCAAATCTTCCAGCTGTTATTTACCTTCCAGTGGGGGTAATTAATAGCTTTAGAACTATATAGATCTTAGCTTTGCCTGTCATAGTCTTACCTCTTTCTGAGTTCCTCCGGGTAAGAAGGGCAGCTGTGGTGGGAGGAGGCCCTGGGGAAGTCCCTCTTAGTTTCCCTATTGTGGTGGTGATGAAACTGGGAGGAAGAAGGACACGTGGAAGGATAGGACTTATGCAAGGTTTGGCTTACCTTGCTTTCCTTTCCACTTTTCCTTCTCCTGTCATCACTTATGTTGTTGCTGGTGATGATGTGATCTTTGCTGGGTGTGGAGGGGATTGCGAGCGTGGTTGAGGTGACTCGGGCGTGTCTTGGTGGTGTGGTGGTTATGGCTTCCTTTCTCGGGGGTGTGGTGGTGTGCGCGGGAAAACTGTTTGGCTGTAATGGCGTTGTGTTTATTTACTCTGTTATCTTAATATATACTACCCCATATACTTCAACAATACAAAATCAACCATTCATCTGCACTCGTTATTTTTGGTATCTCTTTTGATCTCTCTTGGAATGACCATATTACCACTCTTGGTAAAACGGCTTGCCAGAAGCTGGGTTTGCTCAACCGCCTCAGGGTGTTCTTTAATCCTGCATAGCTTCTTGCTCTGTACTGGGGCACAGTGCGTTCTTGTATTGAGTATTGTTCGCATGTGTCGGGAGGATCCGCTCACATAGCGCTTCTAGACAAAGTAGAAAAGAAAGCTTTTCGTCTCATTAACTCACGTCCACCCACCGATTCTCTGCAATCTCTGTCTCTCTCTCTTTGCTGCAATATTGCATCTCGCTCGTTATTATACCCCTATTACTATAATCAATGTTCCTCAGAGCTCTCTCAGTGTATACCACCTCCTCTACGTAGAGCACGTAGCGCCCGTATTGCAACACAAATCCACCCCTACGCTATAACCAAAGAGTGAAACGATATTCCCAGTCTTTCTTCTTGTCAACAGCTGAGCTCTTGAACTTTCTCCCTGAATCAATCTTTCCCTCATCTTATGACGTATATATATATATATATATATATATATATATATATATATATATATTGCTCCAAACTCCTTGTGTCCAGGCATTTTGGCTCGAACAATCCTTGATTCTGGCCCTGTTGCTCTTTCACCTCTGGGAGAGGCACACGTCACAGGCAGTTTTGCCTTTTGTCTCCCTCATCCACAAAGAACAAAAAATAGATATTGTATATATATAGACTCACCTTCAATCATTTCAATGCACCTGGCACAGATTAATATAATTTCAATAATATAAACTTATAGAAGAAATAAGAAAACAAACTAAACATATTGTGCAGCGGAATGCAAGTTACACCCCAATGTTCTAACATGTCGGGAGAGTGTTATAGATCTATTATATTTTGAACGAAGGCTAAGGAATCCAGTTTTGACTAAAAAATAGAATAATTCTATCACGCAGTTCCAAGAAGCGGGCAGCTTGTGATTTCCAGGGTGCCCTGAGCAGGCACTTTCATGTTTTTTGCATCTTTCAACTAATTCTAGCTTTGTGAAACAAAAGTTTAAAAAAGAAAAAAAAATGTGGAAAATTTACATGTTCTGGCCTGTATGGAGGAACTAAAATGTCTTCCCAACTGGTATGTATCCTTGACAGTGATGAAAGAAAGTGGAGGTGTTTTTGTGAGAGTCTCGGATCAAGCCATCATTGCTTGCTCAAGCATGCTTTCACTCCAATGGTTCATGAGCTACTGAGTGGAAGCGGTTCAGGCGGGGTGGTGTCCCCAAGTAATGCTGGCAACTGCTAGGTACAGTCGGATACCATAGTATCTAACCCACTCATACACATTCGTGGACTTCACCTATTACTATCTATAGATATATATCTCTGGAAACCAATCTATGAATATATTAATTTTGTCTTTAAATCAACTACAAAACTATATTTACACAGTTATTAAAAGCAAGTTCTATCCAAAAATGAATCCAAGTAGTTATAATTGCATAAAGAAAAATATAGGGGGTTCACAAATTCTTATGAGTGGGCTGGCAACTATGGCATCCGAGTGTACCATCACATGTTAACCTGGAGCAGTTTCTACGGCGGGTGATACAGAACATCTCAGGATGTTACCTGAAGCATGCCACAGGAACATATCTAAATGTTAAACGATCTTTAGGGTTAAGATTATGACCACAAAGGAATACTTATTTAATAACGCCATTTACAATTTTCCATATGGTTCTGTATGGAGTTGCCACTATAAAGAAATGCCGGATATCTGTCTGCTATAAGGCCGTAAGCACACTTATTTAATTCTCTATTAACGTCACTAAAGCCATACATACTGCAAATTATTCTCTCTCTCAGCTTTGCAGACAGTATATTTGTTACAGTTAAACTATTATAATATTGAGTAAACTACAGTAGAACATTAATGTAAATGCAGCCAATTCGAAAATAAATTATATTAAGGAGTACAAAGGAGTACAAACGAAATCAAGCAACAACATATCTAGTGACCCTTCTAGGCTGCTTGTCCTCCAAAACACTGAGGATCAAGTGTCCAAACAGTGGTTTAGAGTGGGTAAGGGAACATTGGAAAGGGAACTACTGCCCAAGAACTAATGTCCGTGGCAGTATTAGGAAGTTAGTAGGGGACAAATGGGTTAGTAACTGAGGGGGGGATAAAATAAAGTTATTCATTTACAAACGCAGTCAGTCGCGGGTTTGATGCGAGATATTTGTCTAGGCGGAGTTTAAATGAATCAACGGTGCTGCAGTCTATAACGTCTCAGGGAAGCCCATTCCACAAGTTGACAACTCGATTGAAGAAGAAATTCTTAGATTCGTGCGAGTTAAAAGATTTACCAATAATTTTGCAACCGTTTCCCCGCGTGTAATTAGATTGGTCGATAGTGAAGTACTTACTACAGTTCATATTGTCGATGCCTTTGATGATTTTGAACACTTGAATTAAGTCACTTCGTAATCTGCGCTGGGTTAAAGGAAATAGATTTAATTCTCTAAGATGCTCTTTGTATGGTTTGTTTTTAGGCTATGTATCATTTTGGTAACTCTACGTTGAACTCGTTCTAGCTTGTTTATATCTTTTTGGTAATAAGGGCACCAGGATTGAACGCAGTATTCCAGAAGAGGGCGGACTAAGGAATTGTAAAGGGTTAGGATAACTTCTTTGGATTTATGCTCAAATGACCTGTCTATAAAGCCAATTATTTTGTTTGCCTTCTTAACAACTTCTGAACATTGTTGACTAGGTTTTAGGTTACTCGATATTGTTACTCCCAGATCGGTTTCTCTGTTTACATTCTTAAGCTGAGTGCCATTCATCGAATAGTTTGCTTTCTCATTTAGGTATCCGATATGTAGTACTTTACATTTATCCGCATTGAAACTCATTTGCCAAATTTGGGCCGAACATGACAATTTATCTAGATTGTGTTGCATATCGTCAACTTGTTCTTTTGAGAGTACGCTATTTGCAATTTTTGTATCGTCAGCAAATTTTGAGATTGTACAGGTGAGACCCTCATCTATGTCGTTGATGTAAATTAGAAAGAGAATTGGTCCTAGTACCGATCCCTGGGGTACCCCGCTACTTACATTGGTCCATTTAGATGCCTTACCGTTTATGACTACTCTTTGCTTTCTGTCGCTGAGCCAATTTTCTATCCATTTCAACACACCGTCTTGTATTCCATGCGCTTTTAGTTTTAGCAGTAAACGTTTGTGGGGAACTTTGTCAAAGGCCTTTTGAAAATCAAGGTATATAATATCTACAGCTTTACTCTCATCGTAGAGGTTGAGGATTTCGTGGAAGAAGTCTAAGAGGTTTGTTAAATAGGAACGTTTTTTACGAAAGCCGTGTTGAGTGTTCTTTAAGTATGTTATTTTCCTCTAAGTGATTTACGAGTCTGTCTCTTATGACCGTTTCTAGCATTTTACATACAACTGAGGTTAAGCTAATTGGACGATAGTTACTGGGTAGGGATTTGCTGCCTTTTTTTAATATTGGTGTTACGTTGGCTAGCTTCCACTGATCAGGCATAGTTCCAGACTGCAAGGATTTATTGAATAGTAATGTCAGTGGTATGGAGAGCTCATCCTTAGCTTCCTTTAGAACTCTAGGCGAGATTGTATCAGGTCCAGGCGTTTTATTTACCTTGAGTTTATCTAAACAATTCAATACTTCTCTCTCTGTAACGGTGATATTGCTTAGAACATCTGAATTATCAATCTGAATCAGCGATGGTGTAGGGATATCACTGAAGTCTTCTGTTGTAAAAACTGATGCAAAGAAAGTATTGAGGGCATTACTCATTTGTACTTCATCTTTGGTGTATTTTCCATTTTCATCGACTAACCTAACGGTCCAACAGTTGAAGTAACTACTTTTTTCTTTCTGATATAACTATAGAATTCTTTCGGGTTTGTTTTACTTTGATTCGCAATATGTAACTCTAAGGTCTTTTTACTTTGTTTAATTAACTTTTTGGCTTTGCGTCGTAGCTCTACAAATTTCACCCGTTCTTCGTCATTTTGTGAAGATTTTAATCTATCATTAGCAAATTTTTTAGCAAGCAGGCAGTTTGAAATATCTTTATTCCACCATTTGGGTTTATTATTATGGCCTGGACGCCGTATTTTCGATGGTATGCAGTCTTTCACTGCTTTTAGGTAAGTGGTTTCGAATAACTTCCAAGATGTATTTATGTTGTTATTGTTAATTAAAAAGCTCCAGTCAGTTTCTTTAAACATAGCTCTAAGTTTATGAAAGTTTGCTTTCTTGAAATTAGGGACTTTTTCGATGCTACTATTTGGTTCGTTACTAGTAGACTTTAAAGTGAAAGTTATCGTACGATGGTTGCTGTTACTGAATTCATCACCAACATTCAAGGTCTCTATTAATTCTTCTTTTGTTGCAAGTATGTCAAGAACGTTATTACCACGGGTCGGCGTTCAAACAAATTGATAAAGCGAACTCTCTTGCAAGTTCGTATACAAGTCATGTCCAGAGTGTGAAGTAAGAGTATCGCCCCACTTGGTCACAGGTAAATTAAAGTCGCCAAAAATTACGTTATCTTGTGAGTTACTTACATCTGCAATTTGTCCGTAAATTTCTCGATCAGTTTGCACTGATTGAGCTGGAGGTCTGTAAATTAACGCAAGTATTATTTTTGTATCTTTATTATTCTTTATTAGCACAAAAGATGTGTCGACGTTCACAATTTGAGGTTTTGACAAGAGGGTAGGGTTAAGACTTTCTTTGATATAAAGTAAAACGCCACCTCCATTTCGATTTATTCGGCTTTTCACAAACATTACATAACCGGGAAGTGAATACTCTGCTAAAAAGTCTCTATCTTCTGTATTGAGCCAAGATTCTATTATGCCAATCACATCATAATTTTCTGTAAACACTAGCTCCTCTAAATCTGAAAATTTATTGCGTATGTTACGAGCGTTTGCATAGAAAACCTTTAAATTTTTTATTTTAGAACTCACGGAACGCTCTTTAACCCTGAATTGGCGGCGCGCAACTTATGTCGTGTGAAATAAACTTGGACTAAGTGGCGGTTCACAACTTATGTCATGCGCCATGTTCAGCACGTAATGTTGCTGAGAGAGAGAGCTGAGCGGTGTGAGGAGCCTAGCAACTCTATGACTTTCAGGGGAGGTGTGGTGGAGTGGTCTTGCCACTGGCCTGGTAATCCAAAGGTCCCGGGTTCAAATCCCGATGTATCAATGGGAAGATATTATTGGGATGGAATTTGTGCTGTACCTGGTATCAGTGCATTACCACAAGCCCACCGAAACGTCAATAAAATACCCTCATTGTTCCCTGATTAAATAGCACTGTATGAATATTCCCATATTCAAAATATGCTATAGGGGTGCAATGCCTGGTGAGTTATCTGCTCAACGTGGCGTTGTGTGTGTAAGTGTGAGAGTCCGAGTGTCGTGGGTGAGACAGTGAAGCACGGGAACGAGGTGGCTTCAGAGATGGGGTCGTTTCGGGCCATGAGTGAGCACCGTGCCTCATGTGAAGGCAAGATGGCAGGTGCTCGTTGTACTCTACGTGCTTCACATGTCTCACTCCCTAGACTGGAACAAGACCTCACAGGCTTCACTGTTCATTGTAAAGCGGTGAATGTTAAGGCTCTCAGCCTATGCCCGAGAGGAAGTAACTTGGATTTTAGAAAAAAAAAAAAAAAAAAAAATTACCACTCACGACCACCGCGGTGGACCAACTGAGGTGCCTCCAACCCTTCCCTCCCCTCTCTCACTCGCTACACAGGGAATTATGTAGGGAAATTACCTAATTACAGGGTTTTTGCACTCGTGTTGCACGATCGTTGCAAGAGAACCAGCGGTCGTACAAGGATGGTTCGGGTGTCATTGGAAAGCTCTGTTTACGCCTTTTCAGGGATAGATACTTGTTTTGCGCGCTGGGTCTTATTTAGGCATGAAAATTATCACGTAAACAACCCTATTTAGGGTAAAAACACCACGCTGGGCGCTACGGTCCGCTAGACCGCCTAGCCCGCTAATAAGGTGTTAATAATATTTTTGGTTCTCGTCGGATCTACATTTATGTTCATGGCTGTCCTCGGTCCTCTCTGTCTTCGGTCCTTATCGCTTGTGGTCCTCAGTTGCCTCTGTTTTTTGCTTGGCGTTGAATGATTTATGTCACTGCTGCTTCTTCTCGGATGGCGTTTTTTGATCCATGGCTGCGGACTGCTTCGTGTAGGAGACGACCCATGCGTGCTTAACCCACAGGGCTTAGATGAGTGCCATCCTTGCGGAACAGAGTAGGCTGGTTAAAGAAATTGTCCCAGAGGTTGATGAATTCAACTTCTTCCTTCAGACACAAATATTTTAGTCGGCTATTTGTGCTGAACACCTTGTCGTAGAATTTGTCAGGTGCGTCGATCTTGGGGAGAATGCCTGAGGTAATGATATTCCTTGACTTGTTTTTGTAATGCTGGATCATCTTGCGATATTTCTCCATCAACTCTTCGGATCTGGTGCGCATGACGTCATTTGAACCAGCATGGATGACAAAAAGGGTATTTTCGTTTGCATCCTTTGTGGTATCTTCGAAGGCTTCCACAATGTCGTCCAGTCCAGCTCCTGGGATGCAAATTTTTTTTCGTCGATTTGGGACTCTGTCGCAGAACTCTTCAACCTGTCCTCGTAGGATGGAATCCCCAACGAGCCTGGTCTTTTCTGGTTCGTCTTCCATCTCTACCAAGATCTTAAATCTGTTTGACATTGTGACTGGTAGATGAGACCTTTTCTGCGTTGGAGAGTGAGTCAAGAGTTTTACATCAGTCGCCTTAAGTCATTTGTCCTAACATGCAACACAATGCCTGTATCACAAAACTAAGGACTCAAGTATGACTTTCAGTAACTTCAGGTATATTACTCGATTCCCCATCTCTGTTGTAATGTTTTGCAATCCTAATCACCTCGAGACCCATGTCACATGACATGTGTACAGTACAGGTATATCATACCTTCACCTGTTCTCATTTTGAGGTAGTGCACATGCAGCATAGTTCATGCATTATAAGGAACTATTCAATCATTTACAGTAGATGAATGAATATTATAATACTTATTATTACTCCCAGATCTGAACATAAATAATTGTTAGTTTTCTGAAATTGTATTTTATCAACGCTGTGCATATATAGCAATATATTGATAAATCTATAATTTGTATGGCTTTGGTCTATCATACTGTCAAACATTCTCGAATTACAATATTTCGTACTCATTTAATTTCTAAGTAATTCCCCAGTATATGAATTGTTGGCTCCATTATTTTTTTTCGGCATATGCTCCCAATGGTCCTTATTTTGTACTGTCCAAATTCAACCACTGTATAACCATCAAAGTGACATAGCATATTCCTGTGTGTAACATTTACATATTTGTGACTCGCTGATGCAGCCAATGTGCTGAATATATTATGGTGATTGTATTGAGGGACGGGTGACGAGTTGTGTGCGTACGAGTATTTGAATAATGTATACGATCGATCGGGGTGACGTCAGAAGTACAGATAATCATTGGTATTGGGTGGCTCGTCTTTGGCTCTATCGTCTGGAAAAAATGGGTTCAACATAAAGTGGGTCATTACAAACCTTGCCAACTAAATCATCCTGCCTGTTCTAGGTGAGGTTAAATGTCTTTAGGGTTTGGTTAGTGCCAATGTTAAATTAGGCTTTGGTAGACTAGATTTTACAAGGATAAACTATATTTAAATATATAATATATGTTAGATTACCAAAGGTTTTATTGACAACAAAGTTGTAGATTTGATTACTAGTTTATAACATGAAATTTGAATTGAGATGGTAATATTGGTCATATATCAGCAACGAGACCACATGTAGGCTCATTTGATAAAACCTTCCTAGTCGATAAGATTGTCTGAATTTCATTAACGCCCTTAAACCGGAGGAGTAGTAAAACATTAAATACTTCAACGTAAATTATTTTTGTATTTCAATCATAACTCCAATACGATTTTACATATTCGATTACCGAATTGCAACCATACCTTACTTTTACACTGTATCGATATTTATCGATACCTTCACCGCAAGTGCCAAAACAATTGATTAATAATCCATCTCCATTCAATCATGTAATGTCTCAAGAGCAACTGTGAGAATCTCCAGTGACTCTGCTAGGGTCACTCTATCATCCACATAGTCAAGGTCAGTGATCTTGACTTTACTGACTTATGCTTCTATTTTACACAACTGACTGCCTTGAGCCGGGCAGACAGTTGTACCAGTCCATACAAGTTTTGAAAAGTGAGAGTGCCATTACACAACCCTATCTCACTACTGAATTAACAGAGAAGGAAAAGTCCTGCCCACCATACATTTCCAGTCATCTCTGTAACTGTACATAGTCCGGACACCATGTCAATAATTGCCGTATGTATCCCAACTGGTAATCCAATGGACCCGGGTTCGAATCCAGATATGTCGATGGGAAGATATTATTGGGATGGAATTTGTGCTGTATTAGTATCGGTGCATTACCACAAAGCCCACCGAAACGCCAAATAAATACCCTCATTGTTCCCTGATTAAATAGTACTCAATTAATATTCCCATATTCAAAATATGCTATAGGGGGGCAATGCCTAGTGAGTTCATTGCTCAATAGGTGGCATTCTGAGAGTGAGGGTCTGAGTCTAGGAGATGAGACAGTGAAGAACTGGAGCGAGGCAGCTTCAAAGATGGGGCTGCTTTGAGCCGTGAGTGGGCAACTAAGCCCCATGCATCCTGCGAAGACAAGATGGCAGGGGCTGGTTGCAGCTACAAAGTGCTTCACATGTCTCACCCCCTAGACTGAACGAGACCTCACGGGCTTCACAGTTCAATGTATAACGGCTGAATGTACAGGCTCTCAGCCTAAGCCCGAGAGGGAGCAGTTGGAATATAGAAGACAAAACAAATTCATAGGGACCGGAAACACTTGAATTTCATCAAGTCAGCATCTTTGGTGTGAAACCAGATTTCTGAACTTATAGCAGGTAGCTCCACATTTGCATCAGTAAGATGAAAACTGACAATACATTTATATGTAAATATGTGAATCCTAAGAAATATATAATATGGGATCGGGAAGGAACTGAATGTTTAGCAAAAACAAATTTTATATATACATACAAAACCAATGACTATATAATGTAAAAATAAAAAATAAAATGGGGGACTGACTGGTGGCATGCAGGTAAAAGAATAGTTGAACACAAATCATATTACAGAAAAGACAACAAGTGCAGCTGTAGCATCATGGAAAATAATTGAACATAATGTACAGTAAATATGTTATGCAAACAACAACAAATACACTGATATTTGTTGACGATTTATATAGCCTATTAATGCTATCTATGCTACTCGACAAAGAAACTGGACAGACCAGACTAGCATTCTCCCTCACCCTAGCATACGAAGTTGGAAGACATACTGAACTCTGCAGAAGTTTGTATGTCATCGGGGATAGTGAGACAAATTAATTTCAATAATGAAACATATATTTCATAGATCAGAGAAACAACAACTGTATAGTTGATATACCGTACATATTGGTCTACCTTAGAACAATATCATTACAAAAGGAAGGTTCAGCGGAAGGAGTCAGACGGACCCTATATTGAGTGGTCAATCCTGTAAGTCCTTCAGTAAACTGGCATGGGTTGTCCCTCTTACAGGGGATAGGTTCGCTTGGGGGCATTTTGTGTATGGCCACCCCCATTAAGGGGAGTAAGGCGTCTGGCAATAGATAGATAGATAGATTATTATTATTATTATTATTATTATTATTATTATTTTTGAGATGGAGAGACTGTGTAAGATTATTTTGGATGATAGACGAATGACTATAGATAAGGCAAGGGAAGTGGTAATTAACAGGAATGAATGGAGAATGCTTGTGAATAGATGAGTGAACACTTGGGCATTTGGGGGATGGGGTCGGGCGCAAGTTGGACTAGATAATAGTCCATCAGGCGCCTGGCCCTGGGAGACAGTTTATATGAAAGGTGCGCCTGGAAGTGTGGTTGGCGGGCTTGTGGCTTCGGTTTCGCTGCATGTCTGCCTGCCGAGATCGGAACCTCTCCAGGTGGTCGGGGGCCGGGTGAGTGCTGGAGGGACCTTGGTGACCCTAGTCTCTGGGTCTTTGCTTGGATGACCTAGATGTGTGTGAATTTGTTTTTTTGTTTTTGTGTGTTCATTGTTTTCTGCTGTGTTTAGTGTTGTCCCTATTCTGACGGAGCAATTAGCTAATGCTATGAAGCCTACAGGTTCATCCTTGGCTTTTCTTTATGGCCTCCCTAAGATCCATAAGACCCCTGTCCCTCTTCGACCCATTCTTGCCGCATATAATACTGCCTCTTAAAAGCTTGCTAAATTTGGCTCCCAACTTTTATCAGCGTTCACTACGAACGATTATACCCTTAAGAACTCATATGAATTGTTCACTTCCCTCTCAAACTACAAATTACCTCCCTCGTCATACCTATGTAGCTTTGATATAACCTCCTTATTCACCAACGTCCCGGGACCTTAACTGAAACTTTGAACCTTTGTGTCAAACTTTTGTTCAATCAATCTGAGACTTTTATGGGTATGAGTCAATCCTTCTTCAGAAATGTCCTATCAGCATGCGTACAAGATTGCCATTTCATATTTAATAACCAAATCTATAAACAAACTGATGGGGTAGCGATGGGATCCCCACTAGGCAGTACTTTAGCCAATGTTTTCCTATGTTACTGGGAACAAATCTGGCTAGACAACTGCCCTCCCACTTTCAAACCTATCCTCTACCGTCGATTTGTCGACGACACCCTGCTGGTCTTTAAAGATAAAAGTCATACCCCCTTGTTTCTAAATTACCTAAATAAACAGCACACAAATATAAAATTCACTAGCGAAAACGAGGTAAATAACACTTTGCCATTCCTCGACCTTCTACTTACCAAAGTTAATGACATACTTGTTATCTCAATCTTTAGAAAACCCACCTTTTCCGGTCTCGGTATTAGCTTCTTTAGCAACTGTCCACTCAGATTCAAAATTAATGCAATTAAAACCCTTCTTCACAGGGCGTACCACTTGACTTCGACATACAGCCTTTTTCACTGCGAGATATCCTTCCTTAGAGACTTTTTTATTAATAATGGCTTCACCAGTGACCTCTTCAACAAGCAATTGAGGAATTTCCTAAATAAATTGTACCAACCTAGACAACCTGTCCTCACTGCTAAAAAGGAGGATTTTTATATTAGTTTACCCTTTCTTGGAAAGGTATCAGAAAAAATAGAAATATTACTGAACAACAAATTACCTAATTTCTTCCCTCATATCAATTTTAAAATAATTCACAAGAATGAATTTAAGATTCGATCCCTGTTTCACTACAAAGATAGACTTCCACTGAACTTCGCTCATCCATCGTTTATAAATTTACCTGTCCATTTTGCAAAAATGGCTACATTGGGAGCACAATACGAGCTCTCAAAGTAAGCCTTAGTAAGGATGGATGAGCACAAGGGTCAGTCCAGTAGAACCGGCCTCCCCATCAGTAACCCTCCTCATTCAGCCGTGAGAGCTCATTGCTACGGTTGTAACCTTGCTGTAAGCTATACAGATTTTAGCATTCTTGACTCCTGTAATACCGGTAACCTTAGGATGTTAGAGTCTCTATATATTTTTAAAGAAAGACCCCCCTTAATAACTGCCTTTCGGCAGCCCCTCTACATATCCATTGTGATTAAATATTTCCCAGTGTAGCTATGTTGAGGCTACATTAAATATTTCCCAGTGTAGCTATGTTGAGGCTACATTAAATATTTCCCAGTGTAGCTATGTTGAGGCTACATTAAATATTTCCCAGTGTAGCTATGTTGAGGCTACATTAAATATTTCCCAGTGTAGCTATGTTGAGGCTACATTAAATATTTCCCAGTGTAGCTATGTTGAGGCTACATTAAATATTTCCCAGTGTAGCTATGTTGAGGCTACATTAAATATTTCCCAGTGTAGCTATGTTGAGGCTACATTAAATATTTCCCAGTGTAGCTATGTTGAGGCTACATTAAATATTTCCCAGTGTAGCTATGTTGAGGCTACATTTTTAGTTATAATATACTCGCTTTTCGCTATTTTATTTTTAAATATTTGCTATATGTTTTATTATTGTTTTCTAGAACACTGAAGATGACACACGAGTGTCGAAACGTTTGTCTGACTGCTAAATAAAGTACTGGCCCCCCCACCTGGTCATCATTGTTATCCTGCACCATGCTGTTTGCTGCTACCCTGTGTATCCTCTTCATCTGTTACTTGAGGTTCCCCAGGAACAAACCCATCACTGATCTATATATATATATATATATGTATATATATATATATATATATATATACAGTATATATACATTATTGAGATTATACAGTATAATATCCTTTCTATATAACCTGTACCTGTGACCTGTACCTTTGCCTACATTTTGTCGTTCTATGTTACTTGAGGTATTCCGAAATAGCAGGTAGGACTAAAGAGAATATGTGTTTCTGAATAACTCTCACGCTCACTGACGTGATTCGCATCAATTGGAGATTTAGTCTATAGTGTATACGGATGTGGATCACGTCCAATTTTTTTAGAAATTCTGTGAAAAAAGAAGATAGGTGCATATCACATCAAATTTGGGTTGCGAGTAGCGATCGATGTCCTTGAAATAGGTAATCTATTGACAACGCTGCGTGACATTTTGTCATGTCAAGAGAGAAAACAATATCTTGCTAGTATGTCTCTGTCAGTCAAACTTGTATCTGCCCTGTCCTTTTATAAATCGATGATGTTCGTGTTTCGACCGTGACAGTGAGTTTGTGTTAGAAAAATACTTATAGTTAGTGTTGTATATGATACTAGTGATTCTTTTTTCGTAAATATTCTAATAATTAATTTCATTGGGGGTGTGGTGGTGAGATTAATACAAATAATATTAGTAGGTTTAGGGATATTTCTTCGAGAGGCCGGTCTATATGATCTGTGCCCCATGAATATTCTTTCCTCTCACTTAAACAGTAGGCTACCATAGTGTGGTTGGGAATATGAACATGATTAGATTAATATCCAGTATTCGGGAATGGATAATAAGTCGTAGGCGTGTGCATAAACCTTTAACCGTCCTGGTGGTGTAATGGTTAAGGTGGCAAAAATATGTGTGTGATAACCCGGGTTCGAATCCCGGTGGATCATATATACTTTAATTAATTTCATTGGGGGTGTGGTGGTGAGATTAATAAAAATAATATAATAGTGTATTGTGAAAAAAACATTTCAATTTTGAAACGGGTATGTGTTACTGTATTTCAAGAATATGTATATATAATTTCTTGGAGAAAAATTCTATTAGGCCTAGGAGGTCTGTTGTAATTTTCTTCTGTCTCCTGCAATAAACTGTACGTAAAACTAATTCATACCTCTAAACTTCACAACAAAATAAACGGAATAAGATATAAACTAAATACTGCGTATACTTTTTCTATTATATTTGTATTATAATAAAATATTGATGATACAATTATTGTGAGTTAAAACAGAGCTATGGTACATATTTTCAGTTACGGCACCAAGTTTATGAGCGTGGTTAAATTATTATATTCATTTGAAAATAAACTCTAGATGATAAACAAATTCTGATTTCAATGCTGGAAAGAGTGTGAAAAATACTTATTTCATGTAAGAAATCCTATAGCAGAAACTGATATTATGAATAAATGACAAGTTGAATTCTGAAGAGCGATGAAATATTTTATTGTCGATCAATTTTCACCATCATATTTCTAAATTAGTGCTATTTTGTGTTGCTTATGTTACAGTATGGGCTTTCTTCTGTATTACTATGTAGGCTATATAAAATTGCATGTAGAGGTGATTATTGTGGGTTAAAACTGTTAATATATATGTTTGGCCTGAATTGGCGCTCAGAGTGAGTAGCCACAACAAGCTATAACTTATTGAGAATTACCTGTTACGACCGGCACTACGAAATAAACTAGGGCACTTAATAATGGACTAGATGATAGGCTATATCTGCAACAACGGTACGCTAATTCCAAAACCCTCGAACTATTACGCCGGTGAACTAAAACACTTAAAACCCTTCAGAGTTAATCTACTGGATAACGGGGTATCAATTAACTAGGTTTTAGTGCACTTCTACAAAGGTTTTCCGGTGACGGCAAAGCCAACTCACAACAGGAGTACTTACGTTACGAAAATGCTCCTAAGTAATAACAATGCTTGAATAAACTATATAAGATTTAATAAAGGAATAAATGCTTACGTTAACTTTAGTGTGAGTCAGTACTCAACACTAAACTCTTCAATGCTCTATGAAAACACTGGAAGTCTAGTCCTACAGCAATCAGATAAGGAATCTTCTGAAAAGGTCTGATGCTCTAAGATGCTCGTTAATATAGAACAGAAATAATGCAGGGGCAGGACACCAAAGCGTGTATCTTAAATACACCAATAAGTAGGGTACATATATATAACAAGGGAGTGCAACAACTCTGTGACAGCACTAATAATAACCACTCAGAAACAGTACTTCCTTAGCCAACGTAACAGCCAAACTGGGTTGTGCACTATGCATCAACCTAGGCTAAAATAAGGAGTGAATAATTCCTAAAGCATACACAATGAAAGTTAATAAACAAAATTCTGTCTTCCTCCCTAATAAAGTCTAGCAGTGGCATAAAAGGTACTAGGAAACTAGACAGAGCGCAAGCATGCTCGTAGCCTACTGTCTCCCCTTGAACAGATTTCCCTTATGTTACGTTAAGTGACTTGGAGGCTCTCTTGGTAAGTCCAGATCTCTACTATCTGGTCTTACTCTGGCGCTCCACAAAGGTCAACACGATGAGGTAGCAAGCATACAGGTAAATAGTAGGCAAAAGCCCTTCACCTGTATACTGCTACACTCGCAAAGGAAAATATGCACAAGGGTTACAGGCTAGCTAGCTTCGTCGCTGTTGTACAGGCTCTGACTTGCCACATACATAACTCAGACAATGACCAAAGATACCTTTCACTGTCTAGCATTAAATAATGGGAAAGAACAGCTCAATAATTAGAAGCACCCCAACACTAGGCTACCATATGACTATGACTCTAATAATCCCTAAAACTAGTGCAAACATATATGGAGAGCTGGTGCTGGTAATACGACTGGCCGACTATGGAAGTCGTATGCAGAACCAGAAGGGATGAGTAATTGAATAAATAGAGAAGTATAAAAAGGTAGAAGTTCAGAGAGAGAGAAAGTAGTATAAGGGGTTATATTGGGGGACAGATTGCAAAGGACATGTAGGACCAAGCACGCTGTGCCAAGCTGTGCAGGAGAAATGCGGCAGGAGCCCCCCCAGCACTAGCAAAGGCAGCGGCACCCAATCACAGACGACTACGTCACGAGGACAGGCGTCACGTGACGCGTCAGGCCCGCCGACCACTCACAAGCATGGGAAACTCCTCCGAGCGAGGGAGGCAAACGTACATACACACGCACATACTACCACCTCACTGCCTACCTCGCTCTTTCTCCTTTAACTTCACACAATGCATCTTATATTCTATGAATGATATAAAATACTTCCAAGTGTCACAGACAAGAATAAAGACCACCACTGATCTGTCTGTGACAACATGAACTCTATGAAAGAAAGAACATCGTACTACGATTACTGTAGCCCATATCACTGCCCTGGCGAGCGCTAGCGAGTTACGAGTGCATTCTGACAAGCGTAACACTCCGCCCAAGATGTGGGACGTTTCAGCCTCAGGTGAACTCCACATCTGACCAGACAGAATGCCCATCAACCCCGCATCACCTAGCTACTCTCCCAAGTTGTGAAAACAAGGCACGATCACAAACATAAAACACTGCATTATAAAAAAAAATCTGCACAACACTTCCCCAAAATAATAGCATCATAATAATTATATCACGCTCAACGAGCAAGCTTCACTAAGCCTAGCCTACTAAGACAACAACTCAGAGTGTCTTAGATTCTTGCTGTGATATACTGCACTTATATACTATTAAAAAGAAAGAGTTTTTATGTGAGGTTTTTATATTTTTTTAATAGTGTTTTTGGCGGCATTGCACTACAGGGGCAAGCCTAATTTTTCTCCACTCTCAAACAAACATTGACTGAACGGCGAGGGTGCTCCTTAAGACATACCCTCCCGTGACAAACAATCAGCCAAAACATTATCAGTGCCCTTAACATGCCACACATCCAACTTGTGTTCCGGCAGCAAAACAACACCTGACACTGATAAACTGACCAGTACATCACAAGACTGGCACTTCTCTTCGCTCTTTCTGGCAACAGGACCTGCCAATAACCTTTCACTAGTTCTACCTTCGTGATAAATGAGGCAGCCCCGATGCGGTCTATGGTGTCGTTAACTCTAGGTAAGGTATAGGCGTCTGTCAGGGATAATGCACACACACTCTTGCAATCAACACACACACAGGTCTTGCAATTTAACTCAGGTTGCAAAGTTGCTGGCAACGACCACTCACGATATCCCTTATCCTCAGACCCTTCGTCAACATGTATTGCTGGACCTACACATATTTCTGGAAACTGTCTTGATCTTTTCTTAACAGATGCTCCTGGTGTTGTGGAGACTGCAGTTCTTGCTCCTGTAGGTACTTCTGACCATAATGCCGTAACCTGTAAAATCAATCTTGAATTTACTGTGCCAGATATCACTATATCTCGTAAAGTCTATCTTAAATCTCGAGTTAATTGGGAAAATGTATGTGATGATGTTACCAATATCCACTGGAATCACATACTAAGATCTGATGACCCTGTTTCATCCCTCAATAACTCTCTCTTAGACATCCTGCAAAGAAGAGTCCCTTCTAAGTTAATCAAATCCCGTATTAAAGATAAAGCTTGGTTCAATGACGACTGTAAGCGTGCATATAATAACAAGCAGGCTGCATATCACCGCTGGAGACGTAATCGAACCCAGTTGCTTTGGGATGACTATGTACATCTTCGGTCAGTTGCGCAGAGAGTATATAGTACAGCCGAGAGGGATTACAATTCGCATTTGCAGGAAGTTCTCGCAGGTGCTACTCAGCCACATAAATGGTGGGCCTCACTATTAAGGCCTCACTATTTGGAATTGACTCCACCATGCCTCCACTTCGTGATGCTGATGGTTCTATCTCTTTTGATCCATTAACTAAGGGTAATATGCTTTCTAATATTTTCATAGGTAAGCAGAGAGATCAGGAATTGCAATTGCCCTTGACATGTTTCCCTAGTCCTAATCTAAAGTCGATAGCATTCAAATCAGCTGAATTGAGACAATATTTATTGGATCTTGACACTTATGGTGGGATTGACCCAGATGGATTTTTCCCTCTCTTCTTTAAGAAGATTGCTGTTGTCTTAGCACCTAAATTGGCTATAGTATTAAGGTTGCTCTTGAAATCTGGTAGTTTTCCTCTTTGCTGGCGAAAAGCTAGCATCACTCCAATTCCGAAGGGATCTACTTCTTCGTCATCCCCTTCTGAGTATCGTCCTATATCCATAACGCCTATTCTCTCAAAGATCTTTGAGAGGCTTTTAGCTAGACGCCTTTCTTCATACTGTAATCGTCTTGATATAATACCCAATTTACAGTTTGGTTTTCGCAAAGGTTTGGGTACTTGCGATGCGCTTTTAACTTTATCTCATGATCTTCAGTCTTCGTTGGACAAAGGGTATGAATCTCGTGTTGTGGCTATTGATTTTAGTTCTGCTTTTGATCTTGTTAATCATAAAGCCCTTTTATATAAGCTGCAACTTCATGGTATTGGTGGTAGTCTTTTATCTATTTTTAAAGATTTTTTGACAGACAGGTCTCAGCATGTTGTCGTTGATGGGTGCACTTCTGTTTCTGTGCCTGTTGTTTCGGGTGTTCCACAGGGCAGTGTACTTGGGCCTCTGTTTTTCATTATTTTTATTGCTTGCTTGTGCGCTGAGCTTGAAAATAAACGAGTTTTTTATGCCGATGACATAACTTTATACTCATCAATTCCATCTCCAGAGAGTAGAATCGAAGTTGCAGCATCTCTAAACAGGGACTTGGCTAAGATTACCTCTTGGTGTGAACTTTGGGGTATGAAGCTTAATGCTAAGAAAACTCACTCCATGATAATCAGTAGATCACGTACTTTGGCTCCTCCTCATCCTTGTTTGCATGTTTCTGGTGAACAAATTGAGGATGTGTCAGGTTTGCGTTTGCTTGGAGTGACTCTCGATCCTAAGTTGACATTTGAGAAGCATATTCGTTCCTTGTCTTCTACTATTGCTCAAAAGATTGGTTTACTTCGCAAGTGTTACAAAACATTCGCTTGTGAAACCACAGTCATAAAATCTGTTTATGCTTTTATTTTGCCTCATTTTGAGTATTGCTCTCCTGTTTGGAACTCGGCTGCTGACTGTCATTTGAAATTGCTTGATAAAGCTCTTAATTCTATTAAATTTATTCTCCCTGCTCTATCTCTTGATCTTCATCATCGGTGTCGGGTTGGTGCCCTAGTCTTTTATTTAAATTTTTTAACAATATTCAGCATCCATTGCATAGTGTTTTACCAGAACCTTTTATTCCAATTCGCGCAACAAGATTTACGAGGAGTCTTAATGACCTTGCCATGACTCCAATTAATGTTTCTACATCTCAGTTTTCTCGGTGTTTTATTCCTTCAATGATTCCCTTTTGGAATCATTTGCCAAACGAGGTTGTACAGTCAACCCATATCTCAGCTTTTAAGTCCAGAGTTAATGTTTTATTACAGCAGTAAATTTTGTTTTTAATCATGATTTGCTTTTATTCTTTTTAGAATTGGTGTTTTAATTGACAAACTGATCTTTTCTTCTGGGCTCTCTAACTACTGTAGCCCTTTTCCTTGTTCTTAGTTGTCTTAGTCTCTCTCCAGTACTTACGGGTATTTTGTGTGGATTCATCTTTTATAGGTGTATCTGCACCCTGTTGGGAGGCTTAGACAGCTTCTATAATAATAATAATAATGTAGTCCAGCTCTGCTTTCACGACAGGCTGTTGAGCAGGATTTATACGGTAGGGAGCCAATTTGAGCCTTGCACTGTCTCCAGCCTCCATGTCGGATTCTACCCCGTACATCAGGCCTGGAGAATCAACAAACATGCGGACGTACTGCTACAGCCTAGTAAACAACTTCTCTTGGTGTTTAGGAACAAGAGGTTGCACTTATCTCGAAGAACAACATGCTCAATTGCTCATTGCCCTCCCACAACCCAGCCGAGACCACAGTTTCTACACTATAGTCTCCCTCCTTCTCCACCTTTGTCCCTAGAACAGCCAGGTCACGAGAGGGACAATCTGTACCACCTGTGCAGTCACTCCCACAGTTCATAATTGCTAATGCTCCCCCGCCGATACCGTACATGCGCACCCCCGCATTCCTTGCGACTACATCTGCCTGCGCAGCATCATCGCCTTCAGCGACATGGCCAGATACAGTCGATCTATGGTAGGGCTGTTGCATATTACTAGGGCAGCATTGGGAGGCTATGCGACGACCTGGCGCATCCACTCCACAGCCAACCTCACCAATCTGCTCAATGTCCTGATTCTGACCACCACCCTTAGCAGCCATGGGTCGACCCTGACCTGACAACCATGCCAAAGCCTCGTCGCCCACCTTGAACCACTGAAACAACGAGGCCAACGGTTTCCTAACACTCAAGTGACCTGCCAGCGGAACATCGTGCACCGCATGAGTTTTGAGGCCTGGGTGCTCGGCACAAACAGTGGGGTATGAACCGAGCCGGTGCTGGAGCGCTGCACACTGCTGCTCGGGCAGGTGCTCTAGCGCTTCCACAGCCACCTGACTCGTGTCCCCCGCCCACTGCTCCGCCGAGACATGACAATCCCAACTCTCCTCCACCTGTGCCCCCCTCTCCTTCTCCACCTTGGCCGCTGCAGACCAACGTAGGGACAGTAGGCTGCTCAGGTGGTTGCCTCACAAACTCCTTTAACAGGTTCACATGACATGCTTCCCCGTCCTCGTCGAGTTCAATAGCCCCGTTCCCACAACTCTCAAGATTAAGATCTTCTTGTTGTCCCTGGGAACTACTCTGTCGCGGAGTGCCATCACGCCCTACCATGTCACTAGGGGGGACAGGTTCTGGGGCCACTCCGGAGCTTAACTTTGGGTCAAGTACCGAGTCACCAAGGAGTGTCGCTGGGTCCAAACTCTCAACCCGACCACCAGCCTCGACTTTCTCCTTCCGACCCTTCCTCCGCTGGTCTGCAACTTGGGTACTAGGCTGTGACACCTGAGCAGACTGAGATCTCTCGAGCCCCTCTTGCCCCTCCCTACTTGTGTCGGCCGCCCTCTCGGCAACGACTAAGGGTGGAACCTCGGAATTGGGCACCGCAAAGTCGTGGCCGAGAAGGAGGTTGACTCCCTCAACTGGTAATTTCTCCACCACACCCACATCCAACTCCCGTGTAACACCGTCTGCCTCAAGCTCCACTCTGACCAGCGGGTAAGACCGCGTAGCATTGATGCCTTGAACCACCACAACCCGAGCCGCGTTAATAGGCTTGCCAGTGAAATTCTTAACAAGTGTCTGGGAAGCGCCCGTATCACGCAGCAATTCAAGCCTATGCTTCACACCAGCCCACCTCACAGTGCCGTGCTCCCTATGACCACAAAAAGTATCACAGACGGGTGATGAGCCCTCCTGCTGCTTCTGCACCGGCGATTACTTCGCAACCGACTGTTTACCCAGGGCAAACGCGGAAGACCTCAAAGACACGCCAATGTTGCTCACTAGTGACACCACTGCTGTAGGCGGTGCGCTCAGACATGAGCGTGCAATATGCCCCTTCTCATGACACTTGAAACATTCCACTTCGCTCTTGGACTTTCTCTGAGGTGAAGGGCCCTGGCCTTTCTTAAACGGGAAGGGTTTCGACTTGGGTTCATAATTGGCAACAGTACTCTTAAATGGATAATTAGTTGTTGTGTCATTAATTCGGGGGGGTGGAGTAGTACGCCCCTGGTTATCTGCCTCAGCTCTCTGTGCAGATCTGCACCCACGAATCAATGACACCCTAAGGTCAGCCAGCTCAGCCGCCTTCTGCAGAGTTTTTGGTTGCTTTTCTTTAAGGTTAAGAGTCAAGTTACTGCCAGTACATTTAAAAAAATGTTCCAGCAACACTAGTTGTTTTACTGAATCAAAAGTAGTTGCCTTCTCCGACCTTAACCAATTTTCAAATGCATCTTACAGCTCTCTCGTGTTCCTGGAAAGTACTCTCCTTTCTTTTTGGAACCGCCCTAAACTTCAGCCTATAGGTCTCTGGCTGTAGCTCATACGCCCTCAGGACAGCCTCTTTTAACAACTCGTAATTCACACAGGAATCTAGGGGCAAAGCATCGTACGCCTTGAGTGCTTTCCCCGTCAATCGTGAAGAAACAAGGGCTGCCTACTTCTCCTCGGGCCATTGGTGCTCCTGGCACTTTTTCTCGAACCGGAGAAAAAATTCTGTAACTCCTAACTTATCAAACACTGGAACCAACTTAAGTAGATGCGACAGGGACTGGTCATGGGCTCTATCCCCCTGGGCGACCCGGTTCCTCGTCACCTCTACACAAGTTTTCTTTAGGTCAATATCGGCACAATACCTTGGAGACTCAGCCTGATACCTATACTTGCGCTCAGACTCTCACTCCTGCTGCTCGAGCTCAAACTCATACTTCCGCTGCTCGAGCTCAGCCTGTCGCTCCTGCTTTCGCTGCTCGAGCTCAGACTGCTGCTTAAGTTTGGCGAGCTCGAGCTGAAACAACATCTCAGAAGACAAACCCTGAGGAGGGGGTGCTACTATTGGGGACCCACCCCGTGAATCACCTAGAGGCATATCCAACCGCCAGCGGGCATCGGCCTGCGGGAACGTACCCGGCTCCGGAGCCCGAGGAGGCGCCATGGTAGGAGTCGAGTGGAATGGGGACTGGGCCGAAGGTGCCCCAGCTCCCGCTCCACCCGAAGCCCCATGCACCCCACCGAGCACACAGGTAACCAGCTCACTTCTTGTCAAACCGCTAGTACCGGGAAACCCTAAGACCGTGGCTACACACTGCAGTCCGTACCGGTTTAGCCCCGACACACGATCCGCTGACACAGGCTCCTCCAAAAATATCCGAGCATCCTCCTCATTCTTCACCACCCGAACGCCGCTTAACAACTCCACCTTCTCCACGTCCTCGCCTACCTCTCGCACTGTGCCCTCACTATGCTCAGACCCGTCCAGTGACATGATGGAGTCAACAAAAAAAAATCTCAGTCAAGACAAAAGTAGCCAAACTCTTGCGTAGCTTTATTCACGAAAACAATATTTGAAGATGTTCTTGAGTTCAATACTAGGTCACCAATAACTTCAACAAGTTCTATATATCCTCAAAACAATGTCTACTGCCAACAATGCGAGAAATAAATTCAACCCCAAATGGCAATAAGATTTCTCCAAAAAAAAAAAATGCAATATTCAGTTCACTATATTCTGGTCTAAGGTCGCCATTTGTTACGACCGGCACTACGAAATAAACAAGGGCACTTAATAATGGACAAGATGATAGGCTATATCTGCAACAACGGTACGCTAATTCCAAAACCCTCGAACTATTACGCCGGTGAACAAATTAACTTAAAACCCTTCAGAGTTAATCTACTGGATAACGGGGTATCAATTAACTAGGTTTTAGTGCACTTCTACAAAGGCTTTCCGGTGACGGTAAAGCCAACTCACAACAGGAGTACTTACGTTACGAAAATACTCCTAAGTAATAACAATGCTTGAATAAACTATATAAGATTTAATAAAGGAATAAATGCTTACGTTAACTTTAGTGTGAGTCAGTACTCAACACTAAACTCTTCAATGCTCTATGAAAACACTGGAAGTCTAGTCCTACAGCAATCAGATAAGGAATCTTCTGAAAAGGTCTGATGCTCTAAGATGCTCGTTAATATAGAACAGAAATAATGCAGGGGCAGGACACCAAAGCGTGTATCTTAAATACACCAATAAGCAGGATACATATATATAACAAGGGAGTGCAACAACTCTGTGACAGCACTAATAATAACCACTCAGAAACAGTACTTCCGTAGCCAACGTAACAGCCAAACTGGGTTGTGCACTATGCATCAACATAGGCTAAAATAAGGCGTGAATAATTCCTAAAGCATACACAATGAAAGTTAATAAACACAATGCTGTCTTCTTCACTAATAAAGTCTAGCAGTGGCATAAAATGTACTAGGAAACTAGGCAGAGCGCAAGCATGCTCGTAGCCTACTGTCTCCCCTTGAACAGATTTCCCTTATGTTACGTTAAGTGACTTGGAGGCTCTCTTGGTAAGTCCAGGACCCGGATTCACTAACGGTCGTAGCGTGCGATGTCGTACAGCAACCTACGATCGTTCCTAAGGGAGTACGGAAGGTGTATTCACGAATGCATCGTTGAGCTCCCTTACGGCTCCCTTTCGGTTATTTTCACCGAGGCTTCTCTTGACCAATCAGGCGCTTGACCTTTGTAAATAAACAATATGTCACCCACATGACCGAAGCACCAAGAAGAACCTAATATACTTTAATTTATGAGCTTTTCATTGTTTAGCATGGCTAATTCGATCCACCACAGCCAGCAGGAAGAAGAATAGAGGATCTTGTGAATTGATGATAAGAAATTAGCCTAGCTAGGCTACATGGAAGCCTGTTAGTGGCCCAAGTTAAAGGATTTATGACGGATTGATCATTGATAATCATCTGTTAGGCTAGTTGGGAGTGTATTATTTATACCTTAACCACAGTATATTGTTCTACTTTACCATGTCTACAAATAGACAGGGCGAGCCAAACCAAAATGCCAGACTTTACTATGTCTATGCCTACACAGGCAGTTCTAGCCAAGCCAAAATGCCAGACTTAGCCTAGGCCTAATTTTTCAAAATTGGCCTAGGGTAATATTTTTGTATTCACAACACCTCAAGGTCTATCTACCTTTTCAAAATAGGCCTAGCTTAGGCCTCCTCAATCTATTATCCAACAGTTGGCCATGGGAAATAATGATAGGTTGAGGGGGGCTTTGTCCCCCTCACCTCCCATGACTTATTGCCATCATCAAATATATTACCAGCATGGGACTAATAACAGCTAGTTAACAATGAGGACGGTACGCCTGCAAACACCATCTTAACCTGCTAGGCTTCTACTTTACCATACTTAGGCTACACCAAGCTAGGCATTGCTAGCCTAACCAAAATACCATACGTAGGCCTAACTTTTCTAGCCTAAATAGCCCTAACTTTTTCAAAATAAACCTAGGTTATAGCCTAGGCTAGGCTAAACAAAAATATTCACAACACCATATAAGGTAGCCTATTATTTTATTTTTTTAGGCTAGGCCTAGGGTAATTCTTTTCATAATTGTTTTCCTGTGATACTTTCAAATTTGTTGAGGAAATAGGCTACCATAATCTAACCCAGCTATGCATTGCTAGCCTAACCAAAATACCATACATAGGCCTAACTTGTCTAGCCTAAATAGCCCTAACTTTTTCAAAATAAACCTAGGTTATAGCCTAGGCTAGGCTAAACAAAATTATTCACACAGCGTTTATTATTTATTAATTTTTTAGGCTAGGCCTAGGGTAATTCTTTTCATCATTTTGTTCCTGTGATACTTTCAAATTTGTTGAGGAATAGGCTACCCTAATCTAACTCAGAGGTGGGGGGGAGCTGGAATAAAACATTTCCGCAATAAATGAGGGTTAAAATCTACTAATTGTAGGGTACGTGTTGTCGCCGCACATGAATTTGTGCATCAATTAACCTTGACTAGGTCTAGGCTGGCATATGTAGGCTATTCATAGCTTAATTCGGCCTGTCATTAGACATTAAGGATACAAATATATTCATACTTTGTATTAACCCATAATTAGCGGCGAGCAACATAAGTCGAGTTAAATAAAGCTGGACTATGTGGCGGCGCTCGACATAACTCGAGTGGCAATTTCAGCACGTAATGTGGCTGAGAGAGAGAGACAAGTGGTGGCAGGAGACTAGCGAGCGTATGACTGCTCCAGACCACCGCGGCGAACCTACTGACACAAATCTCAGCTCCCTCCTCCCTCTCTCACTCGCTACATACTCAATTATGTACTGAAAGTACCGAATTACCTGCTTTTTGCACTCGCGTTGCACGGTTATTGCAAGAAAACTATCCATCATACAAGGATCGTTATGGTGTCATTCGAAAGCTCTGTTTATGCCCTTTCAGGGATAGGTACTTGTTTTACGTTCTGGGTCTTATTTAGGCATGAAAATGATCACGTAAACAGCCCTATTTTGGCTAAAAACACCCCGCTGTGCGGTACACATAAATAAACCGCATAGGCCGCTCGTAAGGTGTTAAATGCCTTAATGGTGTTGTAAACACAAGTTAACAATCATATTGCGCTATTATTGCCTCAATAATGACTTAGTGTGTCATAAAGAGCTATACTTCAGACGAATTTGTTATGGTCGCGGGTTGTGTACGCGATATTTGTGTACCTATATCCGGGTCAAATTCATGTAAGGGTCGTCTGGACCACCCTTTGCGAAAGGGGCTTCCTACGATCAAAGATGGCCGCTAAGACGTTTCGTGAATACCAGCGTTGAGTCGTAAGGGAACGGTAAGGGAGTTTTTGGACCGTACGACCGTTAGTGAATCCACCTCCAGATCTCTAGTATCTGGTCTTACCCTGGCGCTCCACAAAGGTCAACACAATGAGGTAGCAAGCATACAGGTAAGTAGTAGGCAAAAGCCCTTCACCTGTATACTGCTACACTCGCAAAGGAAAATATGCACAAGGGTTACAGGCTAGCTAGCTTCGTCGCTGTTGTACAGGCTCTGACTTGCCACATACATAACTCAGACAATGACCAAAGATACCTTCCACTGTCTAGCATTAAATAATGGGAAAGAACAGCTCAATAATTAGAAGCACCCCAACACTAGGCTACCATATTACTATGACTCTAATAATCCCTAAAACTAGTGCAAACATATATGGAGAGCTGGTGCTGGTAATACGACTGGCCGACTATGGAAGTCGTATGCAGAACCAGAAGGGATAAGTAATTGAATAAAGAGAGAAGTATGAAAAGGAAGAAGTTCAGAGAGAGAGAAAGTAGTATAGCGGGTTATATGGGGGAACAGATTGCAAAGGACATGTAGGACCAAGCACGCTGTGCCAAGCTGTGCAGGAGAAATGCGGCAGGAGCCCCTCCAGCACTAACAAAGGCAGCGGCACCCAATCACAGACGACTACGTCACGAGGAGCAGGCGTCACGTGACGCGTCAGGCCCGCCGACCACTCACAAGCGTGGGAAACTCCTCCGAGCGAGGGAGGCAAACATACATACACACGCACAATAAGAATTCGCACATATTACCACCTCACTGCCTACCTCGCTCTTTCTCCTATAACTTCACACAATGCATCTTATATTCTATGAATGATATAAAATACTTCCAAGTGTCACAGATAAGAATAAAGAACACCACTGATCTGTCTGTGACAACATGAACTCTATGAAAGACAGAACATCGTTCTACGATTACTGTAGCCCATATCACTGCCCTGGCGAGCGCTAGCGAGTTATGAGTGCATTCTGACAAGCTGGCCAGCATAACATGCCACTCTTCCTAAAATAGCTTCCCAGAAGCTGGGTGTACTCAACTGTCTCCGGGGGTTCTTTACCCCTGCGTAGCTTCTTGCTCTGTACAGGGGCACAATGCGTCCATGTATTGAGTAATGTAACAGCGCATCTTGAGCGACTGTACACTGTAGTTTAACCATAATATAACATATATAACTCACAACACTATAGCAGTTATACACTTATTATAGTACACAACTGTACATATTTAGTTGGTATGATCTTACCCTTAGAAAATCATAACCCCACCTATAAACTCCCTTGGTCTAAACCTGCAATCGTAATAATAGGTTCCCACGCCTTGCACCATGATTCACAGACAATTGCCGGAACACAAACAAAATTGCCAGCAATTAGTTAAGTATCACACAACACTGACAGCGCTGGCTGAGTGCCTGAGTAGCAGACGCTCACTGCCACAGGGAGGTCAATTCCTTCAGCGCTCAAGGTATTAATCTGTGTTATACAGTGACGCATACAGTATTGATACTGCAACGTATTTAAAGTGTGTGTTAATACTTTGTTCTAAATCATTTCCTAATATATTACTTTAATTTACAGAAATACCAGATTACAGGAAACATAGCTCATTGTCTTAGTTGCTTTCTTTATAGAGTTGTTTAAAGTTACAGGTACAGTACTTCCCATAGGGTTGCTACAGTACCTTCACAAACCTTACAGTTAATTAAATTAACCCTGTACAAAAGTTAACCCGCTTCAGAACTCTATTTTCTTGGTAAATAAATAAGAAAACCAACTGTGTTTACTAAAACAAACCTCACAAATTGTATTTCCTAATTAAAAATGTTTACAGCCATCGCAGAAACTACAAACATTGCAAGGAAAAAACAAAGAGGTAAGAAACAGAAAATAGACAGCCTGATACAGCCCGCTACAGTATTGTTCACATGTGTGGGCAGGATCCTCTCACACAGCACTTCTAAACAAAGTTGAAAAGAAAGCCTTCCGTCTCATTAACTCACGTCCACTCACCAATTCTCTGAAGGCTCTCTCTCTTCGCCGCAATGTTGCATCTCTCTCAATATTCTACCGCTATAACAATAATCAGTATTCCTAAGAGCTCTCAGTATATACCACCCCCTCTTTGTAGAGCATGTAGCACCTGTCTTGTAACATAATCCCACCCCTACTCTGTGCAACTCTCCAACCCAAGAGTGAAATGTTATTCTGAATATTTTTTCTATTCAACATCTTAGCTCTGGAACTCTCTCTCATAATCAGTCTTTCCCTCTTCCTATGGCTTAAAATGCTTCAAAGTCCGTCTGTCTAGGCGTTTCGGCTCGAATGGCCCTTGATATTGGTCCTGTCACTCTTTCAACTCTGGTGGAGATACTCACCACAGGCAGTTCTGCCTTTTGTCTCCCTCACTCACATAAAACAAAAGAGGACAATCATTAACATCGTGGCTTTGACCTTTGAGCTTAACTACTGGATCATTTGTATAAAATTTGGGCAACATATTATTTATGTAAAAGGCAACTAACACAGAACATTTGTTGAATTATTAGTATATTTTAATATATAATAATATTCCCTTGACCTGTGGCCCTGACCTTCATGTAGGATCGCATTTCTTGAGTGCGGGACCATTGTAATGGGGTTTGTGCCTAATTTGGTGAAAAGTAACATATTCATCACAGCTTGACTTAAACTCGTGTGCTTTTTAATCCGACTTTACCACCCACCCATCTCCCGCCCTGCCCTCATCCTCCTATTGCCCTCCCTCCCTCCTTCGTTCTCCTATTTTTTATTTTAATTTTCAGAATTGAAACATCTTTCTAAAGTTATTCTCTTTCCTATTAGAATATATATATTAGTATTAGAACAAAAATAGACAGTAGATTTTAAAGCTAAATAATTTAAAGCTATATAATTTTTAACTGCTTAACCTTTTCTGTACCGGCGACGTCTTATTAATTCTCTTCTATCTATGTTTAAACAATTGTGAGCAGTTTAAGAAAGATCTGCGGTAGTAAAATGGGTAAGTGAGAGCTCGAATCCTGTTAAGTGCTCAGGCTCTATATAAAAATAATGATATCGTCTAATAGCAGCCAATATAAAGTTAAAAGGACGGCGCCAATACTGAAGGGGTTAAGTGACATATCCCGTTATCCAAGAGTTAAACATACTGTATATTAACCCACCCGACCCCAGCGCGGCATTCATATGCGACCACACTTTCGCCCTTATTAACCTCTCCGCTGCGCACCCCCTATAGTATACAGGCACCCCTGTGTGGAGGTATGATAATTTGGGCGACCCTTGCAAATATTGATGAAAAGTACATCATGTGTAGGGAATGTTCGCTTGCATCGAGCCATATATATTTGACCCCACAAAAAATGTCTGGGGGGGGTGGGGGGGCGGTCCGTAGTTGAAGAAAGTGGAGCGAATGGCATCGCGCGGCCAGATTGTCATCGCGCGGCCAGATTTCCCGGGTGAATATTCGCGCGCCCAGGGTGTAGAATGAGACGGAGGGTTAGGGCGTAATCTCGCATATTTATCCTATTTTCATCACTTCTATGCTATGTGGAGTATGTGTAGGTATGTCTAGGTATGTATACGTATGTAGGCGACCCATATGCCAAGGAATATGCCGCATATAGACCAAATATGCGTCATATAAGCGAATTATGAGAGAGTTTAGAGGCGGGAACTGAGGTGAGAGAGTTTATGCGGGAGACACGTGCTTGTGTACCGCTTGAGTGAGTGCGGGTTTAGCGTGTGGCGGGGTGGTATCGAGAGTTGCCAAATTGTACAAGGTCTGTTGGCTGTAATATCACGTATATATCAAATTTTTCAGCACTGTCATGCTATATATAAAGTATGTGTACGTATGTAGGCCACCCATATACCAAGGAATATGCCGCATATTGACCAAATATGCGATATACACCCTTATGAATGTGTTTAGGGGAGAGTTGGAGTGAGTGAGTGGGTGAGAGGGAGGGTGGGAGGGAGGGAAGTCTGTGTGTCGCTGTCCAAGGCCAGCCACGGCAGTCAGCTGTATGTTAGGGCGGTGTTGGCACGGCCAGCAGAGGTCCTGGATGGCAATATTATGGTTGTCCCTGTCGCCGTTGTCGCCTTGCCCTTCGTCCCTTTCTTCCCTTTGGCAGTGGCAGGCGCAGGGACAGTGGCAGGGGCAGAAGGGCCGGCAGGGGCGGCTTGTGGTAGTGGTGGTGATGGTACGGTGGTAGTGGCAGAGGTACAAGTTTTCTTACCCATGCCCTTCCCTGTTTTCCCAGTGGACCCCACAGGTCCTGCAGCCCCAGGGTGGCCTCCTGCGTCGGTGGTAGTGGTGGCAGTGGTTGCAGTGGTGGTGGTAGTGGTGGTAGCAGTTGCCTGGGTGGTCGTGGCAGTGTCCCCGAAAGACAATGACCTCTGTGCACTGCTCCTGCTTGCACGTGTTTTACGTGCTTTACGTGCAGGTTCCTCGTCCTCGGAGCCACTCGTGCTGTAGTAATGGAAGTCCGGGTCTTTAGCAGCCACTCTCTACCTTCCACGGCCGCTGACCTCACCAAAAGGAGGGCTGGTTGTGTCATCAGGGCGAGAGCGTGAGGGACGTCTAGACTCCATGACAAGTGCTTGGGTACTGCTTGAGTGGGTGCGGGGCGAGCGTGTGGCGTGGTGGTATCGAGAGTTGCCAAGTTGTACTGCACCCACACCAATTTGTAGCCACCTGGCTGTAAGACCGCGGTTTTGGTACGCATTCAAAAACCGGGATTATATAAGGGGTTCCGTAGCGCAGCGGTAAAACTCTTATTAGTATTTCAGCACTTGCTGGGTTAACTCCTGTCCTATGGCACCTAGAGGGTTCAGATTTGTATGGGAACTACGTTAGGGTACTGCGGAAGAATGCCAACACTTGGCAACCCCACAAGTCCAGCTGCGTACGTGTTGGGACGTGCGGGAGTGAGACGCCAATTTACCACCTACCCTCGTGACTCGCGAGTGTTACACCATTTCCGGCCGCCCCACCTCCACCCACCACCACCCATGCAGGAGTGTAAGTGTTGAGGAGGCACCTGCAATACTGGAAGATAACAAGCAACCAAAATATTATGCAGTAACAGTGGAAGACTGAAAGAGAAGTAATTAGGTAACCACATAAAGCTGTAGCCCAGTGTGGTGGTGGTAGTGGTGGCAGTGGTGATGGCAGGACTAGCACACGTAAGTATGTGTGTTCTCATAGACTCATTTCTCAACCTCCCCCTCCCCAGACTAATGTAACCCTGTGTTTGATAGTGTTTCAGGGACTATCACACCCTTGAACACTTACAAGCTGCCTATAAATCGTCGCATAATATAAGTGACTATGACACTCACAATACGATAATCGTAACAAAAATATTATGCAGTAACAGTGGAACAGGCAAAGTCAAAGTTTACTAGCCACCGAGCTTAGCCCAGAGTTGTGTTAGGTGATGGTAGCATGTGTTCGTATGTGTTTTATGATGGCCGGCCGTCACCATGAAAACCAGGACGCTCTGGGCTTTGTATTGTAAATCTAGACTATATACAATTTAAAACAGTCTACTAACACTCACAATGACTTTCAGTGATAGTTCTTCATATTTTACGCATTCTGGAGGCACACACAGCTACATAGAGTGTGAGAGTCATGCGGTGGAGGCAGGCTGTGTGTATGTTTGTCGGTGCGTTTTGTTATTATCTGTGAGCAAGATGGCTGACGGTCACCATGGCAACCACAATGCAAGCAAGGCTTGCCACGCATCGGCACTTACAACACTGGGCTTGACTTTATGCACTTATCACACTGTAACTTCACTTACAATGACATTTTTGTGATATGTATTGCCATTTGATGAACTATAGAGGCACATCTTATTTAATGCTCGGGTGGTGTACATAAGTGTCACTCAAAAACTGGAGTACAAACAAAATTATTATTCACGTGTATTCGCTGATTGTTTATCTAAATTTATACTATATATATATATATATACAGGGTGATTCAACACTCAATCAACAAAATTTCAGGGAAAATTCTGTAATTAAAATTAAGCATAATGTCTTACAGGAGTTATTGGCTGAAAATATATAGATATTTAGAAATAAATTATTGAACTAAAATAGCTTACACAGCCAAAGCCATTCCTACAATATTGTAGCCGACAAACCGAACACTACAGTATTCCTGCTCTCTTGCCTAAACCCTATCCCCAGTTGGGCGATCCAGCTAAGTTGATTTGAAGCATTTCATGTGAAGTGAACATACATAATGAATATTTGATCTCGTGGTAATTCAAACATGTATGATAATAATTTAGTAACTCACGTTGTATTGTAATGTAATAATAAGTCAGCTGACATAATAGCTAACAGTTCAGTATATGGTTTCCGTTTGACAAAACTGCGATTTTGTTCAGTGAAATAAGACATCATGATTTATGACACATGATTCTTAAATTTTATATAATCAGATTGAAAATGAGATCCCTTTGTTACCGGAGAAGTGGGTCATACGTTACAAACACTACCTACACCAAGTCAACTACAGGAAGTTGATTATTTAGGCATGATTTAAAATGAAAATGTTTAACTTTTTTTAATATCATATTTCAGTAATACCTTCAGCAGTATGGATCCCACCACTCACCCTGGTCAAATACATTAACTTCTGGGTGTACATGCCGAACAAATATGATTCTCTCCCTTGAGTTACAAGTACTACTGGTGTGAATGTTGAAATTTATGAACAATTGTACAATTTGTTGTTTTTGTATTATTAATAAACATTACCAATTGAGTAGTCACAAGTAGCTTAAGATTACGTCGGTGGTCGGACGGAGGAAATAACTCCTTGAAGCCTTGAGATCAGCTCGAGCCACGTGATTGTTAAGTTATTAAGTATTTGGACAGTTGGCTGAGGTATTGGCTACATCATTGCCTGTAATATCAGTGTTGCCATTTCACAATAGCGTGTTGAGCTAAAAATACTCTAAAAACTGCTACATCAATCCGATGTAACAATCGATTTTGCTAAAACATTTAATAAATAAAACCATGGTATAATAGCCCCCAAACTCAAAGCAAAAGGTATAACTGGGAAAATCGGACGGTGGATATACAACTTTCTCGTAAACCGGACACAATCAGTATCAGTAAACCAAGTCACATCTGAGCTTTCGGATGTCAAAAGCTCAGTTCCCCAAGGAACAGTGCTACTGCCCCTTTTTTTCCTCATTATAATCAATGACATAGATGCCAACACAAGACACAGTACAGTGTCTTCTTTTGCTGATGACACAAAACTAAGCATTATAGTAAACACACAGGAGGACACGGGCCAGCTGCAGGAAGACATAAATGTAGTGTTCCAGTGGACCAGGGAAAAGAACATGCAATTCAATGAAGAAAAATTACAATTAATATGATACAGAGATAATATTGTCGTTAAAGATAATACAAACTATGTAACAGAATCCAACCACATGATAGAACGTACAGACAGTGTCAAAGACCTTAGGGTGTTAATATCCGAAAATATGGAATTAAAAAAACATAACCAGGTCAAAGTTGCAGCTGCGAAACGGCTAACGGGTTGGATTCTGCGTACATTTAAAACATGTAGTGAATTGCCTATGATAATGTTCTTCAAATCTCTAGTGCTACCGTGGCTTGAATACTGTAACATATTAACATCCCCATACAAAGCAAGCAAAATAAATTTTCAAGAGAGTGTACAAAGGAATTTCACTTCGAATATAAACTCGGTAAAACATTTACACTATTAGGAGCGTTTAAGATCACTGAAACTGTACTCGTTGGAACGTAGAAGAGAACGTTACCTAATAATATACACATGGAAAATCGCAGAGGGCTTAATACCAAACCTTCACACCCCGATAGTCATGAAATTCAGTGATAGGTGAGGCTGGGAATGCGATATCCCCCTTGATGAGTAACCGGGGTGCTATGGGCTCTCTGTGAGAGGGCTAGTTATCACACAGAGGACTACGTCTCTTCAACAAACTCCCACGGCGAGTAAGAGACATGAGGGGCGTCTCGTTAGACAACTTCAAGAGAGCCCTCGATATCGAACTGCAAAACGTGCCCGACGAGCCCATCTTTGCAGGGGAGCGTGCTGCCTCTTCGAACAGCCTGCTACACCAAATCACCACCCAGAACAAGGGGCAGCGCGCTCCTCAGTACCACTCGGAGAGTGGCGAACACAACCTTAGGTGACCTTAGGTAAAAATTGAATGATAAAACATAATTAGCATCATAAGCGTCCTAACAATAGTAAATAGTGAACATAGTGATAAATACTAGCAATAATATATAATTAATAAGAATGCAAATTAAAAGATATTACACGCAGGGATATATAAGTAGACCTCAAAAGCAAAACAGGTCGACAGAGGATGTATTGTCACCAATTGTGGGTTATGGAAGTAGGAGTGTAGGGTGTCCATGATGGGGAGGTCGAAATGGTGCGGAATTCTATCTGCATTTTCTAGATCTATCTAGAATTTTGAATTGAGGCTCGTTTGATGGGATGAACTAAAGTGTGTGAGTGTTGCCTAATGGCGCTTTATGGTGGTTTGTTGATTGGTCTGCCAGTACGGGCAGATATACCCTAGGTGTTGTTACGCTGGCCAGCTTGCCAGAATGCACTCGTAACTCACTAGTGCTCGCCAGGGCAGTGATATGGGCTACAATAATCGTAGAACGATGTTCTTTCTTTCATAGAGTTGATGTTGTCACAGACAGATCAGTGGTGGTCTTTATTCTTGTCTGTGACACTTGGAAGCATTTTATATCATTGATAGAATATAAGATGCATTGTGTGAAGTTGTAGGAGAAAGAGCGAGGTAGGCAGCGAGGTGGTAGTATGTGCGTGTGTATGTACGTGTGCCTCCCTTGCTCGCAGGAGTCTCCCACGCCCGTGATTGGCCGGCGGGCTTGGCTACGTCATAGGACGCTTGCTCTTCATGACGTAGTCGTCTGTGATTGGAGGCGCGCTGTCCTGGGACGGTGGTGCGGGCTCCTGCCCGCGTGTCTCCTTCAGAGCTTGGCACAGTGTGCTTGGTCCTACATGTCCTTTGCAATCTGTCCCCCATATAACCCCCTGTACTACTTTCTCTCTCTCTGAACATCTTCCTTTTCATACTTCTCTCTTTATTCAATTACTTATCACTTCTGGTTCTGCATTCGACTTCCATAGTCGGCCAGTGGTATTACCAGCACCAGCTCTCCATATATGTTTGCAGTAGTTTTAGGGATTATTAGAGTCATAGTCATATGGTAGCCTAGTGTTGGGGTGCTTCTAATTAGTGAGCTGTTCTTTCCCATTATTTAATGCTAGACAGTGGAACGTATCTTTGGTCGTTGTCTGAGTTATGTATGTGGCAAGTCAGAGCCTGTACAACATCGACGAAGCTAGCTAGCCTGTAACCCTTGTGCATATTTTCCTTTGTGAGTGTAGCAGTATACAGGTGAAGGGCTTTTGCCTATATTTACCTGTATGCTTCCTACCTCATTGTGTTGACCTATGTGGAGCGCCAGGGCAAGACCAGATACTAGAGATCTGGACTTACCAAGAGAGCCTCCATGTCACTTAACGTAACATAAGGGAAATCTGTTCAAGGGGAGACAGTAGGCTACGAGCATGCTTGTGCTCTGCCTAGTTTCCTGATACCTTTTATGCCACTGCTAGACTTTATTAGTGAGAAAGACAGCCTTGTGTATATTAACTTTCATTGTGTATGCTTTAGGAATTATTCACGCCTTATTTTAGCCTTGGTTGATGCATAGTGCACACCCCAGTTTGGCTGTTACGTTGGCTAAGGAAGTACTGTTTCTGAGTGGTTATTATTAGTGCTGTCACAGAGTTGTTGCACTCCCTTGTTATATATATGTATCCTACTTATTGGTGTATTTAAGATACACGCTTTGGTGTCCTGCCCCTGCATTATTTCTGTTCTATATTAACGAGCATCTTAGAGCATCAGACCTTTTCAGAAGATTCTTTATCTGATTGCTGTAGGACTAGACTTCCAGTGTTTTCATAGAGCATTGGAGAGTTTATTGTTGAGTACTGACTCACACTAAAGTTAACGTAAGCAATTATTCCTTTATTAAATCTTATATAGTTTATTCAAGCATTGTTATTACTTAAGAGCATTTTCGTAACGTAAGTACTCCTGTTGTGAGTTGGCTTTGCCGTCACCGGAAAGCCTTTGTAGAAGTGCACTAAAACCCAGTTAATTGATACCCCGTTATCCAGTAGATTAACTCTGGAGGGTTTTAAGTGTTTTTGTTCACCGGCGTAATAGTTCGAGGGTTTGGAATTAGCGTACCGTTGTAATAGATATAACAAATGGCCGTTGTTGCAGATATAGCCTATCATATAGTCCATTATTAAGAGCCCTTGTTTATTTCGTAGTGCCGGTCTAACAGTGTTTGTGAATGTGTCTCTTTAGATGTATCTCTGTTTTTCGTATATATGATGCCTGGCAGCTGTCACACGTATATTGGTATATCAGAGAAGACTCTAAAGACATGGGACTTTTGTCTTTTATATTGACAAATTTACCCATTTATTTATTTTTTTTTTATTTTTTTTTAAATCACTCGTAATGCAATCTGGGGATAACAATCCCGAATAAGTTTGATTAATTGGTTTCTAAGGTTGTACCTCTGAGGACCTTGGTACTCTAGTTTAAAGTAGGCTACATGATGTGAAACCGTGGGATGTGTGACTGTCAGGTGTCAATAATTTACCTAAAGTTATATTGATGTGTAAATCTATGAAGAACTTATGGAAACCGTTCCTGAGCAAAAGTTATTTAATGTAAGTAAATTCTTGGTGTAATCTATAGTAATTTGAACACATTTTATACGTACGGTAAGCAAGAGTAGCGACAAACGATCGGTAAATTTGTTCATATAAAAGACAAAATTCCCACTTCTTTAGAGTCTTCTCTGATGTACCAATATACGTGTGACAGCTGCCAGGCGTTATATATACGAAAAACAGAGAGACATCTAAAGACACGCATTCACGAACTTATACAAAATTGTGGACCTCCTATGAGTTTCGTTATGCAATTATAACTATCTGGATTGATATTTTAATGAAACTTGTTTATTCATAAATAGTATACATAGTTTTGTAGTTGATAATTATATAGACAAATATATTCACAAATTTGTTTCCAGAGATATACATGCATAATTAGAAATAGGTGACGTCCACAAATTATTATAAGTGACTGTACATCTGGCCGTACTGGCAGACCAATTACCAAACCACCATATAGCGCCATTAGGCAACACTCACACACTTTAGATCATCCCATCAAAATAGCCCCCTTTCGACCAATTTACCCGACCCAATTTGCCCCTTCATGCAAATAAGGCAAAACCAGTAGTTTTGTATACACAAAGTATTTGTATAACATATCGGTATCCTTATAATGCACACCAATTCGATAGTCAACAAATAGTATATATCTGTCGTTAATACAGTACTGTAAGTAGTTACTGTTATGTAAGTAGCTTATTTATATTTATGGGCAATTAACTTTTATCTAATTAGGTAGGTCTATGCCTATCAATTCAAGATATTTGCATATTGACAGTAAATGAGTTAATCCCTAATATACCATGGTATATTCAATTAAAAGTACCCTCCTGTACCAGACTTGTTGCCAAAAACGACGAAACAGCACGCTTACAGCACAAGAGTTTGAGTAGCTGAGAGGGACCATGAGAAGTGTTGCCACCTCCTCACAACAGTGCCTCCAAGTCTTGTTCGCAACTCCTACTAGATATTAGCAGAACAAGGATTGTATATTACTTACGGACGAGAGTCGTCACTGGTACTGGCGTGTAACTTTTTTCTTGACGGATGTCAGCCGTCGCTAGTACTGGATATTCTATACCACCCAGCAAATCAATATAGACTTATTGAATATTTCAATAGTGCAGCTGGCAACTGTATTCTGTATTTGATAGTATTAACTATCTATTGAATAGCAAGATACAGATATAAATACTCTGCTACATCAGACTTCCATTACGGTCCCTCACTGTAGAAGTTGTTACTATTTCGACCTCTATTGTCTTATGACACAAAGTTAAAAACGGTATTACTATATTCCTCGCCAACCCCAACACCACAGTAAATGCCACACCTACAGCTGTTCAAGCATAACAACCTATCATGGTATAAATATATATATCCCCTATCTTTACTGTATTTAACTATGTAATGGCTTTGACCAACTTACCATACTATTTCGTTGCTACACAATAACAGTTGCTCCATATGCTTACTGTGAATATATTTTGTTTATAAAGATGTACTGACAAAACAAAATCTGTTGCTATGCCTGGAGGCTAAACATCCTCATGACTGCCATTGGAAGCCATTATTGTATTATTACTAATACAAATACAATGGCTTGATTTTCTAATTTGTTGTTCCCTTAAACATACAAAATGTAACATTATAGAGCACATTGTGGTTTCAATCCTTGATCTGCTACAACTCGCACAGTGGTTTGTGCTGTAATGGTAATTCGACCTTAACTGTGTTCATATTCCCAAATTACCAACAACCTCTCTTTCTTTCATGAAAACCATGTAGACAGTCACATATACATGAAATACACTGTATATTATTATATACATGTAAATTATACATACGGGTGTGCTAATAATATTATGAACATTAGACTTAAGCTTTCCATATATATTATTTAATCACAGTTATATAACAGTGGATTATATAACAGTGGATTATATAACAGTGGATTATATAACAGTGGATTATATAACAGTGGATTATATAACAGTTATATAACAGTGGATTATATAACAGTGGATTATATAACAGTGGATTATATAACAGTGGATTATATAACAGTGGATTATATAACAGTGGATTAAACCACAGTTTAAGAGGAAAACGAAATAGTAGTAGTGATGATATGTACGTTTTGGTTTGCATAAGTAATGTTTTTGTTGCATTATATTTTGGGACTTTGAATATATTGCTATTTAGGCTTGTTCAATGAAGGGAGAATACAGGATAAATAATTTGGATCATAACAGTCATGTGTTATATCATAACACATACAGTACAGTATATACGGCATGTGATAAGTACTGTTGCTTAAACTTCTGTATATACAGTACTGTACAATACAATATATAATTGTAAATTACAAAACTTAAATGACTAAAAAAAATAAAGAAATATACCTTGAAGACTTAATATTTTCGTTCTTACAACGTATACATACATATAAATCTTTAATGTCTATGCTAAAATTAGTACACTAACACACGCGTACCAACATATGAAAACGCACAGGCATGCATGGACACGCGCATACGCAAAAATGGCTAGTATTATGTCCAACCACCTTTGCCTGACGTGTTACCCAACATAATATTATCATGTGTAGCTAAATTGCGTTGCATATATTTAATATCTTTACTTAACAAATGATTTAGTTAATTGTTCGATATTGCAACCAAAAATATCTCTCCATAGAAGTGTTTTCTCTCAGATAAAGCGTATTATATCCACAAGACTATATAAGACTATTTTGACTGCAGGACAACCTTCGGGTTTATATCCCCAGTATACCTGGGGATATAAACTTGGGGGGTCTCGGGGACTCCGGTCTTATATTTGTCCTGACTTTAAGGTGGGCTTAATGATCATCATGGGTCGATAGCCTCTAAAATCCTATTTTAATTAAAGACATGCATATTGTGTTAAAATGATTACTGTACTAGTACAATGCAAAATAATTGTCCAAGATACAAGTTGCAGTCCATTTTTCTAAATACAGTTCAAAAACGGATTATGCGAAGTGATCGATAGGCGAGACCTATGGTAGAGCAAGGAAATAATTGGTCAATTATATTAATATTATGTGATACAATTTGTATAAGTCTACCCGAAATGGGACATTTAACCCTTACTGTACCAGCAACGGTATACAGCCGTCTGTAATAAAGTCACTCGTCAGTACCAGCGACGGAAGATGTCCGTCAGTACTATGCTGTCCTTGTAACTGCCCGTATCGATTGGTACCTGGTACCATGACTTGTACGCACTACTCTGAGACCTTGGCAACACTTCTCAGCCTGGATCCAAGCCTGTGGGAGCTAGCTGGGACAGTATTCCTCCAACATTCAGTGTGAGAGGGTATTCTCTCCTGACTCTAAAGCCATTTTGGCCACAATGCCTGGTGCTGGAGGTTACATTTATAGTAATACCCTCTGGTACAGTAGGGCTTAACAAATGCAAAAGGATAAATACGCATTTCATGATAAGGAGTGAAATAAGTCCATATATGGAGCGACATTTTCACCTTATTAGGCGTTGTTGTTTCTCAAGGTTAGACACATATATTAATTTTGTGTGACCCGCCGACGAACGTTGTCATATTTGGCAACTTGCATCTACTACTGGTCTAAAGATGCATTCCCCGAATCAACAAAAGGGATTAATATGCTATAATTGATAATACATATTTTGTTTACCTACTTTAACCCTTCTTTAGCGGCCTATGCGGTTTATTTATATGTACCGCCCAGCGGGGTGTTTTTAGCCAAAATAGGGCTGTTTACGTGATCATTTTCATGCCTAAATAAGACCCAGAACGTAAAACAAGTATCTATCCCTGAAAGGGCATAAACAGAGCTTTCGAATGACACCATAACGATCCTTGTATGATATTTTTCTTGCAATAACCGTGCAACGCGAGTGCAAAAAGCATGTAATTCGGTACTTTCCCCATATAATTCAGTATGTAGCGAGTGAGAGAGGGAGGAGGGAGCTGAGATTCGTGTCAGTAGGTTCGCCGCGGTGGTCTGGAGCAGTCATACGCTCGCTAGTCTCCTGCCACCACTTGTCTCTCTCTCTCAGCAACATTACGTGCTGAAATTGCCAATCCCATCAAAATAGCCCCCTTTCGACCAGTTTACCCGACCCAATTTGCCCCTTCATGCAAATAAGGCAAAACCAGTAGTTTTGTATACACAAAGTATTTGTATAACAAATCGGTATCCTTATACCAATTCGATAGTCAACAAATAGTATATATCTGTCGTTAATACGGTACTGTAAGTAGTTACTGTTATGTAAGTAGCTTATTTATATTTATGGGCAATGAACTTTTATCTAATTAGGTAGGTCTATGCCTATCAATTCAAGATATTTGCATATTGACAGTAAATGAGTTAATCCCTAATATACCATGGTATATTCAATTAAAAGTACCCTCCTGTACCAGACTTGTTGCCAAAAACGACGAAACAGCACGCTTACAGCACAAGAGTTTGAGTAGCTGAGAGGGACCATGAGAAGTGTTGCCAACTCCTCACAACAGTGCCTCCAAGTCTTGTTCGCAACTCCTACTAGATATTAGCAGAACAAGGATTGTATATTACTTACGGACGAGAGTCGTCACTGGTACTGGCGTGTAACTTTTTTCTTGACGGACGTCAGCGTCGCTAGTACTGGATATTCTATACCATCCAGCAAATCAATATAGACTTATTGAATATTTCGATAGTGCAGCTGGCAACTGTATTCTGTATTTGATAGTATTAACTATCTATTGAATAGCAAGATACAGATATAAATACTCTGCTACATCAGACTTCCATTACGGTCCCTCACTGTAGAAGTTGTTACTATTTAGACCTCTATTGTCTTATGACACAAAGTTAAAAACGGTATTACTATATTCATCGCCAACCCCAACACCACAGTAAATGCCACACCTACAGCTGTTCAAGCATAACAACCTATCATGGTATAAATATATATATCCCCTATCGTTACTGTATTTAACTATGTAATGGCTTTGACCAACTTACCATACTATTTCGTTGCTACACAATAACAGTTGCTCCATATGCTTACTGTGAATATATTTTGTTTATAAAGATGTACTGACAAAACAAAATCTGTTGCTATGCCTGGAGGCTAAACATCCTCATGACTGCCATTGGAAGCCATTATTGTATTATTACTAATACAAATACAATGGCTTGATTTTCTAATTTGTTGTTCCCTTAAACATACACAGTGCAACCCCAGGCAAGTAGATATATATATATATATATATATATATATATATATATATATATATATATTATTGATACACTTGACAGCAGGGCTTGCTAATGGTCGGTCATCCCTTTCTAACCTCGGAAACGAAATCTACGCCAACTAACCAACTACACTTAAGCACCCGTCACACCTAGCCGATTTTAGGCCAAGACTGTCCGCGACCTAAGGGTCGTGGACAGTCTTTGTCTACGTCGCCGCGCATCATGGGCCGTCGCCAACCTAACAAACAGGTCGGGATTGGTCTTCACATACCCCCTCAAAAGTTCTACAAGCGAAAAATTTGAAATCAAGTCGGCGTGGAGTGAGGTCATAAAAATGGAACGGGAAGGGGAATGGAGGCTGATGGCGTGTGACGGCGCTTGACGGCGATTGACGACGCTTGACGGGAAACGGTAGGCGTCAGTGCGGCGGCACACGGCACCATAAATGAGGTCTGCGTCAGGCGGCGTCACCATAACAACCTGCGGGGATCAGCGGCGGCTTGCGGCGACCCAACGATGCCCTAGCGGTCCTGGATTATGTACTCCCGAGGGGGTGGTCGCCGTCAAACGGTGTCATAGGCGGCGATGGTTGGCGGCCATCCCCTCCAAGCGGCGTAAAAACATACCGGGGTCCCCGTTATGCGCCGCCATGCGGGGACCCCCTCCTTTAGCGCGGCTATGTGGCAACGTCGCACGTGGCACCAGCGCAGACTGTGTGACGTGGCCGCCAACCCCTATAAAAACAACGCGCCGCCATGCACCGCCCTATGTTTCCCACTCGCCACCAACAGCACCGCGCGCCAACACAGTCTCCTTATTTTCGTCGCTCCCACCAGCCACCATCAACTCGTTCCTCGCCACCATGCCACGTCAGAGAACCAAGAAGACGATGAACAAGCTCATGCACCAGTCGAGCGCATCCAGCAGTGATGATGAGATAAATAAATTATTACTATATATCAACATATAATATGAGTTATATTAATAAAACCAACAAATACCCAATACAAAATTAAAATACATAAATAAAATAAATAATGAAATAAATTAATAAAAAATAACATACATAAATAACAAATTAATCAAACGAAATATTAATACACAAGTATTATTTGTTTAACAAATAAATCTTAACTCATTTCAATAAATAAATAAATAACTATATACATAAATAGGAACCACTCTTACCTGCTTGCTAGGATCCCAAAGGCGTTCTCCACAATCCGACGAGCCCTTCATAGACGGTAGTTGAAGAGGCGGTTGTCCCGGGAGAGGTTCCTTTGTGGATAGGGCTTCATCAGCCAGCTCCAAAGGGGGAATGCATCGTCCCCGACGATGAAGTAGGGTAGTGGCACGCCAGTGCCGGGTAGAGGTTCAGGGTCTGGTAGGCCAAGAGTTTTCTGTTCAAGGGCAGCACGAAGCGGTGTCCTGCCAAATATCCCTGCATCTGAGCCACCCCCTGATGCCCCAACATCGACGTACAAGAAGCGGTAGTCAGCGTCGACGAGTGCCTGCAACACAACGGAGTGGAACCCCTTATAGTTGTACCACAAGGAACCACCTTTGGCGGGACACCGCATTGCAATGTGCTTGCCATCAAGTGGACCAATGGTGTGGTGGAAGTTCCATCGTTGGGAGAACGTGTTTGCCACTGCCTTCCATTCCTCCGGTGTGTTGGGGCAGGGCATCATCTCGTCCATATACTCAGCTATGAGTGCCTCACATGTCTCATACACAACGTTTGATATTGTGTTGTGTGCCACTCTGAAGCTGTACATGAGGCTCATATAGCTGTCACCGGTTGCCAGGAACCGCAGTGTTATGGCTAGTCGTAGGCCAGGGTCGAGTGCCTTCCGGTAAAAAGTATCGTTCTTTTCAATGCGGTGCGCCACACGTCCTAGTACCTCCCGGAAGACTGCAACATCCATCCGCAGGTAGTTTCTGTAGGCTGGCCCATCCTCCTGGGCGAGTTCCTTCAGTAGCTGCTCATAAATACCAAAGGTTTTCCTACGGAGAAGCCAGTTCCGGACCCACATGCGAGGGGTTCTATTCTCCCTCCTTCTTTTCCTCAACAGCAGCTTGCAGATGGCTATATTTGTCAGTAGGTAGTCATTTTCCAGATTTAACTGAACCGGGAGTAAGCGTAGATGTCGTATCGGGTTCCTGGGGACTGTGGTGAACATGGCTGCGTGCAACCGTTACGGTGGCTGAAGGTATACTGATGAGGCCCACCCTTTGGTGTACCTTTTATATACCACACCTTGAGTTCGGTCGCCGTCGTTTGGGGTCATGCGGGCCGGGATCACCGTCCATACTGAAGGGGTCGCCGCTCATCGGCACAGTAATGAATATTGACGCCGCCCTAACTCCTGTCGACGCCGTTCGTCGGGTCGTTGTCGACGCACTACGCCGCAGATCGGCACTCCAGCGGCGACCTAAAACTCACATTCAGTCCGGCATGGGCGCCGCTCTACCCCGTCAGGTCGCCGTCAGGCGGCGTGGCCATCCATACTGCGTCCCGTCCAAAACTCACCCCCCCAAATCCTTAAGCTCTCCGCCGAAGGTCGGCACTCCTGACCACGACTCAAGGTCGTGGTCAGTCGTGGCTCAAATCGGCATGGTGTGACGCCTGCTTTAGTCTGATCGGTAATCAGAGAGAGAGAGAGAGAATTTTTTTGTTTTTATTACACTCAAGGAGTCACCTGTTCGAGAACCCCAGACGTCTTCCTTAACCCTTTCACGCACATATGACGCAGAGGTTGCTAGATTAGCAATAAGAAATAGAGTTCTCTCTCTCTTATAATTACCTCTCCAAAATTAGTTTTCTGCCCACAGCTAACTCAAAGACAACTGCAGAGGTTGAAGTAACTAAACTAAAGGTTTCTAAATCCATCTGATGGTAACAAAGGCTTTAAAGTATCCCCAATAGGCTCAAAATCGCGTCATATGTCGGAGAGGGTTAATCGTGACCAGGACTGGGGCCTCTGTACGAGAACCCCATTCCCTTCTGCGTTTCATGCATGATTGTACATTTAATGATGATTCATGGACACTTCGAGACTCTCGCACAAAGATAAATAGCAGAACGAACTCTCCACGTTCGTGTAATGAGGTTGGCTGATGTATGATGGCTACTGTCTGCACAACATGTAATGCTTAACATTAAAATAATCATCTGAAGTTATGCTCTTTTAACTATTATGTATTAGAATACACAATACATTTAATAATTATGGCAACGATTCATACAATCATATAATTGTATTAAAGTTTGTACTGCAAACAATTATCACATTTAGCAAACTCAATCACCACTCACGTCCCACGTTACAGAACGAAGGCCCCATCTATTCATACAGACTTACACTACTTTAGCAACGCGGCCACATTTGGTCAGGGGGTAGGGTAGGGAAGTAACTAAGGGTGTGTAGAAACTCCTTTCCGCAACTGTACCATTGTATGTATGTTAATCCACTTCTTCCCACACCTTCATTCCTGGCCAGACTATCATTCATTTACATCACTGTCTTGCAACTCTGTTACTGTCAATCTTCTCCCTTCACCGTATTACAATTCATGAGATGTTCATTCTCAACATCCAATATGGATCTCTCTCTCTCTCTCTCTCTCTCTCTCTCTCTCTGTTGAATAATACCACAGCGTTGTTTATTTATTTTTAAATTATCATAATATTGACATGCTTCCTATCTAGCCAATCATTCCACTAACAGTGACTAACTCAAACTCATGTGTAATAATCAAATAAATGCCCTGTGGTTCCACATACCTTCACTATATGTCTATTCAAGTTACTTGGGATAATTTGTATATATGTATTGTTTTAGATATTTTCCATTACAATTTTTTTTTTGATTACTTAGCTAATCACAAATTATTTTAGTTTGTAAGCATTGGACCTGTTCAAATGAGTTTACCCAGATAGTCATATTTTCACCCTCTCAGAATATATGTTTCATTGTATGTTATTTATTTTTGTTTTTTTATAATCTCTTTTGTTCGACGTAGGACTGGTACACACCCGAGACAGTTTGCCTGTGTATAGAATTGAAGAAGTATACTGATATAATAATGTAATTACATTATTACACAGTAACCTATTACCCCCTGGGGGTTAGGGAATAGAATATGCCCCACGTGCCTTCTGCGTGTCGTAAGAGGCGACTAAAGAGGTTGGGTCGGTGGGCTTGCGACCCCCACCCGGAAAAAATATCTAAGCAAAGAAAAACGAACGAACAGCCTCGGATGCGGACGGAACCAACGTTGACGAACCACGACTGACTAAGAACATGCCTTCGGACATTCTGAGAATGGCTACGTGGAATGTTAGTGGCATGAATGATGGCACAAAAGAGAGAGAGGTTCTAGAAGTGTTAGTGAATGCCAGGCTGGATGTATGTGGAATGACAGAGACCAAATGGAAAGGTTCAGATGTGAGAGAGTGGGAGTGTGGAATGGGTGTGTGTGCTGGAGTGAGTGAAGGAACAGCGAGAGAAGGTGCATGTTTGTTTGTAAGTAGCAAATGGAAGGAATGTGTAAGAGAGTATGGGTCTGTGGGTTCAAGGATTGTGGGTGAGAATGAAAGTAGGAATACAAATGTGGGTGATTGTATGCGTGTATGCCCCGACAGAGGATATACTTGAAAGAAAGAAAGAGGAGTTCTGGATGAATGTGGAGGCGTGCCTGGAGAAGTTTGACAAGAACGAAAGAATATTTCTGATTGGGGATATGAATGGTAAGGTGGGTGATAGGAAAGTTGAGGGAGTGGTGGGAGGGTGGGGGGTACCATCTGAGGTGAATGGGAATGGTAGTGCACTTGTGGACGTATGTGTGGGGAGGAGGCTGTGGATAGCCAACACCTTCTTCCGACACAGAATGATCCACAGGTACACGTGGAAACGGATGTTGACGATGAAGGATAAGACAGTGGTGGAACGAAAGTCATTGATTGATTATGTATGTGTGGATGAACGAATGAAGAAATCTGTGATGGATGCTAGGGTGTATAGGGGTATTGGAGGGGGTCTGTCTGATCATTATGTAGTGGTAGCTAAGGTTAGGATACAAAAGAAGTGGGTGAGGAGAGCGGGAGGGAGGCGAGAGGAGGGTGGAATGGTGAGGAGGGTGGAGAGGTTGCAGGAGGAGGAAGTCAGGGAGGAGTACAGGAGAGCAGTGGAAAGACGACTAGGTGGGTTCGACCTGGAAGTTATGGAGGAAGTGGAAGAGATGAGCAAGGTGTTTAAGGATGAGATCTGTGCAGCATGTGAGGAGGTGTGTGGAGTGAGGAGAAGAGGGAGGGGAGTGAAAGGTACAGCATGGTGGACAGAAGAGGTAAGAATAGCTGTGGAAGAAAAGAAGAAAGCATATAGAGAGTGGTTGGGTAGTAGAGGGAATGACGATTCCGAGAGACAGAAACGAGCGAGGTACGTGGAGAGTAAGAGGGTGGTGAAGAGTAGTGAAGGAAAGTAAGAGAAGAGTAGATGAGGAATTTGGAAGGAATCTGAGTGTAAAATGGAGGGAGAGTAAGAAACTGTTCTGGAAAGAAGTCAAGAAAGTTAGGGAAGGTAGCAAGGGAAACAGTAAGGGTGTGAAAGATAAGAATGGGAGAATGCTAGCCGAGAAGCAAGAGAGAGTCGAAAGATGGAGGGAGTACTTCAGTGAGTTGCTAAATGAAAGGAATGAAGAGCCAGCAAACATAGCTGGATATGGTATGGGAGGGAGAAGAAGAGAAGTAGTGGAGGAGGAGGTGGGGATCAGGAGGTCAGAAGTGTCAGAAGCCATGAAAAGAGTGAAGTTGGGGAAAGCACCAGGAACAGATGGAGTGTGTGGGGAAATGTTGAGGTATGGTGGTGAGATAGTGATAGAATTGGTATGGAAAATGTGCAAACTAGCATGGGAGAAGGGGAGTGCACCCGATGACTGGAAGACTGGCATAATAGTCCCCCTATATAAGGGCAAAGGGGAAAGAGGAGTGTGTGGTAACCACCGAGGAATATGTCTTCTAAGCGTAGTAGGGAAGGTATACAGTAGGGTAGTGATTGAGAGAGTGAGAGTGAGAACGGAGAAATGGATAGGCGACGAGCAGGGAGGTTTTAGGAAGGGAAGAGGATGTGTAGATCAGATTTTTACCCTGAATTGTGTTGTGGAGAAGTATCTGGAGAAGAAACAAAAGGTGTATGTTGCCTTTATGGACTTGGAGAAGGCCTATGACAGAGTGGATAGAGAAGGTTTGTGGAAAGTACTTAGAATATACGGAGTAGAGGGCAAGTTGCTGAAAGCAGTGAAGAGCATGTATGAGGGTGCAAAGGCGGCAGTACGTGTGGAGAGTGAGCAGAGCGAGTTCTTTGACCTGAATGTTGGTTTGAAACAGGGGTGTGTGATGTCCCCGTGGTTGTTTACTGTATATATGGATGGAGTTATGAAAGAAATACTATCAAGAGCAGTGGATGTTGGTGTATCGCTGAAAAGGGAGGGAATTGAGTGGAAGCTACCTATACTGCTGTTTGCGGATGATACAGTTCTGATGAGTGATAATGAATGGGAGTTGCAGGGTCTGGTAAATGAGTTTGGAACAGTGTGCGAAAAACGGAATTTGAAGGTAAATACGGGGAAGAGCAAGGTTATGGTCTTCGAAAGGGGTGAAGTCACAGAGTGTGAGGTGAAGCTGAACGGTCAGGCTATGGAGATCGTCAACTCTTTTAAGTATCTGGGCAGTGTGTTGAGTAAAGATGGGACTATGGATGAAGAGGTGCGGGAGAGGGTACAACAGGGGAAGAGGGTTGTAGGAACGCTAAAAGCAGTAACAAGAAATAGGGTGGTCAGTATGGAAGTGAAGAAGTCCTTGCATGACAGTGTGGTAATCCCGACACTGACTTACGGAAGCGAAGCATGGACGTTGGTTGAGAGACTCAGACCAAGAGTGAGAGCAGTGGAAATGAATTACTTAAGGAGTGCGTGCGGAGTTACATGGAGGGATAGACAGACTAATGAGGAAGTAAGAAGGAGGTGTGGTGTGGAGGTAGATGTGCTGGAAAGTGTGAAAAGGAACAACTTGAGATGGTTCGGCCATATGGAACGTATGGAAAGCGAGAGAATGACTAAGAGGGTGTACGAGAGCGAGGTGGAGGGACAGAGGGGGAGAGGTAGACCGAATATGAGGTGGAAGGATGGAGTGAGGAACTACATGAACGAAGGCGGTGCTGGTTGGGGGGAGGGGCGTCGACTGACTGGGGACAGAGGTGCATGGGGGCGGTTCGTTCGTGGCCACCCCTTTGGGGATCACGGCGTCAGGCAATAGATAGATAGATAGAACCTATTACTGATCGAACATCTTTTGAAATAGTACTTGATACAATATTCCTGATACAAAAATATGTTTAGATGGAAAACAAAATACTATAACATATAATAGTTTACAATGTTGTTCACGTTTATGAACATTTCACACATTTTGAGCTGATACACGAAAACAAATTAACACTAATAAAGAACGTGAAGGTAAGGCGAATCATCTGGAGAATGACGTAAAGTGAGAAGCGTAACATCATTATGGACACTCTTCACGTGTCACTTAAGGGAGCCCACCTCGCTGTTTTTATCTTTCTCTCCCTCTCTCATTGGCTTGTATCCATTCGGCCCCATTCAGCCCCATTCAGCCTACTGTTTTACGACGTTTACCCCCTTCCAGGTGTCAATATTTTCCTGGCGAGCGGTAGCGAGCCAGCATATATTTTTTTTTTTTTTTTTTTTTTTTTTTTTTTTTCTATGTGATTGAGGGAGGCAAAAGGCATAACTGCCTATAGCGAGTGCCTCCCCCATAGTTGAAAGAGTGACAGGGCCAAAATCAAGGGACGTTCGAGCCAAAATGCCTGGACACACGGAGTTTGAAGCAATTTAAGTCATAGGAAGAGGGAAAGACTGATTCTGGGAGAGAGTTCCAGAGCTCAGATGTTGAGTAGAAGAAAGTTTGAAAGTAACGTTTCACTCTTGGGTTGGAGAGTTGCACAGAGTAGGGGTGGGATTGAGTTGCAAGACGGGTACCACGTGCCCTACGTAAAGGAGGTGGTATGCACTGGGATAGCTCTGAGGAACACTGATTATTATAGTAGCGATAGAATAGCGAGAGAGATGCAACATTGCGGCGGAGAGAGAGAGATTGCAGAGAGTTGGTGAGTGGACGGGAGTTAATGATACGAAAGGCCTTCCTTTCAACCTTGTCTAGGAGAGCGGTGTGAGAGGAACCTCCCCACACATGTGAACAATACTCAATACAAGGGCGCACTATGCCCCTGTACAGAGCAAGAAGCTGTGCAGGGGAAAAGAACCCCCTAAGGCGGTTGAGCACACCCAGCTTCTGGGAGGCTGCCTTAGCAAGACTGGTAATATATATATATATATATATATATATATATATATATATATATATATATATATATATATATATATATATATATATATATATACCGGTATATATATATATATATATATATTTGTTTTGACAGCAACCTAAATTTGTACATTTTTCAATAGAAAAATGTCTCCGGCGAAGCCTGATTTCTCCATACAATGCTGGCTCGCTATCGCTCGCCAGGAATAAACCGACACCTGGATGGGGATAAACGTCTTAAAACAGTTGGCTGAATGGATAACAGCCAGGGAAAGAGGAAAAAGGAAAGAAAGATAAAAAAAGCCGGTGACCCTTCTTAAGATTCTGCATGACCTCGTACTCCGTTATTTTCAGAACCGTCTATAGAGTTCCTACATGTGATGTCTGCTACCCTAAAATACCTTGATATTAGTCAAGTATAACTGACAATTATCCGTTTAGAGAAAACAGGTCAATGCTAGTGTAACTTTATAATATGACCGACAGAGTTAAAGATTTGGTGTAAACTATGGTCATAAATATGCCAAATGTATTCACTATAATTATAGACTAATTGCGCACGGCTGAGTGCATTATTAAAAGGCATTACAGTATGCTATATTGAATGTGAAATATATTTACAGATTTTGTTTATAGTAAAGTATCTTTGTCCTCCGTATCGATCTTCCAATTCACTTACACACAGAATGCAGAATACAAATCACCCTATGACCTCAATGTGTTTATTTGTTATAATTAAAGAGAGAATCATCACGCCATGACTATTACCTATGCCTTGATGTTATATCCAATGAGCATTTACTGTTAAAAGAAAATAAAGTAATATGCATTGCAAGGTATTTTTATATAACAATGATCATAAATCATATGTTAAGAGAAAATGTCTTCTTCTAGTCATACATATCAAGTGTTAATTAAAGTCCAAGTTACGTAATTTCAGGGTTCGTTATGAGCATTACTCCAAGCTTTGTATATAGCTATTACAGTGAACATATGACACTCTATACACAATTACAGTGAACATATGACACTCTATACACAATTACAGTGAACATATGACACTCTATACACAATTACAGTGAACATATGACACTCTATACACAATTACAGTGAACATATGACACTCTATACACAATTTATAGTTGCAAGTCTAGTTATACAACTAGAGTTGTTTAACGCTTCTACTGAAGGATCTTTATAGATGGGTTTACTGCCCTATACAGGGGCTTCGTCAGGATTTCCTGGGGGGGGGGGGGGGGGGGCGGGGGGGTATGATTTAAGCATGTGTTATTCCTGAACTTATATACATTCGTTTCCCATGCATTTACTATGTTCATTTATCACTATAAAATAGGAGTATATCTGCATCCAACCTTTAGCTATAATTATACAGTACTGTATATGATAATTATACAGTACTGTATATGATAATTATACAGTACTGTATATGATAATTATACAGTACTGTATATGATAATTATACAGTACTGTATATGATAATTATACAGTACTGTATATGATAATTATACAGTACTGTATATGATAATTATACAGTACTGTATATGATAATTATACAGTACTGTATATGATAATTATACAGTACTGTATATGATAATTATACAGTACTGTATATGATAATTATACAGTACTGTATATGATAATTATACAGTACTGTATATGATAATTATACAGTACTGTATATGATAATTATACAGTACTGTATATGATAATTATACAGTACTGTATATGATAATTATACAGTACTGTATATGATCATTATACAGTACTGTATATGATCATTATTTTCGAGATATATCTTGAGGGTACAGCAGAATGAAAGGACTGCAAACACAGGTATAGGATAATTTATTAAAAAATATCATAGCAGAATTACAATTTCAAAATAATATTAGAATAATTATCTATTTTGTATAAGGTCATGAACGTGATTTCAAAATATCATATTGTTGTAGGTGAATTATCAATGTCAATCAATGTATTTTCTATAATAATTATTGACACAGTTACTATACCAAGACGCATTCACCAATATATTCGGGCTATTATTGGACGAGTTAGTCGAGAACAGAAAAGGTCTCTTGGAGATAAAAATATGGATATAGAATGTTCTCATGTGATTGTTTGTACCTTGGTTTCGTCGTAATATAGAATGTTCTCATGTGATTGTTTGTACCTTGGTGTCGTCGTAATATACAGTACATAAACCTGTCTACTCTAGTGTAAGCAAGACCAACATAAACCTGTCTACTCTAGTGTAAGCAAGACCAACATAAACCTGTCTACTCTAGTGTAAGCAAGACCAACATAAACCTGTCTACTCTAGTGTAAGCAAGACCAACATAATATAAGGCGCCAGGTTACTGCACATCTTAAAGGGGGTCAATGGCTTTTTTGTTTATCTTTCTCTCCTTGTCTATCTTTCTCTGGCTTGTATCCATTCGACCCCATTCAGCCAACTGTTTTAAGACGGTTTATCCCCATCCAGGTGTCGATTTCTTACTGGCGAGCGATAGCGAGCCAACATTGTATAGAGAAATTCGGCTTAGCCGGAGAAATGTTTCTATCGAAAAATGTACAAATTTAGCTTGCTGCCAAAACAAAAATATATATATATGCTGGCTCGCTACCGCTCGCCAGGAAAATATTGACACCTGGATGGGGGTAAACGTCTTAAAACAGTCGGCTGAATGGGGATCAATGCTTAAAAGCCAAAGAGAGAAAAAGATAAAACAAAAGCCGGTGACCCCCCTTAATACAAATATATCGACCGTAACAAAGTCCAAAGTAATAATAATAGGGTAAATATAATATTTCTCTCTTGTGTACTACATAAGTGATTTATAATAATAGGGTAAATATAATATTTCTCTCTTGTGTACTACATAAGTGATTTATAATAATAGGGTAAATATAATATTTATCTCTTGTGTACTACATAAGTGATTTATAATAATAGGGTAAATATAATATTTCTCTCTTGTGTACTACATAAGTGATTTATAATAATAGGGTAAATATAATATTTCTCTCTTGTGTACTACATAAGTGATTTATAATAATAGGGTAAATATAATATTTATCTCTTGTGTACTACATAAGTGATTTATAATAATAGGGTAAATATTATATTTCTCTCTTGTGTACTACATAAGTGATTTATAATAATAGGGTAAATATAATATTTCTCTCTTGTGTACTACATAAGTGATTTTGTTTGTTATTTTACTAATAAGCAATAAGTAGGCCTATTTTTAAGTGCCGATGATTAACTATATAGCCTACATCTTCGGAGATAGGTTTTGTTGTAGGTAACCAAAAACTAGAAGTAATATTGGAACTAGCGCATTTGCGAATAATGACATCTTTATGCGTGGCCAGACGTTTCATTAGATAAATCAACACCGATATTTAAAATATATATCACAAATGTACAACATTTGATTACGCAACATATTATATCAGAGCAAATGAAAAGATAACACATAGGAAACACCAGTGTCAACAGAGAAGGAAACTATCACTAACATTATTCAAATCGAATTTGTTCAGTCGAAGTAACATTTGAATCATAAAATTAAGAACAAATACAAACTACAATAACATTAAAATAAAATTACTGTACAATCCCGATCTAAAGAGCAATTAGAGACACTGCTGACAAGGTATTGTTAAGGGATTGCTTTATTTTGAAGATACAGTATATAGTGATTCTAATGTTTTAACCCGGGAACTGCGGGGAGACTCTTAAGAGTTCCCCCGGCGGACTGCGGGGAGACTCTTATGAGTGAGTGAAAAAAAAAATCAACATTTGACATCGAAATTTTTTTTTTTTTTTTTTTTTTTTTTTTTGGCCCCTGGGCCATGCAAAATCTCAGTCCTCTACGTCCCCTCCTTCCCCACTTTCCTCCTCTCCTTAAGTTATCACCAATTTTCCCTGTTATTCCCTTATTCTGAGGTATATTTTCGTGCTAACATTAGCGAGTTGCAAGCAGGGTGTTGTCATCACTGATGGCAAGCGAGTGCAAGAGAGAGAGAGAGAGTATCGATCGACTGTGTCTCAGTGGCCTTGGGGGAAATTGGCGGGAAAGCAGATTGCCTCACCCATACATTATACAACTCGCGGGCTATATCTCCGATTTTGACCATCCAAACGCTGTTTTCACTCGTTTTATTGTTGTTTCAGGTTAATACCTTTATAATCAACCCATAATAGGTGCATATGGATAAGTATTAATGCTATTAATGGCACAATGAATATTTTAGTGACGGAAACACCTCAAATACGTCAGCACAGGGGGACGTTTCCAATTACCCCCATGCGCACTTCAGAGGTTAAGTCTACATTATTGTTATAATCTAAAACATTATCCCTTGTGCTTGTCAACTCATAATTTGAAAGCTAGCAAGTTGCTTCCAATATACCCTGCTTGGCAGCTACGACACTGATAGAAGTAATCAATTGACGAGCGCAAAGGTGGCAGCAGTTGGTTCTAGAACTGAAATAATACAAAACAAAATAATGTATTCCTATGGATGAATCGAACAATTGTTTTGTGGATATAAATTAAACATTTCTCTCTTTAGAGTATTTTCCATATATATGGAGACATTTGACAACATTTGAGAACGAGAAATTAACAATCCCCTCCATAGCAGGGTCAAACTGTTCTTGTTGGCGCAATTAATTCAATAAATGTACTTATCGATCAATATGTAACTGAAACCGTTATATACGAAAAAAAGGGAATTTCATGATGAAAATACTTGTACATTACTGACAGGTGAAGAACTGTGTATTAACATTTGATACCAAATTTAAAGCTACAGTAACTGAGAAAAAAACGGGTGAATACAGTGAACATAGACTAACGAAAGTTGAGATAGTTAATGTTCCATTATATTTTCATCCTTGGATCATATTTTTTATTCATCCCTAAACATCTATATCAAACAGACAAATTCTTCCAATTCATATAGCAACTGCCGAACAGCTTGTATTCATCAGTAGCAAAGCTACCAAGCTGGGTATATTAGGAGCACCCTACGTGTTTTCAAGTTAAAAGTAGACGAGCACAAGGGTCAATCGAGCAGGTCAGGTTGGCCTCTCCAGTCCGCTCACCCTCGCATACATTTATTTATAATTCCCTTTTCTGATGACCCGTGTGTTTCGTATTTGTTAGATTTGGTTTACCCTGCTTTATTGATTTACATCATTAAGTTTTGCATTGTAATTGTACATAGTATTCGGATTGTTTATGTATCATTAATGATGTCCTTATATAATGACGAGACGGTTGACCACAAAATATAAATGTTGGTGTTCGTAAATGCGCTAGAGCTTATGCATCTTTGCATTATACAGTTTAATTAGATCTTACAAAGTGACTTTTGTCAATTCTCGGGTGTAACATAGAACACTCACAATACCTGGCTTGCATTGGGAATATACCCCATAGTTCGATAGCATTAATGCCAAAGAGGAAGTAAACCTGTAAAGGAGCACTAATATTCCGTAGTAATAATTTAAAGAGAGCTTCATTTATTCTGCGTTCCATTAGTTTCAAGATTTTTTGTTTTTAAATAGAGCAACACTGTATTTATTATATGGGTATAGTCTTTCTGTTCGTGCTGAAATAATTTTACATATAAGCGTATTAGTATTTTGTATATAGCAAAATATCCGTCGATCATCTTCATCTTTGGATAGATCTCCTGCATGAAACAACTGTTCTACAACAATGATTATACACATTTCAGTAGTTAGAAAAATGAAATAAAGTCAAATAAAAAAATACATCTGAAATGTCTGTTGAAAGCAAATATACAGTACATTTCTTTAAAGTGTGTATGTTTTACCTTAGAAACTAAAGTCCCTCTCTCACATTCACGACTCAACACGATTTCCGTTCGCCGACTGCTTGTCGTCTGACTTTTGTTTGTGGTGGTGATGGCAGCCATTTTTATTGTTGGCATAACAGACTCGTTGGTAGTCGGTGCACAGGCATAGAGTCTCATCCTCCTTGGTAACCAGCAGACAGGGAGAAGCCCAAGGGGAACTGCTTGGGACCACTAACCCATTTTCTAGAATAGTAATACAGAGTTTCTTCATCTGGTTCTCCTTCTGATGAGGGAGTCGGTATGGCGCCTGATGAACGAGAATCATTCCTGATATTAGTTCTACATCATGACATAATATGAGAGTACAATGACTAGGTTATTTCGCTAGTACTTCTGCTGTATTGGACAAGGTGGAGACTTCATTCCTTTGTGTACCATTTCAATGACCTGGGTAAGATTGTAACTTCTGTATTAACCGTCTTGATGTAATGGTTAGAGTTTTTATCCCGAGAATGGCGCCAGGACTCTTAAAAGGTTTTACTGGGTGAATGTGCCGGAACTCTTTAGAGTCAAGGCATAAAAAAAGCCTTGCAAGACACCCCACTTGCACTCAATACAAAGCAATATGTGATTAAGTGAGATCATTCCCCTCCATACCTCTTATCACTCCTCCACATGTGTCCCAACCTTCCCCTCCTTTGCCCTTCCTTTTTCCCCCTCTTCAATTATCTGGTATTTTCCCTATTATTCCCCATATTTATTGAGTATTTTCGTGCGAGGACGGCTGTGAAAGCGGGGAGGTTGGGTGAGTCTTTCTTCAACACTCTAACAAGTCTCAGACCTCCCCTAGTCTCTCAGTACCATGCGAGACACGAGAGAGGGAAGGTGTCTCTCTCGCCGGTTCGGTCAGATTTTTTTTTTTTTTTTTTTTTAAAGAGACAATGAACGGAGGAAGGAAAAACACAGATAAAACAAAAAGGTCCATGTGCCTAAAGGCATCCTCCATTCATAAAATGTTTGTAACAACTGGATTTAAACTTTAGTAGATTGTAAGTTTGTGGAAAGCAACTCGAGGGAAGTGAATTCCAAAGAGTAGTAGTTCTAGGGATAAATGAATTTTGATAAGCAGAAGTTCTGCATTGTGGAGGAGAAAGTGTAAATTCATGGGCGCTCTCAGCTGCCCTAGTTATACGGGGAAAGATGTGGAGAGGCGGCACAATTGAAGCAAGTTCCTCGGAACAATTGCTGTGAAAATATCTGTAGAATAATGCAAGGGATGCAACGTTTCTTCGTATGGATAATTTAGGAAGGTCCTGTGTGATTTCAGGGTTATTGATTAATCTAATAGCTTTATTTTGAATTTTGTCCAACTGCCTCAATGCAACCACTCCACTTCCACTCCACAGAGGTGAACAGTAATCCATCTGAGAACGCACATGAATTTTATATATTACGGCCAACTGCTTGTCAGTGAAGAATTCTCGAACTCTGTACAGGAGTCCCAGTTTTTTAGAGACATTCTTAGCAATGCTTCTAACATAATGTGTCCAGCTCAAGTTAGTAGATAATGTTACACCGAGAATGTCAATACTAGGGGAAGTGGGAATATTTACATCATTAAAAAATATATGGGAGTCAGTGAGATTCTGTCGGTTAGAAAATTGAATGTACTTGGTTTTCTGTGCATTAAAGGAAACTAGATTCTTTTGTCCCCATTCATTAATTCTAGTAAGGTCCTGGTTCAGAGAAATTGCAGTGTTTATTTTTGAATTTATAAGATCGGGTTGGGTGAAAGAATTGGTAAATGTGAAGGAACTGTGGAATGTTGAGTCGTCTGCGTAGGAATGTATTGGATTATGAGTGGTAGATATGAGATCATTGATATGAATGAGGAACAGAGTTGGGGCCAAAACTGATCCCTGGGGAACACCAGCATTTATTGAGTGAAATTGTGAATAAAGGCCATCTACCATTACACATATTTTTCTGTTATGAAGATAAGAAGAAATTAGTTGAACTAATGATGCAAGGCCGTAGTGTGACATCTTCGACAATAAGTATTGATACCAGACTCTATCAAATGCCTTTGATATATCCAGTGCTATTGGATGTGTTTCACCATGTTGGTCTGTAGCTTGGTTGATTTGATGCGTAAGAAGGCAAAGAATGTCTGCAGTTGATCGACATCGTCTAAAACCATATTGCCTATCACTGATTAATTTATTATTCTCAAGATACTTAATTATGTGATTATTTAATATGATTTCAAAGACTTTACCAAGAGTGGAAGTTATAGCTATTGGTCTGTAGTTTGATGGATCTGAAGAGGCACCTTTTTTAGGAACTGGAGTTTTGCTTCTTCCCAGGGTACTGGGAAGCATGAGGTATGAGTACACAGACGGAAATTTTTTGCCAATACAGGAGCGAGCACCAAGGAGCAATTCTTAAGTAATATTGGAGGAATTTCATCTGGACCAGGAGCCTTATCTACTGAGAGATTCTGCAAAATAGTTTTGACATGTCTGGTGTGGATTTTAAGTGAGGGAATTTCAGGCGAATTCAAATTAAGTACAGGGACATCTTGATTTATTTCATCTAAGGTTGAGTTGGCGGAGAAAATATCCGCAAGAAGGTTAGCTTTACCTCGTGGGTCACTTACATGATTGCCAGTCGGAGATTTTAATGGTGGAATGGATGAAGCAGTAGTGAAGTTGGATTTGAATGAGTTAAGAGTAGACCAAAATATTTTGTTATCATTTGGATTATTTAGAAGTTTATTTGCCTGCTTGTGGAGAAAGTTTGATTTAGTTAGGTTTAATACAGTTTTGTCATGATTTCTGATGTTTCTAAAGTAATTAAAGGCTTCATGTGTTTTTGATCTTGTGTATGCATTGTAGGCTATTACTTTTTGTTCAGTTACTCTAGCACAATTATGGTCAAACCATACGATCGGGTGGCTAAAATATACGATTTTCACCAGTCAATTGCTGTTACCACTTGTTTTATTGCTTTTCAATTTTCATATGTTCATATTAAAAGTAAAATAGGCGCATATGGATAAAAAATAATTATATATATATATGGTAAATATGACAATTTTCGTCAGGAATAAACCAAAATACCTTCGCATGGCGGGACGTTTCAAATACCATCGCTTCGCCTTTTAAAGGTGAAGATCTGTATGTGGTAACCCAGGTTGGAATCCCGGTAGGATCACATGCTTTCATTAATATCATTGGGAGGTGTTTGATGATGGGAGTGAAATCAATAAATTAGAATATATCTCAAAGTTTGAACAACCACTACACCCTCTCACAAGATCATTGGTCTCCAACAAGCCATCTCCAGTGTTTATGATTGTACAGGGTAGTCTCAAGGAATCAGATGCAGGATTATGGCTTATAATGGCTTAAGTGAGTTGACATAAAACAATTTTTTGTTACCTTACAGCATTCAGGAGTATGTATTATGTAGTTTGAATCACTACCTTTACTTTTAATGGAATAAGGGCCATAGTATTTAGCCGACAAGGAAGAGCCAGGGACTGGGTTATAGGCTAGCACTTTGTCACCCTCTTTGAAGTCTCATACATTAGTTGTTTAAGTCATAATCGGTTTTCATCTTTCCAAGTTCTTACTGGCAAACTGTCTGATCTGTTCAAGATTGTCTCGAAGTTGTTCAAGGTATGCAGTTACAGAAGTTTAGTTTGAGATGGGCTTGATTACTTTAAGAGGGCCTCTCACCCTTCTACCAAAGACTTACTCCAATGGTGAACAGCCAATTGATTCTTGAGGGGCTTCTCGAATAGCAAACAACAGAAAGAACATACCTTCATCCCAGTCCTGGTACTTCTTAAAACAAATTTTTCGAATCATGTCCTTCAAGGTCAAGTGGGTCCTCTCAAGGGCTCCCTGCCATTACGGATGTTATGCTGAGGACAGGGATTGCTGGACAGCTAATTCATTCAGTACCTGATGAAAGACCTCTTTTGATTTGCACCTGGGGAATGCCAAAATTTGTGGACATATGGATTAAATGATTAGCTATATTATTTGCAGTACTACTGTATATTTAAGGGGAAATGCTTCAGGATATCCAGTGGTAGGGCATAGTACTGTAGTGATATATACTGGTAGCCTTTCTTGTTTTTTTTTTGGCAAAGGACCCACTATATCTATGATAATATTCTGAAAAGGTTCAGAGGGAACATTCATAGGTTGCAATGGAGAAGGGGGAAGGGGTTGGTTAAGTTTTATAACTATCTGATAGGTGTAACAAGAATTAATGAAATAGACTATGTTTTTTTGTTTTTCATTCCCGGCCAGTAAATTTCATCAAGTAGGTATAAATAAGTCTTCGTAGTCCTGTGATTCCACCAAACACGTCATGAGCTATTTCCATTATAGGTCTCCGAACAATCTGAGGTAGTACAACTTGATGCGATTCAGCTCATTGGTCCTCATCCAAGGGCTTAGGTGGACAATAAAACCTAATGAGAATGTTGTCTTGATATGAAAAGTAAGGGGTGTCTAGGAAGTCCTCTTTTGGAATGGAGGTCCTTTCATGCAAAGTTGTTAAGGTGGTGTCGGATTTCTGTGCCTTCTCTAGCTTTTGCTCTGCGATTAGCGTGCTCATTGTACCAGACTGCTGAAGTGGTGGTGCCATAGTTTTTCCCACAATGGTGTTTAGTAGAGGTGGGACTGGATCCTGTAAATCGCGATCTACAGTAGTTTAGTTTGTGCACGAGTGACTGCACAGATGGGGAATAGGTTTGGTTTGTCTTTCTCGACGTCTTCTGTGGGGTTTTAGGTCAGCGGGGAGTCTCGTATGGCTAAGGTTCTTAACCCGGTGAGCCCCAGCGTCAGACTAGAGTCGACGGCATTGTAAACCGCTTCCAGTTCGAGCGTCGGCTATAGTTGACGGCTATTCTGACCTTTATTTACCATTGAAATAAGGCTCGTATAGGGTTCATATGTGTATGGGAACTATTTTATGGCATCGTGAATGAAAAATGGTACTTGTCAGGGGAAGCCTTACAGAAGAGCTTTCCGTCAGTACACGCTTACCCTCGCGAGTGATAGCTTTAAAAAACGTTGAAGATGCAAGAGATGAGAGCAATTGGACGATAGTTGGAGGGTTGAGAACGGTCACCCTTCATTGGCACAGGTTGAATGAGAACAAACTTCCAGCAAGAAGGGAAGACGTTAGAGGAGAGACAGAGATGAAAGAGTTTGCCTAGGCAGGGAGTCAGCACGGAAGAACAGTTTTTTAGTACAACAGAAGGAACACCGTCCAGACCGTACGCCTTCTTAGTATTAAACCCAGAGAGGGTAGAAAGTACATCTTTAAAAGAGATTAGGATATTAGGCATGAGTAAGAGAGAGAGGGGTGGAGAGGGAGGAATAGCACCGGAATCATCCAAGTAAAAAGGAAGTGTGAGCTCTTTGGCTCATGAGTGATAGGAGTATAGCGAATCTCTGTACGATAATTGTGGGACTCGATCTTCCTTATTAGAGGAAAGTATGAAAGGCTTAGCAAAACAAGACAACACAAAGAAGAAATTAATGGACATTTAAATATTCCCGGTGTGTTACCACTATGGCAACATGCCACTAACCTTCAAGCAATTACTTGGTACAGTTACATTATTTTAAGGGTCACTTTCAAACATGCAATTTTAGCGGGCCAATATTTCAGTTATGCGTGCCTAAATGAACACCTTATATGAAATGTACGGAGCTAGGAAACAAATCCCGAACAGGCTCTTATATAATGCCCCCACCAATCAGTTAAATATACTTAATACATTAAAATGAGGTAACTATATAGAGTCTAGGGTAAGTATTCAACTAATTGGAAGGTACGCCATAACACTAAGTTTCATAACAAGGTAATTGAAAACACAAGAGTTAATTATATAATCTTATTTATATCCCAGGTAGCAAAAATAAGTAATAGTAAAGAACGGTTGGTGCAGATAAATCACCTCCATATTTTCGCCGTGAACGCAATTTCCGTTACTCCTACCCGTGAAACACAATGTACATCCTTGGCACTAGTCTACCACCTACCAATATGTGCACAATGCTTCGGATTATAAACGCCAGGTATTAGTTTCCAGGTTTGTCTACATTGGCCGGTCTGTTTGTACCAAAGCGCGCGCGGGATGCATATTTGATTATCATATATAGCTCTTGGTAATGCCCCCTACTGGCAACATACAATAAGTCAAAACCATCATGTATCCATTGGGATCCCTAATTAGGCCCCCTACCGTATTCAATACGAGTTTATATTATTATATTTTACAAATTGAACCATAGGAAAACCCGAGCCAACTTCTGCCCCGATTTCTTGCGTTTTTGCTCTCTGTTGGGTCTAACTGGTCGTTTAATTGGCCTACGTTGTGTTTGGGTAGTTTTGGGTATATCTAGCGGTTTTATTTTATGTTTTTATTATTTTTTGTATTTTCATCATTACGTAAGTAAAACGTTTGGATAGGGTGTCCGTATATATGTACTTTGAATAGTTTGGACATTGTTTTATATTCATATTTACTTGCTAAGCGTTCTTAACCACTCATTTTCCCTGAGCTACAAAGCCCTCCCCATCTGTCTCCCCCAAAGCGAAAAGAGTGACAACGAGCCAAATTCAAGGAATGTTGGGGTCGAAATGCCAGGACACACGAAGTTTAAAGCAGTCTAAGTCATTGGATGAAGGAAAGATTGATTGAGGGAGAGTCTTACACTGTTCAATTGTTGAGTAGAAGAAAAACTGAGAAATTTTACCAAATATTGGGTTGGAGGGCTGGACAGACATGATACTGTGTTGAAAGGTGGGTGCCTCGCACTCATCGCGTGGAAGGGGTTATGCACTGAGAGAGCACTGAAGAACACTGACTGTTGTGTTAGAGATAGAAGAGTGAAAGAGATGCAACATTGAGGCTAGTAGAAAGAGATTGTAGGGAACTATTAAGAGAAAGTGAATTGATGAGGCGAAATGCTGTTGACTCTACTCTTTCGAGAAGTGCGGTATGGGTGGAACCTCCGCACACATGCGAACAATACTCGATACATTTGCGCACTGTGCCCCTATACAGAGCAACAAGCTGTGCAAGGGTATAGAACCCACGGAGACAGCTGAGCACACCTAACTTCTGGGAAGCTGTTTCAGCAAGAGATCTTTTCAAGGGGGAAAAGGTCAGATGCACAAGATACACCAAGAATATTGAGAGAATTATGAAGGGTTGATTTGCGTGTTGATGAACAGTAATTGATAGACTTGTGGAAGATATAACGGGTAGATAGAGGGAGAAACTGGGTCTTGGACGAATTTAAATCAACCAGATTTTCTCTGCCCTAATCAGAAATAATTGATAGATCAGAAGATAGGCGTGCCATGGCCCTAGGGCGTCACGTGAGTTTTGGAGTGATTGTATGCTGGGTTGTTGTGAAACACTAGTTGAAGAGTGTAAGGTAGAGTCATCAGCATAAGAGTGGATAGGACTAGAGGGACAGTTCAGGTCATAGTTACGGCTTTTTTGGGCGACGGTAGCGTAGTTTTATTTGTTTTACTACTGTTTTCATAATTTCGGATCAAAAGGTAAGTCAAGAAATATAAAACAGTGAAACCAGCGAAATGATGGAGAAGATAGCTGACTAGATCTTCAATTCAAGTAAACATTACACACATAAATGTGGAGAAACCAAATATCTCAATCTCAGAAACACTCTTAGTACTCTAATTATTATCCAATCCCCGAAAATCTAAATAAATAAAGTTCCTTGGTCATTAATGCAAAGTACAAAATGATATATATTATAGCTCCTTTAGTAATAACAGTCTTTCCCCCCTCTAACTTCATTTATCCACACTTGTCCTCACTGGTTTGGACTCCCCCCCCCCCTCCTTTCTCTCTCCCCCTGGTTTAGGACAAGTGTTGTAACTGGAGGAGCCACAATATATTTTTCAACCTGTTTCACCAGTTAACTCTTTTGAGGCCATCCGAGCTCTCTCTTAATTGAGCTTGAAGAGTCTAAATGGAACATTTATTCTAGCAGAGAACAATTTTCATTTCACTTCTTGTCACCTTATAAATCCTAGATTGTTGTGTGATAAATGTATTATATTAATTATATTTCTATATTGAAGAACAATTGTTAGTTTCTTTAGTACAACATTTATGAAGTACAGGCTTACATAATTATTTGTATGTTTCCTTATTTCGCTTATTTTCCATTATTTAATCCGTTTCTCTAAGACATATTATATACATCATTAGGGTTGTAACTATGCTAGCCTGTGGGAGATCCCGGCTATTATACCAGTAGAACATTACAACCATAAGATCTTAGAAGCTGCCACGATTAACCAAGTCCAAAATACCAATGTCAGCATATAGTCCTAACCCAAGTTAGCTAAGTTATCTGGTGATAGCCACACAGTACGAAAAAAAAAAAAAAAAAACACATAAATAGATATAGATAAATAAATATAATGAATACATTAATTAAATGCTAAGTTGTTGTTGTTGTTGTTGTTGTTCCCTAAGCTGCCTGGCCGAACAGCCCTGAGTCCCTGAGGAAGGCCATGGCCACGATCGGGCTTTCCCACAGAGCTCTCATTGAGTGTAGATTGTGTTGTTGGCGTAAGTGGTTGTGTGAAATGCAGTCTTCTATGATGTGTTTAATGGTATGGGGTGCTGTGTTACATCCCGGGCAGACGTCGACGACGGAGTCATCCTGTCTCTTCTGATAGCTCAGGAGAGCTGGATGGTGTCCGCATTTCAGCCTGGCCAGGTGGACTCTGTCCTCGCGAGGAAGGGAGGATTCGGAAGGATGGATTTCGGGAGGTCGTGCTTGCAGCTGCGTGTTGTCTGTGAGTGAGTGGATGGATCGGCGAGAGATGTGAGTATGGATGTGCTTCTGGAAGTTGGTTCGGGGTGGACAGGGAGGGAGAGAGGATAGTAATTGTGTGTGATACCGAGTGCTGGGTGTTGTTTTGATATTTCTTGGTGTCTGTGTGTGTACATTAAAAAGAAACTGACACCCAGACTTAACGCCCTCAGGTCACTTGCTCACACAAAATTTGGACACAACAAAGAAACCACCTCCACAGTATATAAACAATAAATAAGATCAGTGATGGAATACGCAAGCCCACCCTGGACTTCTAACCTAGCTGAAACACATCATAAGACCTTACAGACTATTCAAAACAAAGCCCTAAAGATCATTACAGGCTGCACAGCTACTGCACCCACATATCACCTACATCAAGAAACCAAAATCCTCAAAGTCAAAGACCATCTGGACATGAGAGGCACTCAATTCCTGGCAGCAGCCTCCACGAACCAGGACCACCCACTAAACTTAAATGCTAAATTAATAAATATTCCTACAAAACGAGCAATGCTAATCGAACGCCTTACGAAATTTAAGAAGAGGGACTTTCATAGCATAAGGAACATAGGGGACCAGTGTTGCACCTATGTGATTAAACTCTCCCTCCGCACAAACGTACTAAGCAAGTACGACTGCTTGCGCTCTCATCAGGTTTAATAACTATCGTACCTGCACCTGATGGTTTGCGAAATCTGTCTCATGCCACGGTAAGGTCACACATTTTTCAAGAGTCACTGAAATAATTTGACACAGGCACATGTCTTATTGCCAGCCTTTTCACTGTCGCCTATGTGCCTTATGCTATGAAAGTCCCTCTTCTTAAATTTCGTAAGGCGTTCGATTAGCATTGCTCGTTTTGTAGGAATATTTATTAATTTAGCATTTAAGTTTAGTGGGTGGTCCTGGTTCGTGGAGGCTGCTGCCAGGAATTGAGTGCCTCTCATGTCCAGATGGTCTTTGACTTTGAGGATTTTGGTTTCTTGATGCGTGATTTCCGAGAGTGAGACTGATCCACAATATTGTCGTGATTGGCATGGAATAGTAATTTTCCTTGCATTATTTCATTATAATACTGTATATATGAAGGAAAATTGAAAACTAATAAATATAGCGTCATATCAGTATAAGATCAGCAACACCTGTAATCTCTACACCAAATATAAATTTGATTCTAACAAAACTTTAGGAAAATCAATGTGTTCCAAATGTATTCTAAAGATAATTATTGCAATTGCTTTAACATTCTTTGAATTAAGATGCCATCCTTAAATATTGTTGTAAGGGGCGAGCCTATTTTAATTGAACTGGTTTAGAAGGTCCTTTTATTGCCTGGGATATAAGGTGATGCACAGTGTACACAGACTATGGTATTTAAGTTTTGTTTTTGTTTACATCAGTGATGGCAGTAAGAGGCGATAACGCATACAAATCAATAATAATTTGAATCAGCAATAAGCAAACACTAGACAACATGGTGGAGCGATACTCTTACTTCACACTCCAGACACGACTTATATGCGAACTTGAAAGAGAGTTCGCTATATCAATTTGTTCGATGGCTGACCCGTGGTAATAACGTTCTTGACCTTGTACTTACAACAAAAGAAGAATTCATAGATAATTTAAATGTTGGTGATTAATTCAGTAATAGTGACCATCGTACGATCACTTTCCATTTTAAATTCAATATCAACGAACTTAATACCAGCAAAGAGAAGGTCCCAAATTTCAAGAGAGCAAACTTCCGTAAACTTAGAGCAATACTCAAGGAAATCGATTGGAATTCTATGATTAACAATGATGATCTAAACCAATCATAGAGATTTTTCACCTCAAGTCCAGTGCATGAGTGTATACCATTAAAAAAACGAAGATCAGTACATAATAATAGGCCTAAGTGGTGGAAGAAAGACATTGCGGATTGCTTGCTTGCTAAAAAGAATGCTCATGATAAACTAAAAAATATCTGACACCCATGAAAATAAAGTGATATTTGTGGATCTACGACGCAAAGCCAAAAAGTTAATCAAACAAAGTAAAAACACTCAAAAATTACATGTTGCAAATCAAAGTAAGACAAACCCGAAAGAATATCATAGTTACATCAGGAAGAAGAAAGTAGTGACCTCAACGATTGGACTGTTAGTCGATGAGAAAGGAGATTACATTAAAGATGAAGCAAAAACGAGTAACGCTCTCAACACCTTCTTTGCTTCAGTTTTTACAACAGAAGACCTTAGTAATATCCCTACAGCATCTCGCCGGTTCAGATAGATAATTTGACGTTCTAAGCAGTATCAGCATTACAGAGAGAGAAGTTTTGACATGTTTAGATAAACTCAAAGTAAATTAATTGCCTGGACCTAATACGATCTCGCCTAGAGTTCTAAAGGAAGGTAAGGATGAGCTCTCAAAACCACTGACATTGCTCTTTAATAAATCCTTACAGTCTGGATCTATGCCTGATCAGTGGAAACTCGCCAACGTAACACCGATATTTAAAACAAAGGCAGAAAATCCTTACCTAGTAACTCTCGCCCAATTAACTTAATCTAAGTTGTATGTAATATGCTAGAAACACTCATTTGAGACAAACTCGTAAATCACTTAGAGGAAAAAACATACTTAAAGATACTCAACACGGTTTTTGTAATAAACGTTCCTGCTTAACAAACCTCTTAGACTTCTTCCACGATATCTCAAACTATGTGATGAGACTAAAGCTGTAGATATTATACACCTTGATTTTGCAAAAGGCCTTTGACAAAGTTCCCCACAAACGTTTATTGGTAAACTTAAAAGCACATGGAATACAAGACAGTGTGTTGAAATGGATAGAACATTGGTTCAGTGACAGAAAATAAAGAGTAGTCATAAATGGTAAAGCATCCAAATGGATCAATGTAGGTAGTGGGGTACCCCAGGGATCGGTACTGGGGCCAGTTCTCTTCCTAGTTTACATTAACAATATAGATGAGGGTCTCAAAGTTTGTTGACAAAGCAAAAATAGCAAATAGCGTACTCTCAAATGAGCATGTTGCAGAAATGCAAAATACTCTAGATAAGTTGTCATAATATATATGGTGTCAAATTTGGCAAATGTGTTTCAATGCGAATAAATGTAAATTACTCCATATCGAAAACCCAAATGAGAAAGCAAACTATTCAATGAATGGCACCCAACTTAAGAGTGTAGACTGTAGACAGACAAACTGATTTGGGAGTAACAATATCGAGTTACCTAAAACCGAGTCAACAATGTTCAGAAGTTGTTAAGAAGGCAAACAAAATAATTGGTTTTGTAGGCAGGTCATTTGAGCATAAATCCGAAGATGTAATCCTAACTCTTTACCATTCCTTAGTCAGCTCTTTCCTGGAATATTTCGTTAAATCCAGGTGCCCTTACAACCAAAAGGATATAGACAAGCTAGAACGAGTTTAACGTAGAGTTACCAAAATGATACCTTTCCTAAAGAACAATCCATACGAGGAGTGTCTTAGAGAATTGAATCTATTTCCTTTAACCCAGTGCAGATTAAGAGGCGACTCAATTCAAGTGTTCAAAATCTTCAAAGGCATCGACAATATGAACTGTAATAAATGATTACATTTACAAAGTCTAATAGAGCAATATTAGAGAAATTTAAATTATATTAAACACAAGTTTTAATATCTGAAATTTCACCTGGACCTGTGACCTTGATCTTTAAGAGATATGTTTGTATTACATGACAATTTAATTTACATTTCAAGTATGTATACACATTCGGATGAACAATTATAGATTTGTTTAGGAGTAATTATGAATATAATTGGAAGTGACCTTTGATCTTTATCTTAACCTTTGCAAAATATGTCTGGAAATTTGCAGTTATATTTTTTATACCAGGTTCAACCACTTCAGCGAATTTGGTGAAATTTGAATAAACCATAAAGAAGTTACTATAATGGCCTTAAACATTTGACCTTTATCTATGACCATGACCTTATAGTATTACTTTGGTTTGTATTTATTGACATTTGTATAGGTGTTTTAAATAGTGATGTAATGTATGGCGAAAATCTATTCATTAGTTCAGAAGTAATATTAATATATCTGGTATTGACCTTTTTCCTTGACCTTTGACCTTGAAATTTGAAATACATATTTGATATTTGTTCAATAAAATGTATGTATAAACAACTAGGAGAGAGATTTTGGTGAAATTCCTATGGTATTTAACACCCGTTATAATAACTGAACTTGTCCTTGACCTATGACCTTGACCTTTAAGAGAGGAAATATTTTATATTGCATGGAAATTTCATTGACATATCAAGTATGTAGGTATATTTTGATAAAATAGATATTGATTAATTTAGGAGAAATTATGAATATAATTTGTATTCACCTTTGACCTTTGCGTAATGTGTCTCAAAATTTGGAATTATCTTTCTAATACCTGGGTCAACCACTTCAGCGAATTGGGTGGCATTTGAAGAAACCATAAAGAAGTTACTATATTGACCTTAACATTTGACCTTCACCTTTTAGTAAGACTTTAGTTCTGTATTTGTTGAACTTTGTATAGGTGTGTTAGATATATCCTCAACGTTTGGCGAAAATCTATCCATTAGTTTAGAAGTAATAGGGTGAGGTGGGGTTAGACCTACAACTATATAGTCCGTTCATTCTAGGTTGGGCAGTAATCGTAACTTCTAACTTCTGTAACTAAAAAATGGCTACAGCGAATTATCTGTCAATCTCCACACCTATTCCCTAGCCAAGTCTTCCTATTAGGTAGAAATATTTGCTCGATTACTCTAGTTATTTTTGAGTTATGAGAGGTTAGAGGTTACAATGTCTGCCCAATCTAGAATACACAGACTATAGTGGAAATATATTTATCTAAAATCACATGAAGGCTGAAAATGAGAAACATTATCTGTGGATGAAACTTTCAGTACTTGCACATCCATAGATATGCAGACAATTATGAAATATAGTATGCTTGCAACACTGGAAAATAAATTCAGGGGTGTACGGACCATCACTCCAGTGGTGATGGACCATACAGACCACCAACAAAATGCTTATAGCTTAAATGAACACTTAGATATAAAATATTTTAGACCCTATTCTTAGAATGGTAAAATACCCTACTATAATTGGACAAAATATTTAGCTGGAGGACAAGCATTAACCTAATAATACTTCACATAATCATATACAGAACAATAAAGCATATGTTATCAGAAATTACTTTTACTGCACATATAATTGTATGGATGGATGTATAGGTCATGTAAAAAGATCGTTTACTGACCCAAGGGTAGCCTACCATACACGGACATTTATTACCAGCAATAAGTCTTCCATAACTGGCCTATTATAATGTAAAACTTGCAAAATAAACAAACCAAAACGTATACGAACACAGTAAAAAGACAAAATAACTAATCAAAATCGCTATGTGGAAACAACGCTTAAGTAAATTAATAATTTATAAATAAAAGAACACAATCCACCACATAGGGTGTACGTTACTACATGCGCAAGTTAATCTGGTTCCCAAGCAAACTAATCGCACACATAACAACGCACTGTCGTCACGTTCAAGGAATTAGTCAAATTGGGAAGTACTAAACTTTGCATGAATAAAGAAACTACATTAAGTGTCAAAATGTTCTATTAAAATCAAATTTGCAACTTGACAAGATAATAACAATATTACAAAATACAAATATCACTCACTAACGATAGTGCTATCGGGTAGGTACCTGTAAGCATAGCATGCTTCAAGTGACCCCTAACAATTACAACCCTACTAATAACCTACATTTATTGTACAAATAAACTAAGGAAATCGCAAAAACAAGCAATTGATACTATCGACAATGAATAGATACAATATAATAAATACAAATATTTGAAAATATGAAGAAGGTACAATAGATTTAAACAAAAGAGTACTCTTTTAACAAGAACAATTAACTATGAAAATTAATAATAACAATTGAAAAAGATAAACTTGAATACATACAGACAAAAAGTAAGCAGAGGTTATAATAGAAACTTCTATTTAATAATGCTTGATTAAAGTTATTGATATCAAGTTTTAAAATAGTCACAATAATTGACCTTAAAAAGATTTAATTTATGCAACAAAATCTCTGCCTACTAAGAGTCTGTATAGTAACCTAGCTCTATCCCTAAAGTCTTCTACTCTGGTAGTGCTTATATTCACTCTACTTACCCATATCTCTGTGATCTACAATACCTTAAGATAATCATAAATATACATAGACAGGTATAAAATTGCATCGGACATGACAAAAACAATTCAGATTATAAGACATTTTTCCATTAGTTTGGCTATTTTAAGACCTTTCACCCTGTTTATTTGTCAATTTTAAGACCTTTCGTGCTATATAGGCATCGATTTCTTTTCCGGGCGAGCGATAGCGAACCTGTATTTTAAGCTTGATGGAGGTTTAGGGAGGAAACTAACAAATCTAATGAATTAATATATATCGACCAATAAATAAAAGCCTTCCCCCTAAGCTTTTATAAGTTAACATTCAGTTCTTTTTCTCACCCACCCTCCCACCCGTTGTTCATCGTGGGGTTTACTGTTCACGGTATTGAACACAGTTTCATTTAGGGGGAGATTTTAACTTAAGGGATTTTTCTCTGAATCCCTTACTCCCTCATGTTTAGCCCCATTAACTAAGACATTTTAAGACGTTCTCCTCATTAGCATGGCAATGTTAAGACCTTCCACCCTATTTCTGTTCTTAAGACCTTTGGTGCCACTTAGGTGTCGATTATTTCCTGGCGAGTGATAGCAGTCTGTGGTTCGGGAGGAGCCGGCCTTTGGCTGGGACATTTTCCGTACACATTTAACTCGAAAGTGGGTCTTCAGGATATTTTGTAAGACTTGATAGAGGTCTAAGGATAAAACTAAATACCTCCCCTTAAAGCTCCAACTGGGCACATATTCCCTCATCTTTGTCTAACGTTCATCTCACATTCACGGGATCGATTTGGTATGACGATTGCAGATAATTAATATGCAGGCTCGAGATCATTTGATTCACGCCTGTCATTACGGCATTTCGTCTCTCTCTCTCTCTCTCTCTCCCTCTCTCTCTCTCTCTTACCCTATAATATAAACGAATATAATATGAACGAATCAGTAGGTATACAAATAAGTACAAAGGAAATCAAGCAACAACAGATACAGTGACCCCTCCAGGCTGCTTGTCCTCCAATACACTGAGGATCAAGTATCCAAACAGTGGTTTAAAGTGGGAAAGGGAAACTTGGAAAGGGAACTACTGCCCTGAAACTAATGTCCGTGGCAGGATTAGGAAGTTAGTAGGGGACAGATGGATTAGTAACATAACACAGTTATAAATTATCTTTCGAATATCTGGGAAAAAGAGAGTAATATCTTAGTATTATATTTACGCATTACGCAATAATCCTTGATGAATCTGAGGGGGGAATAACATAAAGTTATTCATTTACAATCGCAGTCAGTCGCGGGTTTAATGCTAGATATTTGTTATATAACAAAATCAACGGTGGTCCACCGTGCAGCCTATGACGTCTCGGGGAAGCCCATTCCACAAGTTGACAACTCGATTGAAGAAGAAATTCTTAGATTCGTGCGAGTTAAATATTTACCAATAGTTTTGCAACCGTTTCCCCACGTGTGATTAGATTGGTCGATAGTGAAGTACTTACTACAGTTCATATTGTCGATGCCTTTAATGATTTTGAACACTTGAATTAAGTCGCCTCTTACTCTACGCTGGGTTAAAGGAAATATATTTAATTCTCTAAGACGCTCCTCGTATGGTTTGTTCTTTGGGCAGGTATCATTTTGGTAACTCTACGTTGAACTCGTTCTAGCTTGTCTATATCTTATTGGTAATAAGGGCGCCAGGATTGAACGCAGTATTCCAGAAGAGTGCGGACTAAGGAAATGTAAAGAGTTAGGATAACTTTTTGGATTTATGCTCAAATGACCTGCCTATAAAGCCAAATATTTGGTTTGCCTTCTTAACAACTTCTGAATATTGTTGACTCGGTTTTAGATTACTCGATATTGTTACTCCCAGATCGGTTAAACCGCATACACTCTTAAGCTGAGTGCCATTCATCGATTAGTTTGCTTTCTCATTTCGGTATCCGATATGTAGTACTTTACATTTATCCGAATTGAAGCTAATTTGCCAAATTTGGGGCCAACGTGACAACTTATCTAGATTGTGCTGCATATCGTAAATTTTTTTTTTTTTGAGAGTACGTTATTTGCAATGTTTGTATCGTCAGCAAACTTTGAGATTGACCAGGTGAGACCCTTATCTATGTCGTTGATGTAAATTAGAAAAATAATTGGTCCTAGTAGGCTACTGATCCCTGGGGTACCCCGCTACTTACATTGGTCCATTTAGATGGCTTACCGTTTATGACTACTCTATGTTTTCTGTCGCTGAGCCAATTTTCTATTGCTTTCAACACACTGTCTTGTATTCCATGTGCTTTTAGTTTTAGCAGTAAACGTCTGTGGGGACCTTTGACAAAAACCTTTTGAAAATCAAGGTATATAATATCTACAGCTTTACTCTCATCATAGAGGGTGAGGAGATCATGGAAGAAATCTAAGAGGTTTGTTAAGCAGGAACGTTTGTTACGAAAGCCGTGTTGAGTATCTTTAAGTATGTTATTTTCCTCTAAATGATTTACGAGTCTGTCTCCTAAGAGTGTTTCTAACATTTTACATACAACTGAGGTTAAGCTAATTGGACGATAGTTACTGGGTAGGGATTTGCTGCCATTTTCTAATATCGGTTATTCATTGGCTAGCTTCCACTGATCAGGCATAGTTCCAGACTGCAAAGATTTATTGAATAGCAATGTTAGTGGTTTGGAGAGCTCATCCTTACCTTCATTTAGAACACTAGGCGATATTGTATCAGGTCCTGGCGTTTTATTTACCTTGAGTTTATCTAAACATTTCAATACTTCTCTCTCTGTAATGGTGATATTGCTTAGAACATCTGAATTATCAATCTGAATCGGCGATGCTGTAGGGATATCACTGAGGTCTTCTGTTGTAAAAACTGATGCAAATACAGTATTGAGGGCATTACTTATAAATGATGTACTTCGTCTTTGTTGTATTCGCCATTTTCATCGACGGTCCAACAGTTGAAGTAACTACTTTTTTCTTTCTGATATAACTAAACAATTCTTTCGGGTTTGTTTTACCTTGATTCGCAACATGTAACTCCAGGGTCTTTTTACTTTGCTTAATTAACTGTTTGGCTTTGCGTCGTAGTTCTACAAATTTCACCCGTTCTTCGTCATTTTGTGAGGATTTTAATTTATCATTAGTAATCGTTCTAGCAACCAAACAGTCTGAACTATCTTTATTCCACTATTTGGGCTTTTCATTATAGCCTGAACGCCGTATTTTCGATGGTATGCAGTCTTGCACTGCTTTTAGGAAAGTGTTTGCAAATAATTCCCAAGATGTATTTATGTCGTTATTGTTAATTAGAAAGCTCCAGCTGTCAGTTTCTTTAAACATAGCTCTAAGTTTACCAAATTTTGTATATAAGTGTTAATTCCCCTTTCAGAATAATTTCCTTCGATACTCTATACAAACTTTCCTGTTGTGCATGTCCTGACCCATAAGGTTGCACTTCATCCTATTTTCCGGTACAGTTTTTTAAGCCAGAGGGAGAGGAGTGTGGTGAGAGAGCCTTCTACTTTACTGTCCCATACTTCTACTATAAACTGTCACTGTCTGGTAGTGTTAAGGCCGGACCACCTAGTAGGGAACGCAAAGTCTGTGTGGTCTGAGTATCTATGTAACTGTGTTACTCTCTCTCATGTACTGTATATATACGGTATATATATATTAAGTATATCTCTCAAGTACACGTGAGCTAATACATTTTTATATACTCCCAGTCGGACTCGAGCCTCCCACATAAAGAAATTGGATTTCCTTGTCCTATTCCTGCCATTGGATCTTGTAGAATGTTTGTTGTTTCTTCGTTTTCCGTATATGGTAGTCTTTCTTCTGTGTAGCTGGCTCCCAGTACCTGTTCAAAATTAAGGTTATCTGGGAACCACATTTTTGGTAGATTATTCTTCACCAGCATTTCGTTTAATACCTTGCTGTATGAGCCTAGGTTTCGTATGTTTAAGACATGTGCATGCAAAATAGCTTCTTGGGTAGCATTTTTCACAGTTCTGATAAAAACAGGAATGATGATCAGTGAATTATTTATATAGTATTATATTGGCTATGAACATTTCGTAACGTTTAGCTTAAGTTTTGTTTACTAGAACAGGAAGAGCGTAGTTGAAAATGGAAATGGTTGTTGTGTTTGGGAAATTGAATTTGTTTGGAAATAACCTATGAAAAGATAATAATGTGTTGTATATTTGATGATGTTCGCAAAAAAGAACAGTAGGAAAGAGATTTGTGCACAAATTGTACAGCTGTGCTATCAATTACAATTTGCTGCGAATAGGAAACCGCCTGTAATATCATGACAAACACTGATCACAGAGTATGAACAATTGAGAACTATTGATTGATATACGGGTAATAAATCAAATATTTGTGTAATTGTTTTGAAAGTGTAAACAAGGAGAGATGTCAGACCTGGAATGTGTATCCACAATGATTGGGTGCAATAGAGGAGGTAGTTTCTCATGAGTGATAACTATGTTGCATTTATTTTGCAATCTAAAAGTTTAGTGCCTCAATGCTGGGATATTAGTTTCAATATAAGTTTATACATGACTATTTGTATGTGTTAGTATATATTTCACAGGTAGCCTAGCACCTCCTTTCAAATAATCGACTTTGTATTCCGACCAAATCATCGATTAGTCCTACGCCATCTCTACATTTGATTTTGCCAACAGGCCTCTTCCTGCTGAGCACATATTTACTCTCTCTCTCTCTCTCTCTCTCTCTCTCTCGTAAGTGGTTAGTAGTAATGGTTAGTATGTAATTAGTTCTCAGTGTGCCCTGTGTTTCCAAAACTCTTGCACGTTTGTGATTTGATTGTAAACTACATTCGAATAAATCCAATAGGTGCACAACATCCACTGTCACTCCAGCCTTGTCAGTGTTGCACAAGAAGAGGTGTTTCTTGGCAAACACAATAAGTTGCGACTAGGTGCGGCTAGTATCAGCTTATTCAAATCAAGTGGCAACATATTATTACTATGAAGTAATCATGTAATCCCCCATGTGCCCTATCATCTCATTTGGAAATTACTTCCTTTGTTTGGTCTTTTTTGTTCTTCTTTTATATATATATATATATATATATATATATATACAGTATATCTGTTCTTGTCCTTTCGTGGTATGTGTCTTGGGGTTGCCTATACAACAACTTATAGTGCTTGCACTTTTCCAGCTCTACATCTAGCACTCAGAATAATAATAATAATAATAATTATTATTATTATTATAATAATTTAACAATATAATGCGGTTGGAACACACTTTTCGTTCTGCATTAACATTTTAACGTGTTTTAGTATATATATACATAATGTAATAAGTCAGGCAATAGATAGGTAGATAGTAATAAGTTACATAAAATGATTGCCATAAGACCAGTACGTAGAAATGCATAGGCAGTGTGTGTCATAATACAGGAAGAATACAATGGTGTCCTAATGTCAAAGAATACTTTTTATTTTCTATACTTTTCCAACGTAGCATATTTGCGCTTCTTTTCCAAACATGATGTACACTTTGCAGAGTGAAAAAACAACATTATAAAATTATCTAGTAATGGAAAATATTAACATATTTGTATTTATAAACAAAACTAAATATATGACATACTAATAATATATACTAATTAATAATATCATGTTTTTTTTTAAGGTCTACATTAGGGTATAATTATACTTTCATGTTAGCATAGTGTGAAGTTATTGATACTCGAATATAATCTGAAAGATAATACGATGACTGTGTGTTTTTTTTTCCCCGAATGTAATTTCACTTTCGGTACCTCACATCTCATCCAATGATAAATAACGAACACTAATAATGCTATTACTAAAGAAATTATGTTAAAAACCTTTTACTCACATTTTATCCAATGTTCCTATGTTTTGGATACCATTGGACGATTTTATGAAGTTTAGTGGGGCCCTACAGGATTCCCACAGGTCTTTTGATAATAATTTTGGCGTAAGGAAGTTAAAGATAGTAAGCTAGTTGTAAAGTCAGAACAAAACAGATCCTTTCGAAGTTAAAAATATTATAATTGTATCGTAATCCTGAGGTAAGGTATTGCAACACAGTAGCATCCAAGAGTGGAATCACCTCCCATCTCATGTAGTTAATAGCCCCACCCTTGATTCATTTAGAACTAGGATCACCAATCACTACATCCCTAATCCTGATCCTGTCCCCAACCATTAGTCCTAAAAGCACAACCCCCGCATATCATGGCTCCCGAGAACGGCCCTCTGCGGGTCCCTCAACGTAAACGTAATGTATGAAGACTGAGCAAAACTATTAGTACATTATTAGTTTTTATTTTACCTTTACAGTAGTCCATTCCCACCATGTACTCTCGGACATTACTAAGGAACACAACACGTCGTGCAGCCTACAATGCAGCCTGTGCGTCAACATTTAATATTCATCCCTCCGCATCTCAATAATCTCCTTTTTCTGAATCACTGAGTTGCAAAACATTGAACAGTACATTTTGTATCCAAGGATAATGTCGGACAGGTTGGGAGAGAGGTATATCCTGACCAGGATTCGAACTCACTCACTCCAGGTATTTTTAGAAGAGTTGGGCACCGTATCCAGTCAAGTGGATATGGTGCCCAACTCTTCCAAAAATACCTGCGAATGGCTTTCTCAATATTCCTCAAAGCATGATCGCACATCATGTAACTGTGGTCAGGTGCCAGAAAATAGTGGACAATTCCTCGCAGGCAGTCTGTATGTAGCTTGTGTAGATAATTTATCATCATCTTAAGGTTTTTATTTTAGCTACCACAGTGATCATTCACAACTATCAACTTCCCAAAATCATCCTTCATGAACACTTATACAGTATACTCATCGTCATTTCACTTCATGATACGGGTTTCTATTTCACACGAACCAAGCCCCCCTGTGACCTCGTCCCTGACGTAGAATTTGGACGTGTTGGCTTTCTGGTGGTGAATACACAAGTTGTACAATCAGACCTTCCTCTTATAATAACCCAGATTAGTGGTCGGCCTAGGAATTGGTAAAGTCTGTTGTAGGTCACGTGTGTCCAGGCATTTTGGCTCGAACATCCCTTGATTTTGGCCCTGTCACTCTTTCAACTCGGGGGAGGCACTCTCTACAGGCAGTTCTGCCTTTTGTCCCCCTCACTCACATAGGAAAACAAAAATAGCAGGGAGATTGTCACCAATTATTCTTATTGAGGTCGGAGGATGCGTAAACAACAACAACACCAAGCCATGACGTTCTTGCTCCCACAGGATCGAAACCAGCATACACAGGGATAGGATAGACTACTTCACCCAAACTGGCAGAAGAAAGTCAGCTAGGTATAAGACTAGCCTATCCAGGTCCAAAGACTGGAAAAATCCCAAGTATGAGACTGGCAATCTTGGTTTGAGACTAGACATCTGGTCGTAAGACAGGGACAAAGTGTTGTTGTTGGAAAACAGTATTTTGGCCTGCCAGCTACGTACGAGACTAGACATTCTGATCCAATGACAGACATGCTGAGTTCGAGATCAGCCAGTGTAACAGACAAGGGAAACGTGAAGCTCGATGCTCACCTCCTTGGTCACCAACTAGGACACCAGAAGCCGAGAATCACCTCTACCAATTATATTACATGTGGTCCGAAACCGTGCATTGTTAGTGGGACGAAACCTAGTCTACAAGCTGAACACCAACAATACAAGACAACTTTGCTAAGCTCGACTAGGAGATATACTGTATATATTCTAGACGGTCTTTTTGCTATATCCATATGTATTACAATATCATATACATTCACCTCTAACTAAAAGTAATAGTTTGCTGAACCTAAGAACCCACAAGTTAAACTAATTACATAAATACATCCAACAACACTCGACCAAAAAACAATATCTACACTAACGCTCTAAACATTCTGGAAGTAGGTCGAAATCTTATGATAATACCTCACAGACGTATGTTTCACCCGATTAATTCCGTTCACACTAGATTATTTACAGCTCACCAGTGTAAAGATTGTTTCTTGGTCGAGTGTGCCTACTGTATTAGAGAACATTACAATAGAAGAACCCGTAATTGTATTTTTGCAATAACTCAAGAAACTGATATTCCATTAAGCTTGTGACTTGTACCCTTTTCATAATCAGCTATAAGTCAGATTAACGTAAAATTCCATTATATTGTGACCTAGGAGGGGTACCCGGCGTTGCCCGGGTTTAAATTCTACTACCATAATCACCATCATCAATCACTACTACCACAATCATCACAATACTACTACTACCATAATCACCGGCCTCGACCTCCCTGTGCCTCATTAAACGGCGACCTCGATTTCGGCCGCTAAATGACCTTCGATTTTGGATCTGATCTCATCCGTACCCCCATTTTGGGGAGCTGCGAACAACTTTCGTTCCATACACCTTTTCGATCGGAGGCCTCGTTCTGCCCCAAACGGCAATTTTTTCGCATTTTTTTCGCTCTCGTATACTACATAAGTTCTGCCGAAAAAAATGTATTAAACAAAAGTGTCTCTGATTTCCACTAAACTCGCCTAAAACCATCTCCAAAGCCTGGGCTTTCCAACGGTGCCCCACACTCCCACCTGGCACCAAAACTGTGGGAGGAGTTTAGTAACAAAGGTCGGGTAACTGACAAACAGACAAACATTGACCTTTATTTATTAAGATGTAGTATTGTTATTATTTCATGTATTATTGTAGTGTTATTATGTAAGCTACTATTCTCCTTTCTGTGTATAAATAAAACTGTTATTCTGTACCTATTGTATGACTTGCCTATGTGTTTGATTGCAAATTTATATTAAATATTTATTTTCTTCCCTGTTAGGAGAACTCACCACTATTTGATTTGCCGTAGCAAATATATATATATATAGTATATATATATACATATATACATAGTACATACAGAGAGAGAGAGAGAGAGAGATTATGACGAGGGCGCACGGGAACTTTTTGATCTCCTCGTATATACGCAAATCATTCCTGTTCCTGAATAGTCATACAAGTTGAGTTTATTCCCTTTCCCAGAATCAAAGTGTACGAAAAGGTAAATATATAAAGACGTGTCGTTTGTTAAACTGACTTGAAAAAGGCAGTCATCCCTGTCCATAAAGGGAAGGGGGATCGATCTGCCTGTAACAACTACGATGGTGTTATACTTCAGCAAGATTTGTGTTCATATTTTTCTATTACGAATTCCAAATTTCTTGTGATTAAGAGTATGAACATGAACAATATAGCTACACAACTAAGATGTAGACAATTACACGGATTGTATCACTCCAAAGCCTTTTTAGAACTAACACGTATGTTTCATTGGATTCTTTGTCATTATCGTAAACATTTGATACTGGGTACCGTGAGCCTATATGGTAACTTATGCGTTTCTATGGTATGCTACACATACGGTAATTATCGACCGGGTGGGCAGCCATCGTCGTTGTTATTTCAGGCGTCAGATATGGGCGTCTTCTAGCGCCTTCACTTATCAACACTTAAGATTCCGTTGAAACATATTGGCAAATTCAGATTACCAGATCTTGATTTTACAGATCCCGAGATGCTGAATATTCCCATACTACAGAGGGATGGGGAGCGTTTGGACCGTACGCTCTCCACATAAAAACTCCTGCGAGTGGAATATGAATAAAATGGCCGTTACATCCTGTCATAATGGTTACACTAATAGGCGTACCAAACTGTGTGGGATTAGGTTTTGTAAATATAATCGAAGCACATAATGTTATATAAGGAAAACTCAAAATTGCAATCGTAACAGAGATATTGACTGTTAAAATTTGTAATTTCCCATTTATTTCCCCATAAGGCATGCCCAGCTGTCAAAGGGCCTATCACACCCTCAACTATATGCGTTTATTTTACCATGTTATATACAATATGTTATAATATTGCACTGTACAGAATGCTTAGAGATACTCTAGCTCATAATGGACTTGTTGTGGGGAGGTACGGTGGATAGGATAGCATCGTGGACTGCAGACCAAAAAGACCTTAGATCGAGTCCTCGCCAAACGTGAGGGTTTTTCCCGAGGTGGTTTGATCGTTCCTGCTGTTCTACAATTATCTTGGCTACACTGACACATCAAGAAAACACCCTTTATATCATCACCAATTCATAGCATAGAAGATGCCTGACCATATTCGAAGATTCTGTGAACGACAGTATAGCTGTTGTGTCCAAATCAAGTGTATAAATATGGTGTCGTCATCTAGTGTAGCAGAAAGGAAGCAACCAACACCTTGAAGCTTCACTGAGGCCATCTAGTGCGACACATATGAAGCACCCAACATCTCGAAGCTTCAATTGATAAGTTTGGGGCCTCGTAAGAGTTAGAGGATACTGAATAGCTCCCAGTCCTGAGGTTGAAACAAGAAAACAAACAAAAATCAATAAATAAAAAAATAAATAAATCCATAAAAAAAAAAAAAAAAAAAATACAAAAATGGAAGAGTCCATTACAGTGGTGTGGGGGAGTACATGTTTTAGTGTGTTCTATTAGATTAACACTCACTAAGACAAGGTTTGTGAAAAACCCTTCTGTGCATTTTTTGAGAAAGAACTTAAAGAAGGACGACTGGATTGAAATAGTTAAACATTACACAATACATATTTTCCGTTCAATACATAGGGCAGATGTTAAAAATAGAGTCTTAGAAGGACTAGTTGATCAGAAAGTGTTACCTATAGAAGATTTGGAACTTAAGGAGAATGTGAGTACAGAGTTTACCATAAAGAAGCTCGAGATGGGTAATGGTCTCTTGTTGATTAAGGAAGGTCAAGCGCTTGTGAATCCCCGAAGGAGAAGATACAGGTGCTAATTATGTAACCAGACAATTATTTTAATTATTCATTCCAAAAGTAGTTCAATCAGACCAAGGAAGATATTAGCTCGCCTCAGATATATGTAAGGAAGCCATGAGACAGTTGGAAGTTAAGCAATACCTAGCTACTGCTTACCACCCAGAATCCTCCGGAATGTTAGAAAGGTTTCATCTAACTTTTAAGAAGATGCTTGCTAAATATTGTTAAGAGACAGGACACATGTTGGATAAAATGATAGGTATGTTGTTATTTGGATTCAGAGCGAGTTAGCAAGAGTCCCTATGGACCTAGTCCTTACCAACTTATATTCGGCCAAGAAGTGCGTGGACCAATGAGATTGAGGGAGACTAGGATTAGCAAGTGATAAATTATGTCAGACCGTGCTCCTTCCCATCACTTGTTAAAGCCTTCACGAGGCTGTTGAGGAGATCCTTGACTCAGTGGAGTATTATGGCAGTCCCTCTAATTCTTCAGGAGACAAAATATGTGCGTACATATATGTGGTGAGTGAGGTAGAGAGGAGAGGAAGGAAGGGAGAGATTTATTGGGGTTGGGTTGAGTTAGGTGGTGCCAATAATACTCCCTTATACCCGCGCTTGGCAACGTCGCATCTGCCACCACCCCGGAATTTGTCAGTGGCGGGTGGGCGAAAAGTGTACCTTCCCCCTTTGTGACCCATAAATGACCCCGGCAAATACTTATACTTGTTTCTTCCTTTATAACATGCATAGCCATTACTTTTTAGGACAAAATAAAATCATGATTTTTGGCTGGGACTGGGGGTTACTATTTCTCAATGGGTTAGGCATTTACAATAGGGAAATAACCTAAGGTAAAGACAAAGTTTCATTGATTTTTTTTTTTTTTAAACCTGCTTACAATTAGACAAACAAAAAATAAGACACACAACAACGGTAACATATTCTTCGAAGGAGTGGTTTCCGGTTGTGGGGAAACGTATGGAATAACGTAGTAGTTTCCCCATCTGAATTATACTATTCTAGAAAAAGGCAATTGATTTTGGCAAAGCTCTTTTCCTTACCAAAGCCAGTGATGATGTCATAAGCTTCATTGCAGGGTTTATAAGACTGTTTTCCTTCATAACTCGAAAACCATCACCGAGAACGTTTAATACCTTAGAAATGAGAGGACCTACAGTATATTAGCCGATCACAGTGCATTTGCTATATAACACTTTTCCTCACCGAAACCCAGTAGCCAAAGGCAACAGACAGAAAAACCTTCTTGTATCCTCCTATTATCTCTATTATCAATTCAAAGCCAAAGCTGGATGTATGTACGCAACAATCTTTCTTGCTTTCGTGTTCCCAACTTTGACTCTTCTGAATTCTCAACTCTGGCTTCAGCTATCTTGTCACTTTTAAAAAAATGCATCCATGCTGTTTATCTCACCTCTAATTTTACTGATTTTCCAAAATTATTTCACTATCTTACTTCTAAAGTGGAACACATTATATCCATCTTTACCTTCTTGGCTGTCCTCTCATATCACTGACAACCTAGTGAACTAGCCTAGACCTTTTTTTCCTAAATGACCTAGAGCAGTTGGTTCGCCACCTGACCTGTATCCAGGACCACCTTGGATTCGGCTCAACATTCTTGACTTATTTCTAATCTCTAATCCTTCTGCTTATACTGTAACTCTTCTCCCTCTGTTGGGCTCCTCAGATCATAACCTTATCTCTGTTACTTGCTTGTGGTATTTTGGCACCGCCGACTGGGAGAGTCTTTGGCAGTACTTCATAGATTTTCCATGTAATGATTATTGCTTCCGTGGCCGGGGACACTCAGAGAGGCTGAGCGCATTACTGAGGTGTTCTTTCAAGCATGGAAGCATACATCTCATTTTGAAACTAACACACACAAATCTTGGTTTACTCACGCTTGTACTACTGCTGTCTGCAGTAGGGGGAAGCATTCAAACAGTACCGTCATCTTCAAACTCAAGAATCTCAGACTTTGTAAGTTTCTGCCTGGAATCAAGCCAAATCTGTTCTTTGACTAGCCAAAATCTCTTTCGTCAATAAAAAAAAATCTGAACTTTCCAACGCTCTCTCTTCCCAAGCTTTTTGGCATCTAGCCAAAAACATCTCCAACAATTTTACTTCCTCGTCTTTCTCTCCTCTTTTTCACTCTGATGGCACTAAGGTCACTTTCTCTGACAAAGCTGAACTATTCTCTCAAACTTTCGCTAAAAACTCAACCTTGGATGATTCCGGTGCTATTCCTCCCTCTCCACGCCCCATCTCACTTACTGATGCCTAATATCATAATGTTTTCTAAGGTTGTACCTTCTACCCTCCCTGGGCTTAAAACTAAGAAGGTGTACAGACCCGATGGTGTTACTCCTATTGTACTAAAAAACTGTTCTTCCGTGCTGGCTCCCTGCCTAGGCAAACTCTTCCATCTCTCGAACCCAGGTTCGAATCCCAGTGAATCATATATATGCTTTAATTAATTTCATTGGATGTGTTTGGTGTTGGGGTGAAATAAATAATATATAGTTTATCAGTAGGTTCAGCGATATTTCGTAGGGAGGCCGGTCTATATGATCTGTGCCCCATGAATATTCTTTCCTCTCACTTAACCCATTAAGCGCAAAAATGCCCGAGGGCCAAGGGTACTTATTTGTGAATTTCCAGCCTTGGCTTCTGACAAAATTCGTTATATTTACGATATAAAGCATTATTTTTTGTCAGTGTGTTTTAATTTTACATATATGATGAATATATGAACCTTGAAGAGCGATAAAATAAGTGGGAAAGCATTTGGGTGGTGAAAATCGTAAATATTCGCCACCCAGTCATACTCTCAGGCGTGAGGGAGCGATCGAGTCATACACCCTCCTCTCTCGCTCTCTCTGACTCAACTGAAGCAACCGGGAGGTGTCTCAGTGTTATATAACGACTCTTATGCAATCCATTTGTGCTACATTATAGCGAGAGACAAAAATAACCGATAAATGATGAAAATAAGAGAACAAATAGGTGATAATTGAGGAGGGGGGAATAAGGTGGGGAAGGCAGGGGGGGGGGAAACATATGGATAAGTGGTATGAAGTACTAGAGGGGAATTATCTCACCTAATGCCATATTCCTTTGTTTTGAGAGCCCCTGGGGTGTTTTGGAAGTTTTTTTTATTATGGTCTTGCTTCTGTGAGGCCTATCACGTTCGCTATGGTGACCCTTCCATGAGGCCTATCGCGCTTGCTTGGTTAAACAGTAGGCTACCATAGCGCGGTTGGGAATATGTACATGATTAGATTAATATCCAGTGTTCGAGAATGGATAATAAGTCGTTGGCTTGTGAATAAACCTTTTAACCGTTTTGGTGGTGTATTGGTTAGAGTGTGGAGTACCAAGGAGTACAATCAGGTTGCGTTGCCCAGCACTGGGGTGCGTCACAGACCCCTTAGAAGCATTATCAAAATTTTATTGTTAATCTTTTGTGCCGAATTAAAGCTCACTGGGTGTTCCAAGCCCTCGGGTCGCCAGCTGAAAACTCCTGGAGAAGTCTGGGGCCCTCAAAATCGGATGTGTACACTTCAATGGCTTCGACAGTAGATCAGTTAACGGTGCTAAGACAGTAGAGTATCCCCGGATGAAGCGCGTATAATAGCCTATCATACCTAGGAACCGCATGACCTGGCGCTTAGTGGTGGGCCTGGGAAACATATTGATAGCCTGTATCTTGCTCAGGGGGGGGCACACCCGGCCTAACCCGACCACAAAGCCAAGATACTGCACAGTAGCCTTTACAAACTCGCACTTCCTCACCAGCCCAGCATCGTGCAACTAGGGATTTCGTCACAAATATCGTTCATCAGGTTCTGAAACGTGGCAGGTGCGTTCTTAAGCCCATAAGGCATTACGTTCCATTGGTAGGTCTTGCCATCTACCACAAAACCACAAACTTGCTTAGCTCGGTCCGACAGGGGTACTTGCCAGTAGCCTTTTACAAGATCAATTATCTTGTCCACGCTGTCGTCAACTCGAGGCAAAGTGATGTCCACTTCACATAACCTTCAGTGATCATCCCTCTCTCAACTGTACTTTAACTCCTCCCGTAAAGCTGGCAACTTTACCGGGGGCACACGGTAGTGGTGCTCAGGCAGGTGACTTACAGCTTGCCTAGCCTCTTGTTCAGTATTCGCCGCCCACTGTTCCGCGGAAATGACACAGTCCCAGCTATCCTCCTCAGCAGCATGACTGTCCCCACCTCCTTCTCCACCCTGGCCGCTGCAGGCCAGCACAGGGACAGTGAGAGGCTCTGAGGGGCGTCTCACATACTCTTTCATGAGGTTAACATGACATATCCCGAAGCTTCACCTTGGCGTCATACTGGTGCTTCATGACCGCCTGTGCATTAACCAAGTTATTACCTGCCGCTGGCTCAGGGCGTCAATGCATCAAGATGGTTTTGTAATAAGACATTACCCCGGCTAGTAGGCTCTACTGCCTTAGTGGCTCTCGCTACAGCTCTTGCCTCACGCGAAGTCTTACCCAACTCTGCCTTGTTACACACCATCTCTGGGCCAGAGTCAACTCCCGTGTTTATTATAGGTCCAAGTACCGAATCACCGAGAAGTGCAGCAGAATCAATGTCCCTTTTCCTGCCCTTAGCCCTTCTCCTGATCCCGATTCTCACCATCCACGTCGGCCGCCCTCTCGGCAACGACTAAGGGTGGAGTCCCGGAAGTGGGCACCGCAAAGTCGTTGCCGAGAAGAAGGTCGACGCCCTCAACTGGCAAACACTCAACGATCCCTACATCCAGCTCCCTGCACACCTCTCCCACTCTCAACTCCAACCTCACAAGTGGGTATGACCTCGTAGCATTTATACCCTGCACCACAACAACTCTGGCCGCATTTATCGGTTTCCCTGTGAAGTTCCTCAACAAAGTTTGCGAAGCCCCCGTATCCCTCAACAAGTCAACCCTCCGTAGTTCACTCCCCCAGCTCACAAACCCGTGTCCCCGATGGCTACAGAAAGTGTCCCGGACAGGTGTCGAGCCTTCCGTACGCTTCTTTACCGCGTGTGCCTCAGCTGCTGACAACCTACCCCGGGCAGTTGCTGCAGCCTTCAGAGACACACCGATACTGTGAACCAATGACACCGGCTTAGCGGGAGTGTTACTAGGGCACTCACGTGAATAATGGCCTAGCTTCTGACATTTGTAACATTTCACATCCCCAATGGGCTTCTTCCCTTGTGCGGGCGAAGAAGGGGCCTGACCTTTAGTAAACGGGAGAGGCTTGTGTTTGTAGGTGTTATTAGGTGCAATGCTTTTAGTGTGGTTATGTGTGTCATAGGATTTGTTATTATCGAAAACTCTGGTGGGTGGGGTATAGCGCCCCTTCTGCCCTGACTCAGCCCTCTGAGCGGCACCGCAACCACGAATCAATGATAATCTGAGGTCTGCCATCTTGGCAGCCTCCTCTACTGTCTTGGGACATTTTTCCTTAATGTTCAGCGTTAGATCGGTTCCAGTACATTTGTAAAACTGTTCCAGATAGAAAAGTTGCTTAATTTCCTCAGCCGACTCTGCGTGCTCGGACCGAAACCAGTTATTACATGCATCTGTTAAGTCCCGTGCGTGCTCCATAAAACTGACGTCGCTCTTCTTATTCACGCCACGGAACTTCAATCTATAAGTTTCGGGTTGCAGTTCGTAGGCCCGGAGCACAGCCTCCTTCACCAGTCCATACACGACACTCTCGTCCAGTGACAGTGCATCGTAGGCTTTCAACCCCTTACCCACTAGACGTGATGAAACTAATGCTGCCCATTTAACCTCCGGCCAGTCATACTCACGACACTTCTTTTCGAAACGAGCAAAAAACTCAGTCACTGCTGTCTCATCAAATGCGGGTACTAACTTAATTAAATGCGAAAGTGAGTCTGTAACCCGGTGCCCACCACCGAGATGACGCCCCGTGGTCTCTACTCTAGACTTCTCGACATCCATTTCAGCCTGGTACCTGGTTGCATCCTGATTGGCTTGGATTCTAGCAACCTCTATGCGTTCTATACTAGCCTGTTGTATCTGAGTCTCCTGCAGCTTAATCCGTTCTATACTAGCCTGTTGACTCTCTCGCAACTTAAGCTTAGCTAGTTCTAGCTGAAATAACATCTCAGGAGACAGGCCTGGGGGGGGAGAGCACAAAATGGGGGATCCACACCGAGACGTGTTTACGGGTAAGCCAGCTTGCCATTGAGAACCCTCCTGCTGCATCGTGCTAAGACTCGCTGGCTGAGGGCCCAGCTCAGGGGTAGAGTGGAATGGAGGCTTGGAGGGAACCCCCCAAGACCCCACTCCACCCACCGCCCCATCGCCATCACCCAACAAACATGCCACCAAATTCTTCTTGGGCCAACTGTCAGGACAGTCCCGCCCCAAAACCGTGGCTAAACAGCGAAGACCGTAACAATCAATAGCCTGCAGGCGCTGTTCGGTCAAAGGTGTCTGCAAAAATGCCCGGGCATCCCTCTCTCCACTTATAACACTCCCCTCCCTAAATATCTGCTGTACTGTACCGTGTTATCCTCCCGTCATTAGACATAGTGCTGGTTATACAATTGCTGTTCAAAAACAAAAAAAAGTGCTTATTACTAATTGCAGTCTCGACTCACAAAATGTTAAAGATGCTTGAATGACTCTACTCTCGACACCTAACGAAACAATCTGCAAGTCCACCAATACAATAATGACACAATAAAAATTCCTCCAATATGCAAGAAAATTCTAGCCAGCTCTACTAGGTAGCATAGAATAGTTCTCCAAAAAACATGTGATAGGATACTACTGAATCTTGTGCAAGGTCGCCATTTTGTTACGGCTGGATCGGCAATACATATTCGGGATTCTTGATCGTAGGACAGAAATGGCTTAAGTGACAACGACACGCTCGATTCCAGTCCCAAATACTATATGCTCCAGACAACAAAAGCACCAACGCCCTACAGAGTTATCGTCTACGGTAACGAGGTACCTTAACTCGGCGAAAGTGTACAACAGGGGTAGGCTATGAGGCTAAACTCCCTCAGACATTTATAGGTTACGTTATTACTAAAGAAATGCAATACTCAAGAAACTACGTTAATATTAAGCCTCTAATAATGTAGAATAGAAGCAGGCTAAAGGTATGACAGTGAAATGCTAAATGACAAATGTACACGCCTACTTGAAAGCGCGTGCACTACACTAACTGTCCCCTACTAACATGCACTAGCATGTAGCATACAAGATGTTCATGATCCAGTAGATACCTAATAATACACATGGGAGGAACATAAATAGTAGTCACTTATTATAATAATGAATCTATACTTGGAATAACTAAAAGGTTGCAGGCAACAGTACTGCGCCGGTAGCCTACTACCGCATAGGCTACTTCGCTTCTCTCACTCTGTCTCCCCTCCGAGTCCGTATGCGCCCTACGCAACAGAACTCCGGACACAGCAGCAAAACGACAGTGCAGTTAATTGATACATGAAAGTATTAATAGTGTTGTCTTGTGTGTGAGTAATGTGTATTGTAAAGTGTTATAGATATATACTTAAAGAGAGCTGCAATGCATAGTAAAATAAAGATATATCCCACTCATCATCCCCATGTGTTCTAGCTAGCAGGCCAAGTCACAGGAACAACGAGTCCCAGCACCGAAAGCGAGAACCCAGGAGAAGACTGTAGAGAACACAAGAAGAGATAAATTACGTTACTCTACTATACTGGCACTACGAGCGAGCTGTAGTCTCGGGTGCTACACTCGCTCCTGGCTCGGTATGCAAATCAAGGCTAAGTCCTCGTCCCTCTACAGACAACTCCTGGGCATGGTCGGGCTCTTACACATGGCACCAGTCTAGTCACAAATGGGATGATGAGCAGGGCATATAACTCGTGAACATGTAGAACGTTCACCCACTATCCTCATCAAGAAGATCGCTGTTCACATTAACCCCTTAAATCTAATACATGTAAATATATGCTTGTCCTAAGAGTAATACGAGAGGTGAGTGCTGAAACTCCTTTAGGACCTCAAGGGAAGGTTATGCATTTAAATAGAGAGAAGAATGAAATGAGAGTAATGTCGTCAGAGAGAAAGAGTGCAACTGTGAGAAGTGGGGAGAGAGAGCAAGGGATGTTAGAATCTCAAAGGTTCTAGGCAACCTGGTCAAGGAACACACAGCCAACCTCTAGGCAGTGTGCTGTACGACAACATGGGCCCAGCCCAGGCAGGCAACAATGGACTACCAACCCTATCGCGCCTAGCTATAAGGGCAAGGCTGCCAACCAGTCCATACGTCTGGCAACCACCCGGCCGGCAGCGCGGCGCGTTGCTACCCTCTTGCTCTGAAGCCTAACTCACTCTCTCTCTCTGAACTCCCATTCTTATCTATCAACTTCTCTATTGATACTATATATTAAATGGAAGGTCTCGACATGGCTTAAAACAAAACCCACCACTGGTTAGCACATGACGAGACCTTTGCAGAGATACAAAGAACATAGTTATAAGTTGTCACACTCAATATACATAGCGGCTGACGGTAGCCAGATCACGGGCGGTACAGTGGAGTACCAAGGAGTACAATCAGGTTGCGTTGCCCAGCACTGGGGTGCGTCACAGTATAAAAATCTGTGTGTGGTAACCCAGGTTCGAATCCCGGTGGATCACATATATGTTTTCATTAATTGTATTGGAGGTGTTTGGTGTTGGGGTGAAATTATTAAAATACAGATTTCCTCTAACGTCTTTCCTTCTTCTTGGAAGTTTGTTCTTATTCAACCCGTCCCAAAGAAGGGTGACCGCTCTCAACTCTCCAACAAACGTCTAATTTTTCTTATTTCTTGCATCTCTAAAGTATTTGAAACTATTCTTAACTCCAAATTTCTTAGTTAACACTCAAAGAGCGGGTGGTGGAGTATATTCACTGTGCCACCCAGTGGTTTTTTTTTTACCATAAATGGGGTTGTTTCCGTGCTCTTTTTCATGCATAAAGAAGAGCCAGAGCGTAATACAAGTATGTATCCCTGAAAGGGCATAAATTGAGCTTTCTAATGACACCCGAACCATCCTTCTACGATCACTGGTTGTCTTGCAACGGTCGTGCAACCGAAGGGCAAAATTGCTGAAATACGGTCATTTTGTTACATAATTACGTGTGTAGCGAGTGAGAGAGGGTGGAGTAGTGTGGAGTACATGTCAGTGGGCCCACGACGGTCGTGGCGAGCGGTCATGAGGCAACCTACGCTCCTCCCACCGCTCGGCTCTCTCAGAGCCAATATTGCGCCAAAATTGCACACAGACTAAAGGCGGGCCCCGCCACATATTCCAGGTCTTTAGATACAGACTTAAGTCGGGCCCCGCTAAAGAAGGGTTAAGCATTTATCTTTCCATAATCTACTTTCAGATCTCCATTATGGTTTCTTGAAGGGCCACTCCTATCTAGATCTTCTTGATCTTCTTGCTTATCTTACTAACTCTTGGTCATCCTCCTTTTGGGACTTCAGTGAGACTTGTTTCTATTTTGCTAGACATATCGAAAGCCTTCGATAGAGTCTGGCATAAATGTATAACTTCCAAACGACCCTCCTTCAGTTTCTATCCCTCTATCTGTGCTATTGTGTCTAATTTCCTTTCAGACCGCTCCATAGCTGCATTTGTAGATTGCCATCGCTCTCTTCCTCAACCTATTACTTCCGGTGTTCCTCATGGTTCTGTCCTGTCTCTAATTCTATTTCTAATATTCATAATGATCACCTCAACCGACCTCTAGTCCTATCCACTCATATACTGATGACTCTACCTTACACTATTCAACTAATTATTCACATTATCCCAGCGTGCAATCACTCCAAAATTCATGTAAAAGGGACATAAAGCGCCTATTATCCGATCTATCAATTGTTACTAATTGAGGCAGAGAAAATCTTGTTACTTTCAACGCCTCCAAGACCCAATTTCTCCCTCTATCTCTCCATCACAATCTTACGCAAGACTATCAATTATTCTTCAACAATGCACAACTCAACCCTTCAACATTTCTGAGTACATACAATTACATACATACAACAGATTTTAAGACTGAGTGCTCCACACGTACGTGCAGTTTCAGTCTCTTGTCCTAATGGCGGCGTTCCAGGCAACCCTGTTAAGGGCTGCTTCACTTGTTAAGTTTTTGGATATGAGATCGGCACGTATAGTCCGATCCCAGGCCTTCTTCGATCCACCCCTTGGTGCAGCTCCCTCCACAATCACAGACCTGCATTTGTTCACCCAATTTTGTTCATCCATCTCTTCACATGTCCATACCATCCCAGTCTACTTGTATGCATCACTTCGCTAATACTCTTTATACCTAAACGTCTAATCAAATCATCATTTGTTATTCTATCCTGCAGCCTGGCCCCACACATCCATCTCGCCATTCTCACCTCATTACGTTCCATTCTGTTGACATCCTCTACTTTAACGGCCCATGTTTCTGAGGCATACATCATTGCACTTCTAACACATGAGGCAAACACCTTTCCCTTCAGGGGGAGAGGCATTTTTTTCATGGTCAGAATTGGCAGCAGTTCTCTGAACTTCCCCCATCCACATCTAATTATAGCGTCAGTGGCAGCCTCGGCCCCACCAACGGCATATATGGTATCTCCTAGGTAACAAAACTTGTCCACCAGCTCCATTGACTCATTTCCAAAGTTCACAGCCACAGGATCATCACTTAACACAAGCTCGCCTTTGCACGCCACGCACTCAAATTTCTCTATTTCTGACTTATCCTTCGGCAGGGTCCTTTTATTCTACTACAGCGCTTACTCCCATGGTGCACCCAACATCGACAGATGCTACATTGAATCGACTTAGCGCCTACACCCTTTCCACACACTGCACATGGGTATTCACCGCTCTTTTCCACATTGCCTCGTCTCAATCATAACCTTGGTTTTGTTAATATTGACTCTTAAACCCTTGCTCGCCATGCCCTCTCTCCATCTTCTGATTTTGGCCTCAGCATCTTCCATATTGTCAGCTATTAGGACTAAATCGTCTGCATCAAACAGTTTCCACGGGAGTCCGCCTTTAAAAGCTCTAGACAGTGCCTCCAGGACCATAATAAAAAGGAGGGGGCTTAACACTGAACCCTGATGAACTCCAACACGGACTGTGAACTCATCACTCAGTACACCTTTCAACCTCACCGCAGTTCGCGAATCTTCATACATCTTCATTATCACACGCACCAGCCACTCTTCCACTCCAAGTTTCCTCATAGCCCAATGCACAACATCTCTAGGCACCCTGTCAAAGGCCTTCTCCAGGTCAACAAACACAAAGTAAAGATCCCTGCCTTTTAGTAAGTATCGTTCCTGTATCTGCCTGACTATGAAGATAGCATCGGTTGTACCACGTCCTGGCATAAAACCAAACTGCATATCATCAATGGAGATGCTTTGCCTGATCAAACCCTCAAAGACTCTCTCACAGACCTGCATGATTTGGTCAAGCATTTTCAGGCCCTATAATTACCTCTATCTAGCGCATCTCCTTTTCCTTTGTATATATTTACTATTACACTTTTTTTGCCAATCCTCAGGGATGTTCTCGTTTTTAATAATGGTGTTTATCAACTCATTTACTAAGTTGACACAAGTCTCCCCTGAGACTTTTATCATCTCAGCGATCGAGGACTGAGGGCAGACAGGTACAAAAATGTAGATCCGAGCAGAACCAATAATTTGAATAAAAAGAGTTCTGTGAATTCCAAATCCAAAACTTTGAATGTTTTCTATGCAAACGCTCGTAGCATACTTAATACATTTTCAGATTTAGAGGAACTAGTGTTTACGGAAAAATACGATGTTATTGGCATAACAGAATCTTGGCTCAATACAGAAGACAGAGACTTTTTAGCAGAGTATTCACTTCCCGGTTATGTAATGTTTGAGAAAAGCCAAATTAATAGAAATGGAGGTTGAGTTTTATTTGTTATCAAAGAAAGTCTTAACCCGACCCTCTTGTCAAAACCTCAAATTGTGAACATGAAACATCCTATGTGCTAATAAAGAATAATAAAGGTACACAAATAATACTTGCACTAATATACAGACCTCCAGCTCAATCAGTGCAAACTGACTGAGAAATTTATGAGCAAATTGCAGACTTAAGTAACTCGCAAGATACCGTCATTTTTGGCGACTTCAATTTACCTGTGACCAAGTGGGGAGATAGTATTAATTCACACTCTGGACAAAACCTGTATGCAAACTTGCAAGAGAGTTCGCTATATCAATTTGTTAGATCTCCAACCCGTGGAAATAATGTCCTTGACCTTGTACTTTCAACAAAAGAAGAATTGATAGAGAATTTGAATATCGGTGATGAATTCAGTAACAGCGACCATCGCACGATAACTTTCAATTTAAAGTTTACCAGTAACGAACAAAATAGCAGCATCGAGAAAGTCCCTAATTTCAAGCAAGCAAACTTTCGTAAACTTAGAGCAATGTTTAAAGAAACTGACTGGAGCTTTTTAATAAACAATAACGACATAAATATATCTTGGGAATCATTCGCAAACACTTACCTAAAAGCAGTGCAAGACTGCATACCATCGAAAATACGACGTACAGGCCATAATGATAAGCCCAAATGGTGGAATACAGATATTTCAAACTGTCTGCTTGCTAAAAAGTTTGCTAATGATAGATTAAAATCCTTACAAAATGGCGAAGAAAGGGTGAAAATTGTAGAACTACGACGCAAAGCCAAAAGTGTAATTAAGCAAAGTAAAAAGACCCTGGAGTTACATGTTGCGAATCAAAGTAAAACAAACCCAAAATAATTCTATAGTTATATCAGAAAGAAGAGAGCAGTTACTTCAACTGTAGGACCGTTAGTCGATGACAATGGAGAATATACCAAAGACGAAGTACAAATGAGTAATGCCCTCAATACTTTCTTTGCATCAGTTTTTACAACAGAAGACCTCATTGATATCCCTACAGCATCGCCGATTCAGATAGATAATTCTGATGTTCTAAGCAATATCACCATTACAGAGAGAAGTATTGAAATGTTTAGACAAACTCAAGGTAAATAAAACGCCCGGACCTGATACAATCTCACTTAGAGTTCTAAAGGAAGCTAAGGATGAGCTCTCCAAACCACTGACATTGCTATTCAATAAATCCTTGCAGTCTGAAACTATGCCTGATCAGTGGAAACTAGCTAACGTAACTCCAATTTTTAAAAAAGGAAGCAAATCCCTACCCAGTAACTATCGTCCAATTAGCTTAACCTCAGTTGTATGTAAAATGCTAGAAACGCTCATAAGAGACAGACTCGTAAATCACTTAGAGGAAAATAACATATTTAAAGATACTCAACACGGCTTTCGGCTTTCGTCGCAAACCTTCCTGTCTAACAAACCTCTTAGACTTCTTCCACGATATCCTCAACCTCTATGATGAGTGTCCATACTTAGTGTACTCAAACTAGTATGAACAGTCTCGATGTTACGTAATCTGGGTTGATGTAGCGTTACGTATCGTTCCGTAGTCTTAAGTTGAACGCTTCCATAACCTTTGTCGAACGTTCCATGATTGGGTAGAATATATTATTCTATAGTTGTATATGGGAAAGTATTGTAGGATTATAATTCTCATATATATATATATATATATATATTTGTATTATTTAAGATTGTTCATAAGTATCTCATTGTAAAAAAGGATGGGATACATTTTCCATATGTTATGCGCGTGCGCGGTATGTCACGACAGAGACAAACATAACTCGCTCGCTCACTCTCCAACCAACCTCCGTCCCAGCTACACACGCTAAGCCTTCTTTCTATAGGTACTTCACCAGGTGTTTTCGCTTCACTTTCATCTCATATTCCATATAGCCTACAATAATATAATATCTAGCCTATCCTAGCCTATTGTAGCCTCTTTTCATACGCTGTTTACCTTACTAACCACTTCGAGTCATCTAGCCTATTTTCCGCCATCCTCCAATCACCAGCTGAGTTCATCAAAGGGTAAATATTCTATATGGTTAATACTTCTTCATTATCAATAATATACAGTCCACTTATCTAAATTAACCATATAATTGGTCCTTAAACCTTTCACTAGTTTGCCCCCCCCCCCCCTTGTTTTTTTTTGGGGGGGGGGGGGGAGTTATTCGGCGGTCAGTAGTTGCCTTGCTAGGAGTGGGGCTGGCCTATCCCTGTTTTTGTTATGAGTCCTACTACGTCCTCCAGGCCCCGGTCTTTTGGCCCCATGGGGCTGTCGGTTTTTTTTCGTCCGCTCTTTGTTCTAGCCGCCCCAGGTGCCTGACCACCACTGGGACAGGATGTGGAAACTAGTGGATAGGTCAGGGCTGCGACGGGAGTTTTACCCAGAATGAAAAGTTATAAATCTGATCCAGTACAGTACTCAAAACAATAATTAGCCTACTTTAAATGCTTTTTCGGGCTCATTAACTTATATTAAAACTACTTTAGCCCCAGAAAATCTTGCACAATTGGCACGGCATTAAGATTAAATTCATCCATACTGTACTGTAAAATAATTCATCCATACTGTACTGTATAATAATTCATCCATACTGTACTGTATAATAATTCATCCATACTGTACTGTAAAATAATTCATCCGTACTGTACCGTATAATAATTCATCCATACTGTACTGTAAAATAATTCATCCATACTGTACTGTATAATAATTCATCCATACTGTACTGTATAATAATTCATCCATACTGTACTGTATAATAATTCATCCATACTGTACTGTATAATAATTCATCCATACTGTACTGTGATAATAATTCATCCATACGTACTGTATAATAATTCATCATCCATACTGTACTGTATAATAATTCATCCATACTGTACTGTATAATAATTCATCCATACTGTACTGTATAATAATTCATCCATACTGTACTGTATAATAATTCATCCATACTGTACTGTATAATAATTCATCCATACTGTACTGTATAATAATTCATCCATACTGTACTGTATAATAATTCATCCATACTGTACTGTATAATAATTCATCCATACTGTACTGTATAATAATTCATCCATACTGTACTGTATAATAATTTAAATCTAGATCAAAATTATACTGAAAAATTACTTCATTAAAATTTAAAGGTTATTCATTCACATATCTTTCTAAATTCTACTCTCGTCGTGTGCCCTGAAGGCGGGGTAATATGATAGCTGATAGGCTGAGTGTGTGTTAATCCAACTCAAAAATGTTTTCCTTGTGGTTTCTTGAGATGAACTTTTCTTGTGTACAATTTTCACATTTATTAAATATAATAATATAAAATTAGCGGTACCCATTGAGTTTAGCCTGTTTAAATTAGCCTATAGGCTCTCTCTCTCTTAAAATTATTGAATTTATTATAACTTTAAACGGTACCTCTCTTTTTTTGACATATAGAGATTTTTGGCCTATAGGCTACTGTATTGTACTAAATTTCCCTCCCGGCTTTTCTTAACTTATGGTGTAATGATTCTGTAATTTCTGGATCTAGATCATAACTATTATGTAAGGAGTTAAATTGAAAGGCTCCAGATTGCTAGTCTACATTGCGCACAATTCTTATTCCGCATTTTTCGTGAGGGTGTTTTATTTTCAGCTCGCGATTTAATTTGATTTCTCGGAGTACTGTATTGTTGTCCGCAACTTATTCGGTCTGGCATTGATAGTTTGATTTAACGTCAATAAATTTCCTTCCCGTATAATCATGGCTAAAAGTGTACAAAAGCGTCGGGCTGGGCTTAAGGGCTCTTTGACGGTCTTGACCTCTGACATTGACGAATTCCTTGATTCGGCGTCTAGAGTGGAGGTGGAGGCCAGGTTGCTCAGTATTCAAAAGCAACTTGACAGATATGAGGTCACACAGGAGAACCTGGCAGACACTTACGAGGACGCCGAGTATATCGAGGTGATAAGAGAGGATACCCTATATATGGAGGGCATACAAGTAATCGTTGCCACACTGAAGGGGATCTTGACACCAGAGGTCAAGAAAGAGGTCAAGAAAGAGCCAAAGAAATCCGCAGTCAAATTACCACATCTTACTCTTCCAAAATTTGAGGGTGATGCCACATTATGGTCGGGATTTTGGGAGATGTTCAAGTGTACCATCCATGACAATCCCGACCTCACAGAAATACAACGCTTCACCTATCTAAAGGGTCAGCTTCTGGGTGATGCACATAAGCTAGACGAAGGATTCATAATCGAATGTGCAAGCAATAGAGCTCCTGCAAGAGACATATGGGCATCCAGATCGAATCAAGGCAGCTTACATTATCAAATTCAATCAATTAGTGTCACCCAAACACCAAGCAGCTGACCTGAAGGACTTCTATGCCAATACAGAGAGTGTGATGAGGTCAATCATTAGCTATGGTATTTGTTTGGAGGAATTTTGTGTGGTGACTCTTGTCAATAAGTTACCATCACCACTAAAAGAAACCATAAAACGGGAAATGGGAGAATTTAGCCTGGATTATAAGAAATTCACTCATTGCCTCCAGGCTGAAGTCTACAATATGGCGGGTCAAGACAGAGTAGGGGGTACACCCATGGCTACCGCAACATTTACCGCCCAGAGTGAGTACAGGAAATTCAACTGTGTTCTGTGTAGTGGCACCAATCATTTATGGTACAAGTATATGAAGTATAAGACAGGGCCTCTTAAAGTTAAAGGAGCCCATCAACTACGTCTCTGCACTGGGTGCTTGTCAATAGACCATGACCATTCGGGTTGTACTAATCCTAACATAAGAAGCTGCAAGTTTTGTAAGGGCAAACACATTCATTCCCTGTGTACACAAAAACAAGGGAAGGAAAGTAGACCAGCGGAGGATAACACCAAGAGAGAGCTGACTGCTGCTACTTCAACTACAATGTCTGTTGCCACAGGTAAAAATACAGTAATCTTGCCCACCGTACAGCTGCCAGTAAAGGGTAAGGATAATAATTGCGTTAAAATCAGATCGCTACTTGACCAATGTTCTCAGAGGACCTTTGTGAAGTCTTCTGTTCTATCCTCCCTTTCCTACATTTCTAAAGGAACTGAGGAGTTATGTCTTCACGGATTTACCGGTAAACAAGCCTCTAGGGAATATAATGTTGTGGCACTGCAATACAAACACAGAGGTAAATTTCATCATCTAGACGCAATAGTGGTTGATGAATTGCCAGAACCTAAAGGTGAACTTAACCTAAAGTCTAAACTGGTTAGTTTACAAAGTAAAGGCATAAAATTAGCCGATCCTCACGCAACGGACACAGATCAGCTGGAGCTGCTCATCGGTGCGGATCACTACTACAATATAGTGCGACCTGGGTATAAAAGGTCGGGTAGCCTAATTCTGCTTCCTACCAAGTACGGGTACGCCATAAGTGGTTCATATGTGACACAGCCTACCAGCTCCAGCACAGAAGTTATTACTGTATTGAAAGTAGCAGTAACCCCAATGGACGAATACATGTCCACTGGTAATATTCCACCATGCAAAAATGACTTAAACGTTTTGTGGGAATTAGATCACATCGGGATAACCCCTAAGGAATACTCACAGGTTGAGCGTCAAGCACTATCGTCGTATGAGGATACCGTTACCCTCTTATTCGGCGTTCAGTACGCGCAATATTCGCAGATTACAAAACAAATTTGCTTGAGTATGACGGCTAAACTTTTTGACCCCTTGGGGATAGTTCTACCGGTGTCGATCAAATCAAGATTATTCCTTCAGCAATTATGGAGGATAAAATTAGGTTGGGATGAGGTTTTGACTGGCGATCTGGTTCAGGAGTGGGAAGACATTATTTCGGATCTTCGTCTCTGTAAGGGTTTTATTTTCCTCGGAGAGTTGTCATGGACCATCCTGTTTCCATTCATGCCTTCTCAGACGCTAACAAGGTCGCGTACGGCACCGCCATATACTTTGTTGACACAAGTGGCAGCCGTCTAGTCATGGCGAAGGCGAAAGTCGCCCCAATCAAATCCCTTTCCATCCCAAAATTAAAGCTGACTGCAGTTCTGTTGGCTGCTAGACTCGTTCACTTTGTAGAGGAAACTTTTTAAAATTTGCTAAATATCTCGGAGACAGTTATGTGGAGGACAGCCAAATTACGCTCTACTGGTTACATAGCCGAAAGAAGCTACCACTGTACGTCACCAACCGTGTCGACGAAATTCGTACCCTGCTCCCAACCGCACAGTTCCGGTATGTGTCTACCAAAGAGAAACCAAGTGACTGCATTACTCGTGGTGTCTCTGCTAAATTTCTCAAATCTTCTGCGTTGTGGTGGAATGGCCTATGCTGGCTTAATGATCCCAACGAATGTCCAGAGAATAAATATTTGAGTGAGCAACACACTGCTATTGTGGCACCGGTAATTGACTCGGTGCCTGACGAAGACACACGGTTATGGGACTGGGATAGATTCAGCAGCTATGAGAAGTTACAACGTGTTACAGCATGGGTGATACGATTTGTAGAAAATGTAAAAGCAAAAATTAAAGGCACACCGCCCACAGGTAGTGCTTACCTCAATGTGAAGGAGATCAGAATTGCAGATAAATTATTACATAAGCTCTGTCAACAAGAAATATATACGCAGGAATATAAATTACTGGTTAAGGGAACAAAGTCTAGGAATAACCTGATCAACTAGTTGGGCTTACACTTGAAGGGGGACTTGATACATTGCAGAGGCAGATTACGATTGGCAGCCCTCTCTGAGGCAAGTAAGTATCCAATACTACTGCCCCCCAATCATCCCTTCACCCGTCTTATCATCGATAGGTGACACCGACTCTGTTGTCATTATGGGGTTGGTCATATAGTCACCTATGTAAGACAACGATACCTTTGGCTGGATACCTTTGGATGTGTTCGCCGCTCTTCTAGCGGCACCAAAGGAGCGCGACGCCCCTCGTTGTGGGTGGTGATTTGGTGCAGTAGACTGTTTGAAGCGACAGCTCGCTCCCTTGCGAGGATGGGCTCGTCTGGCACTTTTTGCAGTTCGACATCTAGGGCTCTCTTGAAGTTGTCTAACGAGATGTCCCTCATGTCTCTTACTCGCCGTGGGAGTTTGTTGAAGAGACGTGGGCCTCTGTGTGATAACCAGCCCTCTCACAGAGAGCCCATAGCACCCCTGTTATTCATCCGGGGGATTTCGCATTCCCAGCCTCTCCTATCACTGAATTTCATGACTATCGGAGTATGTAGGTTTGGTACTAAACCCTCTGCGATTTTCCACGTGTATATTATTAGGTAACGTTCTCTTCTACGTTCCAGTGAGTACAGATTCAGTGCTCTTAAACGCTCCCAATAGTGTAGATGTTTTATCGAACTTATATGCGAAGTGAAATTTCTTTGTACACTCTCTACGTCATTTATTTCACCTGCTTTGTATGGGGATGTTAATACGCTACAGTATTCAAGCCGTGGTAGCACTAGAGATTTGAAGAGCGTTATCATAGGCAATTCACCGCGTGTTTTAAAAGTACGCAGAATCCAAACCGTTAGATATTTCGCAGCCGCCACTTTGACGTGGTTATGTACTTTGAAACCCATATTTTCAGACATTAATACCCCAAGGTCTTTCACACTGTCTTTCCGTTCTATTATGTGGTTAGATTCTGTTAAGTAATTCGTAATTACTTTAACACCATTATTATCTCCGTACCGTATTAATTGGAATTTTTCCTCATTGAATTGCATGTTGTTTTCCTTGGTCCACTGGAACACTACATTCATGTCTTCCTGCAGTCGGCCCGTGTCCTCTTGTGTGTTTACTATCTTGCTTAATTTTGTGTCATCAGCAAAAGACGACACCGTACTGTGTCTGGTGTTGGTATCTATGTCGCAAATTAGTATGAGGAACAGAAGGGGCGCTAGCACTGTTCCTTGGGGCACTGAGCTTTTGACATCCGAAGGCTCAGAAGTGACTTGGTTTACTGCTACCGATTGTTTTCGGTTTACGAGGAAATTGTATATCCACCGTCCGATTTTCCCAGTTATACCTTTTGCTTTCAGTTTGTGGGCTATTATACCATGGTCACATTTATCAAATGCCTTAGCAAAATCGGTGTAAATGACATCCACGTTTTTCTTTTCTTCTAGCGCTTTAAGAATTTTGTCATAGTGTTCCAAAAGTTGTGAGAGACATGATCTTCCCGCTCTGAACCCATGTTGACCGGTGTTGTGTAGTTCATTTGTCTCCATGAATGTTGAAATTTTGCTTCGCAGGACTCGCTCAAAAACTTTAATGATGTGAGAGGTTAGAGCTACCGGGCGGTAGTTTTTTGGTAGTGCTTTACTCCCTCCTTTATGCAGTGGGGCAATTATTGCGTTTTTCAAGCTATCTGGTATGTCACCAGTGTCTAGACTCCTTCTCCACATTATAGCCAGGGGTTTTGAGAGGTTATCCTTACATTTTTTCATTAGGATCGAATTCCATGAGTCCGGGCCTGGTGCCGAGTGGGATGGCATGTTGGAAATGGCCTCTTCTATGTCTTTTGGACCGAAATCAATATCCAGCATCTGAGGGGTTTCCGTGGGGGAGGTTTCCATGAAAAATATATTTTGGTCTCTGATGACATTTGTTTCATCAGGCTCACTGAATGCCATTTCATACTGCCTGCTTAAGAGTTCGCTCATTTACTTTTTGTCCCCTGTGAAAGAGCCGTCCCTTTGCTCAGTGGGCCGATGTTTGATGTTGTTTTAGCCTTTTGTTTGGCGTATGAAAAGAAGTATTTGGAATTTTCCTTTATACCTGCAATAGCTTTCCTCTCCTCTTCCATATGTTGTAGTTCATATGATATTCTTAGCCTTTGTTCAATTTCCACAATTTCTCTATCTATTTCGACCTTTTGCCTATCCTGTAGATTTTGATGTGTGCGTCTTTGTGTGAGTAATTTTCTTCTTCTGTACAGCCTCCTCCTTTCCCGATCTTGTTTGCTTCTTCGTTTTGTTTGTCTTGCAGGTATATGGTGGCTACAGATTTGGGTCATGGTTTCTGTTATTAAGACTAGACATTCTGCTGGTGTCAGGTTATCCATTAAATCTTCCCAGTCTATTTCCTCCATTTCTTGATTTACCTCTTCCCACCTAATGTTTTTGTTATTGAAGTTAAATTTACTGAAGGGGCCGGTTTTTGTTCTCGATTCTGAGGTTGTCTGTACACTTTCTAAGGTTATTTTGATCTCAATTAATTTATGATCTGAGTATGGTGTGTCCGATATGTTAATGCTGTGTACTAGAGAGTCATTGTTAGTGAAGACCAGGTCTAAGATATTGTTTTCCCGTGTGGGTTCAGCAATATGTTGGGTAAGACTAAAAAAATCACAAAGTTAAAAAAGCTCTCTCGTATTAGTATTTGCTTCTCCGGTGTTATTTGCCACTAACTGGTTTTCTAGTTGTCTCCATTTAATGTTTGGTAGGTTAAAGTCTCTTAGCCATATAATATTTGGTGTTGGGTGCCCCAGGGTTTCCACTTCTGATTTCATTTTGTTGAGCTGGGTTTTGAATTCTTCTCGGGATGAGTCTGGAGGCCTGTATGTAACAATAACTGCTAAATTTAGGGATTCTATTTTAACTCCAAGTATTTCCACCACTTCATTACTGTTACTTAGGAATTCAGTACATATCAGTGAGTCATGTATGTACAAGGCTACACCTCCATGTGATCTATGCGTTCTGTCCGCCCTATGTAGGTTGTAACCAGGAATCCATACCTCACTATCTTCCTGATCTTTAATGTGAGTTTCTGTGAGAGCCGCAAATATAGCATTTCCTTCTTCTAGCAGGCCCCTAATAAATGGTACTTTGTTCGTGGTTCTATTTTTTAGGCCTTGGATATTTGCAAACAAGATTGGGGAGGGATTGTTTGGAGTACTATGTGTACCTAATAGTCTTCGGGATGTATTGGCCACTCTTGGGAGGCCAGGAGGTGCTCAAGGTGTTCTATGTGCTCTTCTATCTCCCTCAGTCTCTTCATCTTCCCTTTCCCTTTCCCTCCTTGCCTTTTTCCTCTGTCTCGTCCTCGCATAGCTAGAGAGTTTTTTGGGCTACCATTCGTGTTAGGTCTAGCATATCTCCAAGTCCCTTTAATATGAAAAGCTGGGCATTTCATATTGTAGCAGGTCTTGTTCTCAAGTGATGTCTTGCAAAGGGATGGGTGGTGATATTTGCAGGTTTCACCAAATCTACATTTTCCATGACTGGTTATGTTGTTGCAAATTTTGGGATGAGCAAATCTACATGAATTCCCATTATATTCGCCCTCTTGACCAAAGTAGCACCTTCTTTCCAGATAATATCTGCACACTGGTGTAGACAACCCCAGTAGGTGTGGCTGGGGCTGCAAGGGGTTATGTGGTGAGCTAAGTGTGGTTGTGGGTGATAGTGGGCTTGGTGTATGGATGGGTGAGGCCTGCAGGGGGGTGGAGTTACGGGTCGGTTGTAGGTGGGCAGGTGGCAGTGGTGAGGGGGGAGATGATGTGGAAGGGGAGCCTGATATGGGGGCTTGTTGCATCCTACGTTCATCCTGCAATTTTATTGGATCAACAGCAGTAGGGTGGTCAATGGCCATAGATGGGATTAATATGGGTATTTTCTGGGTCTGGGGAGGTATGGGGAGATGTGCGGCAGGGTTTGTGGATATGTAGGGTGCGAAAGGTTGTTGTTCGGCAGGCGATGTGTGTTGATGTGCAGGAGGCAATGTGGGCATTATCATGGGAAGGTGTGCGTGTGTGGGTTATGATATTTGTATGGGCCCTGAGGCCCCAATAGTTCCCCATTTTCTGTGAAAGGTAGCTATGTCTTGGCTATATTTCAGTCTATCTTGTACTTCTGTATTTTCTACAGTCTGTATGACTTGCCATGTGATATCGAAACAACTATCGCAGAAATGGAGGTTCTTCCCTCTTGTATTGTATGCCTCATTTATTGGTGTCAATCCCATGCAAATCCAGTGGTATGGTTGCTTGCATATCCGACATGCGGTGCCTTTATGCATGTGTATATTCATCTTACAACTCGTACATTTGTCTCTGGTAAACATTTTTTTTTTTTCTTTCCCACCCGCCCTTACATGGGGGAGATAGAGAGAGAGAGAGAGAGAGGGGGGGGGGGGCTTGGAGGACAAGGAGGTGTTTGTTACGCGGTTTGTGGGGAGTGGGCGGGGGGTGGGGGGGGGGGGGGAGTGCCACTCGTTTACACTCGTTATGTTTAAACTTTAAGTAACTTTAAGTAACACTTTCAATAATTATCTTATGAAACAGAATTCTCACTGCCCTAACCACTTTTCCCGTTTTTGGTCGACTGTTTAGCGGAATATACGGCACTCTAGGAAAATAACGAACTTTCCAGGCTACCTATACAGTATATAGTATCTATTTTAATTTTCATATTTTACCTATCAACTTGATTCAACACTGCTCAGGTGCGAATTTTCACCACATTTGGTTGCGTGGGAGATCTTTCTCTCCAATAACGTCACTACTAACCTGCGATATGGTCGAGAAATAATCTGCACTGATTTAATTTGTTTATTTATATATTGTTTTTCTCTGTTTGCTATTATTTACGATTTTTTTTTTGTCGGTACCCTTTCCTGTCGAGGTTAAGTTTCGCTTTTGGTAAAATCGTATAGGGGGAGGGGAGGGGACGTGTCCAGGAGAGCGAGGGGATATATGTGTTTATGGTCTTTGCGGTCACCGAGGGTATTTTGTTTACAGCATACGTCCTGTTCCCAAGCTATAAGTTAAAAGTTCCCCTGACTTTAATTCTCTGTATTATAGTTTCCTAGTTTATTTACGTGATATACGATCTTCACTATCAATTTTAACTTAGGCTTCCTATTTTCCCATAGCCCTGTTTGATTTCATAGGACTATATAGCTAACACTTTGCTTTGGGACGTAACGGTGTTTTCTTTCCCTTCTTCTTTCCACCCGCCATATGGGCCTGCCCTAGGCCTGTCCTAGACCAGCGCCGTGGCACTGCTGTAGGAGTTAACAGATTTTTTCTCCAAAACGCGTATATCTCTCCAGATATTTTATCAATCGGTTCGATTTTGCACTTCACAGGACCGCGACACTAAGTTTGTTTTTGTGTGTGATTTTTAAAAAGTTTACTCACCAGTATCCCGCGGGATAGTCGAAAAATCCCGGACCGCGACGGACGTGACCCTCCTTCACTTGTATCAGTGTATACGATGGTGGGTGCCTAGAATCAGGCAGGTGGTCAAGAAAGTCCTTCACAAATGCTTAAAGTGTAGAAGAGTACAGGGAACACATTATGATCCCGTCGGAATTCTTCCCTTACCAAACCTGCGAACCACCCCAGGTGACCCTTACAAAGTTACCGGGGTTGACTACAGTGGAGCAATCCCTGTGAAAGATTCACCCAATCTTAAGGTGTATATGATACTTTTCACCTGTGCTGTTACCAGGTCAATTCACCTGGAACTGGTCACCAACCTCACTTGTGATAGCTTCCTACATGCCTTCCGAAGATTCTGCAGTAAACAGGGATATCCGCATATCATGCTGAGTGACAATGCAAAGACTTTCATAGGGGCATCTACATATCTCAAAGAAGTGAGCAACAATCCTAAGATTCAGACCTGCCTAGCGGATGTAAAATGTGAATGGCGTTTCATTCCCGCCAGCGCGCCTTGGTTTGGCGCCATATGGGAGAGAGCCATAGGCATCGTGAAGGCGGGTCTGAAGAAGGTGTTGGGTAGAGCTCTCATCTCGATTGAGGAACTCAACACCATACTCTTGGAGATTGAAGCCACCGTAAATGATCGCCCTCTATACTATGGTTCTGGTGATTTGGAAGACCTTACCCCAATCACACCCTCAGTACTGGTATGTGGATACAGACTGCAGGATCTTCCTGAAGAGCATGACGAGGATATTATGGAAGATCCCGACTACATAAGTAAGGACGTGATATCGGCCCGCTACAAATATATTCGTAAATTATCGCGAGATATTTGGCATCGCTGGTCAACAGAATATCTGGTGACTTTAAGGGAAGCGCAAAAGAATAAACTAACACCATTAAAAGGTCATTGGCCTAGGGTAGGGGACGTGGTAACCATCCATGAGGAGGGCCCGCGCGCATTTTGGAAATTGGGTCGGATAGAGGAGTTGTTACCAGGTCGTGATGGTGAGGTTCGGGTAGCAAAGGTTCGCACCAGGACTGGAGTAATCACACGGCCAACAGTCCAACTATATCCTCTTGAGGGTGACCTCGATCGCAAGGACACCCCCTCGGATTAGTTATCCATTGATGTCCCCTCTCTGGCTTCTACTTCAGCGCAGCCTGTTGACGCGTCCGGCGGATGCCCACATCCACAGGCAGCCCAGATATCCTCCGTAGTTTGGCGGGATAAGATTGCCTCCGGGCAAATCTAATCATGTAAATTTGTATATTTTCTGTTGGTGGGAATATGTACATACTTAGTGTACTCAAACTAGTATGAACAGTCTCGATGTTACGTAATCTGGGTTGATGTAGCGTTACGTATCGTTCCGTAGTCTTAAGTTGAACGCTTCCATAACCTTTGTCGAACGTTCCATGATTGGGTAGAATATATTATTCTATAGTAGTATATGGGAAAGTATTATAGGATTATAATTCCCATATATATATATATATTTGTATTATTTAAGATTGTTCATAAGTATCTCATTGTAAAAAGGATGGGATACATTTTCCATATGTTATGCGCGTGCGCGGTATGTCACGACAGAGACAAACATAACTCGCTCGCTCACTCTCCAACCAACCTCCGTCCCAGCTACACACACTAAGCCTTCTTTCTATAGTTACTTCACCAGGTGTTTTCGCTTCACTTTCATCTCATATTCCATATAGCCTACAATAATATAATATCTAGCCTATCCTAGCCTATTGTAGCCTCTTTTCATACGCTGTTTACCTTACTAACCACTTCGAGTCATCTAGCCTATTTTCTGCCATCCTCCAATCATCAGCTGAGTTCATCAAAGGGTAAATATTCTATATGGTTAATACTTTTTCAAAATCAATAATATACAGTCCACTTATCTAAATTAACCATAATGAGAGTAAAGCTGTAGATATTATATACCTTGATTTTCAAAAGGCCTTTGACAAAGTTCCCCACAAACGTTTACTGCTAAAACTAAAAGCGCATGGAATACAAGACGGTGTGTTGAGTAGTCATGAACGGTAAGGCATCTAAATTAACCAATGTAAATAGCGGGGTACCCTAGGGATCGTTACTAGGACCAATTCTCTTTCTAATTTACATCAACGACATAGATGAGGGTCTCACCTGTACAATCTCAAAATTTGCGACGATACAAAAATTGCAAATAGCGTACTCTCAAAATAACAAGTTGACGATATGCAAGACAATCTAAAAAAGTTGTCACATTGGGCCCAAATTTGGCAAATGAGTTTCAATGCGGATAAATGTAATGTACTACATAATTATGTCATATCGGATACCAAAATGAGAAAGCAAACTATTTGATGAATGGCACTCAGCTTAAGAATGTAAACAGAGAAACCGATCTGGGGTAACAATATCGAGTAACCTAAAACCGAGTCGACAATGTTCAGAAGTTGTTAAAAAAGCAAACAAAATAATTGGCTTTATAGGCAGGTCATTTGAGCATAAATCCAAAGAAGTTATCCTAACCCTTTACAATTCCTTAGTCCGCCCTCTTCTGGAATACTGCATTCAATCCTGGTGCCCTTATTACCAAAAAGATATAGACAAGCTAGAACGAGTTCAACGAAGCGTTACCAAAATGATACCTAGCCTAAAGAACAAACCATACGAGGAGCGTCTTAGAGAATTAAATCTTTTTCCTTTAATCCAGCGCAGATTAAGAGGCAACTTAATTCAAGTGTTCAAAATCATCAAAGGCATCGATAATATGAATTGTAGTAAGTGCTTCACTATCGACCAATCTAATTACACGCTGGGAAACGGTTGCAAAATTATCGGTAAATCTTTTAACTCACACGAATCTAAGAACTTCTTCTTCAATCAAGTTGTCAACTTGTGGAATGGGCTTCCCCGAGACGTTATAGACTGCAGCACCGTTGATTCATTTAAACTTCGCCTAGACAAATATCTTGCATTAAACCCGCGACTGACTACGTTTGTAAATGAATAACTTTATTTTAGCCCCCCCCTCAGTTACTAACCCATCTGTCCCCTAATAATTTCCTAATCCTGCCACGGACATATAGTTCCAGGGCAGTAGTTCCCTTTCCAATGTTCCCTTACCCACTCCAAACCACTGTTTGGACATATGATCCTCAGTGTTTTGGAGCACAAGCAGCCTAGAAGGGCCATCAGATCTGTTGTTGCTTGATTTCCTTTTTACTCCCTTTGTACAATGTCAGAGCACCCTGGAGCTTTACCGTCCTTCATGTTATTGATTGCGTCGCTCACTAGAGCTGATGCTATCAAAGGAGGGGGTCCAGATATTGGTTTTCGAAACTAAGCTGTTCCTTATCCCATTCAAGCTCTACATTTAGCAATCGTTCATAGTGTGCCTTCCATGCTTCTCAGATTTCATTTTCTGCATAAACAATCTTCCCATTATCATTTCTAACACACTGTTCACCTATAATATCCCTACTGTAATTTTTAACTTGCCTAGCTATGTTAACCCACAGAACCCCAGCAACACACTGTTTGCGTCCAAAATGTTTGTAACGGTAAACCCCAGCGACGCATACGTATGCGTCAATGTTAATTAGTCCGGTCCTATGGCACCTAGACGGCTCAGATTTGTATGGGAACTGCGTAAGTATCCCAAACAACAATGCCGATGGTTGAAAATTCTCAAAGTCCAACCGCGTGCGCGTGAGCGCGCAAAACCCTGTTTTTGGGTGTTTTTGCCTACACATTTCCCCTCTTGTAAATCCGAGTTTCGGGCACACCGTAGGACCCCTTAATGACCTAGGGGATCGTTTTTTTGTGGGTTTTCCTTCATTCCTAACCCATTCCTGGTGTTTTCTGGAAAAACATTTGTTTTCGAAACCTGCCGGTCCTGGGTGGTACATTTATTTTAAATTGCCTGGGACTCAGCAGATTAAAGATCCCATTGGGATTGTCAGTGTTACACACTTGTTCGAGAACCAGGTCCTTAATGCCTTTTTTAGCATTGTAAATAACTCTTTTAGCAGTTCGTTTAGCTGCCTGGTATTCCTCCCTGCTGCCTCCCTTTTTCCATGCTTTGAAGCATCTCCTTTTCTCTTTCACAGCATGTTCTACCTCATCGTTCCACCACCAGGAGGTCTTATTCCTGGGTTGACTCTTTGTTTTCCCACAGACTTTGTCAGTGGCAGAGAGAAGGCTATGCTTAAGAAAATTCCATTGACTATTTACATTGCTAGGCCTGGCTTCCTTATTTCTATTAATTTCCTCCAGTTCACTATGAAACCTATCTCTAACTTCCTTGTTCTTCAGCAGCCACACTTTCCTTTTGAGCATGTATACCTTCTTGCACTTAGGATCTCTGTATAAGATCATGTCGCACACTAGTAGCTTATGCTGGGGGATACATTCTTCGCTTGGGATGGCCTTTACATCCCGAACCAGTTTTCAGTCTTTTCTGTTAACCAAGAACTAATCTACCTGGCTACTGGAGATCCCAGAGTTATATGTGACCAGATGGCTCTGTCTTTTCTTGATCTTCGTGTTACACACAACCATGTTGAGTGCAACGCAGGACTCCAGTATATATTCGCCTTCCAGATTCCTCCTTCCGTAACCATTTCCTCCATGCATCCCTCGTATCCATCTGCAGATTCTCCCACGTGACCATTCAGGTCCCCTCCCAGGATTGATATATCATTCTCCGAGAGGCCCGAAATGACACTGACGGTGTCATTCCAGAAGTCCTCTTTTATCTCTTTCTGTAGGCCAGCCTGTGGAACATATGCAGATATTACATTTAGAATTCTTTCACCAACTTTCAACTTCAAAACAATCAGCCTTTCTCTCACTCTCGTAATCTGGAGCACACTTTCCACCAGCTCTTCAGCCACCAGAACACCCACTCCTCCTTTCGCTTTATGAGCCTCCACCCCCTTCCAGTAGATCCTATATTTGTTATTTCTTCCAACAATCCACTGTACCCCAAGCCCTTTCCAGAGTGTTTCCTGGGCACAGCAGATGTCCACTCGCCTCCTCTCACAAATTTCAGCCACTTCATTTGCACGCAGATTCAAACTGCCAACATTCACACTTGCAAGTCAGAGATTGTGGGGGGCATTTGTCCTTATCATGTGCAGTTTGGGATCATATTCTAGGTGATTCTTTGTCATCGGACCTTTCTTGGAAAGATCATATTACCATATTAAAACAGCTTCCCAAAAGTTAGGTGTGCTCAATCGTCTCTTTGGGTTCTTCATTCCCGCACAGCTTCTTGCTCTAGATCGGGGCACAGTGCGCGCCCCTGTATTGAGAATTGTTCGCATGTATGGGGAGGCTCCACCCATACCACACTTCTCAAAAGAGTAGAGTCCAAAGCATTTTGTCTCATCAACTCACATCCTCTTACTAGTTCCCTACAATCTCTTTCTACACGCCACAATGTTGCATTTCTTTCACTCTACTATCACTATTACAACAGTGTTCTTCATAGCTCTCTCAGTGCATACCCACTCCCTTGCGGCGACACTCGCCTTTCAACACAGTCCCACTCCTATTCTGTCCAGCTCTCCAACCCAAGAATTGGCCAATCTTCTCAGTCTTTCTTCTACTCAACAAGATAACTCTGGAATTCTCTCCCTCAATCAATCAATTCCTTCATCCTATTACTTAAACTGCTTTAAACTTTGTGTGTCCAGGCATTTTGACCGCAACGTCCCTTTAATTTAGCCCTGTCACTCTTTTGGCTTTGGGGGAGACACTCGTTACAGGCAACCTGCCTTTTGTATCCTTCATACACATATAGACATATATATTATTTTGGTTTTTTGTGTTGTTGATATTTATTGTACTTGATTAGTAATGTTTTAAATGTAAATTTTGTTTTGCAATGTTTCATATATACCTGTATATATATATGATACAAAACAACTACATCAAATACATATGAAGTATAGAAAATTAAATGTGAGATATGAAAACAGATATGAAATATGAAAAATGAGATATGAGATGAGCATTAAAAAATGATGTCATCTAAGGTTGAGTTGGTGGAGAAAATATCTGCAAGAAGGTTAGCTTTACCTCGTGGGTCACTTACAAGATTGCTCGGAGATTTTAATGGTGGAATGGATGAACCACTCTAGCAGTTTCCATTCCAATTTTTACAAATGTGCATCATTAGAAAAGAAAGAGGTCCAGGGAATATCAATAAAGAAACCTTGAAGACCCTCCCAGTCTGCCCTATCGTAATGCCATTTAGTCACCAAAACAGGAATGAGATTAAATGAGTCTGCAAATATGGACATTAAAATCACCTGAGTCTCTGTCAAAAATTGGTGTACAGAATTGATGTTAGCGTGTCCACCCCTTAGGGGATCACGGCGTCAGGCAATAGATAGATAGATAGATAGATTAAAAAAATTCTTACACAATAATGTTTATATTCAAATGAAAAAGCACAACAAATGCTCACGTATTATAACAAAATAATTATATTGTTACACTTCATTTGTTTGACTACTATTTATCTTCTAATTTGACGAGCCAGGTGATGTGGATGGGTCATCAGGTTTTCTGACACTGTATTAATTTATTTTGATTCTAAATAATTTGTTATATTTACCATACGAGTATAAAGCAATATTGCTGTTCTATATATGTTTATTTTACTTGTATAATGAACATGTGAACATTGAAGACCAGATCATTGGTGTAAATAGCAATTATCCAGTCAAATGTTTGTGATGGGGGACACATGTTAGGGAAAGGCAGGAGGTGGTGGTAAGTATACATACCACCTAATCACATATTGCTTACATTTCACCGGTACTGGGGCATTTAAAAATTTGTATTTAAAAACAAAAAGTATGGTCTGTATTCCATAAGGCCTATCGCGTTCACCTAGCAGACACTTCCGGAAGGCCTATAATGCTTGCTTGGTTGAAGAAAAAAACATCATATACATTATGTAAATAAACATTATGTGGAGGCTGAGGTCATAAGTAATAAGCATGGTGCAAGTCATCATAAGCACCGTAATGATACCTATTATGTGGAGGCTGAGGTCATAAGTAATAAGCATGGTGCAAGTCATCATAAGCACCGTAATGATACCTATTTATTCCTTTTCCAACTTTTAACATATTAGTTAATACATAACCAAACTCAACCTATAACCTAACTAAACTGGACTATATTACTTTAATTGACCTAACCATTGTCTTGCTTATGCGAGGATATGTGAACAATTATTAATATTGCACGAAATCCTAGCTTGTTATCTGTGAATGAATAATTAATGATGAACATTATTTCCAAGCCAACTTAATGCAGGTTTAATCATGTGACGTACATTTTGCTGAAATGCGAACAATTTATGTTCATAAGTGCTAAGTAAGAACGATAAGACGTTGGGCGAAAATATGATGAAGATCAGTACATCAGGGAAATTGGGAATTAATATTTTTCTGAAGGTTTGACAAGTTCGTAGCTATTTTACAAACTCTTCTTATCATAAGTTGAACAGTATGTTAATTATTTGAAGCCCTCACAGCACAATCATAAAATCCTGCTTGCATTCGTTCACGAACAAAATTAAAAAGGCTTACAAGGTCTAGCCTAGTTTCTCTTGGCATTTTACATTTTCTTTGTGATCAAATTAATAGAAAATATGCTTACCATGAATTCTTTAATGAATAAATATAATGTTCAAGCTATGATAGACGAGATTCTGAATTAGCAGTACAATTGGCAAACTTTGTTTTGCCTAGACTTTACACGTTCGCACTTAAATATTTCACATTTCAGTTAATACGAAAACACATTTCGAGTATATTTTATCCTCACAGAGATTGTGAGAGGATGTTTTGTTCACTAAATTTGTTTTTAAGTCGGTTGAAATTTCGGATAGATCCTGATTTTTGTATTGTTCATCGAAAGAAGAAAAAAGTCTTGCCCGTTTACGGTATGTTTTAAGTCAGTTAAAATTTCGGATAGATCCTGATTTTTGTATTGTTCATCGAAAGAAGAAAAAAGTCTCACCCGTTTACGGTATGGATATCATTAGGTACGTGCGGGGCCCCTGAAAGCACGGGGTCCTGGGCATTGGCCCTTTGGGCCCTGAAGATCTTTACCAGTGCGTGTTGCTATGTCATTGGCTAGAGGGTTAAAATTTCCTCTGGGTGATGTAACATGATGCAATAATAATGAATTATTAATTTCATTGGCTAATGAACACTGGCGTGATATTTCCAGTGTTGTGATTGGCCAGATACTGATATACATACTGTCAATTTCACACAGACTCTTAAGCTGGAATCCCATTGTGCAACTTTTCGATGGTGAATGCCTGGCGACTGGATTTTGTTGTGTATGTCCAGTGTTCGCCGGCGAATAGGGGTTTTGAAAAAGAGAATTAGACGAAACAGGCGATTTTTCGCGATGGACGTGCGACCGAAGTACGAGTACCGTGCGATGGCAGCGACTTGTAAGGCGATAATGACGAATGGTGTACGACAATTAAAGGCGATTCAGAGCGAATGTGGTGACAGGTGATGACGACAGTTGCAATGCCACTGCAATTATCCTACATATGTTTTACGATGTGATGCGATAACACTGCGGAGGTTGTGCGAATATGGCGAATGCCCGACGACTATCGAACAAACGTTCTCCCGTGATACCACCTGCGACCTCGGCCGATTTGGTAATTGGGGAGGCAGGTAGGGTATGGTATAAATAGGCTGGTGGAGCTCGGGTCTCCAAAAGTCTTTCTCATAATCTTGGACGTACCACACAACAAAGCTTTGACTTCACAGCGCCATGGATCTACTCCCTACAACCTCCAATGTTATTCTACCCTTAGCTCTTGCATTGGAGCGAGAATATGCAGAGATCTTGACGGCACTCATAAAATGAAAACGAGAAAGGAAGATGAAGAAGAAATTAGCAAGCAAGAGGAAGTGGTGGACTCGATCTTGGATTTTGCTCCTAGAAGAACACGGCGAATATCATAAATTGATGGTGGAGTTGGCAGAGGAGGATAGTGCTACATTCAATAATTTCCTGAGGATGCCCATCTCCATGTTTAGGGAGGTGCTTGGTCGTTTGGGGCCAAGGATTGCCAAGCAGAATACTACCTTTCATCCCTCTTGAGACACCTACACAGACCTCTCCTTTGCCTTCAGAGTGGCGCCAAATACCATTTCCAAGCTCGTCTCTGAAATATGCGAGGCACTTGTGGCCGAGTACATTAAGGAGGTGATGGTATGCCCAAAGACACCTGCGGAGTGGAAGGCAGTGGCGGACAAATTTGCTCTCCACTGGGACTTCCAACACACTATCGGTGCCCTGAATGGCAAACACATTGCCATCAGGTTTCCCGCCAATGGGGGCTCCAACTTCTTCAATTACAAGAAGTCCCACTCGATAGTCCTAACGGCCTTGGTTGATGCAGACCATCGATTTTTGTATGTGGATGTTGGAGCCCACGGGTGTTCGTCTGATGGTGGTGTGTTTATTGACACCCCACTGCGTGGCGCACTCGAGGAGGGGCGTGCGGCACTTCCCAAGGCTCAACCTCTACCTGGTGGGGATCAGCCGGTCCCGTACTTCATACTGGGTGACGGTGCCTTCGCGCTTCGCACCTAACCTTCGGGCTAACGAAGCCCTTCCCTCACCGCAACATGTCACGAGAAGAGCGAATCTTCAATTACCGCCTCTCAAGAGCACGGCTAGTGGTTGACTTTTTTTCAGGAACATGACCAACAGGTAAACAAGTCTAGGTATATATATATATATATATATATATATATATAGGTAGTCAAAGAGTTTGGTGTGGTTTGTGGAAGGAGGAAACTGAAGGTGAACGTCAATAAAAGTAAAGTAATGGTGTGTAATAGGGGAGAGCATAGGGTGAATCTAGATGTGAGGCTGGATGGGGAAATATTGGAACAAGTAGAGTGTTTTAAATATCTAGGAGGAACAATAAGCAGGAGTGGAGGTATGGAAGTGGAGGTAAAACAGAGAGTGTGTGAAGGAAGGAAGGTTTTCGGAGCAATGGGAAGTATGTGGAAGACGAGAAATCTCGGAGTGAAAGTAAAAAAGTGCACTGTATCAAGGAATTGTTGTCCAAACAGTGATGTATGGGGCTGAGACATGGGCTCTGAAGAAAAAGGAGAAAAGAGGGCTGGATGTGATGGAGATGAGCTGCTTGAGGAGTATGTGTGGAGTTACTCGTAGAGACAGATTGAGAAATGAAGAGATACGTAGGAGAGTGGGGCAGCAGGAACATTTGTCAGCCAGAGTGGACAGAAGGGTGCTGAGCTGGTATGGTCATGTTGAACGAATGGGAGATGAAAGGCTTACAAAGAGAATATGTGAGTCAGGTACAAGGGGAGATAGAAGGGCAGGAAGACCCCCATTGAGATGGAGAGACTGTGTAAGAAAGGCTTTGGATGATAGAGGAATGAATATAGATCAGGCAGGGGAAGTGGTGGTGGACAGGAGTGAATGGAGAATGCTTGTGAATAGTTGAGTGAACACGTGGTCATTTGGAGTAAGGGGTCGGGCGCAAGTTGGACTAGATAATAGTCCATCAGGCGCCTGGCCCGGGGAGACGATTAATATGAAGGGTGTACCTGGAAGTGTGGTGGGAGGGCTTGTCGCTTTGGCTCCGCTGCATGTCTGCCTGCCGAGATCGGAACCTCTCCTGGTGGTCAGGGGCCGGGGGAGTGCTGGAGCGACCTTGGTAACCCTGGTCTCTGGGTCTTCTCCTGGGTGACCTGGATGTGTGAGAGTTTGTGTTTTTTATCTGTGTTTATTTTTGTTTTATGTTGTTTTTGTGTTTTCCCTGTTCTTGCTCTGTCTTGAGTCGGCTACCCCCAAAATGGGGATTGGGCCTGAGCATATAGATAGATAGAAATAAATAGATAGATAGATAGATATATATATATATATATATATATATATATATATATATATATATATATATATATTCTGTATATATATATATATATATATATTCTGTATATATATATATATATATATATCTGTATATATATATATATATATATATATATATATATATATATATATATATATATATATAATTATATATATATATATTTCAGTTACATGAACAAGCAGCATAAAAACATAAAATGTACCTGTGAAAACAAGGATAATAATACTTTAGCATTTTTGGATGTTTTAATCACTAAATCATGTAATCGGTTAACCACTGGAGTTTATAGAAAGCCCACCTCCACTGGCTTGGGTTTGAGTTGGTTTAGCATGGTTCTATGGGAGAGTGAGCTATGATTTTCGCAAATTACTTAATAACGTACTCCGGGAAAGTTTTCCTGAAATAAATTTTAGAATTGTTTTCACCAATGAATTCAGGAACCTTCTTCAGCTTCAAAGATCGGGTGCCGGACTCCTTCTGCTCAAATATTGTGTATAAATTCACTTCTCCCAGTTGTCAGGCTGGGTACATTGGATGTTCGAGTAGATCATTCAAAATTACAATATATGAGCATTTGGGGAAAAGCTTTAGGTCTGGAATATTTTTAAGGAGTATGTCTTTTTCTGCAGTAAGGGAATACTCCCGTAATAAAGATCACCCTTTTTCGGAGAGGGATTTTGAAATCATCGGCAGGTTTAGAAGCACGTATGAGGCTTTAACCCCTCTTTGGCGGCGCCCGACTTAAGGCGCTCAAGAGAACCAAGGACTAAAGAGCGGGGCCCGACTTAAGTCCAGTGCGATGTTGAGCACATAATCGGCTCTGAGAGAGAGTCCGAGCGGTGGGAGGAACGCGGGTTGGCTCTGACCGTTCGGCACGGCTCCCGTACCGCGACTGTTCCCACCTCCACACTCATCCACATCCACTGCTTCCCTAGACAGGGAAATATGTAAGTAAATTACCGTATTTTAGGGATTTTTCCTTCGTGTTGCACGATCGTTGCAAGACAACCCGTGGTCGTAGAAGGATGGTTCAGGTGTCATTGGAAAGCTCAATTAACGCCCTTTTACGGATACATAATTGTATTACGCTCTGGCTCTTCTTTATGCATGAAAAAGAGCATGGAATGAAGCTCATTTAGGGTTTAATCTGCCCGCTTGGCAGGTAGTAGAAGTTACTAACCTAGCCGCTCGTTGAGTGTTAATAGGCGAAACAAATGTTAATAAATAAGCACAAACCAGAAATAAATCTTGTCAATAATAGTTGAAGGTTCATTATTAGATATAATTGGTTGCTTTTTGAGTGTTCATATAGTTTGGTTTTTCATTTTATTTCGTTTAATTTACACCATATAGTGAGTTTACATATAGGGCTCAAATTTGTTCAGTTAATCAGTCCCCCATTGTCTTTCATATGAGACTGGTGGTGTCATGGTGAGTTCCGATTTGTTTGTCACAATTTTCCTTTATATGAATTTCAACACTTATCTTTTGATTCTTAGAGTAAAATAATTCATTTTTTGTTCTTTTCTTTTGCTTTATGTTGTGGTTCGATGTGATTAGGATTACTAGGATTTGATATTGATTTGTATAACAAGATAATTTGAGCTCTTTTGTAAAGTCCTTCATTTAAATATTCTCGTATAATATGATTGTTTTTGCTAAGTTTTGCCCTCACATGGTTGAATATTAGCATAATACTTTGGACGCTGTTTAGCGGTAGGTGATAATTTTAATAGATTTTAGCCTTTACAGTTCAGAATAATATTTGAATTGAAAAATAAATGATAACATATAAATTGTATATCTAATGTGTTTTGTATTTCTATTGTTGCATTAAAATTTAACTATTTTGAATGTGGATGTTGTCTAGCCGTAGATTTATTTTATATTCAAAACTTGCCTAGTTGGCCAGAATTATGTTGTTTACTTGTTTCTTAGATAAGCAAATTACCACATGTTCAACAATGTATATAATTTTAGTGATCCCTTTTTTAGCAATATATACAGAGTTATACTAAATTTTTAGGAACTGTTGGTAACCCTTTCCTGAGAATGGCTGCGTCACGTCGCCGAAAATTAGGGATTAATCATCATGATGTTCCACAACGTATTTCTTATCATTACCCTACTAATATATATATATACAGTATATACAGTATATATATATAATTATATATATATATATATATATATATATATATATATATATATATAATTATACATATATATTAATTATTTTAATTAAATTTAATATAATCCCATAATATTTAATATAATTATCACATATAGAGTTCGGTTTTATTTGAATTATTATTTCCCATACTCACATTTCAGTTGGTAACAATTTCAGTAATTTAATTTGTTTATCTATGTTATTTTTGGTACATACTATTCAGTCGAGTCCGTAGAGGATGGTCATACATTCTTCTCTCTCCCACCCGGTGTTAACCTAACCCCTCGCAGTCAGCAGGATTAACTTCTGGTTTTTAGCAAATAAAGCAACAAAATTTACTAGAGACAAAGGGAAGTGACTAATATTATTTTTTATTATATTATTTGTGTTTTATCAAGTGTAAAATATATATCATTATGCCAGCAATAATTGTGTTGTCGAGAAGTATTTGGAGAAGAAACAAAAGGTGTATGTTGCCTTTATGGACTTGGAGAAGGCCTAAGACAGAGTGGATAGAGAAGGTTTGTGGAAAGTTCTTAGAATATACAGAGTAGAGGGCAAGTTGCTGAAAGCAGTGAAGAGCATGTATTGTATGAGGGTGCAAAGGCGGCAGTACATGTGGAGAGTGAGCAGAGCGAGTTCTTTGATGTGAATGTTGGTTTGAAACAGGGGTGTGTGATGTCCCCGTGGTTGTTTACTGTATATATGGATGGAGTCATGAAAGAAATACTATCAAGAGCAGTGGATGTTTGTGTATCGCTGAAAAGGGAGGGAATTGAGTGGAAGCTACCTATACTGCTGTTTGTGGATGATACAGTTCTGATGAGTGATAATGAATGGGAGTTGCAGGGTCTGGTAAATGAGTTTGGAACAGTGTGCGAAAAAACGGAATTTGAAGGTAAATGCGGGGAAGAGCAAGGTTATGGTCTTCGAAAGGGGTGATGTCACAGAGTGTGAGGTGAAGCTGAACGGTCAGGCTATGGAGATCGTCAACTCTTTTAAGTATCTGGGCAGTGTGTTGAGTAAAGATGGGACTATGGATGAAGAAGTGCGGGAGAGGGTACAACAGGGGAAGAGGGTTGTAGGAATGCTAAAAGCAGTAACAAGAAATAGGGTGGTCACTATGGAAGTGAAGAAGTCCTTGCATGACAGTGTGGTAATCCCGACACTGACTTACGGAAGCGAAGCATGGACATTGGTTGAGAGACTCAGACCAAGAGTGAGAGCAGTGGAAATGAATTACTTAAGGAGTGTGTGCGGAGTTACATGGAGGGATAGACAGACTAATGAGGAAGTAAGAAGGAGGTGTGGTGTGGAGGTAGATGTGCTGGAAAGTGTGAAAAGGAACAACTTGAGATGGTTCGGCCATATGGAACGTATGGAAAGCGAGAGAATGACTAAGAGGGTGTACGAGAGCGAGGTGGAGGGACAGAGAGGGAGAGGTAGACTGAATGAGAGGTGGAGTGAGGAAGTACATGAACAAAGGCGGTGCTGGTTGGGGGGAGGGGTGTCGACTGACTGGGGACAGAGGTGCATGGGGGCGGTTCGTTCGTGGCCACCCCTTTGGGGATCACGGTGTCAGGCAATAGATAGATAGATAGATGCCAGCAATCCGAGTTTTTTATGATAAATGTGAAAAGAGATATTATCCTGAGTGGTATAAGGCTACCCGGACGCCAAGTGTTTTATGTGCCTTTCAAATGAGAAATTTCAGTTCCTTGAATGCACAATTGAAGCATACAAGAGTCAAGTGGACGAACTCCATCACGAACATTCCATTTTAAAGGAAAAGGTGGACAAACATGGCAGCCAGGTAAGCACTTCACACCAATCTGATTCATCCCAGGTGGTAAGTCACAGTAGGAAACAGCACAAGGGGCAACAGACACCAGGTATCCCTACGAAAAAATAATATGCTGTTATTGTTGATGAAAATGAAAAGGATAAACCAAAGAATTAATCTGTTCAAGGAAGAGAAAAACATCAAAAGACAAAGCATCGAGCCCCAAAACAAACAATGCAAAGTCTCAACACAAGTTCATAGCCAGCAAGAAAGAGTCATGTACCTTAGTATACAGTGATAGCCTTCTCCGTGGACAGGGAGTAGAGTTTGCCATGCAAAACAGATAAAATATATTTGTAAATGTGATTCCTGGAGGAAAGCTTGAACACATCACCAACAGCATATGTAACTCTACCATACCGACAGGATCGTGTGTAGTAGCAAACGTTTGCTCCAATGATTACTTCGACGGTGGTAGGGTCCCTATAAAAGACATTCTTGGTAAGTATATTTTTTTATCAAAAATATGAAAAACAAGGTAGAAAAATGCGTGATAAACGGAATCATCCCTAGGTTGAACGTGAACTCCTACAGTAATAGTCGAGCACAGGAAATCAATAATTCAGTAAAAGCCGGAAACACCTTTTCTGATTAATCTGGAGGATTATTGACCTAAAGACCTCCCTCCCCCTCTGTTTCTCATTAAAAACATGCTACTCATTAAAAACATGCACTCAGCCCCCGCAAATACGGTAATTACCCCCCCCACCAAATCTTACAAGCGTATATAATCGCACCCAATCATTGACCATAATTAATCCCTCTGTGACCTTTGACTCTCAAACCAGGGGCGGACCGACGTCGGTTGCCCAAAATAGACGACTAACTCAATCAACGGAAAATGGAAATTTGGTTAGATATAAAGGTAAATTAGGTATAAATAAAGGAAGTAAATTGAGAGTATATTACACAAACTGTAGGAGTCTAAGTAACAAAATAAACGAACTTAGAGCACTTGTTAGCAAAGAAAATATAGACATAATAGCACTCACAGAAACATGGATTAATACAGATACCAGCCATTTTTTAGCAGAACTTGATATACCAGGATATTCTTTGTTTAAATATGACCGAACAAGTAGGAGGGGCGGCATTATAGCAGTGTTTGTCAGGAGTACATTAAATAGCTGTATTAAATCATGATAAAGAAAGTGTTTGGGTAGAGGTTCACGAAGGTAGTGAGACCATAGTTATTGGAGATATGTATAGACCTCCAAATATGAGTAGAAATGACGGAACATCATTATGGGAGGACATTAAAATGGCATTAAGGTTTAGCAATGTGTGCTTTATGGGGGATTTTAATTTTCCGAATATAGATTGGAAGCATCAAATCGGCGACTCTGATTCTGAAGAGTTTATTGAGGTAATACAAGATAGTTTTGTATTTCAATTCGTAGATACGCCAACTAGAGGTAATGATATTCTTGATTTAGTTTTCAGTAACAATGAACTTATGATAAATAATGTAGAGATTGGGGACGACCTAGGAAATATCGACCAAAATTCTGTTTATTTTAATATACAATAGAGAGGTAATACCAGAGAGAATACGACATTTAAACCTTATTTCCGAAAAGCCGATTATGGTGGGCTAAGAAGAGCTCTATTAGCGGACCCTATGTATGGTTAAACAATTAAGTCAATCCATGTGTTCAAATGAGTGTACCTCTTCTTGGGTACCTGTCAGCTTAAGCCAGGAAGAAACGTCAAAATTGGTAGCTACATACGCTAATGTTATTAAGTCAGTATTCAATGCTCAAAATTAATATATCCCCAACAGAAAATTTAGATCAACACAGAACCAACCCAAATGGACAAATACTAGACTATTAATTAGACCTAGGAAAAACGAGAGGAATATGCAGAAAAAATAAGAAAGGCGAAATTCACCTACTTGCTTACTATCAGAATCTATCAAGACAGGTTAAAAAAGGTATTAGGACAGAACAAAGAAATTATGAAATCAAGGTTGCCAATGACTCAAAAAATAATCCTAAAGCTTTTTACCAACTATATACTGTAAATCGAAGGTTAGAGATGTAATTGGTCCGCTTAAAACTTCGATATGAGAAACATTAAATAATGTATCGTGTTACAATAATGGAATGTGGTATATTTTGTGCAGAAAAATTTATAATTTAATGTCAATGTTTTGTCATGTGAAACAATTTTTGTAAGCAAGACTGAAGTTAGCTAAGTCCAACTTTATCTAGTTTACATATGATTCACAAGGCCAAACATCGAGAGAGATTTGTGCATTTTTCGGCACAACAATGTTTCAGGTACAAGTAACGTAAAGTAAACTAATTTGTACAAAATGGCGATAAACATGTTAAATAATTGTGACACACTGTACTTAAGGAATCACAACATAAAACAAAACTAAAATAAACAATGTACATATTTTTTACGTTCCTTTAAATAACACGCCACATTAAATTAAAATTATAGTAATGGATGTGTGTATCACTTGCTTCACAGCCCAATAAATGATGACACAACTTATTATTACATTTATAATTTTCTTTGATAATTTCAACTTACGAACTAGGCACAACTTTACAAACATACTTAATGATTGTTGACTTTCTATTCGACCTTCATTTACTTCGCGTTTATCACTTGGTTCAATGGAAGAGATAACAGAACAATATTTGACACACCTTATTAAATACATTTTCTATATTCATAGACACTTTTCACTTACTTATATTAACATCATGAAATATTTATTAAGGACATATATACCTCAATCGACCTCCATACCACCTTTAGGGGTCAGGACCCCCTCGTCCGCTGGTGGAAGTGGGGTTTGGTTTGGGGGTGTGTTTGAAGGAATCTCAGTCTCTGCCAAAATATTTTTCAAAAAGGCTCCTGGGGTTGTGGGTAATGCGGATAAGTTGGGTGAGTTTGGGGAAGTGGCCGTGGTCAGTGTGGTGTATGATGTAACAGCTGGGAGAGGTGTCTGGTAGTTGTAGGTGCTGGTTGATTGGTAAGGATGGTGCGAGGAAGACCAGCCTCCATGTGTCACTCCTCGGAAACTAACACTGTGGGTCATTCCGTGATGATGTTGTGGTTCCTGCTGATGTGGGTTGGGTTTCCAAACCATCTGCTGATGTGGAGACAGATGTTGGGTCTGATGGTAGGTCAATGTGATTGGGGCTGGAGGCAGTACCTGGGCTGGTGCGGTTGCTACTGCAGGAGCATGACCGGAGGAGGAGGTTGCACTTGAGGTGGATCCCGAACTGTAGGAGTTTTCTTTGGTACTATTTACTTTCTGCACCTAGCATGTCCAGGGCATCGCTAATTAATTTCTTGGCTATTTTATTGTCAAGTGATTTTAGAGTGCTTATCATGAACACTCCAAATGATTCAACCTTTTCCTCCAGTGATCGAAGTCTTTTTTTCTTGCCAGGTGGCTAACCTGGGCTTCAAGGTCGGCCACTCTGGAAACACGGCTCTTCAACAGCTGTGTAAAAGAGAGAAAGGGCACATTAATAAAAATATAATTATTTATTCATATACAAATAATGTAACGTCAGACACCCCAAACAGGGTCGCAAGGCCTGTCTGTCATCTTTACCCAAAGTTCAGGTGCGCTTTTATTTGTGCGTGTTGCCAGCTTATCTCCTCTTGTCCCCTTGGCAGCCGACATATTAATTGAATGACAATTGTTTACAAATTCTGTTAATATTTTGCCCATATTAACGTTTGCTTCATATATAAATGTGTCCAACAAAAATGTTTTCTTCTTGGTAAAATTAATATAAAATTAATATGGAGAAATGAGAAAAAGGAATACAAGCTAACGCAAATATTTATCAAACTATACATTGAGAGGCAATGAGTCACACTGGCCAGCTGAGAGAATACTTATCATGGTTCTCTCCTCGAGGATATTGTGACCGCGAGATAAGGAAGGTCTCTATCCCAAACAACAAGTCACTGATTTTGTGGTTTCTTAGTAGCATAGTTTCAACATATGTATATATATACTGTATATATCTGTATGTAAGCTATAAATCATAAATAATATATATATATATATATATATATATATATATATATATATATATATATATATATATATATATATATATACACATGTCTGTCTTTTTCTTTATTATAATGTAACACGTTAAATTGCTTATCTTGACATAATCCTCGTCGTCGGAGGGAGGGGTGGGTTTGCTCCTGTTACCACGACCTTTGCCTTTCCCTGTCGGTCGTGGCAGGAGATCTCCGGCAGGGACCATGTCGTGGTCCTCGTCACGGTCAGTGCAGACTAGCTCGACTGTCGCGTCGCTCTTGTCACCCCTGTCCTTCGAGCACCCAGGTCTAGCATCGTCAAACTGCAGACAAAAGATATCAACCTGAATAAAATAATAATGTAGGGTGAGAGAGAGATACCCTGACCAGGTTTCGAACCCACTGACCCATGGTATATTAGGGAGAGCTTGGCACCGTAACCACTCGAGCCCGACGCGCCAACCCGCCAATAGCACTTCGCTCTCGCTGCTCGAAATCTGACCATAACTTGAGTACTCCATTACTCATCCCCTTATTTGTTTTCATGAGCTGTAGCTAAGCTCTAGCTTAATTGCCCTGTAGTTGCTTTGCATGTAATTTTGCTGTGTTTTTGACTGATAAACGTTTGTTTATCGAGATTGCTTTTGTTTACATTTGTACCGGTTAGTGACGACCGACGCTCTAAAGTAAACAAACTATTTGCTTGTTTCATATTATAAAGTTCTAGCACTTATTGTAGATATTTTAGCCCTCACTGTAGTTAAGTGCTTAGCAAACCACCCAGTAGTTATCTTGCATGACATTGTACTGTAGTTTTGACTGATAAGCGTTTGTTTTTCAACATTCTATTTGTCAAGTTAGTAGAGACGCCGCCGATACCAGCGCCACCTATGTACGCATAAACAAACCCTCTTCTTGTATTTTATGTATCAAAGTCTAGCCAGTACTGTACTTGGTTGAACTTTTTATCTTGGTTATCTATATAAATCACACACACTAACATGTGTCAAGATAGTTTTAATATTGGGTTAGAATAATTTAGTTACTGTAATACTTTTTGATAGCCTATTTATTAATCGCATTTCAGATACTTGTCACCATATTAATAGGCCTCTCACACTCTTGCCAGGGATATTACTAACTCCATTATTATTATTGTGTCGACCACTGTATAAACTAATATACAGGCTTTAGCCTAACTGTGTCATACTGCTAACATAATTTTATTTTTATTTTCAGGCATAAAATTGTGTTCTATTGCTAACATATTATTTTTGTGATCAACATATTCTGTTTGTGATTTACAGGCATTAATTGTACCATATTGCTAACCAATATTTTTTGTTACTGTACTGTATACTGCTTTCCAGTTTTCTCACTAGGCTAAATTAACCCTCTCCCACTTTTTTCCAGTAAATTTTGTAACAAATTACTAGTCCATTTACAATTTTCAGGCTTTAACTGTGTCATACTGCTAACATAATTTTTTTTTTTATTTTCAGGCATAAATTGTGTTCTATTGCTAACATATTTTTTGTGATTTACAGCCATAATATTCTTTTTGTGATTAACATATTCTTTTTGTGATGTACAGGCATTAATTGTACCATATTGCTAACAAATATTTGTTGTTACTGTACTGTATACTGTTTTCCAGTTTTTTCACTAGGCTACATTAACCCTCTCCCACATTTTTTTTCCAGTAAATTTTGTAACACATTTCTAGTCCATTTGTGATTTTCAGGCTTTAACTGTGTCATACTGCTAACATCAATTTTTTTTTTATTTTCAGGCATAAATTGTGTTCTATTGCTAACATATTTTTTGTGATTTACAGGCATATTAATTTTATCATATTGCTAAAAACAATTTGTGTGATTTTCAGGAAATAATTGTATCACATTGCTAACATACATTTTTTGTGATTTTCAGGCTTTAATTGTACCATTTTGCTAACATAAATTTGTGTGATTTTCAGGCATATTGTGATTGTATCAGTCAAACGAACCTGCACGAGTTGTTCCGGTAAATTTGGCCCTACCATGTTTGTTGATACTGATGTCCAAATTTGTAGATTTTGCCAGCTCCGAGAGAAGATTGCGGATAAATTGAATGCAGCTCACCGCAAGATCGATGCCCTGACTACGAAGCTTGAATCCCTTCAAGAATTTGCCACACTCAACGTAGGAGTGCCCTCGGCCCAAGAAACCACTACGATGTCAACCGCCATTCCAGTGCATACAGTACCGGTACCGGTACCACACCAGCAGCTACCTTAGATGTTGCAGATAATAATAATGACTCTACTCTCACTCCCCCCCAGGACAACTTTCAGTTAGTGAGAAACAATGTGCATCCCAGTTCCAGTTCCAGGAAGGTCATCCCGACAACATGCCAAAACCGCTTCAAAATTCTGGCTATTGACGAGGAAGAGGAAACGGAAGAAGTTCGGCTTGTGGGCGACTCCATGGTCCGTGGCCAACTAACCGAGTTCTGCGCCAGGGCACCCAGGACCAGAAAGCGATTCTGTATCCCAGGTGGCGGCGTGGACGACATTGTTGCGGCTGTGGAAGAGGTTTCCAGGCTCGCCCCCGCAAGCACTACGTACGTCATCCACGTTGGATCTAACGATGTCCAACGGACGCGGTCAGAGGAACTGCTTTGCAAGTACCGGCAGCTGATCAGGTCCTTCAAGGAAAAATCTAACAGAATCTTAATTTCAGGAATTGTTCCCCAGATTTATGTAGAAAACCGATTCTACAACATAGCTACCAGTACAAATCGACGACTAGCCAAACTCTGCAGGGAGGAGGACATCGGCTTTGTCGACACGTGGGATAATTTTTACTATGATAAATCTTTGTTTTCAGGAGATGGTGTATATCTCAATGAAGTAGGAGCTGCACGTCTTGGTCGTCTGCTGAACGATGCAGTCAAGGATTTCCGTTCAAAAACGGGGTCAACCAGACCCCAGACAGGGTAGTGTAAGTCAAATACGAACTGAAAATTCAGACAATTCACAATCAGTAACATCCAACTCTAATACTCTTAAGGTGTTTTATGTAAATGCTCGTAGCATACGCAATAAATTTTCAGATCTAGAGGAAATCGTGTTTACAGAACATTATGATATAATCGGCATTACAGAATCTTGGTTAAATACGGAAGACAGAGACTTTTTAGCCGAATATACGCTTCCTGGTTATACAATGTTTGAGAAAAGTCGGATCAATAGAAATGGAGGAGGAGTTCTGTTTTTTATAAAGGAAAGTCTTAATCCCGTCTTAATGTCAAAACCTCAAATTGCGAATATAGACATATCTTACATACTATTAAATAATAAACGAGGAACTAAAATAACACTAGCTTTATTATACAGACCCTCATCTCAATCAGTGCAAACTGACAGTGAAATTTATGAACAAATTACAGAAATAACTAACATACAAGATACCGTAATTCTTGGCGATTTCAACTTACCCGTGACTAAATGGGGCGATATTCTTACTTCACACTCTGGACACGACCTCTATGCTAACTTGCAAGAGAGTTCACTTTTTCAATTTGTACAATCTCCGACCCGTGGTAATAATTTGCTTGACCTTGTACTCGCAACAAAAGAAGAATTAATAGAGAATTTGAATGTTGGTGATGAATTCAGTAACAGCGACCATCGTACGATAACTTTCACTTTAAAGTAGACTAGTAACAAATCAAATAGCAGCATTGAGAAAGTCCCTAATTTCAAGAAAGCAAATTTTCATAAACTTAAATCAAAGCTTAAAGAAACTGACTGGAGCTTTCTGACTAACAATAACGACATAAATACATCTGGGAGTGTTTCAAAACCACTTACCTTAAGGCAGTGCAAGACTGCATACCATCGAAAATACGGCGTCCAGGCCATAATGATAAGCCCAAATGGTGGAATAAAGATATTTCAGACTGTCTGCTTGCTAAAAAATTTGCTAATGATAGATTAAAATCCTCACAAAATGACGAAGAACGGGTGAAATTTGTAGAGTTACGACGCAAAGCCAAAAAGTTAATTAAGCAAAGTAAAAAGACCCTGGAGTTACATGTTGCGAATCAAAGTAAATCAAACCCGAAAGAATTCTATAGTTATATCAGAAAGAAAAAAGTAGTTACTTCAACTGTTGGACCGTTAGTCGATGAAAATGGAGAATACACCAAAGACGAAGTACAATGAGTAATGCCCTCAATACCTTCTTTGCATCAGTTTTTACAACCGAAGACCTCAGTGATATCCCTACACCATCGCCGATTCAGATTGATAATTCAGATGTTCTAAGCAATATCACCGTTACAGAGAGAGAAGTATTGAATTGTTTAGATAAACTCAAGGTAAATAAAACGCCTGGACCTGATACAATCTCACCTAGAGTTCTAAAGGAAGCTAAGGATGAGCTCTCCAAACCACTGACATTGCTATTCAATGAATCCTTGCAGTCTGGGACTATGCCTGATCAGTGGAGCTAGCCAACGTAACACCGATATTCAAAATAGGCAGCAAATCCCTACCCAGTAATTATCGTCCAATTAGCTTAACCTCAATTGTATGTAAAATGCTAGAAACGGTCATAAGAGACAGACTCGTAAATCACTTAGAGGCAAATAACTTACTTAACCCTTCCTACCCGGTCTGCCTTAGGTAAGGACAGCTCGAAAGAAGGGCCGCTACCCGGTATGCCTTACCTAAGGCAGCAGCTTAATAGCCTAATTAAGCTTGGTCTGAACGCCGTGCGTACGACGTATGTCAACAAACCCAAGCGTTGCGTCACCGCACCTCCGAAAACAACAAGGAGAAGACTCTTCAATGTTATTGTTCTGATGTCAGACGAAATTAGTGTCTGAAAAGCCCCCATATTGGCAACATCTCTGCAATATTTGCTCCACTGAAATCGTCATCACAACTGAACCAGTTGACTTATAGAGCTCTACTCAACGCCAAAATACAGATTGAAAACCGCACTACGATTATAGATGAGTGGGAAAGTTCTAGCAGTGAAAATAAACATAAATACGGTAGCCTAGGCCTAGACGTTTTTCAGCCATTTCGCCCGGGTAGGGGCGACCGTCATTGGGTAAGACAGCCCGGGTAGGAAGGGTTAAAGATACTCAACCCGGCTTTCGTAAAAAACGTTCCTGTTTAACAAACCTCTTAGACTTCTTCCACAATATCCTCAACCTCTACGATGAGAGTAAAGCTGTAGATATTATATACCTTGATTTTCAAAAGGCCTTTGACAAAGTTCCCCACAAACGTTTACTGCTAAAACTAAAAGCGCATGGAATACAAGACAGTGTGTTGAAATTGATAGAAAATTGGCTCAGCGACAGAAACCAAAGAGTAGTCATAAACGGTAAGGCATCTAAATGGACCAATGTAAGTAGCGGGGTACCCCAGGGATCGGTACTAGGACCAATTCTCTTTCTAATTTACATCAACGACATAGATGAGGGTCTCACCTGTACAATCTCAAAATTTGCTGACGATACAAAAATTGCAAATAGCGTACTCTCAAAAGAACAAGTTGACGATATGCAACACAATCTAGATAAATTGTCATGTTGGGCCCAAATTTGGCAAATGATTTCAATGCGGATAAATGTAAAGTACTACATATCGGATACCTAAATGAGAAAGCAAACTATTCGATGAATGGCACTCAGCTTAAGAATGTAAACAAAGAAACCGATCTGGGAGTAACAATATCGAGTAACCTAAAACCGAGTCAACAATGTTCAGAAGTTGTTAAGAAGGCAAACAAAATAATTGGCTTTATAGGCAGGTCATTTGAGCATAAATCCAAAGAAGTAATCCTAACCCTTTACAATTCCTTAGTCCGCCCTCTTCTGGAATACTGCGTTCAATCCTGGTGCCCTTATTACCAAAAAGATATAAACAAGCTAGAATGAGTTCAACGTAGAGTTACCAAAATGATACCTAACCTAAAGAACAAACCATACGAAGAGCGTCTTAGATAATTAAATCTATTTCCTTTAACCCAGCGCAGATTAAGAGGTGACTTAATTCAAGTGTTCAAAATCATAAAAGGCATCGACAATATGAACTGTAGTAAGTACTTCACTATCGACCAATCTAATTACACGCGGGGAAACGGTTGCAAAATTATTGGTAAATCTTTTAACTCACACGAATCTAAGAATTTCTTCTTCAATCGAGTTGTCAACTTGTGGAATGGGCTTCCCCGAGACGTTATAGACTGCAGCACCGTTGATTCATTTAAACTCCGCTTAGACAAATATCTCGCATCAAACCCGCGACTGACTGCGTTTGTAAATGAATAACTTTATTTTATCCCCCCTCAGTTACTAACCCATCTGTCCCCTACTAATTTCCTAATCCTGCCACGGACATTAGTTCTAGGGCAGTAGTTCCCTTTCCAATGTTCCCTTACCCACTCTAAACCACTGTTTGGACACTTGATCCTCAGTGTTTTGGAGGACAAGCAGCCTAGAAGGGTCACTAGATCCTTGATTTCCTTTGTACTTTGTACTCGGTCATGGCCGAGTGGTGACGGTGCCCAGCTCCCCCAAATACACCTAGGGTCAGTGGGTTCGAAACCTGGTCAGGGTATCTCTCTCCTAACCTGTCCGATCTATCTTTGGAAAGTAAATAATACTATATGTCTTTATTTCTCTATAGATGTGGTATTCCATTGCGGGAAGTCGCAGAATCTGACCTTGGCCATGGATCGATGACGGAATAGGAGCAAAATAAATATAAATAACTTTTAAATTGTTAATTGTGTTTTACTGCACCCTTCATACTTAGAGTAACACATACAATAATTAGGAAAATTGATTGACAATAATACTATAATAAATAAAGAAAATCACCATGAATAATGAAACGCTATAATTATTGTAAAGAATAATACAGTAAACAATTTATACATTCTACAATATATGTAGTAATCGTCGGGTAACGTAATTAAAATAAGATTTTTTTAAATACAAAAAATCATGAATGAATTAATTGTCTGAATTCATAACAATACATTATTAAGGAATAAACATAAATAAATATGTTTCAATTACCTGCTCGTCGTTCGTTCTTTGACCCAGGCAATGTGCCGATAGAGGTAATTAAAGTTGGCAAGGAACCACTTATCCCTGTCCGTGTGGTACTTGGCTTTCTGTCCCGACTTGAGATTACTTAATTTCCCGTATCTTGTCTTCATCCCCTTGATCCAGTGCCTCAGCTGAAGAACTGCAGGTAAAGAAGAGAAATAATTGTTAATAAATAATTATATACACTAAAATTGTTTGAAAGTATTGGCCAATGGAGATTTAGCTGGCCATCACCACTAGCATTATTATGTAGTACACGTCTTCAAAAGGAACAAATATGTCACCAAAACCATTGTTTAGTCGCTATATATACTGTACATACATATATATATATATACTGTATAAGTATATGTTACCTTTAATGCTTCCAAAAGCCAATTTCTTCATCTGTCTACCCGTCCGAAACTCCCATAGCACTATCTCTTATTCCTCAACAATACAAAAATCAATCCTTCATCTTCTTTCAATATTCTTGGTGTCTCTTTTTCTTTTGCTCTCACTTGAAAGGACCATATTACCAGTCTTGCTATGGCAGCCTCCCAGAGGCTGGGTATGCTCAACCGCCTCAAGGGGATCTTTACCCCTGCACAGCTTCTTGCTCTGTACAAGGGCACGGTTCTTCCTTGTATTGAGTATTGTCCACATGTGTGGGGAGGATCCTCTCACACCACACTTCTAGACAAAGTAGAAAGGAAGGTCTTTCTTATCATTAACTCCAGTCCACTCACCAACTCTCTGCAATCTCTCTCTGTCCGCCGCAATGTTACTACTCTCTCGCTATTCTATCGCTACTATAATAATCAGTGTTCCTCAGAGCTCTCCCAGTGTATACCACCTCCTCTACGTAGGGCATGTGGTACCCGTCTTGCAACACAATCCCACCCCTACTCTGTTCAACTCTCCAAACCAAGAGTGAAACGTTACTCTCAGACTTTCTTCTATTCAACAGCTGAGCTCTGGAACTCTCTCCCCGAATCAGTCTTTCTCTCTTCCTATGACTTAAATTGCTTCAAACTCCGTGTGTCCAGGCATTTTGGCTCAATCGTCCCTTGATTTTGGCCCTGTCACTCTTTCAACTCTCGGGGAAGCACTCGCTACAGGCAGTTCTGCCTTTTGCCTCCCTTACTTACATAGAAAATATATATATATGCTGTATATATATATATATATAAATATATATATACTGTATATACAGGGTGTATTAAGAAAAAGCTTAAAGACTTTAATTGCTAAGTACCGAATAAAAAAATCAAATTTACTTTATTCTATAAAAAAAAAAAAAAATATTAATAATTAATGACTTAATGGATATACAGTAAAATATTCAGTGTCGTCCAAACATGTGTTATATACCGAACACTGGCATTGGTCTCCCCTTTCATGCTCACCCCCCCCCCCCCCCCTCATCTCCTAGTGTATGCCCAGGAATATTGAATTATAAACATATTTAGTTTTCAGGGTGAAGCAATGTAAGTAACATTTCCTTTATACACCGTTTACAACTCAAATTATTTTATGTTAATTCATTTTTTGTTTTCAACAGAGGAAAGAATATTTTGGATGAAGCCAATTATGATCCTCAAGTGGTCTGCAGACATTACTGCCCTATGTTATTAAATAAAAAAACAATGCTGAATGATAAAAATACCCAAACAATGTGGGCATTACAAAGTTATTGCCTAAAGTTATTTAATTCATTGTACAGTTGTGAACATGAATTCAATTACAAACTTATTCAAAGTGGTTTCTGTATATGTTGGATCTGGCTGCTTCCAGACGATCCCCAGGTACTTATCAAAGAGGTGGGATAAGTCAAACACTGGGTAAAAGTTAATAGGTTCTTGTATTCAGGAGTGAAGTGGGTACAGTGTACAGGGAGACCTTTGGTAGGCTAGTCTCTCTCTCGATCTGATCATAACATACCCCTAGCAGGCATATCATGAAATATCCATAGTTACCATGTGCAGTCAATACAGTATAATTATATAAGTGAGTGCACATGATTACTATGGTACATGTTTAATATAAGGAGGTATGCATATAGATAATACTAGTGTTACATACAGATACTTAAGAATGCTGTTGCCTCAATAAATCATATACATACACCTCCCTCCCCCCTCACGCTCGTAGTTCAATCTCGAGCGGACTCCTTTTCTCTGGGTCGTTTCGAATAACGTGGGGCAACTGGGGGGTCAGACGCTAAGGACAACTGTTTCTGGTCCTTGCAAGGGGTCGCAGGGGACTGGGGGAGGGGGTCAACACTTTGGGGTACAGGGCGGAGGAAACGGCGGTTCCGCCACCACACACGACCACTAGGGAGACGCACCTCATAATCCCTGGACTTGCCAAGACTCATGACAACCCCCACCTTGTCCCAGTATTGCGATCTCGGGTCTTGAATCCGAACTTGCTGACCGACACGCAACCTGGGGAGGGGCTGTGCGTGCGCATCGTACCGGGTCTTAACCTGCTCGGCACGGTCGGCTGCACGTCTGTCACAGTCCTCGGCCTTGCCCTGCCACTCCTGAACGAAGGATCTGGGGTCGACAGGTAGACATGTCCGAAGGGGATGACCATATAGGAATTGGGCAGGGGAGCGGCCAGTGAAGTTAGGAGTGTTCCGGAGTTCCATGAGACCCTGGTCAAAGTCCTCTATGTCAATGTTACCAGAGGGTGCAGTCTGAAGAATGAGGTGCCTGATTGACCTCACTGCAGCCTCGGCATGGCCGTTCGCCTGTGGGTGATGCGGTGACGTAACCACATGGCGGACTCCCCATCGCTCTATAAAGTCCCGGAAATCCTGGTTGGTGAATTGTGGGCCTCCATCGGTCCTCAGACAGAGGGGAACACCAACTTCCCGGAAGTAGCGACAGAAGAGCCTGATTGTTGCAGAGGCAGTAGCGTCGCCTTTGCAGGGGACGACAACGGGCCACCCCGAGAGACGGTCGACCACGACCAGGAAGGACTTCCTGGCAACCATGATAAAGTCGGCCGAGACAGACTCAAAGGGCCCCGTCGGGTTCTCGTCATTCAGGAGGGGTTCCTTCTGGAGGCCAGGCAGGAGGATCTGGCACGACTCGCAAGCATGAACAGTACTGGCGATGTCGGAATCTATCCCCGGCCAGAAGACAGCCTGCCTCGCTCTGCTCTTGGTGGCCTCCACACCTCTGAGACTGTCGTGGAGTTGCTGCAGGGTGCGGCGGCGGAGAGCCGGAGGAACCACAATCCGAGCTCCGTAGAGGACGAGATCTCCATCAGCACAGAGATCATCCCGTAGCATCAAGTATGGGAGGAAGGAATCATGTAGGTTATAATGGTTGAAAGGGAAGCCTGAGGTGACGCAGTCGAGTAGACAGACGTATGTAGGGTCCGCTCTTGCTGCGGCGCGAAGATCCTGTAGAGTCCTCTCGGCGTCTTGTACTGGAGATTCTCCTGGGTTGATGACATCCAAAATGGGCTTAGGAAAGTCCTGAGAGATGATGGCCAACTCCCTGCAATGGCGATAAGAAAGCAGAGGAGTCTGGACACCGTCGTGCACTTGAATCAGGGCAGGGCACGATCTCTTGCCTAGGGTGAGGGTTGCCTGAAATGCACCCAGAGCAGGCGCCATCGTGGACCCATCCGCCGTGAGCATCATGGTAGGCGAAGGGTCTTGCAGGCTGCTCCTAGAGACACCCAGAGATCCTAGATGTCGCAGGCCAATCACTGTAATGTCAGAGCCTGTGTCCGGTAGCATCCGTAAGCGGGATTTGACATCGCCGTGTGACAGGGTGACAACGATGGGCTGTGGTGTCTTGTCGGCAGAGGAAGAAGTTGATCCCACACGACGACAGTTGTTGTGCTTCGCCTCGTGAGACTCGCTGGAGTCGGAGGAGGTACCACTGCTGCTTGGAGATCCCCCTCGGCGCTTGTCCTTCTTCTTCGACGCCCGACAACACTTCTCAATGTGCCCAGTGCGGTGACTGAGGTGGCACTGGACCTTACTGGCGGGGCACTTGATCGTCCGCGACCAGTGGCCTTGTCATCCGCAGGCGTCGCAGGTGCTCTGAGCAGCTGGGCACGTGTCCAACCCATGCTGGCGAGCACAACACTGGGAGAAATCCGTTGACTTTGATGAATTCTTAATGGGCGGAGTCTTGCCGTTTCCCTGAGCTTTCTTGTCCTTTTTATACGAAGAAATTGCGCTCACTTGGTCAGGAGGAGCACTAATGGCCGTGGTCGCAGATATAGCGGCCTCATAGGAGCGGCACCTAGTCACAACATCCTTTAGTGGTGCTTTGGAGTCCAGGGAGATGAGCTTCTGTACCAGCTCCTTGTCTCTGATCCCCATGAGGATCACCATCTTGAGCTGTGTTTCCTCGCAGACAGATGAATTTTCCGGGCACACATCAACTTCCTCGGAAATGCGCTTCAGGCGGACATAAAACTCGGCAAATGACTCCCCTTCAAGCTGCTTACAACTCAACAATTCTCTTCGACGAAGTGCCTCGTTGCGAAGTCCCTTGATGTGAGCTTGCAGGGCATCCAACACCTCATCCACCGTCTTGTCAGTCGAAGGGGCGATCTGAAGGGTGCGTTCAAGTATGCGCTGCATCTCGAGGGTCAGGCACATGCGAAGCTGGATCATCTGCTTTGCTGGAGGTAGTTTGGGGAGGTCCACCATTACTGCATAGTCATCCCAGCGACGTCTCCACTCTCGAAACATCTGAAAGGTGGAGTCGGCTTTAAGTGGTGGTGGGGACTGTGCTGTAGCCTTTGGTGGTGGAGGTGCTGAGGGATCTGAAGGGCTGACTTGTTGCTGTTGGGAGGGTGGGCCCTGGGCCATGGAGGGATCTGTGGATATCCTGGAAGTGGCCAACAGTTGAATCAAAGCCTGAAATCTTGCATTCTCTTCCTCTCTTCTTAAAGCCTCCTCTTGTCTTCTCACTGCCTCTTCTTGCCTTCTAGATTCCTCCAGAAACTGAATAAACTGTAGGAAATCGGCCCCAGACGGAACTGAGGGTGAAGCATGTGGGTGGGAGGGTGGAGGAGGTGGAGTGCATAAGGGGGTAGAAGTAGAGAAACCAGAAAAATCTTGGGAGATTTGTGGAGGTGGAAATGGTCCAGAAATCCCAGGGGAGGTTTGTGTAGGAGAGCTGGAAGGTGATGTGGGGTTGTGTTGCAATCGTACATCTTCCTGGTCTGACATCCTCTTGTTAGGGCAACAGACAGACAGGTTGATAACAAAGAGTCGAAAAATTCCCCACTTGAATATTCGTCCTAGTAGATAACAGTGTTTTTGCTGCGAAAGATTGCCAGCAACAAGTAGTGTGTGTGACGGCGTGCTCAGTGCGTGTATGCGTATGTGTGTTCACCAACCGCTCGTGGCTCGGGAGGGGGAGGCGGCCGCGTTCACTCACTCAACTCAGTGTTGCTCAGGCCGTGGTGGGAGGAGGGTGTAGCGCTCCGCTCGCTGGCTGGCCCTGCTGCTCTGGAACTCGTACCCAGGGCAAGCACACATGAAATATACACAAAATAAAGCGCTGGCAATACACAACACTTCACTGTTAGCACTGTATATCCAGGGGCACTGCTCACTGTAATCCTGGGTCTGGAGGCACTGTCTTACTCCCGAGTGGTGGAGCTGGCTTGGTAATGGCGGCTTCACAAGGGCCCCACAGGATTGTCCAACTTCGTAACTCCGGTATCCTACACACTGCGCCATGTATATGTTGGGTCTGGCTGCTTCCAGACGATCCCCAGGTACTTATCAAAGAGATGGGATAAGTCAAACACTGGGTAAAAGTTAATAGGTTCTTGTATTCAGGAGTGAAGTGGGTACAGTGTACAGGGAGACCTTTGGTAGGCTAGTCTCTCTCTCGATCTGATCATAACATACCCCTAGTGGGCAGATCATGAAATACCCATAGTTACCATGTGCAGTCAATACAGTACAATTATATAAGTGAGTGCACATGATTACTATGGTACATGTTTAATATAAGGAGGTATGCATATAGATAATATTAGTGTTACATACAGATACTTAAGAATGCTGTTGCCTCAATAAATCATATACATACAGTTTCGGGTTGGATTGAATCTCCTTACTAATTCTTATTGAGCATTTGCATTCACGTTTGCATTTTAGAGATTCGTTTAATAAGTTCAAGACTTCAAAATCAATCAGAATGAATTACCACTACTGTACATGATCATTACAGTGTGATAAGAGGAGATTAATTGAAATCATTTTAATTACCACCAACAGATGTAATACAGAAATCAATCATACCCAATATTTTTAATCTTTGAATCTTTATACCGAGTCGTAAAACATGTTCGGAATTTAATTCAAGATAGGAACGATCAGCCCCGGCCAATGAATCTATGAATCAAGAACTATGCTTCATAAACGATTGAATTACCTTCAACTATGTTTGTATACTCAACCCAGACTTGGGCATCAGCATTATACCCCGTGACAAGAGTTGTAAATGTTACATATTTGTTTACGCTAATCTGTTTCAAATAATTAGTATTTTTCTGCTAACTACTAATATTATCACCATATTCTAAGATACCTTGATTTCGTATTTTTTAATGTGTGAATAGGTAAACCTATACTTTCCCTTTAGTTAAGTCCATAGTAAACATGTTAATCATGTATCAATTATTTAGTGCTTTATTTGTAACCCTGTTTTGCTAGATTACTAAATAAGCATATATCTCATTAATAACACTTTTTGGGGAAAATATGATACGAAAATATACAATATGTTAATTTTCCATTTTACAATGTGTTCGTCATAGTCTGTAACAGTTATTTCAATACACCCTGTGTATATAATATACTGTATGTATATATGTATATACTCGTAGTTTTTAATGTAATGCACAAAAGAGGCTAGCCACTTTTCACTATCGACATAAATAAACAACGTTCCTCACACAATGTCAATTTCATATCATTGTGGAACACTTTTGGTTGTTGGTTCTTTACACAATGTTATTGCACAATTTTGCACACACACATGAAGATTTTCTATGTAATTGTTTTTTTACCAGTGGATGAGTTCCTTTGTCTTAGCGGCAAATGTTGCCTGTACTCCTTCACTCCTTTATCGTACAAATATTCATGATCCCGGTACCACTCGGCTCGGTCCTTTCTTGTTCTTCTTTGAACACCACAATCTGTCTTTTCCTCTTGTCGGTAGGTGTCGAATCATCAGTTGTTGTTGTTTCGGCACGATCCTCTTGTGGTGTTGATTCAGCCTTTTTCTCCTCTTGATCTTTGCCCCTTGAACGTGAAAGTGAACGTGAGCACGATCAAAATCTCGAAAATGACTCTCCTTCGATAGGTGACGGTGATTTTGACCCTGTTTTTTGGGTATCTCAGGGTGTTGTGGGCCTTTTCTTGTCCTCCTTCCGGATTTTCTTAGCCAGCATCTTGAGCGGTTTCTCTGATGATTTTACCTTTGCTTTAACCATAGTGTCGGCCGAACGTGGAGACCGGTGCGCGGACGGTAGTGGGTACATGTGGTCGCGTGTGAGGAAACTAGGGGACACCGTGACCCCACTGGTGTTTATATATGGGGGTAGTGAAACATGAGCGATCATAGATAAGATGGGCGAAAGGGTCAAGGCGTACCGAAAATGCCCCATCTTGCCAACGTTCGCCCTCAATTGCCACCTGTCGCATGGCAATCATATTGCATTTGCGCTAATTCGTCGGGACAGTCGCTGTATTCGTTCAACCATCGTAGGGTTGTCGCCCTATTCGCTCAAAAACACCGTTGTCTATCTATCTATCTATCTATCTATATGCTCAGGCCCGATCCCCATTTTGGGGGTAGCCGACTCAAGACAGAGCAAGAACAGGGAAAACACAAAAACAACATAAAACAACAAATAAACACAGATAAAAAGCACAAACTCACACACATCCAGGTCACCCAGGAGAAGACCCAGAGACCAGGGTCACCAAGGTCGCTCCAGCACTCCCCCGGCCCCCGACCACCCGGAGAGGTTCCGATCTCGGCAGGCAGACATGCAGCGGAGCCAAAGCCACAAGCCCTCGCACCACTCTTCCAGGCGCACCCTTCATATTAATCGTTCCCCCGGGCCAGGCGCCTGATAGACTATTATCTAGTCCAACTCACGCCCGACCCCTTACTCCAAATGACCAAGTGTTCACTCAACTATTCACACGCATTCTCCATTCACTCCTGTCCACCACCACTTCCCCTGCCTGATCTATAGTCATTCCTCTATCACCCAAAGCTTTTCTTACACAGTCTCTCCATCTCAATGGGGGTCTTCCTGCCCTTCTAACTCCCCTTGTACCTGACTCACATATTCTCTTTGTAAGCCTTTCATCTCCCATTCGTTCAACATGACCATACCAGCTCAGCACTCTTCTGTCCACTGTGGCTGACAAATGTTCCTGCTGCCCCACTCTCCTACGTATCTCTTCATTCCTCAATCTGTCTCTACGAGTAACTCCACACATACTCCTCAAGCAGCTCATCTCCATCACATCCAGCCCTCTTTTCTCCTTTTTCTTCAGAGCCCATGTCTCAGCCCCATACATCACTGTTGGCACTACAATAATATTCCTTGATACAGTGCACTTTTTACTTTCACTCCGAGATTTCTCGTCTTCCACATACTTCCCATTGCTCCGAAAACCTTCCTTCCTTCACACACTCTCTGTTTTACCTCCACGTCCATACCTCCACTCCTGCTTATCGTTCCTCCTAGATGTTTAAAACACTCTACTTGTTCCAATATTTCCCCATCCAGCCTCACATCTAGATTCACCCTATGCTCTCCCCTATTACACACCATTACTTTACTTTTATTGAAGTTTACCTTCAGTTTCCTCCTTCCACAAACCACACCAAACTCTTTGACTACCCGCTGCAGTTTCTCATCAGAATCCGCCACCAATGCTGTGTCATCAGCGAACAGCAACTGATTCAACTCCCAATCTCTACCATTCTTTCCTACTAAACCCAACCCTCTTCCCATAGTTCTCCTTTTCACCTCCCTCACCACACCATCCATAAACATATTAAACAGCCATGGTGACATTACATAACCCTGTCGCAAACCTATCTTTACCTCAAACCATTCACTCATCTCACCATTTCCTACTCTCACACATGCTCTTCTCCCTTCATAAAAACTCTTAACTGCTTCTGACAAATTTCCTCCTATTTCATAAATCCTTAACACCTTCCACATTGCTTCACGGTCCACACGATCATACGCTTTTTCCAAGTCCATAAAAGCCCAAAATATCTCCTTATGCTTCTCTAAATACTTCTCGCATAACTGTCTTACTGCAAACATCTGATCCACGCACCCTCTTCCCCTCCTAAAACCGCACTGTTCTTCTCCTATTACAACTTCTGTACACTTTATTATACTCTCAATCAACACCCTGCCATACAGCTTTCCAACCACTGACAATAAAGTAATACCTCTATAACTTGAACACCTCCTGCCGATCTCCCTTCCCCTTGTACAACGGCACAATGCATGCACTCTTCCAGTCTATTGGTACCATTGACACAGCAAAGCACACATTGAAAAGTCTCACCAACCAATCTATTATCACATCTCCACCCTTCTTTATACACTCCACAGCAATACCATCCAAACCTTCTGCTTTTCCCGCTCTCATTTGTTTCACTGCTTCTTTCACCTCATTTTCCTCAATCCTTTCATTCATTCCCTGCCACCTGGGTGGCCTGGGTAACCTATCTCCATCCACCTCTGCTTCAATCACTGCTTCTCTTCCATCTCTTGTATTTAACAAAGATTTAAAATACTCTGCATATCTTTTCCTCACTTCAACTGCTTCCACTAGTTATTCTCCATTTTCATCTTTCACTGACTCTTCCCTCTTTTGTCCTCCTTTCCTTACTTTATTTACCTCCTTTCAGAACATCTTCTTTCGTTCTTCAAAATTCTCACTCAGCCTTTGACCCCACTTTTCGTTTGCATATTTTTTCGCTTCTTTAATTTTCCGTTTTGCCTCTCTCCTTTTCTCCTTGTACTTCTCCCATACCTCAACACTACCATCCTGTAAAACCCTCTCAAAACACTGTCTCTTCTCCTCAACTGTCTTTCTCACCGTATCATTCCACCACTCGCTTCCCTTCCTGATACCTCTGCCTCCTACTTTCCTTTTGCCGCATACTACCTCTGCACTTGCTTTCACTCCTTCCTTATACTGTTGCCATTCAACCTCTACTTCTCTCCCTTCCATCTCTCTCACATCCATCCACTTTTCATTTAGTCTTTCCTTGTACTCCCTCTCTTTTTCACTCTTCTCTAACTCACTAACTTTTATTAGCTCTCTTACTTCACGCTTGTCTCTTATTCTCCTGTAACTCTTAACTCTTAGCTTTCCCTCCACCAGGTAATGATCTGACATACCCTCCGCCTCACCTCTCATCACATTCACATCCAGCAGTCTACACAATCTTTCCCTTGTCACCAGCACATAATCCATCAATACCCTCTCTACAATCACCGTTGTCTATAATGACAAATCGCCACATTCGCTCATAAACTCTCAGGGCATTCGTCGACACTCATCAATAGTTGTGCAGTAATTGTACGCCAATTGTCAGACATTCGCCCAATTGGTCCGAGCATCGCCTCATTTGTTCACATTCGCCTGCAGTCGCAAATACAAAGACAATGGTACGAATTGTACGACTCGTGCGACTAAAGACGAATGCAGTGAGACAATGGGCGAGTGCCACACGATATCCGCCAATATTTTCAATTGGGCGCCGTTTTTTGAACATTCAAAAATTTAACTGCTATTTGGGGAGACTCTGGGAGAACATGGGCGAGGTTAGTGCGACTGTTGAGCGATTTCCGCGATATGTGGCGAATAATCGGGCGAATACAGGAGAATGATGGACATGGACAAAATAATTCAGTCGCCGGGCATTTGCCATCGAAAAGTAGCACAATGTGATTCCAGCTTAAAGTATGAGTTTAACTGCTAGCAGTTTAACTGCTAGCAGTTTCATATCAATTGCCATTAAGAAGTGGTTTCCCCTGTACATTAACCCTTTCACTGCCACAAATATGTATGGTATATTAACCCATTCAGTACCAGCGATGGCAGGGAGCCGTCAGTAGATAAATCACTCCCCAGTCCCAGCGATGGCAGAGAGCCGTCAGTAATATACTTTCCTTGTAACTGCCAGTATCAGGCAGTGCCTGGTACACTCATTGCGGTAAATTGTGGACCAGGCGATGAACCGCTTTCTAGACACTACGCACGTTTATCTCATCCGAACACAGTCTACACTCAGTGAAACTGGGTAGTTTATACTGCTAGGGCCTGCCCACTGCTGAGTCGCCAGTCAGTTGGCAGACATTAAGTAGATAACTCGTTTAGATTCCACTCACACACACACTTCACTTTTCTTTTCTTTTTTTCTATGTGAATGAGGGAGACAAAAGGCATAACTGCCTGCAACGAGTGCCTCTTCCAGATTTCAAAGAGTGACAGGGCCGAAATCAAGGGGCGTTCGAGCTTAAATGCCTGGACACACAGAGTTTGAAGCAATTTAAGTCATAGGAAGAGGGAAAGACTGTATATGGGAGAGAGTTCCAGAGCTCAGCAGTTGAATAGAAGAAAGTCTGAGAATAGCGTTTCACTCTTGGGTTGGAGAGTTGCACAGAGTAGGGGTGGGATTGTGTTGCAAGGCGGGTGCTACGTACCCTACGTAGAGGAGGTGGTATACACTGGGAAAGCTCCGAGGAACACTGATTATTGTAGTAGCAATAGAATAGTGAGAGAGATGCAACATTGCGGCCAAGAGAGAGGAATTGCAGAGAATTGGTGAGTGGATGGGAGTTAATAATACGAAAAGCTTTCCTTTCTATTTTATCTAGGAGTGCGGTGTGAGAGGATCCTCCCCACACATGAGAATAATACTCCATACAAGGACGGACTGTGCCCCTGTAAAGAACAAGTAGCTGCGCAGAGGTAAAAAAAAAACTTGAGGCGGTTGAGCACACCCAGCTTCTGGGACGCTGCATTAGCGAGACTGGTAATATGGTCTTTCCAAGTGAGAGCAGAAGAAAAAGAGACACCGAGAACATTGAGGGAAGATGAAGGGCTGATTTTTATATTGTTGAAGAATAGGGGATAGTCCTTAGGAGGTTCCTGACGGGTAGTAAGATGGATAAATTGAGTTTTGGAAGCATTTTAAATGTAACAAGGTTTTCTCTACCCCAATTGGAAATAGAAGCTAGATCAGAAGATAAGCATTTTATGGCTTCATTACGTTTAATTTTGAGGGACTGCTGGCTGGGGCGTTCCGGAAAACTAATTGAGTGGTGTAAAGTAGAGTCGTCTGCATATGAATGGATGGGACTGGATGTACAGTTGAGAAGGGCATTTATGAAAATTAGAAAGAGAATAGGAGATAGGACAGAACCCTGAGAAACACCGGAGTTGATAGGATGAGGAATTGAACGATGGTCGTCCACAACCGCAGCTATGGAACCGTTGGAAAGGAAATTAGAGACATAGGCACAGATGGAGGGACAGAAACCGAAGGAGGGCAGTTTGGAAATTAAAGATTTGTGCCAGGCTCTGTCGAAGGCCTTCGATATGTCTAGTGCAACAGAAAAAGTCTCACCGAAGTCCCGAAACTTGGATGACCAAGAGTTAATAAGATATGAAAGAAGATCACCAGTAGAGCGACCCTTAAGAAAGCCATACTGGCGATCTGAGAGCAGATTATGAGAAGAGAAATGCTTAAGAAATTTGGAAGCAAGAATAGTTTCAAAAACTTTAGAGATAGAAGAGATGAGAGCAATTGGACGATAGTTCAAGATAGGCCTATATGCTTTTAGAAAGAGTGTGTATAAGCTAAATATATATGTAGTATCAAGTCCCGGAGAGAGTACACATTTGACGTTGTATAACGTAGGTATGCCAAGTGATATATTCAATGCTATACAATGCAGAGACGGGTTTATTTATGTAACGACTATTTTACGTTCAAACACATAACAGAATAGTCATCAATATGAAGACGAGGGTTCTGTTTAATACCCACGTTCCTTCCATAATCTATACTGTGTTAGGTTTTAACCTTTTTAAGCACGAGTAACGTCCGTGTCAATATAATCTAGTTTCTATTAAATTATATTAGTCAGCTTAGGAGGACATCTACCGAATAAAGGCTATACATTATCATATCAAATCCTTATAGTTACCACAAATCCTTCCAAAGTTGCATATAACCGTCTAAATATAGCTACAATTAAATAGAAAAGACGTCTCTCAGACTGAAAGGGTCAACTTTCTTACGTATAATTTATTATAGAGATAGGTAAAAGCGAATGGCGGAACACAATAGGCCTATGTTAACTTAAGTAAACAACCATATATTACATGTGTCTGACCTCGTTGAGCATACGCCAGTCATGATATATTTTGTTTTAATATTATTGGTCATAGAGACAGAAAGAGAGAGAGAGAAGGATTTACATAGATTTACATATAATACACATAGGGGAGATGTGGCAGAGTGGTCTTGCCACTGGACTGGTAATCCAATGGACCCGGGTTCGAATCCCAATATGTCAATGGGAAGATATGATTGGGATGGAATTTGTGCTGTACCTAGTTTCAGTGCATTACCACAGCACACCGAAATGCCAAAACAAGATACTCTCATTGTTCCCTGATAAAATAGCACTGTATGAATATTCCTATATTAAAAAATATGCTACAGGGGGGCAATGCCTAGTGAGTTAATGGCTCAATAGATGGCGTCCTGAGAGTGAGGGTCCGAGCCTGGGGAGTGAGACTGTGAAGCGCAGAAGCGAAGCAGCTTCAGAGATGGAGTTGGGTTCGAGCCGTGAATAGGTGCTTCGCATGTCTCACTCCCTAGGCTGGAACAAGACCTCACGGGCCTCACCGTATTCAGGGGTAGAGTGTAAAGGCTATCAGCCTATGCCCGAGAAGGAGTAGTTGAAATATATAAAAAAAAAAAAAAAAAAACACATATCTTACGATCACTGCGATTTGGCCATGAGTTAGTAAATATAGCAACCCTAAGAAAAAGGTAAATTGGAAGGAATAGATAGCAAGGATTAAGGTGCTTACCCCCCCCGTGTTCCCTCCGGCAATTTGCCATACATGAAAACAGAAGTGAATAACCTTGCAGGGTTCAAACATCGATGGAAGGATTTTATAGAATAATTAGAAATGGAAAGAATATGTTATGCATACCTTCACCTCTTTTGTTTCTGCTCTCTTCAATTGATAGTGTTTATTTCTGCCAGGTTCTCTTGTCAGTAATCATTTCCTACTCCAAACCAACGTCTCTGTGGTATGAGTCTAACCTTCATTTTATATGTGTGTATTGAGCCACTGTCTATAACTTCATTAGGGAGCTCATTCCACTCCCCAATTATAGTGTGGGTGAAAAAATCTTTAGTTGTGTCTAGGTTCCCTTTCCTGTCTATTAGTTTTAATTTGTTTTCTCTTGTGGAACTCTCCCTGGCTATTTTAAGTAGATTACTGGATTTTACGTTACTGAATCCTTTCAGAGTCTTAAAACACTAGCAGCTGTCCAAATATTTTCCTTTCTTAACCGAAAAGAGATCAAGTTCCCTTAATCTCTCATTGTGTGGTTTATTTTTAAGGGATGAGATCAGTCTTATTGATCTGCGCTGCACGGATTCGAGTGTCTACTGTATATATAAAATATTCAGTTGGGAGACCTAAACTGCACAGCATAGTCTACTCACAATAACTATATATACTGTAATGGTATATAAATATGTCTTTACTATGACAATGAACATAATTATCTTCTAATGAATCCTAGTGCTCTGTTTGCTTCGTTAGCTGCTGCGGTGCATTGGCTTGTGGATTTTAGATTTTCGTTTATAAGCACTTCTTGGTGTTTTATCTGTGATACGCTCTCTACCTTTTTACCATTCATGTGATATTCGCATTTATTGTTTTGGGAGCCTATTTGTAGTATCTGAAATTTGGTTACATTAAAGGGCTTCTGCCAATTTTCTGAGAGAGAGAGAGAGAGAGAGAGAGAGAGAGAGAGAGAGAGAGAGAGAGAGAGAGAGAGAGAGAGAGGGGGCTAACACAAACCAATATTCAAGAGACTTGGCTTCTCAAATTGGACCCTAGACTTGAATGTCCTGATGTGCCGGTTTGGCACTACTTTCGGTATCATATTCTCCCAAGTTCTGTTCTACTAACCAATACTATCATTACCACTTTCCATTTTAAAGATTAATTTCCATATATCACTAACCCAGGAAAAATTGCTATGATATGTGTAAACGAAATTAATATATTCCTTGATTTTTATATTAATGGTGTAAAATATACACATTTGTATTCGTAGTTAAAATAATTAGTTAAAGTAGGGCTTAGTGGTTATCAACCCTGCAGGGCTTTTAAGCCAGGATATTTCAGTGGGCAAATCATGATTGGTAAAATGTTAATGGATATGGAGTAATACTTATATTGATGTGCTAATAACTTATAAATCCCACGGCTTTCTCAGTAAAATCGCGAAATTATACGTTGTGTAGCGCTTGTAAAAGTGTCAGTTACCTCCTTTCACATGAGTGTATTGTATACATGTAAATTGACCTACAGTAGGATAATACTATAATATTTGGCATTTAACATTAACAACAGTTACTTTATTATTTTATTTATATTATTTTATTATTATGTGTTGAGTAAAGATGGGACTATGGATGAAGAAGTGCGGGAGAGGGTACAACAGGGGAAGAGGGTTGTAGGAACGCTGAAAGCAGTAACAAGAAATAGGGTGGTCAGTATGGAAGTGAAGAAGCCCTTGCATGACAGTGTGGTAATCCCGACACTGACTTAAGGAAGCATGGACGTTGGTTGAGAGACTCAGACCAAGAGTGAGAACAGTGGAAATGAATTACTTAAGAAGTGCGTGTGGAGTTACATGGAGGGATAGACAGACTAATGAAAAAGTAAGAAGGAGGTGTGGTGTGGAGGTAGATGTGCTGGAAAGTGTGAAAAGGAACAACTTGAGATGGTTCGGTCATATGGAACGTATGGAAAGCGAGAGAATGACTAAGAGGGTGTACGAGAGCAAGGTGGAAGGACAGAGAGGGAGAGGTAGACCGAATGAGAGGTGGAAGGATGGAGTGAGGAAGTATATGAACGAAGGCGGTGCTGGTTGGGGGAGGGGCGTCGACTGACTGGGGACAGAGGTGCATGGGGGCGGTTCGTTCGTGGCCACCCCTTAGGGGATCACGGCGTCAGGCAATAGATAGATAGATAGATAGATAGATCATAATCATCACTATAAGCAACCTTATTTAGTCCACTGCAGGCCGAAGACCTCTCACAAACGTTTCTAATCAAGCTGGTCAGATGTTTTCCTGTTCCATCTTACTTTAGCAAACTTTCCGATCTCATCCTTCCATCTGGTTATCTGTCTATCCCTTCCTCTAGCTCCATTTCTAGATTCCCATTGTGTTCCTTTATTTGTCCATCTCTTATCATCTCTTCTAGATATATTAGCTTTCAAAGCCCATTTCCTCTTGTCAATGCAGATTATCTTTTACTTGTGTTTCTACTGTTATCCAAGACGCTCTCGTATTGTCGCTCTAAGTTATCCCTAATATTATCCTCACCATTTATTTATCGGCACTACAATGGTTTTGTTTAGGAAACTTTGTTATATCGGTAATCCAAGTTTCTGATCCATAAATTAGTACAGGAAGGACACATTGTTTGCATACTTTTCTCATAAATGCAAGGGGTAACTTGCTTTTCATAATAGAATTCTGCTTACCAAATGCGCTCCATTCCACATCTATCCTTGGTTTAATTTATCTAAAGTGATCCGAGTTTGTGTTTACAACTTTGCCTAGGTATATATATTCCTCCACTGAATCTGGCCCATAATGTGTTGTGGTTGCACAAGATAATTCAACATACTCTTGGGTTTCTTTCTATTAATTTTCAACACTACTTTAGGCTTCCACAGTTTATATCATCCATCATTTGTTGTAACTCTTTTTTCGCGTCCTTAGGATAAACTTTGTCATCAGCAAATCTGAGGTTCCTTTGGTGTTCTCCATTAACATTTATACCTTTATTGTCCCATTAAAGATCCATAATTATGTCCCCTTAACACGCGTGAACAGAACCGATTCGATATTTTATTATGCATCTACCTAATTACTGGAGTTTCAATGCACGTTATAGTCTGAACATTTGTAATGCAAACAGTAGCATTTCAAATGTATGGAACCACACGAAATTAAGTAAATAATCATAATAATAAATATATATATATATATATATACACATAACTATATAAATCGGAATACAATAATCACTAATACCGTTTTATATTTTCTTGCCGTTACATTTGCCTTTACATACGCAACTGTATATGGGCGAAGCTTATTAACTATCAATGCACTTGTTTCACTCATAGAGTACAGATGACCTAGAGGCGAAAGCGTGACGTCACACGGTTATTTTGCCGCGCGTCCTAGGGATTTGGTGGCAGCACTGTTGTATGGTACAACAACCAAAGCACCTCAGTGGCTTGTCCTTCTTATAGATAGTCTGTGCGCCGTGCGTGCCTGCCAGCTGGCTTGCTTCAGTGTTACCAAAGTTAAGGGAATATCCGCAAAACGAGGGAGCAATAGATTAAGGAGGGAACGTATTTAAGAGTTATTTAATGTTGGTAATGTGACGCCTCCCGGCGTTAGCAGAATGGTTGCGTGGGGCATTGCAGCTCGCTAGCGCTCGCCAGGATGGGGGGATGGGCTACAGTTGTCCTAGAATGATCTGCTTTATGTAATTAGTGTCGTGTTGCCACAGACAGTCTAGAAATGGTCTTTGTTTTGGTCTGTGACCGCGCCTTATATTTGATATTCGCTATAATATAAATGTTGCTTGTGTGGGAGGCGAGCGAGAGAGGGTGAGGAAGTACACCTGGCAGCGGGGTGAGCTATGACGCGGCTCGCTTGGGCGCTGACGGCGTTGGCGGCCGGGTGGTCAACTAGTCCCTTCCCATCGCGGCCTCGTGTTCTTTACCAGCTCAGAGCTTGCCTGACACGCGTATCGCCTACATCCTTTGCAATTCTGTCCCCCATACTCGCCACTTTGCATACTATTTCTCTCTCTCGACTTCTCCTTTCTCATTCTCTAATCTTTATTAAACTCAACATCCCTTCTGGTTTCAGCATAGACGTTCACCGTCGACCAGTCGTATTGTACGCGAAGCTCTCAGAGATTTCCATGTATTAGGTTAAGGAGGTTTTGAGGCTTTATTGAGGTTTTTGAGAGACGGACTTTTCCGTATGTGTCCTCTCTCGGGAAGGTTGTAGACCGGTATATGTCTCCCTGGCAAGGTGTTGAGTGATTCTGCTTGGTTATCTAAAGCTAGACTGGGGGTAATGTTACTGTGTCGTTGTCTCCGATGTGTGCAGTGTTAGCTAAGCCCTGCACGACATCGACAGCTACTGTGGGAGCCTAAGTTGTCTTCGGGTGGGTTTACTTTGCGAGCACAGCGCTGTGGTGTGAGAGGGCCATAGCCTATCCCTCACAACATAGTGCTGCCTCTTTGTGTTGACTTCTGAGGGATCGCCAGGATAGAACTAGGTACTAGAGACCTAGATTTATCAAGAGAGCATCCCCGTCATATAACGTAATCGTCATATACCACCTTCGGACAACGTTAGGCTATGAGCCGCATGCTCGCCCATTGTTGCCCTGCCTTGATACCCCAGCTAGACTTTATTAACTGAGCAGACACTGGTTAGAGATAAGCCCCATTATTATATGTATGCAGCATTATTATTCACTGCACTTTTGAGCCGAGGTTGTTGTTGAGTTGCACAACCCTAGTAGGCTGTTGCGTTGTGTCACGAAGCATTTCTTTAGTTGTCGAGCATTACTACCTTTGCGCAGTCTTTATTATTCGCCTGCCTATTATTACTATATGTCCTAGTATTTATTGTGACCCGTATTCTGCATTATAAGATTCTTTACGAACATCTTCCCAGCATCAGACTTATTTCAGAAGTTTCCAGTTAATGTTGCAGGACTAGCATTGCACTTTCTTTAATACAGGAGTGCCAGTTATTTGAGTATCTACCGTAACGTTAATTAATCACGTTAACTATCTTTTCTTTGTGTAACCTAATCGAGTAATCTTTTACTGTTTGAGAATAGGCTGTTTCATCGAGCGTCAGCCTAGTGTGTGTGCACCAGTTACCGAGTCATAGGATACCTCGTTGTCCAGGCACGACTCAGGGTGTTAATGGTGTTTTGTTTTCCAGTGTTTAAGGCAGGGGTTGGATCTAGTGTTACCGTTGTTGCATTTTGCCAGTCCAATGTTGAAGAGCCCTGTGTCTTTGAGAACCTGGATCGTAACAAATGGCGACCTAGCTCAGGATCTTGTGAACTAAGAGATAATTGCAGGATTGTTGTGGTCATTTGTTTTATTGAGGAATATAGTGGGCACGTTAATTTTTTTTTGGCAAAGTAGTATAGCACTTGAGAGTCTTCAGACATTTTTGGCAAGTGAATAGTGCTACATAAGAGTTTGGGGTACTTCTTTTCTGAATATTGTGGTGAGAAATTTTTGTGAGCATCATGTCTTATACCGGGTCAGAGGAGAATGGAGACACAGTACGTAATGTCGAAACTGAGGAACAGCAGCATGATGAAAGGGTTAATCGGGTGAACTGTGAGGAGGATGCTAGGATATGTTTGCAATGGCCTGTTACTGCCGAGCGGTTGGAGGGTATGGATCGGTACGGTCTTCAATGCCTGGCCACAGCTATCGGTCATGCGGTTACTAGCAGCATGACCAAGGATAACTTGATAACGTGTATACTGGGCAGGGTGACTGGTGAGCGAGATGGGTTGAGTGCTCAGAGCCCTTCGGCCATGCTTCCCCTACACTCGACTCCCAGCCATCCCAGTAGTTTGCCGACCCCGGGTACGCTTCCGCAGTTGGGTGGTGACTGGCAGGGTGGGTTGCCCCTGGGGGACCACCGGTAATTTCAAACATTGTAGCACCTTCACCTCCTCAAGGGTTATCTCCAGAATTATTGCTTCAGCTCGAATTAGCTAAGATCGAAGAGAGAAAGGCAATCAGGGCAGGTGAGCAGCAAATAGAGCTAGCAAAAATCCAAGCTGAGTCGACTAGGTACTGTGCCGACAGGGACGTAGAGAAGTCGCGAGTAGAGACAACGGGACAGCGACTTGGGGCTGGTAACCGTGCTCATGATCAATCTCTCTCGCACTTATTGAAACTGGTTCCGGTGTTTGATGAGAGTGGTGTAACAGAATTGTTCACACGCTTTGAGAAGAAGTGCCAGGAACACCAGTGGCTAGAGAATAAATGGGCAGCACTTGTATCCTCTAGATTAATAGGCAAGGGTCTTAAAGCCTACGATGCGTTGCCTATAGAGTCTTGTATTATCTATGAGGAACTCAAGGAGGCTGTCCTGAGAGCATACGAACTACAACCAGAGACGTACAGGTTGAAGTTCCGGGGTGTTACCAAGGGTCGGGAGAGCACCTTTTTGGAGCATGCCCGGGAGCTGTCCGATGCTTTTGGGAATTGGCTGAGGTCGGAGAAAGCTACTACGTTTGACGACATTAAACAGTTGGTGCTTTTAGAGCAGTTTTTCAAATGCACGGGCGGCGACCTGACGTTAAACCTTAAAGAAAAGCAACCAAAAACTCTACAGGAGGCAGCTGAGATGGCTGACCTCCGGCTATCACTAATTCGTGGGTGCGGGTCTGCCCAGCGTAGTGAGGCAGGTAACAAGGGGCGTGACGCCCCACCCCCCCGAGTTAGTGATATACCTTATGCAAACAAGTACAAGAGCCATGATACCAAGACTGACCACAAGACTAGCACCGTCCCATTTAAGAAGGGGCCGGGCCCTTCCCAGTACCAAGGGAAGCCCAAAGGGGAGTTGGAGTGTTTTCATTGTCATAAAAAGGGGCACTTTGCAAGAGTCTGTCCTAGCAAACCACCTACAGCAGCTGTGTCTTTGGCCTGCAACATTGGTGTGTCAACGAAGTCATCTGAGTTTGCCCGGGGCAGTTCGTCAGAGGCTGAGGCACAGCCAATGCAGAAGCACCTGGGAGGCTCGAACCCTGCTCAGGATGTTTTTTGCGACCATAGAGGGCGGGGTTGCGTGATGTGGGCGGGGCGCAAGCATGGAGTAGAGGTCTTGCGTGATACAGGTGCTTCCCAGACTCTGATGAAAAACTTTACTGGCTACCCTATAAACGCGGCTCGGGTGGTGGTGGTGCAGGGTATTAATGCAACTCGGTCATACCCGCTGGTGCGGTTGGAGTTGGAGGTGGATGGGGTGGCACGTGAATTGGATGTCGGGATTGTGGAGAAACTGCCAGTGGAGGGCGTCGACCTTCTTCTCGGCAACGACTTTGCAATGCCCGCTTCTGAGGTTCTACCCTTAGTCGTTGCCGAGAGGCCGGCCGACGTGAGTAGGGAAGAGCAAGAGTGGGTCGAGCGGTGCCAGACACAACCCATGGCGTGTGTTGTCACCCGAGCTCGGGCAGCTAAAGTGTCACAGCCTAATCCTCCGTCTTCAGACCAGCGGAGGAACGATCAACAGGAGGAGGCTAAAGCTGGAGTTGGTTTTAAGAGTTTTGACTCGGCGGCTCTCCTGGGTGATTCAGTATTAGCACCATTACTTAATTCTGGAGTAGCCCCTGGGTCTGTCATCGAGAGTGACGAGGCTGGGCATGACGAGTCTCCACGACAGCAACGTTATGTACATCGAGAGAGACAGAGGGAGCTGCCCAGTATCGGGGAAGGTCATGCATTGCTCCGGGAGCAGTTAGATCGCTTGGCACCCTCAGATATACGTCGGTTGCAACTAGAGGACCCTGAGCTCCAAACGTGTGCTATTGGAGCTGTAGAGATCGACGAGGACGGCGATGCACAGACAGGAGATTTTTTTTATTTAGAAGGCATCCTCTATAGGCGTTTTCAAGACCCTAAACGTAGTTGGCAAGAGGGGTCCGGAGTAGTGGACCAGTTGGTGGTGCCACGGGAGTGCAGGGATAGCCTACTGAGGTTGGCGCATGACATACCACTGGCAGGACATCTAGGGGTGAGAAAAACGGTGGCGGCTTTAGAAAAATTGTTTTGGTGGCCGGGGTTGAAGGGGCAGGTGGTAACCTGGATAGCAAGGTGTCATACGTGCCAGAGGGTTGGAAAACCTAACCAAACAATTCCGAGAGCCCCGTTGCACCCCATTCCTGTCAGTGGACCGCCCTTCAGTAAGGTCATCATTGATATGGTCGGACCCCTAACCCCTACTAGTGCCGGTAATAAATTTCTATTAACTATCATGGATGTGGCCACTCGTTATCCTGATGCATATCCAATGAGAAATGGCACGGCGAAAACTGTTGTCCGGAACCTGCTCTTGTGTTGCTCGCGGTATGGTTACCCGCAAGAGGTGCAATCGGACCAAGGTTCTAATTTTACCTCTAATCTGTTCAAACAAACTATGATTCAGCATGGCATCAGCACTGTCGTCTCTTCTGCATATCACCCGGAGAGTCAAGGGGTGTTGGAGAGGTGGCACGCCACGCTGAAAAGCATGCTTCGATGTTATTGCGCAGAGAACGGAAAGGATTGGGACCTTGGTCTGCCGTATGTTTTGTTCGCGGCAAGAGAAGTACCTGGAGAGAGTCTCGGTTTCTGTCCGAATGAGCTTGTTTTCGGGCATCAGGTGAGGGGCCCTCTCCACATGGTGAAGGAGATTTGGGAGGGTACCGCTAAGCCATGTTCTATGTTGAGATACGTCCTCGAGAGCAGAGAGAGAATGCTTAGAAGTCTGGAGCTGGCCGGGCGTAATTTGGTGAGTTCGCAGGCCCGTATGAAGGACAGGTACGATACTAAGGCGAAACTCCGGGAGTTTCAGGTAGGTCAAGAGGTGTTGGTCCTGTTGCCTTTGGCAGGTCATCCTCTGGCTGCCAAGTACGCTGGGCCTTATCGGGTGGTGTCAAAGATCTCCGATCTAGATTACCTCGTTGCCACTCCAGACCGGAAGAAGCGTAACCAACTATGCCACATTAATTTGTTGAAGGAGTATGTGAGGCGCCCACCTGAGTCACTAGCTGTCCCTGTGTTGACCTGCTGCGGTCATGGTGGAGAAGGAGAGGGGGCAGCAATGATCAGGTGGATGATAACTGGGATTGTCATGTCTCGGCTGATCAGTGGGCGGGGAATTCGAGCCAATGTGCGCATGATGCTCTGGCGCACCTGCCGGAGGAACAGCAGGTGGCAGTGCAGCGCCTGTTCGATTCATACCCCACTGTATTTGCCGAGCACCCAGGCCTCACTACTCAAGCGGTGCATGACGTCGATGTAGGAGAGCACCCCCCCCTTCAAGTCGATACCTTATCGGGTGCCACCCATTAAACTCCCAGCACTCAGGGATGAGCTGGAGTATATGCTGGCGAGAGGCTTGATCGAGAAGGGGGCAGTACGGTGGACTTCTCCTATCACTCTGCAGCCCAAACCTGATGGAAAAGTTCGGTTCTGCATTGACTTTAGGCGGTTGAACGGGTTGACCCCCACCAACGCATATCCTCTTCCCCGGGTGGATGACAGTGTGGATAAGATCGGGAAAGCAAGGTACTTGACCAAGGTAGACCTCGTCAAAGGCTACTGGCAAGTACCACTGTCTGAGCGGGCTAAAGAGGTGTGCAGGTTTGTGGTGGATGGCAGTACTTACCGTTGCAACGTGATGCCATATGGTCTGAAAAATGCACCGGCCACTTTCCAGAGCTTAATGAACGACATCGTAGCAGACATCCCAAACTGTACTGTCTACCTTGATGACGTGATCATTTATGACAACGATTTCCAAAGTCACTGTGAGCACATAGAAGCCTTATTTAGTCAACTTAGTAAAGCAGGCTTGGTGGTTAATCTGGGCAAGTGTGACTTTGTGCAAGCCACGGTGCAGTATCTGGGGTTTGTGGTTGGGTTAGGGCAGGTGAGCCCGCCCCAACAGAAGATACAGGCTATCGACTTGTTCCCCAGGCCGACCACCAAGCGGCAGATCATGAGATTTTTGGGCATGATTGGGTATTACCGCCGCTTTATAAGAGGCTATTCTACTGTGTTAACTCCTTTGACAGATCTACTAGCCAAAGATAAAAAGTTCCGCTGGGCACCTGAGTGTGAGCAGGCGTTTCGAATAGTTAAAAATCTTTTATGCACTCACCCTATCCTCAGGGCCCCGGACTTTAAACGACCATTTCAGTTGGCGACTGATGCCAGCGGAGTAGGGGCTGGTGCCGTACTTTTGCAGACAGACGAGGAAGGTCTTGAGCATCCAGTCAGTTTCTTTTCAAAGAAATTTAATTCAGCACAGAAAAACTATTCGGTTGTTGAAAAGGAACTGCTGGCAATCGTGTTAGCGCTCAGACACTTTGAGGTCTATGTTCCTGCCTATGGGCCAGTCGTGGTAGTGTTAACCGACCACCACCCGCCTAAATTCCTCAATCAATTCCACAACCGGAATATGAGGCTGACCAGATGGTCGCTCATGTTGCAAGAGTACAACTTAGACATTCGCCATATTGCCGGTTGTGAGAATGTGATTGCGGACTGTTTGTCGCGGGTGGAGGATCCGGGGTAGGCTACCACAGTATGTTGGTATAGCCTCCTGTCTTGGCTCGCGGTGTATTTTTGCGCTGGTGCTTGTTGGCTCGCGTGTGTAGCATCAGCGTAGGGTCGCAGGGCAGGAGTTGTTGGCTTTGATTAGAAGAAAATTAGGCTACATCTATAGTAGCCGCCAAAAACAACATTAAAATAAAATATGAAAAATTAAATAAAAACTCTTTCTTTTTGATAATTAACTTTAAGATAATATTGTAGCTGAGTACTGAGTGCAGATGATTTTCCCTCAGTAGGCTGTGCTTCTTAATGCTCGCTCTGGGAGCACAATGTTATTAATTAATGTATTATATTTGGGAAGGGTGATTAGATTTGTTTTATATATAAATGTTGTATTTATTTTGAGGAGAGTGAGCTTGCATTCCATGAGTGGCAGAGTGGTTAGGAGTGGCAGATTCTAGCGACATTCTGCCTGTTCAGATATGGGCTCATGGTTGAGTGTCCCATATCTTGGGGAGGGTGTGACGCCTCCCGGCGTTAGCAGAATGGTTGCGTGGGGCATTGCAGCTCGCTAGCGCTCGCCAGGATGGGGGGATGGGCTACAGTTGTCCTAGAATGATCTGCTTTATGTAATTAGTGTCGTGTTGCCACAGACAGTCTAGAAATGGTCTTTGTTTTGGTCTGTGACCGCGCCTTATATTTTATATTTGCTATAATATAAATGTTGCTTGTGTGGGAGGCGAGCGAGAGAGGGTGAGGGAGTACACCTGGCAGCGGGGTGAGCTATGACGCGGCTCGCTTGGGCGCTGACGGCGTTGGCGGCCGGGTGGTCAACTAGTCCCTTCCCATCGCGGCCTCGTGTTCTTTACCAGCTCAGAGCTTGCCTTACACGCGTATCGCCTACATCCTTTGCAATTCTGTCCCCCATACTCGCCACTTTGCATACTATTTCTCTCTCTCGACTTCTCCTTTCTCATTCTCTAATCTTTATTAAACTCAACATCCCTTCTGGTTTCAGCATAGACGTTCACCGTCGACCAGTCGTATTGTACGCGAAGCTCTCAGAGATTTCCATGTATTAGGTTAAGGAGGTATTAGGCTTTATTGAGGTTTTTGAGAGACGGACTTTTCCGTATGTGTCCTCTCTCGGGAAGGTTGTAGACCGGTATATGTCTCCCTGGCAAGATGTTGAGTGATTCTGCTTGGTTATCTAAAGCTAGACTGGGGGTAATGTTACTGTGTCGTTGTCTCCGATGTGTGCAGTGTTAGCTAAGCCCTGCACGACATCGACAGGTACTGTGGGAGCCTAAGTTGTCTTCGGGTGGGTTTACTTTGCGAGCACAGCGCTGTGGTGTGAGAGGGCCATAGCCTATCCCTCACAACATAGTGCTGCCTCTTTGTGTTGACTTCTGAGGGATCGCCAGGATAGAACTAGGTACTAGAGACCTAGATTTATCAAGAGAGCATCCCCGTCATATAACGTAATCGTCATTATACCACCTTCGGACAACGTTAGGCTACGAGCCGCATGCTCGCCCATTGTTGCCCTGCCTTGATACCCCAGCTAGACTTTATTAACTGAGCAGACACTGGTTAGAGATAAGCCCCATTATTATATGTATGCAGCATTATTATTCACTGCACTTTTGAGCCGAGGTTGTTGTTGAGTTGCACAACCCTAGTAGTCTGTTGCGTTGTGTCACGAAGCATTTCTTTAGTTGTCGAGCATTACTACCTTTGCGCAGTCTTTATTATTCGCCTGCCTATTATTACTATATGTCCTAGTATTTATTGTGACCCGTATTCTGCATTATAATTGTTCAAGATTCTTTACGAACATCTTCCCAGCATCAGACTTATTTCAGAAGTTTCCAGTTGATGTTGCAGGACTAGCATTGCACTTTCTTTAATACAGGAGTGCCAATTATTTGAGTATCTACCGTAACGTTAATTAATCACGTTAACTATCTTTTCTTTGTGTAACACAATCGAGTAATCTTTTACTGTTTGAGAATAGGGTGTTTCATCGAGCGTCAGCCTAGTGTGTGTGCACCAGTTACCGAGTCATAGGATACCTCGTTGTCCAGGCACGACTCAGGGCGGTAATGGTGTTTTGTTTTCCAGTGTTTAAGGCAGGGGTTGGATCTAGTGTTACCGTTGTTGCATTTTGCCATTTCTAGTCCAATGTTGAAGAGCCCTGTGTCTTTGAGAACCTGGATCGTAACAGTAAAAACACTTGTAAATTATTTAATATAAATTAGATATATATAAGCAAGATGAAACCATTAAGTATACATGTACACTATAAAACATACTCATATATGATGCAAGCTGTATACCTTCAATCAACACAACAACATTAAAATGTAATTCTTAATATATATTATTATGTTACATGTTATGTAGATGTTAATTTGTAAAGTAGCACTAAAACTGGACATTTATACTTATGCCATCTAGGGATATTTTGTCCCACCATTGACGTTGGCAACTCCCGAATCTCACATCAACAATGGGGGGTGTTGGAGAAGTTTTGCTTGTGTACCTCCTCATAATGACGACTATTACACGATGACTGGCCTTTACAGTAGCCTCTACTTATGTCTATTTAACTATGTCATGTCTGCAGAGTCTCTGGATAACGTTCAATTCATTATTAATGGCGTTATTAGTACAAGGTAGGGATTATTACGATTTAATGGGGACCAAGGATAGTCAATATAATGTCTTTGTGGGGACCCTCCCATTGTCCTTTGCGACCGTTCTGCCATCTCTCCAACGCGCGGATCGCTATTTTCAGATTTGTGGAGTCTTTCTTTCCTCTCTAGGTCATCTGTACTCTATGGTTTCACTTGCGTTGTCCACGCTGAACCACCAAATATTCAAATTGTTCGAACCTGCTGCCAATGTGTGGCTAGGACTTTGGCATAACCCTGGTCTACGACTTACCGCCGTGAGTGTACCACAACCGTTTGAGCACTGCTCTAGAGTTGGCAACACTTCTCAGCTTATATCCAAGCCTCTGCAGGCTGGGAGAGCCAGTATTCCTCCATCTTTTGAGGTGGGAGGTCATTATATCTTGCCATTTGAGCAACATTGCTTGGTACTGGGGGGGGGGGGGGACTTTTATGACTGTAGCCTATGGTACAGTAGGGGTTAAGAGACTCTAATAATAATTGCTATGTTATATTTAGGATTATAATAAATGGAGAGTTTCAAGAACAGTGCACTAAATTAAATGAGTAATAACATTTTCATGTTGTATGTACTCATAGCCTACTATTCTGTACTATTTGTATATTGGCTTGCATCATCATTTGTTATGTAATTATTGTGAGATTAATAACATCAATAAACTCCTAAATTAATTTTACCCTCAGATTAAAGTTAGAGTTATTTTCAGACCTACCCGAACAATCAGTACTTTCTTCAAATTCAAATATATAATTCCTAAAGAACCACAGACCTCTGTAGCTTACAAATAGCAATGTCACTGCTGTAAAGCAATGCATATAGGTTGCACAAAATGTCAACTCGTGGTTCATTATTCGCCTCCGCTTCCCACCACAGGCAAGATATCTCTCTCTCTCTCTCTCTCTCTCTCTCTCTCTCTCTCTCTTTCTCTCTCTCTCTTTCTCAGATCATAATATCATCCGCTGTAGTATCGATCTCCCACTTATAATAGTCGCATCAAAACTAAGGATACCTAACTTTAATCTCTCAGGACTAAACAAGCACATCTAAACGCATTCTCTCAACTAGACGCAGATACACATTATGATGTCGCCTGGAAACAATTCAGCTCGGTTCTACCAGCAGCCCAATCTCAATACGTCCCCCTGTAGAGTAGTCTCTCAAAACAATAACAGAAAACCATGGTATAGCACTACAATAGCCAATGCTATCAAAGACAGAGATGAACTCCACAAACTGACCAAAAATGCTTGCTGCAGCAACGAAACGAGAGAAGAGTATAAAAACAGTAGAAATGAAGTTAAGAAACTTATTAAGACCAGTCAAAATAACTATGAGAAACGAGTAGCCGAGACAACCTGCGCTAACCCTAAAAGCTTCTTCAAATGCGCCAACGGTAACAAATAAGTCAAAAGCGGGATTGGGCCCCTATTACACAAGGGTCAACTAATATCAGATGACATGGAAATATCAAACATACTAAATTCCTTCTTCAGCTCAGTATTCACTCGAGAACAAACAAATTCGGCCCCCAAACCGCCTATCACAAGTCATCTTCAAATCAACAACTTCTACATCTCGGCAAATGACGTATCAAGCAGATTAAACAACCTAGACCCTAATAAATCGCCAGGCCCAGATAAACTCCACCATAGAATACTAAAAAGTGTTAAGGAGGAAATCGCGGAACCACTAAGCCAGATCTTCAATGCATCCCTACAAAAGGGCCTAGTCCCCACTGCTTGGAAAGAGGCAAATCAAACCCTTATTTTCAAAAAGGGAGATACGTCTCTGGTGAACAAATACATACCAATTAGATTAACCTCAGTTATAGGCAAAATCTTTGAATGAATCCTGAAGGATAAAATATTAGACTATCTAGAAACCAACAATCTATTTAAAAATAGTCTACACGGCTTCAGATCAAACAAATCATGAGTGCCTAGCCTAACAGAATTTTACAACAGGCTCCTAACGATAAATGACGTGACCAAAAGACATTCGACAAAGTCCTCTATAAGAAACTGCTAACCAAAATGAAGGCCCTAGGCATAACAGGATCGATTTTCAACTGAATCGAAGACTGGCTAACGAACAGACGACAGAGAGTAGTTATAAATAGAACAGAATCCGACTGGACACCAGTGCCCAGCGGTGTACACTCACGGCGGTAAGTCGTAGACCAGGGGTGTGCCAAAGTCCTAGCCACACAATGGCAGCAGGTTCGAACATTTTCTACCTATGCTGGTTCAACGGTCACGACGCCAGTGAAACAAGCGCATTGATAGTTAATAAGCTCCGCCCATACACAGTTGCATATGTAAAGGCATATGTAACGGCAACAAAATATAACACGTTAATAGTGATTATTGTATTCCGATTTATTTATATATTTATGTATTGTATTTATTTATTGATATATATTGATATATTAAAATTCTAGAATTAATGGATGGGGACAAAAGAATCTAGTTTCCTTTAATGCACAGAAAACCAAATACATTCAATTTTCTAACCGACAGAATCTCACTGACTCCCATATATTTTTTAATGATGTAGATATTCCCACTTCCCCTAGTATTGACATTCTCGGTGTAACATTACTACTAACTTGAGCTGGACACATTATGTTAGAAGCATTGCTAAGAATGCCTCTAAAAAACTGGGACTCCTGTACAGAGTTCGAGAATTCTTCACTGACGAGCAGTTGGCCGTGATATATAAAAGTCATGTGCGTTCTCAGATGGATTACTGTTCACCTCTGTGGGGTGGAAGTGGAGTGGTTGCATTGAGGCAGTTGGACAAAATTCAAAATAAAGCTATTAGATTAATCAATAACCCTGCAATCACACAGGACCTTCCTACATTATCCATACGAAGAAACGTTGCATCCCTTGCATTATTCTACAGATATTTTCACAGCAATTATTCCGAGGAACTTGCTTCAATTGTGCCGCCTCTCCACATCTTTCCCCGTAGAACTAGGGCAGCTGAGAGCGCCCATGAATTTACACTTTCTCCTCCACAATGCAGAACTTCTGCTTATCAGAATTCATTTATCCCCAGAGCTACTACTCTTTGGAATGCACTTCCCTCGAATTGCTTTCCACAAACTTACAATCTACAAATGTTTAAATCCAGTTGTTACAAACATTTTATGAATGGAGGATGCCTTTAGGCACATGGACCTTTTTGTTTTATCTGTGTTTTTCCTTCCTCCGTTCATTGTCTCTTAAAAAAAAAAAAAAAAAAAAAAAAATGTTGTGGTTCCTTATAGTTGAAATGCTACTGTTTCCATTACATATTATCAGACTACAAAGTGCATTACAACTCCTGTAATTAGGCAGACTACATTATACAATATCAAATCTGTTCACGCATATTTGGAAGACATATTTAGTAATCTTGAATGGGACAATAAAGGAATAAATGTTAATAGGGAACATAGAAGCAACCTCAGATTCACTGATGACAAAGTTTATCCTAACGACTTGGGGGAAGAATTACAACAAATGATGGATGATATAAACGATGGAATCCTTAAAGTATTGTTACAAATTTAAAAAAAACTCAAAAATATGTTGAATGATCATGTGCCACATCAAATTAAGTTAGAGAATTATGAGCCAGATTCAGTGGAGGAATATAAAACATAGACCAGGTTATAAAAACAAACTCTGATCACTCTAGAGAAATCAGACCAAGGAAAAATATGGAATGGTGCGCATTTGGTAAGCAGAATTTTATTAAGAAAAGCTAGTTACCCCTTGCATTTAAGAGACAAGTATGCAAACAATGTGTCCTTCCTGTACTAATTAATGGATCATAAAATTGGAGTATAACAACGTTTCATAAACGAACACTTTGTATTACCAATTAAGATTAGAGAGGATAATGTTAGGGATAACTTGGAGCGACAAAAAGAGCCTCTTGGATAAGAGAAGAAAGATAATCGCATTGACAAGAGGAAATGGGCTTGGAAAGGTCATATATTTAGAAGAGATTATAGCAGATGGACAAATAATGGATCACAATAGGAATCTAGAGATGGAGTTAGATGAAGGAATAAACAGAGAACCAGATGGAGGGATGCGATCGGAAACTTTGCTAAAGTAGGATGGAACAGGATAACATCTGACCAGCTAGATTATAAACGTTTGGGAGAGCCCTTTGGCTTGCAGTGGACTACCTAAGGCTGCTGATGGTGATGATTATGATAATATAATAATATATATATACAACTAAAATTAACTACTGTTAATGACAAACAATAAATAATATAGTATTATCCTACCGTAGGTCAATTTACATGTATACAATAAACTCACGTGAGAGCAGGTAATTGACAGTGTTACGAGCGCTACCAAACGTATCACCTAGCAATTTTACTGAGACAACCAGGGATTTGGAAGTAATTAGCGCAGCAATATAAGTATTTTTCCATACACATTAACATTTTACCGAATACAAATAACAAGGGACTGGCTTAAAAATCTAGCAGGGCTGATAGCAACTAAACCGTACTTTCACTAATTATTTTAACTACGAATACAAATGTGTATATTTTACACCATTATTATAGAAATGAAGGAATACATTAATCTCATTTTCACATATCATAGCAATTTTTCATGGGGTAGTGAAATTAAACTTTAGAATAGAAAGTGGTAACGATAGTGGTAGTTAGTAAAAATAGGACTTGGGAGAATATGAACCCTTAAATATCGCTAAGCCTGCACATCAGGACATTCAAGTCCGGAGTCCCATTTGTTGAAAGTTTGCACATTACCTCGCTCTCGCACTTAGTTTCCCTAACAAACATAACAAATCGAATCCGTTCAATCAGAACAACAAGATTGATCGCACCCCTTAAACAAAAACAACACAATGAGAGATTAAGAGAACTTGATATATTTTCGGTAGCTAAAGGAGAATAAGTGGACAGCTAATAGTGTATTAAGATTTTGAACGGATTTAGGAACGTAAATGCCAATAATCTACTTATGATAGCCAATGAGAGTTCGACAAGAGGAAACAAATTAAAGCTAATAGGCAGGAAAGTGAACCTAGACACAACTAAAGATGTCTTCACCCATACTATAATTGGTGAGTAGAATGAGCTCCCTAATGCAGTTATAGACAGTGGCTCAATATACACATTTTAATATACAGGTTAGACTCATACCACAGAGAAGTAGGTCTGGAGTAGGAAACGATTACTGATAAGAGAACCTGGCAGAAATGAACACTGTTTTAAACTGAAGAGAGCAGAAACAAAAGAGTTGAAGGTATGCATAACATATGCGTTCCATTTCAGGCGATTCTATAAATGTCTTCAAGCGACATCTAAGCCCTGCAAGGTTATTCACTTCTGTTTTCATGTACGGCAAATTGCCAGTGGGAGTGGAGAAGAGAGAGAGAGAGAACCTTCATATTTGCTATCCTTTCCTTCACTTTCTCTTACTCTTAGGGTTGCTATATCTACTAAGAGTAAGTCCTGGCCACCTCGCAGGGATCGTAAGATCTGTGTGGTCAGTGTATCTATTAAAATATATGTAAATCTCTCTCTCTCTCTCTCTCTCTTTGTATGACTAATATTATTCAAAAATATGTCATGACACTGACGTATCCTAAACGAGGTCAGAAAATGGTAGTTTACATAGAAGGTAACATAGGTCTATTGTGTTTAGCCATCCGCTTTTACTCATCTCTATGATAAATTATACTTAAGAGCGTTAACTCTTTCAATCTGGGAGACGTCTTTTATATTTAATTGTAGCTATATTTAGACGGTTTTATGCAGCATTGGAAGAATTGGTGTTAGCTATAAGGATTTAATTAGATAATTGATATCCTTTAATCATTATATGTCCTTCCTAATCTGAAAACTATCGTTTAATGGTAACTAGAATATATCAAAACGGACATAACTTGCGCTAAAAAGGTTAAAACCTAACTATAGTAGGCATTATATGCAAGATACTTGGGTATTGAACATAATACTTGTCCTTATCTTGATGCCAATTCTGTTATACATAACACAAACCATCTCTGCGTTATACAACATTGAATATATAACTCGGCATACCTACGATATATATTTTATTCAACATCAATTTTCACGCACTCCGGAACTTAATATCCTAAATATTTGTAACGTATACACACTCTTTCTAAAAGCATATAGTGAAGTGTGTGTGCGTTTCTAAACGAGTTCTCTACTTATAAATGTTTTCTGCTAACTGACTGGCGACCCAGCAGTGGGCGGGGCCTGACAGTTTAAACTACCCAGTTTCATTGTGTGCAGACTGTGTTCGGATGAGAAATACGTGTGCGGTGTCCAGAAAGGGCTTCATCCCCTGGTCCACAATTTACCGCCGTGACTGTACCACAGGGATCGGCGCTAGGTCCCGTCCTTTTCATAATTTACATAAATTGCCTAGACGTTGGGATCAATAATTATATCTCCAAATTTGACGATGACTCCAAAACAGGAACCACCGTATTAAATAAACTTGCAAGCAGATCTAAACAAAATTGAAGAATGGTCCGCAAAGTGGCAAATGCCTTTCAATATTGATAAATGCCAATTAATTAAATGTGGTAACTCGAACAAGAAATATGAATACAGTCTCTTTGACCAAAATATAAATAGAGTTCCAAAGGCCAAAGATATCGGTATAATCATTACAGACAACTTGAAATCATCAGACCAATGCGCAGCAGCAACGAACAAGGCCAATAGAATGCTAGGTTACATCAAGAGGACCTTCAAATATATGAGTGAAGATATAATGATACCATTCTACAAGAGCCTAGTAAGATCGCACCTTGAATACAGTGTGCAGTTCTGGTCGCCATACCTAGTAAAAGACATTGAAATGATGGAGAGAGTACAGAGAAGAGCGACCAAACTAATCCCAACTCTGAAAAACAAAACATACGATGAAAGACTGAAGAAACTTAACTGATTCTCACTCAAGAAGAGAAGATTAAGGGGCCAACTTATTGAATGTTTCAAAATCTTAAAAAGCTTTGGCAGAGTAGACACAAATGCGTTGTTCTCTTTGAATAATCTTCCCACTCGAAATAACGGTATGAAACTGCTAACCAGAAAAGCTAACCTAGACATCACTAAGAACCTCTTTAGCTATAGTATAATAAACTTGTGAAACAAGCTACCAAATAATGTAATTGCCAGTACATCTATCAATATGTTAAGCCCGGTGGACCCCAAGCGATGTAATATAAATGTACTGTACACTCCAGGACCAGTCACTTGTCATTGTTTTTCCTGAAAACACATGGGATGGGTTAGTAATGAAGGAAACACAAAAAAACGCTCACCTAGGTCATTTAGGGGTCCAGGGGGGCGGCGGAAAGTCATAATTAACATGGGGTGATGGATAGGCAATATACAGGAAAATCACTCCTGCGCGCGCCCACACGCACGAGACTGGACTTGGAGGGCTGCCAACCATCGGTATTGTTCCGTGGGATCCTAAAGTAGTTCCCATACAAATCTGAACCCTCTAGATGCCATAGGACAAGAGTAATTAAGGCGAACGCAACCATTGCGTTACATACATAGGCGATGCATAAGGTGCGTCGCTGGTACTCCAGGGGTAAAAGTTATTAGTATCCCCCCGCCCCACCCCCTCTTCAAGATTCCTGAGAGTCGATGTGGCAGCTTCAGCCCGTCCCATACGGTTGGAAGGCCTATGGTAACTCTCTCTCTCTCTCTCTCTCTCTCTCTCTCTCTCTCTCTCAAAAACTGCCATAAAGAAATATTGTATTCATAATCACATTTTAGTCTATCACTAAGCAATTCAGATCAGAAATAAGAATATTATATCAAAGACAAAAATACAAACTATCACAGTGATAACGAGTTCCAAAATGTTATTTGTATACTGTATGGTTACATTTCGCATTGACTGGCCTAAAGTAAATTTGGAGATGGAGAAGATAAACATTGTCTACTTTAAAATTATTTTCTGCAGCAACATTATATTTCATAATCAAATTAATTTGCTTGGTGCAGTAACAAATTGAATAACTATACACGCGCACAAAATGAACAAGTCTGTATATCAACAATCATGTTCATCAAGATAGGTATACTGTATATTTAGCCCAATCACACCAAGTGGAGCCATTCAACTCGGGAACAAATACTTAAAAAAAACTAGATACAATATTATCTCTATCTACACTAGTTTCATTTTGTATCTTGAAAAGGATTCAATGTCAAACCCAAACACATGTCGTGAAAACTGCAAAGACGTAACACAGTATGTGATTGAAAAGAAATGCACTATAAAAATCACAAATCCGTCCGATTAGATCAGTAAAATAATCAATCTATTTTTTATTAATTCCACCACAACACCAAACACCTCCAATGAAATTAATGGAAGCATATAATTATGTGATCCACCAGGATTCGAACCCGGGTTATCACACACAGATTCTTAGACACCTTAACCATTACACCACCAAGACGGTTAAAGTGTAATGCACACGCCTACGACTTATTAATGCTACGAAACCAAGTTCCAAAATGTTATACGCATATGATTAGATCAGACAGGCATACAATATATTGGGGGATTTGGAAATAATAATACTCGCTAAACATTAAACGTTTTCTCGTAGGAAAAATCACAAACAAATACAAATATTTTGATGCAAGGGCAATTTTAATAACTAAATACGCACCAACACTTCAACAGTCCGTCAATGTATATTATAAAATGATACCTATATATTTTAGTACCTCCAGCCGATTTTATTCATCTCCGGGAAAATTAATTTGAAATTACACAAGATGTTCACTATCCACACTCTGGCTCCATGTCTTATTTCAAACAAGATGAAATCATCAAAAGATATTCATCATAAAAATATAAGCTTTTGATTATTTGTGGCCGGTGGATCCAGTGAGCCCCAAAGGGGTTGCCATAAACGAAACACCCCCATGCACCTCTGTCCCCAGTCAGTCGACGCCCCTCCTCCCAACCAGAACCGCCTTCATCCATATACTTCTTTATTCCATCCTTCCATCTCTCTCTCGGTTTATCTCCCCCTCTCTGTCCTTCCACCTTGCTCTCGTACACCCTCTTAGTCATTCTCTTGCTTCCCATACGTTCTATATGGCCTAATCATCTCGAGGTGCTCCTTTTCACACTTTCCAGCACATCTACCTCCACACCACACCTCCTTCTTACTTCTTCATTTGTCTGTCTATCCCTCCATGTAAATCCGCACACACTTCTCAAGTAACTAATTTCCACCCCTCTTACTCTTGGTCCGAGTTTCTCCACCAACGTCCATGCTTCGTTTCCGTAATTCAGTGTCGGGATTACCATACTGTCATACAAGGACTTCTTCACTTCCATGCTTACCACCCTATTTCTTATTACTGTTTTCAGCATTCCTACAACCCTCTTCCCCTGTTGCACCCTCTCCCGCACGTCTTCATCCATACTCCCATCCTTACTCAGCACACTGCCCAGATACTTAAATGAGCTGACAATCTCCATGGCCTCACCATTCAACTTCACCTCACACTCTGTGGCTTCACCCCTCTCGAAGACCATAGCCTTGCTCTTCCCCGCATTTACCTTCAGATTCCGTTTTTTGCACACTATTCTAAACATATTTACCAGACCCTGCAACTCCCATTCACTATCGCTCATCAAAACTGTATTATCAGCAAACAGCAGTACAGGTAGCTTCCACTCGTTTCCTTCCCTTATCAGCAATATACCAACATCAACTGCTCTTTCTTTCATGACTCCATCCATATATACAGTAAGCAACCACGGGGACATTACGCATCCCTGTTTCAACCCAACCTTCAGATCAAAGAACTCACTCTGCTCATTCTCCACACGTACTGCCGCCTTTGCACCCTCATATATACTATTTACTGCTTTCAACAACTTGCCATCTACTTCGTATATTCTTTCCACATACCTTCTCTATCCACTCTGTCTTCTTCAAGTCTATAAAGGCTACATACAGCTTTTGTTGCTTCTCCAGATATTTCTCTACAACACATTTCAGGGTAAAAATCTGATCTACACATCCTCTTCCCTTCCTAAACCTGCCCTGCTCGTCACCTATCCATTTCTCCGTTCTCGCTCTCACTCTCTCAATCACTACCCTACTGTATAATTCACCTACTACGCTTATAAGACATTCTAGCAGGGGTACCCGGCATTGCCCGGGTACTACCACCCCTACTACCACCATAATCACCATCATCAATCACTACTACCACAATCATCACAATACTACTACTACCATAATCACCGGCCTCAACCTCCCTGTGCCTCATTAAAGGGCAACCTTGATTTCGGCCGCTAAATGACCTCCGATTTTGGATCGGACCTCATTCGTACCCCCATTTTGGCGGGCTGCGAACAACTTTCGTTCCATACACCTTTTCGATCGGAGGCCTCCTTCTGCTCCAAACGGCAATTTTTTTAAATTTGTATTTTCAATTTCGGCCTCGAAACGACATCCGATTGTGGCCTCGCCCCCTCTATGATCTGACCCAGGTTAATTGACACCCACATGCAAAGTTTCAGCTCCCCAGGTCCAAAACTGTGGCCGCCTATTAAGAACACACAGACAAACAGACACATGAACTGATTTAATAATATAAGATTCCTTTGTGGTTACCACACAATCCTCTTTTCCCTTTACCCTTATATAGGGGATTATTATGCCTGTCTTCCAGTCATCAGGTGCACTCCCCTTCTCCCATGCTAGTTTGCAAATTTTCCATACCCATTCGATCACTATCTCACCACCATACCTCAGCATTTCCCCACATACTTCATCTATTCCTGGTGCTTTCCCCAACTTCACTATTTTCATGGCTTTACACACTTCTGACTTCCTGATCCCCACCTCCACCTCCACACACACCCACTCTATCACATCTGTACCCCTCCATTTGGTCTCAGTCATTCCACATACATCCAGCCTTACATTCACTCACACTTCCATGACCTCTCTCTCTTTTGTGTCTTCATTCAAGCCTCTTACATTCCAAGTCGCTATTCTAAGACTGTCCATGGTTGGTCGGGGTTCGTCAACATTAGGTCCGACCACATCCGAGGCTGTTCGTTCGTTCATTGTTGCAGTAAGTATTTTTCACGGGTGGGGGGTCACAAGCCCACCGACCCAACCTCTTTAGCTGCCTTTTATGACACGCAGGCGGCACGTGGGGCACGTGGGGCCCCCAGGGGCCCTTAAAGCATTTTATAGCCAGCGGAGACGAGTGCGAGTGAGCGGGAGTGCAGCAGGCCCCCGTCCACTCTCCAGCCTGGCGGCTGGTACACAGAGTAATGTCAGAAATATCTCGCGAGATCTATGTAGTGCTGCCAAAGGCAAATGTAGTGCGACATTGCTCATTATTACCAAATATTTGCCGATGTCTATGGTAGCGCTGCGGATGAACCCCTCAAGCTACGAAGCTCATTCTGGTGTCATTTTGAAGCTATTTTATTCTAGTTTTTGGCTGAATACACCTAATTTCATTCAGACACTTGCTTAATCATTCAGGAATGCCTGAATGAGCCCTATTATATAGGAAATATGCCCGCAGTGTAAGTGTTAATGAATATTACAAAGAGAACTGGAGATAGGACAGAACTCTGAGGTACATTGGAGTTGATAGGTTAAGGAAGTGAGCGATGACTGTCCACAACCGCAGCTATGGAATGGCCAGAAAGGAAATTAGAGATAAAGGCACAGATGGAGGGCAGAGACCGAAGGAGGGTAGTTTAGAAATTAAAGATTTTTGCCAGACTCTATCGAAGGCCATCGGTATGTCTAGCGCAGCAGTTGTTCTCCCCTAAGGAAGCCATACTTGCGATATGAGAGTAGATTATATGAAGAGAGATGCTTAAGAAATTTTGAAGTAAGAAGAGTCTCAAAAACATTGGAGATGAAAGAAATGGACGATAGTTGGAGGGTTGAGGACGGTCACCTTTCTTTGGGACAGGCTGAATGAGAAACTTCCAGCAAGAAGGGAAAATGTTAGAGGAGAGAGAGAGAGACGGAAGAGTTTGCCTAGGCAGGGAATCAGCACAGAAGCACAGTTTTTTAGTGCAACAGGAGGAACACCATCTGGTCCATACACTTTCTTAGTATTAAGGCCAGAAAGGGTAGAAAGTACATCTTTAGAAGAAATTAGGATATTCGGCGTAAGTAAGAGAGGGGGGTGGAGAGGGAGGAATAGCACCAAAATCGTCCAAGGTGGAGTTTTTAGCGAAATTTTGGGCGAGAGTTCAGCTTTGGAAGAAGTGATGGTAGTGCCATCAGAGTGGATAAGCGGAGGGGAAAATGAGGAAGAGAAATTGTTTGGCTAGATGCCAGAAAGTTTGGGAAGAGCGCAGAAACATAGGAAGAATAAGATTCATGAGTTTGAAGGTGTCGGCACCGCTTGAATGCTTCCTCCTTATTGCGGACAGCAGTAGAACAAGCGTGAGTAAACCAAGATTTGTTTTGCATTGGTCAGAGAGAATAAAATGTATGCCTTCATGCCTGAAAGGATTACCTTTGTAATGAGTTGCACTCTCCGAGGGTCCCCGGCCACGGAAGCAAAAATCATTCCATGGAAAATCAAAGAAGAACTGTCGAACACCAATTCATTAACCTTCGATCTACGGGCCCTTGCGCCTTCAAATGTTCGCGGGAGTTCTAGATCCGGCTGAATCTGCAAATTCTCAAGATTTTGGCGTGCTTTTAAATACGCCAAAATATTGCCTAGCCTAGGTTATAATAAGGCAGTTTTTGTTGTAGGTTTCTTACGATTGGTGAAAACTAGAAGTCTGTAAACCAAGTGTTTCAGATTTTATGGTGAAAATAAGTAGGTCAGTATGGCGGATGAAAGCCTAGGAATCAGTGTTTACTCCCGTTTTTAGTCATTTACCGATACTCATAAATCTGCAAATAAATGGCCTAACTTGTTTTTTATACATACCAGTGGCAGATATGAGCGTTGCCTTGCGATGGGTGAAGACTAGAATACTGTACATTGAGTGATTACTGTGTGAGGTGGGAAATATGTCCGAGAGTTTGCGGGAAATACCAAGCAATGTCCGAATGCAGCGACGCCGTATCGTCGGCCGCGGCTATGGTCTGTTCATATTTATTTAACAATTTATTGTTGATTATTGATTATGGATTATGTATTATGTATTTATATTGATTATTGGTTACTGATTTATTTCACCATTGTAACCATTCCGAAGTCACTGTCTTCGGCTTCCATGCATCGTTTGGGATTCAGGAAATTCAATACAAGCTTTCATAAGGCTTGCTTGCAAGCAGGAGTCCCATGACTGGCTGGCTGTGTGTTCTTGTTCTTGTTGGTTATACGAACCATCGCCAAGACAACAAAACTTTCTCTAGTGCAGTTGTAAGTGGTTTTAAGCCTTAGAATAGCCCTGAGGCTGTTAAAAGACCACCCGGGGCCCACAGGGAAAGTGGCTAATACCTTGAAAGAGGCTATCCGTGCTACGAGGGTTAACTCCTGGAAGTCGGGGGACGTAAATACTGTATATTGTTTTCCCTTGAGCGGGCATTTTCGTGATCTTACACATTTTTCAAAACTCATTCTAGCTCTGTAAAGAAAGGGTTAAGAAGAGAATATAAAACATGTGTGAGAAAATACCTGTTCTGTTAAAGTGTCTCTATTCAAAAGTATAGAAAAGTTCCTTCTTGAATATACGTATGCCATGCAGTTTTGGTCTCCATATCCGAACAAGAATATTGGATGGCTTGAGGCGGTGCAGTATAGAGCGACAATACTAATATCAATACTTAACCCATTCAGTACCAGGGATGTCCTATTCATTATATTGTGGTGACTAGTAGACGAATGTATTGAGCTTAGGAAGGAATTCTAGCACTAATAAGGCTTCCAACTATCTCAATTAACCCTTTTAACTACCACAGATCCTTTCCAAGATGCATAATATCGACTAAATATAGCTAGAATAAAGTACACCACACGTCGCTGGTACTCCAAGAGTTAAAAAGCAAACCATATAACGAAAGACTAATATGGTTGAATTTGTTTTCATGAAAACAGCAGATAGCGAGACCTAGAAGTCGAGTGCTTCAAGATACTGAAAAATAACAAACTTGATATAAATTTACAATTCACAAATAATATTATTTCTAAAACTCGCAGAAATGGAATTGAATTAAAAACCAAGAAGGCGAACCTATAATATACACAAACTATTTACCTAGTGTGGAAAACTCGTGGAACAAGTTGCGTGGCAAGACGCTCCTGTAAAATATTCGCAAATATAGTTCATATTATTCCTTTATAGTTTACTATAAAATTGCCAATATATTATAAAAGTTAATATAGTTTGGTTTTGATCAGGTAAAATGTTTTCCTCTCAACTATTGTTTTTTTAATGACCAAAACATCGGAAGGAGGTTAGGAAAGAGCTTTATATCTGGTTACTGTTGTCTTGAATTCGGTAGCTACTACTATATTAAATATCAGGCTGCATCCCCCCCCACCCCTCCCCACACACACACTCTCTATCTCTTTATACGGTTCCGCCCCTCGCTCCTCCCTGTACCCTGCAGATCGCCTTTCTCTTCTTTTAACCAACGGCTCTCCCCTCCAGTGTTCTTGTTACACTGCTCTCTCTCTCTCGTTCATTACCTGATATTCAACTCTCACTATGCTGATGCTTAATGGAATCTTCTTTGTTTCCTATCTCTCTCTCTCTATTTATATATATATATATATATATATATATATATATATATATGTATATATGTATACTGTATAAATACTGTATATACATATATATATATATGCAGTATATAAATATATATATTTATATAGTATATATATATATATATATACTTCCGGGTGGATGGGACTCGTTAGCCTTGGTCGGCAACCCATTTAGGGGAGAGTACCTTTATTAAAATCCGGGTGGATGGGACTCGTCAGCATTGGTCGGCAACCTGTCTAGGGGAGTAAACCTGATACAAATCCGTACTGCTTATCTAAGTGTAAGGCAGGTTAGTGGATGGACTAGCCGAACACCACTGTAGAAAAATAGTGACAACAAGATACATAGAGGGCCTCGGAGTCGGACGGATCCTAAATTGAGTGGGCAATCCTGTAAGTCCTTCAGTAAACTGGCTCGGGTTGTCCCTCTTGCAGGGAATAGGTCCGCTTGGGGGCCTTCTGTGTGTGGCCACCCTCATTAAAGGGAGTAAGGCGTCCGGCAATAGATAGATAGATAGATAGATATATATTTATATATATACAGGGTGTTTTTGACCATATTGCAGACTTTCAGGGTCATTTATAAAATGGAGAATGAGCATGTAATATGGAATATAGAATTTTTCTAAAATGCTTTATTTGCGAGATAAATATTTATTACCCTTTTAATGGTATAATAGGTATGGAAAGCCATATTATATTGAGAGATTGACTATTTTCATATGAATGGAAATCCGCATCTACCCTGAACATTTTACCACTCAAGACAATCTGGTTTTCCCGTGGCAGTGGCCAGAAGTTTCGTGGTTGGCTTGCATAGTCTCCTCCTGGGAGCGAGTGGGAGATATGCCTATAGATCCACTTATCAACATATTTGCTTTATAGCACCACATTAGTCATTACAATGTTTTTTCCGAGAAACATAAGCTACCTGCGGAGTATTATAAAGTAGTGGAGGATGTGTTAAATGTATAGGAATGGGATTAAGGCCTGATATATAACAGAAATATGTGAAAGACAAGGGTCAACATTATACGGTGTGAGGAGGGTCAGTGGTGGAAGGAGGAGTAGAAGGGAGGGAGGGATGAGAGACTGAGGTATGTGTTGTCCTCCTTCCCCTGAAAGGTGCTTGAGCAGTTATGTAGGGTTCTGGGTATTGCATGGAGGCAAAAGGAAGTGCACATTGTGGATGAGAAGCACGTTGTACATGTGTACGTGCACCCCTGGCAGGCACGTGGCGGTGGGGTTGCAGGAGAAATTCGTCGTCCTACGAGCTGCTACTGCTTTCCCTCTCGCAGTCCCTTTTCCGCTCTCATCCTCCATCCCTCACCTCGCCCCTCTCTTGGCCATTGCCAGACGGATCAGTTCAGTTCATCTATCCTCCATGATTGCCGGGCGGTCTCGGGTGTGTCTGGGAGTTTATTGTTCTGTTCAACCTTGAATTGCCTAGTATCACTACATGCCACCCAAGTATGGGTGCCGTGTGCACAATGGAGGGATTTTTATACACCTGTAAAGTGTGTATCGATGGAAAGGGTACTTGCAGTTCACTACACTATGGCATTTCGAAAGGATACACACAGTGTATAGGTTAAGAAATGTAGCGAAACAGTGCTACAAATCAAGCACTAAAAACTCCAACAGATTATTCCTATGCGTACTATGGATTTAGATAAGTATTTAAAGGATTTAAAGGTATGGTGATGATATTATGTGGTTAGCAAGAAAGTACTCACTGTTTGAAACAGTGTAGCGAGATAAATTATCAAACACTTGCAACTCTGTTCACTGGGTTTGAAGCCACGGTGTTTGAGTGGATAACACGCAGACATATGTATTGGGTGTGGTAGTACGGTATATCCTAGCGTATATCACACGCTCGCACCCATTCGAGGGACACCTCGATGATGTATACAGACTAGTAACACACACAACAAAGGCTCTCCAACAGCTTGCTCTCCCCTCTCAACACTCTTCAAAAAGTAGACACGAGGTGCCGTTGTAAAGGCTTATCCCTCTATACCTACACCTGACCTCATGCCGACACCAAAGTCAGGATATTGGTAGTTCTCCTTCAGTCATTTATCATTCACGGAAGATGGTGTATGTACAGTTATGTACATGAATATATCAGCCATTTTTGAAGAAGTAAGCTACTAAATAATCACTGTTGATAGGATTATGAACAGCTGTATGAGGCAACTATTGCATACTGCACAGTTGTGACCATGAATACCTGACCACATCCTTAAGTTATCACTGAGCCAGTGAGCAATGACTAATGCACATACACAAACACAGTGGCCGAGGGAACTGGGTCATTGTATTTTGGTTGCTTGGCTCTGGTTGCGTGGGTATGATCCCAGCTACTTGGCTGTGAGGTTTCCATCAAAAACTTTCCGGTCTGTGGAGGTTAGGTGTCGATGTGCCACCTCTCCGTTCCACCTGGTTCCCTGCCCAAATCCCACCCCTTCTAGGATATGTAGGTGTCCTTGTGGCATCCAGAGTCAATCTGTAGAGGACATAATTATAAACTATGTTAAGGAATGTGTATTTTCACCCTCATTAACTGCCAGCTTGAAATCAATTTATCAACTCTGCGTAAGCAGAGTGGTATCGCCCCCCGTATAGTGGTACATGCTAACCGAAATGTCTGTCTCTCTGTCTGTCCGAGAACTCCTAGACCGTTTGACGGATTTTCACAAAACTTCACACGAACCTACGGTGCATGAATTCGACGGTAATTAAAAATACTTTTTGAATTTGTGTAATAGTTATGAACTTAGGTCCTAAAAAAGGTTTTGCTCCCCCCCCCACCCCCCCACCCCCCCTTCAGGACCCATACACCCCACCCTGTACCTATTCCCTGTGTGTGTGTGTGCCCCATAGGGGCACACACACACACAACTCTGAGTAAGCAGAGTTTGGTATCGCCCCCCTGTATAGTGGGTACCACTGGAAAAAAATGTCTGTCATAGTCGTCGTCGTCGTCCGTCTGTCCCGAAACTCCTAGACCGTTGGATGGATTTTTACCAAATTTCACACAAACATTTGTTGGGTAAATGTGAACGTCAGACAAAAAAGATTTTTTGAATTTGTGCAATAGTTATGATTTTAGATCCAAAATACCCCCCCCCCCCACCTGAGGAGCCCCTCCCCCCCCCCCCCCCGCCCCCCCCCCCCCCCTCTGCTATGATGGCGTTCTGAGTGTGTGTGCCCCATAGGGGCTCACACACAAAACGCCTTCGTTCTGGGGACGGAAACATCTCGCCCCGCATTTGTTAGGTTAAGTTAGATTAGTTGACATTAGAAGTTATGGTAGTAATAGTGGGGATGATGGTAATTGTAGTGATAATGGTGATAATATTGGTGATGATGGTAATTGTAGTGATAATGGTGATAATAGTAGTGATGATGGTTGTAGTTGTAGTGATGATGACAGCAGTGATGATGATGACAGTAATAGATATGATGGTGACAGTACTGGTAGTAGTGATGATGGTCATGATAGTAGTGATGATGGTGACAAGTAATGATGATAGTTGTAGTGATAATGATGACAGTAGTGATGATGGTAGTGACGATGGTGACAGTAGTAGTGATGATGGTGAGTAGTAGTGTTGATGGTAAAAGTTGTAGTGATGATGAGAGTAGTAGTGATGATGAGAGTAGTAGTAATGATGGTAAGAGTAGTGATGACTATAATAGTAGTAGCGGTGTTGATGATAGTAATGGTGATAGTGACTAGTAGTGATTATGGTGACCCATCGCAGAGTTGGGTATGCCGTTTTGATTTTGAGCGAAATGGCACGTCTACTTTATCAACTCTGCGAAGCAGAGTGGTATCGCACACACAGATCCCACCCGTATACTGTGCACCACCATTCAGCTTGTCTGTCGTCGTCGTCGTCCGTCGTCGTCCGTCGTCGTCCGTCGTCGTCGTCGTCGTCGTCGTCCGGTCCAATGGATTTTAACCAAATTTCACTGGTATATTATTTTCGTCAATGCGAAGGTCAGTCAAAAAGAAATATTCCATTTAACTAAAAGGTTAAGGTCAAAGGTCAAGGCTAAAAATAAGGTCAATATTTCATATGTTTTAGTTCTTACTCAAATGTCTTCATTTTCACTATACAAGTTACTGGTAACCTATTTATCGTGTTGACCAAAATTTAAGTAAATATTCTTAAGGGTAAGGTCAAAGGTCAAGGTCAAAGGTCAAAATACTTTTTTACTAGTATTTCTTATACTAACTGTTAGATTCTCACTAGGCTTACCATGTATATTCGGAATACCTAGGCCAAGGTCATACAAGAAACTATACAATTTCATAAGAAAGGGCAAGGTCACAGGTGAAGGTCAAATAAAAGGTCAATATGCTATTTTCTTTACTTTTCATGAAACTTCACAAAATTTGGTGAGCTAGTTGCACTTTAAATGAAAAGGAAAATAATAAATTTGGACACACAAATCATAAAGGTCAAAGGTCAAGGTCAACTATTCTATTAATACATATGAAACTAACTGATGGGTTTTAATGAAATTAGGCATGCTTTTTTTATTTTCCAAAGCAATATCAATAAAAACAAAACAAAAATACTCTCACATAAAGGTCCAGGTCACAGGTCAAGGTCAAAGGTCAACTTTTACAATTTATTTTACTTTTTACTCAAATGTCTTCATTTTCACTATACAAGTTACTGGTAACCTTGATATCGTATTGCCCAAATATTAGATACATATTCTAAAGGGTAAGGTCAAAGATCAAGGTCAAAGGTCAAAATAGGTTTTCTACTCGTATTTCTTATACTAACAATTAGATTCTCACTAGGCTTACCATGTATATTCGGAATACCTAGGCCAAGGTCATGCAATTTCTTATGAAAGGTTAAGGTCACAGGTCAAGGTCAAATAAAAGGTCAATATTCTATTTTCTTTAATTTTCATGCAAACTTCTCAAAATTTGGTGAGATAGTTGCACTTTAAGTGACAAGGAAAATAATAAATGTTGAGACATAAAGGTCAAGAAAAAGGTCAAAGGTCAAGGTCAACTATTCTATTGATATATATGAAACTAACTAATGGGTTTTAATGAAATTACGCATGCTTATTTGATTTTCATGGGCAATGTCAATGCAAACAAAAGTATACTCTTACATAAAGGCCAAGGTCACAGGTCAAGGTCAAACATCTACTTTTATTATTTATTAAAAAGGATTACTCAAATTTTGGAAAACTGGCTGTGTTATGGTTTATTACTTAAATATTATATATATAACATTTCACATAAATATTGTAATAGATAAGGTCAGAGGTCAAGGTAAAAAACAAGAATCATTTTCCCTAAACTCCTAGATAGTTTAATGTATTGTCACCAAATTTACAGGCAAATACAGTTGGTCAATGCGACGACCATCTAAATATATGTATTTTATTTAAAGTCAAAGGTCAAAGGTCAAGGTCACAGTATATGATCACTATTTGTAATCAATAAGTTTTCATATGAATTATACCGTAGTAATAATGCTAGTTAATACGAACATTGCTGTTAAGCTAACTAAATCCACAATAAGAAATTATAAGGTCGAAGGTCAAGGTCAAAGGTCGAAATATGATTTTTACTAGTATTTAATATTTAATGTAAGATTCTCATTAGGCATATCATGCATATTCAGAATGCCTAGACCAAGGTCATACAAGAATAAACATAATTCCATTTGATAGGTCAAGGTCACAGGTCAACGGACCGCAAATATAAGGTCATTATGCTAATTTCTTAACTATTCATGCAAATTTCACAAAATTCGTTAAGACAGTTGTGCTTTAAGGGAAAATTAAAATGTTAAATTTTCAGACATCATGAAGGTCAAGATGAAGGTCAACTATTTGTTTAATACCTCTGAAACTAACTGATGCTCTTTAATGAAATTTGACACATTTATTTGATTTTCTAGGGTTACATCAAAGCAAAGATATGTGTAATCCTACATAGAGGTCAAGGTCACATGCCAAGGTCAAAAGTTAACCTTCATCATAACAAAATATATACATTTTTAATAAGCTAATGACTTTTAGCTGCATTTTACTAAGATAACATATATTTCAATCATATATATATATATATATATATATATATATATATATATATATATATATATATATATATATATATATATATATATATATATATATATATATATTATAATACTTAAGGTTAAAGGTCAAGGTCAAAGAACAAAAGAAGAGTGTTAATAATTGTATTTAAACTCTTCCAAGACGGTTTAACCCTTTGTGTACCGGTGACGTCATTTATATTGTATTCTAGCTATAATATGACGATTTTGTGGAGCTTATGAAGGATCTGTGGTAGTAAAAAGGGTTAATTAAGATAGTGGAAAGCCTGCTAATTTTATGGAGGCCCTTCATAAACTAAATAAAAACATCTTAATATCCAGTATGAAATGAAACCGACAGAACTGTACCGAACGGGTTACGTATCGTCACCAAAGTTTGCTGGCAAATTCGGTTGGTCAATGCAATGCTTGTCCAAATTTTGTGTTTTTGTTATTCAAAAGTCAAGGTGAATGGTGATGGTCACAGATTATGGTCACTATTTCTTTCTTAAATATATTTTGAATTTGAATTACACCATATTCAAAATGCTACAAAATAGTGTTACGCTGACCTTATTATAGATAAATATTCCAATGGTTAAGATACAATGTGATCATAAATGTAATTTTATATATATATATATATATATACTCCCAGGCGGACATGAACCACCAACAGTCAGGACGAGTGTCTATGCTTTAATACCCTACACACAAGTATAGTGGATTAAAGTATGGACACTTGTTCTGACTGTCGGTGGTTCAAGTTCGGCTGTGAGTATAAAAACATTTAATTTACAGTATATACAGTATATACACCGATTGTACCTAAGAAATTCAATACTACTTGCAGAAATCTAGGTCGCAGAGTTGTGTATGCATTTTTTTTTCTTTTTTTGGTAATGCCAAAACTGCACACCTACATTATCAACTCTACGTAAGCAGAGTGGTATCGCCCCCCGTATAGTGGTACATGCAAACCGAAATGTCTGTCTGTCCGTCTGTCCGTCTGTCTGTCTGTCCGTCTGTCTGTCTGTCCGAGAACTCCTCCTAGACCGTTTGACGGATTTTCACCAAACTTCACACGAACCTTCGGTGCGTGAATGCGACGGTAATTATTATTTGTTTTTAAATTTGTGCAATAGTTATGATCTTAGGTCAAAAACATGTTTCCCCCCCCCCTTTCAGGACCCCCCCCCCCCCTGTACCTATTCCCTGTGTGTGTGTGAGTGCCCCGTAGGGTCACTCACATCACAGAAAGCCACACATCATACACATGTCTCAGATGTGATGATAATGGTGAGACGTCTGTCTGTCTGTCTGTCTGATAACTCCTCCTAGACCGTTTAACGGATTTTCACCAAACTTCACACGAACGTTCGGTGCGTGAATGCGACGGTAATTAAAAATAAATAAATTGAATTTGTGCAATAGATATGATCTTAGGTCCAAAAACATGTTTTGCACCCCTCCCCCCCCAAAAACCAGCGGCCCCCCCCCCCCCCCTGTACCTATTTCCTATGTGTGTGTTAGTGCCCCATAGGGTAACTCACATCACAGAAAGCCACACATCATACACATGTCTCAGATGTGATGATAATGGTGAGACGTCTGTCTGTCTGTCTGATAACTCCTCCTAGACCGTTCGACGGATTTTCACCAAACTTCACACGAACATTCGGTGCGTGAAAGCGAAGGTAATAAAAAAAAAAAAAAAATCAATTTGTGCACTAGTTATGATTTTAAGTCTAACATATGGTTTTACCCCCCCTCCCCCCTGTACCTATTCCCAAGCAATGATGATGGCATTCTGTGTGTGTGTGCCCCGTTAGGGACAGCAGTGATGATGATGGTGGTGATGATGATCTTATAAATTCAAAAATAAACACTGCAATTTCTCTGAACCAGGACCTTTCTAGAATTAATGAATGGGGACAAAAGAATCTAGTTTCCTTTAATGCACAGCAAACCAAGTATATTCAATTTTCTAACCGACAGAATCTCACGGACTCCCATATATTTGTTAATGATGTAAATATTCCCACTTCCCCTAGTATTGACATTCTCGGTGTAAAATTAACTACTAACTTGAGCTGGACACATTATGTTAGAAGTATTGCTAAGAATGCCTCTAAAAAACTGGGACTCCTGTACAGAGTTCGAGAATTCTTCACTGACGAGCAGTTGGCCGTAATATATAAAAGTCATGTGCGTTCTCAGATGGATTACTGTTCACCTCTGTGGAGTGGAAGTGGAGTGGTTGCATTGGGGCAGTTGGACAAAACTCAAAATAAAGCTATTAGATTAATCAATAACCCTGCAATCACACAGGACCTTCCTACATTATCCATACGAAGAAACGTTGCATCCCTTGCATTATTCTACAGATATTTTCACAGCAATTGTTCCGAGGAACTTGCTTCAATTGTGCCGCCTCTCCACATCTTTCCCCGTAGAACTAGGGCAGCTGAGAGCGCCCCTGAATTTACACTTTCTCCTCCACAATGCAGAACTTCTGCTTATCAAAATTAATTTATCCCTAGAACTACTACTCTTTGGAATTCACTTCCCTCGAGTTGCTTTCCACAAACTTACAATCTACAAAAGTTTAAATCCAGTTGTTACAAACATTTTATGAATGGAGGATACCTTTAGGCACATGGACCTTTTTGTTTTATCTGTGTTTTTCCTTCTTCCGTTCATTGTCTCTTAAAAAAAAAAAAAAAAAAAACATTATGGTGACAGTACTAGTAGTGATGATGGTCATAATAGTAGTGATGATGGTGACAAGCAATGATGATAGTTGTAGTGATACTGATGACAGTAGTGATGATGGTGACAGTATTAGTGATGATGGTGAGTAGTAGTGATTATGGTGAAAGTTGTAGTGATGATGACAGTAGTAGTGATGATGAGAGTAGTGTTGATGGTAAGAGTAGTAGTGATGACTAATAGTAGTAGTGCTTATGATAGTAATGGTGATAGTGACTAGTAGTGATGGTGTCCCATCGCAGAGTTGGGTATGCCGTTTTGATTTTGGGCAAAATGGCACGTCTACTTTATCAACTCTGCGTAAGCAGAGTGGTATCGCCCCCCATATAGTGGTAGCCTACATGCAAACCGAATTGTCTGTCTGTCCGAGAACTCCTCCTAGACCGTTTGACGGATTTTCACCAAACTTCACACGAACCTTCGGTGCGTGAATGCGACGGTAATTTTTATTTTTTTTTTAATTTGTGCAATAGTTATGATCTTAGGTCCAAAATATGGTTTTGCCCCCCCCCTCAACTAGCCCCCCCCCCCCCCCCACCCCCTTTTCAGGACCCCCACCGCTCACCCTGTACCTATTCCCTGTGTATGTGTGTGCACACATCATACACATGTCTCAGATGTGATGATAATGGTGAGACGTCTGTCTGTCTGTGTGTCTGATAACTCCTAGACCATTCGACGGATTTTCACCAACCTTTACACAAACATTCGGTGCGTGAATGCGACGGTAATACAATTTTTTTTTTTTAATATGTGCAATAGTTATGATTTTAGGTCCAAAATATGGTTTTGCCACCCCCCCCCCCCCCCCCCCTTCAGGACACCCACCCCCCACCCTGTACCTGTTCCCAAGCAATGATGCTGGCGTTCTGTGTGAGAGTGCCCCATAGGGGCACTCTCACACAGAACGCCATCGTTCAGGGGGTGAGAAAAACTTGCGACGCATTTGTTAGGTTAAGTTATTTTATTTTTTATTTTTTATTTTTATTTTTTCTATGTGATTGAGGGAGGCAAAAGGCATAATTGCCTATAGCGAGTGCCTCCCCCATAGTTGAAAGAGTGACAGGGCCAAAATCAAGGGACGTTCGAGCCAAAATGCCTGGACACACGGAGTTTGAAGCAATTTAAGTCATAGGAAGCGGGAAAAACTGATTCTGGGAGAGAGTTCCAGAGCTCAGCTGTTGAGTAGAAGAAAGTTTGAGAGTAACGTTTCACTCTTGGGTTGGAGAGTTGCACAGAGTAGGGGTGGGATTGAGTTGCAAGACGGGTACCACGTGCCCTACGTAAAGAAGGTGGTATGCACTGGGATAGCTCTGAGGAACACTGATTATTATAGTAGCGATAGAATAGCGAGAGAGATGCAACATTGCGGCGGAGAGAGAGAGATTGCAGAGAGTTGGTGAGTGGACGGGAGTTAATGATACGAAAGGCCTTCCTTTCAACCTTGTCTAGGAGAGCGGTGTGAGAGGAACATGTGAACAATACTCAATACAAGGGCGCACTATGCCCCTGTACAGAGCAAGAAGCTGTGCAGGGGAAAAGAACCCCCTAAGGCAGTTGAGCACACCCAGCTTCTGGGAGGCTGCCTTAGCAAGACTGGTAATACGGTCCTTCCAAATGAGAGCAGAAGAAAAAGAGACACCAAGAATATTGAGAGAAGATGAAGGGTTGATTTTTGTATTGTTGAAGAATAAGAGATAGTCCGCTGGGACATCCTGACGGGTAGATAGATGGAGAAATTGGGTTTTGGAAGCATTAAAGTTAACAAGGTTTTCTCTGCCCCAATTGGAAATAGTATTTAGATCAGAATTTAAGAGTTGTATGGCTTCATTACGTTTGTCGTTGAGGAATTGCTGGCTGGGGCATTCTGAAAAAGTAATGGAGTAGTGTAAGGTTGAGTCGTCTGCGTATGAATGGATGGGAATTAAGGTACAGTTAAGGAGATCATTTATAAAAATTAGAAAGAGAATAGGAGATAGGACAGAGCCCTGAGGAACACCGGAGTTTATAGGGTGAGGAAGTGAACAATGGCCGTCCACAACCGCGGCTATGGAACGGCCGGAAAGGAAATTAGAGACAAAGGCACAGATGGAGGGATAGAAACCGAAGGAGGGTAGTTTAGAAATTAAAGATTTATGCCAGACTCTATCGAAGGCTTTCGATATGTCTAGTGCACTAGAAAAAGTCTCACCGAAGTCCCGAAAGGAGGATGACCAAGAGCTAGTAAGATATGAAAGAAGATCACCAGTAGAGCGACCCTTAAGGAAGCCATACTGGCGATCTGAGAGCAGATTATGAGAAGAGAAATGCTTAAGAAATTTGGAAGCAAGAATAGTTTCAAAAACTTTAGAAAGACAAGAAATGAGAGCAATTGGACGATAGTTGGAGGGTTGAGAGCGGTCACCCTTCTTTGGGACAGGTTGAATGTGAGCAAACTTCCAGCATGAAGGGAAGACGTTAGAGGATAGACAGAGACGAAAGAGTTTGCCTAGGCAGGGAGTCAGCACGGAAGCACAGTTTTTTAGAAAGTACATCTTTTGAAGAGATTAGGATATTAGGCATAAGTAAGAGAGAGGAGGGCGGAGAGGGAGGAATAACACCGGAATCATCCAAGGTGGAGTTTCTAGCAAAAGTTTGAGCGAAGAGTTTAGCTTTGTCAGAGGAAGAAGTGATGTTTGTGCCATCAGAGTGGGAAAGGGGAGGGAAAGACGAGGAAGAGAAATTGTTGGAGAGGTTTATTGGCAAGTCGAAGAACAGATTTGGCTTGATTCCGGGCAGAAACATATGAAGAATGAGAGTCTTGAGTTTTAAGGCGTCGGTACCGTTTGAATGCTTCCTCCTTATTGCGGACAGCAGTAGAACAGGTGTGAGTAAACCAAGATTTTTTAGCATTAGTCTGAGAGAAAGAGAATGGAATGTATGCTTCCATGCCCGATAGGATTACCTTGGTAATGCGTTCAGCACTCTCCGAGGGTCCTCGGCCACGGAAGCAGTAATCATTCCATGGGAAATCAAAGAAGTACTGCCGAAGAGCCTCCCAGTCGGCAGTGCCAAAGTGCCACAAGCGCCGCCGGCTAGGAGGATCGGGTGGCCGTACTGGAGAGATAGGACAGGTGACAGAGATAAGTTTATGGTCGGAGGAGAGAAAAGATCGACAGTATAAGAAGAAGGGTTAGAAGTTAGAAACAGGTCAAGAATGTTGGGCCGATCTCCGATGCGATCCGGGATATGGGTGGGTTGCTGAACTAACTGCTCTAGGTCATTTAGGATAGAAAAGACGTAGGCTTGTTCACCAGGTGGATCAGTAGTGTGAGTTTAGTTGACATTAGAAGTGATGGTAGTAATAGTGGGGATAATGCTGATAGTAGTGATGATGGTGATAATAGTTGTAGATTTAGTGATAATGATTATAGTAGTAATGATAATAACAGTAGTAGATAATTATGATGGTGACAGTACTAGTATTAGTGATGATGGTCATAATAGTATTCATGATGGTGACATTAGTAATGATGATTGTAAGATGATGGTGACAGTATTAGTGATGTTGGAAAGTAGTAGTGATGATGGTGAAAGTTGTAGTAAAGATGAAAATAGTAGTGATGATGGTGAGACTAGTAGTGACGATTATAATAGTAGTAGTGCTGATATTAATGATAATGGTGGCCGCATTTGTTAAGTTAAGTTAGTTTAGTTGACATTAGAAGTTATGGTAGTAATAGTGGGGATAATGCTGACAGTAGTGATGATAGTGCTAATAGCAGTGATAATGGTTGTAGATTTAGTGATAATGATGACAGTAGTGATGATGATGGTAGTAGTAGATATGATGGTGACAGTACTAGTAGTAGTGATGATGGTCATAATAGTATTCATGATGGTGACATTAGTAATGATGATTGCAAGATGATGGTGACAGTATTAGTGATGTTGGTAAGTAGTAGTGATGATAGTGAACGTTGTAATAATGATGAGAGTAGTAGTGATGATGAGAGTAGTAGTGATGATGGTGAAAGTAGTAGTGATGATTATAATAGTAGTAGTGCTGATGATATTAATGATGATAGTGACTAGTGCTGATGATGGTGACAGATCGCAGAGTTGGTATGCCGTTTTGATTTTGGGCAAAACGGCACGTCTACTTTATTATATTTATCAACTCTGCGTAAGCAGAGTGGTATCGCCCCGCCTACCCTCATATAGTCGTACAATGCCAGTAGAAATGTCTGTCCATCTGTCTGTCTGTCCGGAAACTCCTCCTATACTGTACGACGAATTTTAACCAAACTTCGCACAAACATTCGGTCGGTATATGCGACGGTCAGACAAAAGAGATGTTTTGAATTTGTGCAATAATTATGATTTTAGGTCAAAAATAGTGTAGTGGTACAATGCCGGTCGAAATGTCTGTCTGTCTGTCCGGAAACTCCTCCTAGAGACCTAGACTGTTTGACGGATTTTCACCAAACTTCACACAAACATTCGGTGGGTGAATGCGACGGTCAGTCAAAACAGATTATTTGAATTTATGCAATAGTTATGATTTTAGGTCAAACATTATGGTTTTGATGATGGTGGGGACAGTAGTAGCGACGATGATGACAGTTGTAGTGATGGTGGTGAGAGTAGTAGTGATGATTGCAATAGTAGTAGTGATAATGATAATAGTAATGTTTTTTTTTTTTTTTTTTTTTTTTTTTTTTAAAGAGACAATGAACGGAGGAAGGAAAAACACAGATAAAACAAAAAGGTCCATGTGCCTAAAGGCATCCTCCATTCATAAAATGTTTGTAACAACTGGATTTAAACATTTGTAGATTGTAAGTTTGTGGAAAGCAATTCGAGGGAAGTGAATTCCAAAGAGTAGTAGCTCTGGGGATAAATGAATTCTGATAAGCAGAAGTCCTGCATTGTGGAGGAGAAAGTGTAAATTCATGGGCGCTCTCAGCTGCCCTAGTTCTACGGGGAAAGATTTGGAGAGGCGGCACAATTGAAGCAAGTTCCTCGGAACAATTGCTGTGAAAATATCTGTAGAATAATGCCATGGATGCAACGTTTCTTCGTATGGATAATGTAGGAAGGTCCTGTGTGATTGCAGGGTTATTGATTAATCTAATAGCTTTATTTTGAATTTTGTCCAACTGCCTCAATGCAACCACTCCACTTCCACCCCACAGAGGTGAAGAGTAATCCATCTGAGAACGCACATGACTTTTATATATCACGGCCAACTGCTCATCAGTGAAGAATTCTCGAACTCTGTACAGGAGTCCCAGTTTTTTAGAGGCATTCTTAGCAATGCTTCTAACATAATGTGTCCAGCTCAAGTTAGTAGTTAATGTTACACCGAGAATGTCAATACTAGGGGAAGTGGGAATATTTACATCATTAAAAAATATATGGGAGTCAGTGAGATTCTGTCGGTTAGAAAATTGAATGTACTTGGTTTTCTGTGCATTAAAGGAAACTAGATTCTTTTGTCCCCATCCATTAATTCTAGAAAGGTCCTGATTCAGAGAAATTGCAGTGTTTATTTTTGAATTTATAAGATTGGGTTGGGTGAAAGAATTGGTAAATGTGAAGGAACTGTGGAGTGTTGAGTCATCTGCGTAGGAATGTATTGGATTATGAGTGGTAGATATGAGATCATTGATATGAATGAGGAACAGAATTGTGGCCAAAACTGATCCCTGGGGAACACCAGCATTTATTGAGTGAAATTGAGAATAAAGGCCATCTACCATTACACATATTTTTCTGTTATGAAGATAAGAAGAAATTAGTGGAACTAATGATGCAAGGCCGTAGTGTGACATCTTCGACAATAAGGATTGATGCCAGACTCTATCAAATTCCTTTGATATATTATCCAGTGCTATTGTATGTGTTTCACCATGTTGGTCTGTAGCTTGGTTGATTTGATGCATAAGAAGGCAAAGCATGTCTGCAGTTGATCGACATCGTCTAAAACCATATTGCCTATCACTGATTAATTTATTATTCTCAAGATACTTAATTATGTGATTATTTAATATAATTTCAAAGACTTTACCAAGAGTGGAAGTTATAGCTATTGGTCTGTAGTTTGATGGATCTGAAGAGGCACCTTTTTTAGGAACTGGATGGATGTTTGCTTCTTTCCAGGGTACTGGGAAGCATGAGGTATGAGTACACAGACGGAAAATTTTGCCAATACAGGAGCGAGCACCAAGGAGCAATTCTTAAGTACTATTGGAGGAATTTCATCTGGACCAGGAGCCTTATCTACCGAGAGATTCTGCAAAATAGTTTTGACATGTCTGGTGTGGATCTTAAGTGAGGGAATTTCAGGCGAATTAAAATTAAGTACAGGGACATCTTGATTTATTTCATCTAAGGTTGAGTTGGTGGAGAAAATATCCGCAAGAAGGTTAGCTTTACCTCGTGGGTCACTTACAGGATTGCCAGTCGGAGATTTTAATGGTGGAATGGATGAAGCAGTAGTGAAGTTGGATTTAAATGAGTTAAGAGTAGACCAAAATATTTTGTTATCATTTGGATTATTTAGAAGTTTATTTGCCTGCTTGTGGAGAAAGTTTGATTTAGTTAGGTTTAATACAGTTTTGGCATGATTTCTGATGTTTCTAAAGTAATTAAAGGCTTCATGTGTTTTTGATCGTGTGTATGCATTGTAGGCTATTGCTTTTTGTTCAGTTACTCTAGCACAATTATGGTCAAACCATTTAGGTGAATTAGATCTTTTACTGTACTTTTGATGAGGAATAAAAGTTTCCATTCCAATTTTTACAAAACCCTTTCACACATTTATGATGCAGAGGTTGCCAGATTAGCAATAAGAAATAGAGTTCTCTCACTCTTATAATTACCTCTCCAAAATTAGTTTTCTGCGCACAGCTAACTCAAAGACAACTGTAGAGGTTGAAGTAACTAAACTAAAGGTTTCTAAATACCCCTGATGGTAACAAAGGCTTTAAAGTATCCCCAATATGCTCAAAAGTGCGTCATATGTCGGAGAGGGTTAATGGTGTCTAGTTACTAGTGATGATGGTGACAGATTTAGTGATGGCAATATTAGTGATGATGGTGATAGTACTGTAATTAGACTATATTAAGTAAATAGAATCAATGTGGCAGAGACAGGAATATGTGTGTCTGTGTGGTTAGGTTTAATTTGTCATAGCTCATTGTCTCAATTTAAAATGTAAAGCCTCTTTCCCACCTACACGAATCAGGTGCCAAATTACCACAAAATGCGGTTCATGACCCATTCACTATCCAAGTTTTGATATGTTAGGGATTCTCTCAGATGTGTTTCGAGAGCACTGTGATGTACCACTGCATGTCGACATACGTCAGGGAAATTTTGAACATGTTAAAATATTCAGTGGTGTGTACCGGCTTTGCGCCACTTTGTGAGACACTTCCTGGATTTCCATGCCGAATCCAAATTCATTTGTTTTGCTCCAGCGCACTTCTTTTTGATTCGCAGCGAGACCATGGTATTGCAAGGAATTACAGAGAATACCAAGAATTGCCAATAAACCATTGAACGTCAGTCGGTCGGTCAGTCTCTCACTCACTCTCTCTCCATTATCAGTCTCTCTCTCACTCTCTCTCCATTATCAGTCATATACCTCCCACTTCATCATAGCCCTAATATCATCTGTTGTTAACATACAGCAAACAACTCGTCGCTCACGCTATTATTATTATTTTTTTCTTATTCTCAATTTTCCAACATTCTAACATTTCAAATATGTTCTTTCAATATGTATTGAAAGCTTTACTAATATTATTGCAGCTATGCTGCTTACTATTTCAGCATGTAATTATATATTCAGTTTTATATTACTAATTTTTTTTTTATAATATATCTGTGCCCGTTTGTTTGTGTAAATGTCTTGTGTGTGTGTTATTTTTGTGTGTATGTGTGCTTGAGAGATAATGACAGTAATATATTTTACTAATTCTACAATCAATTTTATCTATGACAGCTATATACCAGGTACGAATGTGACGTATATTTCAGGACATCACTCTAATGAACACATTAGATGCTAAGATGACTACATATTTCATTGAGCTATCGCTAGCGTAAGAATACGAAAAAGGGAAAGAGAGAGACAACTCAGGAGCGGATCAATAAAATCCAAGGATGAATGAAGGACTGAAGACTTTTATGGGGATTGTGGATCCCAATCTTATATATTGAAACTTATTTGATTTCGGTCAGGGCTATGTATACGCAAGGGTAACGTATATTGAGCCGACTTGTTGGGAAAAGCCTAGCTGCCTGGGCGTGTTCTTTAAATCGCCCCAATAAAGACTATATGCACTGCACAAGTTTGTAACTCTTTTTAACAACTTAGGTGATGCAAGTGATGATTCAGTAAAAGCAAATTAGAAACGAGCATAGATAAATGTGGATGAGCCACTGGTAAAGGTAGAAATGTAGAGATCAATTAACCTAGCTATCTTTTTAAAGTGTTCGTCTTGGCATTCCGTGGGATTCAGTAGATGGTTATCAACTCTGCGAAACAGAGTGGTATCACGCACACAGATCCCGCCCGTATACTGTGCACCACCAGTCAGCTTGTCTGTCGTCGTCGTCCGTCATCGTCGTCGTTGTCCGTCTGTCTGTCCGAAAACTCCTCCTAAACCGTTCACAGGTATGTCCATTTGGTCAATGTAAAGGTCAATCAAAAAATAAATTTTCCATTTGACTTAAAGGTTAAGGTCAAAGGTCAAGGTTAAAAATAAGGTCAATATTTCATATTTTTTAGTTTTCACTCAAATGTCTTCATTTTCACTATACAAGTTATTGGTAACCTTAATATCGTATTGACCAAATGTTAGGTGAATATTTTAAAGGGTAAGGTCAAAGGTCAAAGGTAAAAATAAGTTTTTCACTAGTATTTCTTATACTAACTGTTAGATTCTCACTAGCTTACCATGTATATTCGGAATACCTAGGCAAAGGTTATACAAAAAACTATACAATTCCATATGAAAGGTCAAGGTCACAGGTCAAGTTCAAATAAAAGGTAAATATGCTAATTTTTTTACTTGTCATGCAAACTTTACAACATTTGATGAGATAGTTGCACTTTAAATGAAAAGGAAAATACAACATTTGGACACACATCATAAATGTCAAGATAAAGGTCAAAGGTCAAGGTCAACTATTCTATTAATATATATATGAAACTATCTGATGGGTTTTAATGAAATTAGGCATGCTTATTTGATTTTCCTGGGCAATGTCAATGAAAACAAAAAAAATACTCTAACATAAAGGTCAAGGTCACAAGTCAACTTCTACAATATATTTTACTTTTTACTCAAATATCTTCATTTTCACTAAACAAGTTACTGGTAACCTTGATATCGTGTTGCACACATTTTAGATAAATATTCTAAAGGGTAAGGTCAAAGATCAAGGTCAAAGGTCAAAATAAGTTTTTCACTAGTATTTCTTATACTAAATGTTTGATTCTCACTAGGCTTACAGTGTAAATTCGGAATACTTAGGCCAAGGTCATACAAGAAACTATACAATTCCATATGAAAGGTCAAGGTCACAGGTCAAGGTGATATAAAAGGTCAATGTGCTATTTATTTCACTTTTCATGCAAACTTCACATTTGGTGAGATAGACACACATTAAATGGGAAGGAAAATACTATATGTTGACATAATAAAGGTCAAGATAAAGGTCAAAGTTCAATGTCAACTATTCTATTAATATGTTTTTTTTTCTATGTGAATGAGGGAGACAAAAGGCATAACTGCCTGCAGCGAGTGCCTCCCCCAGATTTCAAAGAGTGACAGGGCCGAAAGCAAGGGACGTTCGAGCTAAAATGCCTGGACACACGGAGTTTGAAGCAATTTAACCCTTAACCAACGGCGCACAACATCTGTCGAGTTAAACAAATTTGGACTATGTGGCGGTGCACGACATCTGTCGAGTGCCATTTTCAGCACGTAATGTTGCTGAGAGAGAGAGCTGAGCGGTGGGACGAGCGTAGTAACCATATGACCGCTCCCCACGACCACCACGTGTGTACTGAACTGTATTCTACCTTCCTCCCCCTCTTCTCACTCGCTACACAAGGAATTATGTACAGAAATTACCTTATTTTAGGTTTTCTGCACTCGTATTGCACGATCGTTGCAAGAGAACCAGTGGTCGTACAAGGATGGTTCGGGTGTCATTGGAAAGCTCTGTTTATGCCCTTTCAGGGATAGATACTTGTTTTACGCTCTGGGTCTTTTTTATGCATGAAAATGAGCACAGAAGCAACCCTATTATAGGGTGAAAACCCCCCGCTGGGCGTCACAGTGTAAAATACCCTACCACCCGCTCTTTGTGTGTTAAGTCATAGGAAGAGGGAAAGACTGATTCTGGGAGAGAATTCCAGAGCTCAGCAGTTGAATAGAAGAAAGTCTGAGAATAACGTTTCACTCTTGGGATATAGCGTTGCACAGAGTAGGGTGGGATTCTGTTGCAAGGCGGGAACTACGTACCCTACGTAGAGGAGGTGGTATACACTGGGAAAGCTCCGAGGAACACTGATTATTGTAGTAGCGATAGAATAGCGAGAGAGATGCAATATTGCAGCGAAGAGAGAGAGATAGCAGAGAGTTGGTGAGTGGACGGGAGCTAATGATACGAAAGGCTTTCCTTTCTACTTTATCTAGGAGTGCGGTGTGAGAGGATCTTCCCCACACATGTGAACAATACTCAATACAAGGACGCACTGTGCCCCTGTACAGAGCAAGAAGCTGTGCAGGGATAAAGAACCCCTTGAAGCGGTTGAGCACACCCAGCTTCTGGGAGGCTTCCTTAGCGAGACTGGTTATATGGTCTTGCCAAGTGAGAGCAGAAGAAAAGAGACACCGAGAACATTGAGGGAAGATGAAGGGTTCATTGTTGTATTGTTGAAGAATAAGGAATAGTCCTCTGGAGGTTCCTGACGGGTAGTAAGATGAATAAATTGAGTTTTGGAAGCATTAAATGCCACAATGTTTTCTCTACCCCAATTGGAAATAGTAGCTAGATCAGAAGATAAGCATTTTATGGCTTCATTACGTTTACTTTTGAGGGATTGCTGGCTGGGGCGTTCTGGAAAACTAATTGAGTGGTGTAAAGCAGAGTCGTCTGCATATGAATGAATGGGACTGGATGTACAGTTGAGAAGATCATTTATGAAAATTAGAAAGAGAATAGGAGATAGGACAGAACCCTGAGGAACACCGGAGTTGATAGGATGAGGAAATGAGCGATGGCCATCCATAACCGCAGCTATGGAATGGCCGGAAAGGAAATTAGAGTCAAAGGCACAGATGGAGGTACAGAAACCGAAGGAGGGTAGTTTGGAAATTAAAGATTTGTGCCAGACTCTATCGAAGGCCTTTGATATGTCTAGTGCAACAAAAAAAGTTTCACCGAAGTCCCGAAAGTTGGATGACCAAGAGTTAGTAAGATATGAAATAAGATCACCAGTAGACCGGCCCTTAAAGAAGCCATACTGGCGATCTGAGAGCAGATTATGAGAAGAGAAATGCTTAAGAAATTTGGAAGCAAGGATAGTTTCAAAAAGTTTAGAGATACAAGAGATGAGAGCAATTGGACGATAGTTGGAGGGTTGAGAGCGATCACCCTTCTTTGGGACAGGTTGAATGAGAGCAAACTTCCAGCATGAAGGGAAGACGTTAGAGGATAGACAGAGACGACAGAGTTTGCCTAGGCAGGGGGTCAGCACGGAATCACAGTTTGTAAGTACAAAAGGAGGAACACCGTCCGGACCGTACGCCTTCTTAGTATTAAGCCCAGAGAGGGTAGAAAGTACATCTTTAGAAGAGATTAGGATATTAGGCATAAGTAGGAGAGAGGGGGGTGGAGAGGGAGGAATAGCACCGGAATCATCCAAGGTAGAGTTTCTGGCAAAAGTTTGAGCAAAGAGTTCAGCTTTGTCAGAGGAATAAGTGATGGTTGTGCCATCAGAGTGGAAAAGGGGAGGGACCGGCGAGGAAGAAAAGTTGTTGGAGAGGTTTTTGGCTAGATGCCAGAAAGCTTAGGAAGATCTAGAGTTGGATAGTTCAGTGCATTTATTATTGTTGAACGAGTGCTTGGCAAGTCGAAGAACAGATTTGGCTTGATTCCGGGCAGAAACATAAGAAGAATGAGATTCTTGAGTTTTAAGGCGTCGGTACCGTTTGAATGCTTCCTCCTTGTTGCGGACAACAGTAGAACAAGGGTGAGTAAACCAAGATTTTTTTGCATTAGACTGAGAGAAAGAAAATGGAATGTACACTTCCATGCCCGAGAGGGTTACCTTGGTAATGCGTTCAGCACTCTCCGGGGGTCCTCGGCCACGGAAGCAGAAGTCATTCCATGGAAAATCAAAGAAGTACTGCTTCTTTGAAATTAGGCATGCTTATTTGAATTTCTTGGGCAATGTCAATAAAACAAAACACATACTCTTACATAAAGGTCAAGGTCACAGGTCAAGGTCAAAGTTCAACTTTTACTATATATTTTTAGTATTTTACTCAAATATCTTTATGTTCATCATACAAGTAACTGGTAACTTTGATATCATATTACACAAATGTTAGATAAATATTCCAAAGGGTAAGGTCAAAGGTCAAAGTCAATGGTCAAAATAAGGTTATACTAGTATTTCTTATATATACTGACTGTTTGATTCTCACTAGGCTTACCATGTATATTTGGAATACCTAGGCCAAGGTCATATTATAAGAAACTATACAATTCCATATGCAAGGTCAAGGTCACTGGTCAAGGTCAATTTAAATGGTCAAAATGCTAGTTTCTTTGCTTTTCATGCAAACTTAGAACAAAATTGTTGAGATAGTTGCACTTTTAATGAAAAGGAAAATAATAAATTTTGAGAAATATCATTAACCCTTGTCTATCGGGGCCCGACTTAAGTCCGTATCGAAAAATTTGGACTATGTGGCGGGGCCCGACTTAAATCCGAGTGCAATTTTGGCGCAATATTGGCTCTGACGAGTGACAGGAGGAGCATGGGTTACCTCATGACCGCTCGCCACGGACGCCGTGGACCAACTGAGATGTACTCCACTTACATCCACCCTCATTCCCTCGCTACATACGTAATTATATAAAGAAATTACCGTATTTTAGCGATTTTGCCCTTCGGTTGCACGAACGTTGCAAGACAACCATTGATCGTAGAAGGATGGTTCAGGTGTCATTGGAAAGCTCAATTTACGCCCTTTCAGGGATACATACTTGTATTACACTCTGCATCTTGTTTATGCATGAAAAAGAGCACAGAAACAACCCCATTTATGGTAAAAAAAAAAAACTGAGCGACCACAGTGAAATATACTCCACCACCCGCTCTTTGAGCGTTAAGGTCAAGGTGAAGGTCAAAGGTCAAGGTCAACTATTCTATAAATACATATGAAACAAACAGGTGGATTTTCATGAAGTTAGTCATGCTTATTTGATTTTCCTGGGCAATGTCAATGAAAAAAAACAAAATTTCTTACATAAAGGTCAAGGTCACAGGTCAAGATGAAAAGTCAACTTATACTATTTATTTTTAGTTTTTATTCAAATGTCTTCATTTTCACTACAAGTTACTGGTAACCTTGATTTCGTATTGCCTAAATTTTAGATAAATATTATAAAGGGTAAGGTCAAAGTTCAAGGTCAAAGGTCAAAATATGTTTTTTACTAGTATTTCTTATGCTAACTGTTAGATTCTCACTAGGCTTACCATGTATATTCGGAATACGTAGGCCAAGGTCATACAAGAAACTTCAATTCCATATGAAAGGTCAAGATGTTATTTTCTTGACTTTTCATGCAAACTTCACACATTTTGGTGAGATAGTTGCACTTTAATTGAAAGGAAAATAGTAAATGTTGAGAAATATAAAGGTAAAGATAAAGGTCAAGATCAACTATTCTATTATATATAAACTAATTGATGGGTTTTATCGAAATTAGGCATGCTTATTTGATTTTCATGGGAAATGTCAATGCAAACAAAAATTTACTCCTACATAAAGGTCAAGGTCACAGCTGAAGGTCAAAGGTAAACTTTTATTATTTATTAAAAAAGATTACTCAAATTTTGGAATACTGTTGTGTTATGGCTTATTACTTAAAAATCATATACTAGCAGGGGTACCCGGCGTTGCCCGGGTAATCACCATAAGCACCATCACTATTACCACCACTACTACTACCATAATCACCATCATCAATCACTACTACCACAATCATCACAATACTACTACTACCATAATCACTGGCCTCGACCTCCCTGTGCCTCATTAAACGGCGACCTCGTTTTCAGCCGCTAAATGACCTCCGATTTTGGATCTGACCTCATCCGTACCTGCATTTTGGGGGGCTGCGAACAACTTTTGTTCCATACAGCTTTTCGATCGGAGGCCTCCTTCTGCCCCAAACGGCCATTTTTTCGATTTTTTTTCAATTTTTTTTCAATTTCGGCCTCGAAACGACCTCCGATCGTGGCCTCGCCCCCTGGGTCAATGACCTGACCCAGGTCAATTGACACCCACATGCAAAGTTTCAGCTCCCCAGGTCCAAAACTGAGGCCGCCTATTAAGAACAGACACACACACACACACTGACAATCAAAAATATTATATAGATAGCAAATTTCACATAAATATTGTAGTAGTTAAGGTCAGAGGTCAAGGTCAAAACAAGAGTATTTGTCATTTTCCCTATGCTCCTCCTAGACTTTTTAAGGTAATGTCACCAAATTATACAGGCAAATTCAGTTGGTCAATGCGACGAACATCCAAATATATGTATTTTATTGTAAGTCAATGGTCAAGGTCACAGTATATGATCACTATATGTAATCAATAAGGTTTTATCTGAATTACATCGTATTCATAACGCTAGTTAATACGAACATTGCTGTTAAGCTAACTAAATCCTTGATATGAAATTCTAAGGTCGTAGGTCAAGGTCAAAGTTCAAGGTTAAATGTCGAAATATGATTTTTACTAGTATTTCCTATTTAATGTAAGATTCTCATTAGGCATATCATACATATTCGGAATGCCTAGACCAAGTTCATACATGAATAAACATAATTCCATTTGATAGGTCAAGGTCACAGGTCGTCAAATATTAGATTAATATGCTAATTTCTTTACTATTCATGTAAACTTCACAACATTTGTTGAGACAGTTGTGCTTTAAGGGAAAATTAAAATATTAAATTTTCAGACATTATCAAGGTCAAGATGAAGGTCAAATGTCAAGGTCAACTATTCCTTTAATACCTCTGAAAGTAACTGATGATCTTTAATGAAATTTTACACTCTTATTTGATTTTCTAGGGTTACATCAAAGCAAACAAAAATATAATCCTACATAAAGGTCAAGGTCACATGCCAAGGTCAAAAGTTAACCTTCATCACAAACAAATACTCAATTTTCAATAAGCGGACGACTGTTAGCTGCATTTTAATTAAATAACAAATATTTCAATCATATACAGTATATATAATACCTAAGATTAAAGGTCAAGGTCAAAGAACAAAAGAAAAGTGTTAATGATTTTCTTTAAACTCTTCCTAAACTGTTTAACCCTTTGTGTACCAGTGACGTCATTTGTATTGTATATTAGCTATAATTAGACAATTTTGTGGAGCTTATGGTGGATCTGTGGTAGTAAGAAGGGTTAATTAAGATAGTTGAAAGCCTGCTAATTTTATGGAGGCCCATCATAAACTAAATCAAATCGCCTTAATATCCAGTATGAAATTAAACCGACAGAACTGTACTGAATGGGTTACGTATCGTCACCAAATTTTGCTGACAAATTTGGTTGGTCAATGCAACGATTGTTCAAATTATGTGTTTTTGTTATTCAAAGGTCAAGGAGAATGTTGAAGGTCAGAGATTATGGTCACTATTTCTTTCTTAATTATATTTTAAATTTGAATTACACCATATTAAAAAAGCTACAAAATAGTGTTACGCTGACCTTATTGTAGATAAATATTCAAATGGTTAAGATTCAATGTGATCATTAATGTAATTACATATATATACTCCCAGGCGGACATGAACCACCAACAGTCAGGAAGAGTGTCCATGCTTTAATCCACTACACACAAATATCCTCTATCACGCTGTGGTATAGTGGATTAAAGTATGGGCACTTGTTCTGACTGTCGGTGGTTCAAGTCCGGCTGTGAGTATAAATTTTTTTTTTAGTATAATTATATATATATACAGTATACTGTATATGAACCGATTTTACCTAAGAGATTCAATACGATTTGCAGAATTCTAGGTCGCAGAGTTGCGTAGTTTTTTTTTTTTTTTTTTTTGGTAATGCGAAAACTGCACACCTACTTTATTATTAGTTTCAAGCTAATATTTATTGCTCCATCGATTCTCGCAGGTCAACCGGGACAGATCACAATGCTCTGTAGGTGCACTGTAGATACATTCTTGGTGTTCAGTGTTATTCCATAACTACACCGTAGCACCTCTGCTTGACTGCTCTTCTTTCCTACTTTACTCCAGCCATCTGGTCTGGTCTGGCTTGACAGCGAAATTGGAGTAAAAATCTCAGGATTTATCACGATCTCCAGTTTGTGCCAAATCAATACAATGAATGAAGTTCTAACTGATGTTTGTTCAGCCACCATGTTTACTCAAACTGATAATTAAATCAGAAAGGTGTATAGCTTGCTGATCACAGTATACCATAAATAATTACAAATCATTAAACACACTAAGTTGATATAATAGTCAATAGCTCAATGGCAATATGGCACAAAACAACAGCAACTGATAATTGATCTAAAAATCTAGTAGAAATATTGAACATTGTGGTGAAGGAACGTAATGTTGGTATTATGTTGAGCTCCAATATGAACAAAGGTAATAACTAATAAAACCACCTGAGGCCGAAACATGTAATTACTGTCACTCCAGGTGTTAATATGAGGCCAGAGTAGGAAATTAAATTTACAGGTGAGGATCCCGAGTAATCAGTAAAGGTAAGGTTACAAAAGGTTACAAAGGATAGTTAGTATCTCAAAGACTTCAAGGCTCATTACAGGAACATACTCTTAGTAAACAAATGTATATAATATATTGGTATATATTGTGTAGCAATACTCTCATTGTAAAGTGTGCACTATACTGTTTACTCTTTTGATAACCCTTCAATCAGCTAAGCATGTTTCCACATTACTAGTGGTATTGCCAAATACTTAGGAAATATGTTACTCTGACAGATACTTATTTAGTCAAATATAATCGCTTGGAGGTTATACAGAGATATGCAGTTAAAATGAAATGTTAAGAATGCAAGGAGAGCAAATAGGATTCTGAAATACAATTAAGTATACAAAATTGGTTTGGTAATATTAAAGTTATCATTTGTAAGTCAATGAATCGCAATTGTAAATTAGCCTTGCTTGCAGTTGTTCCTCATTTATAAGAGGATTATATGTGTTCCGATATCTCCAGGTACTATATTAGTGTTGTAGTATATATTTGTTATTTATCACTTCATAACAAAATAAAATTATTACTATTTAACAAATCCTGGCATTAGTTCACTGCTATTTTCTTGACCAGGCAGTTGTCATGTTAAATTTAGATATTAGTGCATTTGTGTTTTCTTCAGTCATAACTATGATTCCTCTATTGTATCACCAGGGAACCTATGATATTTAGTCCTACTAGTACAGTCAACTTAGGGTTTCACACACCACTAATTGCAAAAGAAACAAAACCAACTTTATTTAGGGGCTTGGTCTGTACTAAATAACATATTAAAATCCCAATTAATCGAAGTATTGGAACAGTGTTTATTTTGCATTCAAAAATATTTCACAGTTAGGGCCCTGGCGACATTAGGACACACATATAAAAGTACATATAATTACTATAAATCTGTAACTAACGACATAAATTGTTGAATTGCTGATGTGGTATTACAGTTTCTCCTTAATAGGAGGGAAAAAGTTGATGTTTTCAGTTGATAATCACTAGTTCCATGAATAGGCCTACCCCGTCCATTGACCTCTAATGTCACCCACAGTTTCTACCTTCATTTGAATGTGTTTGGTCCTTTCTGCTGAATAAATATCTGCCAACCTCATGAGACAGGACATACAGAGATACATTATTGACCTCAAAATATCGTAGGACACCAGGTTTACAACAGACTGATCAAGTTATCACCCATACCATGAGACATTGAGACTGACGTTCAGACCATAGTTTTTTCCCAGTTGTCCTCACTACTGGGTGTCATTCTCATCTGCACTCATTTCAGTCCCTTCACCATCTCTTCCATTCTCACACACACCTCTGCACTCTCCACATGCAGTAGTGCATGGTAACCCCGCCTTTTTACACCCACAGTGATTAGTGCTGCATCCAGTCTTGCACTGGCATCTGACAAACTCCAGTAATTCCTTGGGTGCAATATTCTGACTAGTTTGAACTGGTATCATTCGCCTGTCAACTATTTTCCAACCCCACTCATCAGCATCCAGCTGTACTTCTTTCCATGCTTGGACCTGATGATATACACTCTGACTGTGGTACTGTGCGGCTGCTGAAGTCGGTGGTAAACTTTTAGGTTGGACTGCCTTTTTACTTGTCTTCACCAGTTGAAGGAACGTCTGATGCCGCAGTTCATTCAAGTCACTGATCTTGGCATTTGCCTTGTACACACAGAGGATAGCTTTTTCTCCAGCAGCAGCAATCTCACTCTGTGTGCATCCTGTTCTGTTAAAGACAACTGCCTGCTGGACGAATGACTCATTTGTATGGATGAGCTTCAGTCCTACAGCTTTACCAATACCAAACACTCTCGAAGTAGTGTCGCAGCCTAACATGGCATGGACAAACAGCAAGTCTCGACACACCTGTTCTCCCAGCTCCGATCTTGCCGTATGGATGTCCATGTACCTTTGCTGTTGTCCGGACTTTGCCTCTGGATGGAAGTAGAGTCTCCTGTGGTTCCTAGTGGCATGATGGCACAATAATATCATAAGGTCAGTGTCATCTCCAACAACGATAGTGCCACTTGTCTCAGCAACCTTCAGAGCATGGGAAACAATAACTATGTCATCATCGCCATCTGCATGGTGAACCTACCCAGCATGTTAATGAACTTCTGTTTGTTGGTTTTGCTGCCCAAGAAGTCATCTTTCTTCATTTGGAGTTGCATACCCGGGGACACATGAACATCTCTGACTACTGCCGATCCTGTTGTTCTGAATTGGGTGCCATCCTTTGGCGCTGGTCCACCGTCATACCCGTCAAAGACAATGACGGGTTGTTTGTATTTCCGCTTTACGTATGCCGCATATCTTTGACAGATGGTATCATATGTCTCTCCATTCCCCAAAATTATCCTATGTAGCAACGCACCTCCGTCGATGACATGTGTAATATGGCTAGATTCGAGTTCCTCTTGCTCTTTATCAGAGATCGTAGGTGCTAATTCCCAAATGGCATTTGCCAGCGCTGGCTTATTGGCCTTCAAGAGAACGTCCCGTCTATCAAAAAGAGCTGGAGGGAATCCACACAGTTCATAAAAAAACGCCTCATTGACTTTGTCCTTATGCGTACCAATAATAACCAGCCTTTGGAATAGTAGTTGTGGGTCAATATGCACGTCATCACCATCAATCTTGACTTTTGACTTGGATTCCATAGTAACTGCTCTATCTTTCTTCCGATATGTGTAGTTGCAAACCTGTTTCCCACACATCCCATCCAGAATGCTCTCCCCAACTTCTTTCGCCTGAGTCACATTCACATTTTCTGCCTGCATTACTGCTTGTCCAATTGAAGACACTCTTAGAGACTTGAGATCATTGTCCGTTCCGACCAAAAGACAGTCCAAAAAAATGTTGCAAAGAGTTGGACAAGAATGCACAAGTTATATCAACAGAAGACATTTCAATGGAGGTAGGGTAAATGTCCTTGTCTTGAACTACTGTCTTTATGTCAGACTTTACCAGTTTTGCCGCTGTCTCGATCAACCAAAGTTTTTCAGCCTCAGTATCAGAAGTTTGGGGTTGACTAAAAAAGTCACTGATAATTGAAGCAGCCTTTTGTCGAAATGTGACGATGTTTTTCTTCCCATTGATCTCGATGATGACAATTTTGTCTCCAAAATGTTCTTTGAGTTTCTCTTTCATGTGTGTTTGTCCATATGGCTCAATCTCAGAATTCTGTAGGACATTGGCCATTTGTGAAATGAGATCTTGAACAGTGGTAAGTTCTTTATCATTCGTTTCAACCACTTTCAAGAAAGCCTGCTCCCTTTCGCTAACAATGGGCCGCCCAATCTTCCTTCTGTTGGAGGATTGAGCAGCGTCACTTCGAAAGCATTCAGGGACTTGTTTCATTGTTCTAAAGTTCACATTACAAGACTGATGATACATAGCATCGGCAGCATGTAGATCTTGGACAAAGTTTATTCTTGACAACACAGTTTTCCCCATTCATCATTACGTTCTCCGCATTTCTTCCTAACAGTGTCCTGAAAGTCGAACGTGCGGACAGGCACGAGGACATGATCTTTCTGCCGTCCTTGGTATCGGTCACCATTTCCACAGAACAAACAGTGATCATGATAACTAAATTATGGATCAGTTGAGCGGAGACTAAGACGTCTGTCAGCTGATGAGATACGTTTACGTCTGCCACCATCTCTGTTGTAGTCTCTTCGGCACTTTGTATGCACCTGCTGACCTGGCACGACCTGTACATTGTCATCGGCTCCTGCACTAGCAATTCCTTCACAGCCTTTCTCCGTCAGCGTCACTACGGGGGATCCATTGGATAGTGGTTCACTACAGAAGACACACTCAGCCATACCAGCCCTGAAAAAAGTAGTGTCAATAACAATACAATAACAATATAATAACAATACAATAACTCTGTCTCGCTTTCAGACTCCTGATGATTTTGATTCAGGCTCACCAGGCAACCATTAAAGGATGCTGCCACCTGTTGATAAATGTCTCAGGGGAGTAATTCTTATTCCAAGGGCTAGTGATGAAGCCACTCATCTGACATGTTGACTTAGGTTATCGTGCTGGTGGGTAAAGGGTTAAAACCATGGGCTTACCTCTAAAAGTGGCCTTAACCTCTGAAGTGAGCATGGGGGGTATGAGACACCACACTCCTGTGCCGACGTATTTGAGCTGTTCCCATCACTAACATCGTTATTTTACCATAAATAGCATTAATACTTATCCATATGCGCCTATTATAGGTTGATTATAAAGGTATTAACCTGTTACAACAATAAAACAAGTGGAAACAGCGTTTGGATGGTCAAAATCGGCGATACAGGCCGGGAGTTATATAATGTATGGCTGAGGCAACATCACTTCCCACCACTTTTCTCCACGTCTGGAGAGAGACTTGTTACGTCCTGGGATATATAAACACTGGGCTCTTTCTATTGGACTAGGTATGCGGCGACAAGCAACAACGGAAAACGCTAGATCCAACCTTTATCTATAAACCCAGGCAACAAACCACGCTAAACCGTCAAGAGTCCTGCCTGGACAACAAGGTATCCTATGACTCAGTTACAGGGTGCACGCACTATAGACTGCTGATAGTCAAGCAGGCTATATAAAAGATCACACAATTAAGTTGACTTAAAGCTTCAAGGAAAAGATAGATAACGAAATTAAATTGCAGAAACAATTTAATAACAAACTAGAAGAAAGTACATTTAACGTTACGTTAATTAATACAACTAATCACCCCTGCATGAAAGAAGGTGAAAGCAAACAGTCCTCAAAACATCGTACAGGTAGACAAGATGCAGGTTTCTAAACTGCATGCGGCTACTGTAGGATCTGATGCTTAGCAAAGAAAGTAAGTTACGGATTTAGAGAACTCTTAACCCATAAGCAGGAATAAATACTAGTGATAGGCCATACAGTGTATAATGGCATAGGTATAATTAAATAAAAGAAGCAACTCGCAACATAACCACATACAGGTGTGCTTCTCACTCTTAGACAGGCAAGCCTGCTCGGACAGAGTCTCTACGCCACACCCTGACTCACAATGCTCACAACAACGGTAAACTGTGGCACAATAACAAGCATGCAGAAATAATAAACCCCTAGCTGTTAATCTGCCAGGTGGCAGAGGTCTAGCCGGAAGGATATAGGCTTCGGATACCCGGGTAGAGCCACCTGCTCTAGCCTAGGGACATTCCCAAGTCTGTGCGCCAAATTAATCTAATTGAAAGGGTGCTCTCTTGAGAGACTCGGATCCCAAGTATCTGACTCTCTCCTGGCGACCCTAAAACAAAAGCAAGACGTGCTAGCGCAGTGCTGAGTGGACTAGGCAAGGGCCCTCACACAACACAACACTAGACACACAGGGACACAGACAAGAAAATGCCCCCAGACTCCCACGGGTATCCTAGTAAAGTCGTGTGGGTCCACAGGACTCGCACCAGCAGACTTTACTTAAAGGATCACAAAAAGCCTCCCCTCCGGTCTAGCCCCTGCTCACCGGCCACAAGAACACACACTAGCAAGCATGAAACCACCAAATATGAGACAACAAAAAAGCTTCCTAGGTCTCATTAACAATTACATCTCTGCATAAGGCCCAAAATCCTATCTAGTTATCTGAGAGCTCGTCGTCAATACAATAATAGATATAAGGTCTATCAAGGGGATGGGATAATTAAATAGATTAGTGAAGTAGTGGAAGGAAGGTATACAAAGTAAGAGAGAAAGTTTCTAAGTGGGGTTGAGAGGGATAGATATCAAGGGGGTCCGAAGGGTACGACAGTGAGGTGAGCTCTAAGTCTTGAATCTGTCTGGACCCCACCCTAGGTATGCGAAATACATCCCATGCTTGGCAACACTCAACACCGTTGCCGGGTCAAAATCCTCTACCCCGTGCGTGAGTCGAAACTAAGCCTAACGTTGCGATCAAATTGGCAACATCGGGCTCGTCCCAAGCTAGACTCTCCGCGCCCGCACGAAGCAACGTCCCCCAGCCGGTCTCTCTCTCCCGCTCGTCTCCTCCCACTCTCACTAGACTTACATCTTATATATAATAATGAAACAATCAACTATCGAGAATAAAATATACTAAGATGCGTTGGTTAAGAATAAGGGCAGCTTCAAGCTGTGAAACAACATAAGAATATCCCAGACATTAGTTACATTGTCGTAGGATATATACTAAGGAAAAGCCGGCCGGCCGGCTGCCGCCAGCCGGTTTCTAAACGGCTGGGCAGCCGACACGCGCGCATGCCCGCACGTGGCTACTATGCAGGAGCGTCACACCTCCCCCAAGATATAAGACACTTGACTAAGTTCTTCATATCTAACAGAAAGCTTCTCATAGTACCACACACTGTTGCGACACAAGGCACTATATATAACAAAAATAAAGACTGTTGCGCTCCACTGAGCAAGTTCAACTAACTTAGCGACAATAAGCGAAAACATTCAACTTAGATACTGCTACAACATCTTATACAAAATTCTACACGTTATAAAAATAAAGAGTTTTTATAAGGTTTTTGCTTTTTTAATTTGTTTTTGGCGGCTGCACTTACAGGGGCAAGCCTATTTTACTCCACTCTCAACACACACTGACTGAACGGCGAGGGTTCTCCTGCAAACAAACCCTCCCGTGACAAACAATCAGCCAAAACATTATCCAAAACAGTGCCCTTAGCATGCCACACATCCAACTTGTGTCCCGGCAGCAAAACAACACCTGGCACTGATAAACTGCCCAGTTCATCACAAGACTGGCATTTCTCTTCGCTCTTTCCGGCAATGGGGCCTGCCAATAACCTTTCACTAGTTCTACCTTCGTGATAGTTCGATGCAGCCCCGAGGCGGTCTATGGTGTCGTCAACTCTCGATAAGGTATAGGCGTCTGTCAGGGATAATACACACACACTCTCGCAATCAACACACTCACTGATCTTGCCACTTAACACCGGTTGCAAAGTTACAGGCAACGACCACTCACGACATTCCTTATCCCTCAGACCCTTCGTCAACACGTAATCCAGCTCTGCTTGCACCACAGGCTGTCGAGCAGGATTTATACGGTAGGGAGCCAATTTGAACCTTGCACTGTCTCCAGCCTCCATGTCGGATTCTACTTCGTACATCAGGCCTGAAGAATGAACAAACATGCGAAAGTACTGCCATAGCCTAGTAAACAACTGCCTTGCACTGTCTCCACGAACAACATGCCTAGTGCCCTCCCACAACCCAGCCGAGACCGCAGCTTCTAACCTGTAGTCTCCCTCCTTCTCCACCTTCGTCCCTATAACAGCCAGGTCATGAGAGGGACAATCAGTACCACCTGTGCAGTCACTCCCATAGTTCATTATTGCTAAGGCTTCCCCGCCGATACCGTACATGCACACCCCCGCCTTTCTTACGACTACATCTGCCTGCGCAGCATCACCGCTTTTAGCGACATGGCCAGATACAGTCGGTCTATGGTAGGGCTGTTGCAATTGACTAGAGCAGCATTGGGAGGCTATGCGACGACTGGGCACTTCTATGCCACAGCCAACCTCACCAATCTGCTCAAAGTCCTCCTTTTGACCACCACCCTTGGCAGCCATGGGTCGACCCTGACCTGGCAACCATGCCAAAGCCTCGTCGCCCACCTTGAACCACCGAAACAACGAGGCTAACGGTCTTTCAACATTCATGTGACCTGCCCGCGGAACATCTTGCACCGCCCGAGTTGTGAGGCTCAGGGGCTCGGCACGACCAGTGGGGTATGAACCGAGCTGGTGCTGGAGCGCTGCACACTGCTGCTCAGGCAGGTGCTCTAGCGCTTCCACAGCCACCAGACTCGTGTCCCCCGCCCACTGCTCCGCCGAGACCTGACAATCCCTACTCTCCTCCACCTGTGCCCTACTGCCCCCCTCTCCTTCTCCACCTTGGCCGCTGCAGACCAACGCAGGGACAGTAGGCTGCTCAGGTGGTTGCCTCACAAACTCCTCCAACAGGTTCACATGACATGTTTCCCCGTCCTCGTGTTTGATCTCGACAGCACCATTACCACACTTCTGAACTTCCGGATCCTCCAACTGCAGTTTACAAATATCTGAGGGAACCAACCTGTCTAGATGCTTCCGAAGCAACCCAAGTCCTCCCCCAATATCAAACTGAGCAACCCTTTTTTCTCTCCGTGTGTAACGTTGCTGCCTCGGAGTCTCTTCTTGCCCTACCTCCTCACTAGCTGTGACAGGTCCTGGGGCCTCTCCAGACTCTAACATAGGTGCCAATAATGAGTCACCAAGAAACACTGCCGGCTCAAAACTCTCCAATTGACCAACACTTCCCGTTTTCTTGTGACCTTTCCTTCCGCGGTTTGATAGACTGAGGTGGTGGCTGCAAGGCTCCGGATGTCTGAGAACGCGTCACAACACACGCCATGGTTTGTACGCTACACTTCTCAACCCACTCCTGTTCCTCCCTACTAACGTCGGCCGCCTTCTCGGCAACGACCAAGGGTGAAACCTTAGAAGCAGGCACCGCAAAGTCGTTGCCGAGGAGGAGGTCGACGCCCCCAACAGGCAAGTTCTCTACAATTCCGACATCCAGCTCCTTCGCCACACCACCCACCTCCAGCTCCATCCGCACCAGCGGGTAGGACTTCGTAGCATTGATCCCCTGAACTACCACCACCCGAGCAGCGTTAATCGGCCTACCAGTAAAGTTCTTTAACAAGGTCTGAGAAGCCCCCGTATCACGCAATAGCTTAACTCCTCGCCTTTCGCCAGCCCACCTCACAAAACCATGCCCTCTATGACCCCCAAAGACGTCGCGGACAGGGTTCGAGCCTTCCGGACTCTTGAACACAGGCTGTGTCCCAACCTCTGATGAACTACCCTTGGCAAACTCAGAAGATATAGGCGACACCCCTATGCTGCGGGCCAATGACACAACCTTGTTTGGTGGCTTGTTCGGACAAGCATTTGCAAAGTGACCCTCCTTGTGACATGCAAAGCACTCTTTACTCTTTGGTTTCCCTTGGGAGTGGGAGGTACCATTAGACTTCTTATACGGGATGGTATTTGGTTTATGTTCAGTTTTATTGTCATTGCCAGATGGTTTTGTGTATTTATGTGTATCAAAATTCTTGGGAGGGGGAGGGGTACGATCCTTTGCACCCGACTCACTCCTAGCTGCTGCTTCGCACCCTCGAATTAATGACACTCGGAGGTCAGCCATTTCTGCTGCCTCCTGGAGAGTTCTAGGATTTTTTTCCTTTATATTTAATGCTAAGTCCCCGCCTGTGCAATTAAAGAACTGCTCCAAGAGAACCAGCTCACTCAACTCCTCAAAAGTAGCTGCCCTCTCAGAACGCAGCCAATGTCGTAGTGCATCAGACAAGTCCCGGGCGTGTTCTAGGAAGGTACTATCCTTGCCCTTAGTAACACCCCGAAACTTCAAGCGGTAAGTTTCTGGTTGTAACTCATAGGCCCGTAGCACAGCCTTCTTTAGCTCATAAAACTACACAGGACTCTAAAGGTAGTGCATCGTACGCTTTTAGCCCCTTTCCTAGGAGTCTTGATGAAACTAATGCTGCCCACTTTTCCTGAGGCCACTGGTGTTCCTGATACTTCTTCTCAAATCGCATAAAAACTCAGTTACACATGATTCATCGAACACAGGAACTAGTTTAAGCAGGTGCGACAATGATTGGTCCCGATGTCTGTTACCTCCCCCAATATTTCGCCCTGTTACCTCCACTCGAGATCTCTCCAGCTCCCTGTCAGCCCGATACCTAGTAGACTCTGCCTGCAGTTCAGCCTCTCATACGGCAGCCTCAACCTGAACTCTAACCTGTCTTTCGGCGGCCTCAACCTTGGCCATCTCAAGCCGAAACAACAAATCTGGAGTCAACCCTTGAGGAGGGGAAGGTGCATTTAATGGGGAGGGTCCCTGTGATTGAATTCCACGCTGCCATTGACCATCAACTTGGGGGTATGTACTAAATTCAGGCATCCTGACATTTGATACGGGGGTAGAGTGGAGGGGGGACTGGGGACCGGGGCCCCCAGTCGCCTCTCCACCCAGGTCTCTCCCTTCTAAACCCAATATCAAAGTCCTCAGCAGATCTTTCCTCATGCCACTTAAACCCTGGTGACCCTGAAGACCTGCCACACACTTTAAGCCATACTTATTCAGCTTCAACACCCTGGCAGCGGTAAGGGGCACCTCTATAAATCTTCTAGCACCCTCCTCGCTATCGACTAGCCACTCCACAGGTCTCTCTCCCTCCAAGCCCGTATCGTGACCTGACCCATCACTGTGTTCTGATGTATTAGACATGTTTGTGTACTGCAGTAATTATCACGGTTATAGAATGTGCCTTATCTCCTATGCAAGTATGTATATACTAATGTTATTTAAAGTCTTTAATGTGTTATATTGGTTGCTCAAAAAAAAAAACTCTATGTCCACTGTATTCCTCTAATCATAAGGAATCTCAAAACAAATGACCACTATATTCCTCTGTTCAGTAAACCCTATGCAAGGTCGCCATTTGTTACGTCCTGGGATATATAAACACTGGGCTCTTTCTATTGGACTAAGTATGCGGCGACAAGCAACAACGGAAAATGCTAGATCCAACCCTTATCTATAAACCCAGGCAACAAACCACCCTAAACCGTCAAGAGTCCTGCCTGGACAACAAGGTATCCTATGACTCGGTTACAGAGTGCACGCACTATAGACTGCTGATAGTCAAGCAGGCTATATAAAAGATAACACAATTAAGTTGACTTAAAGCTTCAAGGAAAAGATAGATAACAGAATTAAATTGCAGAAACAATTTAATAACAAACTAGAAGAAAGTACATTTAACGTTACGTTAATTAATACAACTAATCACCCCTGCGTGAAAGAAGGTGAAAGCAAACAGTCCTCAAAACATCGTACAGGTAGACAAGATGCAGGTTTCTAAACTGCATGCGGCTACTGTAGGATCTGATGCTTAGCAAAGAAAGTAAGTTACGGATTTAGAGAACTCTTAACCTATAAGCAGGAATAAATACTAGTGATAGGCCATACAGTGTATAATGGCATAGGTATAATTAAATAAAAGCAGCAACTCGCAACATAACCACATACAGGTGTGCTTCTCACTCTTAGTCAGGCAAGCCTGCTCGGACAGAGTCTCTAAGCCACACCCTGACTCACAATGCTCACAACAACGGTAAACTGTGGCACAATAACAAGCATGCAGAAATAATAAACCCCTAGCTGTTAACCTGCCAGGTGGCAGAGGTCTAGCCGGAAGGATATAGGCTTCGGATACCCGGGCTGAGCCACCTGCTCTAGCCTAGGGACGTTCCCAAGTCTGTGCGCCAAATTACTCTAATTGAAAGGGTGCTCTCTTGAGAGACTCAGATCCCAAGTATCTGACTCTCTCCTGGCGACCCTAAAACAAAAGCAAGACGTGCTAGCGCAGTGCTGAGTGGACTAGGCAAGGGCCCTCACACAACACAACACTAGACACACAGGGACACAGACAAAGAAAATGCCCCCAGACTCCCACGGGTATCCTAGTAAAGTCGTGCGGGTCCACAGGACTCGCACCAGCAGACTTTACTTAACACCTTACGAGCGGCCTATGCGGTTTATTTATGTGTACCGCACAGCGGGGTGTTTTTAGCCAAAATAGGGCTGTTTACGTGATCATTTTCATGCCTAAATAAGACCCAGAACGTAAAACAAGTACCTATCCCTGAAAGGGCATAAACAGAGCTTTCGAATGACACCATAACGATCCTTGTATGATGGATAGTTTTCTTGCAATAACCGTGCAACGCGAGTGCAAAAAGCAGGTAATTCGGTACTTTCAGTACATAATTGAGTATGTAGCGAGTGAGAGAGGGAGGAGGGAGCTGAGATTTGTGTCAGTAGGTTCGCCGCGGTGGTCTGGAGCAGTCATACGCTCGCTAGTCTCCTGCCACCACTTGTCTCTCTCTCTCAGCCACATTACGTGCTGAAATTGCCACTCGACCTATGTCGAGCGCCGCCACATAGTCCAGCTTTATTTAACTCGACTTATGTTGCTCGCCGCTAATTAAGGGTTAAAGGATCACAAAAAGCCTCCCCTCCGGTCTAGCCCCTGCTCGCGCCCGCGCGAAGCAACGTCCCCCAGCCAGTCTCTCTCTCCCGCTCGTCTCCTCCCACTCTCACTAGACTTACATCTTATATATAATAATGAAACAATCAACTATCGAGAATAAAATATACTAAGATGCGTTGGTTAAGAATAAGGGCAGCTTCAAGCTGTGAAACAACATAAGAATATCCCAGACAATAGTTACATTGTCGTAGGATATATACTAAGGAAAAGCCGGCCGGCTGGGCAGCCGACACGCACGCATGCCCGCACGTGGCTACTATGCAGGAGCGTCACAGACTGTCGATCGATACTCTCTCTCTCTCTCTTGCACTCGCTTGCTAACAGTGATGACAATGCCCTGCTTGCAACTCGCTAATGTTAGCACGATAATATACCACAGAATAAGGGAATAACAGGGAAAATAGGTGATAACTGAAGGAGGGGAGGAAAGTGGGGAAGGAGGGGAGGTGGAGGAGTGATATTTGGCATGGCCCTGGGGCAATAAAAAAAAAATAAATAAATAAAAAAAAAAAAAAAAAAAAAAATTTTTTGGGGTGTTTTAAATGGATTTTTTCCCCCCCTGACTCTTAAGAGTCTTCCTGCAGTCCGCCGGGGGAACTCTTAAGAGTCTTCCCGCAGTTCCCGGGTTAAGACTGCATCCATTCAAAATCATGTTTTTATGAAAGATTAGCTATGAAAACGTAGGTGTAGGTACCAATTTTAGATTCCTACTGTGAAAATTGGCCGAGTTGCGTCATGATGTATGCAGGAAAACTGGCTCATAGATATACAATTTTCAATAGTAAAATTTAGCATGTTCCAATATTTGGACTAAGTGGGATTTTTTATATGTTTTTTCTAACTCCTCAGTCCACCAAATAAAACTGGTTTCGTTTCTTTTGCAATTAGTGACGGGTTTGGCCAAATTTGCGCCAGAATGACTAGACTATACACTATTATCAAATTTTGTGTTATATACAAATTGAAATGAAACTTGGTCCACGACCGAAACTAGAGTGGATCTACTAAAAACAATATCCCACATATATTCTACTCTTATTATAACCAATATTATCTAGTGATTTAGACATGTCATTGTACGTATATATATATATATATATACACACACAGTATATATATATGTATATCAGCATTGATCTTGTCCGTGGGAAGCAGTGGCAAATAAGGAAGAGAAGCACCAGTGCATGATAGAAGAACATGTTCATCTTGTCTATATTTATTGCAACTCTTTGGAGACACTTACTGTATCATCAGGCAAATCTAAAAATAACAGATAAACACACTTGTAAGAAAACACAAATATCATAGTGAATTACAATATTTTCATTAAGCCTAAGACAATGATTATGGTTGTCTCTGATTAATTTGTGTTTTAAATAATAATAGTAGTGTGTTTTTTAACAATATTTATTTTGTATTTATGTTGGCTCATAATTACTTGCTTTGCTTATTTTGTGTATATTGGCAATATTCAGGGATTCGGAGTTATATTTATATTTGAATTACTTGACTTTCACTTTAACATACCATACAGTATCTAGTATTAAAATATCCAATTTCGTGTGCTGTATGATATCCCCCGAGCTATGGCCCTTATTACAGACCGAACAAAAATAATCGTCAAGCATATTCCGAGGGTCTTGTCACTTTTTACTGTTTAGCAATTAATTATTAGTGGAATAATTATAATTCATTATTTTCGGTATTGGAGAGAGAGAGAGAGAGAGAGCGAGCGTGAGAGTAAGAGTGAGGGAGAGAGAGAGAGAGACATAGAGAGAGAGAGAGAGAGCGAGAGCGAGATAGCGCGAAAGAGGGATTACACCAAGATGAGGAGGTAATATAAAGATATAATTTGAGCAGAAGGAAGGGAACAGGTCGGTAATGGATGCAATATTATGATCTGACAGGAGGGGAATGGCAAGTATCATAAATCATAGATGCATCTCATTATTTGACCTTAAATGTAATGAATGATACGCTTAATTTGATAATTTCTCTCTGCAAGTTCTTCTACCAGAGCATATATTAATATATTAGTATTTTTCGATTTTATATATATATATATATATATATATATATATATATATAAATATATATTATATAATATAAGACTGTGTAAATGGATTCCTTTCGAAATTAAACTTTGTGGTCAAATTATGATATCAATAATATACAAGGTCAACAAATATGCGTGAGAATGTTTAGTAAGCCACAAGTTCACGACGGATGTACAGTACATGATCCAATTGTTTTATTAGTATTCAACTCCAATTATTTCATTGGTCTAACTATAATTGTTCGGTGAAATGGCCTATGCATTGATCTCGGCTATTTTAGCGGCACGTATGAGTGTCACATTTAAACCATATTTCTATGAAAGTATTTGCGGTAAAGTGTTCATAGCAATGTCATCTTAGTTCACTGTTGGACTTGTTAAAGCACCTCCTCACGAGACAGATAACGACAATATCAGTGGTCTAATAAAATAACTGGCATACCTGGTGAAATCAACGCGAGGTAATAGTTGGTAGAAGCTCAGACTGAACCAGTGTCACAAGTGGTGTGCCCCGATCACCATACCAGTGGTCTGACTTGTTCTTTTCTTGATGTGTCTATGGCTTCGACGATGGTCTCTCATGTACAACATTTGATTTCAATGCCATAATAAGAATTGCATAAACAATTATATTGCTCTTGCACGAGCAACAGGTAAAACAAAATAATAAATACAAATCTTGGAAAATTAAATTCAACACCGATATGCCTACTCGTAAGGTACTACAGCATAATGGTATTAGGAATAATATGGAAACTATTGATTGGTAATCAATTCAACGGTCATCGAGGAAGAAACATAATTACGAGGATTATTCAATAATGTACTTTAAAACCAAATGGAACATAGCGCAAATTTTGGTTTCTTTGGAAATTTACAGAAATACAATCTGATTGTTCCTCACCCGGTAAAGGGTTAATCTCACGTCATGTAATTAATTGGTTGGCCCATGTTTACGAGCAAAATGGTGTCATTATTATGAAAAGGACATATACAAAAAATGAAGAGAGAGAGAGGGAGAGAGAGAGAGAGAGAAACTCTAGTGGAGACAAACATATAAACAATTCCTCGGCAAATATATGTTATAGAAAACTATATATAATCTTAAAATAATATGTTAAATAAATATAGAAGAGGAATCCCATCTAAATTGGTGAAAATTATCGAAAAAAGCCATTTATCTCAAATTAGATATTTTGTTTTTCAACAGAATGGTTATGGATTGGATTTTTAACTAACAATGTCATCTATTACAGTATTGCCTAAGCATTGACAATTCGCCAAACTACTCTTCAACCATTGACGACCTACACATAAGTTAATACCACCCACGTACTGTACTCTACAGATCATGACTCTCAAAAATATAAAAAATATAAATAAATAATTATATATAATACTGTATAATATATATATATACGGTATATATATATACGGTATATATATATATATATATTAAGTAACGGGGTTGAGTAAGACTTGCAAGATTGCCAGCCTGCAGGAGAGCAGAAAGGACAGGAGAAGCCAACAGGAGCAATGGGAATATCAACAAGCTTCCCATGCTTTAAAAGAAAACGGAGCAGAAGAGTTCCCCATTCCATCAGGTCATTCCCGTTATTTAATGACCAGGAAGCTTGGCCAGTCTCCCATAAAAAAGAGTAGGAAGCAGGACCAATCACCGACGAGCTTTCAAACCATCTCGACCTATCACCAGCCTCCCTTCGACCAACAACCTGACTTGCAGTATGACGAGCAAATGTTTGTGCAAGTTAGGCATCAGAGACCAGAATGCTATAGGAACCTCTCTTGCAGTACTTTTCCGGAGAACTGAACATAACCCAGAGATCCCAGAAACTCCCGGAGATATAAACTTCACAAAGAATATATGACCCCTGATTCTCATAGATTCACGGAAGTCACAATTATATCTTACTTAGATCCCTTAACAACATCGGGGGTATTAAATAAAATACTTCAATTGATTATAATTATTTATAAACCTATCACTACCATGTATTTTTAGACTAAGTATTACCTTCACAAATTACATCACAACCATTCACTATGTCCTTCTAAAGTTGAATTACTATAAGTTAAACCTAAGAAATAAACGGAACATAGTCTCACCGAAATTTAAAGTACGTAAGCACCTTTACCTAAGTAATATTCATCAGGCTGAAAAGTCCGGGATATTTTACTGAAGTAGAAACCGCCTCCCCCTCCCCCTCGAGACTACAGCCAGACTTGCTGCCTCCCTCTGATGTCAGGACCCCTGACCCCTGCCTGTGAGAGGCAGTTCCCCTTGATGTCCAGCCAGCCGAATCTACGATCCACGTCGGCCAGACTTGCACTCGAAATGCTATCCTCTTATCATACCCTAAGTGTCCCTGTGTATCTTATGTTGTGATTATTGATGTGAAGGTAAGGTAAAATATGCGAGTATTCCAGTGCTAATTTTTATCTAGATCTGTGCACAAGATAGATATATATTACGTTATGTGTTAATCCTTCAGAAGCCCGAATAAATTATTAAACTAGATCTGTGCCCAAGATCTATTATTATCTTATATTAAACATCTTACATAATCATTATACGCATACCGGTACGTTACATACTCGTGTCAACTGATACTTAGCCCGAATACTCACAGATTTTCCTTGTATATGTCTATTCTATTGTGTATGTAACAAGTCGAAGTTGAAGTGTATAACGTGTATCTATTCCCTATTCAAATCTAGCATTTACCTAGAACCTACGCCCAATTTCCTAATTAATTATTATTCCAATTCTACTTCTCGAGAAGAAATATTATTGTTTGCTATTCTAATTAAAATCTAATTTCCTCTAAAAACCCAACTCACGCTCTGCGATCATCTTAATTAATTTGTTCCGTTGTGAATAAGGTATTTACTTCTGATATGAAATAGATAATTTTGATTCATCTCGTCTAGGAATTCTAGTTCTATATAGATCTATTATCTAAACCTTTCATAATCTCGAATACAACGCTAATTCGTTCTGTATTCCTTATAGGAATCTGTTAACCAGTTCAGAACTCCTTCATACCTTACTAGGTATTTACATAAGTACAACTTCGTCGTGTACGTCATTTTATGCTATTAGTATATGTATAACTCTTAGTACACGCTATTTTATCAATGCGTTTCTTAACCTATTGAGTCAAAAGTATTATATGATTCATGTAGGTTGTATTATATGATTCATGTAGGTTGTATTCAATATCAAATCTTTATTCAGTATATCTAAAAAAAAAAATCTGAATTCCTCGACCCGTGAGACTATTACTTCATATACAAATTAAGTATTTGTATGTTTATAATATAATGTCCTCACAATAAACTAACTAGCCTACATAATTAATTGTTAAAACCATTCATCTCCCTACTCCTTTATAAATTAAAGTATTCCTCCCGCATTCAAGATAAATATCGCATTAACCACAAAAGTTATTTTCCGGACCGCAGTCCAACAGATGACCTGCTGACCTACCTTGCCCTGTATATTTACGCGCGGCATCCTTTGTACTCCCTGGGCGCATCTCGCTCTGCGATCCTGAGTGATCACTATAGAAATCTTCGTGCGTTACACCATATTGTTTAGTAAGCAATTCTAGATTTCAACTTAACTTTTCTTGAGATTATCAGAATACCTCACGATAGACACTCAACTCACATAGATATTATTATCAAGGAGTTATTCTATGTATATGTATGTTTATATAATTATAATTGCATATTTCCCCAATAATATTATCCAATATTCCATGTTCATTTGTACTGTACGTTAATAAGAGACATCTTGTACTCTAAATATATTCATTGAGTCACTTACTATTATTGATAGTAGCTAAGTGAAACTTGCACTCACATTCTATGTTCATATATAAGTTAACACGAGACATCTTGTACTCTAACTATATCCAGTGTTTCACTTGCTATTACTGATTAGTAGCGAAGTGAACCTTAATATCACCTTCTATGCTATTGAATAAATAAGAGTATATAACTACCTACAGTATGTGTGTTTATTGTGTTTATTACAACCTGATTGAGTACATAATTGTGAATAAGAACGTGTTAGATGTGTCCCTGTTGAGCATATATTTAGTCTAAAAGTCCACAGTTGGATTTGAGTAAAGACAATTACGAAGCTAAGTTGTATTACAACCCGGCATCACAATATACATACATACATACACAAACACAAAAATATATATATACTGTATATATAGCCTACAGCATATATATATTGATGAGTTTTTGTCATAGCAGAATAAAGGAAAGACATATACAGACCTAATAAAACAAGTCCATACACCTACTGGCATCCTATATTTATGAACAAATTTCAACAACTAGATTCCAACTGTTGTTGATTGAGTAACAATGAAAGCTACTCTGAGGAAGATTATTTCAGAGAAATGTTGTTCCAGGTATACACAGGTTTTGAATAGCAGAAGTATTGTGCTGTGGAGGAGTGATTATCCAGTAGTGGGTGTTGACGAATGGTCGAATACCACAAGAAAATATGCAAAGTGGGTTCTCAATAGATGCAAGATCATCTTAAATTGACCGTAGCGGTATGAATATAGAAATACATGGGATGCAATATTTATTTGTATATATAATGGGGAAATTCATTTTTAATCGATGACTTATTGGTAATTCAAAATGCTCGATTTTGATGTTTTATCCCGCAGTCTGAGTGCCACCTCTCCCCCTCCACCCCACAAAGGTGGGCCACATTCCATGTGTAAGATATCGTGAATTGTGTAAGTAATGGCTAGCTTCTCGTCATTGACAAATTCACGATCTCTATTGAGAAGCAACATTTGTTTAGACAGTTTTAACAACAGATCTAACACGAGATTTTCAACTTGTGTTTGTATCAAGGATTGTGATACTGGAAGAAATGGGAATATATAGTTTATGGAGTATGATATTTATGTGGATTGAATCGATTAATGAGCTGGATGCATTTGGTTAAATTTGCATGAACTAAAATATTTCGACCCCCTTGAGTGATGTTGATTAAGTCATTATATAAATAGACTATGGCTAGGTCAAATGTTGGTGTGTAATCAGTTCCAAAAGAGAACGCTATATGAAGTGTTGAATTATCTGCATAGGCATGAATAGGATTTTGGCCATCGAAAGTCGAGCCGGTTGAATGCAGCCAGTGTCAATGACGTACAGTTTATATAATAAATTATGAGGACCCTGGAGGACAAGGGGCGAATGTGCCACCAAGAGCAAAATTGAGTTAGGACTGGTTCCCGATAGATGGAAGCACTGAAAATCACGTGGTGAAGAGCGTGTGAAGAGCGTTTTGCGATTCCCACCCATGCGGGCTCAGTACCCTAGGTTCTAAATCCCTTGTTTCGACCTTGTGTAGCGGCGGAGGAGGTATGGATTGTAGGAGGTGGAGGGGCGAATGTTCCCGCGCGCTCAAGCCAATGAGCGGCCGGCTAGCATTCCTCGGGTTAAAGGCCCGCCTCCCGGCCAATCACACGCGCGTTTGCGTGCTTTTTTTGGCTGAAAATTTAACAGTATCTTAGTTTCATGAACATCTAATACAGGATTAAATTTCAAGCAGATTGAACAATAATTACTATAGGCTGAAAAAAAAAAAATCTATTGTGCGTTTTTTTTTTTTTTTTTTTTTAATTTTCTATCAATATGTCTCTTCCAGAGGATTCTAATGGTATATAATAACATGCTATTCTGTAATATTCTATGTATGCCACCTATTCCAGACTTTAAACACTCATAACTCGAAAGTAAGGTATTGGCGCATTCGCCCCTTGTCCTCCAGGGTATGCCAGCCTAGTTGGAGCCTTCCTGTTGCACTGACTTCTTGTGTGAAGAAGATGCAACGGAAAATGGTAATTGTGCATTAGAAAGTATATTATAGTGATGGAGGAATAACATAATTATAAGAAACACTAAAACAAAAAAATACTGGTGTGAACAAACAAATATCAAATATCATTCATTGGTTAAAAACAAAACAAAAACACAATAATAAATCATCCATAGGAAACACACATATGTCCTTACCTAATCTAAACTAATAATAACATAGTTTCACAAAAAGTCTTAAAGGGCTTAAAGGGCTCGAGCACCAAGGTTCTGGCACTAAAATACGTGTATAGAGGACCAAAATCTATGAAAATGGGTGCTGTGATTAGTTGTCATACTATATGCCCTCATTGAGTCACATTCTGAATCCACTAAGAAAACAAAACTGACTTAATATTAATGTCAACAATAGACAGCATATTAGCTTTCTGTGTCCTAGTGGAACACTGGCTCCAGGAGGGAATACTTGCTACTTATATTCGGTTAATAAAGCTTTTGATTCAGTGCATCATGAGACACTGGAAACTTCTGCTTGTCAGCTGTTTGCTCATGGTGATTATTAATCTGGTGGCTGGGCTACATTCATAAATTGAAAGTGCGGTTACGTGTGGTTGTTAGAAATCGGTCTTCCCTTTGAAATCGGGAGTATGACATGGATATTTCCTGGTGCATTCAATGTTCAACTCATGTATAAATTAGCTTCAGGGTTGTTCAGTCAAACCGATTCATTGGGGAACATTTATCAGCAATGTCAAAACCATGACCATTAACTTTGCCGAGAATGAAGGGGAGGAAGATGGGGAGAAGTTGAGGGCTTGTCGATATGCTTGGTGGTCTAGTGGGCCTCTATCTCTTAACCCCTTCAGCACCATGACGTAATTTCCATCATATTTTGGTTAACATTATACCAAATTCTTAAGCTTAATACCAACCTCTAGGCCTTAAGGGGGTAAACATAATCTCAATAAATCCTCTTATTAAGGGAGGCAGAACCAAGGCTGAACCTTGAATGTTTTTTTGTTTTTATTCTATAATGCTTCTTTCAACATAGGAGAATAGCATAGGAGGGGACCAAAAAAACATATCGCATCCATAACCCCCCCCAAATGGGGGTTAAACAACAACCCCCAATCAACAATTGTTTTTACCCTCTGCCCAAATATGTTTTAGTTTTGGTGTTGTTTGTCTAAAAGGCTTCTGTAAACAATAGAAACTATCATATGAGGGCATAAACACCCATATGACATCCCTAGGCCCCCCCCCCCGTGGGCCCCAATATCATGGATTTTCTTAAAAACAAATTGTATAACGCTTTTTAACCCCTTATTGGCGGCGTGCAACATATGTCGAGTGAAATCAATTTGGACTAAGTGGCGGTGCACGACAGCTGTCGAGCGCCATTTTCAGCACGTAATGTTGCTGAGAGAGAGAGCTGAGCGGTGGGACGAGCGTAGTAACCTTATGACCGCTGTGGAGATACTGAACTGTATTCTACTTTCCTCCCCCCTTTCTCACTCGCTACACAGGGAATTATGTAAGGAAATTACCTTATTTCAGGGTTTTTGCACTCGTGTTGCACGATCGTTGCAAGAGAACCAGTGGTCGTATAAGGATGGTTCGGGTGTCATTGGAAAGCTCTGTTTACGCCCTTTCAGGGATAGATACTTGTTTTACTTGTTTTACTGGGTCTTATTTAGGCATGAAAATGAGCACGAAACAACCCTATTTAGGGTAAAAAAAAAACGCTGTGCGGTATGGTCAAATAGACCGCCTAGCCTGCCAATAAGGTGTTAAAGCCATTGCACTAAGATGTTTTACATGAGCTTGCCATATAACTTGGTTTTCTCTAACAGCTTAGTAATAGAAAACCTCTCTGGCAGGAGTAACTTGGTTATTTTCCCCAAATTGTCACTTCCTAGATATGAATTTAAACGTTTTGCGATTTCCGGAGATCATATATTGGCAACTCCAAGTGCAACTACAGTACATGTTTGTATATTGTTCTACTTCGTTACCCTTCTACACACTATATATAGGACTATATAGCAATGCTAAAATGATTAGATAATGGCCTTATCTCCCATATTGTCCAAGATTCGAAAGTTTCATGTCAAATTTTGCGCTACCAAAAAAAAAAAAATATATATGTATATTATATATATTTTTCAGCACCTTCTATTATTCAATATGGGAAAACTAGAGCATTTAGTTGTAGGGGATGTTTGTAGGATACGCCAGAAAAAAATTGCATGAAATTTGAAATTTTGTCAATGACTAGATGATTTTTCATATAGTGCAATGAAATTATGCGCGTGCACACACACATAGAGAGCTGATTTTTTGTCAGCGAGTCTTAGTATTTCCATTGGTATTAAGATGGTATAATGCCAGAAACTAAATCTTATATACAGGGTGAATTGGGGGTGTAAGGTTCTGCCTCCCCTTAACAAGTTCCTTCTTAAGCTGCATAATATCGTCTAATAGCAGCCAGAATCCAAAGTAAAAAGATGTCATGGTGCTGAAGAGGATAAATGGTTTGGTTGTGCAAGAGGATATTTACTCAATGCTTCTTGGATCTCCTGAGTCTGTGATCCTAGCTGACTTGCTGCAGATTCTAGTACTGGCTTTTGAAGTGCTGACCAAGGAGTCGGATATACTGGGACTACTAATGATTCTTTGGAGTTTGGAAACATGGCAAAGTTAAAATATTTAGTGGCTTGCCAAATGTAGCCGTACAAACTGTTAATGTACTGCATGTAGCTATCAAGAATATAGAAGTCTTGGATAGATTAACATATTGTGGTAGTGAAATTCATCACAGTCATTACATAATCAGCCAAGTGCTTCAGTTCAGATTTTAAATTGCTAGGAATAAAATTTCATAAACGCAATCAGAATGTTAAACCCTTCATTCAACACAAATCTTACAAATATGTGTTGTTTACATAGGTTCATAGATTCGATGTCACAATAAAAAAAAAATATATATATATATAATATAATATATATACCTGTATATATACAGTATATACAGTATATATGGAATATATATATATATATATATATATATATATATATATATATATATATATATATATCATTATATATACTGTATATATATAATTATATATATATATACGGTATATATATATATATACACATATATATATATATATAATATATATATATATATATATATATATATACATGTAATCGTTGATTCAATCTTTTAAAAATTCAAGTCGAATAAGTAATTTAATTTTGAACTCATGTCAGGATCATCACAAAATTATTCATGTATTCATGAACATTTATGTATATTCTACCATGCAGCTTTATATTGTAAAAAAATATTCACTGAATTGCGTTATTGAAACTTTGATAATTATATTAATATTCCACTGATACTTTCTCAATTAATTTCAATTAAATTAAATTAAATTCAAATTATTTTATTGACATGAACATATTTACATATACAATAATATACAATATATACATTATACAAATCAAATATACACTTAGTTCAAGTCAAAGAGGACTGATACCTATTGGTATATAATATGTCCTCTCATCCTTTACATACATACCCTGATTGGCGGTGCGAAAAGTTAACGTGGTTATAGTAATGAATAATAATAATAATAATAATAATAATAAATTAAATAGTGAATACAAATAAATAAAACAAATAATGAATATGAATACAAAACATTATTTATAGTGTAAAGTTACATACAAATACAAGAAATACATAGCCATCATGTAAACAAATGTTAATTAATTTAGTTATCCAAAAGATAGTTTTAAGATTACGCTCGAAAGAAAACAATGAACATTGATGATTTTCTTTTTTCTGAAAATATATTCCAAACATTGATTCCCTTATACCTAAATGCTGTATATTTCATTGAAGTTCTGCCTACTGGTACATGTAATTGGGCCCTCTGTTACGTTACGAATGGGGTTCGAACCCATAACATAAAGAAACATTACACTATAACAACAAAACGAGGACTTATTACTTAGCCTCACAAAATGCGGTATATAATTATGACTATAATTTTCAGTCAAGACGAACTGGCATGTTAAACGTCCACAAAAACTAGCGACTCTCTTTGTAGTCACTAAAACCTTGGTAGGTGAAAAGATGTGGCAAGTTCATAAAATATCACTTGATATCAAATGGCTGTTTTAGCCTAAAAAACCCAAAGATATTTCTTTCTCATCACTCGTTCAGAATTAGTTATCTTTAGTTACTTTGACTAAGATTTATCCCAACAATCAAAAGAATAATATATTAGCATAAAGGTAAAATGTAAAGATTATGTAAAATAAACTTATAATTTATTTACATGATTAATTATTATACACAAAAGTTAATTCTAGTGAAAATATCAAAGTGAGAAACATTGAAGTAAAAGAATAAAGACACTCTTAAGAAAAATAATACATAGTTACATAATTACCCTCCAAGAGAGTAAGTGAAAGCAATCAATATACATACAAAAATCCTAGGCGATACTTATTCAACTTATGGTGATTCTTTTACAAAGGAACTCAGGGCAGGTCAGCTTTAGATGGTGGTGGAGATTACACTACCTTCCTCAAGTCAAGTCAAGTCAAATTGAATAGTGACAGGGGGTTAGGGGGAAGTGGGGATAGGATAAGAATTAGTTGGATGAAGTGAATTTTAGCATGAGAAAAAGGTATCCAGGCTTAACTGGAGCTGCCTGATGGTTTTCTTGAGTGGGAGATCGGCATTACTGCGAAGACGGCTGGACCCGACCAGGGAGGCAGTGGGTCGAGAGCTGAGAGGCTGGAACTGTGGGCTATTGTACAGGTAGGGAATTTAAGGCCATATATTTATCCTCCCGGCTCGACTGGGAGTCCCGTACTAATAGCCCGCTGGTGATGAGGTGTTGGTGAGGGTGATGAGTGGTGGTGGTGATTTTACTTCCTCGGGAGGTCCGGGAAGCCTTGCTTTAGGCTTGCTCCACTGTTAGGCTGCATTCGATGTAGTTGTTTTTTACTTTTTTGTGAAAATAACAATTGCAGCCTTCCTCCTTCCAGTTTTTCATGCAGTAACTCAGGAATCCGTAGTAATCAGGTGGGACGCAATCCTTGTAAGCATAACTTATTGTCATGCTGTAGTCCTTTGACAGGTGTGGTAGGCAGATAACGAAGAACAATTGGCGAGGGGTCTTGGGGGTGACTGATTTCTTCTTCTCTACCGGTCTCATTGGTTCGAGTTGAGGGAGGGGCATGGAGGCACCTTTTTCAGGTTTTGAAGGAGGTGAAGGAGGCTCTGCAGGTGGGTTGGCTTTGGGGCTCTCAATGATGGGCATGGAGGCTGCTTCTTCAGGTGGTGGTGTAGTGGGTGCCGTCACAGCCGTGGTTACTGAAGGTGGTGTTTCCTCGACCTCCATTGGTGGTGCTGGAGTCTTGTCCTCTTCAGGGTTGCTTTCTTTCTCTGCTTGTTGGTGGAAGATTTCAATGTATGGTGTCGTTGATAGCTTCTTCTTCTTCTCGGCCACAGTGGTGGTTGTTGGTGGTGACTGGGGCTTTGAAGATTTGGTTTCTTCTTCCTTGGTTTTGTGCAGTGGTTTTGGCAGGTCCAGGCGTTGTTTTGGGTGACTTCTTGGTTTCCTCAGAGCTTGTGTAGGTGTTAGCTCAAGGGGCCAGACACATATTTTGGGTTGTAGCACTGGGATAGTTATGGAGGGAAGGTTGTTAGCCTTCAGGAGGTTTGAGAGGTACTCCTTGAGGAGATTATGGTCCCCACCAGCTAGTGCTATGGCTGTGGTGACCACGATCTGAATTACTACTGATCTGTCACCGGGTCGCTGGCCATAGCCTGCTGGTGAGTAGTTAATCTTCCTTTTTTCCTCTTCCTTTCTCCTCCCCCAGGCGTGTCTGGAGCCCTTTACATTTGCTCCATTTATTCCCCTGATATTGCTGGCTTCTTCTCCTTTTTTCCCTTCATGATGGTGAAAGTTACCCTTTCTCCGTCACCGAGAGAGGGCACTCCATGCTGTTGGTTTAGGGAGGAGATTCGGCGTCTGTGGGCGAATATATCGGCTCCATTATCATCTCTGTTAATGAAGCCATATCCCTGCTTCACATTAAACCAATTTATCGTACCAGTAACGATGTTAGAGGTTACTGAGGGCAGTAACCTCTAACATCGTTACTGGTACGGTAAATTGGTTTAGTCAAGCAGAAAGTACGGTTTATATACCCTCAGCTCACCTGGCTCTGATAGCAAACTCTCGAACTGTATTAATCATCAACTTATTATATACTCGCTGGATTAAAATATTTCTTTTTATCAAGAACTCTATGATATAAATTATCTTGTAATCAATACTTATGATTAGAAAAGCCAAATACATTATTACCAAGTTATAATTAATATCATTCATACGTCAGGCAACGAAGGAGAGAAAGAGAGTTGGAGGAAAGGAGGGAAAGGGGGAAAATTGAGTAGGAGTAAGGGTGTAAAAGACTAGGGGGTAGAATGGAATGTGGAGAAAAAGGGGGGTAGGCAGCAAGGACCCTCACCATACCACACCACTCGTGTTGGTACAATCAGGGACAATAATATTTTCTTATATACGAAACTAAGCTGCCTACGGGTCAAGCTAACTATACCAGGCTCATAAAACTGCATACGATATTCAATCATAAATAATTAAATATCGTAACCACCATCATAAGTACAATGCCACAATTACAACCAGTGATACCTTAATAATGTACTTAACCTCTGAAGTGCGCATGGGGGTAATTGGAAACGTCCCCCAGTGCTGACGTATTTGAGGTGTTTCCGTCACTAAAATATTCATTGTGCCATTAATAGCATTAATACTTATCCATATGCGCCTATTATGGGTTGATTATAAAGGTATTAACCTGAAACAACAATAAAACGAGTGAAAACAGCGTTTGGATGGTCAAAATCGGAGATATAGCCCGCGAGTTGTATAATGTATGGGTGAGGCAATCTGCTTTCCCGCCAATTTCCCCCAAGGCCACTGAGACACAGTCGATCGATACTCTCTCTCTCTCTTGCACTCGCTTGCTATCAGTGATGACCACACCCTCCAATCGGATTTCTAATGTTAGCACGAAAATATACCTCAGAATAAGGGAATAACAGGGAAAATAGGTGATAACTGAAGGAGAGGAGGAAAGTGGGGAAGGAGGGGAGGTAGAGGACTGAGATTTTGCATGGCCCAGGGGCCCAAAAAAAAAAAATAAATAATTTTTTTTTTTTGTTTTTTTTTTTTTTTTTTCGATGTCAAAAGTTGATTTTTTTTTTCTCTGACTCTTAAGAGTCTCCCCGCAGTGCGCCGGGGGAACTCTTAAGAGTCTCCCCGCAGCTCCCGGGTTAAGTAGAAATCCCTAACACCTCTGTCTTAGTTGTTAGATGCGGATGAACTTCTTCATTTGTACAGAACATAAAATTTAGATCTGCAGGCAACATTATTTTCATATATTTAGACCTAGTTTTAGCTATACAATAGTCATATATAATTGAAAAAGGCAATATCTTCAATTACTTAAATAGTGGTGCAGTATACTTTTCAGACGCTATAATTCTAATCACTCATTTCTGTAATAATATTTTTTAATATAACTGTCCATACTTAGAATACTCTATCTAGTATGAACAGTCTCGATGTTACGTAATCTGGGGTAATCTGGGTTGATGTAGTGTTACGTATCTTTCCGTAGTCTTAAGTTGAACGCTTCCATAACCTTGGTCGCACGTTCCATGATTGGGTAGAATATATTATTCTGTAGTTGTATATGGGAAAGTATTGTAGAATTATAATTCCCATATATATATATATATATATATATATATATATATATATGTATTATTTAAGATTGTTCATAAGTATCTCATTGTAAACAAAGATGGGATACATTTTCCATTATGTTATGCGCGTGCGCGGTAGGTCACGACAGAGACAAACACAACGCACTCGCTCTCACTCTCCAACCAACCTCCGTCCCAGCTACACACGCTAAGCCTTCTTCATAATTATAGTTTCATAATTATTAGGTGTTTTCGCTCCACTTTCATCTCATATTTCATATAGTCACTACATCATCATTTTGTTAGTTAACACAAAAGTAACGTAAATATCTAGCCTATCCTAGCCTATTGTAGCCTCTTTCCATACGCTTTTAACCTTACTAACCACTTCAAGTCAACTAGCCGATTTTCCGCCATCCTCCAATCACCAGCTGAGTTCATCTAACGGGTAATTATTCTATATGGTTAATGCTTCTTCCAAATTAATAATATACAGTCCACTTTATCTAGATTAACCATAATAACAATCACTTGCTGAACCCCATCATTCTTTGCCATAAGTAAGATATGGAAAAATAAAGCTATTATATACTGTAGTGTTACCAAAGTCGCAATGTTTAATGATTTTCTAGCTTTACACAATATCCTAATCCCCTTTGCAAGTTCACCTTTTATATTTTGTATAATATTATGATCATTCCAAGACAGATTAAACTCAATAGTGACCCCTAAGTATTTTGTGCAATCTACTATCTAATTTGTCGTTATTTATTTTTACATAAAGGTTCGTTCATGTTGGTTTCCCTTTTGTACTGATAATCATTTAATGTAATGTGTTTTTGACACATGTAATGAGTATGTTAGAATTTACCCACTCCAATATATATTTTTTTCATTTCATTATTCATTAAATTTATAAGTTCATCAATATTTGTTCCTCTAAGAAATATATTGGTATCATCAGCAAATAGTATTGGTATTAATGAAGAAGACAAATTTACCATATCATTAATATACAAAAGAAACAGCAATGGGCCAAGAATAAAACCCTGCGAAACTCAATGTTTTTATGTAACAGATATCCGAGTCTTTGTCATTGAATGAAATAAATTGAGATATATTATTCAAGTAGCTTTAGAACCATTCATAACCAACCCCCATAATTTTACAATTTAAGCAAAATCTCACGTTTAACACTGTTACTGTATCAAAGGCTTTACTTAGATAACAAAAAATACCCCTAACACGTAATTACCTGTATCTAATTTCCTTGAAATATTGTCCAACAATTTAATTAGGGCTAATTTTTTCCAAAACCATCTCAAAAGCCAAACTGATATTTATATAGCAGATTATTCTTATTGATTAAAGTAATGACTCGTTTATAAATTATGCGTTTAATTAAAAAGCTTAGAAAATATTGACAAAAGTGATACTGCTCGATAGCTATTCAGTTATTATTATTATTATTATATGAGATGCCGAAGACTCCAGCCAGGGTGCAAAAACACCAACAGGATGAATCCTCACAAAACACCCGGAGGCACTGGAGAGAGACTACGGCAACTTAGGGAAATAACAAAAATATATATATACAGTATATACTATATAATTATATATGTATATATATATATAAATTTATATATATATATATATATATATATATATATATATATATATGGAGGGTGTGGGGAAATGTTGAGGTATGGTGGTGAGATAGTGATTGAATGGGTATGGAAAATGTGCATACTAGCATGGGATAAGGGGAGTGCACCCGTTGACTGGAAGACTCACACAATAGTCCCCCTATATAAGGGCAAAGGGGAAAGAGGAGTGTGTGGTAACCACCGAGGAATATGTCTTCTAAGCATAGTAGGGAAGGTGTACAGTAGGGTAGTGATAGTGAGAGTGAGAACAGAGAAATGGATAGGCGACGAGCAGGGAGGTTTTAGGAAGTAAAGGGAAGAGGATGTGTAGATCAGATTTTTACCCCGAATTGTGTTGTGGAGAAATATATTTAGAAGCAACAAAAGGTGTATGTTGCCTTTGTGGACATGGAGAAGGCCTATGACAGAGTGGATATAGAAGGTATATGGAAAGTACATAGAATATACGGAGTAGATAGCAAGTTGCTGAAAGCAGTGAAGAGCATGTATGAGGGTGCAAAGGCGGCAGTACGTATTGAGAATGAGCAGAGCGTGTTCTTTGACCTGAATGTTGGGTTGAAACAGGGGTGTGTGATGTCCCAGTGGTTGTTTACTGTATATATGGATGGAGTCATGAAAAAAATACTAGGAAGAGCAGTTGATGTTGGTGTATCGCTGAGAAGGAAGGGAAATTAGTGGAAGCTGCCTATACTGCTGTTTGCGGATGATACAGTTCTGATGAGCGATAATGAATGGGAGTTGCAGGGTCTGGTAAATGAGTTTGGAACAGTGTGCGAAAAACGGAATTTGAAGGTAAATGCGGGTAAGAGCAAGGCTATGGTCTTCGAAAGGGGTGAAGTCACAGAGTGTGAGGTGAAGTTGAACGGTCAGGCTATGGAGATCGTCAGCTCTTTTAAGTATCTGGGCAGTGTGTTGAGTAAAGATGGGACTATGGATGAAGACGTGTGGGAGAGTATACAACAGGGGAAGAGGGTTGTAGGAATGCTGAATGCAGTAACAAGAAATAGGGTAGTCAGTATGGAAGTAAAAAAGTCCTTGCATGCCAGTGTGGTAATCCCGACACTGATTTACGGAAGCCAAGCATGGACGTTTGAGAAGAGACTCAGACCAAGAGTGAGAAAGGTGGAAATGAGTTACTTGAGATGTGCTTGCAGAGTTACATGGAGGGATAGACAGACGAATAAGTAAGTAAGAAGGAGGTGTGGTGTAGAGGTAGATGTGCTGGAAAGTGTGAAAAGGAACACCTTGAGATGGTTCGGCCATATGGACCGTATGGGAAGCGAGAGAATGACTAAGAAGGTGTACGAGAGCGAGGTGGAAGGACAGAGAGGGAGAGGTTGACCGAAAGAGAGGTGGAAGGATGGAGTGAGGAAGTATATGGATGAAGGCAGTGCTGGTTGGGAGGAAGGGCGTCGACTGACTGGGGACAGAGGTGCATGGAAGCGGTTCGTTCATGGCCAACCCTTCGGGGATCACGGCATCAGGCAATATATATATAATATATATATAATTATATATGTATATATATACTGTATATTATATATACTGTATATTTATTAAACACAAATTAAATGAATTATAAAATATTATGCAATGGAGGATGTCAAGTATAAATATAATACATTAAAATAGAATAAAATAAGTTCAAAAATTAGAATTAATACTGCAAAAAAGCATTTACTCTAGACTTAAAAATGGAGATATGAGCTGAATTGACTAGCTTGTTTGGCATCTTATTCCACAAGTCAACCATGGCCGGCACAAAACACTGTGAACACTGTGTAGTTGAAAAATGAACACGGCTCATCGCAAGATCATTAAGATTGCTTGTGAATCTAATTGCACGTGCCCGGACATAGGGCCCAGGCAGAATCCAATCTAAGGGATGCTGAGGGTTGTTCAAAACTTTAAATAAAAGACTAAGGGCACCAACTTTACGTCGATCACACACCTCAAGAGACAAATGAGGTAGAATATAACTGATAGAATTCAGTGACCTTTCAAGCAACTTGAGAAGGCAGTCAGCTGCTGACAACCAGACAGGTGAGAAGTACTCGAATTGTGGCAAAATAAAAACATAATAATACTTGATAACTGTGGCATCACAAGCAAACGTTTTATAAGACCAATTATTTGGGAAATGGAAGAGGAGAAAAAACGAATATGCTTTTCAAAAGTAAGTTTGGGATCTAGAATAACTCCTAACAAATGCAGAGTATCCATATTCTCAATTTGCTCGCCAGAAACTTATAGATAAGGATGGGGAAAATCCAAAGTACGAGATCTGCTGATGATAATGGAGTGTGTTTTACTAGCAATAAGTTTCATACCCCAAAGTTCACACTATGATGTAATTTTGGCTAAATCCCTATTCAGAGCAGTAGACATTTTGTGTCAACCAATTGTTGATGAAATTGACGCATATAAAGGTGTATCATCGGCATAGGAGATTAGTATATTTTCAACTCTGAACACAGGTCAGCAGTAAAAAGGATAACAAGCAAAGGCCCAAGGACACTGCCTTGTGGAACGCCAGAAACAAGAGGAGCAGAAGGGGAATGACACCCATCAATGACCACAGACCGAGATCTTTTTATCAAAAAATCTTCAAAGATCCTAAAAAATGTCCACCAATACCGATGAGTTGTAACTTATACAGAAGTGCTTTATTTATGGTTGACTAAGTCAAAAGCATAACTAAAGTCAATAGCCACGACACGAGACTAATGTCCCTGGTCCTATGCAGACTGCAAGTCATCGGTGAGTGTCAGAAGCGCATCACATGTACCCAGTCCCTTACGAAAACCAAACTATGAGTTTGGTATCAAATTATGACTATTACAATAAGAGGAAAGGCGTCTGGACAAAAGCCTCTCATAGAGCTTGGATAGGATAGGCGTAATGGAGATAGGGCGATAGTCATCAGGAGATGATGAGGCAGTATTTCTCTTTGGAATAGGAGTGATACTAGCCTTACGCCAGCCAAGAGGAAACTACACAATTTCAAAAGCAACCTAAACACCACGGCCAATTTAGGTGCCAAGACCACTGCAACCTTTTTAAAAAAAGAGAGGGAAAAACCCATCCGGGTCTGTCCCACCATAGGTATCAAGATCCAGCAAGTACCTTTTCAGTTCAGCTGATTTGAATGTCATTGAATTGAGGTTGGGTGTAGGGAAACATGTCAATGGCAAAGACAATTCCTGATTACTCTGCTTATTAATACAAATATTAGATAGAATATTGGCCTTCGACAATGGATCCAAAGAGATGGAGCAATCAGAATCACGATGAGGAGGCATAGACGAATTTATTCCAAATATGCATTGAATCTCCACTCTTTAATGGAGGAGTAAATTTAGCAAGTTTTAATTCCGAGGGAAAAACACCTTGAGTTAGAGATAAGTTAATTAAATGTACAAGAACATCAATAAATATTGGACTCGCCTGCTTAATGACATCTTCAGTTACTGCATCCCAACCTGGACTTTTGTTCTTTAGAGAAGTAATAACTTAATTAATATCATAATTGTTAGTTAGCTGAATAAATATTGAATTTGGACATGGAGGCAGCATATAGTAAGAACAGTCGGTATAGGTGGGTGGCATAGAATCATTTATTCTTGATCCAATATCTGTAAACAAATATTAAAACCGTTCGCAATAATATTCTTCAGCTTTACCAGTTACTACAAACTTATTCTGCCGCTGAGAAGTAATTTTAGTTTCATTGATACCTTCTTTATTAAGAACCGACGATTTGTTTATGTTCCCTATGTTCTTTTGAAATAATTCCTGATAGTGATTTCGTTCTGATCTACGCAACAAACTTTGTAGGTCCTTTTTATAGCAAATATATATATTTTGTATTCTGCGCTGTTGGATTCCCCATTGATATTACATACAATTTGTTTTTTGTTTTGATGAAACATTTTTATCCTGATATTAACCATGTTTTTCTGTTCGATATCAAAGTTTTATTTTTCACAGCAGGGTAAAATTCATTAAAATATTCACAGAATCTGTCATGAAACACTGAGAGATAATGTGTGTTCATAATATCTCTCCAGTCAACAGCGTTCAGATGTTCATGATATGTATGCAATTATATTCTTATTTAACCCGTCCAGCCCCAACGACGCGTCTGACGCGTCGGCGATGTATGTAACGCACAGCCCCAGAGACGCGCCTGACGCGTCACCCTAATTGCGCCGACCGTAACCTCAGGTGTAGCCACTCAAGAGGGCTCAGATTTGTATGGGAACTGTATACGTATCCCACGCAACCGTGCCGATGGTTGAAAACTCTCAAAGTCCACGTGCGTGCGCGCGAGCGCGCAATAACCTGTTTTTTTGGGATAATTGCCTTCAATTTTTTACTCCTGTAAAATCCGTTTTTGGGGGCTCTGTAGGACCATTTTTTAAGCTTTTTGAGCGGTTTTTCGTGGTTTTTCCTTCATTCCTAAACCATTCGCTATTGTTTCTGGAATAAAACCATTTTTTGAAAACCGGCCGGGTTCTGGTGCGCAAACATTACAAAACTAGCCGGGGCTCCACGGGTTAACAGCCTTTTTGTTATATACTTATCATCGCTCTGATTTTTAGTATAGTTATTTATACAGGGTGGATGGGACTCGTTAGCCTTGGTCGGCAACCTATCTAGGGGAGACAACCTTATAAAAATCTGGGTGGATGGGACTCGTCAGCCTTGGTCGGCAACCTGTCTAGGGGATGATAACCTGATACAAATCCGTACTGCTTACCGAAGTAGGTTAGTGGATGGACTAGCCGAACACCACTGTAGAAAAATAGTGCTAACAAGATACACAGAGGGCCTCGGAGCCGGACGGATCCTAAATTGAGTGGTCAATCCTGTAAGTCCTTCATTAAACTGGCTCGGGTTGTCCCTCTTACAGGGAATAAGTCCTCTTGGGGGCATTCTGTGTATGGCCACCCTCATTAAGGGGAGTAAGGCATCTGGCAATAGATAGATAGATAGATTTATACAAATAATAGGAAAATGGTCTGATATATCTGTACATAAGATACCATTAAGCAAGCTTCCGTCATAAGTATTATTACAGAATATGTTATCTATAAGAGTTTCAGAATTTTTTTTTTTTTTTGTTTTTTTTCTATATTCCAACTACTCCCTCTCGGGCATAGGCTGAGAGCCTGTACATTCGACCGCTCAACACGGTGAAGCCCGTGAGGTCTTGTTCCAGTCTGGGGAGTGAGACATGTGAAGCATCCATCATGGCTCGAAGCAGCTCCATCTCTGAAGCTGCTGGTTGCTTCGCTCAAGTGCTTCACCGTCTCACCCTCCAGACTCAGACCCTCACTCTCAGAACGCCACCTATTGAGCAGTGAACTCACTAGGCATTGTCCCCCTGTAACATATTTTGAATATGGGAATATTCATACAGTGTTATTTAATCAGGGAACAATGAGGGTATTTGTTTAATCCTTGTCGGTTTATTTATCATAGGTAAACATTTGTATGAGATCATAGTCTCGATAAAAGTTGATGTTCGTTTATGATGTTTTGCTTTTAATAGATTCAAATATAAATCCCCCATTATATAAACAGACTTATTTTGTTGTTGAAGTTCAAACAGTGTATCATTAAGGGAGTTTACAAATTATTCTATTGTTACGACTGGGGTTCAAATATATCAGGGCTCTTATTCATTGGACTAGTAATGGCATAAATGTTACAACGGAAAGCGCTAGCTCCAACCTCTGATGTATATTCCCAGTGAACAAAGAACACAAATACTCTACAGAGTTCTATATGCAATAATAGGCTATCAAACTCTCAACAAATGTGCGTCTACTCTAGGCTTAATGTTATGTGAAAACAGCCTATTACTACCTATAACCGAAGGTGCTTGGTTATGGAATGCAAAGTAAGGTGGTAAGAGAAGTTACAGCTTATGTTACTTTAATCAATAAATGTCAGGCACTCCTGCATGAAAGAAAGTGCACTAAAGTCCATCAACACTAACAAGGAATCCTCTTTAAATGTTAGATGCTATAAAGATGCTCGTATCGGAAATGGAACCCAAAAAAGGCAGGCAGCGGAACAATGCTCGTGCAGGCTATGCACACAAAAAGGCAGAATATATAATGCCGTCGGAGCTAAGAATATCCTAAACACTACAACAATAATAATAATCGCCACGACAATGCAGTATTCCTATCAACAAAAAGAGCCTAAGTCGTTTGTGTCTCAATACATCAAACTAGGCTGCGAAATGCTTGTGTAATCATAAACGGGTATACATAAAAGGAGTACTTGGTTTAATATACTTAATGTCTACTATGATTGATAAAGTCTAGCTAGAGTCAATGATACGAGATACTGGTGTGCATGGCATGCCGCATAGCCTAGTGCAAATCTCAAGTCTGTGCATCAAATATTACGTTATAGGGAAGGGTAGCTCTCTTGAGAAACCTTAATACCGAAGTATTAAGCGTTCTCCTGGCGTACCTCAAAGACAAACAACGAGCTTAGAACAGTGCAGAATGGTATAGGCAAAAAGCCCTCATTCGTGCATGCTCTACTCTCAATGGCACACAGACTAGAATTTACTCAATCAACTCCAGTTCTCAGGTATGTCGTGCAGCTTTTTCCTAAAGCCAGCACTCATAGGAAACAATACCTTATAATATCAGACTCCTAGTCTAGCATTATCTAATCCAGCAGAACACTAATAATTATAGGAAGCGGCACTATGAAAGCCAACCAATGCTTCGGGATCCACTTATCTTAACAACTAACATACATGGATTATATCAGACCTTAACGCACAATACAACTGGCCAGCATGAAGCTGATTTTGCAGAGTTAACCAGAGGGGGTATAATATTAATAAAAAGGTGGTGAAAGATATGAAAAAGAGAGAGGTAGGCAGAGGAAAAGATTCTCAGGTGCGGTGTGGGGGACAGGTAGCAAGGAAAAAAGATGGATGCGTTCTAGAAACCAGATCTGAGGGAGAGAGTGGCGAGGAACTGTATATATACTCGCACTAGCTCGAGGCGCGTGGGAAAAAAGCGGTTACAAGTCCTCTAGCCACTAGCAAGGGAGCTAGCAGCATGGTAAGGACCTCTCTCCACCATCCCCCACGAGGCAGCCAGCCGTGACGTCATCGAGCGGGACGAAAATACTGCGCGCACCCTCTCACTCTGTTCTACTCTCTCTCTCTCTCCCAGATCCCATCATTACTAGTTAATGATAAAACATATACTTTACAATTAAATATATAAAGCCTTGACATGGGTGAAAACAAAGAGCCTTTCTGGACTGCCCATGACACGAGCTTTCATATGAAATAAAGCACACTCTAATACATAAACTGTAGCCCAATCCACTGCCCTGGCAATCCTAGCGAGTCACTGTAGGACAAGCCATGCGGTTCTAACGGAGTGGTTAACGTCACACTATACATGCATTTGGTGGTCGGTATATAATGCCAACAATAGTATTGTTCTTTGTTGTCTCATTACTTCCAATCTCTTCAAACAAGGATTCAATATTATCATTCACTAAGCTCAAATTCTGTCTAACTGTGGAAGAGTAGGCATTTCTTACGTAAAGTGATACTCCCCCACCTTTCTTTTTGTCTATAATTTTCAAATAATACGTAGTTTTTAAGTTTGTATCAACCTTGAGTACATTCCGTTATCCAAGTTTCAGTTAAACCAATTACACTATATTTTACATTAATATTTTGTAAATATAACTCAAAACTCTGAACATTCTTTGGAACGCAACATATATTTAACTCCCTCAGACATATATGACGCAATCGCGTCATATGAATAATTCCACCAAAAACTCATATAACGAGATCGCGTCATATGGACTTATCTCCATACCTCTCCAATAAGTTTATGACGCAATTTTGCGTCATATGAGCTCAGTAAGTCCGATAAGTTACCATACGATAAAACCGTTGGTGGCAACCTTAGCCTCCTGCGATAATTCTAACGGCCGCAGTGTTGTTGTGAGTGTAGTGCGAGGCAGTGGCAATGATCCTGGGGCTCCCGCCTCCTCGGACTTACTGGAACATAATATGTCTGAGGGAGTTAATTGAATACTGGAAACAGTACAAAAGAGTACTAAGGAAATCAAGCAACAACAGATCTAGTGACCCTTCTAGGCTGCTTGTCCTCCAAACCACTGAGGATCAAGTGTCCAAACAGTGGTTTAGAGTGGGTAAGGGAACATTGGAAAGGGAACTACTGCCCTGGAGCTAATGTCCGTGGCACGATTAGGAAGTTAGTAGGGGGAAAATGGGTTAGTAACATAACACAGTTATAATTTATCTTTTATATATCTGGGAAAAAGCGAGTAACGTCTTAGTAATATATATACGTACGCTATAATCCTTGATAAATTTTAGGGGGGAATAAAATAAAGTTATTAATTTACAAACTCAGTCAGTCGCGGGTTTGATGCAAGATATTTGTTTAGGCGAAGTTTAAAAAAATGAACGGTGCTGCAGTCTATAACATCTCGGGGAAGCCCATTCCACAAGTTGACAACTCGATTGAAGAAGAAATTCTTAGATTAGTGTGAGTTAAAAGATTTACCAATAATTTTGCAACCGTTTCCCCGCATGTAATTAGATTGGTCGATAGTGAAGTACTTACTACAGTTATAATGTCGATGCCTTTGATGATTTTGAACACTTGTATTAAGTCGCCTCTAATTCTGCACTGGGTTCAAGGAAATAGATTTAATTCTCTAAGACACTCCTCGTACGGTTTGTTCTTTAGACTAGGTATAATTTTGGTAAGTCTACGTTGAACCCCGGTTTAGCTTGTCTATATCTTTTAGGTAATAGGGCACCAGGAATGAACGCAGTATTCCAGAAGAGGGCGGACTAAGGAATTGTAAAGAATTAGGATAATTTCTTTGGATTTATGCTCTAATAACCTGCCTATAAAGCCAATTGTTTTATTTACCTTCTTAACAACTTCTGAACATCGTTGACTTGGTTTTAGATTACTCGATATTGTTACTCCCAGATCGGTTTCTCTGTTTACAATTTTAAGCTGAGTGCCATTCATCGAATAGTTTGCTTTCTCATTTCGGTATCCGATATGTAGTACTTTACATTTATCAGCAGTGAAACTTATATGCCAAATTTGGGCCCAACATGACAACAGTGTGTGTATCGCCAATCTCTTTCCTACATTTATCATTAAACCCATCCTCAGTGTAATATTCAGATCGAAGATTTTCCCAGTCAACACTATTGAAATAATTAGTAACTGGATTTACTTTTCGCAAGGGTACCATATCATGAATAAAGTTGAGATATATTGGGTTAGATTAAATATTATATAAATGTGATTGTGTACGATCCTCCACATTCCCACAGTTAGTTACTGGACAATTCATGAAACCATCATCATCACTATTATTATTAAATGGGAAGGTGGACGTACTGCACTGTAAACAAATCTAGTTATAGCAGTTAGTGTGTAAGACAGATTATTACCTATTGTACAGTAGCACATTTCATGTTCAATGTCTACTTTTCATACAAGCGTTACATATTGACATGGTTCATACACAAAGTAAGCATATATTGCACTATCCAGATTCAAATGTACATGGCATTGTTTATTATCCAGCATCATAGTAAGTTTCAGCATTATAGTAGACATGATGGCATAGGTAACCATACAGATAAATAAACAATAAAACTTAGAAAAGGTGCAAAAGTGCATTACAATAGAAATTAAAAACATACGCATAATAAGGTTATAACAGTAACTTATGAGCGTTAAAATTTGGATGTTTATAGGAATATTTATATACAACACATGATATAACATAATATAACATCAGATTATATCACACTAAGCACTCTATACTGTAAATATTTTTTTTCCTTTGGGCTCCTCCGACCATAAACTAATATCTTTCACCTGTCCTAGCTACCTCTCCAGTACGGCCACCCGAACCTCCCAACCGGCGGCGCTTGTGGCACTTTGGCGCTGCCGACTGGGAGGCTCTTCGGCAGTACTTCTTTGATTTCCCATGGAATTACTTTTGCTTCCGTGGCCGGGGACCCTCGGAGAGTGCTGAACGCATTACTGAGGTACTCCTCTCGGGCATGGAAGCATACGTTCCATTTTCTTTCTCTCATTATAATGCAAACAAATCTTGGTTTACTCACGCTTGTTCTACTGCTATCCACAACAAGAAGGAAGCATTCAAACAGTACCGAAGCCTTAAGACTCAAGAATCTCATTCTTCCTATGTTTCTTCCCGGAATCAAGCCAAATCTCTATTCTTCGACTTGCCAAACACTATTTCATCAAAATAAATGCACTGAACTATCCAACTCTAGCTCTTCCCAAGCTTTCTGGCATCTTGCCAAAAACCTCTCCAACAATGTTTCTTCCTCGTCTTTCCCTCCCCTTTTCCACTCTGATGGTACAACCATCACATCTTCCTCTGACAAAGCTGAACTCATCCCTCAAACTTTTGCTAGAAACTCCACCTCGGATGATTCCGGTGCTATTCCTCCCTCTCCACCCCCTTCTCTCCTACTTATGCCTAATATCCTAATCTCTTCTAAAGAGGTATTTTCTTCCCTCCCTGGGCTTAATACTAAGAAGGCGTACGGTCCGGACGGTGTTCCTCCTGATGCACCAAAAAATTATGTTCCTGTGCTGACTCCCTGCCTAAGCAAACTCTTTCGTCTCTGTCTCTCCTCTAACGTCTTCCCTTATTGCTGGAAGTATGCTCTCATTCAACCTGTTCCAAAGAAGAGTGACCGCTCTCAACCCTCCAACTATCGTCCAATTGATTCTAACTTTTGTATCTCTAAAGGTTGCTTAACTATTCTTGTTTCCAAATTTCTTAAGCATTTCTCTTCTCATAATCTGTTCTCAGATCGCCAGTATGGCTTCCTTAAAGGTCGCTCTACTGGTGATCTTCTTTCATATCTTGCTAACTCTTGGTCATCCTCCTTTCGAGACTTCGGAGAAACCTTTTCTATTGCGTTAGACATATCAAAGGCCTTTGATAGAGTCTGGCACAAATCTCTAATTTCTAAACTACCCTCCTTCGGTTTCTATCCCTTCATCTGTGCCTTTGTCTCTAATTTCCTTTCCGGTCGTTCCATAGCTGCAGTTGTGGACGGCCATCGTTCACTTCCTCATCCTATCAACTCCGGTGTTCCTCAGGGATCTGTCCTATTCCCTATTCTCTCTCTAATTTTCGTAAATGATCTTCTCAACTGTACTTTCAGTCTTATCCATTCACATGCAGACGACTCTACCTTACACTATTCAATTAGTTTCCCAAAACGCCCCAGCCAGCAATCCCTCAAAAGCAAACGTAATGAAGCCATAGAACACTTATCTTCTGATCTAACTACCATCTCCAATTGGGGCAGAGAAAACCTTGTTACCTTTAATGCTTCCAAAACCCAATTTCTCCATCTATCTATCCGCCGTGAACTCCCAGCGGACTATCCCTTATTCTTCAACAATACAAAAGACAGCCCTTCATCGTCCCTCAGTATCCTTGGTGTCTCTTCTTCTTCTGCTCTCTCTTGGAAGGACCATATTACTAGTCTTGCTAAGGCGGCCTCCCAGAAGCTGGGTATGCTCAACCGCCTCAAGGGGCTCTTTACCCCTGCTCAGCTTCTTGCTCTGTACAGTGGCACATTGCATCCTTGTAGTGAGTATTGTTCACATGTTCACATGTGACATGTGTGGGGAGGATCCTCTCACACAGCACTTCTAGACAAAGTAGAAAGGAAAGCCTTTTGTATCATTAACTCCCATCCACTCACCGACTCTCTGCAATCTCTCTCTCTTCGCCGCAATGTTGCATCTCTCTCGCTATTCTATCGCTACTCCAATAATCAGTGTTCCTCAGAGGTCTCTCAGTGCATTTTTTTTTTCTTTTTTTTTTCTATATTCCAACTTACTTCCTCTCGCGCATAGGCTGAGAGCCTTAACATTCACCGCTTTACAATGAACAGTGAAGCCTGTGAGGTCTTGTTCCAGTCTAGAGAGTAAGACATGTGAAGCACGTAGAGTACAACGAGCACCTGCCATCTTGCCTTCACATGAGGCACGGTGCTCACTCATGGCCCGAAACGACCCCATCTCTGAAGCCACCTCCTTCCCGTGCTTCACTGTCTCACCCCCTACACTCGGACTCTCACACTTACACACACACAACGCCACCTGTTGAGCAGATAACTCACCATACCATCTATACGTAGGGTACTTAGTATCCGTCTTGCAACACAATCCCACCCCTACTCTGTACAACTCTCCAACTCGAGAGTGAAATGTTACTCCCTATCATTCTTCTATTCAACAGCTGAGCTCTGGAACTCTCTCCATGAATCCATATTTCCCTCATCCTATGGCTTAAATTGTTTCAAACTCTGTGTGTCCAGACATTTTGCCTCCAGACATTTTGGCTATGTCACTCTTTTAACTCTGTGGGAGGCACTCGTCACAGACAGTTTTGCCTTTTGTCTCCTTCATCCACATAGAACAAAAAATATATATAAAACATTAAACTAAAACAATTGTTTTACCTAAATAACCTAAATGTGCATACAACTGTTAGAAACAATAAAGGCAAACTATATATATCAAACATAAATTAAATAGCAAGATAATTGATGATACAATAACAATTTACAGGAGGAAAAGGGATTTTGGCTGGAGTGAAATTTGTGTAGAACAAGGTTCTTTTATGCCAAGAATTATCAAATGATAGGCCTATATCTACATCTAAAATTTCACTATAATTATTTTATAATACTTTTCCTATGTGTATGAAGGAAACAATAGGCAAAGCTGCCTGTGACAAGTGTCTTATTCAAAGGTAGAAAAAGTGACAGAGAACCAAATTCAAGGTACATTATAGGTAATTTAGATGTTTTGGAAAGATTTCTGGTGTGCTTGTTAAGTGTAGTAAAATAAATTGAAGGTGGTGTATGAGAGAGTTAGCTAGATTACTCTGTGTAGGTGAGGCACACATAGAAACTGTGCGGAAGCCAGGAAAATTAAGCAGGAGTTCCAGCAACTCCTTATCATATGCCTATATGGCCTCCCCTGGGTACTGCCCAGCTCGATTGGTGCCTACAATCTCCCCTTGCTTTCATAATGTTTGAATACAGCACCTCTACTTACTTCTAATACACTCTTTGTTTGGTGCATGGCATTCACTGTAATGTATTTGACATCACAAATGACTTATGTTACGAACTGGCACTCGGGTACACAAGGGCTCTCAATCAGGACTCGAATACGGCTCGCTGCCACAACGGAAACACACGATCCCAACCCCTGAGTACTGCCAGCCGAACAAAAAACACCAATACCCTCCAGAGTTCAATCTGCTATAAAGGGGTATACAAGAACTCGGTACTAGTGTTCAACAACAGACTAATAAAGAGACAGGAATTATCTAGTCTGGTCAACAATCAAACAATGAAGTAAGAAACAACAACACCAAAGAATAGTGTTGGCCGAAGCCGAAGTAATCCACCCTTGACTAAGAACTTAAGAAGTCCTCCACCCTCTACATCGGATCGGCACTATTACGTTACGTTAATTAATAGTCCTTAAGCATCGAGCAAGGGATCTTCTGAAAAAAGTTAGATGCTTCTCGGATGCTCGTAAGAAGTATGTATCGGATTTTGAACAGTAATTCAATAAGCAAAAACACTGGCAATTAAATACTATTAAAGGTTTAAATTGGCATAAGAATAATTAAAAGAATATGCAATAGTAAATGGCAAACATTAAAAAGAAGTACTCCGCAAATGCAACGGCAATAGCCTACTCGGATTGTGCTCGTGGGCCACTAATCACTAAAGTAGCCAAGCTTGCAACACATGAAATCAATAGTGCATAAACAATATCATACATAAGGAAAGCTTCAATACTATTCTGTATCTACTAATCGAGTAAAGTCTAGCTGGGGTACTGTGGGCAAAAGGTAGCAGTGACTGAGCAAAAACGGCTCGTAGCCTAGCGAAGTCCTCACAACTGTTTAAAGTATTACGTTAAAACTGACAAGTGCACTTTGAGAAATCCAGATCCCTTGTATCTGGTTTTCTCCCGGCTCCTTGACAAAGTAAAAAACAAACTGTTAATAAAATACAGGGTGGTTAGGCTCTTGCCCTCACGCACTGTCAATTATTAACTCAACACAGTCAGCCGCGAAGACAACCTAGGCTTCACTGGACCGAAACGAGTATGCAGGTTTATCGCTTAACCACTGCATCAAACAACAACTCGTAACACAGAAAAGCCTTACCCCAGTCTAGCATTACCTAGACCAGCAGAAAACAGGAATAATAATAATAACACCCAGGGAAATGCATATACAAGTGCAACAAACATAAATCAATCCTATTCTAAGTTAACCCTTCCAAAATAGGCTATCTAATAGGCAAGTATCTCGTGAGAACTCAAGCGATAATACGTTGGCTGACTAGCTCTGCACCAACGGGACCATGGAAGTTAAACAGGCAGGGAAAAGAGGAGATAAGAATGTAAGGTAGTAGAGAAAGTTCACATCAGTCAGAAGAATATATATAGTTAGCAAGGGAAATGAGAAGTCGCTCTGCCTAATGAGTTCTGATGAAAAAATGGCTAGACTTCCCTTTTTATACCCGGCCCTCTAGTGAGCCCAACATGAACTACTAAGGACCGCCCACTGACAACCATTACGTAATTTCTCTCTCTCCTCTGGGATAGACAAAGGCTCCCCTAGCACTGAGGGGGGGGGGGGGGGGGGAGTGCTAGTGAGTTAGGCCCACCTCCCGCCTGGCGCACCCACTGACCCCCAACGGTGACTGTTTCTCTTCCCATCATTACAAATAAGTTTTACACACAATACTTATAACTAATGATATAAAATAGAACTCGTTGACTCAGATGAAAACAAAATACATATTCATAATACTTATAGTACAACGGCTCACATGAACTAAGTTAGGAAACTCTACATAGACTACAGCCAAAGTTCCTGCCCTGACGATCCTAGCGAGAGTGGGGCATGACTAGGCGTTCTGTACAGCATGCTCACACTGGACATGCGTCACACTTACCTCCATCTGTATTCTCTTCTCTCCTCTACCTAAGCCTACTGGCCTCTGCTGACGCATTTTCTGCATGTTTACAACATAATTATATGTATATCTTAGGTCTCAGCATTCTGCACTAGTTGGTTGACACCATACATGGAAATAAATAACCGAATAAATGCGAAAAGGTGGTAAAGACAAGCCAAATAGAACACCAGCCCAGAAACCCTTCCCCTCGCAATGCCTTCAGGCAACTGTAGGCCTGTCCTTGAGGCTTTTCTACAGTCTTCTAATATTGTTCATGTAGTTGCCAAATGCTTTCATATTCAACAATAATCGAAAATAATTGTAAACTATATAAAACGAAACTAGTTGGAGAGTGTAAACTATTTATTTAAATGCCCGGTGCGATATGTTGATATCTAGCCATTTAATCAGTTAAAACACATACCTGGTAAAGGGTTAACACTAAGAAACTTCCACAAAATGTTGCTAACACCAGATTTGAATATTTAGTGCACTTATCTCATGTTCTCATTGTTTTTCAATACCACCATTACATTTGAGCACAAGACGTTAATATCGATCTCAAGGACGCAATTGACTCAGTGCATCGAAAGGCACTGTGGGAGCTTCTCTGACTTTGTAAGATTCCTGATCAATAATTAATATGGTGTCCAGACAGGAAGAAAGAGTGTTGTTACTGTGTAGTGGGCAGGCCTCCTCCTCCTTCCTTGTTAACTCAGGAGTTAAGACAGGAATGATACCTTCACTAGTGAACATTTGTATGATCTGGTTACTTTGCCATGCAGTAGTCAGTTGTAGTCAATGCAGATCACCGGTCGTCAATATCAAGTCCATTGATCTTGATTTTTCAGAGGATGCAGTGATCATAGTCTAAGACGGTCTCACATCATCTATTGAGGCTCAAGAGGATTACAGGACCCTGAGATTTCTTGGACAAAGAGTGTAAACAAAAGGCCAAGCTTTTAGTAGCTTGTTGGGTTTAGTAGTCCAGTCTACACTAGCATGTGGCAAGAATATTGAAGTCTTGGATATAGTCACTTATCTTGGTAGGGATATTATATATATATATAGCAGCATATATATATATATATATAGACACAATGTTTTTCGCTGTCTCAGTCTAGCATTTGAGGGTATAGACTCTCTTAACCCGAAAATGGTGCTGATTCTTAGGAGGTTTTACTGGGCGAAGGCGACGGGACTCATCAGAGCCAAGGCCTAAAAAAAGTCTTTTAAAAGACCCCAGTGGCACTCAAAACAAAGGAATATGTGATTAATTGAGATTATTCCCCTCCATACCTCTTATCATTCCTCCACATGTGTCAACCCCCCCTCCCCCCCTTCAATTATCACCTAATGTTCCTCTTATTCCCATGTTTCCCGGTTTATTTACCGCGCCAATATCTCGCACCCGGTTTCAAGGTCATCTGGGAAGCATATAGAGATCGTGGCAAGAGAGAGACTTCACTAGCGAGACATCAGTCTGGCTTCAAGCCTGAAAAGGGGAGGGTGTATGTCTCGGGTTTCTTTCACCTCATGACTGGACGGTCGGCAATAATTCGTCTTTTTCACCCCCCCCCCCAATAATATTCCCACTTGTTTTATTGCTGTTACATGTAAATATCTTCATATTAAACATAAAATAGGCGCATATGAATAAGTAATAACGATATTTATCAGATAATGATGATTTTAGTCGGGAGTGTATGAAAATATCCTCCCTTGGCAGGCACTTTCAAATACCAATGGCACGCGCTTGCCGGGTTAACAAGAGTATATGGCGGTGTCTATACCTGTGCAGAAGGATGAAGTTATGGATCTTCAAAATCCTGGTGTTGCATAATTATCTTGCTATATGATTGGGACACATGCACACTAAATAATGATTTAGAGAGATAAGTCAATTCCTTTGGAACCAAGCATTTTTGCAAAATTATAGAGTTGGAGGTTGAGTGCAGCTACGCGGCTCGATGGCCTAGGTCCCCATTGATCGATTGCTTGATGCATACAGAGTGCAGGTTGAAAGTAAAGATAATATATTCTAATAAATATTTATACCTGTACAGTACATACACATTTATTTATTAAACTATCTTATAGACAACTTTCATAAATTATTGCACAAACTGTGTTTGTGCATACCTACTGTATATTTCCCACATACAGTGTACACCAAACACATGGGATATTATGTATACATACAAACACACATCACATAGATTTTAAGACCAAGTGCTCCACACAAAGCGTGGTTCCAGTCTCGCATCCAATTGGCAGTGTCTACATACATAACAATGAAACATATATTTTGAAATGCATATACAAACACAAAAACTCAGACACACACACACACACATATATATATATATATATATATATATATATATATATATATATATATATATATATAAAGT